>CM043874.1:15093629-17493629 GCA_023846275.1 Vanilla planifolia | reverse complement strand
TGATCATAAAATAGAGAACAAAAATTTTAGAAATAATATTATTTTAAATACTTAAATAGAGAAAACTTATTAAATTATCATATGTCGTTAGAAAAATTAAACCAAATTTTGGAAAAAATTATATTTTATTTTGATTTTAGTTGTATAATTTTTGTAAAAAGCTGACATGTAAGAGGAAAGATAAAATTTATATGATTTTTAAAGAAGAAAAAGTATTGGTAATATTAAACAATGCTAAAAAATTATTAAAATTCTAAATATTATAGAGTTTTATGAATAAGTTATTTTAAAATTTATTGAAAAAAATTTGAAAGTCATTTAGATTTAAAAATTATATTTTCACCAAATTTTATTTTTAAATTTTAATAAAAACCTAGTTTTCTAAATCATAATGAATGAAAATAGTTAGTTCCAAAAAAGAAAACTTGCAAATGACTAGAATTCAGAAGAAAAGTTGGGAATTAAGAAGTGGAATAATTGAATTAAAGGGTTAAGGAGTTTTGGTTGGTTGTTCAAAGAGAAATAAGAGAAAAATGATAAGAATTCAACCAAGAAGGAAATTTTGGTTGTGGGAAGGGTTTTATCTTTGCTTGGATGAAATTGAAGAAGGGAGGGTGAGTTGACCAAGAAATTTAAAGGAATTTTGTGATTGCAATCATTCGAAATTTGAAATTTGGGACTTTTGTAATTAAGCCTTCTAAATAGAGAAACAAAGTGTAGGAAGTAAGAATTTAGCTTTGTAAAGCTCACGGGATGCCTTACTTGTGACTATTCATCTTTTGGTTGACCTTGATATCGAATTCATATTAAATGATTGTGGAATTTATAATATACATACTTTGATGTATGATATTATGATGGTTAGAAGCCTAAATTTCTAAACTTATTGAAACTTCAAAAACACCCTTGGAAGATTTTTGACTATTTTTTATATTTGACAATTCATATGCTATGTTTGTTTCATCACTTGTTATTTGAATTTATTCATATTTGATTTGTATAGTACATTGTTACTTTTGTAAATTTACTATTACATGATACATATTATAAATGTTAGAAAATTTTTTTGAAAAACTATTAATTAATTAGAGATGGATTAGAACATCATCTTAAAAATTGGATAGATGTGGTACACACAGCCTTGGCATCACTAAAATTTCAAAATAGTTTTTTCCCATTCTAATAACATGATCAACAATTGAATTCTAATAATAATTATTATATTATTTTCAAAATCAAATTCACATAATAACCATTGTAGTAGAAATAAAAAAAAACAGATGAAGACTTATGTCCCCACAATCATAATAGCATTATATAATGTTATAACATTACTAATACACGCTTTCTAAGACAAAATGAAATCAAATGACTAAGTAAACTAATATCCATGTCCTCTCAAAGCTCTACTAGATTTCTATATAATGCATCATTTTTATTTATAATTATTAATGCCAAATAAAGATAGAGACCAACACATGGTCTTTAAACAAGTTGGTTACTTATGTGCATGCAAGTCGATACAAATTTTGGGTCGAGTTGCATGCTTCGTCAATATTACCACAAGAAATGAATAAATTAAAAGATCCAAAATATCTATACATATAAAATAAGAATTCCTTTAAAAATGTTGTTCTCGATATTCCTTTTTTTCCACTATATTGATCCATTGACTTCTTTTTAGTTTAATAGCATTTAGAATTTCATCATTATGCTGAGATTGATAAGTAATTTTGGCATACATGGGATTATATCCTTCTAGAGCCTTTCTTTCTTTGGTTACACCTTGATATAATTGTACAATCCAATTAAGTGTGTTTAAAGCAAAGCATGAGATCTATCAAATATGAAATTGTATGAGAGCTTGTTAAGAAATTGACATTGACAATGTTGGTGATCATATTGTTCGATGATTGTTGAGACAGTTGGAACTTATCAATTGTTAGATCATATGATATGATAATATGGTTTGTATTGTATAACGTGTTGCATAACTTAAGAAAGAAATAAAAATGGCCATCATATTGTATGATGGGGTACATCATACAATTATGTTTAAGTTGTTGGGTTAAATTAATTGACTACAAAAAGATTTGTAATAATATAATACAATATGATTGATCATATTATACATTTTTTGGAGAATAAAAAGATCATAAGTTGAATTGTCCTAGTCTATTAAAGGGAGCATTATTAATAATAAATGATTTGAGTGATTGTCTTTTTATGATTAGTTGCACAATAATCAAAAAGTAGAGAAATTTGTTGATTATATTATATGATCAGTAAATCATATAAGTACGATGTATGGTAGTAGCACAAAGAATTTTATAGGATTTAAAAAAATTAAAATAATTAATAATTATATGATAAAAGAATTATATAGTGATTATATGTAGTATAACATTATATGATTTCTTAAAGAGCACAAGAGTGATCAAGGAGTTTCTATCTCTAATTCATGTAGGTAAACCTAATAATCGTGATATAAAAATAATTATTAAATTAATTCTTGATTTATTTATAAATTAGAATATCTTTCATATTACTTTTTATTATGCATTATGGATATTAGATGTGATGATTAACTTGGAAATTTTGTTTAGCATACTGAGTTCACATATCTTATATCTTAGATGATATTATTGTATTATTTCCCAAATCATGTTATTTTGTTTGATGATAATAAATCTCAAATATTTTTAATAAATTTTTTAAGTGATTTTTTAGATTTTAGATAGCCAATACTCATCTCCATTTGAGAATTTAGAGAAGAAGAAGAGCAAATAAAAACTCTTATGAAAATCATCTTAATTAGAGTGACAAACTACTAAAAGATATATTTTGGATTCATTTCAGATATTTTAATTTTATTTTAATTATAATATTAATCTTGATTAAAATGTTTATTATAAAGCATATAAATTAAATTAAAATTAATTATCTTAAAAAATATTGAGATTTTTAATATTTTTATCTGTCTTATCTTGTTCATCATTTTATCTTTATTAAAAATATTAATTAATTTATTGAAAAAAGTTTGTTATAGTAGTATTAATTAATTAATAAAAATTTTAATAATAACAAAAATAAGTTAAGGCTAATTTATTATACCTAACCAACCTGTTTGGTATAGTAATTGCTTCAAGTTAAGGCAAGGGAAGCTTGAACCTTCTTAATATAATAAATGGGTCACATAATCAATCCCAAACATGGAAGAAAGTATGTCACATAAAGTTATTACTCTTGCATCCATAATTCAATTATAAAACATTACTGGTAGCACGAGTAATCACTTATCGAGTAGGTCAGGAGGCAACCAACCCCAAATAGGCTAATTAATATGTGTTGCCAAAGTATTATAATGCCATAAGAATTCCTTGCTTTTGTAATGTGGGACTAAAACTCAATTTTTTTTATGTGACAAGTTTTTGAATTGCGAGAGTAATTAAAGTTGTTTGATCACACAATTTTGCGATTGAATGATCTTGGTCTCATTCACCTTTTCATATGCCTGATTATATCTTTTCATTTGATCACATCATTTCATGATCACATAGTCCATGTTTATTCTACATATAAGATTTAATTCTAATCATCTAATCATGATTTAGATCTAATGATCCTGATCAACTCTTATTTCTAAATAGCATAAGTTAAATGTCATATGTGTGATCACATAGTTTTTGCGACCAAATAATCCCGGACACTTCTGATTGAGCTGCTCCTATACAACGGCTTTTTTAGCTATTATTTCAAGCCATTAGAAATTTTAGTTAAATAATAATTTTTTAATTAAAATTATGTATATCGATGAAAGCTGTAACAACTAATTTGCTTGTTTGGTAAGTATTTTTAGCAATTAGAAAATGTCTATAAATAAGAGAATTTTTTAATAAAATAATTTGATAAATTTTTATACAATAAAATTTTTTTCAAACAATGACATTCAAGTTGTTAGTAACCGGTGCTCATTGTTGCTTTCGTACATTATGTCTTTTAGTCGTTAAACTTATAAATTCTATTTTTTTCTCAAATCAGCTAAGTTATCAATTTTTTTATTCTTAATTAATTTAATTAAAATATTTGTGAATTATTAATTATTTTTGTCAAGCATAGAATTTTATTTTTATTAATTTTGATTTTATGATGTTGGCCATTTTATTTTGTTATAAGACCATAATAGCATGTTTCTTTTGTTTTGTTATCTTGAGGATTTAACTTACTAATTCTTTTGATAAAAAGCTTATATTAAGTCTTTTTTTGTCTAATTTTTATCAAGAGTAAATGTAGGCTCAATTTTAAGTCAAATCACCTAAAAATTATTATAATATAATTTTAATTCTTATTAATTTTTTATTTCATAATTTTTATAAAAAATTATTATTAAAAAATTGATATTATTTAAATTAAAATTAAAATTTGTATAAAATCATTTTTAGATATTCACTCAAGTTTATTAAAAATTACTTTAAAACTATTTCTTTAAATATTTTTGTAAGAAATATAACTTTTCATTTCTAACAATTCACCTCCTTACAAAATCATGCTTCATATATTATGTTCATGACTAGAAGGACTAAAGTATAAAATAAAAATAATTTATATTATAGAATGGAAATGTGATGGAATAATAAAGATAGATTTCTTGAGATATTATCCTTATCTTATGTAGGTGTAAGTTTGAAGGCCACACCTTGTGAGCACCATGACCTCATTATGCATATATGTCATTAAAACTTTGTGAAAGATGATAGGTGCTTGTTTGGAGGGCATACTTAACAATGATTATAGGTACAAGTTTGAAGGACAAAATTTTTTGGATGGATGTTGGCATGAGGTCATTGATATATAGATTTTGTTATTCTTAGATCAAGAGGATAATTATGATCAAAAGGGAAATAGGCCATACAAACATAAAAAATATTGGGAATTAAGAATAAAAATTTGTGCTTATATTTGACCTAGTTGTCTTATATGAATGAGTTGTTATCACATTTGATTTATTTTCTTAGTTCATGATTATGCTATATTACATCATTATGAGATAATTTGTATATCCATTTTATATGTTATACTCTTTTTATAGTTTGTCACTTTATATAGTTTGTCTATTCATCTCTTAAAGTCTCACTTGTGCTTACTGTACAAGTAATACATCCAAACACAAAAAGCTAGGAACTTTAATGTTATAGAGGGACCATAATCTTAAATGTGAGAGTGGATAATGTTTTATTTTGAGTTATTTTTCTATATCTTGTGTACACTTAGTTTGTGTATACTTAGTTTTATACTTATTATAGTTTGGATGATTATATTTAGTTTTATAGTTAGAAAATTTTATTTATTATATTGATTTATTTGGTTTATATAACTGGATGTATTTTGGATTATTGTCTCATAATTAGATCCCAATCTAAGGTTTTGTGATAGTAACTACACATCCAAATTTTGATTATTATGTTTAATTATGTGGTTATCTAGATGGGGATTTTGAAAAATGGTTTATCCCAACATCAAAGGCAAAATGAGAAAAGAATTGAATAATTTGAGGCATGAAGGAATGTCAATAATAGCTTATAAGCACAAGTCTTCTTATTTAGCAAAATATGTACCAAATTTGGTTGGCCTAGAAGAATAAAGATGTTACATGTTTGATGGGGGTCCTCAAGATGAGATTCATGCAACCTTGATGATAACTAAAGACAACAATTATGTGGAGTTAAGGGAATATGCTAAAACCATTGAAGTAGCGTAAAATGCCATGTAAATATGAACTGAAGGACAAAAAAGGAAGATGAAATTTAAGAATGAATTCTTAGAAAAAAAGTGGTGGTTACAATAATTATGATGGTAGTATTTTCAATAAATCAAGGTCCAACAAATTCTGGACCTCATGTATGCCTAGTTGCAAACTAGTGGTATTAGTCAACGTAATAATTGTCATATGGTATTAAGAGGAGTGTAGACTAGATATAGTTAGGCCAATAAAATATTTTGTTTGTAAAGAGTTAGAACATATTGTTTGTGATTATCCAAAAGCTAAAGAGACCAAATCTTATGGTGCATTCATGAGTGGAGGTAGATGTAGAGAAATGGGATCTTCTTTTACTATGTCTAGAGGATCTCATAGAGGTAGTAAATCTAGCAAAGGAGGTCAATTATGAGTTTATTCTATTACCAACAAGAGACTCCACATTCTATAGATATTATTATAAGTACAATACATTTATGAAATTTATTTGTTATAATTTTATTTGATTATGAATTATCATTTTCATTTATTTCTACCACATGATAAATAAATTAAGTTTTGTAATACAATTGTTGGAAGAATTAGTAATAGTTAGAATATTAGATAAAAATAATATTAAAGTAGAAAATTTTGTTGAAGAGGAGATATAAATCAAAGGAAAAAAGGTACTTTGTCATGTTAAATATTTTTACCTAGAGCACAATTTGATATAATACTATGTATGAATTGGCTATTTGACCATTAAGTAAAAATAGATTTTCATGAAAAGATAATAAAGATTTAAAGTTTAGGAGAAGATAAATTAATCTATTTTAGTCAAACAAGAAAAAATTTTATAATTTCTATGTTAAATACACATAAATTACTAATAAAGGATTTGAATGGTGTTTAGTATCTATTATAGATATGAACAAAACATTTTCTCAACCATTAGAGATACGAATAATTATGTAATATTTAAATGTTTTGCTAGAAAAATTACCAAGTTACCTTCAAATAGAGAAATAGAATTTGAGATCTATTTTTTTTAATGTTGAATCAATTTATAAAATTTCTTATAATACAACACCAACTAAATTTAAGAAAGTTAAAGTACAAATTTATGAATTGTTGGATAAGGGAATCACAAGATCTAGTATATCTTCATAAGGTGCACTTATTCTTTTTTGAAAAATAAAGATCATAGTCTTCAAATGTGTATTAATTATAAAAAAATTGATAAGATCACTATTAAGAATTAATAATCTATTTAACTAACTTCAAAGAGTAATGGTATTTAAGATTGATTTATGATCTTAGTTATCATTAATTGAGAATCAAGTAGGAGGATAAGCTTATAATTTCCTTTATAAGAAGATATGGATATTTTGAGTTCTTAGTACCACTATTTTGTTTAACGAGTATACTAGCAACTTTTGTGAATCTAACTAGCAGAGTGTTCAAAAGAAATTTATAAAACAATATTCTCAAATAGTCTTTTCATTGAATAGATGGACCCAAGTGGAAATTAGATGTAACTAAGATTCATATTATGAAAATAGTTTTCATATATTGAAGGATAAATTAACTTAACCTCTAATTTAGCACTACCACACAGCATATATGAATATCAAGTGTTTAGTGATGTATCAATACAAGGACTTGATTGCTTATTAATGTAGAATTAAAAGGTAAACACATATACATCTAGATAACTAAAGCCTTTTGAAATTATCTTATTCATGACTTAGAGTTGCCACAATAGTATTTACTTTAAAAATTTGGAGATATCATTTATATAGAGTTAAGTGTGAGATTTTGACAAATTGTCAAAATCTAAAACATATTTTCAATCAAAATAAACTTAATTTAAGGCAAAAAAGATTGTTAGTATTTGTCAAAGATTACAAACTAGAAATGTTTTATCATCTTTGAAAGGTTAATGTAGTAATAGATATTCTAAGTAAGAAGATAAGTGATAATAAAGTTTTATCTATAAAATTAAAAAAAAATTAATATTTGAAATGGACAAGTTCCAATTAAAGATAACTATTCAAGGGAATACCACGTTGCTAGCACATTTATTTGCAAAGCTTGATTGGTTAGAGTTTATAAATGAAGATCAAGTTGAGGATTTAATGTTACAAAAATTAATCCAAAAGGTTAATGAAGGATGGGAATCTAACTTCAAATTATATTAGAATGAAATACTTAGAGATTCTAATATAGATTATACATACATGAACATTAACAACTTATAAAGCTATTACTAAAGAAAGCACATAATTTTAGATATTTGATTCATCCTAGAAAAATAAAATGTACCAAGAATTAAGATAAAGATATTGGTGGCTAAGATTGAAAAAAGATGTCTCAAATTAGATAAAAAAATATTTAGTCTATCGATAAGTTAAAAAAGAATAATAAACACTTGGAGAACTATTACAACTTTTACCTTTTCCAAAAAAAAAATGGGAAGAAATGGCATTACCTTGATCACTAGTGAACACGACTCGATACAAGTGATTGTGGATAGATGAATTAAGTCTCCTTATTTCCTCTTTATTAGAATAACTTATTCAACTAAAAGACTAGCTCGAATTTATATGTATCAAATTATTAAACTATATATTGCACCAAAATTTATCATTTCAAACAAAGATCTTAAATTCATTTTGCATTTTTGAAAAAATGTGCATCAAGCTTTAAGGTTCAGCACAATCGTTTATCCTAAAAAAGATGGACAAACTAAGAAATCTATTAAAACTCTAAAAGATTTTCTAAAACTTTGTTTCTTGGATTTTGGTGGTGTTTAAAAAAGTTATTTGTCATTGGTGAAGTTTTTCTATGATAATAGTTATCAATTTAGTATTATATGACACCATATAAAGTTTTATATGAAAGAATGTACTAAACACTTTTATGTTGGAATGAAGAAAAATGAGTTTTATTAGTGCCTAAGTTTCTTAAGAAAATAATAAAAAAATAAAAATTATTCAAGATAAGTTGAAAATAACTCAAGAAAGATAGAAAAAGTATTCTATTGTGAAACTTCAATTAGTAGAATTGCTTAAAATTAGTCCAACTAAAAGCATTTATAAGGTTTGGAAAGTTGGCATAATTATAACCTAAGTTCATTAGTTATTTCCAAGTTCTCAAAAGAGTTGGACAAGTAGAATATATGATTGTTTTAACTCTTTGATTATCAGGAATTCATAATACATTTCATGTGTCATCCTTAAGAATATATATTTCAAATCCTTCTCATTGTGTTAGTTATATAGATCTAGATATTGAGATTTAAATGGATTTAACTTATTTAAAACTATTAGTATGAATCTTAAACATGAGTGAGAAGATGTTAAGAAATAAATTATTTCAATGATAAGAGTATTTTAGAAAGGTCAAATGAAAAGAAAAAAATTTTAATAAGTAAAAGATGACATGATCAACTTGTATTTAGAACTTTTCTAAAGTTTAGGATAAAATTTTCAAAAAATAGAAAGATTATAACAATCCAAAATTATAATATTTATTATATATTATAAATCATAAAATTAAGCTAATGGTATTATAATTGCACATGTTTTAATATAATAAAACTAATTTTTTAAAATTTGATTATTATGGATTAAAATAATAATATATTGAGGTGGTCATGAGAAGTGGGCATAGTTTTAAATTTATTTAAAACTTTTATCTGAACATTTCATTGAATAAAACTTTTCAAAAATAATTTGAAGATTGAGTTTGTAATTTTTAAAGTCTTAAATAATTGATTATAAATTTTAAAAAAAGGACATAAGGATAATTTCTTAAATCATGTAAGTCTAAAAATATAAATTTCTAACCTTAACCTTATCACCTTAATTAAGATGGGATTATTGGTGATCCTCTATTAGGTTAGGAAGTTATTTGATAGGAAAATAAGAAAGAGAGAGAGAGAGAGAGAGAGAGAGAGAAAGAAAGAGAGTGATCTATGTATGGAGTGTTTGCAACCTTTAGCTGTCAACAATAGACCTTTTTTAAAGTCGCAGTAATGGAAGTTGAAACTTGAGAATGCCAAGGAATTAAAGAATAAAAGGAGTAGAGGATTTTTGTCACAAGGAGTGAATTTTTTAGAAGTTTTTCTTTAAAAAGTTCTGAATTCACAGAATACTGAATTACTTTATTCATCTTTCTTAATATTTTATATAAAAGTTTAGATATAATATTTTATTATAAAATATATAATATTTTAATTTTTCATAAGAAACATGTAATTTTTTTGACAAAATAAAAGAAATTATACAAATTTCATGCTGTTGAGCCTATCTGCGCTCGTCCGAGCTACTGCATGAGTGAGGAAAAGGAGTGCCACAACCTTGTTCACGCCCATGGGTGCTATTCCCATGCATGAACAAGCCCTGTTGCATGCTTTTAATCATGCAAACATAATAGGTGACTAATGAACACACATATATATGGGTTAGAGCAGGTTGAGTAGATATGCACATGTCAAAGTGGGTTGATGGGTTGGTGCAGATCGATTAGGAAGAGTGGATTGCATTAGTTGATGCGATTTGAGCTGGTGGAGTTGCATGGATTTAATTGGGATAGGTAGCTGTGCATAGTGGAGTGATGAAAGTGGGTAGTGGTGGATGGCTACCAATAACAGCAACAGTTCTATAGCTAGTTTTAAGTCATTTTTAAGTTATTTTTTAATCAAAGTTTGCACTGATGGAATTATAAGACTGTTGCAGGGATGTCTTGGATTAAATTTAAGGCTTGAAATATCTAAAAAAACTCTCTTCTGACCTTCAAATGACTTAAAATAAAGTATAGATATAAATAATTTGACAAACTAATATAAAACAAACTAAAATATATAATAAACAAAGGTTGACTCTAATCAACCCTCTCCTAATGGTAGTGATAATATAAACTAATAAAGAGTAGTGAAGATAATTCTGGCATAGCTTTAAGTTTGGATGAGATTAGTACATCTTCAAGTAGAACTTTTGCATGATGCTTGAGATGCTATTACTTTAAGGACCACATCATGAGATGCAAAAGTAGGTATTATTTTATTTTGATTTAGTTTTTTTGTATCCTTTGCACACTTGTTTTTGTGTAGACTTAGTTTAATATTTATTATTGTATGAATCGTTATAGTTTTATAACTAAATTTTTTTATTCTAATATTTTATTTTGTTTATGCGACTAGATAGTTGCATTTTGGATTATTATCTTATTATTAGATTTCTATAGAAGGCTTTTTATCCTCACATTTATATTAACTACACATCCAAATCTTGATTATTATGTTGAATTGTATGTTTGGTTAGATAATAATTGCAATTGGCAAAATATGAATCATGATAATAATAAAAAAAACAATTAGGGTTTGCCAAGGAAACATTTTATTGATTGATCATGATCAAGAAATCTAAAAAAAGGAAAAAGTCTAAAGAGGTTTTGGCTAAGTCATTAGGACTCACAAAAGTATAACTTAAATAAGATACAATACATAATAATAAACTTGAGTTTTGAAACAATGATACGATTATCTTTAAGCATTGGTGATAGATACTTGGGTCTATATAGGATATGGTTCTATGATTATGAAAGGATTAAAAATAAAATTTGAAAATAAATTAATAAATATCCAAATTAAAGGTTAACTCAAATTATTTTTTTATATATATATTTTTAATAATTTTGATTCACATTATAAAATTCCAATAGAAAATACACAATTAGTATCACTAACTTCATTTGCTTTTACATATTGATGTTATAGGTTTAGAACTTTTGGCAATATAATAAGTGTTATTTTATCAATAAAACCTATATTTTTTTTTGTTTCTTTATTATTTTGCCTCAATTGTAATAAAATAGTTTAGTTTATTTCAATAAAAATTTTGGGTTTATGATTTTCTTACAAAGAAAGTTATGAATTTATTTCTTTGAAAACTATTTAGTTGTATAATTTATAAGAAAGAAAAATTTTATGTCATTAGATGAACTATTTAATAAAGGATAAATATATAAAATAAAATAGACTAGCATGGTACCATGAGATCCACATATTGGCTACTATAAAATGTGCTTGTATTCCAATGAGAAACCTAAAAAATAGTGGGTTGAAACATGTTATAAAAATTGATAAAAATATTTTGTAATGTTTTAGAATAATATAAATATTATTATAATTGATAAAAACTATGTAAACTACTAATATTATATCATGTTTAATCTTTTAGAGATGTCTTTGAAGTCATTATATTCAACTAGTTACACATTTTTCTAAAAATATTATTTTATATGACACTAAAAAAAGAAAAAGTTTAAATAATATTAAATAAATAAAATTATACTAATTTATATGACACTCCTTATATCCCATGGCCGACAACACAGTGGTAAGGCATGCTTATAATAGAATTTTTTATATGTTAATATATTTTAAGGTATGATAATTTTCAATTAAAATAGATTCTTAATTGAATAAATAATATCTTTAATATCATGATTAGAATAATGAACTAAATTATGCTCCAAATAATATGAACTAAATTAATTATTTTTTAATTAATTTTAAAATGTTTTTTGCATGTATTTTTAAGAATCATTTTTTGATGCAATTTTCAAAAAAGCCCTAAACTAGAACTTTTGAAAAGCTTACACAAACATTGCTTTCTGAAAGAAATTAACTTCGACGTGACGCAACAACTAAGCGTAGATCTTGACGTGACTCTGCACACGCGTCACTATCTCATGCCTACCCGTCGGCAATTTATTGTGGTCATTATTTTGCAATTTTATTTAATATTATTTATAAAACATATGGGAATTATTATATATATATATATATATATATATAATATTTGTAAATATGTATCTCTTCTTAATAATTTACTAAATCAAACAAATAATTTTAAAAAGATAATGCCGAAGGTCTTCGTTCCCTTGGAGACTAGAAAAACTAAATGATGGGTCCCGTATTGGCTGACCAACTGCTACCTCTCTCATTAAATATATAAGCAAAAAATAATAATTCTTTTAAAATAATATTTTTACATATATTGTTTTAAAAAATCATGAAAAAAAATTTTAATTATTAGAAAATAAGGTTTTTTAAATTATAGAGTAGATATTGTAGAATAAATGGCCTAATTAAGTTCATTTAATATGTGTGATATTTTTTAAAATATATTTAGTGCTCACTAAAGTTAGTTTTTACATATTACTTGATGCCTATAATTCTTCAAAAAAAAATATTAATTATTTTCTATTTATTTATGATTTTTTAAGGAGAAAGTCAATAGATGATAAATCACTTTGTTTGATGGATTATTGAACCATTGTTTGCTTGAAGTTGCCTTTTCAAAGGGCACGAGGAGTTGGAATATGTAAAAAGAATTATTAATGTCAAGTTGGAATAGTTAATTATGAAATAATAAATATTATGGTTAAGTTTTGTTAGGTTGTGATTCAAATGTTTGTACTAAAAAAAAAAATTCATGTAAAAACAAAAAAATAAAAATAAAATGAGAAGAAATTGTTTTAATCTTTATAAAGAATAAATAAATAATGTATTATTAACTTGAAAAATAACATATACACTTGTAATCATTCAATATTATTTAATGATTGAAATACTTATTATATAATATTTTATGCAAATTAGACTTGAACAAATTAAGAAAGGAGAAGGCAAAGGGGGATTAGAAAGCTTCTTCTTAGTTATTGACCTCTCTTGAATTGGACCTTGGAGACATTTGTGAATTGTGTGAAGGGAAGGAGTTATTGCCAATACTAGTAATTTTTGAATATTACCTTGATGATGCTTTTTTTTGCTTTGGGTGAAGTCTGTGAGAGTCTAAAAAACAATTATGGTACACTTGTCTTAGCATAACTTGGACATTAGTGTGTCGACTTTGATCGTTGGGCCTTAAGGGTCTTAACTTGAGCACTTAGGTCTCTAGGGTTTGACCTTGAGTGCCTAATAATCAAAGCTTGTTACATGACTATATTCTAAATTGATGATTGAGTCTTGATAATTTTTTTCAACTTTATTCAATCTTTGAATTTTTTTAAACCATTATTTATATAATATTAAAGAGTTATCTATAAGAATTTATATTAAAGTTAACTAATGAGAAATAACATAAAATTTTAAATATGTAAAAAGATAACTTATTTGAGACATTATGATGTAGAGGAGATAAAAGATGTAGGGAAGAATTTCTAAGAAATTGGAAAAGGGAAGAGTTGTACTCATTAAATGAAACTACGGAGTTTGCCAACTAGGCCGCTTTAAAGGTTTAGCCACGAAGCATTCTCCACCCTTGCCATCAAGAAAAGGTAAAGAAAGAATATGATTCAAAAGTAGTCCTAAAGATCTCTTTTATTACAGATTTTGTCTCTATTTATAAAGAAGTGTATATATTTACATCTTAAATATCTCTATCAATAATCATCCAATAACAACCAATTATTAATAATCTATTATACTTTATAAATAAAATTAATTTAGAAGTTATAAAAAGATTCTATAGATATAAAATAATATTAAAAAAAACTAATGATCGGCCCAAACTATCTAATTAGATCATATTTCTTATGGTATTTTCTTTGCCATGCTTATAGACTTATGAAACATGATTTTCTTATGTAATATATTACCATTTTCTTATGATACTGCATCAATCCTTATCAAAAAGAATTTTGTTCTACAAAATTGAAGTCAAAATAATCTTTAACTAGGTGTTATGCAAGTGCCTACTAAGTCATCCATACATCTTCACTAGGAGCTTGATTATTCCAATTTATAAGAAACTTATAAAAAGGGTCTATACTAGAAAAGTCATTAGAAACTATACCTTCCACAAAAAAGAATTTGGGCATCAAAGACAATGACAATTATTGACTTAAATCACCTACATTTGAGTTTTCTTACAAATTTTAAGGTAATGTCTTTCCTTTGTTTGGTATAAAATATTCAATATTAAAAATAAGATTCATAAGCATGTATAAGACAATTCAAGAATTTATGCATTCGTACAAGTTTTTTAATTATTTGGAAGGGCTAACAAGTTCTCACATAAAGTTTTATATATTTTTTAGTGGAAAATATCTTAGGGCATATGCATATTAAGACATAATCCCCCTCATTATATTCTATAAAAGTTATATTTTAATTTATTAATTTAACATATTTTTCATTACTCTGTTCAAGTTATTATTGAATTTCATGATGCATGTGATGAAAGTCTTTTGCAAAAGTACATGCATAATTAAAAAATGAGTATGTGGGTAAATAAGAAAGATCAATAGGTCACTTAGGATTAAATTCATAGACAACTTCAAATGAAGTTTTAGGAGTCATTCTTGAAATAATGTTATATAGACAAATTTAAAGGTTGGAAGATGCAAGTCCCAAGTTCTTAAATGTTTACCAACCAAACACCTAAGCATTTTCTTAATGATCAATTAACGGCTTCTATTTTCCAATATATTTGGTGGTGAAAAGTAGAGAAGAATTTGAGTTGAGTTCCAAACAACTTCAAAAGTGTCTTAAAAAATAAGACACAAACTTCACATCGGTATCAAATACAATGGTTGACGATAGATCATAAAGGCATACCATTATTTTAAAGAATAATTTTGTCACGATGGATGTATCGTTGTTCTAGAGCAAGAGATAAAATGGGCCATGTTAGAAAAATGATCTACTACTATAATGATATTGCTATGTTGTAAAGGTATTCAAGACAATCCTAATATAAAATCTATAAAAAAAATCTTTGCATGAACTATAAGATACAAGTAAAGAAATATATCATTTCATTTTTAGTAGTCTTTTCTTGATTGGAAGTAAAAGATTGAGCTATTATCTTATCTACATCACATTTCAATGAATGCCAATAATACCTTGCTCAAGCAAATAAATAATTTTATTCCTTCCAAGGTGGCTAGCAAGTCTTCTAGCATATAATTCTTGAATAAGAAATTGTTGAATAATTCTCAAGTTACAAAATTATTTCCCTCCAAATAAGTATCCATTCATAATTGCAAATATATGTAGGATAGTTAACGATTTATCTTTGTATTCATTATAGATAAGGTAAAAGTTTGAGCATATTACATAATCATCCTTCATTCTATCAAAACTTAGGATCTAAAGTTCTATTTGTAAGATGACAAGAAAGATTCTAGATAGTGCATCAATAGGTTTGCTCTTAATGTCAAGTTTATATTTGAGCACAAAGTGAAACCTTATAAATATTCAACCACTTGGCTTGTCTATTATTGAACCTTTTTTATGTATTATAAATTTTAATGCTTGGTGGTTAGAGTTAAGAATGAATTTCTTATGTAGAAAGTAATGTCTCTAATGTCATAATGCTTGGATAGCTTCATAGAACTTTCTATTATAGGTTGAATGTTTTTATGGCTTCATTGAGCTTTTCATTGAAATAAACTATACAATAATTTTCCTAGCTATGTACTCTATTTATACCTATTCCTGATGCATCATAAGTGACTTCAAATACCTTGGCGAAGTCTGATAGTTGAAGAACTAGTGCAAAAATCATAAGAACTTTAATTTAATTAAAAGATTTTTTTTATATTAGATATCTAAATGAAGTTGTCCTTAAAATATTTGTGATTAGAGCCATGATAAAACTAAAGCTCTTCATGAACCTTCTATAATATGTAGCAAGGCCATGAAAGTTTTAAACATTAGCAAAGTTTTTAAGGGTTGGCTAGTTTGACAAAGATTTAACTTTAGTAGGATCAGGACAAAAGCCACAAGAAGACATTTTAAAGCCTAAAATGATTACTCCTTTTGTAAAAACAAACATTTCTTCATATTATTGTATAGCTTCTATTCTTTTACCTTTTCTAAAACTATCCTTAAGTGTTCCAAATATTTATTTTCACTAACACTATATATTAATATGTCATCAAAATAGATTATCAAAAATTTTCTTATAAAAGATCTAATAATGATATTCATAAGTCTCCTAAAGTACTAAGGAGAATAGATAAACCAAATGACATGATTAACCACTCATAAATTATCATGTATCTTAAATGTAGTTCTCTATTCATCACTTGGTCTAATCTTAATTTGGTGATAGCCACTTAGGATTAATCTTGGAGAAATGTGTAACCCTAGTGATTAAATCTAAACTGTCATCCAATTAGGAATTGGAAATCTATATTTGCTTGTAATTTTATTCATAGCTTTACTATTAATGCATATTCTCGACACAAAGACTCATACTCCCTTTAAAAATCCTTTCCTAAGTAATTCTTATTCTTACTCAATTTAAAATATTTAGTAAGGTTCATTTTTTTAATGAGACTAATATGAGAGCTGAGATCTAGGCATATAATTGATGACGTGTTGTATACTACTTATAAGTGAGAGTTCATTAAGAAGTACATTAGGCTAATATAAAAAAATTCCTATAACAAATTTGAGACCACAAAAGGTATATACATCTCCATAAATTTAATAGCATTTTCTTTCACATTTAAGATGTGTAAAAAAGTAAGGTCATCTAATTCCTTTAGTACACTCATATATCCAAGTCTTTTAATCTTCAAAATTGATGGGCTAGTAAGTAGGTCTTTTGTCCAATAAGTTTCAAAAATGGAATTACATTTAAAATTAGGGTTAATAATAACAAGTTAGAGCTTTGAGTTCTTCTTTTGAGTAGAGGTTGGCTTTAGATCAGAGGTGTTTAATGTAATGATGGGGTAGGCTTTTCTAAAGATTTTATAGAAAAGAATTTAGTGGTCTTACTCTTAAATTTAAAAGTATAGTTATTTCTTTCCCATAATGAATTACATTCATGTCATATAACTATGACCTACAAAGAAGTATATTAGCAATGTCAATAAGGAGGACATCACACCATATTTGATCATTATAATTACCAACATTTATAAGTACTAAATATCTAAAGATTACAAGTAGAAAAGTATGATTTATCCAAAGGGTTTATAATAAGGCTAAACTTTTAAATTTGTTCTAATAAGCGTATGTATAGAAATGACATTCATAGCATTACCCTCATCAATAATGAGTATGTATCTTTTATCAATACATGTCACAAACAAGTTAAATATATTTTTTGTCTCCACTTTTTGGTTTCAGTCTTAGTCATAGATAAGTATTGCATGACTCTTAAATTATTTAACTTCTCATCAAATAAATGTACATCTTCTCCTATAATCTTCTTAATATCTAACTCATGGTCAAGATTCTCCTTTGAAAATATAATTTGTGCCTTACATTGATATTGCATATGCTTTTTCTTATGGCAATCAAAATAAATAATGTCTTTAGTATTTTTAGAAGAGCTTTTTAATATGATCCTATAAGTCTGGGCATTCTGATTGGATTGATAAGGTTTAGCATTAGACTTATGATTAGCCTAAGAGGTAAATGGTGGTGGTTTAGGTCCAGTATACGTCATAGGCTTGTGATGTTTCTCTATTAACAAGGTATAATGAAGGGTTTCCTCTAAGATATGATGATCGTGTAACTCTACCTCATGCCTTATATCAACCATAAGTCAAATGAAAATTTGTTGCTTAATTTTTAGTCATTGTTAGTACATTTAGTTCTAGCTGTAAGACCATAAAAAATATGTAAATACTTAGTGATCATCATGGTAACTTGTATGAGTGTAAAAAGCTAGCCATGGTTTTTTTATCATGATGTCTAGGACAAATGTTTTCCCTTGAAAACTCTCTCATCTCTACCCAAGTCAATATTCTCCTCTCTAACCTTTCCTCTTTCATTAAGAAGTCATTGCAATTAATCTTAGCATGACCTACAAGTTTCATATTAGAAAAGTTGATCCTATGAAAGTCATCCATCCTTTAAGAATAAAAAACTCATCTTTTTGGGATAACTAATTTAAAAACTTGTTAGGATTATAAATGTTATCAAAAGAGGGTGCCTCAATCTTAAGTCTCTTAGATGGATTGATGTAAGATAGATTTAGACTTTTATCAATGTCTAAATTGAAGTCTATAATATTAAAAATACTTGATAGATTATTAAAAGATATAAAAAATATTATATAATAATCAGGATTAATAGACATGTATAATATTTTAAAACTATTGAAAGATTAATATTTCAAACCTGTAACATTGATTATTAAGTTGAGCTAATAGTAATATCTTAAATATTAAATATAAAATCTTATAAAATGTGTTTTTTAGCATCTAATTTTACATATATAAAATAAATATTTTAAGATAACTCTATGTGAAGTATTTTAATAAAAAAGAATAACTCTAATTTTAAATTACTAATTAAAAAATAAAAGTTACAAAAAAAAATATATCTTTTTGGTAATAATATCTTTTAGTTTTGTAGACATTGCCATTTGGAGCATTAAAGTAGTGAAAGGGTGATGTGGTGGTAATTTAGATTAATAGGGAAGCTTGGAGTATTAGCAAAAGCGAGAATTTATTTGGTAATCAGTTTTTTTAGTGAAAAGTCTTTCACTTTCAATCATTGTCTCTCACAAGAGATTTTGTTACTGTCTCTCCCAATGAAAGGTCTCTCATCTTCGATCCTTGTCTCTTACAAGAAAAGTTAAAATTTCTTTAATTAGGGTTGGACATACATATTTTATTCATAAAAATAAAAGTGTACAAATAAAATAATTTTTTTATTCCATTATTTTCATCTTCTATAGTTTGGTGAGAATTCTTATTTATAAAGACCTCAAAAGTTCATCAATTATTTTTAAAAAATGAAAAACAAAATTTAAAAAACTAAAAAAAGTTGAAAATTAATTAAATTAAGTAGAGCTATTGATCCAATTTTTAGGTAGGCAGGGGTCAGGCGGAATGGGTTGGTGGGACTAGCAAGTTATCATGGGTTGTCACGGGTTATCGCAAGTTGTCGTGAGTAACAGGTCGACGTGGGTCGATCGTGGGTCAAATAGTGTTCTCAGGTCCATCGGGTCAAGTTGATGCATGGGTTAGCTCGTGTGGCAACAACAGCTACTAGCGATAATGGTGAAGGTGATAGAAGACGACGGATGGTGGTAAGTGGTGAAATCAATAAAAAAAAATCAGTTTTAAGTATTTTTTAAGTACTTTGTAATCACATTTTGCACTAGTGGACTTGTGAAATTGGTGTGATGCTAGTAGATGTATTTTTGTGAGCTAATATTAAATATTCCTACTTCATATATTGTCCTATTTTCTATTCTTAAGTTTATTCTTACAAGTATTTAATCTCCATAAATTCAATAATATTTGCTTTCACATGTAGAATGTTAAAGAAGGTTATCAAATTCCTTTAATACACTCATATATCCAAGTCTTTCAATCTTCAAAATTGATGGGCTAGTAAGTAGGTCTTTTGTGTGATAAGATTCAAAAGTGAAATTACTTATAGAATTAGAATTAATAATAACAAGTTGGAGCTTGGAGTTCTTTTGAGTGGTGGTTGGCTTTAAATCAGAAGTAGTTTTATGTAGTGATGGGGTAAGAATTCTTGAGATTTTATAAGAAAGAATTTAATGGTATTGTCCTTAAATTTAAAAATATAAGTATTTACTTTCCCATAACGAATTACATTTATATCATATAGCCATAATCTACCAAGAAGTATATTAGCTATGTCTATAGGGAGGATATCACATTATTTCTGATATTTATAACTACCAACCTTTATAAGTACTAAACACTAAGGGATTATAAGCAATGCAGTATGATTTTCCAGCTTAACATGAAAAGGTTTAGAATAAGGTTAAACTTTTAAATTTGTTCTAATGAGGGTATGTGTAGAAATGACATTCATAGCATCACTCTCATCAATAATGAGTCTGTATCTTTTATTAATACATGTTACAAATATGTTAAATATATATTTTTGTCTCCACTTTTTTGTTTCAGTCTTGGTCATAAATAAGCATTGCATGACTTTTAAGTTAGTTTTATTACTATATGCAATTATTCATTAAATAAAGGTACTTCTTCTTCTATAATCTTCTTAATATCTAACTCAAGGCCAAGATTCTCCTTTAAAAATATAATTTGTTCCTTACATTGATGTTTCATATGCTCCTTATTATGGCACTTGAAATAGATAATGTCCTTAGTATTTTTAGAAGAGCTTTCATTGTGATGCTAGAAGTTTTGGCACTCTAATTGGAATGGTAAGGTTTAGCACTAGCATTATGATTAGTGAAAGAGGTAGATGGTGGTGGTTTGGGTCTAGTAGATGTCATAAGCTTGTAGTGTTTCTCTACTAAAAAGGCATAATAAAGGGCTTCCTTTAAGATTGAGGGTCATGTAAGATCCTAAAAAATTTGGGTCTAATACATTTGTCCTAGCTATAAGATTCAAAAAAAAATATTTAAATACTTAATGATCATCATGTTACCCTACATAAGTGTAAGAAGCAAGCCTTGTAGTTTTTTATCATGACGTCCACAACAAAAATTTTCTCTTAAAATCTGTCTCATCTCTACCCAAGTCAATATTCTCCTCCTTAACCTTCCCTCTTTCATTAAGATGTTATTCCAATTAATCTTAGTATAAATTATAAGTTTCATTTATACAAAGTTGACTTTGTGGAAGACATCCATCTTTTAATAATAAAACATTCATCCATTTGGACTAACTAATCTAAAAAATTTTTTGGAATATGGATATTATTAAAAGAGGGTGTCTCCATCTTAAGTCCCTAGATGGATTCTCCTCTTGTCTATCCCTAAAGTTATTCTTACAAATATTCACTCCCCAAAGGTTTACATTCCGATAGCATGGTTGGTATACTACTTCATTTATGTCCTCAATCTTATGAGGTTCCTAGGTGCAGGTATTCTCCTATAATTCTCATCCTTTATATGATTTTAACACCTTGTCTTTCCTCAATTACATGAGTGGGTGGAGTGGGATTTCTTTGTTTTGGTTAGAAGACTAATGCAAATTCTTGCATTTGAATTTTTAGATTAGTTGTAAAAATTTACGTTTAGATTTGCATTTGGTCTTTGGTTGTATCTTGGATAAAATTTAGAAGTTGTACATACATTTGTGTAACATCTTTCATTAATTTTGCCAAATACTCTACATGTTCTATAGATGAATCCCTTGGTAGCATTTTAAGGATACAAAATTTAACATCTAGTGAAAAAATAAAGAATGATGCTAACTTTAATGATGGTGTAATTGAATGAGTAATACCATAATGCATATATATATATATATATATATAATTTTTTTTTTTAAATAAAAATTCAAATGGAGATTTGCACACACACAAAAAGTAATAACATGTGAACTAGAAATAACAATCATGTCTTTCCTTATCAAATAAATGATTTAGAGATTTAACCTTAGATTTGAAAATTTATTCACATATTATGAGGTCTATTAAAGTAAATCATGCATCCTCAAGAAGTTCACCCAAAACATTTTGGATGGGTTAAGGACATGGGCTTTGCTCATGAAGATAGAAACAACTAGTTGATAGTAAATTATATAGTTCATAAGATTTCTCAATGACAAGATCCAACCTTGTTTAAAACAAAAAAAATCCAAACCAAAGTTTAGAAAATAGTAAAATATGAAGTTAGCAAAACTCACTCAAGTTTGGTGAACCAAATTCCAACTTTCTAAGACTTTGTTGCTTTGTTCTTTGATGCAAGTAAGCCTTCTTGATTTTAAAGTTGATTTCTTTCAAAAAAAGGTTTCTTGAAATCTTCTAGGAATCCAAAAAGTCTACTTAGAGCCCTATTAATAAAATAACATAAAAAACAAAGGAGGTGTAGATCTACTACATATGATGGTATGATTGATGGAAGAGGAGTGCACAAATTAGAAGCTGTTGTAGTGCCAACTAACAAAAATGCATGTAGAGATGTGGGTGCAAAAGGCTTGGTGGGAACTAGTGAGTGGGGATGAAAGAGGGTGCTAATGAAAATTTGGGCATAGATAAGAAGGAATGAATTCAATTATTAATGCAGTTGTAGGCACGAGCAAGCAAACATGAATCCAACTACTGATGTGATTGAAGGTGTGAGGGAGTGGGAGTGGATCCAATTTTTGAAGCAATAGTAGGCATGTGTGAATAGGTTCTAATGTAAATACAAGGTTAGAGATGAACACCAATGTGTGAAGGAATTGGAGACCGATAATTTGTATGATGTACAGAATGTGTGACACGCTTGTTTGCGTGTCGATTGAGGAGTGCCATAGGAGAAGAATGAACAATACCTAATAAATACTCGAACTAGTTTTGACTCTATTCGAAGTAGAGGAGATAGCACATGTAGGGAAGAAATTTCAAGAAATTAGGAAGGAAAAAAGTCATACTCACTAGTTGAAATTATGGAGTTAGCCACCAAACCTCTTCCAAGGGTTAGCCACCAAGCCTTCCCAATCTTTATATTAAGAAAAAGGTAAAAACAGAGGGAATATGGTTCAAAACAAACCCAAAGATCTTTTTAATTGTAAATTTTTTTCTCTATTTATAAAGGAGTACATGTACGAATTAAAAGTTATAATCATAAATATAACTACTAATAATTATCCACCAACAATCCACCACTAACAACTAACTATTAATAATCAACTACACTTTATAAATGAGTCTCATTTAGAAGATATGAAAAATAAAATTTCTATAAATAGAATTAAATAGTATTAATATAACTAATGGTTGTCCTAAACTATCTAATTTGGCTGTGGTTTCTTATGACATTTTTCTTTATCATATTCTTTGTGATAGGCCTATGGAATACGACCAACCCATGTAATATATTACCATCTTCTTGTAGTTCTAGATCACACCTTTTTGTCTTATATTTTCTCTTCTTAATTAGATTAATTATGTTGTATTTCAATCATATTTTTATTCATTTAAAGCAAAGGACTATTGACATAAGCAAACTTGGCAATATGCTAAACATTTTGGATAATCTTTTAATGAAAGAAATTAAACCTCTTAAAAGAAGTGGAAGGATGTTGAGATTGAAGGTTTAGATAAGATCTTGATGAAAAGAAGAAAACTTTTTAAAAGAAAGCAAGGCAACATTAAGATTGAAGGTGGTTCATAAAAGAAGGTAGAGACAGGGAGTGTTCTAGAACAAATGTTAGAGGTAATGTAAAAGAGTTTTTTTTAGCAAAACTTTTTGTTACAAATTTTGAAAAGAAAAATTCTATCTTATATTTTTTTCCTTTGGTTGAAGCTAAAGTTACTACAAACACATAAGTACCATGTCATGCATTATCAAAATCCATTCTATATTTAACAAGATAATTGTCCCAAGATAAATGATAATAAAAAAAAGGTCAAAATAGAGGACACTTCTTAGATGAGGAATGATGACGAGAAAATTTCAAACTTACCAAGTCCTTTTATCAAACCTAATATTCAAGCAATTCCCAAACCAAGATTTTAATAGATTATTAATTGACATCCATAATAAGTATCAAAACTATAAAAAAATATAATATAACACACTAAAAGTTCTTACTGCACACACAAGTTTCAAATATACACCATTAGTATAAAAATAATATACATAACCAATTTCCAAAATAATCTCTTAATTGCATCTACCTAGTATGGCTACCATCCACATCATCATGATCCCTCTCTCTATGATGTAGAAACAAACCTTACAATATAAGCCCTAAATGAGATTTTAAAATGCTTAACAGATAAATTAATAAGGTAAAATGTAATATAATAATAATAATAATAAGATAATACACAAATAAACCAATATCTAATAAAAGTACCAAAGAACTCAATAATATCAATGCATAAAACCATACCAAGAAAATAACCTATGTTTCTTTTGTTATTCCATTTTTTTCATTTCTTATTAAAGTAATATTTACATAAAATATTTTATTCATTTGGGGATTATTTTTTATAATAATTATATCTATTCTAAGTATATCATGTCTCATAACCATAGAATTGTGTTCATAGGAATCAAAATAGCTTACATCTAAATCACATAAATGTGTGACTTCGAAAACCACATCCACCTCCTTACATAAAGTACTAAAGACAAATCCATAACTAGTAAAGATATAGTTTAAAACCATTACCTGCTACCTTTTATAGAGTACTAGTAGTTGAAATCAAGGAGTTTGTATCATATAGGTATAAGCAACATCTCCTATAACGATATGGTATACAACTAATACTCATATTCTTGCATAAAGTATTAATAATGTTCCACCAATAATGCTAAAAATTCATCATGGGCTATGCGATAATGTCTCAGAGAAACCTATGCTTTGCATAATATGCCATTTAATAATTTCTAAATTAAGTAGCATGCCATAATATCACAATGCTTACCAAATTTCATTTATTTTTGTTTCAATTACTTTAAAAAATATTATCACATATACAAATATAGAACATGTTAAATATTATCAAGTACTATATACATTAGAATAATAATAAAAAGTTAAAAATAATATATTATAAGCCATGATAATATTTCAAAATATAAATTATGCTAAAAGACGATGTATTAATAATGAACTAACATTTAATTATTAGATTTATCTATCCAATTTCAATAATAATATTTCTTTTTTAGTTTGTCTCTTTTCTTGGCTTCCTACACAAGAACATTAAACAAAATTCTATTGTAAAAATCAAAAAGTGCAAAATCCAATTGTTTAGCATGCTTAACATGATTTTCATACTACTTTTCCCTTTTTATGTATTTTCCTTGTTCCTTACAAGTTTTGCACATTTTCATTTTCATAGTTTCCCTTTTTTATATATATTACAAACTATATTATATTATGTCTATATTTATTCTCACTTAGCATTTATCAAGATTTCATTACATTGTTGGGATCATCATTGCCCTTAAGATGAAAGTCTTTAATCATATATTAGACCATATTTCAACCCATCAAATCATTTGATTCAAGTCATCAGACAATCTAATGTGTGCCCAACAAATATCAAACACTTGAAACATTCATTTGAGCCACCATTTGTTCCCTCTTCATGTCCTCATCAATCCATCCATTTCTCCTATCTGACCATTCATTGGTCATCATATAACTTATAGACCATTCGTTAGGAATCAAACATAGACTAAGATCCAATTGTAAGAAAGTTATCATATTGTTCGATACAAATACTAAACTATTTGATTCTTATTAGATAGTCATCAGTCTATCCATCTGTCATTCATTAAAACCTCTTGTCTAATTTATATATTTTCATTAGACCTTCTAATATCAATCTACAATGATGGGTTTCTTCTATGTAAAAGCTCTAATTTCTTCAATTCTCCTCCTTGGAGCTCCTATTACTTAATAAGGTGATTATAAACATTTTAATAAACCCTCATGCAACCCACAAATGCTCGTAACATAAAATTCTATTGAATTACCAAATAACATTTGTAGAGGAGACTTACTTTGATTGCCTAAACAAATTCCTTTTAGATTCTCTTACAAAAATTGATTCTTCCCCTTTTGAAGTTTTGCAAAGTTTTGTCTTTTAATTCCTCCAAAATAGTGAATCTAATCAAGATCACTCACCAACTTGATTCATGTCTCTCTCCTCAACATACAATGTGGTTTTAGGAGATTAATTAAGGAATGTATATATAATAAATTAATTATCTTTTAATTAAAACTTTATATAATGACTTGCATTCTTTTATTTTTCCACTTCAAATGACCTCCAAGGTTCATAAAAAGGCTTTAAAATTTGCTACTCCATGTGCTCTTTATTTTTATGTCAATTATATAGAATTGTTTGATATTTTAATCATTGTCTTAAGGTGTTCCAACTTTTTGTTTTATTACTACATCACATCAAGTTTCAACTAATATGTTATTATTAGATTCTTATATTTTATTCTTTGATGTTTGGTATTCACCTCCCCCTTTAAAGAGTTATCTTATACATCAATCATTATGATACTTAAAAAATTATTGTATGAAGCCAATTTCTACTTATTTCAATAATAAAAATTTAGATTACTAGCTTTATTTATCAAATGTCCCTTTAGTATGTTCTAAACTCCTCTATCATAAGATTTTTGTTGTAAAACTTTTGAGCAAGTTAAGTTACTTTGTTACATCTCTTCCTTTGGCTTCTAATGACCGCTCTTTCTATACAATTAGTCCATTATAACTTTGATCAATTAAGTGTTTTTTTAGTTGCTTGTTTTTTTTTTTGCCAAGTTTTTTCACTTGTCTTTCTTCACAACATAGATAAAGTTGTACCTTTATAATGCTTGGATCATATCATATGACAAGAATAGGATCAGCCACATATTTCATTATAGATGATATATTGAATACATCTTATGTTCTAACCAATGATACAAGGAATACTATATGCAATCTCACTATCCAATATACCTTGGCCTAGTTTTTCTTCCATCCTAAACTTATGATACCTTTCATAAGAATCATTTTGATAAATAAATGACCCTTCTCATGAAATTCTACTTTCTTAATGTTTCACATTAAAATATTTCTTCTAGAGATCCTATGCCTTTTGAATTCTTTCCTTAATGAATTGAACTTTTTTTGTAGAAAATCATTTTTACTCATAGTATTTTTTTTTATTTTTCAAATCAACATAATGGTGATTGATATTTACTACTATACAATGTCAATTATTATTATATGCAAACTGATCAGTGGTAAGTGCACATCCTAATTAACTTCAAAATATAATATGCATGACCATAACATATTTTTTAATGTGTTTATTATTCTTTCAATCTAACCATTAATCTAAAGATAGAATGATGTATTCAACTTTAGTAGATCATTAACAGCATCTTGTACTTTTCTTTAGAATTAAAATATGAATTGGGAATTTTTATTTTATACAATAACTTTTGGCATACTATATAACCTTACAATCAATTACACATATTACATAGGTATGTAGTTTTAGTAGGAAAGAAATGTACGAATTTGGTTAGCATTCTATGTGTACTCAGATTACAGCTTATCCTTGATATGGTTTAGATATTTGGCTACAAAGTCCACAAATATTTTCTATCACTTCCAAATAGGAATAGAGAATGATTGAAACAAACTTCTTGACCTTTATTGTTCCCCTTTGACTTATTATTAGATTAAATATACCTAGATAACACATAGAAGACAACATTGAAATCCTTGATACTGGACACTTATTTTTTATTATTATTCAATTAAGCTCTCTATCGTGATACACATATGAAGGCTTCTATCCTTCTTTCTAACAATATAATTGGTGCTCCTTATGGTGAGACACTATTAATAATTTTTTTAGCATTTTCTATAAGTAGTTTTTGATTTGTTGTAACTCAATTGAAGCAATTCTATATGGTGCCTTGAATATAGGCTACACACTAGAGATTAGATCAATATGAACTTCATATCAAGTGCAAACCAAGAAAATCTTTAAACATATCTCAAGATAGTTGCACACCATAATGAATTCTATAATTGAAGTTCTTCCTTATTGTTTATTTATGTAGAAGCCAAAAAGCATTCAAAACCTTTTACACTACCTTTTAGTGCAATTATGATACGTATCTTTCTATCTATAGTGATTTAATGAGTTACCAACTAATACATTCCTAAGATAATTTTTAATTCTTTTGTAGCTATCATAATTAATTAGGATTTAAGGAGTTTCTTACTAATTTCAAATGTTGTCTTCTATGTAGTTATCCACTTAACTTTCTCTTTTATACGTAATGTAACCAATAAAGGATTATCTAGTGTACATTTACATGTTATTATGCAACCATGGTAATAGCCATAAAAGAGTGCAATCTTACACAATCAAATAAATTATTTACAAGTATATTTGTAAAAGTAGTGTACATGTGATCTCTTATAGAGAGACTAGAGCTTCCTTTTTCGTAATAATATACATCCATGGTTGTGTCATCTAAATTGGAGTTGGGGAAGTTTGTTCTTTTCCATTACTCAAAGAATTATATTTGGGTCCTCTAACACTAAATCTTTTAGGAATGTGTACTTTATTAATCATATCACCATCTCTTATATCTCTTTCTATAATACTTAAGCAATCATTGGCAACATATCTATATTCATCACATTCAAAGCATTTTATTACAACCTTTTTGTTACATTCTTCCCAACAAAATTTGTAACAGATCTTTTATTTAGGCTTTCTCTTAATCCCAATCTGATAGATAGATGTGATGTTTTTGACCTTAAGTTATTCATCATTATTGTCTTAAAGTTTTGTTCAGTCCATTATAAAATGTATCTTTCCTTTCCCTGAATCTCTTCTACCTTATGGCTTGATCTTACTTTTTTCACTGAATAGCCACCACCATTTCTCTGTGTGAAGAGAATTGCATTAATGCCATAACACTTTTGAATATATCAATCCCTTCTTAAACATATAATGCTCCGAGTTTCATTGCCACCATCTCTAGTGTATATCTTACTAAAGCAAAGTATCTTTGTTCATATTATGTAATTATTAGCCCTCTTTGTAATAGCCTTGTCAGTTTATCTCTCATTTTGTCACCAATTGATTTTGGGATGTACTATTCTTAGAAGTCTCAATGACATTCTCTTTAAGATTTCTCCAAGTCAATTCTATCTTTGAACCTAATCCTTTGCTGCCCATAGCTTTAATGGTCAATGATGCTAATTCCAAGTAGCACTAATGATAATCTCTTATTTTTTGAAGAAAACCATGCTATCAAATAAGAATTCTATCCTTCATAAATACTAAGATCAATCATGCTGACAATTGTGATGGCTGTAATTTCTCAAACTATTATAGTGTTTGTGTGTGTGTGTAACTACATCCAACACACATGATAATCACATATAACAACAAACATTAGCATTATAAAATAAATGTGTTCTTCCTCTTAGAGTGGTTTCCCTAGCTCACATAGCTTATGATGTCACCTTTTTAAGTCAATTTTCAATGACAAATAAATAACTTATCTTGATTATTGATTTCCATATGGCAAGTATCTAAGATTCTCTAATACCATCCTATGATGGCCATATCATCACCAACCCATTTATTATATAATTATCTAACGATATCAAGTTAATTTTTATTTTTTTTCTAATATCACTTTGTGATAAATTTGAAAGCACTCTCTTATATAAAAATAGAGACGTAATTTAACCTAAATTTTGTTAAAACATGAAAACTTTATGATGAAAAGTTTATCATCCATGTAACAAAAATATAAAACTAATATGAAATATCTTTCTCATCTATCATAAAAAAAGAAAAATATAAAACAATGTTGACTTTATTGATCCAATAACAACTTATTCATACATCATTTCAAATGTCTTAGGTTGTTAACAGATATATCCTATTATTATAATTCTATCTTGATGATTTATACTAAGTTACCAACTCCTTTCATTACTCTCTTGGAGCCTTATGATATGCATCCATAGTACCTACAATATTAACTAAAAATAGGATGAGTCACCATCATATACTCTATAAGAAAAATATAACAAACCAAACTATGTAAGATAGTATGAATTTGGATCATGCCACATGTTGGGTCTTAATACATTCATGCAACATGATATGATTTATATGAATTAAAATAATAAAGGTAATACTATATGTCATGTCATATAATACTTTGTCATTTATGGATTGTGCTCATTTTTCCCATGTGACCATTTCATTCCCTTATAATCATTTAGCTTTCATATGATCATTTGATTTTCATATGAATCAATTTGTTTCATTACCACTCCATTAGGTTAGACCATCACATTATTTCTATATTAAAGTGCACCTTTAGGGATCCATTCCCATCTCAACTTACATTGTTAGAGAAATAATATATTATGTGCCACGTATCTCTTAGGCTTCTACCCTTGTTTTATGTGGTTTCCTTTCTTTTGATGGCCATTTTACTTAGAACAACATTGATCATATGTATTTAGCATTTCACATTAACTATCTTATGCCCTTTTATTACTAGCATGCTTTACTTATTCAATTCAAACAATTTGCTTAAAGTCATACCATAGGTATATATTTCATAGCATCAATCATTAAACAAATACATAATCTAATTATGCAGCATGCTTAGCTTAACTTCATAGTAGTTTTCCCATTTTCTTATCATTCCCTTGTTCCTTGCATGTTTTGTACATTTGTATTTTATTAGTTTTCATTACTTATATTTGCTATAATATACAATTCTTAGAATTGTTTTTAGCCCTCCCTTGATGTTTGCCAAACTTTCATTATATTATTTGGATTGCCCTTATTCCTTAGGAAAAAAGTTCTTAATCATTGATCGGATCATTTGTAAGCTCCTCAAACCATCTAATTCAAGTTGTTAAACTGCTTGATGTGTGTCTAATAGGTATGAGACACTTTGAGCATCCATCTAAACCACTATTTGTTCTCTTTCAAAGTCCTCATCAAATCACTTATTCTCTCTCCAAGTCCTCATCATATCAACCATTCCCTTTATCAGACTATCTAATAGTCATTAGATGATCATTATATCATTCATTGGGTGTTAGATACCTACATCAAATTGTTCAATTTTTATTAAATAGAAATTAGATCATCTATTTATCATTTGATAATGATTCCTGTCTTTATATATTTTCATTGATCATCTAATTACTCAATTAAACCTCTAAAATAAGCTTGAAATGTTGGGCTCCTCCTATCAACAAGTATAATATCTCTAATCCTTCTTTTTTAGAGTTCTCATTACTCATTAAAATGAAATATTTTTATAAACCTCATTCAACCCGCACATGTTCTTAAAATGAAATTCTACTAAATTGTTAAATCAAATTTATGGATGAAGCTTACCTTAATTTCTAAGGTAGAATCCCCTAAATCCCCTTATAAAAATTGATTTTTCCCTGTTAATGTTTTGCAAGGGTTCCTTCTTTTAATTCATCTTAACCAACAAAGCCTTATGTCGAATCCCTCACTAACTTAATGCACCTCTCCCTCCACAACTAAGGTGGGGTTTTAGGGGATTAATTAAGGCATTTATATATAATAACTATTAATTATTCTTTAATTAAAATTCTATGAAGACATACATTCTTTGCATTTTCTATTCCATATAACCTCTGAGATTCATCATAAAAGTTTTAAAATCAATTATTACTTAAGCTCTTTATTTTTATACTTACTTCATAATTTTTAAACTTTATTTTGTATTTTAATAATTTTCTTAATATTTTTTTACCTTTTGTTTGATGACCAGATCAAGTCAAGTTTTAGTGAAATTGTTATTGCTAAATTCCTTAAATTTTATTTGTTTACATTTGACATTCTCCTTGCTCCTCCTGAGAGTAGTCCTATAGAATGGTTACAAAAATTTTACCTTCTAATGCCAATTTTACTTATCTCAAAAATAAAATGGAAATTATGAGATTTATTTATTTAATGTATCAATTGGATGTTATAAGTATCTTTTCTTTGTATCTTTTAAGTTGTGGGAAATGTAATATACTAGGTATTGGATATCCCTATCTTTAAATAAGAATTTAGTTAACAATTAAGCATGAGGTTGCAACGTAAACGAATAGGGGTTCCCTTTAAAATAGACTACTCGAGATGGGAGAGTGAGACAAATAGGCTTTGAGGTCTTAAAAGTTTTCCAAGGGGTTCCCTTTAAACTAGACTACTCGAGATGGGAGAGTGAGACAAATAGGCTTTGAGGTCTTAAAAGTTTTCCAATCATTTGCCCATTAAAGCATGAACTTATCGTGAAACAATAACTTTGAAATAAAATGATTGAGACTAGCTATTTAATTAGCCAAATATTGAATGTCTTAATGGAGAAGTCATGCTCACTAAATCTCAAACCTTATTAGGATTTTCTTGAACACCATCTTTTAGTACCATGAAACCAAGGAATGTGTTAAAAGAGGCATCAAAGGTGCTTTTTAAGGTCAAAGTCATTTTGCATTTCCTACAAGTCTCAAAGATCACTTTCAAGTCTTACAAAGCCTCAAAAGGGGCTTCTTTTTGCAAGGAGGTCATCTATGTAAGGTCCAATATTTTTATCACTTTTTTTAGAAGATGGTGTCAATCATCCTCTGGTAGGTGTCTCCAATATTTTTGAAGCCAAATGGCATAACTTTGTAGCAGAAGGTGTCGAAGTTGGTTATAAACAAAGTCTTTTCTTCATCTTCTTTTAGCCTTCTTTATTTGATGATATTCAAAGAAAATATCTAAGATATTAAAGTAAGTAATTCTACTAGGTGAATCAATAATATCATCAAATTAAGGAAGAGGTAAGACTCCTTTGGACTAGAATGATAGAGATTAATGTATTGAAACATATGTTACCCTTCTTCATGATAAAGAACATTAGCAAGCCAACTTGGGTAATTAAGGAAGTGATGTGAGGCTAAGAAATCAATACTAAGCATATTGGAAGGTCATGCTTACCTTGTCAAAAGAACTCTACTTTTAGAGTTAAAGTCAAGATAATCTTCCACTAATTATGGTGCAAGATTAACTATTTCTTTCATTTCTAATTATGCAATATTAATAAGTGGTTGATTCTTCTATTTTATAAGAAATTTGTTAGAAGAATCTACATTAGAAAGATCATCAAGATCATTAACATCCACTTCAAAACTGTTCTATCACAATGATAATGACAACTATTGATTAGTGGAATTTTTTCTCTTATGGTTTCCTCTTTTCCACCTATAGGGATGAAACTTTTCTTGCTCCTTAATCTCTTGAGAAAGGTCAATGTTTTGCAATTGGGCATGTGTGTTATTCCTCAAGGTTTGCATATTATGCATGAAAATTAGCATTTCATCTTACATCTTTACCTAGCATTGATTTCTTATTTGTTCCAACTTTTTAACTCATTTTGATAAATTTCTACTCATTCCATTGTACAACTCTATAAGGCATTTGGATTATTTAAAGAAAATAATACTATAATACCTTGAAATTAACCTTAGCATTGATACTTTTATGATAATAGTAGCAGATGGAGCACTGTAATGTTGAAATTTAATACCAATCTATGATGGACAACCTTATCTTTGATATTAAATAATTAAGAATAATGCTAGCTTTGATACCAAATAATATATGAAGCAAGTAACTATAATAGCAAATGATACAAAAAAATGAGTTCTTTGATATCAAATTATAGGGAAGTAAAGTTTTGGTACAAAATAATGTGGGAGGAGGAACTAAGAGGATGTGGGCCCAAATGTTGAAGGAACTAACATGGGAATTATTCATTTTATGCAGTCTAATCTAGTACATTAGGGTAGTTCAACTTGGTGTGTGGAATTAGTGTGCAAGCAAACATGCAAGTGAGTGGATGCACAGGCAAGTGTGTGCCAAATCGGAAAGAATTTGCTATGAACTATAGTGTGGTTATGAATAAACAACAAAGTGCAATGTAGATGTTGAATAAGCATGCAAGTGGATAGATGTAAGCCTAGATGGGTGAGTGTTGTTGTAGTTGCTACATGACCCAAGAGGTAAAAAAAAGGAAAAGAGCCAATAGAAATAGGAAAGAGAAATGCAAGTGAAGTGTGAACAACATGGATGTGAAATGGATTGCAAGGATGAAGATAAGAAGAGCAACACTCACCAAAATATCACCTGTAATACTCAACAAAGTGTCACAAAAGAAGTGAAAGATGAAGGGTTGCTCATCAAAGTTAACATAAGGAGTAGTCATTAAATCCTCCACAATCATAGCATTAAGAGGACTAAACCAATTGGCATTATGATCAACAAAACCCTTGGTATCTCAACTATTTATAAAATTTTAATCATTACATAAGAAATTTCTTTGAAAAATGGGATTACCAACCAATAATTAACAACTATAGTACCTAAATCATACCTTCCATAGATGCTCCAACTAAAAGTCTATTATAACATTCTATAAACCTATTTCAAAACCTTCATTTGTAGTTAAAAGTGTTGGCCCAAAACTCTTCCTTTGGTTTCTTACATAATTCCTCTTTTGATTAGTCCAAGACTAGTTATTATTGTCATATGTTATGTAATGGGTCTATAATATACACTTGGCTTTTGCAATTAAGATGCACCATCAACATAATCTTCATGCACTTCTACCTTCCTATGTTCATTCTTAAGGAGATCATGTACTACATCAAGTGACCTCAACATACTCTCAATTAAAATAGGAAGGATTTTACATTATCTCCTGTGATGGAGCTACCAAATTAGGCTTGAGGTTCTCAACTATTAATAGGGAAAGATCAAAGAAACCCTTATGAAGCACACTTTTTTATTGAAACAAATAATGGGGATTATTGGAAAGGAACAAGAGGGCTCAAAGGCTTGATATAGTTGATGCAAAGATGTATGGATATATTTTGCTTCTTAAACATGGGTATAAAGAGTTTAATCCTCAATGAATAGAGTTATACCCTCTTTTGTTCCCATTTTAGCATGCCAATTCATTCCCAAATTTGAACTTGAGGAAAATATAACCAAAGCTTACTTTGTTTAAGAATTTTATTGGGCAATTTTATAGAGTAAAAAGAGCAAGAAAGCTAGATCCTCAAAGATTAAAGAAGACTAAGGAAGGAGAACGCAAAGAGGAATAATAGAGCTTTGTTCTTATTGTCGACCTGCCTTGAGCAGAAACATTAAGGACATTATTATAGCTATTGAAGTGGCAGATGTGTATTATTTTTCTCTTGAAATACGATAGAGTTATAGTCATTACTTTAATAATGGCCTAATTACTTAAGGCAAGTGCAAATGCAAGGGAAGTTGTCATTATTTCATTGATTATGTGTTAACTTCTTGAGGCATTTGTATATAAAGGGAGGGTGTATTACTACTATTATTGAAAAATTCTAAAAGCTCCTTTAATGGCACTTTATTTGCTCGGGGTGAAGAATATGGGAGCCTAAAGAAGAATTCTCACAGAGATGATCTGAGACAACTTAGACACAAGTTTTTCTTGACTCTGAAGACTATGCCTTGAGGTTCCTTCCTTGAGGGCTTAGGTCTCAAGGTCTTGGCTTCAAGTGTGTGGATCTTTGGGGTTTTGGCCTTAAGTTTCTAGGCATTGAGGGTCTAAGCCTAGAGAATCATATTGCCCATACTTGTGATGTTATTACATTCCAAATTTGGTACTAAGGCTTAGCTTTTATAAACTTTTGCATATTTAGGCTATGAGCGTAGTTTTTTCAACTTTCAACATTTAAAAGGATAACTGTAGCTGATTAGGATATATGATACAATACATAATTTAGAATACAAGTGCTAAGCTAAATTATGACCTCAAAGAGATCATTGCAAAAACAAAAAATTTTAACAAAAAAAACACTTTTGGATTTTATGCACTAACATGAACACATTAGTTAATATTAACCTATTAAATAATTTAAATAATAATTATATTGAAACTTTTTTACATTAAATAAAAATTAGGTTTAAAATGTGTTTGATTTTGTCATGCAAATTATTGTGTTATTCTTGAAAGAACATTTTAATTATTTTTTACATGGCTAAGAATATTTTACTAACATTAAATAATATACTTAAAAGAATAATATTAATGATGATGATTATCTAAAAATGTTAGAGACTTCTATCTACTTTTTGTCTTAATCTAAGCATAGACATCATCTTGTAACTTCATGCTCTTCCATCATCCTTGCTCCTTGAGATTTTAGAGTGTTCCTCAAGTATTGAAAGTGTCTTATAGGATTTAAAGTGGTCCTTGAGATTTTCTTGACCCCATATTGTGTTAGTACTCTTGAACTCCCATAAAGTGGTCCTTGAGATTTTCTCAAGGGTTCTTTCATAAGTCTTGAGATATCATAATTTACATCCTTTTGGACCCTCGTGACATCCATATAAGTGCCAAGGCCCTTTGGGCTTTTCTTTAACCACTTATGATGAGTAAAAAATTATATGCCATTTATTTGGGAATTCAAGTCCCATTGAGTATGTTGTATTATTAAAAATAATACTCAATGTTACCAAATTCTTCTTCATCCTAAAAAATGAGATATGGAACTAAAACTTCCCTTTTTCTAAACTATACGAGTTTGATATTTTTAGGACTTGCCCTTTTCTCCCAATGCAATATGTAATGTGAGTTCCATGCCTAGTGGTTTTTCTTTATCTTCTTTCATGATTGGTTGCTCACATTACAATACAAGATAATCTATTGATGATAATATCTCATGTGGCTCTTCATTTATCATGGAAGATTTAAGTAGTTTTAACTTCTCTAAATTTAACATTAAATATATCTCCATGTAAGTTTGTAGGTCAACTTGATATGCATAGTCATTAGCATTCTATAATATATGAAATGGTGCGTAACATGCTTTAGTTTCTTTCCATGTATTTTCTAACATTCCTTTTCAAGGTTTGAATGTAATAGATTTTTTATCTACACCTTTTTCTCTACATGGTTCTTGTGATGTACTTCTTTATATCTCTACCATGAAACTTATGAAAAACTTGATGCATTCATTAGATGTCTTAAATAAATATTGGAACCTTGTATTGTAGTGCTCATTTAATTTCTCAAGTTATTTTTAAAAATTAAAGGAATTTTATGATAAATAGCCTAAACATACATCAAATGAACTTCATCTTATTAAACTATGTATGGTGTTGTTGTTAGAAAATTGGATGTATAAAAAACTTTTATCCCATGTCTTCATATGGCATGAGTTACATCCACTCAATTGATTAATGATCACTTGGTTTACAATCTCTATTTAGTTGTCTATTTGAGGTGAAATGCTAGTCTTCTATAGGCTCTTGTTCATTAAAGGAAATAGAATGCAAAAAATCCTCTTAGAAATTGGATGTCAAAATTGAAGAAAATGCTTGTTGACAACCTATGATGACACAATACTCTTTCAAAAGATAGTTGAGCCACCTTGCATTTGATTTCCTACTTTCATGGTATGAGCTATGTTGAAGAACCTATCAATAATATAAATAAGTAATTATGACCTTGTGAGTAATCATTGATTTTATCAAGAAATATGTGGATATAATTTTTGATGGCTCATTCATACTAGTAAAGGCTTCTGTATCCATTTTCTTTTTGTTGATTAGTTTTGTCATGTTGCAAATTATGCAACCTCAAACAAAGATCTCAATGTCTTTTTTCATTTAAGGACAATATGCATCTTTATGCAATTTCATTAGATTCTTTGTCACACCAAAGTGTCTTATCACTTTTAATGTGTAGGTAATCCAAATGAGCATCTCTTTGTCTTGAGGTATATGCAATTTTTGTCCTTAATAAAGTAATCCATTTTAGAGATTGGATCTTGAGGGCTTCCTAATCTTTAACTTCTTTAAGATACCATGATAATTAAGGCTTTTAATGTATCTTGCAACATACTTTTCATGCTCCTCTACTTTTAGTTACATGATAGTAGATAAGCTTAGATAAATTATTAGTGGTTTAACAAATATAACAATAAGCTAGCTCTAATTACCGTTCATGTACTTCCTGACTAGGTTATTTTATTACAAGTATGCCATTAATTCAATTGTCTTACCTACTACATTTTGGTTTGTGTTTGAAGAAATTGGAATAGGGGGTGGTCATTGTAAACAATATTTTCTTTTTTTAGCAAATATGGCCTTTAATACTCATAGTATATTATAGTGCTAGTAGCTCCTTATTAGAGGTGTGATAAGCTCAATGGAATCCTTGTATAAACTTAAAATTATATGCTATAAGTCCTTTTTACTACAATGGTACACCTCCAATTACATGGTTTGAGACACTTAGTTTGACTTAGAGGGGTTACCATAAATGTGGGAGAGCTAATACAAATTCTTTATATATTTTTGACTTCAATGGAAAGAAAAATTTTGTTGAGTTCATCTCTACGTTCAAGCTTCTTTTGATCAAAGTAATATTGTGTGATGCCACAATATGAGAAAGACTTCTAATGAACATTCTTCACAAACATTGAAAAGCTCCTACAAGGCTCTTATATGTAGCATTTGTGGACCTTAGTTAATCATGTATTACCCTTGTCTTTTCATCATTAATCTCAATCTCGATTGTTCAACCTCAATCCAAGGTGCACATGAATCATCAACCCATATTCACTCCTCTTAGGGTTCAACCTTAACTAATGGCAAAGTAAATAAAAAATCCATTACTTTTATTGCTTATGCTTGACAAAACTTAAGATATTTTCAAAGTTTACTATGACCAAGTATCAAAATAAGTTATGATGATATCATTCATTAGTTTCATAAAGGTGGCTAACATGTTGCTTTACTCCTTTGTCAAGTCTTACAGGCCATCTTCTATTATGATGCCTATAATAATTAGCAATATATTTTCTTTTCTATTGTATGTCAAGACACATGAATTCATGTTGACTGTAATATTTTCACATATACATCCCTCCTAAAAAATGAAAACATATTTCAATAATAATTGAAAAATTATAAATAAAAATTATTATTAGTTTAGAACATTTAAAGGTATAATATATTTTTGTAATAAAAACTAAAATACAACCATTGTTTTTACAAATAATAATTCAAAATACTAAAATATTTTAAATTCCCAATAATTCATAGGCTTAGTAAACATAATAATAGGCTTAGTAAACATAATAATACAATCATAATCCTAAAATAATTATAACAATTTAGGTCATGTCATATGTAGGGCCATGAATTAATACAAATAATTATAACATGTTGTGCCATTCATATGCATAAAAAAATAATCACATGTTCATTTTTATTTTGTTTCTATTTACTTAAATTAGTAATTTTTAAAAAGCTTTACTATTATTATTCACATTCATTGATAAGCCATCCTCTTGTCTGACAACATTCATTATTCTTTCACATTCATTTACAAGTCACTCTCCTATCAGATAATATTTATTATTACCTTTAATTGCCTTTCATATGTCATTACATATATTATAGATATTATCATTTTATATACTTATTTATGGAATTACTAAGTATTTCACTTATTATCTTATACCAATAAAATATACTCAACAACCATTATATTATATTATATATATATATATATATATATATATATATATATATATATATATATATATATATATATATATATATATATCATTTTATAATCTAGGTATCACTTACGAAGCAATACAACATCACAACATTAATGTATAAATGAGTCTACACTAACACATAAACTCACTTCATATATACTTACCAAGGTGCCAGAATGCCTTCTTAAATAAGAGCATAATTTTATTCATTGTCTGCTTACTTTTCTATGCTATCCTACAATCATACATAAACTATAAATTATATTTCTATCTTATGGTTAACGTAATAACTTTACTATATTCATTACATTATTAGAGTCTCATTAGACTGATTAGACCTAATTAAGTTCACTTTGATCTAAACAATCATCAAAACCATCAAACTATTCAAACCTTCCTATTGAATCATCAAAAGTACATCCAATACACCTTCTAATTGCTCTTAGTTTCTATTAGACCATTCTTACATTTCTATCAAACTATTTTATGACTATTGGATGAACATAAAATATTTGAAGAATAAATTTAGTCCTTCATATATTACTATCTATATCCCAGCCAAACTATTTATCTCTTTTTTTCAATTCATTTAATCCTCATTAGATGTTCATCAAAAAGTCTGATAAAGATTCAGAGCATGTCTACCAACATTTGTGTATTGTCCATAGCCTTAGCTATCATATGCTATTTTATCAAACCATTTTATCAATATGCATCTAACCATTTGGTACCTATCAAACCATTCAATGAGCATTTGAAAGTGACCATCTCCAAACCCCATGATATTTATTGTAAGTAAAATTCTCAATTTTTATTAAGTTTCTAGAAATTAGATTTTAAGGTTACCAAATAGAGGCTATTTTAAGATCTATCATAGTAGAATAAGGTTTCATGTGTAAACATGGCAATTTGTTTCATAACCCATTTAAACCAACTCAATTTGATGAAAAACTTTAAGAATTATTAAAGATCTTATGTTTCTTCAACTTTAATTTTATTAATTTTTTATCTTCTCCTTTAGTTCACTAAAAAAATCCATCAAATCACTACATAGTTATATCATATTTTTTTTCAAATTTTTTGTTCATGACTTTTGTGCTTATGTTCTTTTCATTATGTTTCAATCCACCATGACCACCAACATTTCATCTGTGTTTCTTGTTTAGTAAGAAACCTCTACTAGCATATTGTTAACTACTTTATTTCATATTAGATCAAGTTTTGAAAGAATTGAACGAGGAGTCGTATAAGGTGAAAATATGTGGCAGTTATTTAGCAACTCACAATTCTCGTTATCATTGCAACTTTACTTATCACTTATCACTCAACTTGGGGCTATCATTATCACTATTGTCTTATAGAGATCACCTTGTAGCCTTGTTGGATTGTCAACTATAGAAGCCAATAAGGTTCATAGTGTGCTAGTTTATTGGGCTATTTACAGTGGGAAATGACATAATTGTCACATTGGTGTTTAAAAGACTTCTTATTATAGAGTTTGAGATGATTAACGTGCATTTTAGACTTACACTAAAATTCACATCTTATTTGAAAAAAAGTGGTTTTGATAGGAGGAGATTTAATGTAGTAGCACCTAAGATTACTATATATAGTCATTGAACTCTTTAGATGACATCTAGCCATCTAGGGTCCATATTTTTTAAACATTTTTTTATATTTTTTTTTGTTTTATTCGTGTATATGTGTACTAGATGCCTTACTTATGGGTTCATTTATCGTAATGCATAATGCAATTTATTATACTAAATAAGACTTGGTGAATTAAGGTTTGCAAGGACTTTTTGGATATTTTTTACTTGTCTTAGCTAAAAAGAAGCACAATTATATCTATAATCTACCTTTCTAAGAGTCTAAGATTTCACTAAAATATTTAGACTAGCCCTGATCACCTTACTGAATTGGGTAGTGACAAAGAAATTGGCTTATCCCATTGGACTACTGATGCTACATCACACTTGATCTCTTTATATATATATATATATATATATATATATATATATATATATATATATATATATATATAATTACATCAATGTTAGGTTAAGCCTCAGAGCAAACAACCAAATTAAGGATATTATCAGCCTCTCAAACTAGCATGTTGCTAAAAATAACTATAATTCCCATTTTATCCTAATTCAACTCTAATTTAATAAAAACTTATTTAATTCAAAATTCAAATGCATAGAGTTTTCCCTGTACATGTTCATTTTCCCCTTATATAAGTATTTATATATTCACATCAATCATTATATACCACGATATATATCAAATTTTTTAAGCATTAACTCGTCATTCTCAATCAAGAACAAGCATGAAGAGAACAACAATCATATACCAATCTACAATAGAACCACATGTCTAAATAACAACCACAATAATTACAATCACCATCTATGCCATTCCAGAGATCGTGGCAATTACAATACTATACCATCATACTATTTTTGAACTCGACATAACAAAATAAGTACTATACATGTCAACTCAAAAAATATATAATGCATAACAACATCTAATACCAAACTTATCATATAATCTATCTCTTTAGAGCTAACTCAAGTGATAGTAGGTTTTTTAAGCCTATGCACATCTAAGATATGCCTATAATGTAAACAGTGAGCATAACGAGCTAAGTAGAAAACTTATTAGCTATTAATATGTCACATCCTATCTGATATTTTATTTTAATATTAATCTTAATAACTATATGATTAAAATAATTAGAGTTTAAATATAATTAGAGGATACTAACAATCTAATAAAGTAAAGAATAACAGTAAAACTTACACAAATTTTTCTTCAAATCATCTAAAAGTTTAGCATAAGAAACTAATATGCCTTAGAAAATAAAATAACATAGTTTTCCCTAAAATCACCCATGTTTCTTATATACAAGTCAACAATCATCAATAATAATCATAATAAATTAATAACATTTATAACAATAATGATAAATATAATCTTCACATAACCAAATTCATAATACACCCATAAAACTAAATATTTCATCTTAAAAAAATATCATAATTACCAATGTTTTTCTATGTAACAAAATTCATAATTTTATTATTGATTCATGAAGTATTAACTAAAATCTATAGATCTAGTTACACTTATGAAAGATATAGAGATAAATACATAAATCAATACATTATCTTAAATATAATCATCCACATGTCTTTTAAAATAAATAAATAAAAATAAGTTATCAAACTTAAGTATAGTTAAAGTTTCTAATCTCATGATGTTTTAAGATTTTAATCTATAATATAAGTACATAATGAGCTTGAAAGCTTAGGTGATAAATTTTTATGTAAATTATAAAATAGATAAAATAAGATAATAAAATGAACTTTAAAATGACCAATAAATAATATTAAACAAGTACTTATGATCATCATCTAGAAATACATATAAAAACTTGGCAGATATATGATATTGAGATATAAAAAGATATATAAGTATATAAGAGTATGTGACAAAATTATAAAAATATATAAAATAATCAATATAAAAAATGCATAAATGCAACTTCTAATAATGTTCATGCATACATATCTCTCTACTTATTATGATTCATTTTATCATTCTAATATCTAATTTTTTTATATAATTCTAAATTATTTTAATTCTAATATTTGTTAATTTTTTAATCAAAATATTATTTTTTATATATTTTATAGTACTCTTACTTATCATCAGGTCTTAAGAATTACCTAAATGATTATTATTCTAGCTTCATAAAATCTCATCTTATTTATATCATGACTATATCAAATACATAATATACATATCTCATATTATATCATTTAACATTATATCCTAGCATATAGACCTAGCCTATAGGTATATCATATCATGTTTGTCTCATAACAGATCTCATCTATAGGTTATTAAATCACATAGTAAATAGCTAACACAAATCATATCTACATCATAATGGATCTTACTTTAACTACTAAATTACATAACAAGAAACTAATTATATATTATATCTATATCATAGTATATCTTATCATTAACTGTTAGATCACATAATAAGTAGCTTATCGTATATCATATATACATCATAGTAGATCTTATCTCTAATTACTATATCATACCATAAGTAACTCATCATATATCATATATATATCATAATAAATCTTATCTCTAACTACTAGATCACATAAGTAGCCAATCATATATCATGTGAGGTATGATATCAGTGGTATCATATCGTAGCATGCATCTTATCTTCACTTATAGTGGTAGCAAAGTATGGCAACTAGAGTTAATGTTATTAGATAAATATCATTATTATCATATTTACTCATTTTAGTTACAATATATCTATCAGACTTTAATACCATTATTAATAAAATTATCATAATACAGCTCATATAGCTTGAATCATATCAAGTACTCATGTGATCTCATATCACAAGTATTTATCTTTTACTTTATTTTTTTTATTTATTTTCATTTCTCATCTATTTTCTTTATTCTTTTTTCTATTCACTTTCCATATTCCATATATCTAGTATTATTAAATTAATCAATTATTTTTTATTTTTATTTTTTATTATATAATATGTAAAAATGATGTAGAACATGATATAAAAGAAAAAGATAATATATTATAATATTAAATACTGAATAATCATAATAAAATATCATACTTATATTATAATTATTTAAAATTTACTTACCTACTCTCTCTGTAAAAATTTTTGTATTAACTTTTCTTTTCTTTTAACTTATTACTTAAGCTATATTTTCGATTCAGTTGAGCGATTCCACTAATGACCTTGCATTATTTTGTAGAAAACCCATCAAGCTTCCTTCTTTTATAGTGAAAATTTTTTAATATTACTTAACAATCTTTAAACATCACCTAATTCCTCCTCATGTACATTAAAGTTAAGAAAATATATAATAACTCACTAATTCTCCCTTTCTCATATAAAAAAATTATAAGTAAAACACTTACCTATAATTGTTAGGGCTCAAATTTAAAAAAATAATCTTTTCTTATCTTAATTTGGATGCAAATTACTAAAAATCAATTCCTTTCAACTTCTTCCAAAGCAATAAGACAAAGTTAAGTAGAAAGCGAAGTCAATAATTGTGTTTCTCTATTTTTGATGACCTATTTGTGGTTGTGTTCTTCCAATAAAATAAAAAAGGAACGAAATAATAATTGTATCACACATGTCCCCAATCTTGGTTACAAAACTCTATAAGTCTACACGATGAGACAAGATAAAATTCCTACCTTTGATGCTTTACACTTAGTGTAATGGCGAGACAGTGAGACAACAAAGCAGTAAAGAAAAAGAATTAAGATTCTCTTTCAATTAAACTAACCACATCAATCAATGCTCTTTAAATCCATGTGATGGTGAGGCTGTGAGAAACAAAGCAACATAATTAGTCGACCACATGTGTGATGGATAAACAAAGTAGAGGAATTGATCAAGAGAAAAAGGAAAGGAAATTAGTGGTTTTTTTATAGTTATTATATTTTTTAATTCATAAATTATTATTAATAATTATTTTTTTAATAAATTTGTATTAAATCTAAACAAAATCTAATTATGACGAAATAAATATTGATGGACTTATCTCAACAAGCTCAATCCAATAGTATATTCATTTTTTTAAATCTAACCTTCCTAATAAATACATATTTTATAAGAGAATATCAAAAAAATATTATTTTAATTAATTTTATCAAAAATCAAAATCTCAATTATCTTTATAAAATCATCTATAACTATTTAAAATTATTATTAAAAAATTAAATCATTATATAACATGTATAATAATGTGAAATATAATATAAAAGAGAACACACCACAATAAACATAACAAATGCATGACATCTATGAAATACTTAAATAAAATCTTATCACTGATATAAAAGCAATATCATGCTCAATTTTATGCATGTTTATATGTAAGCACACTTTTTTCGTAATATATAACTTCTATTATTATTCTTTCATAATTTCTCATTTATCCTTTTTCATATTCCTTATACTTCTCATTTTTTCATTGTTTCTCTTTTTATGGGCCCTAATATTCCTTAATGACCATAATCTCTATTCCAAGGGATCTCATCTCATATCATATGTCTAAGGTATCATCATATCTTTGGACCTCCATTGACAATTGGCCAGGACATTGAATCACATCTCCTTCACCTATGACTTCCTTGTTCTCTACCTATTGCCACTTTTCACAAAAGTGTTAAAAAAATAGTAAAAATAATGTTTCATGCTATCTCAATTGCATAACCACCACTTAACATCACCTTATATAAAGTACAAATGATAGTGAAGTATCTGTCTATAATTGCATTGCACAAAAGTGTTAACATCAATAAGGATGTTATCATTATATCTATTAAAGGATAATGTCATAAAAAATCACAATATTATTTTATCATCTCATATCATACAATATAAGGCTCATTAGCATATTCAATTTCATACTTCTTTTTTTTAACAATTCAAAAAGGTTCATATAACCTTATTTACTTTCATTTCCTTTTATATAGTTTCTTTTCTTTTTTTCTTCACTAATTTTCTTTTATCATACTTTGATACACTAAATCAAATGTATTATCTAAATGCAAATATTACATATTCACATAATAATACTGCTAACAATAATGTTACTTTATTTCACTTAATCACATATAATTTCATCTTTAGAATAAGTATATGTATATACATATAAACCAAATGATGTTATGTTATCATGCTCATGCTAATGCTAATATAAAATGAAATGAAAGTATTGTCCTCATTTCATGCTTTGATACACATAATATCATGATGTTATATTATTTTATTTTGCTCAATCACAGGCAATTCATATCTTTGGTATTGTCCTCATCTCAATGTTTGATACACATAATCTCATGTATTATATAAATGTAGAAGTCACATGCTTAATTAACCTAATATAGGATATAAATAAACATATTATTTACTATTAAATCATGTATGCATATAACAATGATACCTCACTCTCATGCTCATGTAGTTTAGGATGGTTCCTTTCTTAATTTATCTTTTCCCTTAGCATGACAAAATCATATACAATCAAATATACAAAACTCACCTTTGGTTCATAACATTTTTCCTAAACTACACTGCTTAGATTTCAAGGCATGCTTAATACAAAACACCATTCATAATCTGATTCCTATTAACTTAAAATTAAATTGAGTTGTAAAACATAAAAGATACATGAACTAACTCACCAAGCATTTTCTTCTTGTTCATACATACTTCCTTTAATAAATTCAACTAATTTCCTTACTCCTCGAGCTCTTCTTTTTATACCCTTAATTTCCATATTCTCATTGAAGTAACTAATTATTATTATTTCTTTCCTTATAAGCAATATAATAAGGGCACCTTTTAAGTTGCACTTATTAACTAACATGTTTTTAATTAATGTGTTAGAAATAAAGGAATGTGTTGATCCACTACATATGAGAGCTTCAATAAGATGATTTAATAATTTTAAAATACCTATGATAACATCTGAGGATGGTGGAATCTCTTTTTGATAGCATAACTATAGGGTTGAGTTGATTGAGGATAATATGCTGAAGCTCTTTCTTTGCCCTTGATTCTAGCATTGAATTGTAGTCCTTCTGCATGAAACCCTTAAGTTTGAATCCTTTCCATTCACTTGTCTTTAGTAGTTTCTTTCCCTACTACCTACAAGCATTCATTAATGTAATATTCAAATTCTTCATAAGCAAAACACTTGATAACCTTCTTCCTACATTCTTTCTGTTACACCCTAGTTTTTTTTTTTTTTTTTTTTTTTTACATATAGACAGCTCAGATCGTCCCATACCAACCTGAGTAGCCTACGAAAAACATAGGATATAACACATCATTACACACCTACTTTCCTTAACTATGTGGATCCCATTTCCCGGGCACACCGTCAAATCAGGTTCATGACTCCTGAATTAACTGATGAACTCGCACAATGTTACTCCTACTAGACCCAATACTCCTAACCCATACCGGTAGGAGAACCGATCTAATAGAAGTCTGAACCCCCAAGGTTAAGTTCCATAGTCATGTAATGACCTCACCATCAACAAAAAATATATAACATCCACCGATATGAAATGGCGCTCCACACACCATACCGTCAAGATAGAAAATAAGATAGTGTATAAAATGTAACTCATATGAAAAATCACAGTCCATCAATTCCACATCATCAATACGAGTACATGAGTCAGAATCACCCTCACATAATACAAGACATAAGAATAACAGTCTCACTGAATACATCCAACAGCAACAATCAACTAACCAGAATGTCTCAGAAAATCACAGATCAGATCTCCTCCACTAGCCTACTGATCACGATCCCACCTAAAGCTGGGTGGCGTCAAGTCTGTCGAGCCACTGGAAAAATTATGGATAATAAAAGAATGAGCTACGCCCAGTAGGAAAGACAGCTAGTAAAAAAACTCTCATGCAAGAGAAGGATAATAGCAAGAGTATAGAAATACAGCATAACAATGTAGGGTGGAAAGGCACTCTCAGTCCCAGACTCTGACCAACCACAGTCACCCCCAGTCACACCAGAGTAGCTCTCCTCTGTGCTCCCAGGAAGCATGCCAGCGGGACACGCCCATCTCTGCGCACGCATCACAACGCCTAGCACCCGACACCGCAGCGTCTCTCATCAATCAATCTTCTGGAGACTATAGACAGAACCAGTCACATAGATCTCTAGCCAACGTGAGACACCCCTGCCACCCTCAGGCACGCAGGCCTACACACTTGGCTAGCCACGGCGAGTCACCCCTGCCACTGCCACTCTCAGGCGCGCAGGCCTACACTCATGGACTAGAAGAGATCGACTCAGCCACCGTTCCAAGAAGTCCTCTCCCAACAATTTCCATAGAAGCCACGCCCCTACAGTCATTGCCAAGCTCTAACTCCAAGATTCGGCAACATGTGTCCAGATACAACAAGGCGCATACCAGTCCACATGTATACTATGGAAGCTAAGTCTGTACCGCACAGTTACCTACCACAACTACCCTAAAACATCATATAGGGCCTACAGTATTCCGGTCCAATATGTCAATCCATGAAATATGCCAACACTGAGTAAACTGACTCAATCCATGTCATTGCCATCCAAGCAACACTAACTGTACCAAAGTTCTGACTATTCTGGTAGCACCCAAGTGTCACACTTCCTTCCAACTAATCCAGTTGCACTGAATTTATGGGTATTTTCCAACAGTCAATTTCAACTTGGCTACGTGATTTCTAAAAATCACCTTTTTCTCAGTTCAGGAAATTTTTAAATTAAAAAAAAATCAATTTCTGCCCTTTATCCATTTTCCGAAATTCGGAATAAATTTCCGAATAAAATTTAAATTCCACATATATCCTTTTTCCGAAAATTCGGATTAATTTCCGAATTAAATTTTCCTCCGTGCCGTTCGTCCGCGCCGAATCCCGCTGAACCGGTTTTCGCTGCCGGTTCGAAACCCTCGCGCTGAACCGCGACACCGCCGAACCAAATACCTTAATAATCCGTTAATCGGTCGATGCTTAATTAATTATAATTACTAATAAATATTATATAAATACCATTAATTACTTAAATAAATTCGTAATTAATCTAAACCCTTCTCCTTCCTCGGTCCGACGCCCGCGAACCCTAACCGACGCAATCGCCGACCAATCCAATCCTTCCGTCGATTTCCGGCGAACGCGAACAAGGAGAAACAAAATCCGATGTTCATACTATCCTAATGTTTCAATAATGCCACTAATTTCTAAGGTTCATCCAAAATTTCCGCCGAAGGAGTTCGCCCGTACTCCATTGCCGTATTGTGAGATTTAAGATTAATCCAACAATTAATTAACTAATTCAATGGCAACACTGATAATACAATTCCTAACATGTTCCTAAGCATTAACTAAATTTTTCGACGAATTGAGAAATTTTCCAGAAAATCCAAAATTTGTAAAAGACGCAGATTAGCATTCAACTAAGTCCGATTTTTCATCCACATGCTTGTGTTCATTAAGCAAAATATTCCATGCTTTTAATTTCTACTAAATAACTAATTTAAATCTGACTTTCCTACCTTGCTCGCCGGCGACGGTGAAGCTCGCACGCGATCAACCGCAGCTCCTCGCCGAACGAAACCGATACCAAAATGCTTGCCTCTGTCCTGCGAACCTCCGGTTACCAAAAGCCCCTTGGAAGGCTGCCGGAAAGTACCGCCGTTCGCCGCGAACACCTCGCCTCTAGCCACCGTTCTAAACCCTAACAGCCGAACAGTTTAGGTTAAAGACCCGGCTTAAACCGGTAATAACCCGTTAAGACCCATTAAGCGCCGGTTGACCTTCCAAAAACGCCGCTTAACACCCGATCAGCCGGTTAATCTCCATCGCTGATCTCGCCCGTCCGATCCACTTATCCGCGGCTTATCCAAACGCACGCGCAAACGCACCTCGACGAACCGCCCCGCCTTCACTGAACCGCTCCGGTCCGGTTCACGCGCGTAAAAAAAAACCAACTTCCGGTTTTAAAAAAAATCTCAGTGCTCCGAAAAATCCCCAGAAAATTTCAGAAATTCCAATAGCCTCCAATTGAGCTCCTGGCTCATCCTACTGTCGATCTGAAATCATCCAAGCCACAATTGAATTATTGAAGATTAAACATATAATATTTTACCAGGTATAACACTTTCATATGATTTTTGTTGTTTATGTAGCATTAAGGTAATGTTCCAATTCTAGTCCTTGTAGTTTGTGATCCTGATCTAGAATTCATGGTCCTCTTAAATGTTTGTCCCCTTATGAAAATGATATCATTTTCCTTTTATTGGTTACCCTTCTTTCTTTAGTGATGGCTTGGTCTTATTTAGTTCTTATTGTCACGTGGACTAATCTTTTATGAGAAGTGAATTTCATAAGCATCATTACATTTCTTATTGAGTCTCATGCACCTTTTTTGGAATAAGTAGCACCTTTCTTTTTATTAAAAAGTAATTTCAATACATACTTAATAAGTCTCACAAATGTCTATTCATACCTTATAATTATCATACCTCCTTGATATAACCTTGGTAGATCATCTCTTATTTTCTCCTTGACTGACTCTAGAATATATCATTCAAAAAAATATTGATAGAATTCCATCTAGGATATTTCAGAATGTGATCTTCCTTTAATTTAAATTTTGCATTATCCCCTCCACTAGTTCTTAGTAACATTGTCAAATACTAGTACTACTAGTAAGTTCTTATGTGGTTTAAACATGTTAAATTATCAAACAACATTTAAATCCTATTTAGTTAGTCTTTCACCTAAAAGGTATCTACATTATCTCCAAGAAGTAGTGGGTGTAGCCTTAGGAATTTCTTTACCAACAAGTTTTCTTAATTTGCTTCCACATTTTTCTCATTTTTAGTTAATATATAACATGCATTTTAGATTGCATCATTGATGTTGTTACACCTCCCTTTTGCTAACCAAAATATGTTATTTTCTCTCGATTTTAAATAAATACATAATGGTAGCATATCATATGAGACAATAAGAAAAAAACGTATTTGAAAGCTTAGTTATGAATATCATACTATACAATATTGGTCAATTGTATGGTACAATCTAGCAAGAGTATCAATCGAGATGCAAGTGTGAGCATGTTATTAAAGTGTACTTTGGTTGTACAAATACACTTACAGTCTATAAGTATGATAATATCATGTATGTTAATAGTCAGACATGTCTAATAGGATAAAGAAGAAGTTTCAATACTATACAACTACTATATAAGAATATAAGATTGTATGATCAAATAAAAGAGACAAAGAAAGAGAGAAAAAAGTTAGTTACAAAACTTGTTAGTGATCATACAAAATTGAATATATATACAAGGACATCAATATAGAAATCGAAGGTTTGTCTAAATAATATTGTGCTCATACGCAATGGATTGCATAAGAATGACAATTAAGAATTAGATCACATGTGATGTATGAGTGTTATTGTGATAGTTATATGCATTACTTTGACATTAAACATGGTGATTATTTTTATTTTTGCTGTAAAAATTATTTTATGTACGTAAACATTCTCTTTGAAATGGGATTTATTTTTAAAATTTATGTGAACTTTCATCTTATTTTAATAAAAGAATTTTATTATGATGAAAAGATTTTCAACATTTAAGAGGTATTATAACAAAGATTTTCTAAGTGCTCAAATGGTCTTTAAAAAAATGATTCCAAAATAGCAATTCTCAATCAAAACACTACACTTTTAGTACACAATTTAGATTCAATATAATTTTTTATCCTCAAATAGATGAGAAAATAAAAAGTATAATTAAAATATTATAGGATCTATTATGATTATCTTTTTTTGGATTTTGGTAGAGATTGTGAAAATCATCTACCTTTGATTGAATTTGCTTATAACAATAGTTACTAAATTAGTATTGGTATGTCTCCTTATAAAACATTAAATATATGAGCATTTTTTTATAGGATTTTAGTCAATAATTAATTTCCTTAGACTTGAACCCTTCATCATTCACCTATTGGAGGTGAAGATTATAAACTGTAATCTATTTAGTATTGCTAACTTGGCTTCTTTCTTTCATTAAGTTTGGCTAGGGGAGTGTTGCCAAAATGATAGAAATTAAGGAGCACTTAAAATTAAAATTATAAGATAAAGAAGGGGAAATAAGGAAGTTAAGCACGGTTGGAAAAGCAATGTTTAAATTTTAAGGCAAGAGACAAGAAACATAGAAAGATAAAAGAGGAGATTTAGAAAATAAAGAAAGTTCAAGTTGAGATTTTTGTTATAAAGCTCAAGTAGTAAGTAAAAAAAGAAGAAATTAATAGATCAAATAAAAAAAGATAAAATCCAAGCTAAGACAACCAGGATTGTAGCTACCCTTCACTTATAGAAGAGAAAATTAAAGTCTTGTAATTTTAAATTATTGAATCAACAAAAAAAGAATAAGTAGAATTGATGATGAAGTTTACTATTAACACCTTTGGAAAAGGAATCTTTGTCTCTACATGTTCATGGCAAATCATTTCCTTAATTAGTTTGTAATACACATGCATTAGATATAATATGTCATTGATGATGTATGAACCCTTCTCTCGTCATAAAGATTGTTTTTTCCAATCTACTTTTTCAAGTTGATTCAATACATCAAATTTGTTGAAAGTATTTGTCTTAATATGTTATTTATCAAAATAAATATCTCTAAATTTTTCATTGTTGCTCTATCTATTTGATAATTTCATAATCTTATAACCACTCAAGCAACTCTATCTCTAAATTTCATGCTTCTACATTAAAGTTCATTTAATCATTGAACTCATCTTGTAGATTTTTAGAAATTGCTTCAATTCATGCCAAAGCATGATCTAGTTCCATAAGGATTATGACCTTTGCTCCATACATGGGAGAATATAAGAACTAGTTCATATTTGTACTTCAAATTATAGAATATGCCTAAATTATAGTCAATGGTTCTTTAATTGATGGTCTTTTGGCTTTGCCTAACCTTAACATTAAGATATCTATTATATTCTTATATGTATCTTCTACTTGTCCATTTATTTTTTAATGAGCAATGGAGATGAACAACAAAACTATACTAGGAAAAAGCTCTCTATAAATTGGTTAATGAAAAATCTCCCATTATTAGTGATGATTACTAGGGTTCTCCACATTAGTAGCATAAGAACCATTAGACTTGGAATTCCTCCATAGATTTTAATAGCTTTTCTTTAATCCACTTAGTGAAATAATCAATTAACACAAGTTGATGTCATAGTTGTGGTGGAGCAATTGGAAAGGGTCCAAGAAAATCCAATCTTTCAATCAAGTTTAGTTTTGATGTTAGTTGCCTTAATACTTTCCCATGAAATTGGTAGTTTAGACAACACCACTAAAACTTTTCTACAACTTTGCTAATGCCTAGCCAATTGTATCCTAATCATATTATTTGTTAAGTCAATGTTCTTCCTTTCACATGGCCATTACATTCTCTTTTATCTCATTTTTTTTATAAATGAATACACTTTGGTGAAGCTTATTCAAATGATTTCTTATCTAACTAGTTCAATATTATATATCTTACTCTTTTCGTTTGTTTGGGTCTTGCCTTGATTGCCTTTTTGGTAGAATTACATCCCACAATACTCCATAATAACAGTAATTCAAGTCATTTCTTCCAAATTAATAATGGTTTAATTTATTGAAACATCATCCATATGCATCTTGTTGAATTCTTTATATCCAACAACTATATCAATCTCTTATCCATTTCATCTACAGACATATTCTCCTCTATGGACATTAATGAGCTCGATATATTCAAATTATGTGGCCAAATCTTGCATTAGTTTCTAGTATAACGTTAGAGTTGGATCCTAAACTTCAATGGCCCCTTTTATTTGGCTTAAGACCAATGGTGAGTTACTATATTATTATTTACAATTAACACTCATTCCTTAAGAATATCAAAAACCAAGAAGCATATCATAACTTCTTTTGAGCCAAATATAAAGTATCAAGTTCTTTCAATACATGAGTTACATAATAGGTTGGCTTTGATTCTTTTAATACTCCTCAAATCATTTCAAATCTAATAGCTTCACTTGTCACACAACTAAACATATAAAACTTTTGCTTGCTTAGCATTGCTTAGAATTAGTGGTGCCATCAAATTATTCAAAATAATGAAAATCTTTTTCACTCTTTTCCACTTTTTCTTGTTCCTTAGTACCTTAAAGATGGGAAAACATTTACCACCTAACTTTGATACAAAACCTCTTTGCACAACTATTTATCTAGCCAACGTTTGATTTTTTTACAATTAAGAGAAGGTACCTTCAATATAGCCTTCAATTTATTTATTTTTGTTTCAATTCTATGTTTTTGAAATAGATACCAACATGAAGTTGCATAAAAAATGCACTTTAATGAATTCAATCTCATGATTTAACTTCATAAATGCTTAGAACATTTCCTTTATATCTTTAAAGTGCTATTCAACTATTTTGCCTTTTAATGAAACTTCATCCATGTATGTTTTCACATTTCTCCCTATTTGTTTTTTGAATATGACATCATGTATTCTCTAATATGTAGCATCATCTTGTATGCATAGTTATAAAAGTTTTTTTATTTTTTTTTTTCATATAAATTTGATAATATCTTGAGAATACATCCACAAAAACTTGACACTAGATATCTAGCTAATGAATTCACCAAGGAATTTATTATTGGTAGTAGATAATTAACTTTGGAAATACATTTTTATTATCTATGAAATCAATGCATATTCTCTACTCTTCATTATTTTCCTTTATTATCATGATACTTATTAACTAACCAGGTTATTGAACTTATCTAACAAATCTTTGATATAATAGTCTTTTATCTCATATTATTCTTTATTACAATTTCTTTTCTTTTATTAAATGAGTTTGATGTCATAGGATGTGCTTAAATAATATTCTTCTATCATTCTATTTATCCTTATATATCTGAAAGGCTCTATACAAACACATCAATATGCTTTGATAACGTTTTTGTAATTTTATTCTTTTACTCAGTTAAGGAATAGCTTACATTTATAGTTCATCTAGAATTCTCCTATATCAACTTAGTTTGGTATAGATCATAATGCCTTATAACATATTTTTCCTTCCCATTGAATTTGATCATATGAGTTTTTGGATTGACCATACTTAAGTAACACTTCCTAGCATGTTCTAGATTTATATTTATTAGTAACATTGTAATAATAGGAAGAAGCTTCAAATAGACATAGATGGTAGAAACTATTGTTTTGAATTTGCTTAACAAAGGGTGTCGTAATATAATGTTGTTCATTGATCTTGCTTCATGTAATTATCAAGTCCATTTCATGGGTGACCATTTCTCCAGTTTATCAAGTGTAATTAACAATGAAACAATTTTTTCCATATCCATTTTTCCCAAAATATCTTGTATTCCAATCTTTTATCATCATTATATCAATAAGGACACCTGCATTTAAGAATTTGTAATAATCATAGTTATTATGACCACCTCATTCGTTATCATTCTCAAGGTAACTTCAAGGTTAAAGTTTTTAGAATTAATTTGGATGATTATCATGCATCATGTTCCACACTCAATAAACACAATTATTTTAATGAGAAGCTATATGCAACTTTATAACTTCCCTATGGTATCATATCAATAGTAACAAAGAAATACACTTTCTCAACCTGTCAAGCTTATTGCTTGAGGTTTATTTGTTTTGTTGACCATCTAATTGCAACAATGGATTTTTGAATTGATACTATCTAGGTTGGGCTAGGATATTATTTTCTAATGTTTTTTACATAGAATTAGGGTTTTCTCTTCACCTTCAATAATTTGAGATAGGAACTCTTTAAAATATTTGTGGTCTTGGAGTCAATTGAACTAAAATCCTAAAGGCATGATAATCACATGTGTCATGAATATGACTACTGTAAAAAAATGATATTTTGTTAAGGTCCTTGACTATAATCAACTTAGTGTGTAAATTGCATTTGTTCTTATAAAGCAATTAGTACTTATTTGAGTTGATAAATTATTATCATATGATTTTTAGGGATGAATTCATTGTTTAGTTTCTCACCTTCTTGTTATGAAGGCTAGTCCCAAAAAGCATCCTCAAAATAGGTTTGTTTATTGGTGGCAATAATGTAGAAGCATTATGCTAATCCAATAACACTTCTTAGAAGACTTAAATAGTGGAAGAAAGAAAAAATAAAAAATTAGAAAAAGGACTCATAATGCCTTTTAAGATATTATTTTAATCAAGAACAACTCTATTATCTCTACTTTCCCTCAATAGCAAGATTGAAGAAAATTGTAACAAAATCTAATGAGTACTTTTTATAATGATTTTTAATGATGTTACTTCCTATTTATTTATTATTTCATTATTGTTTTTATTTTTTCCTTAATAAGGGAACCTATTTGGGTAATGGAATCTTTTCCACACAAACTAATCAAATAATTCCAAATCTTTGTCTCTTCATGTTTATGGTCAAATCCATGAACTTAATGCTCCATAAACTATTTTTCTTAATGCATTTCAAAGTCTTATCCATGAACTTATCCATTTCTTCATGTTGTATAAATTTTTGTGCCATCTTTATCATTTTAACATATGAAGATGACAATTTTCTTGTTAGCTTTGCTTTGAAGGCAAAACTAGGGCATAACCCTTTAAGGCATTCTTAGCCATGATATATGAATTGCTCTTAATTTCCAAGAACAAAATAGAACTGATTAATGAAATCACTTATGATCTCAATACCTCCTTATTTTAAACAAAAAGATCTTCCTTAGAGCACAAACTATATAGAATAAGAATAGATCAAGGAAAAAAATATTTGAACTATGATTGATGCCTATTATTCAGAACTCACAATTGCACTAAAAAAAGGAAATAAATCTTTTTTAAATCAGATCCTAAATCAAATATTTCTTTCCATCAGACTTTTGTTGATGTTGAATGACAAAAAAAATATTTCTCTAGAATTTATGGACTCATTACATTTATTAAAGAAGTGATAATCAAATTGTTTTTACTCATAGAACCTTTGAATTTAGTTTTTTTATTCAATTTCAATCATTGTGGTTCTAATATGAATATGAGGCTTCAATTCTAAACATGAGAATTCTTATAAGAAAAATAGGTTAGACAAGATTTAATAGGCCTATCATAATTAAAAGAAAGAAAGATGGATGAACCGACTTCAGATTATATTCCTTGGCATTATCTTCACAAAGAGGAGATTCCAAATGAAGGATCTTGTAATTTGATTGATTTATTCATTCCTTTTTTACATGTAGAGGAAGAAGATTTGGAGGAAAATAAAAAAGGATTTAATCTACCTTCTTTTTCCTCTCAAGAAAAATTCACTAATCAAAATAGAAATAAAAAAAGAATTTCATTCATAGTTACTTTTATTGACCAATAAAATTGTCTTTCAAGACTAATATTTTTCTCAAAATGTCCAATATACATACATTATTAGGCCTTTTGAATCACAGTAAAAAATATCTTCTCAAAAGTAAAGTTGTTCATATAGAACATGTAAAACATATATTGGACATTATATAGCTATTTTTCAATCAATTTACATAAGAAAAAACATTTTAATTACATTTATTTTTTTATTTTTGAATTTTTTAGAAATAAAATGAATGGAATAATCTTTGAATCCCCGACAAGATAAATAGATTTGCAAAATAGATCCTAATAGAAATATAGGGATTAAGGATTACTAAAGCAAAACTTAATCTCTAATTCTTAATCCGTTTATCGAATATAGAATAAGGTCATGTTTATTTTTCTTCTTCTATTCTTTTCAATCTAATAGATGGGATTGAAAACTAAAAATAAAAAGAGAAGGCAAAAAATTTTTCTTATTTGATTTCATTGAAAATCAACAAATAAATAAGAAGACTTTCATATCCAAAATCTATTGATGAAATGCATGATTTAGCCTTTTCCAAAGGGATAAAGATAAAGTTATATAATATCTATTTCTTGTTCATTTTTTTAAAGGGATATTTACATGAGTTTTCCTAATCCCTAATTCCTAATTAATGTCTTTTCATTACTTGATGTGTTTAATGTGTTTTCATTACTAATTCATCTGGATACTCTCGATAAGAAAAGGAAAATAATTTATATGCTATATTAATCATAACCAAGAATTCAAGATACCTTTTCATTCGATTATTAAAATTAGAATCAATAATTCGATTGATGTCAACACCTTTTAGTTCTTCACGATGTACGATAATCCAAGCATCCATGACTAAATGGTTAAAGCACCCAACTCATAATTGGCAAACTCAAGGTTCAATTCCTACTGGATGCACGACAATGGAAATATTCCATAAGTCTATTGGGATTGGCTCTATATCAATAGAATCTTATCATCCATATATACCAAATTGGTATGGTATAATGCATTGGGTTTCTTGGTGATAAAGAAGGTGAAAAAATTCCTTTTAATTGTTTAAATGATTGGAAATGTGATGGATTTAGGCTTTGAAATAAACTCTATGAATTTCTCTTTAGAGGGGTTGCAAATATACAATATTTAATCTAATCAGTCAACTAATGGGAACTTATCATTCATTGTAATTTAGTTATGTGATTTATTGAAATAATGGTCCCCTTATACACTAATATCTTTTGATGTTCTCATTGGGCTTAAGGTTACCCACAATAAGTCCATTCATAGGGAGAAGCTTATCATCTTCATTAACATTTTTGTCATAGTAGAGTCTTTTGGTACACTTTAGGTTATTTACTTTAAGGGTTAAATTTTCTTGTTCATGTTTTGAATAGTTTTTTTTTAAAAAAATATCATGATTCTATTTATAACTAGAGACTAAATTAGTAGTTTTAATTCTTATAGAAGACTTTGAAACTATGGCTTCAGTATGTTTTAAGAGGAGAGGAGGATCCATTATGAGTATGGAGCCAATGTAATCGTTGCAGGTGGAGTAGGAGATTTTAGAATATATTGGCTAGGACAAGGTTAATAAGACAGAGTTTATGATGTAGCTATGAACTAGCATTATATGATAAAAGATATTCAATAATCATTATCTATGCCCTTGTGGTGATGCCTTCCTTTATGTCTCTATCTTTCATGAGAAAGAGCTATTTATGTTTGAGTTCTTTATATGTTAAAAATCAATGTGATGTATCATTTTTAAGGAAAGTATTTTTAGATTTGATGAATTTCTTCTTGGAATTGCTTAATTTTAGTGATGGGATCATTAAATTTATTTCAATATTTTATATTTTTTATTTCATAAAATGGTAATTATGTTTTGCCAGATACAATGCATGCATATATTAAAAGTATATGAATAAGACTTAAATACCACAATTGGAAAGCTGAAAATATCAAGCATTCTCAATTTTCATTTAACTCAACAAATTTAAAAAAAGTTTGAAAAACAGAATTTTAATAATAGTCATGTTAGAAAAAGTAAAAGTTGTAGAACAAATATTTGTTAAAATTTTGATATTTTAAAGTTAAAATAATTTTTTTGAAAAAATAGATTAACATAAATGCATAAAAAAAAAATCTTGAGACATCATGTGTCACATTGGTTCCTTTTAATGTCCAAACAAGATTAGCAAGTAATTACTGAGTATTTTAAACTAAATTACTTTAACGGTCCTTTCCTCACATTTCTATAAACATATAAATCAAGCAAGAGCTTTACCCCCTGCTATGGCCCTTCCCATGGCGGCGCTCCAAGAGAAATAAAAGAAGCCCACAAAGGGCGAGCAGCCAAGTGGACAGGAGGACTCTCCCGTAACGGCTACTTTCTTTTCCCGAGTATCCTTGCTTGCTCCCTGTGGAGGTAGATTGGATCTCAATCGACATCGGAGTGCTTTAAAATCTTGTATTTCTTCTGCTTATCATCGTGAGATGTGATCTTGGATAGCTCTTTGCCCGATGTACTCTTCATGGGATAATGTTAGATTTGCAAATCAAAATCTGATTTTTTTTTATCTGGGTTTTAGGTAACTTTGGATGTTTTATACTTAAGCAATCATCATAGGGCGCAGACTTAGTTCATGCTTTATTGATGCTGTAATTGCTTCAATCAAATGATTCAGGACTTGTGCTTCATTATTTTGGTTAGAATTTGGGGGAGAAGTTTGTTATTTGCTTGCTAGGATCTTGGAAAAAATCATTGACAAAGTTTAGACCAGAATACTGTTTGATGAAATGTCTACAAGGAGACAGACAATTACAGTCAATTTTTGTGCTTTATTTGGTCAAGACTTGTTAGTAAATGCTGTTTCTTTATGGTTTCTTCTGTGTTACAGTAATCCTCTTCATCCAACCCTCACTTTATTAATTATGTTATGTTCTCATTGGAATGGTTGCATATCAGATGTTTGGACAGGAAGGAGAAGAAGAAGATTTCTTCAATCTTGCTGCTCTTGGTCTGTTTGTCTTTTCTTTTTTTCCTTGAAATAATGTACTGAATGAGACCTTTACATTTCAGTATTTGCAACTTTTGTATGTCTTACAGAGGTGCCTGACTTCCTATGGGATGACATAAACCAATCTGATTTTGATTTGTCACAAACTATTGGGGAACAAACTCCTGTTAAGGAATGTGGAGAGTACTTCATTGATGGATTAAGCAACAAAGGTACTCTTATAAAATTGTCTTCTGAGATTGGTAAGATAGCCATCTCATCATTAATTTGACACCCAGAGAAGAACAGCAGAGATTTGGAGGAACCAAGAGAGTCATCACAGGCCAAAAGGCGACGTCAATTATTTATGTCTGATGACAATTCTCTCAACAAATTCAAGGAAAAGGAGCAAATTACCTCTTCCTCTGACAACTCCTTGGTTAGTTGCTTGACAACTAGCTGAGAATTGAGTAACTTTACTGTGACTATTGGAACATTTTTAAATGATGTTGTATGGTAACATTGTGCTCATGTGCTTTAGGGAGAGGAACAATCAGAAAATTACTTCATTCAAAGCCAGCAGCAAGATAACCTTAGCATGTATGCATGTTGAAAATTCGCTACATATTGTCTGTTTTCTCCTGCCAGCAATATTTGTATGTCTCATTTTAGAACTTTTTCCAGGAGTCGGTTTTCTACTTCTCGTGACCTTGTCGATCTTACAGGTGTGCAAATCAAAATTGTTCATCCAACTCATGTTTTTTTTCTCACATTTTGAACTTGATGGTAGAACTCAAATATTAGTTATTGAAAACTATTGCATGTCTTTGACATTTAGTTCTTAAATGTAGGGTCTGGCTGGATGCAGCACAAGAGACAATTCAGTAATCCAGCACAACAAACCCCAACATCTGCTTCATGCAAAGTGTTTAAAGGTACTAGTTGTAGCACAATCTACTATCCTTGCATATCTTTTATAGGAAATGGGCATCCTGGCCATTCCTTAACATGAACTTCCAAATTTATTCAATAGTATCTCTTGTATATTTTCTGTGCTATCAGGTAGGAAGTCCTATATGAAAACTCCAATGAAGTTAACTACATCAGTTGCTTATCCTTTCTCCCTCATAAAACCAAGTGGAATACAAGGAGAAGTAACTTTAAATGATATAAATCAGTTTATTCAGTCTCCAAGAGCATCAAGCTCCAGCAACAAAATGAATGAGGCTCCTACCCTTGATTACTCTCCCATCTCTGGAAAGCCAGTGGTTGTCAAAACCAAAATCCACACTGAAGGAGGGAAAGGGAGCATTACGATTATGAGGACAAAAGGCTGATGAGCAAGAACTTTTTAATTGTTCCTGCTCATACACTAAAAATTCTTTCCATACTGTTCAGGGTTTTCATTATATGTTAGGTATGCTCATATAGCCTAAAGAGTAAGACTTGGATCATTCACATATATTATGCCATTTGCTTCGATCACTCACTGTCAAGGAAAACTCCTGTTGCTGCTTTCAATGGTCCATCTTGATCAATGGAACATGAACCGGGGTCATCTGCAAATGAGTGATCTAATGTATGGCAGCTTTGTTTAATTGAGATTGTTTCATGAGATACTTCCATGATTTGGATTCCCCTCATCCTTGTGACTTGTCATATATCTTTGAATGGTATTGGGTTTTGAGTTACATTTGTTTGCAATGTACCATCTTCAGAAACGATTGAAATAAATAAGAATATTGTTATAACTTGTAAGCTTCTGTGGCTGTTTCTTTTGTATCTGATCTTGCTTCCTCAGTAACCTTGTGCAACTAATATGCTAAGATTTAACAAACAAATTTACATTTCAGCATTTCATAAGCAGATAATTTGCAGAGAATTCAAAACATGGGTGGTGTTTAGATGCTTCTTTTCTATTATGTTATTTGTTTGGAGTTACTGATTTCAATCTTGGCATCCATTGTGGTGCCAAAGGGTAAAATTTAAACCAAGGATAGAAATGGACACATGAACCAAATTTGGGATAGATGATTAAAAGCTGAATCACTTTTTCCATATACAATAGATATGGAAAAATATCTTTAGTTCAATTTTTTTCACTTAGCATGTTAAGTGCATCACCTAACGTTTTGCTAACTGAAAACTCTTGTTAGGCTTGTAACTGTACACTAAGGATAGCAGTAGTTCTTTTTTGTATTGATCATTCATATTATGATATGCTGAGACTTGATGAGGAAATTGAGCACTCTACTGTTGCATGCTAAAGTTTCTTTTCAACCCATGGTTTATTATTTATATATTGCTGCTGGTTTCTTATGATCATTGCAAATTTGAATTAACTTCAAAGAGAAGAGCATTTATTTTATTTTCAAAAATATTTCTAGGGGATAACTATTGAACTAGTGTGATTCCAACTATGTAATTGATTAAACAAATGTATTAACTACTCAAAATAAACATGTATTTGGAGAGCAAAATAGTAAAGTGCATATATTTAGTCTATGAAATTTACCATTTGTCCTCTAAATGCATAAGGACATCCTTAAGGTATTTTTCAGTGCAAGTGATTGTTAGTTGATTGTTTAAGAAGAATTGATGCAATGTCTAATTGTTAAGATTTTAGATATGGTAATTAATAAAAAGTAAGAGTTAAGCTATTTTAAATTGATTTTTTATAGAACTTCATATTCTAATTGACATAAAAATTTGTTATGATTCATTTCATGTGGTATACTCATATTTACTTAAAAAGTTTCTAATAAAATAGCTAAATTCTTATGAGATGGCTCAAAAAAGAATGGGTTCCAAAGACATTTTTTGATCTAGTCAAGTCTTGAATTGGTTATTTTAACACCAAGATTTCAATCTATTTAGAATTTTTTTTATGTTGTTATTGTGATTAATCAAAAACTATTTTTAAACAATGTTAATAAAATTTTTGTGAAATATGAATCAATAAATTGTTTTTAAAATAATTTAATTTAATTATTATATTTTATTTTCATCATAGATAATGTTCTAAACAATATTACAAGTCTATAGGCACTTGAATGGAGATTTAGAATGTCATAATTTTTATTTCACATGCTTTATTAGAGTTTTGTAGAAATGTGATTACATGCATATTATGCATAACAATGGTATGTGGATTATAATGATACTTGGACACATTATATTATCTTATATCAAAATAGATGATATTAAAATATTAATCAAACTATTAAGTAGATGTCTCATAGATACTTATTTTTTATGTGGGATTATCCCATTAGTATAACTTGATTTTTGCATTAGATTGATGTGACATTTGTATTTTTATTTTCTTAGTATTGCTTACAAAATTAGATAGTTTTAAGCTTAGTTGTGTGTGTGTGTGTGTGTGTGTGTATTATCAAATTTAATATCTAATTAATTGCAAAAATGTTTTTTATATTTGACTTTTATATTTGGCTTTTATATTTTCCTTAATTGCTTTAATTGCAATCAAGGCAATTATATGTTTCATATATTTTTAATCTTATGTGAGATTAACTTGTTACTAAAACTTGGAATTTGCATTATATTAACTTGATAATTGTATTTTCGAGCATTTCATTATTGCTTACAAACTTAGATGATTTTAAGCTTTGTTAGTTATGTAGATATAGTGTATTATCAAAAGCAATATTTAATTAATTACACAAGTATTAGATTTATTTGACTTTTAAGTCATAAAAGCAATTTCAATCCAACTTAATTGCAATTAAAGCATATATTGAGTTCTTTTAAACTCATTCTTACTTTCATTTTTCTCATTTAGTTCTCCAAAAAGTATTCATTTTTTTAAATAAAGATAGTAACAAGTTTTATATTTATAGTTTTATTAAAAACAAATTGAAATACAATTATAAGAATATTTATATCTCTTTTTTCCCTTTTTTTCATATGTTATTTATGAAAATTTTGTTCTCAACATGTCACATGTGTACTTACTAGTATTCATGTAAATTATTAGATAAGAACATTTTTTAAAAATAATATATGTTAATTAATACTTGAATAATTGAATAATACATGTTAATTAATACAATATACTTTTGTAAATACTTGTGTAATTGTAAAATACTATTTTACAAAATTAAAGAATTTCACTAAAAGATTATTCAAAATACAAATAAATCTCAAATATTTGAATACTTTTAAATGAAGAGTCATTTATATTTGAGTTCTTTACACAATAATTCATCTCTTTTAAAATGATTTATGCATTAATAGTTAACATGATGTGTTATTTTTTTTAGATTCACACTTCAAAATTAGATGAATTTCATCTTAAAATTGCTTAATTTTTAGAGATGAAGACGTATGTTAAATGTTTCTAAATCTTTATTATTTCTTATTTCAAAAATTAATGATTCTTTTTTGCTAAATACAATGTATGCATATGATAATAATATAGGAACAAGACTTAAATATCCCAATTGAAATGTTGAAAATTGGAATATTATTTGTTAATTGACAATATAAGAGATGAGAAATTAAATTTTTTAACAATATTTGAAGTAAATCATTGGACATCTAAACATAAGGAAAGTTCTAACAAGCAAAAAAATTCACATAATTAAGACATATTTTTTAAGGCTTAATTTGCATATAACTCAATAATTTTTAAAAAAAGTTCAAATGGTTTTCAAAAGAGTCTTTAAAAATTATGTTAAAAAATTAAAATTTTTAGAAAAAAAAATATTTGTTAAGATTTTCATACTATATGTTTAAAAATAATTTTTTATTAAAAATTTGATTACAAAGCAATGCACAAAAATATGCTTATTTTTTAGAAATACTATTTAAGTGCATATTATGCATACCAATTATATGTGAACTATAATGATATCTTTGAAACATCATATTGTTTTACATAAAAAATAGACAACATTGGATAGCTTGTAAAATTATCAGATATATGTTTCATATATACTTGATTGTTGTATGAGGTTATCTTGATATTACAATTTGGAATTTATAATATGTTAAATTTGATAATTTTATTTTTTAAGTTTTGCATTATTGTTTACAAAATTAGGTGATTTTAAGCGCTTTATTGGTTATATATATATATATTATATTATAAAAATAATATTTGATTAATTACACAATTGTTAGTACATTTAATCTTTAATAATGAAAGTAATTTTTATCCAACCTTATTGTTATTAAAGCATCCATTAACTTTCTACGAATGCATTATCAATTACATTTCTTTTCATTTAGTACTTAAAATTTATTCAAAAAGTATTAATAAAGATAGTAAACCATTATTATGGTTTTAATAATTATTTGTTGGACTAATTTTGTAAAAGTATTCATATACTTATCTTTAAATGTGCTCTTTATTATATTTGTTATTTGAATGTTTCAATATTGTGTTATTTATTATACTATGCTATTTGTAAGTACTTTGCTAATTTCAAAATATTTTTTCATATATATATAATGAATTTAACTAAAAAATATCCAAAATACAAAGGAATTTCAAAACTTAGTTTGGGATGATTGAGTTTTATGCATAATTTTTTTTTCTAATATATATATATATATATTTCAAATATAATTGTTAGTAATATTAAGAAAACATATTTCTTATAATATTATATAAGAGTGATCCTAAATTACAAGTCAAATAAATATTTTATTATAAATATATTCTTTTCTCCCTAATAATAAATTCTCATTTGTTACACAAGTGTTATTTCAAATGGATTATACATATAAAAAATTGTGTATTAAAATGCATTGAATATTTATTTCAAAGTTAAATATGAAAAGATGTGCTCTAGATTATTCATTTTATATATGCATAAATTTATACACACACTAAATAATATGTGAATATAACTATCAAATAAAGAACAATATAAAATCAAATATACATAAGTAAAATAATATGAATATAATTTATTTATATGTACATATAATCACAAATGTACATACCATTAATTCAATATGCACATAAATTTAATAATATGCATATATAAATATATATTTAATTCATAAATTCATAAATTGAATATTTCTAAAATAATTTTACATTCACTTAACTAACAAAATGAACCAAACAAATTAATAATACTTGGTAATAAAATTACATGCACATGAAACTAAAAAAAATGATAACCATTAAATTAAAATAAATATAAATTAAATGATATATGCATAACTTTTTTACATGAATAACATAAAAAATGATGTTAATTAGTGCATGCATGGTCTGTGCTCCTCTGCTACTTTCACAAGCCTAAATTACATATTAAAATCAGATACATAATAATTTTATTTATCTTTATAATTAAACTAAAATATAATTATTGAATTTTTTAAGTTAAGATTTATGAAGTGATTTGATATTTAAAGAGTTATTTTAGCATTTATGTTCTCTTCTTAAAAATAATAAAAATAAATTATTTTCCAAAATAACTAAGTTTAAATTGAGTTTATAAAATTTTTTTTAAAAACAATTGGTCATTCTATGGAGGCATGGTAAGCCGTAACTGAATATAACTTAATGTTATAATATATTTATTTAAATAAAAATTTAATTTAAAAAAAAAATATTTATTTAAATAAAAATAATTTTAATCATCTAAACATATCTAATTTATTTTTTTAATATAATCCATTTATAAAAATGCCTAGCAATTTTGTGAGAACAAAGATTTAAATAAATATGCATGTATTTTTAAAATATTTACTGTTTGCGTTCCGTTGCCACAGTGGGCCCACCAACCGTTGGATTTCCTTGGAAGTTGAAAATTGGCGGGTTTCAAAACGGCTCACGAATATTCCCTTTTTATTCCCCCCTTTTTTTTCTTTTAAAATGGACCGCTATCCTTTCCCCTCGGTCGGCGAACCCTTGTCCGGCTCGGCATCAGCAATTCGAACCGGAGATGGAGACCTGGGTAATGGTGATCGTCGTCCTGTTGCAGGCAGCTTATATCTCCGGAACGGCGGTAGAGTCCACCATTCCGACGACGTTGGACGGGCCATTCGCGCCGGTGACGGTGGCCCTCGGCGATGAGGAGTTTCGCGGGAACGCAGTGGACCTTCCGGACACCGATCCGCGTGTGGTGAGGCGGGTGAAGGGCTTCGAGCCAGAGCAGATCTCTGTGTCCCTCTCGGCTGCCGCCGACTCCGTGTGGATATCGTGGGTTATGGGTATGCGTCTTCTGGTTGTTCACGGCAAAAATTAGATGTTTTAGCTCCGTTGTATCCAGAAGTTCAAACGTTGTGCATGTGGCCATTTGTGATAATTGTTCTATGTAAATAGATTTAGATGGTATTCCTAGTGTTTTAGGAACGTTGTCTTTTATAAAAAATTCTTGTTAAATTGAAACAAGGCGATTAAATTTAGTGTCTTAGGTTATTATATGTCGTTACATTCAAGCTATTTTCATCTTAAACGGTAATATTTTTCTCTTTTTGGAATTTGATCTCTCTGGCAATCAACTTAAAGGCCTTTGCTGAAAAGGTTTATGTTTATTTTCAGGTGATTTCCAAATGGGTCCTAATGTGCAACCTTTGGATCCTTCAAGTGTTTCCAGCATTGTTTATTATGGAAGATTGCGTGATCAGTTAACACTTGTGGCTACTGGAAATTCACTTGTTTATAGTCAGATTTATCCATTCAAAGACATGCTGAATTACACGTCTGGAATAATCCACCATGTTCGCCTTGCAGGTAGATGGATGAAAATTCTTTCTCCACGTAATTCAACTGTTATACTGACTATTGCTTCTTCATCTCATGTTTAATGGGAGCTAAGGAATGCACAATCGTAGTCTTAGTTCGCCAAAACTTAAGGCTTTTTCCTTGGGATAAAATTCAATTTTTCCAAACACTACATGTTGTAAGTGTTTGATTTGTTCTCTGTTCAATTCTCAATGCAAACTAAACAAACTTGAGTTAATTCTTATTGTGAATTTCTTAGAATGAATGGAATGCTTACCTCCTCATCCTATCTAAGAGTCATATCTACGAGATTATTTTGGACCTATTTTTGTCCTTTACTCAAACGTATGCATGCTATGATATTCGAGCATTGTTTGTCTATTTTTACGTTTCAAGGCCATAATGCTTACCATCTTGGTGAAGCAAACATTTAAGGTCATATTTTATTTTTTTTTCTTAATCTTGGTAGAAAATTGAGTAGATCCACAGGGAAAAGTTTTTTGTTAGACCTTTGTTTATAAGTGTGTGAATGGGTGCCTTGATGCAATGTAGAAGTTATTTCCATATAACTTAGGTGTCACAAGTTTGATTTATGGAAATAGCTCCTTGCAACATGTAAAGTTGCCCATAGAACCTTTATGTCCAACCTTTCTTTTGACCCGATACATGCAAAAACTTTCATCTCATTGTACTACCCTTTTTTATTTTCGATGATCATGAGCATGCCACCTTGTTACTCTTTAAATATGCATTTTTACATTTGATTGATGTCCATTGATTTTGGACATAGATAAGGCAAATCCATAAGGCTTTTATTAAAGTTACAAATTTGTTTAACTTTTGGGACATTTCTTCATTCACTACATTTCTTTGAGAACTAGATGAAATTGGGAAGTGGTGTATGTGCCCGCACCCATTTGGGGTTTTGTTATAAATGTAGCATATATCATGTTGTGGATGTTTGAGTCAATGATTGGTTCTTTGATCTCCTTTTTTTTTAGTATGAGTTAAAGAAGGATGGTGTTAGCCAGGTAGTTGGATTGCATAGTTTTAGCTTTATGACAACTCTAGCATGGAGAGAGTGGAGATTGATACCCATTAATCGACCAATAAGCATTGTCTATTTTTAATCTTTAAAATAGCTTGTATTAACAATTTTTACATATTGTGGCTCCACATGTCTAACAACAAAAGGTAATAAAACATATAAGGAAGGTTAATCTTAAGTTGTCTATCAAATTTTCTATTATGGCTTTTGTTGCTTCAATTTATGAGTTACTCATTGTGAGTTATTCGATTGTGTTTTTTTAGTGTTTAACCTATTTTATATCCTTTTAAATATTTAGAAGTCTTTGCTCCTTCCTCCACCCCTTTTCTCTTTTTCTCATTACTTATGAGAATCTTAGCATAAATAGCTTGGGGCATCCTTTTCACTAAGTCTAGGATTAGAATAATTAAAGTCAAGTTTGGTTGCTTTTGACCCATTTTTTGTTCATTATAGCAAAATTAGGTTGGGTTATTAATCAAGTATTGTTAACGAGTCCACAAAAAAAATCTATTGGGGTGCATTTTTGGGTCATTTTTTTGTTGAATTGGATCATGACTTGTTGACAAACTTATTTGAAATTAGATGCAAGGAAAGGGATTTACTCTTCTTTTGCATATTAACAACTTCCTTGGCTTGGAGTTTTCATTGTGGACTAGTAAGACAATATTTAATGTACAAGAAAATGAATTAAACTCAAATTATCATCAATTGACAAGCCCTAATGCAATAATGTTTGAGCATATATATATATATATATATATATATATATATATATATATATAATTGATAGTTTATCTCTTAGCCATAATATATCAAATTCTGTGCATAACTATCACAAATAACACATGGAACTCAAACAAACAAACAAGAAAATAAATTGCTAATTGTGAACTATGTAGTAATAGTCAATTAATAAGGGTGGTTTGTAGAAATTGACAAGGGTAATCCTTGGACCACTCTAGGATTAGCATCGGAACTCTAGTAGTTTAGTTGGAATCTCTAGCTATCAATGAATCTTCTAGATTGGACTCAAACGAGATGAAGAATTGAGGTTGAATTGAACTATAAGTAAGATTAAATTAAATCAATAAAAAATTAATTGAATTGGAACAACTCATAATTAATTTGAATTGGAACAAATTGACATGAGCTTATGGTATTGAATAATAGCTCGAGTTGCTTCATTTGGGTGGCCTCAATCATTCATCTAAATGATTGCCAGCTAGGCATAACTCTAGGCTCGTGCAAACTATCTTGCTTTTGTCCTTGCATTCCAATTTGTCTTTAACTATTCTGTCGATGTCGATTTTGGATTCAAGGGAATGACTAAGAAAGAAAAAAGAGAGCTTAGAAGTGGCTTTGGGGCTCGGTTACTAGAGGAAGAAAGAAAAAGGGATTTAGAAGCTTGGAGATGGTCTTGGATGTGTGTCCTCTGAATTGAATTTTTTGGGGTCTATTTATAGTAGACAAAGTGGATAACGTTTATTGAATTTACTTTTGCGCATGGAGACTTATAAATCTGTTATTTAGTGTGCCTCTTATTGATGATATGATTGAATTAGGCATAACCTTCAAGTAGGAGTTTTGTCTCTACTAATATGATAAAATTAATTATAATTGTTAGGTAAGCACATGACTTTTGTTCATGTGACATAATTAATTATAATCGTCAAGTAGGGGTATAACTATTATTGACTGAGTAGAATTAGTCATAACTATCAGTTGAAGCTCAACAGTTTGAAGATATTGGTCTTGAGAGTTTGGCCTTTAGAAGATAGTCTTGAGGGTCTAATCTTAAGTAGTTGATTTAGTAATGACCTCCACCTGATAGTATGATAGTATTAGTTATAACTATCAGGTAAATATATGGCTTTTGTTGATGTGATATAATCAAGTATAATTATCAAGTAGAGGTAGGACTACTGTTGATTTAGTAGAATCAATCATAACTATTATTTGAAGCTCAACAGTTTGAAGAAGCTAGATCTATAGTACATTGCAAAAAGGCTTCGAAGGGCAATGGTCAGCCTTATGAAGCTAGTCTCGAGGGCTTGGCCTCAAGATATTGGTCTCAAGAGTTTGGCCTTTAGAAGATAGTCTTGAGAGTCTAATCTTAAGTAGTTGATTTTAGAAGATTAGGCACTTGTCAATAATGTCCTTCATATAATAGTACTATGAACAAATGATTGAGATTTAATAGGTAAATTTTTGTATATTTATTTGATCTCTAAACTTTTCAAATCATTATTTATATTGTAATAAAGAGTTTTTTAAAAATATTTACCAGAATATGAAATGAAGAGAAGTAGCAGCAATTTTAAAAATGTTAAAATTGATGACTTATTTGATACAAAAATAAACTTGTCAGCCACCTCTTTAAATCATATTAGGTAGGCTAGAATCATCATTAATCATTTTCTTGCTTTTTCAATGCAAAAGAATGCTACTATAGGCGATTTGAATGTAATGTCGAGTGCTCTAGATGATAAGCATCTAACGAATTTCAATTTTGACAATCAACCTAGTGATGACTATGACATCATTGTAAGAGTTGCCAAGAGGGAAAACTTTTGGGCCGAAGGTGATCAAAGCTTGATCAAATTACCTAATGTTCATGTTGGCTACTAAAGATTTCTCAAGGGATTTCAAAGTTAACTTCTATAAGTAGGCTTGGTTTACTCTATCAATAGGCTTGCCTTGCTAATGCCTCAAAACATCAAAGGCAAGGCTTCGTTACTACAAGCAATTTGGGATGGAGCAATGCTTGGCAACTTTTGCTTTGAGGGAGTAGAAATTGAATCAAGCTTCTTTGCTTAATAATTCTAAAGGTTCCCTTTTTCAGCAATCTCTCAATTAAGGATTTTAGGGCATTGTACTCAAAAGTATTTTGATTATAATCTTTGTGAAATTTGCAAAATTTAATTTTATCCTTGTTATTTTCTAAAAGATGCCTCTATTTTTTTTCCCTTTCTTCTTTATTACAAATATATTTCTTCATGAGAGCTGTTCATAAGAGTATCAAAGTGAGGAATGAGAAGATCTCAGAGATGATGACCTCTTTGGTTGATCTTACAAGGAAAGTTGTCAATAAACTTCTATCCTTTTGAGGTTAGATATTGTAATAGTAGCATAAAACTCTTCTTCATTAACATAATAGATTGCTTGATCAAATATTTTTTGGAGCGATTTGGGAGGGTAGTGAATAAAGGGCTTTTGAAAATCACTAGGTTATAGTCACTTGATGAGAACAAATCTAGTTAAGCAGGAGCCCTAATCTACCTCCTTGAGAACATCATTGAAGAATAGAAAAAATCATGAGGAGATTCTAACTCGAGTTGGTTTAAATCAAGTAACAACTCCAAGACCTTTAACTAATTAAAAGAAAAGTTGGATCCAAGGGAAAGCTTTTGGAACAACCCAAAATTTTTGTTTCATGGTAGTAGAGAAGATTTTACACATGATGTATTCACTCACAATATGCAAGTTGGCTATATTCTCTAACTCTTTAAGGAAAAATTTAGGGGCTAGAGTCATCATAAAAGAAAGTAGAGGAAGGTACTATAGCTTAGGAGGAAGAGTAGGTAAGATTTCTTCGAATGAGGGAGAAACTTCTTCTACAGTGGATTGTATCCATACGTTCATAAAATGTAAGATTCTTTCTTGAAGTGGAAAGGAAATCCTATGGGTATGATATAAGGTGGAATATAAAGAGATTGGTTAGATGGATGTGGAGGTGGAACTAGTAGGGCTTCAAGTCTAGGCCTAGAGAGGAAAGCAATGGAGATGGGGTTGGAGCTTTAAGGAAAGGGGCCAGTTGTATGCAAACTGGTGGGAGTTGGGAAGGAACTAGTAGAGTCAGTTCTTTAGAGGAGGAAGTGAGGTGGAGAACTTTAGGTACTAGGGTGGCTACCTAAGCCTCAAGAATTGAACCATAAAGAGAGTATTGGAGTCAGTTCATTAGAATGATAGGTGATTCTTTAGAGGATTGTGTTAGATGACTCAGTTTTGAGCTATTTTATAATCAAATAAGATAGGTTGGTGAGAGCTTTTATGAAACACTCCATCTTTTGTTGGAACATAAAGAGGGTAGCCAATAGATGTGGAGCTGAAATTAATAGGACTTGAAGTCCAAGCTTGGAGAAGCAAGGAATAGAGGTAGGGTTGGAGCTTCAAGGGAAGGAGGTAGAGATATGCAAATTAGCGAGAGTTGAGAAGTAACTAGTGGAGTTGGTTCTTTAGTGGAGAAAATAAGATGGAGAGGCTTGGGTGCTATGGGAGTGGTTACTTGAGCTTCAAGAATTGGAGCCAGAGGAGAAGGTTCGGGTTATAGATAATCCACTAGAGGATTTGGGGTAAACAACTCAATTTTGAGCTGCTTTATAATCAAATAAGATTGGGTGGAGAGAGCTTTTATGAAACACTCCATTTTTTGTTGGAGCATAAGGAGAGTGGCCAATGGATGTGGAGTTGCAGTTGGTGGGCTTCAAGTCCAAGCTTGGAGAAGGAATAGAAGTGGGGTTGGAGCTTGAAGAGAAGGAGCTAGTGATATGAAAATTAGAGGGAGTTAAGAAGGAACTATTGGAACCAGTTCTTTAGTGGAGGAAACAAGGTAGAGGGGCTAGGGTGCTACTAGAGTGGTTACCTTAGCTTTAAGAATTGAACCTAGAGGAGAAAGATTGAGCAACATTTTATCTTTTGGAGGATTGGGAGTTTTGTTTTGAGTTGCTTTACAATCAAAGAAGGAATGATGGAAAGAACTTTAATCAAGGACTTTTGTTACCTCTTAATCATGAAGATCAAGAGGTTTGCCTTCAAAGGGCAAAGATTTACCTTGGTTCTCATTTTCAATGTTTTTATTGGATTTCCTTAGATGATGCTATAAAAGTGTTGATACTAATTTTGGGTTTGGGGGAATGTAATATTAGCTTTTTTGAGAGTTTGTAGTGTAGAAAGAAAGAATGAGAAAGTTTGGGATCCTCATAGGTTGAGGATAGACAAGAAAGAAGAAAGAGGATTTAGAGGTTGGCTTTGGAGTTCAGTTGATGGAGAAAGAGAATAGAATGGATTTGTGAGCTTGAAGATGGGTCTTGCATAAGTGTCCCTTGAATTGGATTATTTGGGTTTTATCTATATATGATATAATGGATGAAAAATGTTGACTTCATTTTAAATGTGAGAAATTGTAAATTTGTTGTTTAATTATAATTATCTAATGTTTGAGGGCAGAGATTTCTCTCTTGCTCATCACATAGAATTAGTTATAACTATTAAATAAGAGCATAATTATTACTAATATGACAAAATCAATTATAATTATTAAATAAGGGTACAACTACTATTGATATGGTAGAAATTAGTTATAATCATCAATAAATCTCAATAGCTTGAAGAAACTAGATCTGTATTACGTTGAAGAATGGCTTCCAATGGCAGGTGTTGAAGGCTTGGCCTTGTGAAGCTTGCCTCATAGAGTTGGCTTCAAGCCAAGCTTGAGGGGATAGCCTCGAGAAGTTGACCTTGGAAGATTTGATATCTATTGTGAATGCATTTCATGCGGCGACACTTTGAACCAATGATTGTGATTTAACTAAAAAATTTTTGTATCTTCACCTTTCCATATCTTATCTATAATTACTATATCATAACCTTGTATATCATTTAGAATTTGATTAATAAGAACATTCATAATTAATATAAATAGATAATGACTCAAAGAGGATTGTTGAAACCTTATTTTAATCTAAAAATTTTTAGTCAATCCTATTCAATTTTATATATATGATATTGTTTTATTGTACATAATATATGCAATGCTATTTTTTTCTTATATTTTGTAACCCTCCAAAACACGTGTATCGGATATTAATGACTATGCTTGCCTTTTATGGCCTTTCCAGGATTGAGGATTAATGAAGTGTGAATGATGACACCACTAGCTAACATGATCTACTTTTAGCCAAGGCTGTGTAAGAACACGAAGTGCACACATGGGACATTAATTATCAAATTTTACTTAAAGTCTCATTGTATGTTAAGATCTTTGAACTGCTTAATCATCCTTTTTTCAAGATCCATGTTGGACTTTGATGTTAACTTCCATTCCTTCTATATTTCTCATTAGGAAGGGGTAAATTTCTTAAAACATTAGATAGTCTTTCTTTAACAATCTGTCAGTTATGATTTTTCTGAACCACATTGATAAATTTAGGTATGCTATGTTGCCAACTTTTGTTATGCTATCATAAGGAAGTCTTTTGTGTAAGAGCAGGAAAAGGTTATATTTTCCATGGAAAAATTGAGTTTTGTAATCATGGATGCAGCACAAGCAACGTTTTAAGATACTGCCCTCTTTTCAATCTAAAGGTAGATGGTTTTTGCCAGTGTAATGGATTTTAGCTTGTATGCTTGCAGGACTTGAACCAGGTACCCGTTACTTCTATCGATGTGGAGATCCTTTAATACCAGCAATGAGTGCTACCCATGAGTTCAGGACCATGCCCAAGTTGGGTCCTAAGAGCTACCCAAAGCGGATCGCCATCGTTGGGGATCTTGGTCTCACTTACAACACAACTTCGACAGTGGATCATATGAAAAGCAACGAGCCTGATCTTATTTTATTGTTGGGGGATATTACCTATGCAAACCTATACTTAACCAATGGAACTGGTTCAGATTGCTACTCTTGCTCCTTTCCAAAAACCCCAATACACGAAACCTATCAGCCTCGATGGGATCATTGGGCAAGGTAAAGATATTTGTCATGTTGTATCATATGCTACTCAATTCTGATTCATGTTGATTCTTAAAATATTTATGACATTGTTTTTGTGTTCCTATTTGGGCTTTTAATTTATTCTCTGTTCTGTATTATTGGTTAGAGATATTTTTCTTCATTATATCATGTCTGACTAGTTAGAACTTTTAGTTCTTCAAATTTGTTTGTGCTATGAAATTGTTTGCAGGTTTATGGAGCCCATTGTCTCAGAAATTCCAATAATGGTGGTAGAAGGAAACCATGAGATAGAAGAACAGGTTGAAAACAAGACTTTTGAAGCTTATCAGTCGCGATTTGCATTCCCAGCCAAAGAAAGCAGATCAAACTCCGCATTTTACTACTCCTTCAATGCTGGAGGGATACATTTTGTCATGCTTGGAGCATATATTTCCTACAAGAAGTCAGGTAAGCACAAATAGCTGTTGCTTTGGCCTTCAGCTGAATGTAATGTTTCTATTCCAATGTGTCAATATGGATATGGAATTCATTTCGACTTTGTTAATGTGATATTTGTTGCGTGTGAAAAAGTTGTTTTTCGAGAGATGCTTTGAAAAGAAGCTTTTGAAGAAGGTATTTTATGTAAGGGACAAATGAGAAATGAAAATTGTTCGATATATCTTGATGCTTTGGAGGTCAAAATGAAAAAAGCACTTTTGAAATGTGCTACCAAACCAAGCTGCAGATAATCTCATTTATGCTTGTTTGTAACAATTACTTCCATTTAGCCTTCTTCAAATGTATACCAGTAGACCTACATGAATTTTCAGACGTTTTGCCAGATATGTCTGTTAAGCTGATTGTTGCTTTACATGTTCTTCAGCATCTATGATGTTCTTATTTGCTAGTAATCTCTTCCAATTACACTGCTAACTGTTTGATGACAGGAAAGCAGTATAAGTGGCTGCAAAGGGATTTGGCTGCTGTAGATAGAACAGTTACACCTTGGTTGATTGCGACTTGGCATCCACCTTGGTACAGTACATATGCATCCCATTTCAGGGAGGCAGAATGCATGAGGGTTGAAATGGAAGAACTACTATATTCCTATGGTGTTGACATTGTCTTCTGTGGTCATGTAAGTTTATGATGATGTTATAATCAACGTAACAAGATTTTTCTTTTTGTTGAGATTTTGTTCTTAAGCTTGCTATTATCCTCAGAAGTTGAGCATAATGAATAAGATTAGCAAAAGATCGAGCTTTCAAGTCATGAAGTAGGTTAAGGGATTGATTTGATCATTGTTAATGAATATTAAGTTAATTAATGAAGAGTATATTCAAAAAGTATTCTTGTTAATTGATGTTGAGAAGTTTTTATTTGACCATTGTTATTGAATATTAAGTTAATTAATGAAAAGTATATTTCAAAAGGTGTCCTTGTTAATTGATGTTGAAAAGTTTTGTATTTGTTGCTATTCTATGGAAAAGAACTTATTTATGGCATTTAGTTAAAATATCCTATGACGTTGTCTTCAATGGTCATGTAAGTTTGTGATGATGCTATAATCAACGTAACAAGATTTTTCTTTTTATTGAGATTTTGTTCTTAAGCTTGTTATTATCCTTAGAAGTTGAGCATAATGAATAAGATTAGCAAAAGATTGAGCTTTCAAGTCATGAAGTAGGTTAAGGGATTGGTTTGATCATTGTCATTGAATATTAAGTTAATTAATAAAAAATATATTCAAAAGATGTTCTTCTTAATTGATGTTGAAAAGTTTTGTAATTGACTGACCATTGTTATTGAATATTAAGTTAATTAATGAAAAGTATATTTCAAAAGGTGTTCTTGTTAATTAATGTTGAAAAGTTTTGTATTTGGTGCTAGTCTATTGAGAAGAACTTACTTATAGCATTTAGTTAAAATATCCTTTGATGTTTTAGTTAGGAGTACAACATAAAGAAATAATAATTACATGATGTGAAGAAAAAAGAAAGTTCTTTTTGAACTATTAAAATAGTATATAATAAAAGGAGATTTCGTTAATCTATTTAGCATGCTTAAACTAAACAATTTTGTAAATGAAGGCTCTATTTTTAAAGCTGTGTTGAATTTACTCTATTTGTCATCAAAACATTGCATTCAAAAGGTGTACTTGAAGCAAAGTGACAAAATGGGTCAGATTCCTTTTATTTCCTCCATTTCCTCTCTTTTCTTCAATACCAGGTGCATGCCTATGAGAGATCGAATCGGGTTTTTAACTACACATTGGATCCATGTGCTCCTGTTCATATCGTGGTTGGGGACGGTGGAAATCGGGAGAAGATGGCGGTTGCTGCTGCAGATGAACCTGGCCACTGCCCTGATCCATTAACAACACCTGATGGGATGGGTGGCTTTTGTGCCTTCAACTTTACCAGTGGTCCAGCTGCAGGCAAATTCTGCTGGGAATCCCAACCAGAGTATAGTGCCTACAGAGAAAGCAGCTTTGGTCATGGCATTTTAGAGGTATAATCTCAAAGCTTAATAGGCCTTTCATTTTATGCCAATCTCAAAGCTCATTAGGCTACATTGCATACTTGAACTATCACTGGTTTATAGATAAACAGTATTCCCTGCACACAAGAGAGTAACACTGGGTTGATTGTTGAACCCTTAAGATGGAAAACAGCAATATGCATAGTATTAATGTCAAAATGGCTTTTCTCAATGGGATTTTATTAGTTTGATTTGATGAAGTGTGTTTGAGGAGTAGTAGTAGGATTATTTTTAGATTTCATTAGCTTTCAAACATGTTTGCCAACATATCGAACGAGTTGTGTGTACGACCCGTGCGCTTCCAACTGCTTGCACAAACAGTTCTTGAGCAGGAATTGCTTTGAACCCAAATAATCTATTGTGCACAATCTCATCTTACGATTTGTAAGAGATTGTTTTAACAACTCGAATCCACCCTTCATTTGGAAATCGTTGTCAACAGTTTTTATCGATGATGCTTTCCATGTTTTAATGAATGGTGATTTTGATGCAGGTGAAGAATGAAACCCATGCATTGTGGACATGGCATAGGAACCAGGATTCATATAATAGCATGAGTGATCAGATTTATATAGTCAGGGAGCCACATAAGTGCTCCATTCAACCTGCTTTAGCTGCAGAAATGAATCCCCTGTTCAGAGATTATTGAAGGTTTGTTCAAGCTCTATTTGTGTGTTTTTTTCAAAAGTGTTTTTAAAAAAATAAAATGCCAATTTTATTATTTTTTTAATTTTTCTTGCATATTTATTTGGCAAATTCTTGTTTCTGTTCTTCTTCCTTTCTTTTTAGGGTTTAAATTGGGGAAGCCAAATATCTATTTCATGGTTGGCCTGTGAAAACAAACAAGGGAGATGCACAATAGGAAGATAAACAACCATATGAGAGAGAAGTTAGGACAATAGTCCTTTCATTCTATATAACTCAAACATATGCCTTTATATGATACATGGAAAAAATGGTCACACGAGCATATTATGGCTTTCTAGAGAGAGATAAAATCTAAATAGCCATTAACAAGTGAATGCATATTGTTCGCTTAAAACTCTCCCTCAAGTGAATTTGATTGAAATAGATCTTGAACTTATAATATAGTTGAAAATCTTTCTTTGGATGGGTCCCTTAGTAAAGATATCTACCAATTTTCAGAACAATTTGAGCAAGTAATTCCCATGTAAGTAATAATCAATTTCAATATAAGGTGTTGGAGCACTAGAAATTAGATTAGGAACTATTTAGATAACAAATTTGTTATCACAAAGTAAATGCAATTGACAAGAAATGATAATGTCAAACTCCTTTAACAAATAGAAAAAGCTTGTGACAAAATCCATAACCATATTAGTTAAAGATTTGAAGATTATTGACTGCTTTTTGGTCATCTAGAAAACCAAATTAGAGTCGAGGAAGGCATAAGTTCCAACAATAAAACATCATCATTTGGCTCTCTAGTTCAACCAAAGTAATAGTAAACATGAAGTATGCAAGATTTAGCATGAAAAATGTGAGTCTACAAGACAGTGGTCCTTTAAAATAACGAAAAGCAAATTTATAGTTGAGAGTCTTTGGAGTATTTAAAGATTAACAAATTGATTTATAGTATTTTGATATAACATAGACAACTCATTTAATGGGAAACTTTTATTTATAAGAAAAAAAACTTGAAAGATTTCAAATCTCTATAATTAAGTTGTTGATATAAAGAAGTAACAAATTTTTTAAAAATTTATGGACTTTTTTTACAATAATGATAAGGTCATTGTCATAATATGGAACAAAAATGAACCAGATAGGTTGATCTCTAATAAATAAGGAAGAATCAAATTTTGTTATTAAAAAAATTCAAAATAGTCAAATAGCAAGATAATGTGGTATTGGGCTTTTGGAACTTATTTGAGCAAACACACATAAGTAAGAAGTTAGATTATCAACAAACTCAAGTGGCTACCTCACGTAAAAGTATCACGAAGATATTCATCTAGGAAATCATTGCATGCATTAATTTATCTCATCTTCAAATGAGCAAGAGTAAGAACAATTCTAATAGTTGCTAGTTTAGTATTGATGCCTTCTTTCATTGCGTTGGATATAGTGGGGGTAGGAGCCTAAGAAAAAAGCTAGAAATGAAGTGACCAAACTACTTCCCTTTTTAATTTGTTGGAAAATTTAGAAAGCTTGTATTCTTACACTATATTAGGAAATCAAGTTTCTAGTTGGCATCATTATTAGGAATGTCCAATCCATGTTTCAATATTTTTAAGTGCTTCTTAATGATTCAAACAAATGCGTTGGATTCTAACCTAGTTCAATGTTGTTTACTTCCTCCATTCTCCAAAGCTAGACAAAAAAGTTTCTTCTAATCAACATTTTTAAAATGAATATTAGCTTATTGGTTCATGGAAATCTTGGAAGTATAGGCTATGGAAGAATCTTAAGAGATCATCTTGATCAGATGGTGAGAGCATTCCACACCAATTTACTTAACAACTAATGTGGAAGCGAATGGTTTTGCACTTCTATTAGGTCTCCAACTATGCTATGGCATGGGTCATCTAAATATATATGGAGTTAAACTGTCATACTATTCTCGACATGATCTATGGAAAAACTTCATATCTTGGAACTCATGTCTTCAAAATATAACAAATCAAATAGTTGTTTAATCTTGACAGTTTAAGCACAACACATTTTTGGGGAGAACAATCACTTGCCTTTGAAGCTCTCATTAGATCCTAGATTTCTGTAAAGGACTAATTCAGATGAACATGACCAAGTTCCCTTATCTTATAGAATCATACAAGATCATAGACAAGAAGCAAGGAAGAGAGATTCATCTACCTCAATCAGCTAGCTCCAGTTCTCAATCAAATGACTGTGAACTACAGCGAATATCACAGTCAGGCAAAGGACCGTATCAAGTTGGTCATTGATCCAGCTTTTCAAGATCAAGCAATGCCAAATGAAATTGATATGAATATATACATTCAGCCCATCAATTTACCAAAAAGACTACCAATTGTCACAATGGTGTGACACAATTGGGGATCCAAGGAGTTGGAGCTTGCATAGGAGTCAGAATTAAGAGCTTTAGAGTCAATGCATCTAGCTATCTTATTACTCAATTTTGCATTTAGTTGTCGCTTTTATATTTCATGCATAGTAGTAACATTTCCGTTTGATGGAGTTTGGTTTGTATGAGATGTTTATTATGGGCATTAATGTTTGCATTAAAAAAATGTTGATTTTATTGAATTTAAACAACTATTTGAAACTAATCACATCCAATAAGTGATTGAACTAATGTCTAAGTGATTAGCTAAAAGAGCATTAAGCTCTTCTTATAATGTTGTCATCTAGTGAGATATTTGGCAATTTAAGCATAAAAAGTTGGCTCAAGAAACAAATCATCATTATCTTTAATAACAAAGCATGGGAAAAGATAGATTTAATTTGTGAGTTGATAAAACATATATAATCTTTCATCTTAGTAGGTAGTGTTGGTTCTCGAAAAGGCTATTTTAAAAAAGGCTTTGGCAAGATTGATGGATAATTGGAGGGTTGCAGGTCAAGTATAGATGGCCAAGGATATTTCACGAAGAAAATGATGAAAAAGTGTATGTCGAGGAGATTAAAAGAAGGAATAAAAGAAAGAGAGTGATTTGCACAAATATAAAATGAACCTCACTTCTCTAATAGTATCTCAGGATTGAAGTTTCAACCCTCTTGAATGGGACCTTTGTATTCTATTTGTAGGAGAGGAAAATGATGGAATTTGTTAACATCATCTCTTAGTAGGTAATGTTGGTTCTCGAAAAGACTATTTTAAAAAAGGCTTTGGCAAGATTGATGGATAATTGGAGGGTTGCAGGTCAAGTATAGATGGCCAAGGATATTCTATGAAGAAAATGATGAAAAGGTGTATGTCGAGGAGATTAAAAGAAGGAATAAAAGAAAGAGAGTGATTTGCACAAATATAAAATGAACCTCACTTCTCTAATAGTACCTCAGGATTGAAGTTTCAACCCTCTTGAATGGGACCTTTGTATTCTATTGGTAGGAGAGGAAAATGATGGAATTTGTTAACATCATCTCTTGAATGGGACCTTTGTATTCTAGGAATTTGTTAACATCATCTCTTATATAGAGTATTATAATTTACATTTTATTTTATTCATTTAATTGACAAAGGCAGGTGCATGATCCTAACTAACATGAAAAAATTAAGTATAACTAGCAAAGGGAAGAACATACAAGATGAGCTCCACTCATCCTTGTTCTTGATGAATCCTATTGGTGAGGACTGAGAAGTGTATTGGTTGATACATGCCACTACAAGTAAGTAGTGGGACTTGGCTAGGGGCTCTTTCTCAAATGATATGTTGCCCTTGAAATGTGGGAGGAAATTCTTGAGGCTAGATACTTTGAATTTCCTTCACTACCACACAACTATTAGTGGACGATAATTTATTAGGTCAATTTCTTTGCTAAGAAGAGAAGTATTCTCAAGGACAATGTGGCACAAAAGCTGTTGTCATCAAGATCTGCCACAAATATTGATACTGATGAGGTTGCCCTTTGGTTGAGTTAGAATTGATAACTTAGATAATTCTAGGTGAACCTTTTGTCTCTTGAATTTATCATACTATTATTTATGTTGTTAATAAAAAGTTATTTCTACACAAATCTAAAAGAGAAGCATATGGATAGGAAAGAAACATATAAGTGGGACTCTTGAGAATGGAATATTGGTGAATGTACTTATCATATGGAATATAAGTGAAGGTAACCATATAAGTACTATTGATTATCATTGACTTCGAAATGCCTTTTAGAGGATACTCCTAAGAACAAATCTAATGGAGATGGAGTGGGCCTATAGCTCAAAAGATTAGAGTCACATGGCTACAAACCATTATGTCATGTGTTTGAATCTGTCCATAACCACAATTGATCAAAAGGGGACTTGATCATTCCATTTCGACAAAGGACTTAATAACTTTGTAGCCATTATCCTGATTATGAATTTTCTACCCCGTCTTACCCCTAGACGGAAAGGCTCTATAATTACATTAATTGTCCATTAAAGGATCTAAAACCTTGGCCTTCAAAAACTTATGTTCTTTTTTACTTTTCTTATGTGATAATTTACCTCTGGGACAAATTACTAGAAGGCCATGCTTAAGCTTTCGATAACACTATCCTTGCTATGAGAAAAGTCTAAGAAAAATGAGACAAAAGCTTTGGAGGAAGAAAAGAGAAAGAAACATAAGATTGAAAATGTGTAACCTCAAAAGATGCTGTACATGATCAACCCTTGACATTCTTTATTGAATCTATTTTCTCTTAGAGTGCTGAAGTAGAAGAAAAAGTTAGGAAAGAGCAAACATAGCCCAAGGATCAAACTCGCTTAGCAAGGTTGAGATGGTAGATTAGTTTAGCATTCCCTTCAAGTGTGAGGATAAGGGAACTAGAGTTAGAAGAAACCAAGTGTGAGATCAAGGAGTTGAGAAAAATGATGACTACTTGGGCAAAAATATTTACATAGTGGACATTTGAAAAGATGATGGAAAATCCTAGAAGGACTTTGATGGAGAAAGAGAACTTCATTGATAAATTTGAAGCTCTTAGTGTTTATTATCAGGATGAAAGTAAGAAATGGAGCACTAGGGACCAAAAAAAATGGAGAATACATTACTCTTCTTTACTCTCACAAGGAAGAGGAAAGAAAGTGAACTGAAATGCTAAAATCTTAATTTAATTTCAAAAAAATTGTCATGAAAACTATTCAACTTTTTCAAGAGAAAGAAGAAGAATTGATGAGAATTCAAGAGGCCTACAAAAAAAGTTATGAGGCTCTTGAGAATAAATTTTAGGAGTTGAAGAAGAAAGAATGTGACATTAAGGATTTAAAAGAAAATATTAACTCAACTTGCCTAATATGCCAACTTAATAAAAATATTTTTGGGGTTCCAGAACTACTACATAAATGGACAATAATAAATGATATGTTGGTTAGAAAGTTTTTAGGTTGCAAAAGCTCTTCTTAGGTTTTATAAAGCCTAGGCAATCCCAGCATACACGATGACAGCATAATCACTTGTAGATAATTATCAAAGCTAAGAATTCTTAGTTCATTATAGATCATTCCAGTTCTTTTTATCTTTTCTGGAATTTTTTTATCATTTTACATATATTTATGTTTTTTAATGTTTGGTTAGTGGATTATGTATTTGTACTATGGTTTTATTATAGTAGTGCCCTAAGACTTGGTGTGCTCAAGCTATCTGGCTATTTAGATTGACACCTCTTGATTCTACATTTTGTGTATTGTTTTGGTTGTTTGGCTACCTTGCTTATCTAAGTGATTTTTGGATGCTATCTCAAGTTTTACTAGGGTTAGGATATCACATGTGTTGCCCCGTGTGGATTTCAAACCACCTTGGGCTATCAGATTTTGATAGCTACATTTGATCTGTATCTCATAATGATTAGGGGCTGGGAACAAATTCGCATGGAGCAATTGCATGACTACATCAAACGATTCCTCTAAATTGCAAAGTGCAGTTAAGCTTACATGGTTCAGTCAGGCCACATTAGCTTTTTCTTTTTTTTGGTAATCAACCTCCTCCTCCTTTGACTACACTATGAATGGCATCTATGGCCATGTATCCTCTTTGCTTCCTATAGAAATGCATTGTTCTATTTCCGAGAATCTTATCTTTTTGTTAGCTTTAAGTTTGATGAGTTTAAGTTTTGAATCATCACTCAACCTCATTTGTGAGTTGCTGATGACTTAGTTAAGAGTTTTCCTCTCTTACTTTGAGCTTTGGTAGTTGTCTACATTTTTCTTTGATGCTTCAAATCCCTCGCAGATCACTGTTTCACAATATTTTTTGCAATACTAATACTTAATCATCATGGGATTTTATTGAACCTATGTTTATGAGTTGAAAAGCTTCTTTAGTTGCTATTCAATCATTGAGCTGGAATTGTGACAAGAGAAACTATGTGCATTAATGTTTTGAGGTAAGTTGTAATCCTTAAAAGCATGTTGATACTCTTTTACCTTCTGTAATGAACATTTGTGTGGCTGGGATTGCAAACTTGGCATGAGAATCCTAGGGTAGAAACCATTATTGCAAACCCCTGCATGCACAATAGTTTTATTTCTAAATCTTAACATTTGAACCATTGAACTTGATTGAATTGTTGCAGTAAAAGAACATTTTGCACAGTTTTGGAAAGCTCAAATATTGCTACACCTAAGTTTTAAAGCTTAAAACAACTTTATTAATTGCATAATGTTGCCATTTAAACTCTAAATTCAAATATGAAAATATTTTAAAAGTTGTTAAGAGGACATCATTTTGATCACTTTGGAGGTTAAATATCTTTATTGAAATCAAAATGTATGTGAGCACTTTGCAAACATTTGGCTTGTTGCTTTAAAACCAATAAGACATCTTAGGAACCATTTTGCCATTATTGCATCATAAGGGTAGAATGAAGATGGCTAAAGAGGGTTTTCTTATCCTAAATACTCATGAGAGCTTTTTTCTTGGATGCAAAGTTCATAAAGAGAGAGAAGATTAGAAGCCTTAAAGAGGCTTTAACAAGGGTTTTTGGTGTTGAATTGTTGTAACTAAACAAGATCTTACACTTTTGACTATTAATATTTCATGCTCATGTATTCATTACAGGTTTTATTGCTATATATGTTTTATTTTATTCACCCTTATGGTTTTTATTTCGTTCAAAACACAATCTAATTCAATCTTCAAACGATACTGTTGTTGTTAGATAAGAACAAACCAAGTTATAAGAAGATTGAAAATATTATCTATAGTAAGGTAATGTTTAAGTTTGAAATTAATCTAAGTGAATCCTAATTATAAATCATACACTTATGGAGGATATGAGCATTTAAATTCTTTATAAAGATCTAGCTTTAGAAGAATAAGCTCTATTATAAGGCCTTGGAATTTTTTTTATAGTTGTTAATTATTTTAAAAGATTTTTTATGTGATAATATGTGAATTTGACATGAAAGGGATTGTGTTGTTGGAAAATGTGGGTTAGATGTTCATAAAAGAGGGAAGGTTAATTGTGTAAATTATAATCATAAAGTTAATAATAATAAATAATAGAAATTTTTTAGATTTTTAATTACTCTTAAAATTTAATTTTAAAACTCTTATTAATTTTATCCTCCAAGTAAGGATTGCAATAAAAAAAATGTAGATAAAAACTATTTAGATAATTCAATTTAAGATCAAATACTATATCTATTATCAACAGAAGACTCTTAAAAGTACTAGATTAAAAGACTAAACATTATCCATATAACATTGGGCCAAAAGTCCCTACAATTATCGAGCCGAAAGACTAATAAAAGAAACATCTCAATAATAGGACAAAAAACAAATTAAAACTCTCAAACACAAAGTCATATAGCCCACAATATGATCAAACGACACACTAAGCCGATGTTAAAATAATGTAGAGGATATATTCAACTAAGATTGAGTCAACTTCTTAAAAGTAGATTGTGAAAAAGAATTATGCAATGTTATTTCCTTATAGCCCAACTCCTTAACTAAATCTTTAACGAATGTGACGATCTTCAAGATTAAATGTTTCTTAAAGATTTACAATTAATTATTATTAGGCATTGCATTATGTTTAGACTCTTTTTATAAAATTTTAGATAGGCTTTTAAAAGCTATACTAAAATATTCTAGAATCTGATCAGATTAATACTTATAAAAAAAATGAAATGTATTATTTTTCTTATAATTTATATTAATTTTATTATACATTAAATATTAACATATCATATTTAATTCAAATGTTAGATCTCAACTATAATACCCAACTAAAAGAGTTAAACATATTGTATTTTAAAAAATAATGTATTGTATGTAATCCTCAAATTCTAGATTAAGCAATCGACACGTTGGCTGTTCACTAGTACATTTTAGTTATTTGAATTGAATGTACTATACATTAATGTAATATATTATATGCAAAGTTCAATCTTCCACTTTTTGCTTAGTGTACTATTATCTCAATCTATATACTTACTAATTTAACTTAAATGTATCATATGTTAATAACAATATATCATACGTTATATTAAGCATTCATATTTATGAAATTATAAATTCTATATATTTTTGACATGTTTAGTGAATGTAAACTATTACTTTTAATCTCTAATAAGATAATTAATTTATCTATGAGATTCTCTTGCTTTGAGCCCTTGATAAGAAACCTTTTTTAGAGTTACAATAACAAAAATTGAAGCGATAGAATATTAAAAAAACTCAAAAAAAAAAAAAAGAATAAAGTTTTTATCACACAATGAAAGAATTCTTTAAAAAGATAGAATTGTTTCATTTATTATTCTTATTCATTTATATAGGATTTAAACATAACATTTTATTATAAAATACATATTATTTTAATTTTCATAAAAAATATAAGGTTTTGACAAAAAAATTGCAAATTTCACAAAATCTACACTATAGTTACTTATTTAAGCACACGTGAACTACTGCATGCACACAAAAGATCATGTCGTAAGCATTATTCACACACAGAGGTATTGTTCCCGCTCATGAACCGCATTGGTGCAATAGGTGTCATAGCACATATGCGACGCTCCTATGCAGGTTTTTGGCTCACACTGCGCACTCCAATGCACTTGTGATGAGCCTCCACGTGTGGCTGCATGTGTGGGTCTCACCGTTTTGTGCGACCTTCAAGTCTACTTTAGAGACCATTAAAGTTGGTAAGCTCAACCATTTGTGGGGCAAACCATTCATCATCAAGGTTGTGAATGGTTGAATACTTATCAATTACAAACCTCTCTTTGTAAGATCATACCATACTCTTAAAGTGGAGACAACTAATGAAGGCTTTATATTGGGCCATTTTTTTTTAAAATCACATTAAATTAATGTTTATCCCCCACACTATAAGCATAACTTCTCATTGACCAAGGTCTACTTAGTTGAACCATTTTATTCTAACATTGATGATTCAACTCCTATTAATCATTCTTACTTTTGTTATGTTTCTTTATTGGACCATTTCTTTAAAAACTAAGTGGAGAGTGAGTGATTGCCCCAAAATAGGATGATGTCTTCTTATTATCTTGCCTAACAAAAGTATGGCAATAAGGCCCAGCATAAACTTCCTTAATGCTAATGTTAGGGACTACCCATGTATTCATTAAATAACTTATGTTATGTTAATCATCTCCAATCACTAGGTGCTATTCATAGATGAGTATAACCCTTTGGTCCATTTGACTCAATTAAGTAATGAAGAAATAAGGAGATCTTCGATGCCAAGATGATGTGGAAATGAAACTAAGAGAATTTAATCTCAAAAATTGAAATAAAAAATTCTGACACTATTCATTTTGCACATTGCATAATGGCTAGAGTTGGTGTGGTGGACATGCATTGTAGCATTGAGCATTTGCGTAGTGCATTGTTGTGCTTGGGCAAAGCAAGCATTATGAGTAGAGCTGAGTAGGCATTACACTATTGCACAATGATGTATGCAAGAAGGATTTTATACGATTACTATTGGACCCAAGAGATAGTGGAAGGAAAGATATTAAAGAGATGTAGAGGGGAAGAATGTAATTAGAATGTGAACAATGTGAATGGAGAATGGATTGAAGGGATTAAGGTTGAAGGAGCAACACTTACCAAATTAGGACTTTCAACACTCTGCAAAGTGCTACAAAGGTAAGAAAAGTCACTAAGCTTTACTCACACTTGAGACACTAAAAATAACTCAAAGTTAGTAGTTTAATTCCTTTGTCTCATATTTCACAAGCACCACTAAAACCCACTGACATCTATTAACATTTATTTTAACGAAAAACTCACAAATACCTATTGATATAAAATAATCAACTACTAATCTCACTTTTCCTTCAAATAAGATTTCTAGAAACTCCATTTGTGTGTACAAAATTTTGGCCCATAGTTTCTCATGGTTTGTTGAAATTAATTTAAACTCACTTTTCAAATTTAAAGTTTTCACAATTCTCAAACTTATTTAAAGCTTTCCCTTTCTTACACATTTCCTCCCAACATATTTTTCTTTTTTAAATGCATTCTCAAGTGTAAAGTTGTATATAGCCCTTAAAATTTTGGTAGAATACCATTTAATCACATATTGCTCATTTACTTTTGCCTATAATACATTGAGCTCGATGTATAATACATTGGCCTAAACGTATGGTATTTTATTCATACAAACATAGCATGTCATGGATGGACCATTTTAAATTTCTTATGCCTTACTTATTACATTAGAAAACTCATTTATCATACATTTTCATTAAGAAAATGTGCTTGCGACTACTCTCACTCCTTAGCTTACATATATTGTTCAAAGGGTATCATATATGGTACATTAGTCTAATGTACGATACATTTAGATTATTAGTATATTGTCTATTTTCTTCGAGAAAGTGTTGGTCTTTCACAAAACACTTGATGTATCATTTATGGGCAACCTAACATATTATACATTAGACCTAAGGTATAGTACTTCAACCCTTCATATATAGTACATGAGACACAGATGGCAACATTGAATCTTTAATAATTCTCATCTGATCTAAAGACAACGCTCAAGTAGCTTAAAATGTATCACAATGACACCCTAAGAAAGGAAAATCACTATTAAAATCATATGTTTACTCAATCTTTTACATTAAAATAAGATCAAACTTCTCCCAAGTTCTTCCCAAAGCTCAAGCTTCTCTTGTTGTAGTTGCTTTTAGTCCCTTCTTCCAATTTATTGTAGCTCTTTAAAGCACCTTGTAGCTCTTTCTTCAATTGATCCACCTCTTTCTCTCTCTTCTTTTTCTTATTATTATTATTCTTCTAGAGGCTTCTCCAATAGCTTTCCTAGCAATTGATTTTGAGTTAGAAAAAGGGATTAAATAATATTTTTTATATAACATAAGGATTTATCATTTAATGTTTGAATATTTTCTCGATTCTTTACAAATTTTTTAAAACTTTTTAATAAATTTCAAAAAACACAAATCACATATCAATATATTTCTCATGCAAAACTCTTCTCAATGGTATGCACAAATCTCTATTATGAGTTGCTCATAACACAATATGTATTCCAGGATGAGCTGAAACTAAAAAAAAATTCTTAAAAATTACTTGCACACAACCAATACAAATTCACATACCAAATACATGTATAGTCATATTTAAATATTTTGGCTATTACAATTAGTCTTTAGGTAGGGGTAGCAAACTTAGAATCTATTATTTCATAACAAGATGTTCCTCAAGCTACTGATGTGATTGCATGTATTTTATCTTTCAAATATTTCTTGATAGTTATATTATTTGATTATAAAACATCTTATTCTTTCATATCCCATAATACATTATTTGTTGAATTAAAACAACTAGATAATTCACTATTAGTAAAATTACTTCATAGGATCAAGATTAGAGTTGATAAGTTCGTTCAATGAGAGAGAAATACAAGAAAAAAATTTTCTACTAAATTGCTTGTGCTGTATTTAATAGAATTTAATATTATGTTATGTATACATTTATTGTGTAATCATCAAATACATATAGATTATGTAGAAACTAAAGTAAAATTAACAACTCTAGATGGAAAAAAAAGTTCATTTTGGAAAGGGAAATATCTCTCTTATTTGTTGAAGGCAAACAAGATGTTCTTAGTAAGCAAATGATTTTTGATATCTTAGAAGCTATAAATTAAATGTTTGTAAGGCTTGAGATGTATCTATCATTTATAAATAGCTAGATGACTTTTCAAAATAATTGCCAAGTCATCCTTCCATTAAGGAGATTGAATTTGAAATTCACTTGTTTCCAAGAATTGAGTTTATATCAAAAGCTCCTTATAGAATAGATCTTATAAAATTGCATTAAATAAAAGTTCAAATTCAAGAATTATTAATAAAAATTTTATTTGTCCTAATGTGTCTCCTTCAAGTGCACCCATCTTATTTATAAAAAAGAAATATGATTACCTTTGAATGTTTATAGACTATAAGAAATAAATAAGTTTATCATTAAAAATAAATATCCTTTATTTAAGATAAATTTGATAGTATTTGTAACGAGTTGTCTTTTTGAAAATAGATTTGAATTCAAGATATCATTAATTAAAAGTAAAAGAAACATACATTTAAAACAACATTCAAATTTGTTATGAATATTATGAGTTTTTTATATTATCTCTTGTTATCATTACTACACCTATCATTTTTATAAACTTAATGGATATCATTTAAGAAATATTGGACTAATTTATCATTGTCTTCATTTATGATATAATTGTGTATTCAAATAGTATTAAAGATCACATGAATCATTTGCACATTATTTTATAGAATATGAAAGAATAATAATTGTACACTAAATTCTCTAAATATAAGTTTTGATTATTCTAAATCATATTCTTGGAACATATGGTTAGTATAAAAGAGATTTTAATGGATCCTCAAAATATTGTTGTTATTGAAAATTGGTTTTAATTAATTTCTATTTCAGAAATTAAAAGCTTCTTGGATTTAGTTGAATATTATTTTGAAAAAATATTAAATGTTAATAAGATTTGATAGATTCCAACAACGATTTTATAACATTGTTAGAATTTGGATCATATAAAGAGTTGGTGGAGTCAACTAGATGGCTGAATTGGTGCAAGCTATCAAGGAGTCTAAGAGAGGAGTTATAAAGAGAAAATTATTCATGTTTTGTACAAGTGAATTATCACTAAAGATAAGTTCATATAATAATAGTAGCTCATCTTGATGTGCTAATTTATTTTCTAGTTTTGTTTCTAGATCCATGACACTAATAAGCGTGTGGTAGATTGCGTTGAACTAGTTGCACATTTAATAGGCAAGTTTTTCATTTTGTTTATTTGTTTATGGAGATTTTAGTTTTATGTTTAATTTTTATCCTCATTAGATGGTTGAATTGATGCAAGTTATCATGGAGTCTAAGAAAGAGGCTATAAAGATAAAATCATTCATGTTTCTTATAAAGAGTGGAGTATTACCAAAGATGAGTTCATCTAATAATTCTTATCATAGTGATATCGTAATCACCTCGCTAAGCATTATTACTATGTTATTGTCTATTTGATTCCTTGTTTGACTATTATCTATTAAGGATCGTACAAATATGATATTATGATAAGACAAGTTCAATGAATTCACGAGGAAGTATTGTGATCTGATCTATGTATGTAGATCATATAATATGATAGAGGGGATTATATTGTATGATATAAAGCCAGAGATGTGAAAGTATACAGTTTTGTTTGAGGCCTTTTTAAAATAATTTTTGCAAGTATTTTTTTTATAGAAAACGAGTAATGTTGATAAAATAAAATATAAATTATGTAGAAAATAAGAAGAGGAGATGAGGGAAAAGGAAAGGCCATAAAAGAGATTTCTTAAAGAAATCAAGTAAATTAATTAAATGTAAATTTCTTAACTATTATTATGGAATTCATAGTGATATGAGCATTAGCATAACATGACATAATTTGCATATATTTTCAATCTTGATGAGATTTTATTATTATTAATATATAGAGATATATCTAAATGTGTGTGTGTGTGAGAGAGGTTATAAATTAGCACATATGATAAGTAAGAAATAAAGAAACAAAAGAAAAAAGAAAAGATGTTATTACATTGTGATTTATTATATCATAAGAAATAAAAAAATTGAGATAAGACATTTCTTTATGACCATGTTATTGTCATGGGCACTTAGATATAGAGTCATAACACAATAGAGGCCCCATCCTCGTTAGCATAAAATATTGACAATTAGGGGTGATAATTGTAACTCTATGATGATAAGATGGACATCATACTCTACTATCGAGGACAATCAGAGATAGTGCCACAACATGATAGAGGCTACATCCTTGTTAGCATAAAGATGGTTGTGGCTTTGTGATGATAATGATATGATGTGAGATTCCTTATGAATGAGGATAGTAGTGATAAAAGGAAATATAAGCCCATAAGAGAACAATAAGAAAAAGATGAGAAAGAAGCAAAGAAAAACAAAATGGATTTGAATATCAAAAAGAAAGAAAAAAATATGATATACTAAGAGTATTATATTATATTAGTACTATACAATTAATATGTATGTATATAAGTCAGATGTATGTAAGCATAGATACCTTGATACTTTGTCTCTATTTATAGATTATCATGAATTGCTTTATTTACTATTTTATTAATTTATTAGCTACATTATTATACTTTCATATTATTTTACTATATGTAATTAGTAGTTTACTTACTAAACATATCATATTTATTCCTTAAATTACAAGCTTAGATATATATACTTATAAAGTTGGGGATCCTTAAATAATAGCTTAGGATTCTAAGTTTAAGAATATGTTATATTTTGTTAGTCTAAGAGAGAGATTTTCTACATGTGAGGACAATATGTATTTTATTATCACATGTTATATCAATTCTTGGTTTGTCGTTTTTCATGCTATGTGATGACCAAATATTGTGCGATATTTGTTTCTTTTAAATGTATTAAATTACATATTTAAATTTAAGATGTTTTTTGTCATCTTTTCTCATTTACAATTATTGTTTTTGATATTTTTTTATTGACTATATTTACTCAATAAATTAATATTTTGATACATTTTATCAAGTTTATTGGATTTAAGTGGTGAAAGATGTGACAATTAGGTTGTGTTCGTAATGTCATGGATCAGAACTGTCTGATAGAAAATCGTATAAGAGCTTTTAAATGAGATTGTATATGTACGATTAAAGTGATCATATAGTACGATGATGGTTAAGTGATGTAGGCAGAGTGAGGATTGGGTCATGAAATAAAAATTTTAGTAAAAGGACTTAAAAGAAGTGGAGTAGAGTGTGAAGATAAATAAGAAAATAAGGACTCACTCACCAAAATAAACTTAAGAAAAAGCTATCAAGCCAATTCAAGTACTCAAGTCATAAAACAATGTACTTTGGTCACAACTGATTCACTATTCATCTATTCATGAGAGCTCTTTTAAATAAAAAATTATAAATAATTATTTAATATAAAAAAAACTTTTTACCTATTTCTTAAAGACTTTTATATTCATATAATTTTTTTAATGTATTATCATATTTTTTACCTAACTTTTGAAGACTTTCATGTTCGTGTCATTTTAATATAGAAGTGTGCTTCTTACTTATTTCTTGAAAACTTTTATGCCCAAATAATAATAACATGCCTTTTACTTCTATAAATTATCTAAAATTTTGACACCTTCATTAATGTAGCATTAATCATGTACTCATGATGATGTATGGATGAATCATGACTTTTTAAGATTATTATTTACATGTTCTCCAACTTGTCATGTATTAAATTTTGAAGAGCTTTAACTTGATTAATTATATTTGTTTTGTCATAATTTCTTTCTTTTGTATTGTAACATTTTCTCTTGATTGAATAGAACTCTACCTTATAGAGTTAAAGTCAAGGTAATCATCTATAAATTGTGGAGCTAGCTTTTCTAATTCTTCATGTGTCATCCAAGTATTTTCAAATTGTGGTTAATATTTCCAACGAACAAGGCATATTAATACTAGAGTGCTCATTACTAATAATCTCATCAACTTCAAAAAAGTTGACATTGATGGTATTAATAATTAACCATCATGTCCACCTTCATAAGAGTTAGATTGCATCAAGTTCTATTGTGAAGTACCTTTATAAAGCAAAAGATCTTCAATATTGAAAATTGGACTAATAAACATATTTGGTGACAAATCAAGAACATAAGAATTTGTATTAATTTTCTTAACAATTTTGAAAAGCCCACAAGCTCATGCATGTAATTTTTTTTTTTTTTTTTGTATTTTATGAAAGAATAGTGCTATAGGTGAATGCAAATTTGAACATGATCTCTTTCACTAAATTTTCTTAAAAATCTATTTTGATTAATAGTTTTGGCATACTTTGCATTGCTTGCTTCAATTTGTTCATTTATTTCTTTATGCTTTGATTAAAAATCATAAGCAAAAGTAAAAGCAGAATAAGAAAATGTATGTACAAGCATGTCAAGCAAGTCAATATGACGTTTTGGATTGTAACCATGCATAATTTTAAATGGTGTTGGCTTAGTTATTTTAGAAATAATACTATTATATAAAAATTTTGATATAGGCAAGTGCAAGTCTCAAGTTTCTAAATTCCTTCATACAAGACATCTTAGAAGATTTCTTAATGTATGATTAACAACTTTTGTTTGTCCATCTGTTTAGGTATGGAAGACTGAAGAAAATTTAAGTTGTGTTACAAATAATTTTCAAAGTATTTTTCAAAAGTAAGAGACAAATCTAATATCACGATCAAAGACAATAGTTGAAGAGAAGCCATGTAAACGAGCTTTCTGTTGAAAGAAAAGTTTAGCAATATGTGAGTTATCATTTGTTTTAAAAAATTGTATGAAGTGTGTCATTTTTAAAAAACGATCTACTACAAAAATGCTATCATGACATCGTAGTGTTTTTGTTCAACCTAAGATGAAGTTTATGGAGAGGTCTTCTTAAGGTCGATAAGGAATACGCAATGTTATATATTGTCCTATTGTTTTTTAGTTGTTTTGGCTTGTTTACATATGTAGCGTTGAGAAATAATTTGATTAAGGTCTCGTTTCACGAATGACCAATAGAATTGAGATTCAACTGAGTAGTTTTGTCTTGTCTCATGTGTCCTATGATTCCTCTACAATGTAATTATATAATTAATAAATCTCTAAGTGATGTGTTTGGAAAGCATCATTGTTTGCCTCTAAATAAAGTCTTTTATAATTACATAACTATCACAAATAGTATAGGGTTGATCTTTTAGTTTATTATAGATATTATTAAAGTCCTTACAAATTAGGTAATCATCATTAATTCTATCAAATCTAAGGATTTGTGATTCTAAGAAAGTGATTATTAATATTATTTTAGAAAGTGTACCAATATGTTTGTTATCTTTTTTTATTTATGTTTGAAAATAAAAGAATAATCTTATAAGTATTTAATTCATTTTACATGTTTATGATTCAACTTCCTTTGTGTATTAATATATATTTAAAGTATGATAATCTATAATCAAAATAAATTTATAATATAATAAATAATGTCTCTAATGCTTTAATAACTATATAATTATATAAAATACTCTATCATATATAGAATATTATTGTCTCGTAATATTTAGTTTTTCATTAAAGAAAATAATTAGGTAATTATCTTGGCTAAGTACACCAATTTCAATCCCAAAAACATCACATGAGACTTCAAACACTTCATAGAAATCAGGTAAACACAAAATAACGAGTAATGTCATGCCTGGTTTGATTTGATCGAAATCCTTTTATGCACTAGCACTCTATACAAATTTATCATTTTTAAGGCATCAACAATTAGAGATATTATTGTATTAAACTTTCTTATGAATCTTCTATGAAATGTTACAAGATCATGAAAACTTATAATTTTTGTTATGCTATTTGGGATTGGCCAATCCAAAATGGTTATAATTTTTTATAGGTCAAGTTGGAAGCCAATAGATGATATTATATTAAGAAATTAAGTTCCTTATACATGAATGAGCACTTCTTTAAATCTATATTTAGTTTTTCATATCCAAGTTTTTTAAAACAAGTTTAAGATGTTCCAAATGGGTTGTCTCGTCAAAACTAAAGATTAAAATATCATCAAAATACATGATTAAGAATTTTCTAATGAATGATTGGAGAACAATGTTTATCAAACACATGAATGTACTTAGTAAATTTGAGAGGCCAAAAGGCATCACTAGTCACTCATAAATATCAGTTTTAAAAGAAGTTTTTCATTCATCACCAAGACAAATTCTAATTTGATGATAACCACTATGGAGGTTTATTTTTGAGAAGATGTTTGAATCAGAAGTAAGATCTAATAAATCTTGTCGTGAGATTGGAAATTGATATTTTATATTACTTTGTTAATGACTCTTGACTCTACTATCAATACACATACGTCATGGGCTATCTTTTTTGGGAGTTAAAAGTGCAAGAACTATACATGGGCTAATGCTTTCTTGTAAAAAAAATTTTTAAGTAGTTCATTAACTTATTTTTCTAGTTTGACATGTTCAGTGGGGCTCATTCGATAATGAAGAATATTTGGCAATTGAGATCCATGTATTAAGTCAATGGCACGCTAGATGTCTCATATCAAAGGTAACTTATTAAGAAGCTCCTCAGGAGTAATGTCACTAAATTTAGATAGAATGTCAAGTATCAATAGTGGATGAGATGTCTCTATTTTCATTTTATTAATTTCTTTCATATGTATGATAAAGAATGAATTTGTATCAGAAAATTCTTTACATGAGCTCTTAAAATTTAGTTTATTAATAGTTGTTATAAGTCTAGGAATACAAATCATCTCTCAATAAGGTAATTAATTTGTGTTTCGCACCTTTGTGTTGAGTTTTGTAGGTTGTATTTCAAGTTGGGTTTTTTAGATTGCGAGCTTATCCATTAATTTTAAAGGTAGTTTGATAGTTTTATCATTAAATTTGAATCCATATGTATTCTTCTACCATAATGAATGACATTCACGTCATAAAGTCATAGTCTTTCAAGTAAGATATGTGTTATGTCCATGAAGAGAACATCACATCAAACATTATCTTTATAATTATACATTTTTAAAGGAACAAAGTATCTAGATGTCATAGGCAAGGAGGTTGTGTTGACCCAACTCATATGGGGTGGATTAGGATGAGGTTCAACCTTAAGATTGGCTCTTATTAAAGTATATGAAGAAATGACATTCATAACATTACTATTATTTATGACCAATTTACATCTCTTTTTATTATATGTAACAAACATGTTAAAGATGTTTTTCCTCTAATCTTCAACATTAGTTTTAGACACTGATAGACCCCTCAAGACCTTTAAGTGTTAATTATCATCTACCCCAAGTTTTTCATCAAATAAAATTTGATCTTCATCTCAAAGTTCTTCTAATTCAGGTTCAAAGCAGGTATCATCTTTTATTTATAAGATTTGTGCTCTATATTGGTGTTGCATATGACCAAGTTTATGACATTTAAAGCATATTATATCTTTGTCTTTTCCTTTAAAATTTTCAAGATAAGTTTTTTAGTGATAAGATGTTGAGCTTTTGGCATTATAAGTGTTTTGGTATGTTGCACTTGATTTGGGAGTGATTTTATGCATGTGTGGAGAAGTTTGGGATTTAATCTTGTTAGTTGAGAAAATATGCTTCTTATGCCTTTTTATTAATTAAAAAGGAATAAAGTATCTTCTAAATTTTGTGGGTCATGAAGTTTCACATCTTGTCTAATTTTTATACATAATCCTAAGATGAATTTATTTACAAATTGTCAATCATTATAACTACATTATGTCCTAAAAACTAAATCCTCAAATTGATTTAAGTAATCATTCACGCTTAAAAATCCCTAACGTAAGGTCAAGAATTGCCCATGAAGTTTTTTATCATAGTGCCTTGGGCAATTTTTTGTTCGTAACATTTGTTTCATTTCTAGTTAACTTATTACTCTTCTATCCATTTGTTCTTCTTTTGTAAGAATATTTGACTAATAAAATTTACATGAGCAATAAATTTTATTTTTGTAAAACTAACTCTTTAATAGTCATCAATCACGTTCCAAATAAAGAAGTCTTTTATTTGATTGAGTCAATTTAAGAATTTGTTTGGGTCATGAACCCCATAAAAAGTTTGTGCTTTTATGTTAACATTTTTGTAAAATTCTAAATTAAAATTTTTTATAATGTGGTTAAGTATCATGGTCCTTTTTAAGCATGTAATCCTTTTGTTGGCTATTAATATGCCTTTATATGAAGTAGTATGGTGTAGTCTAGTAGGGGTACTTGGTTGCATTTATAGGGCTTGGACTTGAGTGATAAGTTGAGCAATCATTGAAAAATTTTATTAAAATTTTTAATTTGAGACTTCTCTAATTGTTCAATCTTAAGATTTGTGATTTATTTTAATACATTTAGTTGATCAATTATTACAGATTTGAGACGTATTATGTAACGTGAAAAAAAATAAAAAAATAAAACAAAACAAATTTATGCAAAAAAAATTGAAATAAAGTTTAAGGATAACAAAAAAGAAAAAGAAAGAAAAAAAAATATATTTTTCGTAGATTTTTGCTTTGTAATATTAAGATAACAAGTAAATAATAAATTAGAATAAACTAAAGTGTGAGTCATAGTATTAATAAAATAGTTCTTTTTGGTCATTCATTCAAGATTTTATACAAGAATTAACATACGATAAGAGGGTTAATGAAATAGATCACTTCCATACAAGTTATACTCAATAGGGATAATGATATGTTTAAAAGACAATGACTTTGTTTTATGAAGTAAGTTGTAATTATTTTGGTATCAAAATCAAATATTCAAAGAAGTGCAGCAAGACATGTAAGTTCTTTTGTTAGAATTTTTAAACAAATAAATATTTACAATAATAAAAGATAAGATTCTATCTCAAGTGAGATTTAACAAATATTAAAGTACCAACAATCAATCCTTGATTTGTTGACATTATTGAGATCTCTTTTTCTTCAATATTCTATATTCTCTAAAGAAAATGATAGGAAACTTGGCTTTGATTCTAAATTGATGTAAATAGAGAGAGAATTGAGTCATAGAATAGAAAGTATGATAAAATGGCTTCAAAGAAGTGGAGTAGAGTTTGGAAATAAAGAAAAAACAAAGACTTATTCACCAAAGTAAATCCAAGAGAAAGCCATCAAGCCAACTCAAGTACTTAAGCTACAAAGCAATGTACTTTCTTTTGTTACAACTAATTCATTATTCATCTATTCATGAGAATTTATTTAAATAAGAAATTATAAGTAATTATTTAATATAAAAAGAAAACCTTTTACCTATTTAAGATTTTCATGCATATATAATTTTTTAACACATCATTATGCTTATTAACTTTTAAAGACTTTCATGTCAATATCATTCTTTAATACAAAAGCATACTTCTTATCTATCTCTTTAAGACTTTTATGCTAAAATAATAAAAATATACTTCTTATCTACTTTTTAAAAACTTTCATCTAAAATTTGGATATCTTCATAATGTAATACCAATCATACACTTATGATGAATGAATCATAACTTCTCAAGATTATCATTTGCATATTTTCTAAATTATCATATATGTATTAAATTTTAAAGAGCTTTAACTTAATGGATTCTAATTTGAGATCTTGTAATGAGTTTATGTTGTTGTTTTGCCATAATTCCTTTCTTTTGTATTGTATCAAGTCAATTAACTAAGGGATTGGATGAGTCCATTAAGTAATTATATAAGGATTCATATAAGAGGATCATATTAGTATGATAAGATCAATTTTATTGTATAATCAAGTTCTTGTGAGAATCCTTAGGGGATCGTATGTTATAATTGCATGGATCGTATTATACAATATTGAGTAGTTTAAGAATGATAAAGCAAGTAGATAATACTTGATAATGTGACATATCGTACCAATATGATATATTGTGATTAGGGTAAAAGGTTAAGAATATGACAATTATATAATACGATGTGTGTGATTATATTAACAATCAATGGAGAACAATAGATTATATGTTGAATCATGTGAACTAGTTAAAGGAAGAGAAGACCATATTGGATGACCTTAGTGATCACATTATATGATCAATTATAGAATAATATAATAATGAGGAAACTTTACTAATCATATTGTACACCTTCCATCGTATTGTATGACTAAGAAGTCATATATAAGTTCAATATATAGTAGTGATTTAAGGATTAATAAGAGAATACTATGATTTAAATTAACTTAAGAGTAATTGATAAATATATAACATATGAAATTATATAATGATTATAATGTATGTATGACACTATAAGAAATTTTAAGAAAAAAATAAAATAATCAAGTCATTATTATCTTGGAGATAAGTAGATAAATCTAATAATTATGATATAAAAATATAGATAAATTATTCATATTTTATTTCTTAATTTAGATGTTTTTTATATACTAATTATTATTTGTTTTCCTTTGATATATGGCATTATTAACTTGGGGGTTTATAATAAGTAAATTTGAGAATTATAATAGAAATATACTATTAAATTAAATCATAGTTTATTTCTTAATTTAGGTATTTTCAAATGTTAATTATCATTTATTTTACTCTAATATATGACATTATTAACCTAATAATTTATAATATATAAACTTGATAACTATGATGTAAATATAATAATAATTATTTATGATATGAAATGATTTTAGTTAAAATTATTTTATTAGTTATTTTGCATGTTTACATATATAATTTAGTTATTTGGCATATTATACATATATTATTTATTCATAACATGGTATATTTAGTTATTTTATATGGAACCAAGGATATTACTTGGATATGATTATATAATAGATATAGACAATGGTTAAATAATTTGGTTATATATTTGATATACTTACTTCATAATAAAAGAAAAAAGAAATATAATAATTTTTTTTAAAAACTTTATTCTCATAAATTTTATGTTCAAGATACTCTTTCAAATAATAAGATCTTGTATGATGGATGAGGATTCTTAGTGTTAGGATACTTTTTATATTGGATATATATTAAGTCATTAGTATTTTTGTACATAGTATGGATAGGGATATAGTGTCATTTTTATTATTAAGTCCCAATACTTTGTGTATAGTATAGTTAAAGATATGATACCCTTCTTATTATTAAGTCAATAAGACTTTATGTATAGTATGACTAATGATATGATATCTTGTTTGTTTGGTACAAGTACATATTGAGTCAGCAATATTTTGTGCATAATGTGACTAAGAATAAGATACCATACTTATTTAATACAAGTATATATTGAGTTACCAATACTTTGTACATTGTATAACTAGAAACAAAATATCATTCTTATTTGATTTGATATTGGTCAAGATTATTTGGTTATTGGTTATTGGATTCAAAGAAATAGAGATCACATAGATATTGTATAGATAAAATCTGATGTTTATTAAAACTTTGATTCATGCTAAGTTTCTCATTGTAGTATAGACAAAATTATACAAATACATAAGCTAAGGATGTAAGACACTCTCTCTCATCTTATGCTCTAGTTGAACGTGTAGAGAACCTAAAAAATATAGTTAGAAGTTGAGTCATACTGACTCGATAAGATAATTTTATGAAAGAATGAAGATAGTAACTGCAACACGTTTATCATGAATAATAAGCATAATATTTGAAATAAATGAGTAATCAATTAATGTGAATATACAAAATATGACATGTCACAAACTGTTGCAACTATATGAGTCACAACATATGAAATGAGTAAACAATCAATCAATATGAATATAAATTACAATAATAAATTTCTTTCTCTTTAAAAAACTTATTTTTTATTGATGTGATTTATCGTACCAACCTTGGATTTTAAAGATTAATACACTATCATTCCACTTTATGTCTTAAAGACTTGGATACTTATAGTATCAGTAAAGGCCATCACCTCCTTATGTAACCCTCTAAAAGCTACCATTAGATACAATCATGTCAAATCACTTCTATAAGTATACCTTTCATATATAGGTCTTAAACAATAAATGGAATTGACCTTGATGGAGTCATTAACCCCCTCCTACTCTAGGTGTGCCTAGAACTATCACTAGATGACATTACTTACATCTTATTCATCACATCAACTCAAGCTTAAGTAGGACATGATACACTAAGAAATAAATTTTTATAAAAATGATGTTTATATAACAATTATTTTCTTAATATAAATCTTGTACATTTTCTTTATCTTCATATTTCACTTCTTTTATATTATTAAAATTCTTTCATTTTCATATTTTATTTTTTTACATTTGTTTATGTAATGCCTAAAAAGAGTGAGGAGTGAATGTCAAGTAATATCTTGCATGAATGAATTGTTTTACATCGACTATCAAGAGGGACATCCTAGTCTATATATTAGATACCATGATTTTAAAATATCCAAGCACCTATTAGGGACAAACCCACTTTGGATCTCATGAAAACTCTATGGTTAAGCATCCTTGGGTTAAATTAGTTTTGGGATGGGTAACCATTCAAAGAGGGCCCTATGTGATGGGAAAAATTAGCTTGGTTGGGGATGGGGCGACCCAAGGGAACAATACATTGACATGGTGAGAGTGAGATATCATAATTTGGTACTAGAGCCAACCCTCTATGTTAGAGCCCCTCCTTACTATCTACTTAAATAGAGCAAAAATCAGAGTTTATATATATTTGAAATAAATAGATGCGATTACAATGCCATTGGTAGGGACAAGATAATCCACATATCATCTTTGTTATATAACTAAATGAAATATCAATATAAATAAACAATCTAGTTATAAAACTAACATAAACTACTTAAATCATAAATATTATGTCAAGTTTGTATAAATACCCATAATATTAAAACCTATAATAGATAAATTATTGTGTTAACTAATAAGCATAATCTTCACCCATAATATCAAAGTCTTCAATTTTCAATACAATTAATATATTATATGTGATGTAAATATTAATGAAACTCTTAAAAGCTCAACAAGTAATCAATATGATCACAATATATAAAAATAATACTATAATGAAAAAGGTATAATTGTGTCATGATATTAAAAAAATTAATATTCATAATTAAATAAGTCATGATACAAATAAATCAATAAATCCAACAAAAAATATAAATATATATTTGTATATTCTTTTATTTTCTCATTACCATTCTTCATATGTTCTAATATAAAGATAAATCATTATTTTCTCATTTCTATCTCATCGTCATTATGTGGCTCATATTCTCCCTTTATAGATTATTATTTTCTAGAATCAATATCATAATATCTCATAAGGGTATCTTTACCTTTAAGATTGTACTTGTTTTATATCATGTATATATGGGGCATTTGACTCTATGTTTGATAAAATTATATAGATATATATGAGTTATCCTAACTTTAGGTTATCTTAGCCTTGGGCTATCCTTGTTCTATATTATTTATATTACATGGACTATCCTAGCACATAGTTGTTCTTACTTTATATGATGTATGGTAGAATCACATAGATATAGATGAATTATTTGTCTTAGGTTGTCCTTGTCTTGTATGATATATAGTAAAATTATATAAATATAGATGAGCTATCTTAGCTTTGAGTTTTTCTCATTCTATATAATATATATGAAAATTGTGTAAATATATATGGGTTATCTTAGACCTTGGTTGTCCTCATCTTATATGATGTATAATAGTAACATATAAGGTCATAATACAATCTAAGAAGATTTGAGAATAATGTATTCATGAGTATATCAATCATTATATTCTATTTTTTTTTATTTAATAATTTGGCATACCAAAGATTCACCTTTTAAATTATTTACTTATTCTTCATTTTATAGAATTTTTTGTTATGTTGCATGTCATTAATGTTATTTTATGTAAAACATTTAAGAATATAATATCATATGTGCATAAACAAAATGTGACATACTTAATAGGTGAACCTACATGAATTCGAGAGTTGATTTTATTTTTCAACCACAATCTTTTCTTGATTTTCTACAATGTCATGTATATATAATGGTTAACATATATATTATATGTGACATATTTAATAAAAAATTGAACTTATTAATTTTTTTAGACCCTTTTAGTATCCAAAATCATGTTGGTATGATTCTTTAATTGTGTTATATAATCTCCTAATCATATCATATGATTATATAGAACTAAAAAATCTATATTATATCACATATGTATGATCCTAATATCATAAAGGTATGATCCCAGTATCATATCGATACTATCTCCTCATAGTATTGTATGATCTACTTTATTTCTCATTATTCAACATATTTGTTTGTTCTTATTCATTTGTCCTATAACAATATTATACAATATGATATACTATATTGCATTATACATCTCCATATGATCTCTTTTTATTTTAGCATATTTCATGTGATTATCTAGTATGATCTATAGTATTATATTGTACAATCACTAAATAATTTTACTTTATTTTATTTTATTTTATTTCTTTCTTTGACCAATCTGATATCATCTAGCGATTGTATTAATATGATAATGACATCATATCATATAATTGATTTACTAATCTAACCTTTCTATTTAATAAATTTCTTTAAACATGAATCTATAATACAATACGATATACATATTACATTGTATGATTAGCACATTTATGCCACAATAATGGTGCTCCTCGAATTAGTACATTCTAGAAAATCTAGTATGATATCTTCATAGCTTCATCACAACCTCATAACTCAAGCTCCTCATACCAGATGATGTATGCCACCATACTAGTACAAAATTTTTTGACAACAAACCTAACCCTCTTCTACCCTTTCTCTGATGAACTCGACAACACATCTTTCTCTTTAGCCACCTCAACATCACATTCATCTCTTTTCCTATCTTACTTTTACTAGAATCATGAGACTTGCAAGGCACAGTATAGTAGAAATCAAAACAAATTTATACCATTTCATCAAATACATTAAAATCCCACACCATAATTCTTCCCTCTTGGTTAGAGTACGATAACTCATTTCTAACACACAAGAACCACAAAGGAGATGACAATACTTGGGTTTGTTTGTAAATACTCCTGCGTAAGGAGATTCATATCTTATAGTGTAATAGTTGATTAGTAGATTAATTTTTTTTAATTTTTTTAAATGCTTTAAAAGTTGGAAAGTTGACTATGAACATGTGTATTTATCTGTCAATTATTGTCGTCAAAAAAGACTTAAATTTGTTATCGTACCACCAAACACAACTCTTTGACACAAAATCAGTGGAGACTTAAATATTAAAATTAACATTTTGTCCTTCTAATATTTTGTTATTTATAAATAGATCTTTCATCAATCAAATTTGACACAACCTAAAATTTCTCAAATTACAAATCTATTCTTATCCATCTAACATTATTTATATTTGCAAATCTATTCTCTTATAATTTGATTTGACCTAAGCTAAAATTTTTAACATTATAAATTCCCTATGAGTGACTTTTTGGTAATTACAATTATATCCATATTTTTTAAAATTTATTTAGAAATTCTTTAAATCTTCAAAAATTATAATTCAAGTTATTGAATTTGTCTAAAAAAAATTTTTTTTATTGATATGCTCAAATAATCTTAATTAAGTTTAAGCATATGACACTCTCTCTAATATTTTATTATTATTTTAATATATTAATATATAAACAACTTGTTTTAATAAATTGACTTGATATATTTTAAATCATATATTTTTATAATCCTCTTGACTTGATTCCAGAGTTTCTCTTTTTTATTTGAGTTAAAAATTAAGAGTTCTTACAATACTTGTATATTCTAATATTCATATTTGTACAATCCACATAGTAATGATCACCAGTCGTACCCAAATATTTTCTACATATCTTACCTTACTATATTTATAAGATCACTATAATTTATTTTCTCGTTATCATACTTATATGACATGTTGAATTTGTACTAGTATGTTCATAATATAACTTGAATTGATTTTCATTTTCTATATTATCATCTTTGTATGATATTGTAATCAATTTTAGACAATTAATCTCACTTTCTTGCATTAGATCATACCTTATGATACTCTTAGATCGTACTATATGATACCAACCCCACTAGATGCTTTCGAACCTAACACTTAGGGCAATATCGTACTATATGACTAAACCTTGCCCTCACAACATATTATACATGTATTCTAATTGTCTTTGTTATCTAATCATATTGTACTATTAACTAATATTATACTATATGTTATTCACAATTGAGCACTCTTTCATTTCTTTTTATTCATGTCATATGATTTATACCCATCGTATTATATGATTTTCTTCCAATGCAAAACTAGTAATAACCAAACTTAATTACTCAAATTTTATAATTATTTATTTAGCAAAAAAATTGATAACATATATTAGTTAGTCAAGAGAAAAAGTGTAATATTTTCTCATCTTTATTGGAATTTCATCCTTGAAATCTAGAAACGATCCTAGACACAAGTGATGAACATCATTTTCCATATCTAGGTAGCCTTTTAATCATCTTAACCATTCCCAAGGACCTTGATCATAAATGGAATTCAAATTCTTAGTAGTTTAATACACTACTCCAAAATATGCACTAACTATGACATGTTTGCTTGTAATTGAATATCCTCAAGCTCCTATTATGAACATGTGATATATCTGGCATGTATTTCTTCTTATTAGATGCATAAAAATCTTGTTTTTCTCAACTAGTGTCTCTATTAATCAAAGTTTTTACATCACTAAACTCATCTTCTCTATAATCTAGTAGCGTCCATTATACCAAGGCCATAATGGAAAAGCCTTTCTAAATCTTAATATCCCTCACATCAAGCTAACATTCAGGAATACCTTGATCCCATTCTTAAAATTGGCCAATCTATGTTTATTAACAAGGTATTTCTTATGAGGCTCTTACACAAGCCATGATCCATCCTCAATCTATTAATCTCTTAAGTAGTCTCCTCTATGACCTGAGGTCTAAAAGTATATCTAGTCTTTCCATTAGCCCAACACAACAGAGACTTATAGTGTTGATCATATAAAGCCTCATAATTTTTCATGTCAGTAATTGACTGGTGTCTATTGTTAACTTAAATTCTACGAATGGTAGATACCTAATCAGTTTGAGGAGTAAGACTACACACTATAGCTTAAAAGATCATCCAAACTCTAAGTCATTCTCTTGGTTGCTCATCAATCTCGAGATAATATGTTGTACTAAATTTAATATTAGTATTCATCGATTGATGCAAATAATTCTTAAGCTGGAATGTAAACATTACATCACAGTCTGAAATAGTCACTCTGGATAGCTCTATAGAAGTGACCTCAACTCATCTACTTAATTAACATGGATATCAAGTGAGCTGAGTCAAGCTTCTAAGGATTGTATTGACAATTGATCCTGAATTGGACTAAAATCACCCACAGCCTCTCTCCTAATGTGCTTACAAGCATGGATCCAAGAATCAGGCCTCTGCTCAAAACATTAATTACTAAATTGGCTTTTCCTATGTGATATTTTATATTCAGATCATAATCTTTAATGACTTCTAATAAGCATCATTGTCTTATTCAACTCTCCTTAAGTGAGAATATATCTAAGATCTTTTTTATGGTTGGAATAAACCATGACTTAAACTCAAAATAAATAATGTCACCAAATTTTAAGGGCAAATACTATAGTAGCCAATTCCAAGTCATGAGTCAAGTAATTACGTTCATGATCATGCAACTACCTAGATGCATAAGTTACAAACCATTCCTCTTACATAAGCACAACCCCCAATCTAACGAGTGATGCATATGTTAATATCTAATAAAGCTAGCCTGACACTAGCAAGGTCAAAACTTGAGCTAAACTCAATCTACTTTTCAACTCGATGAAGCCCTTTTTACAGTAGTTTAATCATAGGAAAGCCACCCCCTTTCTTTGTTAGTTGGGTGAGAAGTGCCACAATCTTAAAAAAAAAATGGGCACAAACTTGCAATAATATTCGATAAGGCCAAATAAACTATGGATCTTAGATAAGATAATGGGTTTTTGCCATTTAATAGGGACTCCTATCTTGCTAAGGTCCACTAAACCCCATTAAGACTAACAATATGTTTAAGAAAAGCCATTAAATTAAGCCAAAATGAGTACTTCAAGAATTTAATGTAATTTGCTTAGCCCTAAGCAACTCCAACACAATGTCTAAATGCTCAACATGTGACTCCCTGCTCCAAATCTATAAAAAAAAATTCAATCTCATGCTCTAGGCCAATCTTGATAGTCCATCTAATAAAACATCAGGATTATCCTACACAATCAAGATATCTTACAAAGCTAGAATCCCTTTTTATGAATCAGTTATAAAAGCCAACCTAACCAACTACAAGCCAACTCTATAGTCTTAAGCACCAAAATCATAAGGGTATGTCTATTGTCTCCAAAAAAAAGTTAGTCGATTAAGTTTGACCTCCAATCTAAACCTTCTTTTCTCAACAATCATCATCACATTATGTTGGGTGATTTAGTCCATGCCTAATATGAAATAAAACTCAACAAAAAGAATACAATGAACTTAACCTTAAGGCTATGGGTGAGAATAATTATATAACCATGAACCACATCTAGTTGGGATCTCATCTTCAAAAGGTAATTTCAACATTAGTGGTGATTATTACTAGTCATTGTTATTATCATTTCTCTCCCAAGCAAACTTTGCAATAAAAAAACTTGATAAACCAATGTTAAAGAAGATCACAAATCTAATATTTTCAAATAAAGGACATACCAATGAGTACATTAGATTCCTTAGGTGCTTACTATTGGGTAAAAGCATAAATGCCTAATTATCCTTATGGGGTGGCTCTTACCTAACCAGCACTCTACATGCTTTCCTATACCTCAAGATAGTTTGATTTTCTATGTTTAGGCTTCAAATAATTAACCACTTTTTTTCTTGAATATGTAAGCACCTCTACCCCATGTCACAATGCCTATATATTTGAGCCTAATCTTTGGATTAGTCCCCATGATGCTCCTTAATAGGCTAGGTTCAGATTGGTGCAAATTGATCATTATAATAAACTTTCATCAGCCATTTCTTATCTTGAAATCTGTCAGTCCTCTATTCTGGACAGAGTCAAACTCTTCCAATCCTTGTAATGTGCATCAATCTAATACTCCACCTAATCAATCAATTTAGTAGCCTCAACCAAATCTTAATATTCAGTAAAATAGGTCATTATTAAATGTCTCTAAAAATGTCTAAGTCCATCCATAAAGAGCTGACATCAATGCTCCTGTAATATCGCCAACTCAAAAGCATATTTAATTAAGTATATGTATCAAGACACAAAATCTGTAGTTGATATCTAACTTTGTATAAGGTATGTCAACTTCCTCTTGTTTTGAACCTTTATCGACTTTAACACAAGAAATCTTTATAAGTAACAATTAAATCATCCTATGATGCATCATCATTTGGGATATCCTTAAACATACTCTGGTATTGACCACATTTCTAAGTAGTTGCCTCCCCATTCAAAACCAAGGCTGTAAATATGACTTTTTGGTTAGTTGTGCACCCCAGTGTATCCAATAAACTCTGAATATGGGTTAACTAATCATCACCAATTACTAAGTTAGTCATGCCCATAAATATCTACGATCTTAACCGCATAAAACCCTCCAACTAGTGTTCCCCTAGGAACTCAAGTTGTGCCTAGGGTGTCATAATCATAGTAGATCGATCAATCATAGGCTCTCTTTGGGAAACTTCGTTGCCCATCAAACCTCTTAAGTAGCACCACATGCCTTGACCATCTTGTCAAAAAAGTGCCATACAAAGTTACATTATCACCAAACTAGATCTTAAAATTAATCTTTCTTACTTATTTATTCCTAGATCTTATTCTCCTCACCTTATTAAGCCCAAGCATAATATGCTTATATCATAACTCTCACTTGTCTATTACACCTAATTTTTTTTAAAAAAAAAATATTGTGCAACCAAAAATTCAAAGACTCACAATATACAATGTACTTATAAGTAAACAACTGAAAAAAATACTAATAGAACAATAATATAATAAAATTATTATCCATAAATCGAATATATAAAACTTAATATCCAATAATCATCAATCATACAACTTCCAATCGAAAATAATATAATAAATAAATGTCAAAGTCTAACAAAAGATAACATAAATATGCAACTACTAAGTCTAAATATAATAATTTAAAATAGACTCATGTCCATCAATAATATAATTGATAATCATATAAAATAATAATTTTTTACTATTAATGATAGAATGCAAAAAAATATATCATTCAATTAATGCACTAACTCTAATAATCTTAAGCCTGACTCTTAACTCTTAGTTTTCTTGTCTTACAAAATTAGAATAAATAATTACTACAAAACTAACATGCAATAGTGAAGAAATATGTATATAACAACTAAATAAATCATATAAATAAATAACATTAAATGCTAATACTCACAAGTATATCATTATCCACCAACTAAGTCAATACATACCTTATGATGTAACTAACTAGATGCTCAATATCCCCTTATTAATCTAATACGCTTTCTAGTTCATGAGAATCATGATAAGACCTAGTACTCCTACAACATCATATAATTCAACTTTCTTTAAGACAATTTTGATCACATGGGCCAACCCTGTAAGGTTCTAAGAATCCTCAACAATCACATGTATTTCTTATCACAATCATAACATATCATTTATTTCTCATGAGACTAAATATGTAACTATTCAATCTTTAGAATATTTATATAATGGCTTTTAGCCAACCCTAGAGATTTTTATCACACAATCTGACACTCCTCTTATAAGCACAACCAACCACATGTAACTATTACTTTTAAGTCAAGAGAGTAGAGTAGCTAATTTGTCTATCTTCTTGGTGAGCATGCATGATCAACTGTCAATTACATCTTGTTTTCACCTAATTAAATCACATCCATGACATATAATATCTTGCCAACATTAATCCACCATTAATATTACTTAGATTTCCTCAATTTGAATTCAATATATAGAGAGTTCTCAACTTAAGTAATAACTTAGTAGGTCAAGAATTTTTCTTAACCCAAAATCTATTATCTAAGATTTTTCGTGTCTTAACTAAGACAATCTAGTGTTTCAAAATTCTATTTCAGTTATCTAGATTTATCATCATATGGATATCTTAAGGTTTTTATCAAATCCTAATTTAGTTATTTTAAATATCTTAGTTTATTTTTTCATATTTAGTATTGTCCTGATTTTATCTAATTTCATCATATTACATGACTTTCATCAAATACATAACTAACAACAACCAAATAATTACTCAAAAATTGCAAGCATTTATTAAGCAAAAATTGATAGCATATATTGTTTAGTCAATGATAAATGTGTAACACACTAGACTGTGATGGATTACCATCACAAAACTAGGATCATCGCAGACTAATCACCAAAGCACATTAAAAAAGCATAAGGAACTTGGTGATTAATGAGAGAATGTTTATGATTTGATTATCAAGAAGAGAGAGAGAGAGCGAGAGAGAGCGAGCGAGAGAGAGAGAGAGAGAGAGAGAGAGAGAGAGAGAGAGTTAACCTTAAAAGGGTTTGCTTGGTGAAAGGATGTTTGTGATTAGATTATCAATAAAAGAAAAAACACAAGTTAAAATTATAAGGTTTTGTTTGGTGAACATAAGGAGCTTGACTATAAAGGGATGAAAAGATTTTGACATGATTTTGGCTAAGGCTTGCACATGGCTGAGAGACTTAAGAGTGCTTGTTATAAAAGAAAAGTAAGGTTCCTCTTACATAAGTGCAAGGTAACTAGTCTATGGCTAATAAGGGTTCATAAGCGAACCAATCTATCAAGGTGAAATAAAGATGACTTAGGGACCGAGTGGGAAGCCATAGATGAGTATAAAGCTTTGGTTTGTAAGAGCTAGATGTGGTAGCTAAGGTTCATGGTGGTGAAATGTAGCAATTAAGATAAAGGCAAAATGTTAATTAGGTTTAATAATCTATTTTTGTGGGAAAAGAGGTAAGGTGATTAGATTCAAGAGTGAGAGAGGGTTGGATATAAGGATTAAATCAAGAAAACAAAGAAATGTGGGGAGAGAGAGAGAGAATGTTGCCACCAAATAAAACTAAAGAGTGAGAGACCAAGTTTCATATTCAAATTTGCATTCGACAACAATATCTTTCTATTCGTGAATCATCAAATATATACACAAGTGTTAATGACAAATCAAAGGAAAAAATTCATACAAGTTGAAATTTATTATACAAGATAAATCACTAAGGAAATTCCTAACATTCTTATTCAGATTTGAATTTAAAATGATGATAGACTAAGAAAATGAAAGAATAGTCATTCTTTCTTGCTAAATAAATAGCACTTAAAAGTCTCTACAAAAGGGGTGCTTGAAACTTCTTTTTGTATAAGATGGCTTTTAATAATTCACATAATAAATTATTAACATGTTAACTCATATGAATCCATTAAACCATATTAATATTTGTACTATATGCAATGCTTTTTCATAAAAGAGTTTGATCATTATTCTAATATAAGACAAACATTTTAGCTCTAGAGCTAGTTAATGGACTCAAACCCTTTCCACATTACTTTAACATAAACTCTTCTCCTTTTTAATTCTTTTTTCACTTTCAAGATTATCTTCATCATCATTAATTAATATCATCATTTCTTATGAACATATTTTCATTATAAGTAATAGTTTTTTTTTTTATCAAAAGAAGATTTTTAAAAACACTATTTATAAATGTATAAAAATCAAAAAATTATCCAAATAATTAATACCACTATCATATTCCATCAAATATAATAAAATAACCAGGTATTCCAATTATGTTAATTTTTAATATTTAATATTTATTTATAACACTCCATCTATGGTAAAACTCATTGCATGCTAGTTATATTAGATACAAACAATTGTTATGCATATTGGATGTAACCTCTAAGAAAAACAATAATATGATATTAAAAAAACGATCAAGCTAAAGGTTGTTTAAACCTTTTTAAAACCATAATGATATTTATAACTTCCAAAATTATATTTATTTTGACACAACTATGACCACAATTGGCTTGACCAAATTGGGCAAGAAAATTTATAAAACTTAATGTAAAATCTATAGAAGTAAAGGCAAAACATTATAACCAACGTACACAATTTATTTCTCATTACAAAATTTTTTATTTTAATATTATAAAACTTTTGAATTAATGATAATTTTTTTTCGATACATCACATTTCAAGTCATAACGTACATATAATTCTATTGACTCAAACATATAATCTGAAAAGAAATTCAAAAAAATTAAATAATGAAATATGCACCCCATTTTCACAACTGACATCCAAACTCAAGGCATGCTCTCAATGAGAGCTCCTCTGTAGATTTTGCTCTATTAAAAACATAAAAAAAAAATTTATCAAACTTCTTTTATATAAAATATTATTTTTAAAAAAATCCTTCCAAAACACAAATGGTTCAAAATACATGATAAAAGCTACAAATATACCAATAATAAAGCCTGATCTGATATCTCAAGCTAACAAAGCAGAAACATAAAATCAAAAACTAATAAGCAGGCAACATCAGACAAATATATATAAATATAGCAATCGATCATAATGGAGGATAAAAGAAGGAAGACAAGGAGAAAGCAAGGAATAAGAGGCCACCTATGGTTGCGACGGTGCGCTGAGAGATCTTCGCCGCCAACATGCTCCCCCCCACGACGGCCACCGATGTACAGATCGTATGTCCCAACGTAGCTCCGACGGCCACCCCCACTGCGTTCTTGTGGGTAGCCAACTATACCAAACATACATACAAAATTAACAAAAGAAGCTGAACACATATCATGCTAACAAAAAGAAGGAGAGCTTACTGCAATCGTTGTTATCTGGCTGCGATCACCCCACTCGGCTAAAAAGGTCAAAATGAAAGACTGCATGCATAAAAGAAAAGAGTAGTTTTGATGGAACTATGATTAATAATTATACCATGCAAGGTTTTGAGAAAGAACAATACCTCGAGAAAAATAGGAGTGCAAAATCTGGAAAAGATGCGACGATAATACGATTTCCCTTGCCCAGCCTCGAGTTTCTCTTCTACCTGCAATTGCAAATGTTTAACATGTCAATTAAGTTATTCATTAACATTTTACAGTAATCTGTTGTATGATTTGCTTATAGAACATATATACATATAGCATTCATTATTTCATTAACATTTGGGACATAATGTTTCATTACTATTGCTAAATGTTCATTGAACGATGACAAAGACATGGCATTAAAGATATTAGGTAGCAATTCTTGAAATCATGCGAACTAAAGAACTTGACAAATAAACATCCTTAATGAAAATTGATTAGAATATGAAGAAATGGCATACTTCTTCCATTTCCTTTTTCTGTGATGATTTAGGATTAGATCTCCATGCAATGTACAGGAGACGCAGCCCAAAGAACAGATATAGCACTATATTAAAAAAAATTTAAAAAAAAAAAAAAAGGTGAGAAACCGCAATAAAGTAATAAAGCTTCAATAGAAACTATCAAGCTAAAAATTTTTACAGAAATACAAATGAATCATATGAAAGAAGTAAAGAATTTCCATGTACATCACATAGGTAAACCTATACTTGACAACAAGGGCAGTAGAATCAAATCAAAATATTCTTGACAAATAGGATTACCAAAAATATACATCTAAATAAATAACACATAAGGTAAACTATGATTTTAATGATAACAAATTATTTAAGTTGTTTACTTCGATTATCTTACACTCTACCTAAGTCATGTTTTTCAGATAATGATCATCATTATATGAAGTCAAAAGAAGCTTGAGCACAATATACATGTGATGACATCACATCAATTCGAGAAAGTAGAACATTTGATGTGAAACTCCAAAGACAACATTGATCCGCGATCAAGACATCGACAAAGAGTCTAAGAACTTACGTAAAAATTAAATTATTGTTTATTATGGTTTGACTAAAAGCAACAAATGAATCATAACACTTGCATAGGCTTATTATTATATCATTAACATAAACTTTTAACATTGCATAAAATTACTATAATTCTAAAACCTAAGTTGACAAACATGAGAATGCATAGATTAATCTAATGTTAATCAAAGATATTGTATACTTAGGTTAATTAAAGTTTAATACATAAGTATACCTAAAAATGGTTCATGCAAGTTCATGAAAAACCCCTAATATACAAATGTTTTAGTTTGTTAAGCTAAATCTTAGGGTTGCATGACTTATACATACACAAGTATTTCACTTATGCAAATGTTAATTCAACCTCATAAAATTACAAATATAATCATTTGCATTGACTTTAAACCTTTAATAAATGAGTTTTTACTTGTTTCAGAAGCATTTACACACACTTGAGGATCTTCGAAAAAAAATTTAAAAATTGTATAACATATGCGATATTTTACTTCCTAATGTATGGTACATCCCTCACAGAAGTACTTCATATGAAAAACAACTTCTGAAATGTCATAAAACTCATGAAAAATGTGTGGTACATTATTCTAACATATGGTACGTGAGCATTGACATGCATACTTTGATGCCAACATAAGCATAAATTGCAAGAGACATTCATCACAACTCACGGTATAACACAGATTTGTCTCACCCTGATTTGCATACAATACAATAATTGTTGCGTACGATACATGAATTATCACATATAATACATCTAATACAAATAGATTACACAAGTTGTTACGACTAGTTTGGAAGTCGATTAAAATGTTCAATTGAAAGATACGATCTTTTAGAAATGTTCATTTGGCTTTTAAGGGAATATTAACAACTCTATTACAACTATAAATACCCAATTAACTTAAAGAATGTTATAATTGAACAACTATCAAAATATTAGCAATCACAATTGGAAAAATCTGAGAGGAATTTTCAATTTGCAAACTTTAAAAGAATATTTAAGAACCTCTTGTTGCTGCATAGCTTCATCTTCTTTGGGAAGAACTTAGAGGTACATTCTAAAAGAGCAGCATTTACATCCTACATTCTTAACTACTCCACTCTTTACCACAACTCTTGTTCTTACTCTAATAACAATAGTTTAATTTTATAGTTGTTTTTAATTGTTATACTCAGAAGTTAATTTCAATTGTATTTTGAAATTGGATTGACTTGCATTACCTCTTAGCTCGGCTAGCAACCAAGGGAAGCTTTGACGCAGCATCGTAAGTGTTACATTTGTGCTCATGAAAAACCTTGGAGAGAGATTGGATTTGAGTTTTGAAAAAACTTAAAGATGTTAGCCTGAACCTTAAAAAAACTAAAAAGAGATGTTGACTTTAAGCTTTAAAAACTCATGAAAAGATTGAGTCTGATCCTTTGAAAAAAAACTTAGGATGAGTTAAGTTTAGGCCTTGAAAAAGCTCAAAATAGAAGTTTCTCTTAGCCTCTAGAAAATGACAGATTGTAATGGTTTTCCACCAACTGCAGTGAATGAGTGAAAGCAATAATTCTATGCCAAAATTGTTGGTTTGGGTGTGGAATGCTCATTGGATAGAAGTCAAATTATTTGAAAATTCTATGGTGTACTTTATTTTTCACATTTTACTTTATTGTTGATGGATGCTTTTAATTGTTCTAATTATGATGAGACGACACATACTTGCTAGTGTACTCTGAGAAAAAGAATTTTGTAAATTTATAATTATTCAATTCACTCTCTTGACCATATTTGATCTACATAAGATGTAATCAATTAAATCAATTCAAACCAACATCTTGTATTAGATCATTCCACAAGACCTAAAACTTGTATTAAAAGAGATTCAATGAAACTTAAATTTGGGAAAACAAGGAAATATGATCAAGGATCAACCATGTCAAGGAGGAAGATTCAACAGGTCGTTGTCTAGCTTGAAACATAGTATGGAGGTCTCATTAAAAAGAATTTTATCAATCCTTGAGCAAAATCAGACCTCAAGGAAGAAGACGATTCAAAGCAACTTAAAGACTACCTCAAAAGGTAAAAAAATTAAGGTATAAGGAAGCCAAAGAGAATTCCTTCAAGGAAGAAAATACAAAAACCCTTGAGAAATTTCAGATTCCAAGGATACTCTAGTGGAGCTTCATATCATTAAGACTTCGAAAAAGAACCACAAGGTCTCAAAGACCATTCTTAGGCCTCAAAAACCCTTCACAACACACAAGAACATCTCCTTATGCATGAGGATGAATTAGAGAAATCTTAAATAGAATGATGCAAATCCTAAAGCTTAACTCGAGAAAGTCTATGCCTAGATAAGGAAAAAGATCTTGAACTAACACTCACATCAAATTCACACTCAACAAAATTTAACCCTCGAAAATGAGGAAAGATCTCAAGAGGAAAACCTTGGGAAACTCGTGATCAAGGAACTTTAACATGAGGAAAATTTTCGATAAGACAATAGCGAGAACCTCACAATTTGACCAAACCACAAACATTGATGAGGTGTCAAGAATTATTAGGTAAAGTCTATGTCTCATGGAAGACGTGACAAGTCTCCAAAATTGAGCCATGATGCTTAATCAAATGCAGAGTAGAGAATCGAAAAACAAACAAACTAGATATCATACACTATGAGTAAAAGTAGGAAATGTTCCAATTGAATCTCAAGAAAAGTTCTAAACACCAAATGCCAATATTAATGGAGATAGTTATGTCTAGAAAACCATAGTTGTGCATATATGTTATGAATAAAGTACAAATCTAAAATTCGTACGAGTTAAACAAAAGATTTAATGTTAATTTAAATGACATAAACTTGGGATTAATTAATTTCTTAATTTGTTATGATAAGATTCTCAATGTAAATCTCATGCTATCAATTGTGCCAAGAGTCGTCAACCTATAAAAAGGACCCTTAAGAGGAGATCAAAAGATGATTACATCAAAAAAATCATTACATAATTGTTTATAAAATCAAAAACTTTTGCCATATTTGTATGCTAAGAAAGAGAGAGATAGTGACCATTGAGATAACCAACTGGCCACATGGCCATGTCTCCTCTACATCTTATTTCTTTGTTATTTTGTTTTAGGCAAAATTAGATTCTACATCATTTTTCTATGAAAGAGATAAGTGAAATTTGTCTCCACCAATTATCCTAACAATAAATAAAAGTACTTCACTATTTAGGATATCAATTTTATTTTTGCTACTACTATCAGTTCCACAACCACCAATGAATTCTTGAGCCAATAAAGCACCTATGACCATACATTTTGCCAAGAAGCACCTCAACGAAGCCACCACATTAATTCCTAAGTCAGTGAGATATGCTCTTTCAATTACATGGCTCTAGCAAATATCCCTCATGAGACATGATCCCAAGGGACAAATCATCTAGCACCAGAATGTCAAATTCTACCTATGAATCGTAATTGGAATTATATCTCTGAGCCTAACAGGAAGAACAACAAGATAGTTATTAGAGATTCAACGAATAAGACTACCTTAAAGAAAGATGAATAATCCAAACATTATACCAAAAATATTCCATTGAACCTTATAAAGAAGGTGAAAAACAAATTTATTATAAGTGATGTAGCCAAAAGTATAAAAGTTGAAGAGACAATCTAGCTAACAAATAAAAGTTCCACTATTGTAATCAGTGAAACATATTACGAGAGTCGTAAGTACAAGAAGAGCTTAGGACGAGACATGAGGAAGTTGTCTACGAAAAAATCTAGGTAACAAGACAATTGAACAAAGAGAACTTGTGAAACATAAACCAAAGATCGAGTCAAGACAAAACAAATAGACCCAAATATCAACCTATGTCAGAAGAGAGGAGACAAAATTCAAAGGGAATTAACTCCACCAAATAAGAGGCACATAATCTAAAAAGAAATACATACATATATATATATATAGATAAATATACATATACATATATTCATACATATATATGTGTGTATATAGATATAGATATAGATGTATAAGTATATATGTACATATATTCAAGATATAAGCATCTCAAGAAAAGCTCGACAAGAATCAACCGTCCTTGAGTGAAATAATTTACAAAGAGATACTTGAGATACTCCATTCTCAAGAAGAGCCTTCGAGGATCCTATCAGCCCTCAAGTAGTTATTCGACAAGGCATAAATGAGTATCATCAAGCAGGGCAAAAGACTCAAATGACATCTCCAATGAAAGAAGGAATGGTCATGTAAATCAGCTTCAAAGAATAGTAGTAAAGTTTTAAGGAGAATAACCCTCAAGAAACAACAAGAGCACTTGAGTATCATCACCTATATTAGAAGAGATTCAATGGAACTTGAATCTACAAAAGAAAGAGAAAATAATCATATCAACCTTATCAATTGAAGAAGGCTCAAGTAGTTATAATCTACTTTGAGAAATGGTATGGAGATCTCAAGGAGTTTATGAACCCTTTATTGGAATTAAACCTTGAGGAAGAAAATTCAAAGCTAGAAGGCATAGACAACTTTTCAACATTAAGCAAGTGAACACCCTGAAGCGACAAGGACTCGAGGATTGTACAAGGAAGTCAAAGCAAGGTACCTCAAGTAATGTTTACCCTTTAAGAAGCTAAAACAAGACCCCTCAAGAAAGTTTGGATTTTGAAGAGAATAATCCAACTAAGCTTCAAATTAACAGGGAAACAAGAAAGAAGTAATCAGTCTCAAAGACCATCCATAAGCCTTAAGAATCCCTTAAGAAATTGAAGACATCTACTTAATCCTAGAGAAGGTGAATCAAGGAAGTAGTCTTGAGCGGCATTATGCAAATGCAGAAGCCTAACTTGAGGAATACTATCCTCAATGAGGAAAGTTCCCAAAAGAACAACCTTGAGAAACTCAAAATTGAGAAAGTATAACCCTCATGGAGGAAAAATTTTAAGAGGGCAATATGGGAAACCTCACAGCCAAACCAAACCTTAAGCATTGTCAAGTTGTCAGATAATTCTTCTACAAAGTCACATGAAAGACTTGGTAATTCTTAGAAGATTAAGCATTAATCAAATGTCGAGCAAAAAATTGGAGAAGGTAGAGATCATATCAAACTAAACACTACAGGAAAAAGTATAGCGTATGCTAGTTGGAACTCGAGAACAATGCCAAATGTCAAATCCTAAAATTAATGATGTTACACCTAGAATAGCACCATTATGTAAAAGTAATGCGAATTTGTGCAAATATGGAATTTCAAGGAGTTAAACTAAATGTTTAATAGCAATTTAAACTTAAATCACATAGATTTGGGATTTATTAGTTTCCTAATTTGTTAGAATATGACTTTTAAAGCATAGCCCCTACTAACCATTGTGCCAAGGCACCTAACCTAAAAAAGGGACCTTGGGATGAGATTAGAGGAATCAAGAAAAAAAAATTATTTATAATTATGATTATGAAATCAAGAACTCTTGTCATATTTGTCAACTAAAAGAGGGGTAGGGAGAGAAAGACCCTTAAGGGAGTTGGCTAACCTCATAATCATGCTTCCCCTCTACCTCATTATTTCTCATGTGTTTTATTCTAGGCAAATTTTGATTTCATGCTACTAATTATGTAAGAGAGATGACTAATTCATCTCCATCAATTACCCTAAAAATAGACAAGAGTACTTCATTACTTAAGATATCAATCCCACTCCTACTACTACTACCAGTTCCATTACAACCCCTTTACACCTAAGTCAAAAAAAAGAGCCAACAAGTTCCTTGATGAAGCCACCACATCCATTCCAAACTGCAAGGACATGGGTGTTCTTTTCCACTGCATGGCTTTGGCCCCACAAACCACAATCTAGTGGGGATCACTATAAATGTCAAAAAAATTATTGATTGGAAAGTTTTTTATAAAAAAAACATTTCAATTGTGTAGTATATCAGATTTTTAAGGGAATACACTTGACTAAAATGCAGATAATGAAACAAGAAAGAAAATTAAAGAGCAAGATTAGGCCTAGAATTACTTGAGATTAGTTGAAAAAAATTTACAAAAAACAACAAATTCCATTATAAGATAAACTATTAGACAAGTTAAACATAATAAAACTAGAAAAATGGATCACTATTGACTATAATAAGAAACTTCGGAACCTAATAAATCATTGTGTATTACAATACTTTTCCAAGAAATTCCTTAGAACTAAATTTTCTACGAACTCTTTAGTTACAAAATTCATGATTTGAATAAGACTTTTGCCACAACATAAACCAAGATTCCTTCACAAGACCACTTACATTTAGTAGATTTGGTACTTCATTCCAAGAAAAATATGTGGAATCCAAAGGTTACAATTGAACATGGTATGAACACTTTGTGGAAAGGGAAGAAAGGGAAGATATGAATAAGGCTCCTATATCAAAAGTTATTGTACCTAAAGTTCATTGCATTACTTGTAAACAATAGGTCCATTTGCTCAACAGTGTATTAAGAAGAAACAATAAACCATGCTTGCAGAAGTAACCTCAGATGTGGTTGAAGAAAATAAACATCTTGATGCAATGAAGGCTACTAGTGAGGATAGTTAAACTGAGGAAGGCAGATATTTGGGCATGATAATGTGCAATATCGGCATTAAATGTCATCAATGAATAAAATCAAATGACTATCTTCCAAACTTCAGAATGGCAAAAAGTTATGCCAGCTAGTTATTAGAGTTGCTTTAACGCTATTTTGAAACAGCTTTATGCCTTATCTGTTGAAAGTAGTTCCCTAGGCTCACCCTTATAAATTCATATGAGAAAATAAAATGTGTGCATATTAAGTTCCACCATACTACTTCTAAAATCATTCGCAGTTACAAAACCAAAATCGATGAAGCCAGCAACAATAAGCATGCAACCTCAACCTCAAAAAATATGACCTTCTCATTCAAGAACTTTTCTTTTATCTTAAGAACTATAATTTTTTTAGGGGAAGATGCTGAAGATCTCCTTAGAAGTTGAAACAATCAATTGGATCAGTGATGAAACAAGCTCCCTAAAACATGAGAACATATGAGGTATTTCTATCATTAAGATTTATTATGCAAATGTACTGAACATAAACATCATTAACATATATACAAATGTAGGTGATATAGTATGAAATGTTGGCAAACTCTTTCAAAACAAAACTAAAGTGTGAACGAGTAGAAAATGTGACTGTCTATGTTGCATTGCCTTAACATGACTAATAAGAACAAAAGCATTCAATGGAGAATAGTTTCTTACCAAAGAGATAAGAACTGAAAATGAAATGCCCTTAGTTATAAGCACTTCAATTTCTATACTGGCGAATGAGATGCAATAATAAATCAGAAAATAAGACAATATATAATGGAATTCAAACATGTTTAAGTTAGAATCATCCTTTATGGTTCAAAGCAACCAAAGCAAGTAATGGTAAATGAAGAGAAGGCCTCTGTCACAACAAATTACAAGGATTTGAGCATTCCTAATAATAAGTAATATGTTTTATAGGACAATGCATGCAACAAATAAAGGGGGAAGCTTACCTGTTGCAGCATTGTTGGTATGCTTTCGTGATATCAAGTTTGGCACAATCCTACCAAGCCCAGTTGATAATACCTATGATGAAAAAGTTAAAGCTATTAATATGCAGTCCAAAACAAAGGATGCAAAACAATCTGTATTATTTGATTAAGTATTCATACAACATATTAGCAACCATTATGTCATCTTTACAACTAAAAAACCAAAAGGAAAACTTTCTAACAGCTTGGTGGCTCAACTAAGTTTCACCTTCATACAATTGTAGCATAAATCATATAATGATCTAGAATAAACTAAAATACACTACAATAGTGCAATATATAGCTTTAGTTACAATTATAGAAGAAACAGTGATTGTGCAAAGAAAAAAACAGAAAGGAATATTCATCATAACTTTGTAAAAATGAAATGATCCAATAGTTGAGTATGTTACCGTCATCACAATAAGAGCACTAAGTGCACCAGAGAGCACTATTGATTTTGGATGCCGCATGGCCATTAGAGCCGCAATAATAAACGTCTCATCACCAATCTAGGAAAGGTCCTCCAAAATCAGAATAAACGCAAAATCCTTTGCAATGAGACAATATATTGCAGGAATTTCCAGCTAGTCCGCTAAACTCATCCCACCAATTCAACAAACAAAACTACAACCCAACAAGCTGACCTCACTGACGAGGATCATGGACAAACTAGCAACAAAAGCATCAAAAAGCCCCACACCATCTTGTTTATAAGCAAAGGTATCAACTACATCCTCTCCATCTCTTCTGACCGCGTTCAAGAACATCTGCACATGAAATTTTAGACAAAAACAAAAACAAAAATAGAACAATGACGATAAACCGGATGTAAAACAAAAGCAACTCGAAGCAAGAAGGGTCCTCCTACTTTCGTGCGGCGATCTAAGTACGTCAACGATGAATTCTCTGCGCTATCCAATCTCTCTTCCTGAAAATAACCAAGAATCAAATTCAACAAAATCGTTCGTACGAAGCAGAACGGATGAGAACAGAACCTTAGCAGAGGCGTAGACGGTGAGGAGGAGAGCCAATAATATGGCGAACCGACCGCGGTTACCAATTACAAGATCCATTCAGCGACGACCTCAAACCTAGTCTCAGATCTGATAAGAACGAGAGAAGAAAAAAAAACTCGTTTCTGAGACCACAAAGAGTAAAAGAAGTGAAGCAACAGAGTAGATCTTCGCAGACGGGTTTGGGAGATCTTCACGAGAAATCCATTAAGCACAGGAGACAAAACGAATCCGAAAACTTCAGAAACAATAGCTGATGGAGGGGATAGCAGATCAGGAGCAACGATACGGAAAAGGTAGAGTGGCCACGGGACAAAAGAGAAGAACGCCGACGACCACGCCGCTGTCTTTTCTCAAATGCAGCGGTATCGAAAAGGAAGCTCAGACCAACCTCGTGGTTGAATATTCCATCCCAAGAGGTCTGGCTTAGCCGGCAATGTGGTAACTGACGGTCGAATCAAAAATAATATATTTGAAATAAACAACCATATTTTCTTATAAAATTTAAATATATATATATATATGATAAAAATAAAAATATAATAATTCTAAATATCAATAGTTCAAACAAATTTTTTATAATCGCTTGGATTTGAGCTCAGTTCAAGTTAACATTTGATTCGAACATCAAATGATCCTCGAGCAAAACTTCCCTTATCGTCTCCTAAATAGGGTTGCCATCTAACTCGACAGCGGCCTATTCAAACGCCATCGTTGCGCGCCTCCTCCTCTCCCTTTGCCAGGCGGGCGACGATCGGGGAGCGGCGGACGACGGCGACCTTCTACGACCTATTGCGGATTCCAGCGAGCGGGAGCCTCTGCGAGATCAACGAAGCATACGGGGAGATGGCCAGGAAATACCACCCCGACGCCTCGCCGCCGGAACGAAAGGAGGAGAAGACCATTCGGCATGCATCTCACCTTCTCCTACCGCAAGCAATTCGATGAGGTGAGTCTCACGTCTGCTTGTTTAGCTTCAATTAGACGTCTTATTCGGTGGAAACCCTACATTTGTCTTGTATGCTTGAATCTCAGGGAAGCTCATCCCTGTTGAGATCATTGGATCGAATTAACTCATATTACACACACAAAAATATTTATTTTTTTTTTAAATAAAATGTTTTAATTATCACCATTCTCTATAATTATAATTCTTTTTCTTTTTAAAATAAATCTATTTTATTACTAAATTCTCAATTTATTAATGAGTTTTGTTTTCTTATTATACATTTTGATTTACTTTGTTATAGTTTCAACTATTAAAACAAATTAATCATTAGATAAAAAATATTGTAAAAATATAAATATAAATTAGCAAATAAAATAGATGACTATTTATTTGTCGTGACTACTTGTGATGGATTTAATATACGCTTTATTATTAAATTAAAAGAAAATAAAAAAGTATATATCAAAAAATAATCTTATTTTAAATTTGCATGATAATATTTTGCTTTGTATACTCTACGGTCTTCCCTAACTTATTAAACTTTCAATTTTCTTTTGCTTTAAGATGCTGTCATTCTTTATTTAATTTAATTATTATTAAGTATTAAATTGATTAATATTATTTTAAAATGAATTTTTATTTAATTTTGAATTGTATTTGTTTATTGTTGCATAATCAACTCAAAGACTACAAAGAAGCACGAAGAAGAGACGAATAGAAGGCGAAGAGCAAAGTTTTGTCTTAATCTCTTTAGGATCATTTGAAGTTTATTTTATAAAATTATATAGAAATCAATTTCTATGATCTTAATAATTATGAAAAATATTTTATCTATCAAGAAAACAAAAAAGTAAGGGGGGTAATCTTGTCTTTCTAGAATAAACTTCAAATGATTGATACAAAGCAAAGGTTAAATGAGCTCAATGATTAAATCTTTAATCGTTTTAATTAATTTTGAATGCATTTGTTCATTATTAAACCCATCAGGGTTTAAAAGAAAGATTAATTTGGAAATAACAATGGCCTCTAGTTATGCTACAACGATAAATCCCAATCGTGTGGCACATTGGGCACCAGCCACCTCACAACTCTTCTTAGTCTTGTCGTGCATTAGCCACTAGTCTAAGAACAATGCATTTTATACCATAGAATTTACTATTCTCTGATTTCTTTTAATTGAATTTCATTGGCATTTTTCATGTTTTATTTTAATGTATAGTTTTCTCAATTTCAATGTATTTAATAAGATGTATATATTACAACAAATCAAAATATCATGCCTACATAATTATACATATTATATAAATCCATACAATAATACATCATAATATATAAGACATAATAATTACAAGTACTAATTCTTATATAGTTATATAATATAGCTTAATAACAATACATCAATATCACATATTCTATGTAGGATTCTCATATAATGCCATGTCAATAACAAATCAATAGTATAATAGACATACACATATAATATTTATGTTATAATACTTATCTTATAATTTTTATATTTTTTGTAATCTTGCTATTAACAAACTTTTTATTTCTCTATTTCAACCCAACAAATAACCACATGATTTAACATAAGAAATTATTAAAAATTATAATTTATCAAAATTTATATTTTTTTTCATTATACAACTTAATTCAAATTAATGAATTTTTTCTTTCTCTCTCTATAGGCTTGAACCTACCCGAGATTGAATCTTTGAATTTTGTTAACATTTTTTCTTCAAGACACTCCCTAGCAAAACAAAAGGAAAATTTAAGCTTAGTATTACCAATTTCTATCTTTAATCAATCATTATGCCAACCAACAGAGCCCGATGGTGCTAAAGCAAGTGAAAATTTCCAAAATCAAGACTTAAATAAGAAATGCAAGAAAATTGAGTAATTCGCACCTGATTCAAATCATCATTCCTTTTGATCAAAACTTTCACACACAACTAAGAAGCCCTGGGGATTACGTCACGCATGGGAGGGGGAAGGTGAAGATCCTGATTTTGGTAAATGTGAAATCAACTTCAAGTATTTTATAATTTAAATAATAAAAATATTATTAATAAATATTAACTTTTATAATTTACAATAATTTGAAAAAAAACTTCGATCAAGACAAAATAAGTGCATCCAATTATATATGTATTTTTTATTTTTTAAATATATTTTTTGTAATTTGGTGTACTTTACAAGATAGTTTAATTCATACATTGTTTAAAGAGTTGAGAATATTATAAATTTTCTCCTTTTTATAAGAATTTTATCTCAAAATTTAGAATATATTAGGATATTTCTTCTTCTCATCCTCTTTAAGAAGTTTTATATTATATTTGATTTTGTCACTGTATCTTAATTATAGGAATTATTTTCTTTCTAAATTACTTGATTTCTTTGGCTATAATTCTTATGGGCTTCTTCTTATAGTTTAGATTTGGTCTCACTTCTATAATACTTTGGATCATATTATATCACATATGATGAATCAATAATATTTTTTTTAAAGTAGAAATATGAAACATATTATGTGCACATCCACCAATTATGGAGATAATGTTATTTTGTGTGTAACATTTTCAACTCTTTATAATATCTAGAAATATCCAATATATCTCAGTTTTAATTTTTCTCTTTTATCAAATTAAGTTACATCTTTCATTAGGCTCACTTTTAAGAAGACATATTTCCTTTCTTAAAAAACAACCTTTTTATGCTTCATATCAAATAACTCCATTTAATGATCTTGTTCTTTCTAAATTTTTCTCAAATCATTTGTATTTTCTCAACTAAGTTTTACCACTTGCTTCATATTAATACAATAATGATTAACATTTTTTTGCCATATAGTACCTCACATAACATCATTTATATATTAGATTAATAACTATTATTCTAATTAAATTTAATCAATATGAAATGAATATCAAAATCACCACCAAATATATAGGATATATAATGCCAACATATATTCTAATATTTTTATAATATTTTTAGTTTATTCATCTATATAAGGATGAAAAATTGTACTAAATTTTATTTAAGTATTAATTATTTTATGTATCTTTCTTCAAAAATATGATGTGAAATTAAAATCTTTGTTAGATATAATTGATTTTAATACTTCATATAATCTCATAATTTAATCAATATAAATTTGTGTTAGTATTTCAGTTAAATAAACAGTTATGATGGGTAAGAAATAAATTGAATTTATTAATCTATCACCCATATGACAACTTGTATTTGATTTTCTCATAATAATCTAATTACAAAGTCAATTAATATTTCCTCCAACTTCTAAATCAAAATAAGAAGAGGTTGTAATAACCTACTTGGTCATTATTGCTCTTCTTTCACTTGTGGACATATCATACATTTATTTACATAAACAAAAACATTTTTTTCACATAATTCTATTAAAATATTTGCTTCAATCTTTAGTATATGTTTGTTATTTCCAAATGTACTACATATCTTGTTTTATGAGTTTCATTTTCTAAAGTTTGTTTTCATTCTTCTATTACAAGAATGTATATTTTGTTCTTATAAAAAATTTTATTTTCATTTAAATTATAATTTACTTCTTTTTTTTTAGTAAATTTAATTTTAATTTGTCAAATTTCTTTATCTATCTTTTGAGCATCTTCCAAAGCTTGCAACCATTCTACTATAATAATCAATGTTATGAAGACTAGTCTTTTGACTCAACACATTAGTTACAACATTGGTATTACTTGGATTATAGATAATCTTTATATCATAATCTTTAGAGTTTAAAATTTCAATAATTTTTATTGTCTTAGATTTAACTCTTTTTGTATGAAAATATATTTTAAACTTTAATTATTAGTAAATAAGTAACTTTTCATGAATATAACATCTCCAACTCTTTAAAACAAATAAATTATAATAAATTGAAATCATGTATAAGAAAATATTTTTCATAATATCATAATTATCTTGAAGCATATGTTATGACTCTATCATTCTACATTAATGCAAAGCCAAGTATTTATAAAAATATATTAGTATCTAATGCTAAGTAGGTGTTGAGATAACATTTTCTTTTAAAGTTTGAAAATATTTTTCATAATCTGAATCCTTTAAAAGTTATTGTCTTTTGAGTTAATCTTGTTAATGATATTACAATTTGAGAAAAACCTTTCCATATTTGTGATAAATACCTAGCTTAACTTAAAAAACTTCATACTTTAGTTGAATTGCTATACACACACCATTGTATAATTATTGATTAAGAATTAATAAATATTTCTTTTGTACTGATCATGTGTCCTAAAATAAGATAAATAATTAGTTACTATATTTTAAAATCTTTAAATATAATTGATGTTCTTGTAGTCTTAATAACATTATGTCTAATACTTTTATGCTCTATTTCATCTTTAGAGTAGATAAATATATCATCAATAAAAATAATAATAAGTTTATCTAACTATTATCAGAACACTCTATTCATTAAGTTTATAAAAATTACTGAAATATTTGTTAAGCTAAGAAGCAATACAAAAAATTCAAAATAATCATATCTTATTCTAATGACAATTTTAAGAATGCCTTCTTTTCTAATCTTCAATTGATGATAATTAGATATTAAATCAATTTTTAAAAATATTTTAACACTCTATAACTAATTAAATAATTTATCTATTTTAAGTAATGAATAGTTATTCTTAATTGTGATATTATTTAATTCTCTATAATAAATATATATCCTTAAACTTTCATACTTCTTCAAAAATAATACAAGTGCACCCCAATAGGATATATTATGTCTATTAAAACCTTTATTAATCAAGTTCTATAATTGTACTTTTAGTACTTGTAATTCAAGTTGTGTTATCTTATATTGTGCTTTAGAGAATGGTTTTGAGCTAGGCACTCAATTATAAACTCAATTTTCTTATAAGGTGCTATTTTAAGTAAATCTTTAAGAAACATTTAAATATTTACATAACATTAGAACTTCTTACAACTATTGCTTTTTTCTTTCAACTTTCTGTATTGAAGCTATATAACACTTATACTTTTTTTCTTAGTAAAGTTTTAGCTTTCGAAGTAGATGTTATAAGCACTTGTTTCCATTAGCAAAATAAAGTATGTTAATGTCATATGTCATGTGAATTTTTATTTTATCCTACCAACAAAAAATAATGATCATATGAGACAATAATCAATCATTCCCAAGAATAATATTAAATTTTAATAATTTTTTAATAATTAATTAAAATTTAAAGAGATTTTATATTAATTTTTCACATCTTGTTTGACATATTTATCCACTTTTACTTCCTCTCTCGTAAGCAATTTCACAAAAGGATGAGTTTTTAGTGCCTATAATTTAACTAACAATTATGTAATCAGATCTATTAATATAAAGGAATGTATTGCACCTTAATCAAACAAACTTATTATAAGTATATTTCATAGAAAAAAAAGTATACTAGATAATATCAGATGATATAAGAGCCTTCTTTTGTGTGGTGACATATATATGGGATTATACAATATGCTGTGATATTACAGAAGCTTATCATTAACTAGTATCATATGCAGAGATACATTATTAAGTCCTACTATCATGGAACCCTTAACAATTTTTATTCCACTACTAGTCTGTTCACTTCTTTTTCTCTTTCAATATTTAAAGGTCAATGTATAACAATATGGCCAATTTGTTAACACTTTAAGCACTTAATTGGCTTTGATTTATTGTACTCTCCTTAGCTGAATTTTGTATAAATTTTATATTAAGACTTCTAATTAATTCTTAATTTGATTAGAACTATAGAAGATCATGGCTCTAATTCATTTTTAATTAGTTTTTTTATTTAAATTCACTCTTAAACCTAAAATTAGATCATTTTATTTTTCTTAGATTTCTTCTTGCCTTTCTTACCACTTGAGTGTCTATGTTCATCTAGTTGAGACAAGTCTGATTTCTATAAAATTAATAACATTCGATTATTAATAAAAAATGTTATTTGTCATAAAATGTTTTATGATGTTTTGAAATCATTAGTATTCTAATAATGTTTTCTCTCTTAGAATCATATTAAATTAAAATAATAAGTTTTTATATAAATTTGACTCATTATTTTGTAGTCAAATTTCATGAAGTTTATATCATTAAATTTTAATAATGTGTATTTTATTATTTAAAGTTCTTCTTAATCCCTTTATGACTTGTAGTCCATTTTTAATAAGTATCTTTTATATATTTAATTTAAATGAATTATATAAATCTGATAACATCTAATTGAATTTTAAAGTGATAAATTTACATACATTAGAGAATGATTATTTTTTCTTGTTATAAGGTCTTAATCTTGTAATTTATCAAAATACGACAAATAAATATATTTTTCAAGAATTAATTATTTATTTGCATAATTAATTCAATAATTCATGAAATATTTGATATTTTATAATTTATTATCATTCAATGACTCTTAAAAATATGAGAATGCATTAATAATATATTCATTCCAAAATAAATCCAAATATGATTTTAGTTTTAATAGCTTTTCAAATCTATGTTGCACTTATAAACTCTTAAAAAGTAGTAAAAGATGCACTCGTAAGATGGATTCTAAGGCTAGAAATAAAATCCACAAAAAAATGAAAAATTAAAATTTATTATAAAAAATTAGAAGTTATATTAATTTTATTGGATAATTATTGTTACAATTCTTTAAGTATAATTTTGAGGGTAGTAATAAGTTTTTGCGAAACAAAAGACAAATTTTATTATGAAAAATAAAACAATAAATTTATTCTGACAAAATAAAAGAAAAAAATAAAACAATTGATTCATTTAATTGGAAAAAATATTATAGAAGTGTTACTTATAAGGTAGTAAAAAGATAAAAAAAATTGTTTATTATGGGTCAACATTATCGGTTTGATTTATCTTCTCAAGTGAACTAGGATAGTTGCGATTCTTTAAGAACATTGTGGTGATCTAATGAGGGTTCTTATGTACAAATTTTTTGATATATCAATAGGGTGTAGAGATTAAGGCAATTATCTCAATGCTCTTTTCTCTTATTAGGTAGTATATTAATATATATGTCAAGGGTGACTTTAGCTTAATTTTTTTATATAAGTAATGTATATAAGATAGATGTTAATTTACCTAACATGTGAGAGTTCATCATTATGCTCATGAAATTTGGCTAATTTATCACCACATTAGTTTAGTTTGCAAATACATAATAATGAGCTCAATTTTAGATTCATTAAATTCAAAAGTTATACAAAAAATCAAGGGAGGCAACAAAAAGATTGAAGTTATCATAGAAGCACTATGTAGTAAGAATCATGTGCAGTGGCTTAATGTCTGTGCATCAGAGTGTGCACGATAGACACTGTGTGTGGAGAGCGACGCATGTGTGAGTAGTGCATTGGTGTGGTTGGAACGTGAGCAAAGTCAGACCATTTAAGGCATGAAATATGCAAAATTTCCATTTTTTAGTAAAAAAATCACATGTTTCATATGAAATTTAAAATATTATTTATTTTTATAATAAAATATTCTAATAAAATATTATAATTAAATATTATATAAAGAGATAAGAATGATAAATAAAATAATTTAAAACTCAGTAATTCAAAACTATTTAATAAAATGTTTTTTTTAAAAAAATTCAATCTCCTTATCACAATGGCTATATTCTTTTTTCTTTTTTTTACTTTAGTTTTAGAAGGCTCGATACAAGAATATCTCATAGATAAATCAAATGTATTGACTAATTTTTTGTGCTCATCAGACTACTCATAAGAGTTTCAGGTAAACGAGGAACATGCCTGTCTCAATAGAGTTTCTAACAATATTTGATAAGAATTGCTAAAGCCATTCAACAATTGGTTTGATTAGCTTATTAAACAAATTTTTAACAATTTTTTTAATATAACAACAAAAACATAAACAAGTTAAAATAACTAGAGAATATTCAATCATGAACTGATAAATAATAGCATATTGTTCAAAGTAGATTAATTATTCATTTATCAATTATTACTTGTTAAATATTAATTTAATTAATAATAAAGAACTTGAAAATTTCTTATTAAAAGTCATATATTTAATAATTAATTTTTAAGGAATATTTTTTTAAAAATGGTTAGCAATTATTTGATTTTTTAATTTTAAAATAATTATTATATGTTATGAGAATAAAAAAGTTGTTTAATCATTAATATAATAGAATACAATATAATGATGATTTATTGAGAAATTAATTAACTTTGATATTTATTATAATTTAAAATAAATATTTTTGTTACAAAAGCATTTATTTTAAGTTAATGACAAAACTCGCCTTCATCATCAGTTCTAATTTTATGAACTATATATATATTACACAAGTAAATCTTAAAAAATTTAGTTTGTATATTTCGAGGCTCCATTATTCGAAACAGCATAGCCGGGCAACGCCGGTGCAGATCCAAACCGCGCTTCCGTTGGCATTTATTGACCGCATCCACCCATGGCGGACATGACCGGAGTCGGAGGCGCATCGATGGCGGACATGGTCGGAGTCGCTTCAACGACGTCGGCCGCGGCCGCCGATCCCGATGGACTAGACGGCGTTCGCATGACCTGGAACGCCTGGCCCCGATCCAAGATCGAAGCGAGCAAGTGCGTGATCCCGGTGGCAGCCTCCGTTTCCCCGATCCGCTCCTCGCCCGAACTCGTCGTTCTTCCCTATGCCCCTCTCCGCTGCAAGCCTCCTTGCTCTGCCGTCCTCAATCCCTTTTGTCGCGTCGATTTCCCTTCTAAGATCTGGATCTGCCCGTTCTGTTTTTCTCGGAATCATTTCCCGCATCACTACGCTGCCATCTCGGAGATTAACGTACCCGGAGAGCTCTACTCGCAGTGCTCGACCGTTGAGTACGCATCCCCACCGATTGTCGCCGGCGGAGACCCTACGGTGGCGCCCCAGCCTCCGCCGCCCATTTTCCTATTTGTACTCGACACGTGCATCATCGAGGAAGAGTTGGGTTTCCTCAAGTCTGCCATGCGCCGTGCTATCGGACTTCTTCCAGAGAATGCCCTCGTCGGGCTTATCACCTACGGCACCCAGGTCCATCTACACGAGCTAGGTTTCTCGGATCTTACCAAGCTGTACGTTTTTAGGGGGACGAAGGAGATCTCCAGGGAGCAGATCCTTGACCAGCTTGGGCTCTCCGTGGCGGGAAGGGCTGTAACACCGGGTTTTCCGAAAGGTGGCATGCCACAAGCGAACGGATTGCATCCTGCTGGGCATCCTACAGCGTCAGTAAAAAGGTTTTTGCTGCCAGCTTTAGATTGCGAGTACACGCTTAATGCTGTGAGTTCTTAGGTTTCAATGATTTCATATTGATGTTGGTTACCTGATCATTGCAAAGTTATATTTGATTTGGTTTAATAAAATTTCTTCTGTTCTTGTTCTTGTAGTTGTTGGATGAGCTGCAGACAGATCAGTGGCCCGTGGAGGCTGGGAACAGAGCTCGGAGGTGCACTGGCGTTGCTTTGAGTGTTGCGGCTGGATTGCTGGGTGCATGCTTGCCCGGCACTGGAGCAAGAATTATAACTTTGGTTGGAGGACCATGCACGGAGGGCCCTGGAATGGTAAGAGCATTAATTTCTTTTCTGTTATTAATGTTGATGAACGAAAAAACACTTCTTCTTGTGTGTATAAACGTCATTTCTAACTCTCCAAAAATCTGGCAGCTTTTCTGTATACACTTCATAATTTCCCTGTCATATAGTGGAAAGTCTGATCAGCTCAGATGCAGTGAATGAATAGATGTAGTGCTATTTGATTTACTGTTAATGGATATGGTCATGTTGACTAAGCATGTTATACGCGGTAAACGCCTATAATGAATTGACTTGAGAATGGCCTGCTTTGATAATTTTGGTTATTCGTTATATGAACTCTGCTCTTTTGGATGGTAAAACGTGTAAATATTGGTCAAATTCGATTGGAAAAGGTTTGCATTTCGTATGCATTTATTCTCATAGCAAACACAACAGATGAGATGCAAAGTGTGTTCTCTTTTTTTCATGTTACAATGAAGTACTTCATATTGTTTCTTTTCAAATATCTGCTGTCCTTTTTCTTACCAACGAAATTGCTTTCTTGCTTCAACTTGCTTTGGTAATACTGATTTATTTTTTTCCTAGATTTTTGAGTTTTAATAGGAGTAACAGGATTGGCTGAATTCCTCATTTTTTTCTGGCAATTGTTAACTGCTTTTATTATATGTGTGGCAATTCCTTGCTTTCTTTGTTTGGAAAGTTCAAAATTGGTTATTTTTGTAGTTCAAGTCTAGTGAAAATGTGAGCTTGTTTATAGCTTTCTGTTATGAAGTCAAACACCCACGACATCTGTCATGTTTACATTATCTTGTCTCGTTCTGATAAACTATATATTCATTTTTTTGTCTTTGTTTGTCAAAGATTGAGACCAGCTGACTGTGATCCTACTAGATGATGAGTTTACATAAAATAGAGAAGATTTTTTCCAGTTGAATGGGTAACGTGTTTACATTTGAAACCAATTTTGTCTTGATGGCCTTTGATAGTAATATGTCTTTCAAAGCAAAGACATTTATTTGATATTAACAGGATGCATTCTTCAACTTTATATGACTATGGGAGCTTTGCCATTTTATAAATAAGAAAGAACTTTTACAGGCCTAATCTCACAGAAATGGGCAAATCTCTTTGCAAATGTTTCCTTTGATATTAATCGTTATGACATTAAGGAAGTGCATGTACTGTTTTGGCCTTCCTCTTAGAATAATGTGCACTAATTAAAAGTATGTGAGATTTGTGCAAAACAAATTAAAAAAGAAATTCGACAAAGAGCTTCATTTTTATTTTTATTAACATCATCTAATTATTTAGTACTGCTGATTTGGCATTTCTTTTTTGAAATCTATCATTTTTTTGTAGTAATACAAGGAAGTGAAGATTTTTTGTCAAACAATGTCATTTAATATTCCAACGTTGTCCTGATGTAAATTATAGTCTATTTCATGTCAAACCTTGACAGCCTTCATGTACTTATATATCGGTGCAGTTACTTCTTACGAGGACTGATGTTATGTTAGCTTCTTATTTTTCTTTATCATATCAATTTTTGATGACAAATTGAATTATGATTATATGAGTTTTGAGCTTTAAATTCCACATTTTGCTATGCCATTTTTAATGCTTCAAATATTGACTTCTGTGAATGAGAACATATGGTTTTGAACATTAAGCATGTTTTCTTATTCTAATGTTTGCAATGAAGAATAAATATAATTTTGTAAAAAGCCCATTAACACATTTCTAAAATTGTCATGTTGGTCACAAGATTTGTTTTACTTGTACAACATAGACACAACATGGTTGGGCACCCTTACAAGGTGTCCTTGTAATTTCTATGGGGTAGCTTGGAATGGCCAGATTTTCTTAAATTTCAGACACAAACACAGACATAGCATTCATTTATTTGTGTCTTTGGTGCTTAGTTTGGCATAAATCTCGTTCTTCATTAAGGTAACTATATGTTTGGAGTTCAAAGTTCTTTTGGATTATCTCCGAGTATGCTGAAGATAAGTGTTTTCTTCATCTTCAAGTCTCTGTTATATTTTCCTTGATTCATACAGCAATGGTAATTTACATTACATGGTACTTCAGTTGTATATGATTATAACTTTCTATTTAGTTTTTTCTTGTGGTTACTCAGCTGCCTTGGTCCTGATTTGCAGATTGTGTCCAAAGAACTATCTGAGCCTGTCCGATCGCATAAAGATCTTGATAAGGATGCAGCTCCACATTTTCACAAGGCCGTTAAATTTTATGACAATCTTGCTAAGCAGCTGGTTGCTCAGGGCCATGTTTTAGATGTATTTGCTTCTGCACTGGATCAGGTACAAATCATTTTCTTTCATGAATGTCTAATTGTTCTTTTCTAGAAAAAAAAATCAAACTACGAAAGTTGTATTTAAAGATATCTTCTTAAATTTAGCTTTAGGGCATTTTTCGTATATTGTGGAATCAGAGTTTGCCATTCTTTATGAAAATAGTGCAGCTATTCTAGGAAGTTTGATAGGTCATCTTTAGCTCCATAGTGATTTAATCTAGCAAACGAAGTCAAAATGTTGGGAAAGATCCAACTTGACCTTCCATTTGTAAAAGAAGATTTGTAATGTTACTAATGGCTAAATGCCATGTTTTATCCTACTCGACAAATTTTCCAAATAACTTTGTAACTGAACCCAAAAGCTAATCTGTAGTCTATGTAGAGCTTGCCCATATGCTTCAACTGAACAATTATTTGCAGGTTGGAATTGCAGAGATGAAAGTTGCTGTTGAAAGGACTGGTGGTCTTGTTGTCCTTGCTGAAAGCTTTGGGCACTCGGTTTTTAAAGATTCTTTCAAAAGAATTTTTGACAGTGGTGAACAGTCCCTTGGCCTCTCTTTCAAGTTAGTATAGCCATATCTTATCGGTTTTGCTAAAATTATTGATTTATTATCCTAATTTCTCCTGTTAAGTGCTTTATGTTGTGCCCCATGGTTGATTTATCATCCATAAATAGATTTAGTAAACCATGATAAGTACTTTCAGTCCATTTACATCCTATTTTGAGTTATGATCTTCCTTCTCCATAATTGTTTGTCATGTGACATGCCAAACTATTTTGAAGAAATGTTATGCAGAAAAATTATTGATTCTTTCAAAGTTTTTCAGAGTACAATAATTTCCATACTATTCAACTGTTAAGGCATAGATTTAGTACTTTCATAGAATTGTTATGGGAATTTCTAGGCAAGCAGGTCTACCCTAAGCGTCAAACTTGCACAAAGCATGAAATTTTGAAGTTAATTTGTGTTGAAAGTCATCTGTCATGGGATCTCTCACTTTTTTTTTTGATTTTTCAATCAGTTTGACATGGTATTGGCTTTCTTGAAATTGGAATCTAGTTGACTGAATATTAATATGTTCGATTATTTTAACCCTGTTATTTCCAAGTCACCTTCCCTTGTTTCTTGAGAGATCATATATAAGCATTGGAGAGGATTTTATCTAGTAAGAAGTTTTTCAACATCATGTAAGATATGCTTTTAATTTTGAATTTTGAATGCATAAAGTAAATGTATTTTAAGTATAATTTTCTTCACATGAGAAGCATGATCATGCTCCTGATTACTTTATATAATGGTTTATTGGTGCTACTATGATGTTAGTGATCAGTTGGATAATACAATTTTTATTTTTTGTTATTATAAACAATATTTTTTGATGGTATTAAATTGCTGAGAATATGTTCTTAGTTTGTACTTTGCAATCATTGTTTTTGTTCCTAGTTGTAATGCATATGCACTTGACCATTTGAGGTTAGACATTTAGAATTTTTGTGGTATAATGTATTGTTTATTTTGGATAACCTTTACTGTTATTGAGAAGTTAGTATTCCTATCTTATAATGCTGCATTGTTTCATTCTTTAACTTGGTACGAAATTAATAATAAGAGAGAGGAGTAGATATTATGTATGATTTTGGACGTGTTTTTAGACAGCTGCTGTAAGCTCTTAAGAATTCTCACATTTTAATGAGAATGAGACTGATTAGTTGATTCACTGGCGTTGCAGAAGGAATAATTGAATGGTTCAAATTCTTTTTATTACTGTTTTCAAGATGATGTAAATTGTATAGCGAGATGGTGCAATAAGATGTATGCCATGAAATGTTTCATGCATCTTCACCATTCAGCTGTTAGCTGCATGTTCAAAGTTTTATAACTAAAGCCTTCTACGAGTGGTATCTAAACTGTCATCCATTATACTGGTCAGATCACGTTTTCTGATTCCCTTATACATATATTTATATCTACAAAATTTTAGTGCCTTGAGGTGATTTTCCTAATGAATCTTGTTAGCCTTGAACCACTTTGAATTCACTGTGCACAGTAAAAGCTAATCTACAATTGATAGCCAAGTTTTTAGTGCCTTGCTTGGTTCTTCATCTATTTGGTTGCCAATTTGCTTCAAAGAAAGTTAACTCTGCCCTCATATGTTCCAGCTCTTTGGTTCTTCGTAATTCTAGCATCCACAAACATGCTGTCAATGAAATATTTACATGTTTTCCCCCATCCTAGTTGATATTTTTAGTACTATTAATATCTATATCTTGAGCATTGCATTCCTATGTAACATTTTCTGTTCCTGTGTTTTACTTGTTAAGTGTTTTGCATACTTCCTTTATGTTTGTAATTAAAATCTATGTTTTTCCATGTCAGTGGCACACTTGAGATCAACTGCTCAAAGGATATTAAAATTCAGGGGATCATTGGACCTTGTACATCTTTGGAGAAGGTTGTATACTTGGTTTATTTATAGTATTCATCTAGTACAAAAAATTTGTGTGCAACACATACATTTGAAGTTTTAGATAGCATTATCAATGCTGCTTTCACTGCTGTATGGTTTGCAGAAAGGAGCTCTTTGTTCCGATACAGTGACAGGTCAAGGAAATACAACTGCTTGGAAAATATGTGGTCTGGATCGGAGTACTTGCTTGACCGTGTTCTTTGACATTTCACCTAGTGAGCGATCAAGTCAATCTGGAATCCCAAATCCACAATTGTATTTACAGTTCTTAACAAAGTATGATTCCATTCATTCTTTCTCCCGAACGTTTTGATTTTATTTATGCTTTTATTTCTTGTTTTAAACTTTGTTGTTCTTATCTTCCACAGCTATCAGAACCCAGAAGGTCATATGAGGTTACGGGTTACAACTGTCACTAGAAAATGGGTAGAGGGGTCTGCAAACTCGGCGGTAGGTTGATGGTAGATCTTTTATTTAATTTTTCAACTGATGTGATGGTTATTTTATTATACATAAATGTGAATTTGGAAATCATTGAATTCAAAATTTGAAAATTGAAGGAAGAAACAAAATTGACTTTTTGAATGATTTCTAATAGAATCCTTCTAATTTGGACCCTATTGGAATTCAATTACTGAAGGATTGATGAAGCATATCATAGTTAGTGGTGAGATTCAAGCTTAATGCTATTGTGGGAAAACTCATACACGAGTTGTGCATTTGGTGAAATTATGTTTTTTTTGTATTCATATAATTCTATCATGTCTGCATCTCATAATTTATTAGTAAAAAATTGCACTGATTCTTGCTTTGCCTCGAAAGATAGTTTGGTCTTTCAATATCTGAATTACTGTGGTGCGCCTACTCTCCCTCGGCATTTTCCCGTATCTCCAATCTCTCTCGTCATTCTCATCCACTTAGTTGCTATCTTCAAAGTTATGCCTTTTAGTCTCTTTGTGATGCTAGAAACTCATTAGAGTTGAGCCTCACCCGCATATCCCTTCCTGATCCCCCATCATTTCTCCCATTCTAAGATCAAGAAATAGACTTTCCCCTTTGTGATTGTCCACCACCCGAAAAAAAGGAACTTCCATGAACATCATTGCACAGGAGGAACATCATTGTCATCAATTATATTCATATCCTTTATAATGATTCATATCCAATTAGTGTTGTGAAGCTAACTTGGAGATCACATGAAAATGTAGATTATTTTTTGGCCAAATAAGGTTCTGATTGAATTGATTTGAACCTATTTTGGATTGAGCTTACTAGAGATCAGATTCAAACGTCTATGCATACGTTTTTTTTATGTAAATATGTCTTTAAATACGAGTATGTTTGTGCACATGATTGAATGGATGGATGCATGTGTTTATCACGTGTTTTATTAGTCTTGCGTGGTGATATGTATATGTGCAAATTCTTTTACAAAACAAGTTGAAATGATGAGAAAAATTGAAAATCACTTCAGCTTTTGTCGAGATTGAGTTTAATCTTTATATGATGGGCTAGAAATTTCTTATAAGATTGAACCATGATCAAACAAGTGCTGACATTTTGGAGGCTAACCTGAGACACGGGCAGCATATGATTGGATAACTAACAGTCATGCCTCCAGTACAATGTTATATGCCACTATTTTGCTTTTCAAGTCCCTCATTTGGTTAGGATATTGTACTTGTATTTAGGGAATCTTGGTTCACATGGAGAGGAAAAAAATAGAATGTAGTTATAAGGACCATAGTTGAAGTGAAATACTGAGCAATAGTTAGTAGAGTTTGTGAGATGTTGTGGGTGAAAGAATCTCTCAAAGAGCTGAAGTTGTTAGTTAGCATGAAAATGAAACTGTCATTATACTAAAGTTGTTATAAACATTGCCTAGAATTTCGTTTAACATGACTGTATAAAACATGTAGAGATAGATAGACACTTTATAAAAGAGAAAATTGATTGTGGAACTGTTTGTATCCCTTTTTGTTACTACTACACAACAAATAATTGACATTCAAATTAAATAATTATTTAGGTTTAATTTTGAGTTTCTTGTGAGCAAGTTAGACGTGATTGATGTTCTTGCTCCAACTTGAGGGCAGGTTTCAAATTTCGAGAAGCTAATTATGCGATTGTAAAATTTTCTATTTTTGTAAATATATCAAATATTTTGTTAAATTTATTGTAAATATATTTGAAATATTTTGTTAAAATAGTCTATCAGAATCTAGAATATTCTGTTAGAATCTAGAATATCTGCTAGAAAAAGTTTTCCAGATTTATTGTCATTAAGTTTCTCATATGATGGACAGTTATTATTTTTGTGAGCATTCTTCAATTATTTATTTTTGTATTCAATATTTTGTAATTGAAGAAGTTATTTCCTCTCTTCTCAAAACCTATAGAGATCTTATCTAGTAATAGGTGTTTTCTATTCTTTCCTAATGCATGGAACACACATTCACACATATGCACGTTCCTTTAATTTCTTGAAATTTATTAAATCTTTTGAGCTGTTTGGTATCTTTAAATTTGTTCTTGCTTTATTTTGATTTCTTCACTGCAATTGTTTTGTACTTCTAATATTCTATTTATTGCCGGTCAATTTTTAAATGACATCTTGATGAAGCTTATGTATGGTCATTGGGTTTATAATAAAAAATTCTCTTGCAATTATGAAGGAGCTGAAATTGTATGAAGATTCAAAATCAAGGTTGAGAGATGCAGAAATATATTTGTCCTAACTTTGTTTTTTGAGTTGTAGGAATTTGAACTTTTTATGTAGTATTTAGTGCACTCATTTGAATATTATTATTTCTTTGTTAAATTCTGAAAAACGTTTGGCTGTAGGAATTCATATTTTTTTTATGTAATACTTGTCCTACTCATTTGGATATTATTATTTCTCTAAGTCATTTCGGTGATACAATAATTACTGGTTCTGCAGGAACTGGTTGAAGGGTTCGACCAGGAGACCGCTGCTGTTGTCTTGGCTAGATATGTCTCATTGAAGATGGAGATGGAGGTTAGTAATTCACTGTACATGAAATTGTCTGCATTGCTTGTCATGCATATTTTTGTGGCTTGACATTGTGAAAGACTTTCTTAAAATAAGTACTAGGATCAAATGTAGGACCCCAAAAAAAATTTTGATGTACCTAGATGAAACTGAAATTTTTGGGTATTCTGTAACTATGTCATAATTCTGTAGCTTTTTTCAGCATCGTTGTGTTCTTTAGGTTCTTTACCGTGTAAAATAAAATATGTTTTTGACATAGGCATAAGAGTTACTGATGCTTACAGATTTGGATATTCTGCTATACAGGTGCAGTGACATGATTGTGGTGCTAAGGACATGATTTGTGCATATATGGTTGAGTTTTTTGTGTCCTATTTTTCTCCATCAAAATCTTTGCGTGTGTTACTTTTGGAAGAGGGTTGGCTACAAAGGGGTTTATTGGAAACAACTTCAGTGTTGTGCCAGGCCTCTCCTTTGCCTTTCAGAAATATGTCTTAGTGCTGCTTTGATTTTTGTACAATATGAATAACGAAACACAACTGATGCTAAATGCACTTTATACCTCTACTTCATTATTAATTACTCACTCGTGGGATGGTTCACCAATTAATGTGATACTAGCAATGACCATATTTTGTACATTGAACAGTGCAAATCATTGTAAATTATTACTTTTTTGTATGCATTAAAATTTGTTAGTTCATCTGTCCAATTGAAAAGCTTCTTTTTGGGTTTTCTGACATTAAGTTCATTTTATCTAATTTTATAGGTGTAGCACTCTTGGTAATGGCAATCTATTTCTTCTTTCTCTTTTCAGGAAGAGTTTGACGCAACGAGATGGTTAGATAGGACGCTCATCCGCCTTTGCTCACGCTTTGGTGATTATCGAAAAGATGATCCAACTTCATTTACCATAAATCCAAATTTTTCAATATTTCCACAGTTCATGTTTAATCTGCGACGGTCACAATTTGTACAGGTGATGGATGTTAAAATGGGGAAGCATTTGCAACAGCATTTTGCATATGTTAATCATTATTGTGTTGTATATTTCAGGTCTTTAATAATAGCCCCGATGAGACGGCATATTTCCGCATGTTGTTGAACAGGGAGAATATCACAAACTCTGTTGTTATGATTCAGCCTTCACTGATCTCATACTCTTTCAATGCACCTCCTTCACCAGCTTTGCTAGATGTGGCCTCTATTGCAGCAGATCGTATACTTTTACTAGATGCATATTTCAGTTTGGTTATTTTTCATGGTACAACAATTGCTCAATGGCGCAATATGGGCTATCAAAACCAGCCAGAACACCAGGTAGAGTTGTGCAATTTGCAAGTGAATTACAGTAGTTATAATGTTTCTTGTTTTTTTTGTACTACGTACAGCAATGCTTCAGTTTGATAGAGCTATTTGTGTCATGTAGTGTAGATTTACTTTATATTTTGCATACTTATGTTTATATTAGATGAATTAGATCAATTTTAGCAATATAAATATTGATGTACTTGCTTAAGGTTGGCCATGTTGTATCTTTTTTTATTAACTAGAAGGCAAAGCCTGGGTAATATGCAAGATGGTTTGAGCCCCAGGACCCTGGTAACAATTCTTTAGATTTTCACCAACTAAGATTACCAGCACATGCTTGCCTTCATAAAGAACTTCAAGTTTAGCAACTTTTCATTTGTGTTTCTTTGTGGCATCATGATTTAATTATGAACATTTAGGAAGAAATTAGCTATTAGTTAAAGGTAGTTGCAACTAAACTTGCCTTTTTTCTCATTTTGAAATAATATTGGAGTTGAAGTTGTTGTGCTAGATGTCATTAGGATTAAATTATTTAAATAGTAGGATGACTTTTCCTTTTTTGCTACTGTTTGTAATTGACTTGATATAATCCCAATAGTTATACAAGATAGTATTCTCACACACCCATGTGTCATTTCTATTCGATAATATATATAATCATAAATAATAGTGTTAAATTAGAGTATAATAGCACTGTAGATGACATAAATCTAACACATGAAAGATTGACAATATATTGAATTTAAAATCATTTTTCAAAATTAATTCTTATAAAATGAGCAACAATTAAAATATCATTTATATACTTGCTATAAAAAATGTATCGATGTCAATATATTAAATGTAATACCAAAATATACATGATGAAATATTTCTCAAATCATCTTAATATAGTTTCAATGCAAATGCCACTTTGTTTATTCTTTTTATATGTGTTTGTGGCATAACTTGTAATATAAGGATGAGTTTTGCAAAACTTATCGAGTGAATTTGTATATACAATAATATTTTAATATAAAATAATAATAATAATAATAATAATAATAATAATAATAATAATAATAATGAGCAATAATAAAAACATAGGATCGTATTAATACTCAATTAAACATTATCACAAGTTATAATATGTTCTATATCATAAATGTTTACAAATAATTTGTTTATACTATTTATATAATGATAATAATTTCTTTAATAGTCATTTTTTAATTTTTTTATATTAAAAGACTAATTTTTCTAAATAATTATTATTTTACTTCATATTTTTTAATCTTTTTTTTTTATTTTGCATCTCTTCATTTGATATCTATAGTTTTGTTTGTAGATATATTATAGCTGATCACTCATATTAATCATATCATATTCATGCATCTCAATCATTAGTAATATCTATGATCTCTATACATCAGATTTTACACAAAATACTAATAGCAAAGAAGCATAAGATTTAAACTGTTTTCTCATAGCATAGTCTATAACTGGCACTTATTGAATCTTACATCATTTATTAGATGCTGATCATATATAATTATAAATATGGGATAATTTCTTATGAAATCATATCCATTTTTTTCATTTCATATTATATTATTTAACCATATCATATATTATATTATAATATAACGTCATTTTAGATTTTGTGCACACAAGATTTACATAGTGTATTATATCATTTTCTTTTTCTTTTATTTTTGGTCATTTTTTTCATTCCTTATGTTTCAATAGTTCTATTTTATAGAATATATCATATATATTTATATATAATTTTCTAAGCTTATAACATATTTCATAATATCAATTACATTTTTCAATTAATATTAAAATACATGTACATAAGTAAAGATGTCATGTTGAAAAGCTCAAATAAATAACAGTTAAATTACAATTAATTTTAAATTCATTTATATGGGTTTTTAGATATTTTTTTTATTTTTATTTTTCTTTTTTTCTTTTATTTATTGCTTAAAATAATTTATCAAACATTTATCACAATCTGATCATTGTTTTGTTAATAACATGTATAATGCTAACAATACCAAAACTCGCATATCCTTTAATGATAATTTCTCATTTTTGCAAATTTTTCAAAATGCACATTATTGTGCTGATCTGGCAGTTCGACTTCCCTATAGAACCCTCCAATAAATCTTATTAGAGGGTCCATTTGGAGCCGGATGGTCCAATCTGCCTCAAAGCTCATCAAACTGCCGATTGGATCGGCCATCAGACCCTCTAATGTGTCCATCAGATGGCACAGCAGGCGTTAGCACACCTTTCTCTCTGTTTTTGTTTTCACTCAATCCAATTCCAATAAGGCAGAAATTACTATTCCTATAGTCTTTGACTACAAAATACTATTCTAATTTCTAATAAAACTGCACAAGTCCATCTTTTAGTACCAATTTAATCTCTTAAACAGAGATTTCTAATTACAAAAGCATCTTAATCATGGCTAAAGCAAGATTGAAGTGAAAACTTTATAAAGAACAAGAGTCTTCAACCGAGCCTTCAAGGCTTCCAAGAAATTCTTCCTGCTGTAGTGCCCCAGGTTTCCTTTCTATTCTGACTTCTTTTCTGTTGTTTCTCCTTTCTCTTGCTAAGTCTTTGCTTACAGATACTTCAAAGCTCTTGATTTCTTTCTGACATACTGATGCTTTAGCTTCTTGCTTTTGTTAATCCTTCTTCTGCTGCAACCCACATCTCTTTTCTTAATTTTTCTTTATATCTTCCTCACAATTCCTTGCTAAACAGCTGGCTGGCTTTGATTTCGTTACTACAGCTGCCCGCTCTTCCTCGTCTCTTCACTAGCATCCTTCCTTGCTGCAATTGTTTTTCTCCTACTGTAAGCTCTCCTAACAGCTGGCTAAAGCTTTTTCAATTCACTTCTTTAGTCTCCAAAAGCTACAGTAAATTTCTTTTTCTACCTCCCCAAGCCTGTAGCACCACATTCTTACTTATCTTCACTTCCTTAAAACAGTTAAGGGAAATGCAAATGACAATCTTGTCCCTACTGCATAAGGAAAATTCTAACTGTTTAAATAAAATGGTTTCTTTAATGTTTTAAATCTTGAAAATGCACAATAATTTAATTAGAGTTCTAAAAATTATGAATCAGGTTTTCATAAATTTTTTGCATTCAGCTCCATCCAACTATATGGTCCAATCTACATATTAAGATACTTTGCAATTTGATATACTTTTGAAACATAATCATAATATTATTATTTTATTTTGATATATCTAATTCTTCATATATTAAATGCTTATATACATACGTTTTTTCATTTACACACATTTTATAAAAATAAAAAATCTTGAGATATTATAGGTATCGTACTTGACAGTGCAAACCCTCTAAACTATGTACTCTTTTTCCATTTATCATTCAATCTTGCCAGTGGAATGGAACAATATAGATATGAATAAAAAGTTGTTACCTGTAGGAGATCAACAAATATGGGTTTATTGCGGACATGATAAATATATCAAGCATATCAATCAACCTATTATTAATAATTTCTGATTCAAAACTCTCTAAAAGCTTGCAAAACTATGATCCTCACATTTTGTGTAAAATTAACTAAAAATTTAAGGTTGCTTTTCATGCTTCAGATAATCTAAACTTCTTTTCTATATGAGACAGATGATTGTTAAGCTCATGAAGTAAAAGTAAATGACCTCTAAACTGCCGGCTTTCATTTATCATTCATGTAAATCTTGCTAATGGTATGGCACTATACGAAATGAAGCAAAAGATGTGTCTTGTAGGAATTGAGAAACATGAGCAAACTACAATCATGTTAACCATATCATTCAAATCAATCAACTTATTATCAATTTTCCAACCGAAGTGTTTCTAAAAGACTGCAAAATCTGTGATCTTTCATATAATCCACTTAAAAACAATTTGTTTGTTTGTCATGTGCCTAATTTTATAAACTTGTATACTTATTTAGCATGCCAAGTGAGTAATTACAACTTTTGCCCAACTGTCAACAAAGTAATCAGTATTCACCGTGCAAAATCTTGTATGAAGGTTATAATGCCATTAAAAATTGTACTTATCTGAATTGCTTTTAACGAAATACCACTGCAGTTACCTGTTTAGTAAGCAATGATGGTATTGTGTGGAAAAATCTGTGTAATTTTCATACTTCAGTCTAGTTTTAGCATAAACTTCGCATCGCATTGTTAGGCGCCACTCCAAAATTCTTGGCATGAAGATGAATTGCTTAAAGAATGAGCTCATCTGAAACAAAGAGACTACTCAAATAGGAATTTTTAGTTCTGAAGACATTTTTTTTTAATTTTTCAAATGCTGTATTCTTAAATTTTCAGTTCATCTGCAACAAAATAGAAGTCACTCAATATGCACTCAGTTTTGAATTTTATTTTTTTTGTTCTGATTGTTATTTAGTGGTTAGGTAGCCGGCTTATTATGTTACTTGCATCTTTTTCTTACTAAGCATCTTTGTAAGGTGTTATACATGTTTCTACATCTACTTCTCATATTTTGTTGATTATGTAATTGAATAATAAGGAGAGACGGTCTTTTCATGCTAAAGTGCAATCTTCATCTGCGTTTTACCTACTTTACAGATAGATAACATTAATTATTTTCCCTTCTGCTTCAACTTCGAACTGCCACTGCTATTTTGGATACATGATTTGAACAACAGGTTGTCACCTCTGGGATCTTCAGTATGTTTTTATTTAACATTTTATGTGTAAACGCTCGCTTTTGTTTCAGCCGATCTTATTTAATACAGAACAGTAGTTGTAGCCACATAGTTGAGTCTTGGATTAGTAGAAGTCGATATTGGTACTTTCTTAAGACCAGATGGATCTACTTGTTAGATTTTCTCAAAATCCTTATAAATTTTTTTTCTTTTAACCAGATGAGCTACAAGGCATATCAAGATAGTTTCCTATGTTTTTCCCATTTTCTTTTAATTTCTATTGGTCCATTAAATTGTTATCTCATTCACTTGGTCGGTTAAGGCACCATGTATTTCTTCATTCCCAATAGCAACATAGTCATTGTTGTGACCTCAGCTTTTAAATTTTAAGAATTATTTCCTAGTTTTTTAATTTTTTTTACAAAAAACTGATTGGAAGGTGGATAAGCTCATTTCTTTAAACTATTTACATTATTTTCTATGTTATAGTTAACAAACTAATTGGTAAGATTTGCCAAGCACCAAGCTCTTTTGCCTTTTCCATTATCACCTTTCCCAGCTGCAGCTTGTTCAAAGAGGCTTATTGATCACCTCTAAACTATTTAGAAAACTCTTTACAAAATTCTTGAAAGAGGCTTATTGATCACTTATCGTCTCCGCAACTTATATATATCTTTCTCTCTTTCTCCCTCTCAATGAAAGCATATGCTTGTTTCTTTCTTTCAGGTTTTTGCACAGCTTTTGCAAGCTCCACGTGATGATGCCCAGATGATTATCAGAGATAGATTCCCAGTTCCCAGATTAGTTGTATGTGATCAACATGGTTCTCAGGTAAGTTCAACATTTTATCCACTGGTGAGCTATTCCATGCTTAATTATGTTTTTATATGTATCTATGATTGACATTCTCCCTCATTATGGTTGATGGTGATGCTTTGTGTTCTTTTATTTTTCAACAATGCATGTTTTCCTTTTTTTGAAGTGTTTTAGAGGGACTGTTTTGATTGATCATTGCAAACTGAGAAAGAAATATTTTAGATTGAACCCACAAATTATCAAACATACAATCAGATCTTTTTTACATATATGGATGAACCAGAATAGATTAAGATGAGGCATTGCCAAAGTTTGTCTCCATGCTCTTCTTTAGCTTCTTTCCAAGCATGATCACCACCTTCTCTTCTTTTCCTTATTCCTCCCCAACATCAAGCTGCCATTAGCACTATTGTACTATTTCCAAACTCAAAAAGAAAAAAAAAAAAAAAAAAGATTGAGCCATCAAATTATCAAACATACTACCTGATCCTTTTTAAATATATGGTAAGGCAATGGCTGAATTGTGTGCAAGGGATTGAGGATTGGTTTGGCTTAGTTGTTTTAATGAATAAATGCGTTTAATAAATGATTGTTATTATGAAATGATATAAATATTCCTGAATTCTTTTCGATAAGAATAAGAGTAGTATTCTTGATGTTATCTTGGAAGATCAAAAATGTTTTTTATTCTAATTTTTTTTTATAACTATTGTTTTCAAAACATAAATATTTACGAACTACTTCATGAAAATAGAAATAAATATTTCACCTTTTGATTTTAGCTTATTATTCTTTGAATTAATTCTTACCTTTTTGTTTATTATTCTTCAGGCAAGATTTCTCTTAGCCAAGTTGAACCCATCAGCCACATATAACTCTGCTCATGAGGTGGCTCCTGGTTCTGATATCATCTTTACAGATGATGTAAGCCTTCAGGTATTCTGCGAGCATCTTCAACGGCTAGCGGTGCAGTCATGAAAAAGCCCATTGCCTCCATATTTGTCTCTCTTATCCAAGATCGCCATTACTTGGAACTTGATGAAGATGCTTCTCTTTGGTTTGGCTTTCTTTTAGTCTTTCTTCCAAATCCATACTACCTATTCTCCTTATCTTCTTGTAACTAAGCCAGTCTTGCATCGGTTGAATCATCTTAAAGCCCATTTTTCTCTTCTTAGAATAGGCTGTTCCAGGAATATAACATTTCTACTACAAGCCTGGTGGTTTGCTGGAGTTGTTCAACATTAGAGTTGTATACTTTGTAGGTTGATAATGCATATTGCTGCTGTTCCAATTTTAAGGTTTAGGGTGAAAACAAAAAGGTATTTAATTTGCAATTTGTTCTTTTGCTTTGTTGAAATTTACTTGTTTTGGAGCATTTGTGAAAGCCACTTTTTATTCCTTCTTTGGTTATGTTTCTTTTGGTTTTGATGACTGCAAACCGGCAAGGTCATGTGTAGACATGGGTGATGTTTAAGCATGTCCTTGCATAAGAGTGAGGGGTGAAGAGTCAATGGTTAGGAGATGAATGTAGGTGGAAGATGATGTTGGCTAGGTAATGGATGAGTTGAAGCTTTAGGGATTAATGGTGATATGAGCCAAGGGGGTGATGGGAGGTAGTTGATGAGAGTATGAGGATCACAAGCATAGAAATTGAGGGTATATTGGAGTATCTTAGGGTTAGAGATTAACTTAGGCATGGCAATCATGGCTTGGGTTGTATTGGAAAGAGGATGGGAGATGGGCTATGATGGAAGATAGTTGAGGGTACATTGAAATATCTTATGGCTAATGACTAAAGAATCGAGCAAATGTGTGGTGGCAATGGTTGTGGGTTGAGAGAGAATTGGTTGATGAGAGTACGAGGATCACTAGTAAGGATATTGAGGGTAGATCGTATTTTATCGTCAATTATGTATCGAGCAAAGGTTTGATGGCTATGGTCATGGTTTGTATGAGATAAGTGGTCGATGTGTGGATGAGGATCACAAGTGGAGAAATTAATGATAGATTGAAATATTTTATGACCAATAATTAACTTAGACATCAATGTGATGATGATAATTTTTTGTGGTAATTTTTTATTTTTTGTCCTAATTTCCCAAATTTAGAAGTATATTTTTTTATATACAAATGATAGTTGTTTGAATATTTTTTTAAAGCTTTAAAATTCACTAAAAAGCTAAATGAAAATTTTTCTTTTCCTGAAAAAAAATATAAACTAAATTAAAATTATAGCATATACAATACTAGAATATAAACTGTAACTATATTAAAACTAAATTTAAGCATATCTTGAGCATAATGTAAGCCTTTTTATGGCTAAAATTCAAATTTCCATGGATTTTAACAAAAAAATTATAATTAAAAGATTTAAGATATTCTCTTATATTTTAGGAAACAATATATTATTTTAAATTACAACATGCCATCGTTGAACATCTCTTCCCTATAAATTTCCATCTTTTCTTCAGTTCCGTGTTCCACGGTTCCGCTTCTCAACCGCTCGAAGATATGCCCAAAAGAAGAAAGATTCAGAAGACGACGCTTCAGAGCCTGAAGGCTCGGGTGGAGAAACTCGAGGCAGAAAACGCTGCCATGTCCGTCACCATAGCCCACCTCCGCTTTCTCCTCGACCGACGCCACCGCCCCCACGAGAAGTGGACGCACAGCATCTACGAAGAGGAGTCCAGGGGATCGTGCTCGCCATGTTACTCAACAACTAAGCAGTCTAAGCAGCTGCTGCGTGGAGAAGACGAAAACAGCGAGAGCGGTTGCTGTTTCCCTCTGGGCTTCTGCTATTGCAGACCTGAGACTCCCGTACACGATCCCGGTTGCCATGGCGAGTGCCCGCCCGGATTCTGCAGTTGCCTTCTTCCCTGTGCCGCCGGCGATTTCGCCGACTGCTGCATGATTTTTTCTCCGGGTTTCTGCCACGCCATCGTTTGATCAGAAAGATGCTATCTTTGATCTCATTGTTTTTAAGAAGGAAGGGTTTGTTCCATAAATTTTGTTTAAATTTTTTAGTTTTAATGAATAAAATTAATTAGTATTACTAAATTAATTTTTTTAGTTTTTGATAAAACAAGTAAAATAAAATTTTTAATTTTATTATGGATATTAATATATTTTTATTCAATATTTTTTTATATTTTCATTTTTTTCACTATTCTATCTTTAAAATATAATTAGTGTCTTACTTTTTGAAACCCAAATTTATACCCAAAAAAAGTTTTGTTTATGTATTTGATTAATAAGTTTTTTATATTATTTTAGAAATGAACATATTTTTATTTAATATTTGTTTATTTTTTATTCTTTTCACAATTCTATGTTTAAAATGTAATTTGTGTCTTAAACTTTGAAAACTCAAGTTTATATCAAATAAAGAATATTACACAAAAATTTCGAATTTATTAGTTCAAAAGTCCAATTTTTAATTATAAACCAGATTTTCTTGATAAAAATTCCATAATTAATTACGGTTATCGCATGTTTTCGGCAACTTTTCCATTCTTCCACATAGTGTCATCAATTTGTTCGATGAAATGCCGCAGAGAAGCATGATTCAGAAGCGGTTTCACCGCTTCAGGGAGCCGGTGGAGATGCTGAAGACCCAAAATGCCGTCAATCACCTCCACTTGCTTCGCCATCGCCACCACCACTCGAAACAGGAGAAGAAGCAAGGGTGCATCGTGGAGTCAGTCCAGGGGAGATGAAGACGGAGACGGTGGTTTCTGGTACACTCCGGGCTTCTACGGCTGTCGGCGATGATGTGTTTTAAGAAATTGGCATTTAATAACCTTTATTTGTTAATTATTATTTATTAAAATTTGCTTAAATTATTTTTTTAAATTTCTTAATAAATAAGATTAAATAGTATTATTATTTTAGAAAGATTAATTTATTTTTTTTTTAATTTTTAATCAATAATTATCTTTTAGTGAAACTAATTTGGTTCACCAAAAACGATAAATTCATTTTTAGATATAAAAATTATAAATATTTGTATTTTCGTAAATGGCATAAAAGGTAAATAGTGTAAATGCTTTGAGAGTAACGAAAAGGTAGTTCTTAATGTGACAAAAATTCAAATGAAATTGAAATTAGCAAAACTCTGAAACCCAAGATACATTGAGAAGGAAAAAAGTGCTTTCGAAACGCACTTGCGAACAAGAGCTCAGTTTTCCTTGGGTTTATTCTTCGCAAGCTTAGCCAGCTTCCCAAATACGCTTGCAAACATCTTCCGCGTCCGCTTCCTTCTCCGTAACCGGAACCGCCGCCTGACCAAAAATCTCCTCCGTCTTCCCACCGGCGGTCCGCCGCTCTTCTCTTTCTTGAATAGTTTCTTGAAGTTCTTCCACTTCTTCTTCACCATCGCCATCTTCGGCATGACCCCGACGTCGCTGCTCTCCCCCACTTCCCCTTCCCGCTTGCTGGAGGAGCCCTTTTTCGAGGTCGAGGAAGGCCCTTTGTCGTCCTCCCGTATGACCAAATCCTGCAGTTTAGTCACCGGAGATTTCTTCTCCTTTTTGCTCGATGAGGAGGCGGATGGGATCTTTCGTCGAAGCCAGTCGGCAATGTCCTTCCCCTTCGAAGTGTCGTCCATGAAATAATTAAGCTTCTCCAGCTCCTCAAAATCTTGGCGCAACGTTCCTTCATCGCCCCTTTTCTTCTTTCTCTCTTCCGCTGCCTGATCGAACGCCTCGGGTGGAGGACCGGAACCGCCGGGGCAATCCTTGAGCTCCTCGATCGCATCCGTCCAACTTCTCAGGTCTCTTAAGCTCTTCGGAAGATCAAAATTCCACCTTGTTTCCTTCAACTTCTGCAACTGGGATAACACATCTTCTTCTCCTTCATTTGCAGAGCATTCTTCGTCTCTTTGCTCTTCGGCGTGCTCTGACTTAACCTCGTTGATTTCTTCTTCTTCTCCGGTCGTCTCTCCCTTCGCTTCCTCCATCTGCTCGATATATAATCTTGTCTTCTTCTGTTTCTTGATCCGGAGACGGGATTGGAACAAAGAAGAGAGCGAAAGCAGGAGAAAGGGCTGGCCTCCTTTTGTTATAGCCTGCTGAGCAAGGCTTCTTTCCTTTGGCGGGACAGGTAGAATACTCCGCGGATTCTCTCAACCTTAAGATGCGCCCGTCGATTAGTATACGTGGCAGTTTGCTACTCGTGGCAAACTTATAATCTCAATCATGCTGCTGTTTCTTTCTTCACGGGAAAAATCCTGAACTTTAATAAATATATTTTTATTAATTTTTCATGTTTTAACCATAATAAAAAGTATTTAAAAAATAAAAAATATTATATAAATTTAAATTATCTTTTTATTGTTGGAGGTACGTATGGTTTATATTCTTTAATTAATTATCATGCATTGTTATAACATTTTATTTTGACTTACATCACTCTTCTTTTATATCATTTTACTTCACATATATATCATATCATAACAAATGAGACGTAATCTTCCATTGGCTTTTGATCAACAAAAGCAACACCAAGGATGGACACCAAAGCCAAGAACCCTAAGGTTATCTTCTTCATTAAGAATTCATCAAAGAGAAAATTAAGACAAAAAGTGAGAGATATGTTAGTACTACATTCTGTGAGACTTCTATAAGTAAACATTACGAAGAACAAGGAAGTCTAACCAGATGAAGAGCAATAGCTCAACATATACACACACACAAACCAACAAAAAAGCTACTTCTTGAGAACAAGCTTAGCATAAAGAGATAGAATGTCCTTCTTGTTGGGATTCTTCAGATTCAGAAGCTCCGCCCCAAAACCATGCTTTGTAAGCTCTTGTTTCAACTTAAGCACGGTGAACTTTGTATAATCTTCAGATTCCTTTTCCTCGTCTCCCTGACCATCCGTCCCTTTATAGACAGATCCACCGTCCTCCGTGCTGTTTAACTTCAACGGGCTCGTCGTGCTCTTCGATCTCTTTTTGCCTCGAAGAGTCTCCGCATCGATGTCCATGTCTTGCACCGATTCTGTGGCTTGGAAGAAGTCTAACCTGGAACGCTTCCCTTCGGTTCTTAACTTACTGTCAAGGGCGGTTTCGGTGAAGCGAGCAGATGTAAGCTCCTGCTGTAGAACATCGAGCTTGCTCTGGGTGGCTTGCAGCTGTAGGGAGAGAGCTTCTGCCCTAGCGTTGGCCTCAGCAAGAGCTGAGCGCTCGGTGGCCAAGAGCGACTCGAGAACATGCACCGTGCTGGAACGTTGCTCATTGCTTCGGCTGAGCATCTCCTCGATCCCTTTATCCCTCTCTTCAAGCTTCCTCTCGAGAAAATCGACCTTGGACGTCAACTCCACCTCAGACGAATAAAGCCTCGCAATGTCTTCAGACAACTTGAGGTTTTCTCGCTCTAGGGTTTCGACTTGCCTCTTAGCTCTTTCAATTGATGTAAGCCGTTCGATGGCCAAGTGCTGAGCCTCATTCTTCTCCTTCTGAGCGGCTGCCACTTCGACACGGGCATGGTCGGCAAGTTCCATAGCCTTCTTGGCCTCCCTCTCTGCATCCTCGCACCTCTTTTCAGCTGCATCGAGGTTCTTGCGTTCAGAAAGGTACTTCTCCAGAAGATGGTTCTTTTCTTGCTCCAGCATTTCGAGCTCTTTCTCATGAGAATGAACTTTTGCTCTAACGGAATCCAGCAGCTCAGTTAGATTACTAATTTCCTCCTTCAACGATAGCTTCTCCAACTCATGATTCCTAAATTTTGACTCAGCATCCTGCAAAGAAAGAATCTTCAACGTTAGGTCATGATGATGATCAGTACAGAAAACTTGAAAGGATTTAGAACAAAGAACATCACCTCTAAACGAGAAACCAAACTGCTTGCATTTTGTTCAGCATTGGCAACCTTTGCAGTCAGCTTTCTAATTTCCTCATCCTGTATTTGTTACACACGACAAATTTCAATGTTTGAGCAAAATCTAACATTTCAAGAAGCATTTATATATTCATACCTTCTCTACGAGTTTCTCAGATAATTCAGCTCTCAAAGCATCTTCCCTTTCCTGTGCCTTCTTATTTGAATGAGACAATGTCAAGGCTGCTCTATCGCGAGCTCCCTTAGCTTCTGCTACAGCGAATTCATATTTCCGCTTCCATTCTGCTGCTTCTTCCTGGGCTGCATTCGACTGTTCACGAACTGCAGCTAATTTACCTTCAGCCGCAGTACACCTGGACTCCAAAGCTGCAACTTGAGACTTGAGCTTCTCTTGCTCTGCCTTATGTTCAGAAAAGATGTGATCATATTTCATCTTCCATTCAGAGGATTCGCCTCTTGCAATCTCCAAAGATTTTGACAAACTCAAACAACGCTCCTCAATTGTGCTGCATTTGCTCTTCAGATTTGCAACATGGAGAGAGTAATCTTCAGCTATTCTTTTCTTATCAGAGACAGCATCCTCATAACGCTTTAGGTAATCAGCTCTATGCTTCTCATTTGCATCAAGTTGCTTCTTCAGCAATTCCAATTTGTCATCGTTTGAGCTGCACCTCAACTTCAAAGAGGTCCTTTCTGTTTCATTTCTATCCAACTGTTTCTTGAAAACATCCAATACTGGCCCCTCCAAACTGTGAGCAAGTAAGAAAGTGTAATATTGCAAAGCTTTTCATTCCAACTTGGTATACACAACTAATATGCATAAGACAGAGAACAGTACCATAGCAGAAGAAAGGAAGACAATTTTTCCCACTTTCCTGGACCATGAGCACATGATTTGAAATCAACAACTAAGTCATCCAAAACCTGCAGAAAGATACAAGCTTATAATAGAATCACACTAAGACTCAATTCACATGAGCAGTTCTTGCAAGATTAATTCTCTTCATTTAGAAGCATGAGAACTTTAATGGGTCAAACTAGATAACTATATCATGCAAATGCTAGGAAAAAAAGGAACTTACACGAATTACATCATCAACTTTAGCATCGGGAATATTACAAGAAGATCGCAGCTTTGTTTCCATTGTTTGTATGATTCTTGAACACTGCAAATCTGCCTCTAAGAAAGCTTCCTTTTTGTACCCCTGCATCAGTAAAAAGTCTCCAAATCAAGAGAAGTATAAACCCAGCCTTAAGCATTGCAGCAAAAGCTTGTATGCTCAATTTGACAATGTTCATCTCAACAAGAAATGTACATAGAGAAAATTGTTAACTATGAAGCAGAAAATCAAGCATAATTCAGGCCAAAAAGACAAAATTTGAGTTAATAAATTATATGAATGCATAAATAATTCCAACCTATGAAAACTAACATTATTCATATCATGTATCCTAGAATGTAATAAAATAATGGCAGAAAGTGTTCAATATAGTCAAGCTATTTTCAACATCACATTATTCTTGTATGTTTAATTTCGTGTAAACAGTTTGACAAAGTTCCTATGTTACAACCACATGGATATGAAAGTTTATCCATAAATTTTAACTTGAAACATTATGTTGATGAAATTAAATCATAATCCTTTATTATGTTCCAATTAGCCAGGATAAACTTGTGAATCTTAGTCTCCAGTATGTTTATTTCAATTGAGAAACTATATGTTTAAAACTTTTGTTAGCTCTTCCAGCTATGATACCTTTAATCTTTATTCATTAATTTTCCTGCTCAGAGAACATCAATTTAATTTGTAACCTTTGTCAATCAATCTTCTACCGTTCACTACCATGCCAAACAACCATCTTAATTCATTTTCTACAACCATTCATTTACAGTCGATAGTACCACCTCTGTAATATAACCATTTGCTTTCTTTCATAGCTTTTCATGCATGCATTCACGAATGAAATAAATAATAAATCAGCACATTCTTGTGCTAATGTTCATGCTTCATTAACTACACAGCCTTGTTAATTTATTTTGAATATCATTAAAAATTTATAGATTTCATTATATGGTTAGTTAGGATTAGGTTAGCAAACAACTTCTCTCTCAATAGAACTATTGAGTAGTCTATGTTTAACATTTAACAATCAAACTCAATCATCAATATATATCATAAATCAAACCAGTTCGATATACTCATCTCTGAAGTACTCATTATACAAAAACCTTGAAAAAATAATTCTGAATCTTGAGTGGTATATTTCAAATGTATGGCGCTCCAAAAGCACTCCATTTGTCCAACTAAATAGTCCTAACATGAATATTTCATTGAAATGCATCCATTCTCATATTATGCATTATAATAAAATCTATCAAAGCTTATGAAAAATCAAGCATAAAGGTAATCAAATTCACATAATAAGTACAAATATGAAAGCATAAAAAGAAATATTGGGGTGCTTGGTTCACTAATACTTGAATTATCTTAGCATTTTATTATTTACTTTATAGTCAAGATCACTGACATCTAGATGTCATTTTTTAAGTGACGAAAATATAAATTTCATCAATGTTCTTTAAAAATGTTTCTGAAATCAAACATTCAAAATCAGTACATAACATTACACAACATTACAACATCTGTAAACCAGTTGCCCATTAAATATGTCATCCTCGCACAAACATCTATCTTCCAAGTCAATCAGTAATGCAAATAAAAAAGGTTAGAAACATGCTACATAATTGTTAGTTAACCTTTTATTAAATAAATAAATATTTTTGAAATGAAAACTTGATATGGCATCCAATCCATTCGGGCATCACAGAAATCAATTGCACAAGTAAACATAGAAAAAGAAATGTAGGCTCATGCATGCAAAAATAAAAATATTTCAGGCTCTAAGATTTTGGGTTTAAAAACATAACCATGACTTCGATGACTAGAAAGTGCAGAAGCATACCAACTCCAATAAGGAGTATAGATCAAGTAAATCATTTAACAGTGCATGAAAAAAAATTATGCCTCGTAAACATAGTTGAAAGATTCATGCAGTATAGAAAAATGCACCAAGGAAAATGCCTTAAAAACCATAATTCACAACCATAGCCATCCAGTATAACAAACCTCAAGTGCATTAACAAAATGATGATCTAAAAAAGATAGATCAAAGAGTAAGACGCCATATACTTCGGCACTTACCTCAAAAGTCTTCTTGAAGAAATTATTCAGAAGCTTTTCATAATTTAGACGCACATGGCCAGCTCCTACAGCACTAGAACTGAAGGTAGCAAGTGCCTTCTGTACAGCAACTTCATGAGCTTCCCTTAGAATGCCCTAAAAACAAACAGAAATTACCTAAGGTAATAAAATCATCAGCAAGGATTCTTTATTATAGTTGCTCTTACTTCCTCAGCTGGTTTTGGGCGATCGAAGGAGGACATATAAACCTCAGTGGCAGAGTCATATGCTCGACGACATTCTGCTTCTTCAACACTCTGCAAAACATATCGCAGAATCAGTAACTGAATCCATGCACTTAGGGCATTTTAATGTAAAAAAAACAATAGAAATCTCATCATGCTCGTTAGGAATTAGTTCTTATACAATAGAATTTTCAATTGCAAATGTAAACATCCTAAATTTTAAACACAACCAAATGCAGAAATGGTATTAAACAAAGCAAACCTGCCAAGTGGATGATATTGTAGGCACAGCACCCTTGTTGATGGCTTCCAAGAATGACTGAGTTATACCTGCGAGGAGAGGACCCGTCATAATAGTAGCTCCGACTTGTTTTGGCCTGGTTCTCTCAAAGACAAACTTTGTCAAAGCATCCAAGCCAGCCCTGAATTCTGGCCGTAATCTGTTAAGCTGCACAAAAGTTAGAATCTCAAGCATGTAAATAAATCAAACTTTAGAATGTAGTACAGCCACAGAAGGGTAATAAAAAAGCATAAAAAGAAAACTATTAATCAGAATATAAAGGATATCCTTACAGGAATTTGGTCCAGGCGCTGTAAATCACTTTCATTGTTCAACGGGCGCACAAGAGTAAAGCATTCCCTATCTGGGAAAAGAGCACGGATTGACTCTCGAATCTGTCAATACAACATTTAGAATCATTAAAATTTACTAGAAGTTATTAGAGAGAGTGATTTTGACAAACAAATTCTCATATGAAAACACAACTTTTACCTCATTTTTTGCTGATACATCCCTCTCTCCTCCTTTTACAGGTCTCAAAGCCAATTCAAGATAGTCACGCGGAGTAATTTTTCTGTTTTCCTCGGCCAGATCCAAATAGAAGTCCTGAAATCGTGAGATAAGATTGAGCAATAGAACAAGGCACAAGGTTATGCTTCAGAGAGTTCACATGAGAAAATGAATGATAAAATAACTACCCGCAACAACCAAACAAAGACTGGAGAAAACTGTCCCAACTCAGATGCCATGGTCCTCCCACCAGAGGCTCTAACACGAATATGTTTAGTCATTTGTGTAACTAGAGATAAACGATCAAGTGCAGCCTCATCAATACCACCCATCTGAAATAGTGGATAATGAGCAACAGACATGGGTTCACTATGAAATCGGTTCACATAGTTGTAAAAAGTATTAGTTTTAATACAAAGGAAGCCTGATCTGGGCTTTCACACCTGGTTATAGATGAACATGCTTGATAGAAGAACAGCAAGTGAAAAAATCTGGATGCTGTACGTTCCCTGTGGAGGAAAAGCCACCAATACAAGTTAGATGGGAAGTATCTTTTGATAGTGTGACAGAACCAAACAATATATATGCTACACAGTCCCTGGTAATTAAACAATTACTGCAAGTTATTAGAAGCTTATAAATATGGTTTTGGAGAATAAATGAAACATATCAATTAAACACTCTCATTCAGCCTTGATACGTATAGTATTAAGCAACCTCAAACTAAACTCGATTAGCTTACAAAGTAAGTCAAGGTAGCACCATGGTTCTACTTTTAATCAATAGCGGGCTTCTTTTGGTATCATTATGATGCATTTCTTATGTAAAACAAAATAATAACCACAACCTCATGCAGCCATGGCAGCTTCTACATAAATATATCACAAATAGACATGAACCAAAAAAGACATCTACATATTTTCTCTCACAAATCATATGCACAAGAATTTTTTAAGAAGTGAAGATGACACATAGAATTACCAAATGTGCCAACATGCACATTTGGTAAAGCTTTCTTCCACTTTGCCTTCCAAAGAACCAGTGATTAAGTCATCCATCCCATCTAGAGTGGAAGTGACGTTCACCATAGCACAGTTTGACAGAAGAATAGTTGTCAAATGAATTCAGAGCAACAACACAACTCACCCATTTCTTTCAATAAGTACTTGTAAAATTCATCAAATAATAATACTAGCAAAAGATCACAATAATATACACAAAGAGGCATAACAAACAAACAGTACAAAAAATTATAGCACATTAATTAAAGTAGAAGATTGAACAACCTTCATAAGAGAAAACTACAAAAACAAAAACTTAAATGATAGCACTACTTCATTCTTTCCATGTGCTTCTTGAATCATGAATGAGCATGTCAAAAAAAGGAAAAATATCAAGTATACCAACATTTGGAATACAAAGCATTCTCAACTCTACAGAGCAAGATAATGCATTAACCAAATAATAGAAGGAAAGGGCGGCTACAATGCAGCAAAAACAATTCACAGCATTACTACAGTAGATTTTTGTATAAACAAAGAAAAATTATAATACAATTCACCTCCAGAAATCATTCATACCAGAAAAACTTCAGAATAAATCTACTGACATGACCATAATTGATTGTCATAAAATCGCAAAACTAGAAGAACTAAAGCCAAAATGCATAGTTGAATAGTCACTCTCATTCAGTATTTCTATTGATTGCATTGAAGTAGTTTGAGATGCATTTTTAGATATTGGCATAGGAGATTCAAAGAGAGGAAATGTGAGGACTATAAGCATTCAAGGTACAAACCTAAGCTAGGGTTATAGAAAATTTGATTCGGAATCAATTCAGTCGTTAACATGCAAAGACATTGCTTGGTGTGAGCATTTTTGTCAAAAGCAATGGTGTACTAGATATTTTTAGGGGATGGGTTGGCAGACAACAAATAACGAGAAAGTGTGAAAGAAGGGACAAATTTTTACATATAAACCTTGAAATAGGAAAAACAAGGCCATGAGGCAGCACTAAAAAGCTTCACAAGATGTGTGGGTTTACAAAGGGACCCTGAAGACTTCATAGAAAAGTTTAGACTAGTAGGAATACTACAACTAGATAGGTGATTACAAATACCTCAAGAAAAGGTTACAAGGAAGCTTGCATGATGGATAAGATCTTCAAACAAGATAACACAAGTTAACTACCTTGATTGAATCTTTTTAGATGTATGGTTCTCCACAAAAGCTTCTAGTAACTTTCCACAAGATGGAAGAGATAGCGATCAGATTGGCTGCTCTCCAATCCCTCGACTTGCCTCAAGGCCTTTTGATCTCCCGAAATCTAAATGCTTTTGTTCTTGAAGTTCAAAACAGGTGGGGAAGAGGAAATCTAACATGCTTGTCCCATAAACCCCACTAGTTCCAACTAGTTGAATATTTGCCAAGAGTTCAATCCAAAAAAACAACAGAATTTCTATCTTTGAGTTCAATAATCCAATCATCTTTGCAAATGCTTTAAACATATTATTGAAAAAGTACTTCATAGACATTATCCTGTAAAGAAATGTCTAATTTTTTTTAAGAAAAAAAATATGAATTTCAATTGTGATTTCTCCATGGCTTCATGACCCTTTCACAGCTAGAGCAATCATGTATACATCAACCAATACACCAGAGCAAAGCTGTAGCACATCATCAACAAACTACGCCATACATAAAAAAATGTAAGCTGAATACAAAATGTAGACATTCCAAATTTGCTGCAACAAAAACCAAATTTATATGTTGAAAACAAATAATTTTTTGTAAAGCATGTGGGTAAAGAAGAATACTAGAAAATCAAATAATTATTATGATTACATGAAAAAGTAGATATAAGAAATTACAAAAATTAAACATACAGTGATTTAATAACACAACGAATACTCATGCTCAAATCTAATATATTTGTAGTGCTAAACCAGATACAAAAAACTATAATAAAGACCTAAGGAAAAAAAAAAAAAAAAACAGACCGTTTGATCATAGGCATCAATTCCCTCAGTATCCAGCAATAAAAGGTTGTATTCAGTTCCATCAATGGCTGTCCGCTTCAGTGGTGCACTCCACATCCAAAGCCCCTTGGTGCATGGCCGGTGAGTGGAAGCTACTTGGAAACCACTACTCCTTCCCAGAAGCTAACCAAGAAATAATGCAAGTAAATGAAAAACTCAAACACGCTTTACATCTTGAGCTAAAAGTTAAGCACAAACCACAAAATACAACCAAAACCTACTTCGATAGCATTGGTGACACAATTTGAAATTTATAAGCATGAAACAATACAAGTTCAGGTGCAGCATATTAAATTTATGGTTCAAGGAAAAGCTGCAATACAGTGTTTGCTATATTTAACTTGCAGAATGACTATCATGATAACTTATTAAGATTTTTGTCATCCATGTATAACTAAAAATGTGATGAATGCTTGTAATTAGTGCAGCTCAAACAAAATCCACTGAGCTAAACAGTTAAAATTAACAGATTATGGCTTGTGATCTTTTAATGAGAGAAGGATAAGAAATATAAAATTAATTAGCACTATAATCATCATTAATAGTTTTTTACCTATAATGTATTGATGGATTTTGAATATCCGCGTTCCATATTATTCCAAATCTAATGCAAGCTTGGGGTTTTAAATTTAATTAAGCCTATTTATGCAACTTTCAAAAATTCTAACTCAGATCTAAACTTGTTTCTCTTTTCAGTCCATTCATATTACTTCTTTCTAACACCTCATTTGAAAATTCTCTTCTTTCTTGTATGTGGTTGAATCATAAATACATATTTTCTCTACCTTATTATTGATTGAAGCTACACTTATCACCTTCCTATTGTAGTCAAGCACATTATATATCTTAATAACAGAGCAAAATTACCTTCACTAACTTGGCTATCAATGAATGTTTGCAGCCCAATACCTAATCCGAGTAACAAAGCCAACCTTATTACAATATACAAAATTTACCTTCACATATTTTCTTGATTTCATACTAATCCAAGGGCTAATCCACATTTATACCAAACCACTTCATGATATCCACTCTACATTTGACAAAGGATGAATACATTCACACTTTAAAGATACTTGAAGATAAATAGTAAAGGCAGAGGGTTTCATGGTTTACCTAACAAACATGGCCCTAGGCTGGTAATGTATCATCAGTTAACACTACTGCCCTTTGAAGTTCTTCCTCGTTGGCCAAAATTCCCAACTTGTAAAGGGCTAAGAGAAGACATGCAACTAATCAAATGAAAGAAAATTTTGTTGAAAGAGAAAAAATTATCATAGCCAAAACCTATCTTTTATTAAAAAAATTCCTAAAAATCTCACCTTATATAAAGATTTCTATACTATTCAAGATGACCAAAGATCATAGATCATCCCATAAGATGGCCTTTAAAAATCAAAAGAGTCCCAAGGGATTCACATTGACCAAACAGGACAGACATACACCAATTAAACCTCATCAATCTAAATTTAGTAGAAAATAGAGTAACCTTCATTAATCCCATGCAATCCTCTACATCTTTATCTATGGATGACTATCTCATAATTTACCCAACCAATACAAAATATTTCATATCCAACAGAATTCACAACTCAAGTTCACATAAATACCATTTACATAACTTTGAAGCCATAAAAATTCAATTTTGTTAGAGATCAAATGTTTATCAACATTGATAAAAGATTAATTTTTGTTACAACAATTGATCATTGATTAGAAGGTTTAATTAGGATTAGTCGACAAAACATACTACTGCTCGAAAACTGGAAGGGTAGTCAAAACCAAATCGCATCATCCACTCATAGAAATGTATGATTTAATCAAGCCCCATGGCTTATCTCTAGAATTTGTCTAAGCCACTTTCCAAATACATTTAAAGCTGCTAATTATCCCAAAGGGGTTCCAAGAGTCCTCTCCTCATCAAACTAAAAATCAAAACATATAATTCATTTTAAAAAATTTAAGCTCCTACTAAATTGGATCTCCCCAATGAAAAATTACATGGTTTAACAAGATTGTCTCCTTTGGTAAAATGGAATTAATCTTTTGATTGCATGATTCTTTTTGAAAGAAAAACTCGCACTATTGAGTCATTATACTCAAAGTAGAATAAGTTTTAAATTCCATAGCAATCATGTTGGCTCCTTTAGTATCCACCATTAGCTTATGTTATTGGACTTCAAAGGCTCACCTAACTAGACTTTGACTTGATGATTGTTTCCAAAAAAACAAGCCAATTCCAAGGCTAAGTCATCCAACTAACTATTCCCCTCACTTTGCTTTTTCTTGATTCGAAGAGCCTCTACCACCTTTCAACCCCTTCCAAAACTAGATTTTCTCATCTTTTACCTTTTCCATTGGGATAGTCTTTAAAGGTTCAATAAAAAATCCTTCTCTTATAAGTACAAAATAAGATGGTAACAAATCTTCTAAAAGTTAACTGCAAATTTATAATGTTTGTCTTCTAAGTACCAATTTAAAGTATAATTGCAACCACCTTTGCAAAGATGTGTTTGTTGTGAAATTAAATGAAAGATAGCTTCCTAATCTCAGGAATTACTATTGTCCAAGGTCACATATCATTGCATTGATGAACTCCTTCATGATAGAACTAATGGCCAACCTTCTCAATTGCAAAACGTTCACAAAGTCTTCTAAGTGTCAATTCAAAGAAAAATAGCAACTATCTTTGCAAAGATGTGTTTAGTAAGAAATTAAAAGAAATTTGGCATCTCATTCCCATGAATTACCACTATCATAGATCACATATCACCACATTAATGAACTTTAAGATGATAGAACTTATGGTCAAATTTGCTTCTCAATTGAAAAACCTTTGCAATGATTTTCTTCTAAGTGGCAATTCAAACAATGCTTGCAAACATCTTTGCAAAGATGTGTTTTTTGAGAAATTAAATATAAGATTGCTTCTCAATCCCACAAATTACTATTGTCAAAGATCACACATCCCCTGATAACAGAACTTATGGTCAACGCCACTTCTAAACTTTGTCATTTATATCTATATTATTATTGATGAATCTCAAACATATGGATGAAATTTCTATATAGTCTCTAAACATAGCTTCACTAACTAATATATAGAAGCTAGGTAACCATGACATAATGATAGTGTTAAGTACCTTGTGCTTCACTAGAATCTACACAACAAAAAACCAACCCCCAAGACTTAAACTTTTTGCTACCCTACACTTCTACTTTAGAATTGACGGACTACACCGACATCAAAAATTGCCTAAAGCCATGATGTTTCACTGCGTATGAACCTGCCCACCGTATCATACCGTTTGTCCTTTTCGCAAATTCAATTACTTATGGAAAGAGAAGCAATTCACAAAAAAAAAAGCAAAAATTTAGAGCTAATCCATAATAATGCACACCAAATTGAATAAAATGTTAAATGTTAATTGGCAATACACCACTACTTCTATGACTCCTCACATTCCCACCTAAATCATATCACAACTCATTATTTTTGCATAAGGTCTACCAACTAATTATCATAACACTTAATGATAAGCATTTTCAAGACCAACCAAACTAATATAGGGACCATATTCCTTTAAAAATTTTCTATTGAATTCTTCTACACAAAAATCGTCTTCATGATACCTTTTTCAAAAATAATAGAAGCCAAGCTAGCTAAAGGGATCCTATGTCTCCATTGTTCTCTACCTAATTATAATTCCACATTAACCTTCTACTAGCCTATTATTCACATGTTAAGTCAACTTCTACTAGCCTAAAACATTTAAGTCAACTTTTCTAAGATTACCACAGAACGAAGCTACTCAACCTCCTAATTAATGCACTCTTTTGTAATCTTTATTTTGCATATAGCAATTCATTCATAATAGCATCCTCACATCAACAACAAATCATTTTATATGTATGTGCTTGTGTGTATGAGCAAGCATGAGCTTCATTATCCAACATTTTGGGACATATAATCTGGCTGACCTCACTAAAACTCTAGCAAACTTGCATTGAATCTTTAATAGAATATTTTTAATGACAACACAAAGTGAATTCCACTTACATTAAATGAAACTAACATTACAACTCATTTGTACATCATCTTGTACAATAAATCTAAGATATGTAGATCAGTAACTCTTTATAAAAGATTGGTCACCAAACATCATCCTCTATCATAAATGCTTCTACCCCAACAATCCTATCCCATTTATAATCAATTTTAGTTCAACTCAAGTAAATCCCTTTAGCTTCCAAAATTATTTTCTACAATTGCGAATTGTGGTTCTCCTAAATGTTCATTAATCTATACAAGATACATGTCATCATTCACAAGTACAAACATGGCACATTATCTTGAACAAAATCATTAAGAACCTCTACAACTAACACAAAATAATACTTAACAATGGGTGTCAATATATCTTGATTGTGTCAAAATCTTACTCAATTCCCATTCTACAAGAACATGGGTGATAGCTTTGTTATGCATAACTTTAATAGCCTCAATATAACAAAACAAAAACCTTGTTTCCAAAGAACTTCTAGTGGAACTCTATCATATACACCTTTTAAATCTATGGACATTAAGTGCAGTCCTTTCTCACGTTAAACTTTTTTGCTAAACTTCTCGAAAAATAATTTAATCTCAAACAAAATTGTGATTTTACATAAAATAATATCTAAATTTTTTGGCATTATGTCATCCCATTGCTCCAAAAAATTCCATTAAATTGATTGGCTAACCATGTTACTCAAATCTTCACACAAATTTAATATATCTCACAAAGACCGAAGTTTTCTTTTCTTTAAGATAAATCCCTTCTTTTTTTTTTTTGACAAATCTACCATATCAATGCATTTCACCTCCTATTTTTTTTTATTGGAAAGCAAATTTAAGATTTTCCTAGAATTCAACTTTCAATATGTTTGTAATTTTCTCCTCTTTAAATAAAAACTCACTAGCTTTGCTCTTAATATATCTAACAAGTTCAAAAACTCTAAATTCCCAATAAAATATAATCGGTTTTTCATTTTTAAACCCTAGCTACTCTACAAATAAAAAAAATACGTAGCTTTGGCTCCACATTATTTTGGTTGTTTAAGATTGCATTTAATATAAATATTATTAAATATTAAATTATTTAATAAAAAATATATTTAAAAAATGTTGATGCTAAGTGCAATTTAAAAGTTATGTATTTGATAAATATAACATTAATGAATGCTTAATGAAATGATTAGTATCATACAAAAACTAAAAAAAACTTGTCTTTTTGGTGATAGATAAATAATTTTTAAATATTATTTTAGAAAGATAAAATTTTCTTTTGTTTATATTTTTTTGTTTGCTGGATAAAAAATTTGTTTTGAAATATGATCAATCAAATGCTCAATTGCACTTCAAAAAGCACTTTTACATGTAAAAAAAGAGTTAGGAAATGGTTAAGCAAATAGAACCTAAGTATCAAACAACAATAATTAATTGCTAATAATCTAACTTGAACAATAATAACTTTAAACCGTACAAAATCTACTAACTAATCCAACAATATTTTACCACTATGTAATTCTTTGTTAATATGTATAAGGCACACAAACATTCTTAATGGTCAACATCAAATAGACAAGTTTTCCCAAGAGTCACTTTGCAACACACACAGCTCTTTCATTGTGCAAATAAATAATAAAAAATGCCTTTTCATAGTCAATTTGCCAAAGCAATTGAAGGAGAACAGGCATTCTTCTCTTAAAACACAGTGTTCATATTAGCACACCATATGCTATTGTGCAATCAAACACAATCCTCCCTTCACATTTCCATATCTTATTCAATTTCGTCAGTAATCATCAAAATAGAAATCCTGCAAGAATCTAAACACCTAAGTGTCCCTTTATTTCACCAGATATTATCCTCTTCCGCACAATTAGTCCTTTGGTTTGGCACATACGTAGTACTATTTGATCCATTGCCTTGCCCATAATATCAGAAGCAAAAAGAATACCACAACAGACTGAGTGGATCTGAGTAAAACCATTTCATAGTAATAATGTAAAATGAGGCCTCTGCAGTAATATTTAGAAGTTCAAACGACAAACCTGGTTCAGAATAAAGCTCTTTCCCTGACGAGCTCTCCCACAAACTGAGACGACGCCAATAGGACCTTTGACAAGCTGAAGGGTGGCAACGGCCTCAGGATCCATCACGAACTTCCCTTTCTCGTCGCAGTAGACAAGCCGGAGTGGCCTTGCCGGTCCTAGGGTGGCCGAGCTAGGGCTAGTGCTCCCGTTGGAGGATCCCGGCGATGCCTCCTTCTCCTTGGCCCCCGAGCCACCCCGGAATCCAAGAATCTGCATCATCTTCCCCGCCTAGATTCCAACAGAGCCACCTCAGTCCTCTTCTCCGCCCCTCTTCCCCCTCGATTCCGTCGAAGCTTCTGCTTATAACTTTGGCGCCTTTCCGACGGCGAGAGGGGCGGACGCCAGAGACGAACGACGAGATACGATTCAAAAATCGGCGTCGGAATTTAAATCGGAGATTTCGGATGCCCCGATAGGCGGTGGAGTTGTCACCAGGGCACGTCTAAGCATACCCTTTTTTAAATAAAGAATAAAAAGACTATAATGCCCTCAGTGCTACATATGTCTAAATAAACTATTTATATACTATATTAGTAATTATCTAACATTCGTCTTTCGTAAGAATTCTATCAAATAAATAAATACATAATAAAATAATTTTTTTTTTCAATTTAATATCTATAATATGTACACATAACTATCAAAGACACGAAATAAACCATTTTGACTAATTAAAATAATTAAAAAAATTTATAATTGAACATTCTATCAAAATTATTAGAAAAATAGATATTACCATCAACTACGTACTACAGAACATTAGATTCAACGAAATATTGAAGGCTTTATTCTCATTATAAAAAATTTTAAAAATATTATAATAAATATGTATTTTCTAATGCTATATCACAAGCATAAAGAAATGGGAAATAATTTTTTTATCTGACATAAATAAAATTCTCAGCATATAATTTACATTTTTTTTAAATATTAAACTCAGAAAAGGCATCTATGAAACACAGCTCAATTTACAAAATTATATAAAACAAAGGAAAATAGAAACAAACAACATCCATTATAAATAATACAAATATTAAAAAAGAAATTGCTGCTTGTCACCAGTCGAAAATGCCCTCAATCAACCCAAAGAAAGCACCAATTACAGCAACCGAAGCCTGTTTAAAAAATAAAAAATAAAAAAATAATTAAGGTTCTGAAAATATAATTTACAAGGTGAGTTTGATATCAATTATTTATCTATTTTTTTATTTCTTTATTTAGGATAATAAAAAAACATTAAAAAAAAACAAATCAAAAAGGCCTTTATGAACTCCTCATTTATTCCCATAAAACATGAAAGGAAACACAACAATAGACATATATCCCTTCACACATTATGATTTCAAGCAACAAGACATCCACTTGAATGATTACCATTTGAAGCTTTGCTCGATGGTCCTGGAGTCATGGAACAACAACTTGAAAAAGGATATTTTGTTTGTTTTGACAATCGTGGTGGAAACATAATAAGATGAATGCGATTATCATTTGGAACGTGCGGTCTAGATGTAGTAGCAATTGATAAACTATGATCGAAACTCGATGTTTGAAATAAAATAGTTATATACTAACAACATTGTTTTATGACATTTTGTTTGAAAGTTAAGTAAACAAGTAACTTACTTTTTAATCACTTCATCAAGTAAAACATTAACAATAAGTCTTATGTTAGCTCGAGATAAGCAATCTTTTTGCTCTGCTTGACAATAATAAGGTAGAGGGAATTGATGGGATGATGAGATCATTTATCATAAGCTAACTGAATGATAGGTTCAAAATTCATGAAGGATGTTATCCATTTGTTTAGATAGAGCTATAGTACTAATATGTCAATACCATTTTGTCTTTGTAACTTTTATCTATGTGGTGGCAAATAAAATGCTAGTCAATTGGATGAATTTAAAAACCATTAAGGCCTTTGGTGGCTCATGAGCAATATGTTTTGATGCGAGCTACAATATGTCTAATAATTGAATTTTGGATGAGGAGATCATGTATGCATTGAGAACATCGAAATAGACCACTTGACACATGATGTAATGAGACATCTTGGGCCTTATGGTGTTGCCACTTAGGGCTTTCGGACACAACGTAAATGGATTCTAATTTGTCATCCTATCCATGTTTGCTCTTTGGATCAATGGAAGAAGCTCAAACACTCGCCTATCTTTTCATCTTTGCTCGGGGCTACTACCTTTTGTGGTTAGTAGGGGATCCATTCTCTTCTTTGATGGCATTTAGTGATTTGTCCCAAATTCCTCACCAATAGCTAGAAACTGCTAAAACTTTACTCTCATCATCCAAATCAGAAAGAAAACAAAGCAAAATTATCATTGTTTTCAATAAGACAACTCTTACGAGAGGAAGAAGATAATTGCCAACGGATTGGGCATTAAAAAGTAAAATGAGAAAGAGTTTTTGCACATTCACTTGAGGTCCAGAAAACCCAACTGGCTGATTTCTTCTTCTTTGTTGGCCAACTCTTAGGTGTTGATAACCAAACCCTTGTAAAGAAAAGATGTTCTTCAGAAATCCTCTCATGGAAGTTGCAAGATTCATGGTGAGGTGTGTTTCCCCGCTCAACAGAATGGTATGCCTTCCTCTTCCTAACAATCCTCCCTGAGCTCAATGGTTATAATGCTCATTAAATGCCCTAGATTCATCAAGATATAACATTTAATACTTTGCCACTGGCTAAGATCCTCTCATCTATTTCAATCCATCACCAGTTGCTTCAACAAGTGTACACTGTTGCATCAACTGTTATATTGTCCCAATACCATCATTAGACAAAAGTTTGACCCAACCTTTCCTAAGCTGAAAGAAATTCCCCGCTACTTTTTTCGACCGTTACATCATCTTCTAAGGTCTCTCTCTCTCTCCATCACTCTCAACTTTCTAACATTTTTTCTATCTCCCTTGTTGGAGAGTCTTATATCTTGAGGGAATGCTTTCTCTTGTATTGGCACAAAAATAATCAAACTCCAACTCTCTAGCCAGCAAAGGAAGAGTTCTTCCCTGTTTTGAGTTGTCTGCATGTTTTCATGTTTTAGCCCCTCGACCAAATCCAACCTAGACTGCTCCATTAGGTCAAAATCTTTTTCGTGCTCTCCTTTGCCCCGATCACTAAGTCTATGTCTAGAAATAAATTAACAAGGAAATATTTCTTCTTGGAAAATAGAAAAGGAGATAAACCAATGTATTGGTGTTGGATAAAAACCTAGAGAATGAATAAAAAGAATATCAGCACTATATACTCAGAAGGAATCGAACAACGAGTTGAAGTAACATCATGTTGAAGATATAAAAGACATACCAAAAAAGCCTAATACTTGAAGTTATAACATAAAACAAATACTTACAGCGATCGAACAAGCGATAAAACCTGGCTTTTCCCTGTAATCTGTTTTAGTAGCAAGAAGAATGAAAGCTCCAATGTACCAAGGAATAGCAGCAAGAAAGAAACCAATTATAAACCTTGAAAAAGAACAAAAGTTTTGATTATATTCTAACCTTTTTTGCATTAATTGAAGTATTGAGAAATGATAATCTGATAAAAGAAAGCCACAAACAACCATTTCCAAATAAAACTCATAAGAATTATACAGAAAATACTTACAAAAACCAGCCTAAACCGAGGCCCCAACAGGGAAGCCTTTCTACTCGTAAAGGCATTCCCTGTGCAACAACAGCAGCATCACCTTGAAAACAATAATAAGATCAAATGAAAATGGATAAGTTTCCCATCAAAATGAAAAAGAAATCACAATCCAGAACATTTTTGCAACATTTAGGGGTGTTGGACAATTCAAAAACATCTCTTAATTCATCAAATGGAACTAAAAAAGCAAAGAATCATTCAGATATCAGGTTTGACAATTCCTTTCTTTTCCATAAGCAAAGATTGTTTTGTGTTGGTACTTAAGTTGATTTGAATTGAAATGGGGCTTTCCTGAATAAGACGCAATATGATTCTGTGAAAATACCCCATTCGGTGTTGGGTTAGGCAGCCTTAGGTAAACTTTACATCGGGGAGAGGTAGCTGTAAGATTTTATAGGGTATTGGGGATAGTAAGAGGAAGAAAGTAAGATACGATTGGGATAAGGTGGGATATGAGAAATTTCTGTTTGGTGGAAAATTATGTCAAATTTATCCTCAAACCACAAGGGAGCTAAGTGCAAAGTAACAGTTAGATCTTAACACAAAATCTTGTCCTTGTTATGGTTGCAAATGTTCAAGTGAAAGAAAAGAGATATTGGCAGAGATCAATTGGGTCAAATTTCTAAAGAACAAGAAGAATGGACAACCCCTAAGATTTTATCAATGGCCCCAGCCTTCTAATTTGCAAAACAACTAATTGTCAAGAACTATCTGAGTCCAGAATTTTACCTTAAAGCGATAAATTTCATATCATTGAAATGCATTTCTTATGATGTGGAACCTTCTGAAGCAATATTCTATGCAAGACGAGAGCCATTTTACCAACTATATCATTTTGCTAATTGATTGTGAACTCAGAAAAGAAGTTTGAAAAAACAAAGATTGAAATTTGTTTCATGTGAACAAAAAATAAGTTTTTGACGAAATTCGTACGTGAGTTTGAAAAGGGTAAACTTATGAAAAATAGGAATGAAATTTGATTTGCAAAGCATGCGAAAAAAGAGACAACAAATGTTGAAGATGCATAGAATTCAAAGATGAGGGTAACAGAAACCACCCAATCTATTACAGTCTTATATAACCTACGCTATTAACATAGCAGCAAATATGCATGCAGAGACCCAAATGTTTGTGCCGAACGCCTTACAGACAATAAAAAACAGAAATAATAGGACAGAGAGAACTTGGAAGAAACGGATGAGTGAGAATGGTTGGTGTGGTAACCTTGTTTATAGTATGGAGCTTGAACGGGAGGAAGAGACGCAGATGAAGCGGTTCCGTAAGGGTAAACCCCGGGTGCGGCTGGAGAATATCTACCCATGGCACCGGGAGGGTATATTCCGGCAACGCCCGGAGGAGGGGAAGGCTGAGGGAAACCAACACCAGCTGGCTGGGGATAGAAATGCCAGCCAGGGAATGAACCGTATCCCATGTCAGCTTCCCTTTCCTTCCCCTGTCCTACCTCGCTCATCTTTCCCTTTCTCCCTCTTCCTATATCCCAGTCTTTTGTCCCCTCTTGCACGCTGTTCGGTTCATTTCATTTAAGCTTACGATGAGAGAAGGGTCCTTAAAGTAAGGTTTTGGGTGATTATTATAATCTTGTGAAACTATTAAAAAATTATTTTATAATAAATTTAAAAATTAATTTTAAGCATTTCATTTAAATGTTTGGCACAAGATCAATTAAAGACAAAATCAAATCTAATTTTTTAAATTATTTATTTTCTTAAAAGTCAAAGCTAACAAAATAATATTAACAATCACTATCAAGTATTACCAAAAGACATATCTTTAACCCACTTAAAACTCTTTTATAACATAGTCGAGCCAAACTTTGAGAGTATCTTAACCAATACTTGCAATTGAAGCAAATTGTCATCAACCCTATACAAAAAATATCAAATATAATGAAAGCTAAGTTACTATCAAAACAAATACCAACAAATCAACAATTAGAATACAAAGAATAAAAGCAATCATCTTGACTCTTTGAAGCTTCACAATAGTAACAGTTAACATATACATACAAATGCAAACAACATCCAATAAATCATCATAATCATTTCAAAGAATCCAAAATAAAAGACCAAATTATCAAAATTGACCTTCATCCAATCTATAAGTCAAAGCCCTCTATGATCATGAGCCATAGGCCCATAGTTACACTTGGCTTTCATGCCAACAAATCATCTTGATTTGACATATATTATGCTTGCTTTTGATCCATACTATATTTAAGGCTTTGAGCATGATCAAAGAAAGCCTAGACTTGCTAAGAAATGAATGCAAGGCCTTGATCATAAGGTGCAATCTCTTATTTGCATACAGAACAATGTTGTATCCAAAATGTCATCTCTACTCAAAGCTTTATGAAGCATTTGGAGCCTATAGCCACATTCTATGTATCTTTGGCTTTCTTATGTGACAATATAGTTAGGTTTTCTTCAAAACAATAGAGCTGTATTAAATGCATGTAGTTTTGCTCAAATTAGTGATTAAAAGCATGTGGCTATAAGATAAAAAGCAAAGCACAAACAAAACGATTTCTTAGAACCAAAAGACCATTAACTGCTAGCATCACCACAAGGGATATCTATTGGTCAAGAAAACTAATGATCTTTTAGGACTCCTTATTTTAGACTTGGGGTTCACTTTTGGTCTTAATAAAACTTACATGATATTTAAGAACATAAACAATGAGAGGAAAAGGGAGATTAAGAGCAAAAGCTTTATCTTGCTTTTATAATAAGATACAAATCCTATCATAACTTTAAAAAAGGTTATTGATATGCCCCAAGTCACTCGGATTTCACTAATAATAAAAATTTTTATAAATATAATAATTAGGTATTTAATTTTTCAAATTATTTTTTTTGTTTACTAATCTATCTATATAACTATATAAATTATAAGAACTCATAAGAATATTTTAAAAATATAGTTTATAGACAAAAAAATAACTAAAAATCTAATTATTATATCAATAAAATTATAAAAACTTATTTGACTACATTTAATATTTCAAATATTTACATTATCATAAAAAAACAAAATATACAATCTAATGAAAAGACTATTCAAAATATAATAGACAAAAATGAAATCTTATTATGGATTCAATGTTATGACCCTATCGAGATGGTATCAAGAAAGATGAAAGTGTTGGGATGGTCATTGGTGAAGCATTAGTTTTACAATTTGATAAATGTCTATGAAAAGTTTAATAAATTAGCAAGTTGCAACACTTGGCAAGATGTCTTAAATATATCTCTACTAACAAAAATAGCAAAAAGTTTGATAATAGACAAAATTCAACAATAACAAAGCTTGCGAGAATTGAAGTATAAAAAGTAGATACCTCAACAAGAATTTTCTGCATCCATGACGATATGAATGTTGATGTCAAAGAAGTTCTTCAATATATGTATACATGTTGGCACTGCATATGTCCATAAACATGTTATAGTGCAAAGTACATCGACCATGAAATAATAGAAGAAACTACAAAAATGATAAAATAGACAAGAACCAGTAAACTAAAAGCTCTCAAAAGGTCAAAAATCATTGTTTCTAATAGCAAACTAATTCAATTATCTCATATAGGTTAAATTAAGATTTAATCTATAAGAACAATAATTCTCTAAGGCAAAAACGAAACGAAACGGTAAATAATAAGCACAATGTAAAGAGCAAGATGCTATTAGTAGTAAGTTAAAAAGGCAAAAGCATGAGAGCCTTAGTGTAAGCACTACTCAGAATCCAATGGGTCATAGAGAGGAGGAAATTGACATTGACTTGGGTTGAGGACAGGTTTTTGTAAGGATAAAGATGAGCCATTAGTTTTCGGGTTAATTTTTTGACAAATTAGATTGACATAAGCTTTACCAAATGAAGTATCAACAGGAGATCTCGAAATATTTAATGAAAATTAAATAAATTAGATTTGTAGAGTTATAGAAGAAAAATGGTCAGATGACTTGGTGAGGACTAGGTGAAATGCTTGGGTTAGGACTAAGAATTGGCCAATCTAGCAAAGAACATGAGCATGGGCCATGTTTGGGTGCAAAAATTGTATGAATGAAAGGGTCTAACTAACCAAGTTGTTGAGCCTCCAAACTGACCTTGGCAAACCTTGGCAAGGCAACCAAAGAGTAGTGAAACTAAATGAATTAATGAAGTTTGAGAGAGACTACTCAATGACCAAGTTGAAAAAGACACATGGAAGGCATGTGTCAAGTGGCCGAAAGAGAGCAAATAATTGGGTTAGCAATAATGATTTGCATAGAGACATTAACAGAAGTGCTCATCTACATCTTTTGAGGGAGATGGTCAAATACAAGAAGAAAAGTTATGAAAAAAAATTAGAATTGAACAAAACAAGTTTTGAGTCATAAACTATTAATCACATTTTTTTCAACTAAGGCTATAGTTTCCATTCATTTATGCTTTTAATATTTTAGCAGCAAGTGTTTAAAATATAATAATCTCGTAGAGATGCATGAAATATATGGCAAGTTCTCGTGCAAAACTAGGACTCTTTCTTATACAAACTCGACAAAAAAAAACTAAAGCCACATATTGGAAAGGAATACGCTGCAACAAACCAACAAAATGCCATCATAAACATATAAAACAAACACAAAGATTTACATGATTTAGCATAAAACATATATAAGAGAGAACAATTCACTAAAAAAAACATAACAATGTAATAGTTATGTAGAAAAAAATGAACAAAGATCTAACCCAATTTTTCTCAAATCACAAAATGCACGTAAAATATAATTCCATCAAATATCTCTCTAATCAATAACCACCAAAAAAAACAAAACCGTCTACACAGATGGTACACTAAAGATCTTGATTTCTAAATCATTGTGGAAGTCTACCAATACATGTTGATACTAAGAAAACCTAAATCATCAAGCCAATTGATTCAAAATCATCTCCAAAAATTCACAACCATCACAAACTTTGATTCTATCATCACAAAATACCTTCTCTAAAAGATTCCTCATGCCTTAATTTTGTATCGTTCCTCTACCAAAATGATGAAATAAGCTACAAAATAGAATCCCTAAAAAACCATCACAATGATCATCCAACACAGCTGCTACATATTATAGCTCATATTACATTAAAAGCCACATGAAACTGTAATGTGGACATGATTAACTGCTTTCATCTCATAACCATAACCCATGCAGCATACACCTATTCAGTTGTATATCACAACTGATTAAACATCATGAATATCTCCAACCAATAGACTCTCCATCACTTATTTTTCCAAACAAATCGTAGTTATGCATAATAGTTTGCAATAACTGGCTCAAAACCAAACTTTCAAAATATAAAATTTGTTATCTTCAACAAAATTTATCTCAAATCCAAACTATGATTTCATCAATATCAAATCAACTAAGCTTTACACATCACCTTCTTCTAGACAGCTCATCAACCACAAACCATCTGTGCATAGCTACATCCTGCCTCCTTGCTCAAACTCATCTTCCCTCCCACTTGTGGATCCCTCGCCTGTATGAGTTCTATCGATCTCCCTGCTACGGCATAGCAGCTCGATAGGAGAATGGCATCGGTGCAGTGCTCCTCGCCCATTGCCACCAAAGTTTCTCTTGCCAGCTCCCCTATCCTGACTTCTCCATGAACCCTACATGCCGCAAGTAATGCTCGCCAAGCGATGGCATCACCTCCAAAAGGAAGGCCTTTCATAAAATCATAAGCTTCTCCCAAGCGTCCTGCTCTGCCCAACAGATCAACAATGCAACCGTAGTGCTCAATCCCTGGAGATAGCCTATATTTTTCAACAATTCTCATGAACAACTCTTTCCCTAAGTCTACAAATCCTCCATGGGTACAAGAAGACAAAACCACCAACAAAGTGATTTCATTAGGTCTCATTCCTGTCTCTTCCATTTCCTTGAATAACTTTAAAGCATCTTCTGAGCTGCCATGTACTCCAAATCCCATGATCATGGTTGTCCATGCCTTCACATCCCTAGTTTGCATTCCATCAAAAACTGCAACTGCTTCCCCAAGGCATCCATTCTTTATATACATATCCATAAGAGCCGTACCAAGGGAAGATTCAATGTCGAGCTTTTCTTTGTTAGCATACTGGTGTATAAGCCGACCAAGGGCTAATTTCCCAGAGGAGGCACAAGCTGCCAGCAATCCAACAAGCGTGGAGGCATTTGGCTTTACTCCATGAGCCCTCATTTGCTGCAATAGCACTAAGCATTTGTCCAACGAACCTTCTTTAGCATACCCGTCCACAATGCAATTGTAAAGCACTACATCTCTTGTAGGCATTTCCTCGAACACCCGCCTAGCGTGTTCCATGGTTCTGAGCTTTGCATACATGTTCGCAATTGCAGTTGACACCTTTAGATCAGAAACAAGTCCGGCCTTGATGCAGTAAACATGAAGGGATTCGCCACTGAAATAAGCATCCGTAAATGCTGAGAAAGCTGTGATAATTGCAGCGGGACTGGACAGCACTTCACACTCTAACATATTCCTAAGCAATGAAATGACTTTTAGCGGCTGTGATGCTCGGTCATAGCCACCCAACATGGAGCTGTAAGAAACAGCATCTCTTACGTAGGGCAATTCCTCGAACAGTAGGCGGGCGTCGCAAATCCTTCCACACGCGCAGTAGAAATGTAAAAGAATGTTCCTTAGATTTAGAAAGTAGTCGAACGCTGTCTTAGACGCCAAGCAATGGAGTTGCTCTCCAGGGCAGATGGCTAGTTTCCGTGAGCAAACCTTGAGGGCAGTGATGAAGGAGAACTGGTCGAGAGGGAGAGCATGGGCTCTGATAGAGTTGAAGAGGTGGAAGCTCTCTTGCAGGTTTGGGTCGGGGGAGATCGAGTGGGCACGCAGAATGGTGTTGAAGGCAAAGAGCGTGGGTGATGGAATGCAGCGGAAAAGAGAGAACGCGTGGGACACATCGATAAGAGCTGCCGCGGCGAGGAGCTTTACGGCGGGGAATGGAAGTAGATCGCTGCCGGTTTTGATCATGGCGGCATGAATTCGGTAGAGGTCGGAGACACCAGTACAAGATCTCAGGAGCTTGGAGAGGTGATGCGGGCGCAGATAGGAGGAAAGCAGCACGAGCGACCGCCGGGTTTGGGTCGCCGCAGTACTCATCTACCATTGTGGAGACGCTATCCGACATTAACGACGAAGAGAACAGTGCATTACCCGTAACATTTATATTTACATATTTAAAACTTCTTAGTAATTAAAATTAATATATAAAATCATATAAAAATAATTAACTTAATCAAAATAAAAAATCTTTTCCTATAAGCTAATATTAGATAAGTTAGTGCCCAAACAAACTTACAAGAAAATTAAAATTATTTTAGCACATTTAATTGATTTAATGACATCATTTCAAAAATATGATGTCTCTTTTCTATAATCTAATTAAATTTACTTAAAAAAATCTTCATTGTAAAGTTGGTATAAGTTGAATATTGAAATGTTTTAATTAAGTATTCAAAATTATAAATAAAAAACATATGTATCATCTAGAAATGCTCAAATACTATTATGTATTATTTATAAATATTAATTATTGAATAATTATCAAGTAATATGATTAAACATTCACACAAATCAACAAATAAATTGAATAATGCAAATGATAATAATAAATTTAATTAGTCCTTCAAATCTCACTTAAAACCACCATCACACCAACTTATATTAATCACTAATTTTCAAATTAATTAAAGTAATCATTAGAAAAGTGAGAACATTAAACCCTTCTTCAAGCAAAGAATAAAAGTATTATATTTAGTTCATTTTTCTTTCATATATTATATTGTATAGAGAGACCTAGTTTTAAAGAGGATAAGTTAACTATAACTCTAATTGCTATGAAAAAGTTTGTTATTGTCAAAGCCATTAGTATAGTTATTACTTGGTTTCATCGCTTTTATGGGCCTGTAAGTGCAATCAAACTCGCATCTTGCTATCACTTCACTGTCAGAGATTATCAATAACTTTTTAACATATGCTAAATTTCATTAGAAAGATCTTTTTTTTATGTTGTTGTGAGCACCAAGACTACTCACATCAATAGTGAGAGAAACAAAGTTGTTAATTGGATAGCTCATTATGTTTTATATTATGAATTTTTTAAAACTAAAGTATGCCTCTTCTCAAAATTTTAACTTTTATTTTGTTAAATTACATTTTATATGAAAGAGGGTAACTAAACATTCAAAATATAAGAGAGCCAAGGGAATAATTTTATATCGACTACAGAAGATCCCAAGTAATATAAGTTATAAAACTTAAAATAATAAAGTGTCTTTTGTTGAAGTTGAAGTAGTTTTAAAACAGATGATCAAATGTAAAACCATCTAGATAAGTACAAAATCTAATTAAATCAAAATAATATCTCATTATGAAAGGTGGGAAGTTACACATCAACTATAGGTTCAACATATACAAAAATACCATCAGACTTTCCATTCATTACAAAATTATACAAATATCTATCGAGCAGTGGTGAGTACATACTCATCCCAATTGTTTTCCAAATCTATCCCTCTTTGTGTACTTATGACATGTCCTATAATATAAATATAATTAGCGAGAATAATATTCTAAAGATAAATTTGAATAATAAATAACATTTAAATGATAATAATATGAATTAAAAATATTAAATAAATTAAATAAAATAACATCATGATATCAATAATATATTATGTTCATCATAAATACCAACAAGTCACTAATAATCTACTAAGACAAGACAAAACCTAATATCAAATATTTTCATATATAATCATCAACATACATAACCATATATGTGAGGGCCTCACCTAACCAAATCACAATAATTTGTAATAGAAGATTAAACATAAAGAATTAGATGCATAAGAATACATAAACATTAAGTGGAGATATGACGATAAAACAAAACTAAAATTTAGCCAATAAAAACATAAATCATATAATCAACTTGTAATAAAACCTCTAAAAATACAGCTGTCAACAAAAGATCTTCAACTATAAAATCATACATATAAAACAATTCTTGAAATATAAGGTACTAAATTGAAAACAAAAAAGACATTATGTGAATACAACCATAGAAAATCAACTTCACACAAGACTTCATTTACAACCTCATATAAAGAGTAAGATCTTCCTCCATAATATCATAATCTCTCTCTTGATATAGATACATGACTTATAATATAAATATTAATAAGACTTTAAAAATCTTAATAGATAAATTATATAAAACAACAAAGCATAAGAATACTATAATACAACAACTAAAGTATAAACATTATCATAATAATAAAACAAGTCATAATCATAAAAAAAACACAATCCAAATTATCCAATAAATCAAAAATACAAGTGAAACTCCGTAAACTATGAAAATAATTGTTCCTTGTTTCCAATTTTCAATGTATTATATTCTATAAGACTCGAGTTCTCTTTTGATCATTATCCTTTGGATTTAATAAATAATATATATATGACAATAATTTATGCATAGTAAACTAGCATATATCTAAATGAAAGACACCACCCTAACTATCTCATACAAAACATTAATGGCTATATATGTAAGGGTATCTTTATCCTATTACATGAGGTCATGGTACATGTAAAGACATCCTTATCTTATAACATATAATGAAGATAATGTTTGAAGAAAATCTCATTATTATTTTCTAATTCATCATTTATAAATAATTTATAAGTCATGTAATATATAAATTTCACCAATTATTTTTTAATTATTGTATATATATCCATGTCTCATAAACATTTTCATGTAGATACTTTTTGTTTCTAGGTGAACTTGGTAAATACATAATGCCAAAATAAAATCACATATAATTAAAATTATAAATAGTCATGCTATATAAAAATATCAACATATCCAATAAAATAATCACATGAGAAACTATTTAAAAATATATAAATTATTATGATAATTACATCATAATTATCAGATTTATCTATTTGAATTTAAAATAAAAAATTTATTATATAATCTTTCTATTTTATAGATTTTCTATAATATCATACATTCAAATAAATCACTAAACTTTTTTTAATATATATATATATATATAAAACAAATCCTATTAATCATAAAATTTAAAAAAACATTCTTACCATTATTCTCGTAATACCTCATTAACGTATTATTTTTTTTGGCCCCAACATACAATATATTTCTTTTAGAACATTCTTACTATATTATTCATAAGATACCTTATGCTATTCAATATGTTTAATTCTTTACTGACATCCACTTGTAAAGTACTTTCATTTTTCTTGACTCAAAAACGAACTATCATTTGCATCCCATATAAAGTATGTCTTAACAATTTAATTTCCTCTATATGTCTCACCAAACATACTCTATTTTGACCTCACCATATAATAAGTCTAATTATACTAAACATTCTATTAGAAAAAAGGATCATACTTAACTCATAATGCCTCCAAATAGGTATTATATAGTGAAACCAATCTATATTATGCTATAACAAACTAACTTATTGAACTAACTTTACCTGACCAGACTATACATCTCCTCCAACATATGACAAGCTCTTACCCAAATGGGCATCTACTAAAGAAAACCTAATCATTTTCCAATCTAAACCATTCCCACAACACACTTAGCACATACAACAATCTAAACACAGCTAATTTTGTATAAAAATTGATTTAACAAACTAAAAGAATGCAAAATTAATCCTAATCTTATCCGACTTATTTCCTTTCTCTACTTTCCTCCACTCCAGTTGTTGTCCAGCAGTTGTTTTCTTCACCTCCCACTCCCAACCTCTCTTTCCTAGCAAAGCCTTCTCTCTTCATTCTCCTCTGTTTCATCTTCTTTCATTCTTCTCTCCTTCTTTGTTTTCTTTTTCCTTAATTTCTCTACTCACCGCCTAATGGATCCAACTAAAATCCCTTTCAAGCTTATCTCATCATGTTGAAATACTAAATCATAATTTTCCTTTTAATAATGGATTCATTTTTTTTTCCTAAAAATTTATAACTAATCATTCAAAGTAAAAAACTTATAATTCAATACCGTTGAATCTCGTAAAGAGATTATTTCAATAATATACTCAAATAAATTTTTTTATCTCGTTTAAAATTATGACATGTTACGCAAAACCATATCAATTTAATAATAATATAACTAATAGACACCACATATTAGTAAATTAACTTCATTAAATTGAATTATATATAATTACAATCCTATTGATTTAATCTTATTATTTATAACAAATTACATACAACAAAATTATAGATTATCATAATATATATAATTTTTTATTTTTATTCTTATTAGTATTCACTCATTTTCTTCTTTTCTTTTTTTCTCTTGTTTTTTCATATTCTCTTCTTTTTTTTATCATTTCCATGTTTTCTCGTACTATTGCAATCTTAATGTTTTTATTTTCTCTCTCTTTTCTATTTTTTTTCATTTGACATCTTCTCATTATATATACCTCTATCAATAAGTATATCCTATGATGTCATACCACACATCAAGGCCCAACATATAGTGATAACAATGATGAAGCAAAAGATCTTTGATGCCAATTCATCGCTTGGTATGCTGCCTATGCTATTGAGTAAGAGATCTTTGATACGAACTCATAGATACTACAAGTGCTATTAAATAAGAGATCTTTAATGTTAACTTAAGGCCCAAAATATTACTAATATTTTATCATATTTTGCATTCTATACTACTGTCTTATTTTCTTTCTCATTAATCTTTATGAGTTAATGCATTTGTATTAATTCTTTTTTGTATATCACTTTGTGTTAACTATTTTGGCTTAAAAGTCATAATTTGGGGAACAAAAAGTATGTTTACTAAGCTTCAATCTTCATTCACCAATTAAGTGTTTGCTTATCTTAACTTAAATTTCCAACATGAAGACATACCAATGAGAAACTATATTCATCTTATATTCCACGATATAAGCCTAGGAAAAGCAACAAATGCATTTGCCAATGAAAAATACCTTAACAAACAAATCCACATCATCAGCTTCCTAAATTTTCATAAATGCCACTAATATAAGCTTTTTGATATGCATTAGCTGTTACGGTTTCAATTAAAGAAATGTGCATGACAACAAGGTTGAGAGTAGCTTCATCTTCAAAAGACAAATGAAGATAAAGACTTGAAGCAACCACATCTCTATCCTAGCCTTGATTATTCACTTCTAGGTGACAACTTGTAGAATGCAAATGCTTGAGGGCCATCTAACTTTTATTTAATGAAAAATATGGACATTATCTAGACTTAGACTCATTAAAGTTCACACCATCTTTGTTGAAGTTCTCTATACAAAACCCCTGGATATGTCTCACACCTAATGGATAAACCCATTAGGTTAAGATAAGCTTATATATCTTTGTTTTGACTAAAACAAAAAAAATAAGAATGAAAAAAAAAAGAAAACAAAAATCATTTGTTCACGTATGTTTAATAAACTTACAAGCAATCAATAATTTAAGTCCCTTTCAACAGTTTGAAGAAATTTTTATTTCATTTTTTGAATTTTTTTGAAGAAGATTTATTTGGACTTCTCAACATTTAGAAACTTTTTTATTTCACAATAATCAATAAAAATAACTTGATGCACAAATGCCAACCATCATATTCCTAAATTTTCATAAGACACTACAAATATAAGGTTTATGATGACATTAGTAAAGGTTCCATTCAAAAAATGTATGTAACAACAAAGTTGAGAATGGCTTCATATTCAAAAGGAAAATGAAGTTTTTGAAGCGATCATATCTTTATCCTAGCCTTGATCGATTGTTTATAGGTGAGAACTTGTAATATGTAAAAGCTTGAAGGACCTGAACTTGAAGATTTGAAGCAATTACATCTCTATCCTAGCCTTAATCATTTGGTGACAACTTGCAACACATAAAACCTTGAAGGGCCTCCTAAGTTTTATGTTAAGAAGGATCGTGACATCCTTATTTTATTTCATGAAGAATAATAGATTATAATTAGAACTCAAGCCCATTGGAACTCACATCTTCTCTATTCAAGTTCTTGACACAAAAACACTAGATATATATCATGCCCAATGCACCAACTTACATCAAAATATGTTTATCCATCTTTGGTTTTGATTAAAATAAAGAAAAAATGCAAAACAAAAAAAATATAAATCATTTTTTACATTTGTTTAATAAATTTAAAAGAAGCCAATCTTCTATGTTCCTTTACCACACCTCAAAGAAATTCTTATTTCACTTTTTAAAATTTCTTAAAGAGTTATTTTGTCTTTTAGAAATGCCATTTTGCTAGTATATATGATTTTTATACAATGTCTTGAGTTGAAGTGAAGTTGATCATCCAATTGTTTAGTACATAGTAAAATCTTGGTGATGGTAAGCTCTTTTTAGATTCATCTTTTTTATATGTCAATGAGTTACCAAAAGAGAAAATTATCTTTTGATATAATTTTTTCTTGAGGTGTTCATTATATTTCATTAACATTTGACATACACACAAGTTCATCAAAATGAGTGCAAAACAATAAAAACAACTCTTATGAATATGTTAGACCATCAAAGAAGGGAATTTTAAAAAAATATCAACCACAAGGTAATTAGCCATTTTGCATTCCTTATAAATAACCTACTTTCATAATCATAACCTAACTAAATGGAGAAGTTTGACCAAATCGAAACCCGTCACCATTTCTTCAAAGATGACTTCAATAAGCATATTATGCTCCCATTTATGTTTGTTTTTGTTCACATTTAATGAACAATAGTAGACCACATTTACAAGGAAATACCAATCATGTGGGAACCAGTGTGATAGTTTGATTCACTTTAAGTGTCATAAAAGTTATACAATTGCTAGATCCAATTCTAAATTTTAATTTGTCACGGCAACAAACATCAGCATAGTTAGATCAATGATATATAATTTTTTATACTTGCTTATTCAGTTATAATTTCTCTGATCATAATTTTTACCTATCATATTTCTTATAATCTTATATCTACATCTACAGCATTGTGATGATAAGCAATTGATCATTCCCCATTACATAATAACATGATAACACAATATTATAGTCACCAATTAATTTTTTTAAAAAAAATATCATATGAAATATTAATTTGCTTCACGTTGAGATAATTGATCATCTTAATAGTGCTTTTCAAGAGTACTTCGAAGAATCTCAACAAAATATATGTGACATTCCTATTCATCAAATCTTATCTTTAGAAAAAATAAATGAACTGGTTTTTTTCAAATTAGTTTACAGACATGCAATAAGCAAGTTTTGGAAATAGTACTAATAAACAAGCATACATGAAAACGAGAAAAAATGCATCTCTCAAAAAGAGGTGCACCAAAAAATCGCTTTTCAGTTAATATAGCACTTTCAATTCATGCTAAACAATGCTAAAACCAAGTTAACTATTGCACAAATCTTAACAAATATGATTGTACATGCAGTTATTGTGAAATGTGCCTAAGACTTTGCCTTATCCAATATGCTACTAAAGCACAAATTTGTTGCAAGAAAGAAGTCAAAAATGAACTTGGCTTACTAATTCCTGCGTTGTTTCTGTCGAAGCTTGGTTCGTCGACACACAAAAGCCATCAGACCAATTAGAGAGGCCAGCTCAAGTATTGTAAATACCCTGAGCCCTACCAAAATCCAAACAAAAAGAGAAGAAATAAGATCATTTCACTATGATTCACTTTGGTATAATTTCACCCAATTCACTTAGGCCACAGCTTATAATAGTATTGTAAATAATCACCTTTTAGATATAGGACAAGGTCCTCCAAATCAATTCCAAAATTCTTTTCCTTCATGTTAATTTGATCACTTTCTGTATCTATTGAAAGAAAACTATCTCCATTGCTCAAACCATCAGCTCCACCTTTAAGGCATGAATTTTGGCAAACAACACCACCATCATACTCATCACTTCCATCACAACAATCTAGTTGGAGTCATCAAAACACCCATCAAAACTTGGAGGGAAAAACAATGACAATGGTGTCAAAAAAAAGCATGACAAATGGGTGACTAACCACAAATTCGATCATTCACTCTGGACGAAAACAAAATTCGTGGCACATCTCCCACATTTCTGCAATAAAATTTGCCCTCGGGACATGCAGATGTTCCTAAAATGCATAAAAAAAGAAGGTAAACAAAAGATTATCTGCCAAATCCTGGTTTTATTAAATCTGAAGGGCAATACAACAAATTATAAAAAACTAGGTTAGTTTTGAACATTCACAAGTTTATCAATCTTTTTCTTTTATATGGCTAAGCAAGATGTTTTATGCATTTGTACAGCCCCTTAGTAAAGGAAGTGAGTGAAGAAGAACTCCCACTCTTTAATATGTCAGTGTCAAAAAGGTAGTTCCTTGAGTTGGGTCTAAAGTCTTCTTGCGTGAGCACATAAGACTTACACCGGGTAAACTTGAGCCATTTTTTTCCTACATATTATATTTCAAAGAGCAGGACATAAAGATTTCATGATTATCCAAAAGGCAATGATCCATCGCTTGCATCTTATTAAGTCAACAATTATTCAATTGTTTAAAAGGATTTTGGGAAGAAGATGTGCTCTCAGTGATTGCCCTGCTACTTGAGCTTTAAAATCAGACTGTTCAGGTATTGCCAGCCCAAAACACCAATCCATTCCTTGGTTAAAGTCAAAAAATTAATGCAATGGACATAAGAAAGCAGGACGAGATGATACTTAATACATAGCTACTACTTTGATAAACAAAGGTTCCATTGCTTTGTGTTTTGGAGCAATTTGCATTACTAATTTATAACTATTACCTTTGAAATGTTTTTGTTATGAACTCTATGTCGATTAGCTACTTGATGATCACAGCTCTTGAATGTTTTGCTTTTTGAAAAAAGAGTAGAATTCCATTGTCAAAAGAGTAAAGCATGCCTAAATTTACTGTTGAAACTAAATTTCATCCAAATAGCAGCAACGGTACAACCATTTCTCATTATGAATTAACGACTCTGTCAGCACTTCGTGGGAGGTTTTTTAACAGATTCTTTTTATAAAAGCACGTTAAAAGAAAATAAATTCTCTGAAGCATTGGGTTAGTTGTCCATCAGATAGGCAACAAACTCTAACCCGGTTAACAACCAGTAGCCATCCAACTTTGTCATCAATCATATCAATTGCAAAGTAGCTAATGGTACCTGTCAAGTGGGTGAAAAATTCTTCAATGATTTTGTTGTATTTTGTATTTGGTTGAAAATGAATTAAAATAATTGAATTGCACTGTCACTTTAACGACGTTCTCCAATGAACTGACCAATTTTTTTTTATCAGTTTTGTAATTTTCATATCTTAAGTTGCCCGTTTGACAGGTGATTACGATGACAACAACTGTTAATTCACCATCTTGAAGACTCATGATCACTCCTTTTCTCCACAATGGCTAATGACCACCTCCTCCATTCAAGCCCTAGTTCTTTATTCACCATCAACCTAATGTCCAAGAACTCTCTCAAGCCCTTGTCCAATCCTGAGCTCCTTTCCAAACCTCATCGCCATTGCCATTTCCAAACCCCAATTATCCATTGTGCAACCTCACAACCTCCCCCTTCATTCAAATTAACTCATCAATCTAAAGCTCTCAGCTTTCTCCAACCCCACATATCCTAGTCTATCCAACAACTCTTCATGATCAAGCTAAAGCCCCTAACCTAAGTCCCACCTAAACCTAAATCCCTCGGCCATAACCTTTACCAAATCTTTATACCCACTTTCCTTCATCGTGCATTAACTTATTCGATTTACCTTCTTTTATTTATTGTGATTATTAGTGTCATAGCAAAAAATGGAGTGGTAGCGAATGTTCCGTCCAAGTATCACCCTAACTACTTTGGCCTATTGCATGGACAACAATTAAGAAGCCATTTGCTACAATTCGAATGATTCAACAGTTATACCAACTGTCCCATACAGGTAAAATGTTCGACCCCATTTTAGTTTGAAATACCTGAATTTGAAATCGGCCATGGAAGGTTGTCATGCATCATCTTCTTCACCGTTACCGGCCATTAATTAGTGTAGGTGTTAACGATCGTATGATGAGCAGCTTACACATATGTCGGCCATTACCAGCCGTTTACGCATGCGCGTGCTCATTTTGCATTTTTTGCATTTTTAACCTATATAATCGGGGTATTTAATACTTCATCTTGTTTCTGCTAAATTTGAAACACTGACTTTGGACGCAACCAGAATGGAAGAAAAATAGAGCAACACCTCTTTGCGGTTCGATGAAGTTGACGCTAAGCAATTTCAACAATTTATGAGCATCTAGGGTTCAGAGATAGAGAAAGGTACCAGGTTCGTCGGTGCCGTCTGGGCAATCGCAGAAACCGTCGTTGAGGCGGTCCCTTGGGAAGGTTTTTGAGCCGTCCCTGCAAGCGATTGTGGATCCTGCATAGTATTTCTCGTCTTGAGGGGATATGCCGACGAAAGAAGAAGGAGGGAATAGAGAAGCCGAAAAGACAAGGAGGGAGGAGGTGAGAAGAAGACTGGTGACGGCCAACAAGCAGCAACGAGCGGCCGGCCTCATCGGCCAGTCACTTCGTCCTGCTTGCTGGTTAACCGAAAAACTGAATACGTGTGCCTCGTTGAAGACTCGACCCTATTTGTGAAAAAAATATATTTTTTTTTTAAAAAACAATGTAAAAGGAAATATTTTTTATGAAAAATAATTTTAAAATTTCGATGTTGTTAAATATTAAAAGAATAAATAAATAAATTTGAAACCTACTTACTATGATCTTACTACGATATTATGAAGGTATGTTATATACTAAAATCTAGTAATATGTCACATTACTAAAAATAAAGTATTATAAAATATAAAAATAAATATAGAATTGGGTAGAACTAGTCGAGATGAGTTCAAAAATATTTTTTTATCTTAATCGAGATTCATTTGAAATTATTATAAATTATAAAAGTTTAATAGCTATAAATAATATTTTGTTTATTTTATTCATTTAAATTTATAACCTAATTTTGGATTTACCGAAAATAGGTTTACCTTCTCCCTTTTCTCGTCCCTGATACTGCAAACCTTATGCTCATCCTCTCGTGTGAAACAACGAATAGAGGAAACCGAAAAATTTAAGTTTTAATTAGTCTTTTATCTTGCTAAGAGATTGCTTCAAGTAAAAATACAAAAACATTTTAAACATTTGAGCTTAAGAAGATAAGAAGCCAAGGAAAGAGAAAGTGACAAAATAGAGAGAAAGAGAGACAGAAGAAAAAAGAAAATTTAATGAACAATTTGCACCAATTTGGAAGTAAGTTTGTGCAATCTTAAATGTGTAATTGATGAAATTACAATTGTGCAGATTGTTGTTTAATGCTAATAATTGTTATTACGTCATAGGTTAAACCTGAGCAAAGAATTTGATTAACAACATGATTAGTCAGGAAAAACAAAAAAAACTTGAGATAACTACTCTAACATAAAATATATATATACGTATGTTCGATGTAATACTAATTGGTATAAATATGACATCACGTAAGAGTCATATGCAGAGTATGTGATGTTTGATATATTATTGTTATGTTATATTTATTTATTGTGGAGGAAATAGTATTTTTGAAACTCGATCATACAATTAGATGTATTATTATGTATAATATTATATTAACTAATAATATTTTTTGATTTAATTAACATGTTATAAATGTATATACATTAGATTATACATGTTGTTTTAATTGCATACATCAATTATACATTTTATAATTATGAAACTTGTGCATGTGAAATAAAATGATGAGAATTCTTATTTAAATCAATTGAAATAAATATAGTCATTAGTGAATTATTTAATTTAAAATATATTATTTTTTACAACTAATGACTAATGTGCCACATTGACAGAGATGTGATATTATGACAATGCCTAATAGTAAGTGGATCACATAATTAAGACTAGGATTATTGAAAATATTAAAACACTAAGCATTATTATACATGAAAATATGACATGAATAATGAATAAATAAAATTTTTATTGTAAGAAAATAAATTGAAACAATGATAGTAACTAACTATATCGAGAGAGTGAGAGCAGCAGCATAATCATTATAAAATTTACTTAGTTAAGTGAAAACAATCATAAATAAAAAAAAATTAAGAAAAAATGAATGAAAACAATAAGTATGTGTATATTATTTATTTTATGGTTGTGACATATTTTTTTTATAGTTTATTATATTTCATGTTATATTTTAATTTGAATGAGGTATTGCCTATTTATTCTTTATTTTAATTTAAATGATTTAGATCCCATAAGTGGTTTGTCTAAAAATTTTGTTTTTTTACATATACATTTATTGTTAAATGTATGCATACGATTGTGATGATTGGCTCAATTTTTTTTGCACTAACTTTTTAAGTACATCAAGATCACAACATAAAGATGATCACTTATAAAATTTGATTGTAGAAATAAAAAGTAAAATTATGAAAATTTTATAAGTGATTCATTTATATATATACAAAGTAATGTGTTTAAGTTTGTTATATTAAAAATTCTATCTTTATGATTCAAGATAGAATATAGAGATGAAAATCCTAACAATGAGACTATTAGTATCAATTATAGAGGTAGTCCCTCTCAATAGCACAAAGTAAGAAAGGAATAATATAAATTGGCTAAGTTCATCTTATTAAGGAGAAGTGCACCTTTAATTACAAGTATGAGAAGGGATATCTTTAATTACAAGTGTGAAGAGGGGCATCAAATAGACAAGTTAGTTAAACAATTTTTTAAGTTACATCCACCTCAATTTATCGATGTCAAAGATTATATGCAGGCTAAGGATTAACTAAACAACATATAAAAATTATTTGATAGCATGTTTTTTCATACAAAATAGAAGAGTCTCCTTGGCAACCCTTATGATAAAAGGTGTTACAAAAGATTGGTAGATTGGTCATAAAAAGGCTAAAACTTGAAGACAAGTTAAATTTAGAAATATCTTAGCAAGACTTTTATAGAGTTGTTTTGCAAATGATATATACCTCCATCAATAAAGAAATTAAATGTAAGATTAACTAAATAGACTGTATAAAATAGTTTATTATAATAGCATATGAGCAAAAATTTTTATCTCTTATTAAATATGTTCTAGAGATAGTGGCTAAAAAATAACATCAGTGTTATATGTTTAGAAAGGGGGTACAAAATTCTATTAAAAATATTATGACTCATTTAGATTTTATTTTCATAAAGAGAATCTACAGAGTTAGCTTGTCAAATGTAATAGGACCAAGTTGCAAAGGAGACAAAAAAGAATCTAGAAGAAAGAAAAGGAGCTAGTGTAGCATCTATGAGTGGATCTAAATTCAAAAATCCAATTATAATAAATCAAGATCACAATCTTCTATAACTCATTCTGAATTAAGAATCAACTAGAAGTCTTAATATATGAAGTGAAATCTATTATGCGAAACTTACAAGAGGGGTAAATTGTTGATTTTTAAAAGTAATTTTTTTATTTTTGTTTCTTAAAAATAATTTTATGTTTATAAGAAATCTTGATTATATGTATATATTATCTTTAATATGATAAAGAAAAATAAAGATAAAAACTAAAATGATACAGAAGAAGTTTTAGATGGTTCGGTTTAAATTAAAATATACATTCATCCTTAACTGAGGTTAGAAAAAACACCACCAACAAAAGGTTATAACTGAAGTTTTTTTTTACAATTCACCTCCAACCTACTAGTTTTTGTGTGCTCAACTAAAACCCAGGTTTTTACCAGTTCAACCTTAACTCGGTTTTTTATAAGATCAAATCGAACTTAGGCTTTTGCAAATGCTGGGCCGCCAAACCCAAGAGAAATGTAAGAATACAATAAGACAAAAATAATTTTGATAAAGTTATACAACTTTCTATACTTTTTTATTAATATAATAAGACATAATGAGCTTAAATTTAAAAAGAAAAATGAGAATTTGAAAGATTAAATATCCAAGGCTTAGTTGGAAAACTTTGACTATTTGGAAAATTTAACAAACTTGAATGATTCCAAAACTTTCATATTCAAATATTGCACATTTTGTTTTTATTTCTCAATATAACAATATAATATAATATTATAATATTATTTGAGTATAAAATCAAAAGTTTATTATTTTTTAGCCTCCATATAAATAACTAAACAAAATGTAAATTTTGACAACAACATCAACTCAAATAAGAACATCACTTCAGATTCATCTCGATAAATACTTTTAAAATCACTTATATTTATTGGGATTTAAATTCATCTAAATGCAAACATGAAATTTATTTTTTAATAAAACTAATATATATTTACTCAAATTTTCCTTTTAATTTCATCTAATTCCCTCAACTCCAAACAAAGTCTAATTACTCCACTTCAAATTTCTTTTACCATCGTTTTTTATTTTTACAAACTAATTATAAATCTTTTACCATAAAAAAATCTCATTTATAAGCAAAAAATTAATACATTTATTTCTCAAAAATCATAAAACATTACTAATCATGAATATTGTCATGTAAATATACCATAAAACATTACTAATCATGACCTAAAAATTCTTATAAAAACTAAACACTCATGTAATATTAAAACTAGGTCCATCAAGCAAGCCTAAAACCAATGCTTATTTGAAATTTTGATTTTTTTTTTTTTGGGGGTTGTTAAATGGTGCTCAAATTCAAACACATGATTAGCACAAATTAAATCAATCATAACCCAAATCAAATTTAAAACAACTGAACATAAAAATGCATGAGTTCAAAGAGATTTATTGGAGCAATCAATCATAACCCAAATCAAACTCCAAACATGTATAGTTTGATTTGCTTGATATGTTTACCATGATAAAAAAAAAAAGGCAACACAACCAAAGAAGAACGTTGAATCTTCATAAAATTGAATAATTTTGAACTTCAATCGTGCCCAAAGTGGCATCAAAATCAACAATAAGGTTTTAGTTGGTCAGATTACATAACCAACTACAAACCTTTTCTTCCCCCAAGTTGATATGAGCTTTAATGATGGCTTAAAGGAAAATTTCACTACAAGTTGATACTCTTCCTGTTGAAATAATCCCTAAGGAGCTCTGCTCCTTTCTGATGGTATTGAGAGGAGCCGAAGAAGATCAGGTGTAAATCTTCCATATGCCGAGGCCATAACCCAGTCGAATTAAAACGAGTTCAAAAAGCATGTGCACAATGCTTGTAAGCCGGATCTTCGATCCAGGTATCTCAGTCCAGTTTACCGATACTTCGACCATTGGAATGTTTAGATGCTTACAGAGATACACAAGCTCGACATCAAAGCACCACCTGAAGACAATGTTGTTTTCAATTCGCGCATTCTAATTGATATAGAATACTACAGAACACAAGTATTACATCATTAAGTGTTAATGAAACAAGTAGTGTTACAAAATAACTAAAAAAACTCCAGAAGAATTGAAACAAGTCTTCTTAGGCATGCAATAAATACCTTTTCAATCTAATGTTGGTAAAAAGTTTTCGAGCAGCAGCTCTTGTGAACAACTTAAATCCACACTGAAAGCATATGTTAGTTAACATGTTAAAAAGAGACGAGAAACATATAAACAAAACTGTTTTAACCAAATAAAACATATACCTGTGTATCATGGATACCTGGACCAGCAGCCAATAAAACCACAAGATGGAAACCTTTCATTAGAAAGTTTCTATACCATTTTCTCTGGAGAAGAAACAAGAAGTATTAAACTAGAGATGCAAGTTATTCAAATCCAAGAAGGGTTTTTGAGCAACTTACTGTAGCAATTGCCTGCTTCTCAAGATGTGCACGAGAACCAAATATAGATGCTTCAATATTGGGTAACTTCAGTCTCAGATCAGCTTGTGATTTAGCTGGTGATTTTCCATCTCTACATGTCTCAGCAAATGCATATATCTGAAAACAATTTTAAGTAGATTTGAATGTGTTATGCATTATAATACCAAAAAGAAAAAAAAAAAAAAAAAGACCTGAGATTCTAGCTTCTCTAAGTCAGTAATCTTGGTTGCTCCATCTGCATCAAGCATTAGAAGAAGTTCACCTCGTGAATGTAACATGCCCTGCAGAAACATTATAAGAATTGGAGCATCAACAAGAGAACAAATGCTTTATATCACAAATCAACTAGCAAACCTATAAACTAGTAAATAAGCATGTAAATGGAGCACATAAAGGCGATACAAGTACCTTACTTTTTTGATAGCTTCGCCCTTCCCATGGTTTCTTCCAAGGAGAAGAACCCTCACATTATCGATCTTGTACTTTCTTACAAACTCGAATGCCACTTTAGACGTTTTATCGGTACTCCCATCATCAACTATTATCACCTGGATGAACCAACCATTAGTGCTTCTGCGAAACAAGAATGATTCGGAAAATTGTAAGCTACTATTGCAAGTAAAAATAAAGACAACCTGCTAAGAATCAAGAAATATGCAGCACCAAACCACAGAGTTCCACCTCAATAAATTAGGCTCCCTTTGCAATCAACCAAAATAACTAAAATGGAATACCAAAAAGTTAAATCTCTTAACTACAAAGGGCTTTTTGTGATGAAAATATCAAACTGTACTCAGGAACATGCCATGCTGCGCGTATAATAGTTTTGATCATTAAGGTCATGAAAGGTATTTATATATACTGGATAGAGATAGAGAGCACATCATCACAAATCTAAGGCAAACGGAGCAACTAGGGCAGACGACGACGACAACAAAGCCAAAGAATGATAGGTTACTAGTTTTCCTGTTCATTGAACAAGTATGTGCATTTTAATAGGTAGTTCATACACAAACTAGTAACAAGGAAAGGTAGCCTAATGCCAACAAAAAATCTTCAAATGTAATGTAATTTTGTAATCATCTGAATGGACAATCTCCATTGAAATGTCAAATAACTAGAAAGTGGTTTGAGCTTATAGCAAAAAAGTGCCATAAATAACAGATACCAATAATTAGGGCATGGGATTGTGAAACATGGAGAATTACATTAAAAAAAATAAAAATAAGTATCCGAAGCTATGTGCTTCTAGTTTGGTCTTGAAACTTTAATGCTAATTTATGTATTCACATTATTGCAGCTTAGTGCAAAAAGAATCTTGATTTAAAACTATGAAAAAAAGACATCATACAAAACTTCACCAACATCAAGATTATAAAAAGTCCACTAATGACATCCATTTAACCAAGACTAACATTAGGTAAGTTATTATCAATTATGCCTAAGCATTCTCCAGCTAATGCAAATACGTAAGCCATGCTTTTCAAAATTTACATCTTACTAAATCTGATAGAACTAGCTATAGCTACAGATCTTATTCTTCCATCACTAAAACCACACAATATGATTTTACTATGAAGCATCAAAGCTCATACGTAATAGTATCCACCATACTGAACATGTCACTTCTCTACTTCAAAGGGCATATGTGTTGATGGGACTGAACACCAGAGTGCAGGGCATTTGGCCAAGTTTCAAAGATAATTAACAAACCAGAATTCCAAATGAGGGGAAAACTTGCAATAGAGAGGGTCGTGGAAAATTGAAGATTAGAGTAGGGGCCCACATGCCTCTAGAGTTTTGCACTTTTTACTCCAACAGAGTACTCTAAAGCTCTGCTCAATATTATATTGCATCAAATTGATTTCTATGAGGATCAAAATAGTATTTATAAAGAAAAGTTGGCCCAAGTCTCACACATATCAAGTAAAGCAAATCTGGTCATTCAAAATGCTTTGATCAAAACACAAACTTTATTGTACAAACTCAACTGAATTGTCTAATCAGCTTAACTACACAACAGAATGTTCATTTGATGCTCTGTTTTATTGCCTGAGTCATGAAAAATCAAATGGCTCGATGAGCATTCTTCAGAGAAAAAGAACTTTTGTCAACATGAACCCATGGTAGAACACGATCATCTAATGTTCACATCACCTTCAATACCTACAATGCGTTCTGTCACCACACTCTGAAGAGTATCACGTACTGTTTGTGTTAGGTTCCATGGGATTATCTAAATACAAAGTGTGGATTTTTAGTTTAGAGTAATACACTTGTAAGGATAAAATGTGCCCATGAGGAAGAAGAAAGAAAAGAGAAGTTTGGGGGGGAATTGGGCAATTAAACTCTTTCAAAATTATTTTTTAAAGTATAAAATTTAAGTAGAAAACATGACTTTGATGTGATTAAGTTATTTGAAGTATATAATCACAAGTAAGAACTAGTGCATAAAGTAAAAAACACACAAATTTTTTCAAATAATAGCTACACATCGGAATCTGAGTTTTGTACAAATGATTTAAATATACTTTTCCATGTAAAAAACTTCCTATTTCAAACAAGAGAGGACAATCCATAATTAAAAAAGAATTTTGTCAGATAAATAGTGTTTTACAAAAACTAAATTTTAAAAGATCAATACAAAAAGGCAAAGCTATTTTAAGGAACAATGATTTTCAAAATTTTTATGCAATAAGATCTATTCTAGGTTATTAGACCTAAGTTGAAAATTAGATTTTTCAATTAGAGCACCTTGTTATAACACTTGTTAGGTATCAATTAAAAATTTAGATCTTGTAGTCGGAGAAACTCACACTAATATCAACTATTAGAGAATATCATGTATTATTAGAAATAACATGTACCAATGACACCAAGTATTGGGGATGAACAGCTACTGATTAAAGATTCTTTTCTAGAGAATTATGGTGTTAAGATGCTAATGTTCTCTTCTCCCCAATGTTCTATTAATAAATTCATACATCTTAGCTTACGAGATCATACCAATTATATGTTTTGATAACAAAGGATAAATGTATAGTAGAATAAATATGACAAAATTGTTAGAAATACTTCAATCAATTCTTAGAAAATGCTATCAAACAAGAACTAAGAAATTCCACTACACCCCTTTAATTTTATACTAAGATAATGGTCAAGCTAACAAACATAGCAACTTGCCATGAAAGTATATAAACAATAGTACTTATACACTTTTAAGTACCTTAACTAATTAATATTTAGCCATTTGATCACATATAGAATAAGAAGCATGATATTAAATAATTTTCTAACATACCTTAGAAACCATATAATTATAAGAATGATACACAATTCTAAGCTAGTTCCATGATTAATAAACTCATAAAATTGCACATGTGTCTTTTCAATCTAAAATTCAAAAACAATTTATAAGATTAAATTTTCAATTATCCTTGAGATGTGATAAGCCAAAGTATTAAGAAGCAAGTATACAAAAAGTTTCAAAAATGTTTTCACAAGGGGTTTGAATTGTTAAGATATTCTATAAAATTTATAACTTGAATTTTGGGCTAAGGAAAGTTTCTTATGAATGATATTTGCTATACTGGCTTAAATATATTTCTTAAGAATTATAAGCATTGAGATCAATCAAAAAACGATTCCTAATCATTGAAATAACTTACTAAAGAATCAATGCTTAATGAATATTAAATTTTGAAATCACAAATCAATTCAAAAAAAATATATTGCAAGATGCTTATAAACTATCAATAAGAACTCCTAATGAGATTTAGAAATTAATTTATAATGAATTCTATACAATAAAAATAATAAAAGCATTTTAAGCAAATGTAGATTTAAAAATACTCCTTAATTTAAGAACTAAGGTGAGACATAAGAATCTTTCACAAGGAATACATTGTTAAATCAATTAAAATCAAATTTTAACTGAACAATAAGTTAATTATGAAACTCACTATTCAAAACATGTCTCAAATACAAGTGATGATAGTGTGTGAAATGGAAAAAGATTTGGTAAAATTTGATCTATACAAGCTTTCTTTAGGTATCCACATGTGCTTTTGTTCTTTTGAAATAAAAGATCTTTAAATCATGCAATCTAAAGAAGTGTGATTAAATTGTGAAGAATACGAGCATGGAATTCTACAAGGAGCATATTAAACAATATTATCAACCTTTTGTGGAAGCATAAAGAACAATCATGAGTTCTCATAGGAACATATAAAACAACACCATGAACTATAGATGAAGCATATAAAACAATGTCAAGAATTTTTGTAAATGAACATGTAAAAGTTTATATTAACAATAGTTTGAATTTGAGCATAAAACTTCAAACACAAAATTTTTCTCTTAAATTCTTTAACTTATCCTCTAATAATGCAAGATCATTTAATTTATCTTTCAACCCAAAATTTACATCCTTAAGCATACTATTCTCTAAAATTAAAATGTTAATTTTAGAAACATATTATAAAAAATCCTTTTCACAATCATCTAATTTGTCAAATTGCTAACAAATGTTGCATTCAAAGTAATGAAACATCTCGATGTATTTCCCAAGCTTTTTAGAATTGTTTTCAAGCTCATTGATATATTTTTCAATCCTTGAACAAGTCCTTTTAAGCCTAACATACTTTGGGAAACAAACTTGCTATACTTGAAAAATATGCAAATTCTCATGACGTACAACCTTACATACAAAGTTCAATCATGATCATGTTCAAAATAGAAAAATTACTTACATGAACATGAATTTTGATAGAAATTATCATGCTAGAAATTCTCTTAGAAATTCTTATAAATTCATAAATACCATTTCAAATGTAACATACAACTATTACAATAAAGTAGGATACATTTCTTATCTTTGCTTTGTTAAGAAATCCTTTGAATTAAATAGGTCCAAATATGTATGAATACTCCATGATCTTAACCAAGTTAGTCTCAATTTAGGTGAACCCAAAATGTTTTGGGCCCTTAAAAATACTTCAATTTTGTATATAGATATGCCTCCAAAGTGGACTAAACGGAGGCAAGTGATACTTGGGCAATAGTTGCTCAAGAAACATGACTAATGTTTCAAGTAAATTTCCAAACCTAGAGATAAAAGATGAAGGCTCTATAACTTAAGGAGATAATTCAAAGAACAAGCACAAAAGAGTGGACAAGATAGGAACACTCCAAGCCTACTTAATTGATAAAATCCTCTTAGTTGATGGTCTTAAACATAATTTATTAAAAATAAGTCAACTTTATAATAAAGCTACAATGTATTATTTTATTTATCTCACTGTCTATTAAGGAAAATGAAAAACATTATCTATGTTGGATATATGAATGATAACATATACATCATTAACTTTAATAACACATTGTAGCAATTTATGCCTCTAGACACAAATAGAAAATACAAGTCTATGGCATAGAAGACTTGGTCGCATAGGATTGAACACCTTTAAAAAAGCTACATAGTTAGCACTAGTAAATGGTTTATCAACTCTAGACTTCAAATTAGAATTACATTGTGAATCATGCCAAAGGGGTAAAAAAACAAGAACTTTATTTAAACCCAGTAAGAAAGTAGTGACTTCTAGACTATCGAAATTGATACACATGGATCTATTTGGTCTAATGTAACTCACTAGTATAAGTGACAAGCAATAAAAACTAATTACTATAGATCAATATTCTAGGTATACATGGCTCCTACTTCTAGCTAAGAAAAGTGACATCTTTGACAATTTTAAAAAATTATTTAAAAGGTTTAAGAATGATAAAAGATTAAACATTCTTAGAATACCTAGTAGTCATGAAAAAGAGTATGAAAATGAGAATTTTGAAAACCTTTGTGAAGAACTAGAAATTGAGCATATTTTCTTTTCACCTCACACACCTCAACAAAATGATGTGATGGAAAAAAAGAATAAAAATTTAATTGAAATGGAAAAAACAACAATTAATGAACTTCAATTAACAAAATACTTTTGGGCCGAAGCAAACCATTTGTTATATTCAAAATCAAATTTCGATTAAATCCAAAATCAAGATAAACTGATATAAAATTTGGATTAACAAGAAACCCAAAATTTCATATTTCAAAATATTTGGGTGTTTGTATCTTAAAACATGAAAATTTAGATAAATTAGACAACAAATCCAATGAAAAGTTTTCTTAAAGTAAATCATATAAAGTTTTTAACAAAAAAATCATGGTAGAAGAGTCTATACACTCCACATTTGATGAATCAAATATTCCTAGAAAAGAAATTAATCTAGATAATATTAAAGAATTTAAATGATTAATTAAAATAATAAAAACTCAATTGATCAATTAGATCCAAATGAAAAATTAGATAGACTACCTAAAGATCTAATCTTTAAAAAAGCACGTTCCAAAAAATTTAGTTATTGGAGATTCATCAAATAGAGTTCAAATCAGATTATCCATAAGCAAATAAATGACCCATACATCTTTTTCGTCTAAAATTAAACCTAAACTAATAGAAGAAGCCCTAAAGAATGAGTTTTGGCTTAATGCAATACAAAAAGAGCTTAATCAATTTGTAAAAAATGATGTGCTAGAATTTGTTGAAAAACCTAAAAATCATCCAATTGTAAGAACTAAATAAGTATTTGAGAATAACTTACATGACAATGGAGTCATAGAAATAAAATAAAGCTTGTAGCAAAAGAATATAACTAAGTAGAAGAAATAGATTTTGAGACTTTGGAACCTATAACCCATTTGGAAAGTTATTGGATTCCACTAGCATTCTCTTGCTTCAAGGGGTTTAAACTTATTCCAAATGGATGTGAAAAGTGCTTTCTTGACTAGAATCATAAAAGATGAGGTTTATGTTGAACAAGCCATAGGATTTGAATACTTCAAGAATCCTAACCATCTTTATAGTAGACATATCCTCTTCAATAAAACGTTCTTTTAGAAAAAATGACCAAGAATAGCATAAAGATACAAATTAAAGCTATTCTTGAATGTGTATGGAAAGAAGATTCTTTATGTCTTCTCATCAAGAATTTCCAAGCAATAGGGACATCACAAGGGACTCAAGATCCTTGATGTCGGTTGGGTTACTTCATCAGTTACTTCAACATGGAAGACAACAATGCAATATGGAGAGGCAAATCTTGTGTGATCATAAGCCAAATCTTAGGGCTAGATGTGTCGATTCAACAGCTGTATCCCTCAACTAATGCCATTCCCTCAATAACTATATTGGAGCTACCATTGTGTTATTAAGATCTTTTGACAGTTGAAAAGATTGGGTCAACAATGGGAGCACCTCTTTAGGCAAACCACTAGACAACCCATGCTGAGAGACCCTCCTTTGCTTTGTATCAAAGTGGATCTTGGCCACAACAAGTATGCACTAGAGTGGAAGGATCCTATGCATGCTTTTACCAAATATTCAAGTGCAAGAGCTCTAGATGATGTGCTTCAACTGTAGGAGAGTTGATTGTCAGATATCTTATTTCATGCCTGTTCAGCAGAGGAGCCAGATCCATCAAGCATCACCGCATCACAGTGGAGCAACTAAATCTGCCACCACAAAGGACAGTAGCACTGCAGCGATGTCACTGTTGTGCTTCCTACTATGCAGAAGAGCAGTACACCTCTGCAATGCAGGGTTGTAACACCTTATGCAGAGTGCTCTGCAAATGTAGTGCACCCAGTTGTGTTGTGGGTACTGCACAGAAGGAACATGGCAATGGCATAAATTAAGCAGTGCCAAGTGGTATCCTTGAAGATGACTTGAAGGTGGTAGATTGGACGACAATCATAAGCCACCACACGAAGGGAAACCATAGGAAAGGAATCCATGTGAGCAACTAGCATTACAAGAAACTAGAAGTATAGATAAAGAAGCCTCATTGATGACAGCCCAATGAACAAATTTAAGCATGGCTCAGCACAAATTATTGTAATCTAAACTATTTACAAGTCACGCATAGTGTAGATCAAACTACCTTAAAATCAGATCAAAATAGCAATCTTTTTATGTATTTATATTCATTATTATAAGCATATAAACAAAATAAAACATGAGATAACATATATATGCATGTATTTGTAAATTTAACATAATTGAATGCACAAGCAACATATGACTGATTTTAACTAAAAATAAAAAATTAATAAAAATTGGATAGTTGTGATTGATTTCAAGTCTGGATTGATAACCAATTAATTAAGCTTACTTGAAATCAAGAACAAATTAAACTACCATAGTCTAAAGCACAAATCATATCAAGATTGAATTAAAAAGTTTCAATTCCTAACTTTCTTTTCCAACAAAACCCCTAAACCATGCAATAGTACATCAAATAATCAGAGAACCATGTAGATATCAAATGAACAACTAAATCAATCAATCGTAATACCAAAAAAGTATCATTTTATCATATCCAATATAAAATTTCATACCTCATAAGTGAAGAATTTATCAGTTGCTGCACGTTGCTGCAGATAACTACAAGGAAAAGTTCTTTCAATAAGAAATTTTACTCAGCCAGGCAAACAAGTGAGATTAGAATCAAAAGGTTTAAGCACGAAGCACTTTTCTAGATAATTCTTGTATTGCAAGACATTCAGAAATGAAAGCTAGTAAAGACCATATGAACGTATGCTGTTGAGTATCGCAACTGACAAGAACATAGTAACTGCATACGGATAGCAGATGCAAGGATCCACTTGGACTATTTTTAATATTATAATGGGAACTATAGCTACCACCGCATTTGAGAAGATTGATATTTAACAATTTATGGATTATCAACTTAAACTATCAAGGATTTTAGATGTCGAATCACTTGTCACTTTTTAGCAGTAAAAAAAATCCCAAAAAATGTAATCACAAGACAGCATTCAAAATATAAACCTTTGCATGTGAAGAAATAAATAAGATTGCAACGAAATAGCATCAGCTTTTTGGCATAATACTAATGGTAAGAAGGCATTCCTATGTTGAAATGAAGATACTCACGTAACAGATGCAACAAAGGAACATCTTATTGGGATGAAATTTAAGAAAACAAAATCAGGTCAGCATAACCAATATAAATTTTATTAACAGTATAGATTATTGTGATGGCAATCAATACTTTTATCTATTAAAATGTGAAACATAAAGACAGTTTTTTCTACATAATAGAGAATGCAACCAAGGTAGAAAAGTTATATAATAGGACTAGTTTTCTGGGTCCTACATCACTCCAAGTGGCATTGACATGTGTTAAAGTCTAACTATAGACCCATTGCAAAGTATGGTTAAATATCATGATAAAAAAGCCTAAATTAACCACATATTTAGAAAAACAAAGTAGGCCTACTATATTCCTGATTATGGATAATATTGACTTTATGAGTTTTTTGGATTGACTTTGTTGAGGTGGCTCTACTTTACTTGCACAGATTCCAAACTAACTTAAAAGCCATTTCATGACAGCTAATAAATTTTAAAAAAAAAACTATTCCTATTATTTGAGGGCTCCAAGTAATTCAATAATAAAATTCCAGTTTTTTATTAATACAAATTTAAGATCAGTTAACTCATTATAGAAAAAATCCAACATAAGTGTTAATGCTGGTATTCCAAGAATAGATCACAGGTTCCACCTCATCCTTCCTAAACCATAATCCATTATACTAAATGTGAAGATATTATTATTATTATTATACGTATATGTATGTCTATTGAAACAATTTTCAAGCAAGTCAGCCCAAACTTGAAAACAACTTGAACTTAGGTTTGACCCAACCAGGTCGGCAAGTGACTCCACTCAACTTTGATTCTAGAAAAAATTCAAACCATTTTCATGAAGCTTTGGATTTTAGGGTATTCTTATCACCCCTAATTCCAACATATTGGCCATCCAAAGCAAAACAAAACAGTCAATATTACAAATCAGCATTGGCTCGTTAATTTGTATATGCTTAATAAGTTAAGCAGATGTTCATTCAATAAGAAGAAATTTAAAATGCCACAGTAAAAAGAACTTCACCAAATAATTGGTCAGTATCACTATGATAACAAAACAAAACATGACCATGATCATAAACACAAATGAATGAAATCATAAATCACTCACCCCAACATTTCAACAAGTGCTCCAGGAAGCCTATGCTCTTCATTAAATGCAGGGATAACCAAAGATAAGTACTTCTCTGCTCGATCAAAGATTGATGGGCATGAAACCTGAAAAAAGTTCTAAATCGATATTAATATGAAAAAATTATAGATGTACAATTTTCTCACTTAGCATATATTACTGTGGGATTTGGTATAATGATAAAATTTGTTGCCATGCCATTTTCATAATAACAGGCAGCTCTCTAGCATGCTTAATAATTTAGGTAGAAGTTCTTGAACCCATTGCTAGGTTGCCTCTGTATTACTCAAGAGTATTGATTTGAATCATGAAAATGAATTCTACATTGGAGGTAGAACTACATATGATGATACCTCTGCATCTAGCTATCAATGAAAGACAAATTCAAAATTACAAACTCTGTTTATGCAAAAAAGTGGCATAAACCATATTACAAATGGTTTACATTAAACTACACTCTCTTCCCATGAAATGTGGTGCTACGAAGTCAGCTAAATTTATATTCTTCCTTTTTGTTTAGAAAGCAAATTTGCAAGATATTTTCCCAAATTAGTTTGAACAAACAAAATTATTTTAGCAAAACAGAACACATCCAAATGCAACAATTCAAAGCAATAGCCCTATCAAATATACACTACCTAAATGCATATGGTTTCTTTATCTACAAATAAAGCTCCTAAATAAAAAAAAAATATGTGCATAAAGGAAGTCAAGACAATTGCATCTTCACCTATGGTTTCAAAGGTTCTAAATCATTACATTATGAAAAGAATTTAACACTAGTTGCATTAAAATGACAACTTGATTTTAGCACACTAGAATCAAACAATCTATCTTTCTTTCTCATATTCAATACCAATCATATTAGCAACCAAAGATGGATCTGTGAGCAACCACGTGCAACAGATCTAAAGAACAAAAAAGCCCTCATTCTACAACAAAATACATGTAGTAGATTGGATCTAAAGATCATAAAAGGACCTATACTTCTTTTCAAAGCATTGAGTGTTTCATATTATTGACAACGGTGACCAATTTCATGCTATCTTATGAAATGAAGTTCATATATATAACAGTAATCAATGTCAAACCAACAACCCAAGTTCTCAAGTATCGAGCAATATGTTTAAGAAAAACAAAAAAAAAAAAAAACAGTTGGTTGGTTGCTAACCTTCTTTAATGAGTTCGGATCCTCAAAGAAAGCATCTGAGCCTGCAGACCGCTCAAGGCTGGGAATTCAACTACACATTTAGTGACAATAAAGAAATATGTTTTCAAAAAATGAACATGTGCAGGAAGACACACGAGTGGTGGCATCCAATCTTCCTGAGTGATTCTAGGAAAAGAGCCGAAAGGCTAAGAAGTAAGACCAATGCCTACAAACAAAGAAGAGTGATTCAAGGAATTAATTTATGATTGACAAAGAAAAGCAATTGGAAAATAGGGCTATGCAACAAACCATGGTGGATAGGGCGATATAAAAGGGTATGTGCGTGTCAAGAAGAGACAATGGCCACTCCATCCTCAGTCGTTGCCCCAAAACCGACGTTGCCGTAATTCTTTCCGTTGATCACTTATCAGGAATTAGTAAAGAGATAGTTTTAGAGATAAATACCATGTTAATTCAGTTTGTTAGCTCTTCCAATTAAAAACTAGTTTTATTTTAATATATTAGTAAAACTGTAGCTATGAAACACAAATATTATGATGATTTTTATAATCATTTTAGTGATTTAACATGTTAAAAACGAAAAATTAGAATTTTACTATAATAATTTTTTGAATCAAAATAAGACCTAGCATAAAGTGAACATTTTAAAGAAAACTCAATTGTAAGCTAACCTAACTTAACCAAATAAACAATAATGTCTGAGCAACATATTATAACTAATTCAATTTGATCATACAATTTACGATTAATAAAAGTAATGTTAAACAAAATTCAGATAATTGGTAGAATAATTGTGCTCATAATGGCAATGATCTCCTTAACAACGGAACAAGAGGTAACAGTAGAAAGTATGCAAAGGTATGCAGAGCAAATCTAAGCTTTCGAAAATCTAAAAACGAAGATGGAGAAGGGCGACGCCGTAGGCAACCACCTCCACGGGTTCCTCTGGCCTCGAAGGACGCAGTGCGGCAGCGAGAAGGAAATCCAGCAAGAGAAGGAGAGAGAGAGAGAGAGAGGAGAGCCGGTTCGGTCACTGGGATTCCAGAGCAGTACAATAAAAAGGAGAATCGATGAATGGCAGATACCTCAATTAGACTTGGCAGAGTTTGGATGAAGGCGATCGTGGAGTCGGCGGCGAACGGAAGAGAGAATTAGACGGCGGCGGAGAAGGAGGGTCGACTCCGCAGACTATCGAAAACGAGTGTTGATAGTAGTTAGGGTATTTAGCCATTCCGGCGAGATAGTTTAACCCGTGCCGGCCCGGTCAACTGAGCCGGATCGGATAATTTCCAGGCGAACCATTGGATGGGTTTGTTTCAAACGGTAGCTTAACCTTTTCCATTTTTTAATACAAAAAGCTTGATAAATATAAGCAATAATGAATGATAAATAGAAAAATGTATTAAAATTAGGCTCATTTTTTGTATGCCATTATTAAACTCGATATTTTTCAAAAAATATTGTACAAAAAAATAAAAAAAACAATACAATAAGGATAAAAGGTAATTTTTATTTTTTAGAAAATTATTAAAAAAACTATTGTTTTACAAAAAAGAATAAAGTAATTTAATCATTTCAAAATATTAGATATTTTGTTAACCACTTATTGACAATATATTTATCAAACGTAACATTATATTGATTGATAATATTATTTTTTAATTATACTTTTAAATATTGATCAATTTAATTTAGTAAATGCACTTAAACTCATGCATACATTGAATCAATAATCCAATTTGCATGTAAGTCTTGGGTTTCTTTTTGTGTATCTGATGACATTGATTCCTTGATTAGTATCATCACCCAAAAAAACTTAATTAAAACTTAAGTCTAACTTGATGTAAAATAACCTCCTAAGTTAGTTGAATATGATATTGATTTTAACTATGGTTTTATTACTATATAGTTATTTATTTATAAATGTCTATTCAATTTAAGGAATGTTTAAAAACATTTTGTAGAAATCACTTTTATATTAGACATTTCTTACATTAATAGTTGTAAAAAAATGGGAACTAATCTTTTTCATTCCAAATTTAATTTTTCAAAACTATTAAACTTGTTATATTTTTTGTCAAATAGGGTTATTGGAGTTTTATGCATTGTAGTTGATAAAATTGTTTCTTTTATTTTTTTGGAATACATTAAAACTAAAAAAATATTATAAAATCGACATGTTTTAGATGTTATACTAATATAATTCATGCATAATAATTTTGATTTGATAAACAACATTTTGATTATAATTTACTCTCTCTTCCACATTTGTCTCAATGATTAGTGACAAATCCCATTGTTATTATGAGAGTATTTAGTTTAATAACAATATCATGTAATGCTATATTATTTTAAAAAATAAATACTTATGATGATATTTTTAAATAATAATATTAAAAATTATAATTTTGTTATTTAGAAATGATATCATGTTATCACTCAAATTTGAGTGATATCTAGATGTCAAGTATCTTGATGATAGAAATAAGAATGAAAAAATATTTATATAACATTGAGCTAAAAAATAAAAAAATATTTTCAAATTTTAGATAATTTTGATACCCAAATAATATCATAATTTATATATCAGTAATATTTAAATAACACTTAACTAAGTGTCTCTTAAACCAACTTTTGTTGGAGGATTGAAATCTTATTCATAATGTGCACTGTAAAGAATGACCTTTAATCTTCTTGCTTGCAAAGTCTATTATGATTTTTTTCATATAGCCGGGAACTGAATGGTAAGCTCAAATATGACATGTTTAGGACTCAATTACTGATGGGTCAACTTGATTTGATGATCTGAGCATGTACCCATGATGCGATTTGTGAAACACTAACAGATCTGAAACATTTGCCTGCCCTTTTCTTTCTTCATATCTCCTGGGCATGACTCAAGAAACATGTCAAGTTTTACAAAATAGTCAGCGGCTGATGTACAGTGTTTTTGGGTTCATTCGAAGAAAAGACATGAACCTTCTTCGCCCAGCCTTTTTCTTAGCTTCACCTTGCTGTGGAACATTTACAACCTGTGGATTTTATACCACATGTAAGCCAACAATCAGCAAATTACAAGGTTATTGCTCATGTGAATGCATCACTACAGCATTTACGAAGAAAAGCTTCATTTATTTGAATACCTCCTTGTTTGAACCAGTTGAAGGATGGCTGGGCTTCCAAAATAGTGATCTCTGGGAGACTGGAACAGCTGCTCGTAGCTCATGACTTGCTGCATTTGAGAAGAAAAGCAATTGATCTAACTACAACATGAAGCATACATGGTACTCTTCTTCTTTGTTATTTGGAATATTGCATTTCAAGAATACATGTTATTAGGAATATTGGCGTATCAATACTTTTAAGATGTTCTTTCATTGTTTTGTGATGATTATGTAATATTTTTTACATTTCTTCTTCAACATGCTACTCAACTCATCAATCAACCTTTACCATCAAGTGCAAGAGATCCCAGAATCACATTAGGTTGATCTTGTTGTGATTTATTGATAGTGGTTGCTCGAATCCTGCAAGTGGATGGATTGCAAGAACTTCTTTATTACATGATATAAAATCAAATGATCAATAGGTTGATAAATAGTATACAGCTTGAATACCTTTTGGCATCATGTAGTTTTCCCTGATGCTGAGCTACAGGTTCAAATGTAGAACAGAAACATGTCAGCCAATGTGCAGCATATTGATTTAAAAGATTTCAAGTATATATGTTAATCCTATTTGAGGCAAGTAAAATTCCCAGATGTGAACTGAAAGGCAGATGCTAATTAACATCTAGAATTCAAGTGGAGGAAAGGAAGAAAAAAAAAAAACTTGAGAAGCTTTTGGGTAGAATTATCTCAAAGGTCATCCTTTAAAATCCTTCAACATATCAGGAAATAAAGGACATCAAAATGCTGTTGAAATGTGAATACTTACATGAAGACAGATAGAACTGGTGGTGCTTTGGAAAGTTAACGTTCCACCTTAACTTTGAGAGAGTGAGAGAAAGGGCATATTGTTGAGTTGTAAGAAGTCTCTGTTTGAATCAAATCATGTTAGTTTATAATTACTTTCAAAATGTTTAACATTATATTTTCATCAAAAAGCAGAAATAATTCATTTTTTTATTCAGTTTTTGGGATTACAAGTCTACTAATTTTTTAACATAACCACATGTAAGCTCATGTTTATTGTCTTTCTCACATGCATCTCCTTTTGAACTGTTTCAAGCAACAGAAAACCAATATAGAAAACTTTGATTCAGAAATACTTTTCAAATTTATCTTCATTTATTCACAGTTGTCCTCCAATTTTTTCTGAAGATTAATACTTGCAAAAGTTATAGTGATCAATATAGAATATAGGCTAGCTCTTCTTTATACATAGAGAAAAAGCTTCATTGAATTCCAATTTCAAAAAAAAAAAAAAAAAAGGGAGAATGTCAAACAACTAACCTGCACCAAGCAATCAATCCTCTTCTCAGCCTCTGATATCTGCACATTTCCATGGATGCCATCCTCAAGCTTGGCAGAGATGCAACCGAAATGATCGACAACGGACACAATTGCAATACTCACATAATTCCTTGTATTCTCGAACACACTTCAAAATCCAAAATAACATAAAGATGCACAAAGATCATCTTCAAAGTTCAAAACTTAGAATCGCTACCACATCACTAAGGTTATTGTTGAATATCTTGTACTTCTTGTCTATCCTCTGTAGTTCTTCACACATGCAACTAAGGGTGGCTAGTAATGTCAACAATGGTGATTTCCATTATAATGAACTAACAAAATTTTTAGCATATAGTCTATTTTCTCATCCCAATTTTGGTGATTTGATGGGTGACATAATGATTGTTAGTCACAACATACACATCATAAATGACAGCAGTTAATAGTCATTGGCATGAAAAAAATTCTATAGAAAGGGGTCTTTCTTTGTTCCTTTGACAACACATGGATAGGAATCAAGTTAGACAGATTGAGAAAGAGAGAAATGAGGAACAATAAAGACTAAAAGATGGTCTAGTTTACATCTATTTATAACTTTTCATCTTTTTAATTCATTCTTATTGAGATTTCATGATTTATTTGTTGTTTGAGAGAAACTTTTATCTTGATATTTATATGATTTTTCCTACAACAAGGTTCTAAATCAAATGCAACAATTCTTATAGGCTCATTTGATCTTGGCAACATTCATTTAAGCAATTAGCTTCATGGTTTGCTTCATAAACAGAAGTGAAAGCACAGTTGAAGTCTCACGTCTTCCTCTGTGGAGCAGCTTTTTGCTGTCGATAAGCAGTCTCGCAATGGTCAGCCGCGTGGTGGAGCTGTGAGCTCAGTTCTTTCAGATCCTGTGTTCATAAAACTCATTCTCAAAGAAGCAGCAACGGGAGGTAAAGAAAGCAAGATATAAAAACCTGCAGAGCACTTTTAAAACAGTTGGGATTCAGCGCCGAGCTAACAGTGGAGGATGTATGGACTTCAGGAGTCTCCATTACTGTATTTGGAAGAAGAAGAAGATCCCTGTTTTGAGGAAGAAGGTGAGAAGAGATGTTGATCTCGTGAGCTCTCTCTGTTTGCATGTTGGCAAGCCAGCTTCTTTCTTTGAAGAGTACAAAACACTGGGGTCACGGGCTAAGCTGTGAGAATATTATTATATGGTTTTCTTGGGTTAGTTGATTGTTTGAAGTATTTACCATTAATAGATATTTACCTTATAAGAGATTATATTTCTTCTTCATGAAGGATAAGAAGTATATTGTTTGAATTATTCTTCTTTGTTTTATTCATTTTTTCTTCTTGAACTTAACTTTACTTGTGAACTTATAGTTCTAAATGTGGGGTTCATTTATATCATACGTGATGAACATATTTTTTAAAAATATAATTTCAAAATAGATTTTTAAAATTTGTTTTTTTATTCATATTAAATTTATTTTTTTTCTAAAAATTTATTTTTAAATGATTTTCATAAAATGATTTCAACTACAAGGGCCATTTCAATTGTAAAAGTTAAAAATCATTTGAAGTTTGAATTAAATTTTAAAACATATCAAACTTGAATAAAAGTGATTAACCTAAATTATGAGCAAAAAAAATTAGCTCAAACTATGTTCAACTCAATCTTCAACAATGATTAGTTCAACAAAATAAACTACAAAATTGAATTATTCATATGCATGTATATTTTATATATAATATGAACTAATTTCTAATATATAGTAAAAACTTTGATTAAAAATCAATAATTAATTAAAAGATAGATCATTTTTTTATTTGAATTGAACCCAAATTGATAAGCAACAAATTAGACCTAGCTCAAGTTGAAAGCTCATCAAACACTTATTATCCAAAACTTGAATCAAATCAAGGTCGAATCGAACATTCTTGAGCCGATCTTAAGACAAGGGCAAATTAATTTGGGATAAAATTGTTCACAGATCTACCTACAAACTTGGTGAGCAGAAAGAGGAAAAACTGCTCCTAGAAATGACCATATTTCTGCAATAGAAGCCAAGGAAAATGACTCAAGCAGCACACAAGCACAGCAAATTGAGCTAAATACATCATCTAGTGGCTGCTGGAGGAAAATAATAGAAAGGTGAATAAAGTGACATGAACACTGATGTACTTCTGCTTAATTAATCTGCTACATTTCCATATTATTCTCAACCTTAGGTTTAAGCATGCTATGTTCTGTTTGGTTTCCAACTCTTGAAGTAGCAGGGAATGCATTTTCATTTACACTCTGAGGGATCTTTGTAGCACCTGATGCAGCTGTTCCACTCATGCTATAAATCATTGACTCCTTCTGGCTTGATGCCTTGCTTTTCATGGTCATCAAAGCAAATTTTGCTTCTGCAAGTAAGAATATAAAAATCATGTTAAGAAGTTATAAGAAATTGTTGAAAATCTCTTGTAAAGTGATGATCCAAAATGGAAAAGTTAAGCTCTTTTAGGTTCACAGAACAAAAGGTTATTCGAATTGGATGAAACAACATTAGACTTGGGCTTTGATTTTGTTAGGAGTTTAACTTTCATGATTGGAACTCATTAAACTATGTTTGAATGTTATTACACAGTGCTCCAACCACTAGTGATGGATCTCACATGGGGTCAATTGCCAATTTTTCACAAATAAATAAACAAATAAATGAGCCTTTTTTTAATATCTATAATTATTATATTCTTATTTTATCTTGTTCTGAAAGGATATTGAAAGATAATTTTGTTTTTATACATCTCTTTTATTTATGATACAACATTCTGATAATAGTTTAATAAATGTCCTTTTATTTTAATTATTTAATTCTCATATCACCAAACTCATTAGATTTTCACTCGATTATATTTCAACTATAACAGCTAAAACAAACAAAACTTTAGATTGATTACCAAGTATGGGCGTCAAATTGGTCATCAAATTCATTTAAAGTTCTATAAGAAAACCTAACATATTGAAGACTTCAATTCAACAATACAAGTCTCTTTTACATAATGGTCTGCACAACTAAGGCCATTTACTCTCTTGAAATTGTCGATCATCACATACTCATCGATAGATTTAATCATGAATTTTAGTAACTTGAATATTTATTAAAATATAAATGAGTACAAATGGTTAAAATTCTTTCATTTATCTAATGAGCATGACCCATTTAATCCCTTGACCATTTATCTTCATCTCTAATGGATTTTAATTGTGTTCGACTTTTGGGAATAAATGAAGCCCTAATTGAGATGTCTGAGATGCTTTAATTACACCAACCAAGATAATTTGACAAGCAAACAAATATAAGACAAATTACCCAAAAGAATCTAATACTAATTCTTGGATTATTTTTTATGTCAGGATGTCTAGCCACTAAATCCATATGCTAACAAATGCTTTAGGAAACAAGAGATTCAACATTACCTTTTGATGCACCACAATTGATAAGCTTAAGGAGAGATTCCCTAAATCCCATTAGCACACATTTCTCCTGCTCTGGATACACCTTTGTCTTACTCTGATTGAAGGAAATGTTTGGAGGTGGCGTAGGCTCATGAGATGCCATAAACATCATGTCTTGCTCATCACACATAAGTGCAAGAGTTCCAGGAGACATAGGTTCTACAATCTTCTGAGGCTCAACCAAGTCAGAAACAGATTCCCCTGTGCTCATTCTGTCTGCATGTGTTCCGCTTAAGCAGTCATCAGCCGATGCTTTCTTGTGTTCTGCCTCATTCCGAGTGTCATCCTTGTCATGGCTTGATGAAGCAAGCGAGCTTTCTGTCTGTTCCTCCATCTTAGGAGTTTTATCCTCATAAACCTTTTTATCTGGAAAAGTGAAGTTTTCAGACTTCTGAAGAAATATAGAACTTCCATTGGACAAACATAATGTGCCAGATTATTATATGTGGATCATCTGTGTGTATAAATACACTTGCATATGCATACAACCATACCACTCTATAATAAAGTTAAATTTTATCTGATTAAAACAACACAAGCTATGCCAAATGCTGCATGACGTTGGAAAGAAAACTACACACATGAATGAACAAGTCTTTCTATGAGGATATTGAGGTAAATGATGGCTATATAAGGTTAGAAATGAGGGCAACAGTAAGAACGATGGAATAGGTTCAATGGAAGAGAAGCATAAAAATAGTTGACTAAATTGGTTGGGATAGATTAAAGTCAACAAATGAAATGCTCCACTATGTAGTTGAGAAATGTTGGCACAAACCCTTCTACAAAGGAAGAGGACAATCACGAAAAACAAAGGCAAATACTACTATAAGAGGCAATTCTTACATTCTTGATTAGGATCAGGGATCAGCCCAGTTTTCAAATTGATGGCCTTTATCAAGCTTCCATCTTGAAACAGATGTAAAATCCCAAATTGAGAAAGAAAGTTTGAATGAATCTAGCTTATTCATCATTTGCTATGGGGCTTGGCAAGAAGTCTGGCTAGAAGAGAAGTCCATAATGAGCCTCTGGGTGTTATTGCTCAACTCGACTTGCAAATGTGCACCTTTTTGGGTTAAGCAAACTGCCTTTTTCAGATTATCTAGCCAAGAATAAGTTTGGTTCAAGTCGATATACAAGTTTAGTCAATCAAAAATTGATCGTGTGCCATGCATTGAGTTTGGTAATGACTTCAAGGTTAAGTGGTTCGAAATTGACATCTTTTTAACTATAGGAAATTACAATCTATAGTCAACTCTTCTAGTTATTTTAGGGTATATTATAACCATTCCTATTATGGTGCAAAACATACACCAAAATTTCAAAATGGAACTCGCTAAAAGAACCTTTTAAATATCTTTAAGTGAAGCTTTTTGACCTCCAAAGCATGGAGAATTAGGTATTGGCCTCTTAATTTAAGCATGTCTTAAAATGTTTATGATAAGGTGGCATTTGGGCTTTGGAGTAAGTGGATCGTATGTGGATATTTCAAGGACAAAACCAATTGGGCTTGACAAAACTCTAGTTCACAGTCTCCTATTTCCAGGAACCTTGCAAGAGGATTCTTTTGTAGCTCAGATTTGATGACAAGTGGCTATTTTTTATGGATTAATAACTAAATTATCATATTATGAATCGCTTCATAGATGAAAGCATGCCAGTATTTGCTATGGGATTCCAAATAAAATGGCAGAAAAAGTGGAGCGAAGCCTTCCACAATTGACTTCTGATTTCTTTACATAATTGACTAAAACTAAATTGACTTATGACAACAAGTTGAGAGTTAGACAAACGATAAATATTTCTGCGTTGTTTTGCTTTACAGAATAAAAGTCTCCATGTGATTGGAGATTTCCATTTAGAATGGTAAGTGTATTCTTAAGTATGCTTTCATCTGTTGGCTTGCATTGCTTCGTAAGCACAACACTAAGGATAATCTTGCTAAAAGAAATGTTATAACTGATGGATTGTGCATTGTCTAGGGTTGGTTGAGAACCTTGCTCATATCTTTTCTTTCATCCCCCTTTGCTCTTGAGATTTATAAGAAGGTTCTAGCTAGGCGTGCTTGCAGTGTATTAGGATCTCTATCGGTTGCATATGTAATGCACAAGTTTACAAGTTTGAAAGTATGTAAGGATAATAGTAAGTCTTGTTTTGTATCTGTGACTTGACATATTTTGGTAGGAGATAAATAAAACGTTTTTCAAAAGTAACAAATATAATCCAAAACTATTATAGAGTACATTATCAAGTTTAGCATGCTAAATATAATTATGAGGTCAAATAACAAGCACAAGCATGCTGACGACTCTCTTTATTTGGCATTTTGTTTACTTTATACTTTCTTGGCTTGCAACAAATGTTGTATTTGAATACTTGCTCAAAGGGATTCTCCGTCAAGGATGAACAATACTAAGGACTGAAAAGGTCAAGTAGCAATTCTTGGTAGTAGTTGGATGGACAAGCTCACATCAAAATGTATGAAACGTTTTGTTCTTGAAAAAGGCATAAAATGTCCTAGATTATGCATTTTAAATGATAATCATAAGTCTCATTAAAGAGATAACTGCACAACTGGTCTGGACCAAAGTACGTATAACAACTTGACAGTTTAGGCCAAAATAGACAATCAAACTTAGTCAATTGTTAGGTCAATGCATGTGTCAAATAAAACCAAAACATTGAAATTTGAGGTGAAAGCTTATCCAAACACATAAAATAGGAAATGCAATTTTTAATGACCATGGAGAAATTTCTTGCTCAAACTCACACAAAAATCAAATAGACATGGTCCCTAGGTCCTTATCTACCTCTAATTTTGATTGAAAAATTAGACAGTCATTAACACCAACCTTACAATATGATGCCCAAACTATAGCTAAAAAATTAATTCAGCTTCGTTGTCATAACTGTTAACCAAATTACCCATTGGTTTCCCGCTTAACACATGTCTCCCGTGTGACCAAACCTTATGTGAATTGGAAAAAATGCATGAACAAAAACTTATGTGATTTGAAATCCTGTAGTTTATATTGCAAATGCATGGCAAAGTTAGAGTAATTGGGAGAATCCTGAAGTTTAGAATTGGCGCCAAACAAATCCACATTTGTTCAACAAGAAGATCCAGATGATTGAAGTTACAATTATGCAAAAACAAATCACAGAAAACGGTAGCTAGAATTATATAACCGAAGTTTTACTTGCACTAAAAACCAACCGGTTCTGTTTTAAAACTGTTAAAAAAAATAGCCTCGGCCTTTTGAACCTGCAGGTTGATGTCCAGAAATTAAGTTGACACGATAATACCCCAAGGGGGTTTGCAAGCCCACTTCGTTTTTGCAGGTTTGCAGACAAAATATAGCGAATTTAAGAAACACAAAATGACTCTGATTGTAACAAGAGAATCAAGACTAGAAATGCCTACATTTTTTACATCTGTTAAACCAGGATAAAACCTAAATCACTAAACAACAGCAAAATTTCCTACTGCAATACGTCTATTCTTCCACAATTGATTTTTCTCATTCAAAACCTGAAGAATAACCTATATGAGTGTAGCAGTGGGAAAAAATATAGGAAGATGAAAGAGGAAGGCTATCATAACGGAAAAGTGCAACCTATTGGAAGTTTGATGGATAAATGACCCTAAGAACAGAAGTAAAAAAGTACTGGAATGCACATAACATTAAGAACATCCCTCCTTACCAGCAGCTATTCTGGCAGCCTCTCCTGATAAGACAACCAAAATTCTACAGAGCTCCTTTACATCATCTGCTTGGACAATATCTGCTAGTAGAGGTCTGCAAGAATTGTAGAGGTCAGCCACTCGTGTATTAAAAAACGTGTGTTGTGTAAGCAGAAGTTAATATTAACACCTATACGCAATTTTTGATGATCCTAAGGAACCCTGGCATGTGGCACGGCCCACAGGAATGGAAGCAAAAGAAGCAGGATCTGAGTTCTTCAATTGACTAGCCTAAGCAAAGGCAACATAAGTGAAAATGAGAAAGCAGACATAAACTATCCTTTTGAGGAGGCTAACATAAAATGGTAGGTATTTTTATTTTCTGTTATCTCACATAAAAAAAAAAAAATTAAGGACAGTGAAGAAAGAAGGTACTAGAAAAAGCTCATTTGACTGATTGCAAGCATTTTTCCAATACCAATTCAAGATAGTTGATCAACAGTTTTTTTTTTTTTAGTGAATCAGACTATGAAAAATGTTTTCTCACTAGACATGGAAGTAACTACTGAGATCATAGAACCTGTGGGTACTGTGCAAGCCTTTGAATGGATTGGTCCTTTGCTGATAACCCAAAGAAGTTGTCTGGGTTCTTCCTCTTCTTTGAAGCAGTGGAGCAATATAAGGGTGAGCCTATAGCCCCATTTATAGCAGCATTTGCTGTCTGCTGCATGTTGGTCATGGCATTCCCATGATCACTATAAAGTGCCCTCCTCTCTTCACTCCCTTCGAAGTTCTTACAGTCCATACACTTGCAGTTTTCAGAGCAGAGAATGTTGGCCTGAAAGCACTCACAATACTTCTTCAGACATCCTGATTTCTTGCAATGACAACCCTTATTGTGTTTACCAACTAAAGCAACCTCGCTTTTCTCTTCCTACAAAACCAAAGGAAATTACATGAGAAGAAAACAGGTAGTTGCAATACTAAATGAAAAAAGTCAGCAACTCAGCAGAAGCACTCTTTCAAAAGGAGGCGATGAGCTTCTTCTAGTAAGGAAAGCATTTCTATTGTTTATAAGAAAACCATCCATGACATAGCAATTCTAATGGTTATTATCCACAATTGTACTTCTAGAATAACTAATGAAGAGGTTTAAACAACAGTTGAAACTTATTTCCCATTAATAGATAGAGACAAAATCTACCGCATAGAAATATACTGCTCGGTTTTAATGCAACAAACAGCAAGGAAATAATATGCTAGTACATGGGGGTAAAATCATACACTGACATCACGAGTTGTGTGTGGGCTGCTGCCAATCTTAGGCCTAAATGCATTGGGGTTTCGTTCAAGAGTGGCTTCTACTGCCTCATGCCTGGTAGCTTCATTCTCAGCATTATTATAGCAATTTGCGCAATTGCACCCATCACAATAAACTCCAGATGCAAAGCACTCGCAATACCTATGAGCACATTGCTACAATCAGATTAACTCCACAAGGGACAAAAGAGGCAAAAAATCAAGACCAAACTGTGCAAGAGTTGCATTAAAACAAGAATTTGTATAAAGGATCTAGAAGACCACGCAACATACTGAATTCAAAGGTGTATGCAAAACAATTATCCTTCATCTTTGCACTCCACAAATTCCTTTGAATGGAATAAAGTAACCAGTAATACAAATCTAAACATGAATAAAACATAAGTACTTCCGGCATTATCTCTAAAAGCATTATTTTGAATTCAACAATTTTCTCTTATGTTAAGTCAGTTGCATAAGCTCAAAAAAAAGCAAGTGTGAGGAATCTCTGTTGTCCAAGATGCAAACTTTTATATTAAAATTTGAATGTTGCTACATTAAATATACCTGACTTAATCATATATACTTGCTCATGTGAGCAAGCTGATGGATTTGAGCATAATATAAAACATCATATAAAAATTCTACCAATTTATCTAAGCTACAGCATAGGCAAAAACAAACAAGAACCGACTGAGGAAAAGATGGAAAATAAATGTTGGATAAGACAGAGCAAATTAATGCAAGGGACATTATCAAGGGTTTCTATTACTTGAATTTTGAGCTCAGTGATTCTTTAGACATATGCGGATAGAACATGTTCTTCATTTTGATTGTTCCCTTGCCATTGAAAGTTGCAAGCAATGCTTTTTTTGACTTCAAACACTTGGATTGTGGACTCAAATGCTTGTTTTTCACCTATGGTTGGATGGATTGCTTTTTCATTGACTTGGTCTTGATTCTACTCTTCAAACTCATTGCTCGACCAAACCATGTCATCTTTCCATCAACCCTCATAAGATAAGGTTCCAAAAGATAAAATTTTGATTAGTTTGATGGCAAGTTCACTTTATATATAAACACATGAAAAATTGAATGGTGCATCTTGATAATGATCTTGATTGTAAATAAAGGGCATTGTTATGATAAGGCAAGTGGATGGCAATAAGCACACTAGGACTAATGTTAAGGAATGAGTCAGATGTTACAAAGAACTTGATTTTGATTGTCAATTGTATTTTCAAAGATTCATTTTCACCTTCAGCAATGACTTTTGGATCAAGAGGCACACGACAGTGTTAAAAAGCTCTAAACTTTTCATGGCACAGCAGTAAAGCAAACTGATGTGAATAAAGTTGTTAGTATGACAAGTAACTGTCATTGTGAAGGCTTGGTCAATTAGTGAGCATGACAGAATGTACTCCAAGAACAAAAGCTTATTACTTCTTTTGACAATTCATTTATTTATTTATTTTGTTTGAATAATTCGGAAACAGCACAAAGTTAATTTCACAAGAAATGCAATGTATGGTAAAGGAAAACCATTGAGCTGGTTTATTCTTATAAGTGCTGGATGTGGTTTCAAAAGCTGAATTCATTTATACATACAAGAAAGTTAAAGACAGCATCACAAAAGTGATATGTAGATCCTAATGGATTATTTTTCTCAGAAATTTGTGTCGAATGGCAATAAAAGAATGAGGATTGTTCCCTACACTGCAGACAGCATGAGGTCATTGAAAGAATGAACCAAAAAATACAGAGAGAGTGCACATCATGTTTTCTAACTCCGGGCTATTGGGATGAGCTAATGAACATAACAATTTTTCTCTTGAACAATCACCTTGCATTGTATTGGATGGTGAAATTTTAAAGATTCTAAATCAAATAAAAAATTTGGGTGTAAAAGAGCATGTTCAGTGCTTGGTTGGAGAAGGAACAAAGCTTGATGAAATCAAGCACATGCCATTCCTTGTCTCTAGAAGTGAATATTTAAGGTGTTAGTTGGGAGATCCTATTGTGAAGAAGACCTATGAAGATAAGCATATGTCTTCAAGGATTGGGCCCTAATAATGTTGTGTTTCTTCTCCCATCTATTTTTAGGTCCAGAAGGAACCTAGAACTCCTTATTTCTCTCTTGGCCATAATAAGAGTATGTTGCATAAAGATGTTACTTTCTATATTCTGAAATGGAACAAGCTTTATATTTAAGGGGGATGCCATACTAAAATCTGCAAATAATGAGAAAAAGACCAAATCGATAGATTCCAATATGCATAAGCATCAAAAATAGTTTTTTGAATAGAGGTTGAGGGGTTTGCCCAAATTTGAAACTTGAACCACCATTTTCGAGGACAAAAACAAATCATACGATCTATCACTCAATGACATAAGTAGCACAAAGTTATTAATATAGATAATAGAGCACTACTTCAATGAATAGTAGATTAAAACATTTTAATTGATAAACATTTACCAACTTACAGTTTTAGGCATCGTGAGTGTTTGCAGTTGCAGTTCTTCTTTCTTGTTGGTGTACCTTCTTTCACTTCAAATAAGGGCCGAGGCCTTGTTTTGGGGGACTCAGGTTTCCTGAAAAGAGTGAAAGGACTGCAAATGTTAGCAGCTTTGCAAAAGGATATGCAGCTATTGAGGTTTGTACGGAGGCACCACAGTTTAAAGCATGGATATCACACTAGTTTTGAACCAAAGCCTATGAAACAACACAAATTGTTATGAGCGACGAAGAACTAGTACAGAAGCAAGCTAAAAACTTGGCAAGCGACCATTAAAGAAAGAAAAGAAATCTAACCTCACTCCTGCCGCATCTAAAGATAAACGATATTTACACGGGAACGATGAAATGAAACACAGGAAATGCAAGTGGTGGAATTTCTTTAAATGAAACGTGCAGGTTAAAGTTAATATGGAAATTCTTGCCTATGTCCGTTTGCAATGTCATGTAATAAGCATCATATTATCAAAGTTTACACTACTCCACTGTTCGAATTCAAATCCTTTAATTAGCAATAGAAGACGAAACTGAAATGTCTCACTTTTGAACAACAAAATTCAAATTTGACAAGTCGGTCCAAAATAGAAAAAAGGGGCAATAAATGGACTGGTGAAACAGAGACTCAAGAGAGATGCAGCAGGACGATGCGTGATGTGTGAAATCAAACGGAGAAGAAAATCCCTATCAACCAAAACGAATCTTGGAAGCAATCAGATACAAAACTGAAAGCAAGATTGGGAAATTTTGGAAGTAGCACAACTCACATAGAGACGGGCATCGGCGGCGGTAAGATAGCAAGCGCAGGCGCGTGCTTCTGATTCTGCTGCATCATTTGCTGCGATGGTCCACAAGAAACCGGCACAGCCAATGTTGCCGCCTGCGGCACACTACAATTCGATGACGAGAAATCCAGCTGCCTGACGAGCTTCCTCGAGGGAAAATCCGACGGCCCAGGTGAGGCTGTTTGAACCCCCTGCTCCATCACAGCCGCCAAATCGGCCACGAAAAGGAGAAACACACAGAAATAAAACTAGCGGCGACGTCCAAGATCTCTGACTCTCGCCCCACGCACCAACAGCTTCGCTCCCAATCCACCCAGTCAAAGTACACCCCAATTTGAACCCTTTCGGATCCGTCCGACCTCGAGCAGGGATTCACCAAAGGTATCGGCAGCAGCCGGCGTGAATCGGGAGACGGAAGGTATGAACCATCCGCCGCAGCGGAATCACGCAAAGGCGATCCGACGTGGCTATACAGGAGGTGAGGAGGGATCACTTATTTGGGTTTTCTCCTCCCTTCCTTCCCTCCTCTGGTTTTCTCTCTCAATTTCGCTCTGAGCGCTGCCAGAATTTTTGAGGAGAGGGGAAAGACGGAGGCAAGTAGCCAACCAAAACACACTCGCTCTCTCTCTCTCTCTCTCTCTCTCTCTCCTTTCTCCCTCTATTTGGTTTTTGAAATCAATTCTAATATTGCACGGACGGGTCGGATAGCCCATCATATCGGGCGGATTGTGCTACAAAAGTTCGGATTTGGATTTCTTCCAGCCCGACCCGACTTCCCCTCTCCTTAGCGATTGGTCTGGCTCATCGGGACGATGGGCATTCATCTGGTGGGCCTTGCGACCCACATAATTCACATCGGGCTAGTTTCATTAAGAAGTGGCCCATCATGAGGTGTGTTCAAACCAAAGTATCTCATGGACCTTCAACAAAGGTTATATGTGCATTAACTTAGAACACATGTGAAGAAGACAATTTGCAAGACTTGAGAAAGATGAGAATATGATCAAGAAAAAACCTTCAAATATGTCAAAATTCTTCAAATTTCATGAGTCACATATATCTGATATAAAGAAATAAAGAATATAATCGAGAAGTTATTCACATATTAAAAAATTAAAGCTAAATAATATTATCATTAAAATATAATCATAAGACAAAAATTAATGAGCTTATGAGGAAAGTAGAGACTCTAGTTTTGTTGAAAATTAACAGAAAAAATTTATCGTTATTTATGCCATCTTTGAAGGCAATCAATTATGTTTTAGGAATTATTGCTCACCACCATATTAAACCAAGTGTCGAGATAGTTGTCAACCATTCAGATTCTTATTAGATTCTTAAAGGCTATCTTAAAATGACATATTTATAAAAAATGTTATGCTTCTATGATTGGCTTTGGGTGGCTTGAATCAAATATAGTATGACATATTTATAAAAAATTAAATTATTATAATTTGAGATTAAAATGATAAGATTAATCATGCATTAAAATGATTATGTTTAATTAATGTTATTGATTATTATACATATAATTAATTAATTATTATAAATAATAAAAATGTTATAAATGTAGTCATGTTCCTTTATTTCATGCAAAAATAAGATAGAGATGATCAATAAGATCACAAATCTCACTATTTGAGTGAGATGATAAGCTACACTATGAAAGCGAGTTTAAGGGATGTGAGAGCACCACTTGACTAGTTTAAGTGTTAGATTCAAGAGAAACAAAAGGAGAGAGAAAACAAAAGAAAAGAGAAGGAAAATATAAGGAGAAGAAAGAGAAATAAATAAAAGCACTCAAAAGAATCAAGACAACTCAAATTTTAGTCATTATTCAAGAATACGAAACTTAGGAAAATTAGTTCAAGGTTGAATAATAAGTTTTATATCATTATAATGAAAATAGTTATCCTAAAATCATGAAAGTAGAGATGATTATAGAATTTTAAGTAAAAATATTGTATGTTAAGGTCAAATCAACTACATTAATTTATTTTATGTTTTATATAAGCTTAATATTAAAATCATGTGATTTAAATCATAGTTGAAAAATTAATTTCAAGGCATGTAATTTTATCGATCACTTATATAACTAGCATTAAAGTAGATTGATAAAAGGAATTAAACACATGACTCATAATCGATTTGATGTTGTTGGTTGTTCAATCATGCATGTGTCAAACTCTAAAATTGATTGTAGGATAAATTATTCAAGAAGCTCTATGGGCAATTAAAAGCTTAGTGGTTTAGTTGATTTAAAATCAACTTTATATATATATATATATATATATATATATATATATATATATATATATATATATATATATATATATATATATATATATATATATATATATATATATATATATAGTTGATTGTTTAAGTGAATTGGTTGATAAAAACAAATGAGATTGTGTATGTTATTTAGGTGACATAAAAAAGAAAAGGAGTTAAACATTTAGGGAATATATAAACATACATTGAGATAATTGAATTTAAATTTAATATAAACATTTTAAGGGATGATATTAAACTTTTTTAAAATCAATTGAACATTTGTAATGACTTCATGAATATGACATGGTTTTATTCAGTATAGAAGCATAATAACTATTTATATATTTTATTAAATTATTAGTTTGTGTAAAGCATGAAAGAGAATCATCTACATTATGATTCATTATTTTGCATATAGAGATGAAAAGTATGGATTATGAAAATGTTTTGACAATGAAAAGCATTATATGAAAAGAAAAGGAAAATAATGTTGTGATATAAAAGTCAAGAAAAATAAAGATTCGATATGAGATCATGTATTTCTTAGCTTAAGCTTACAATTCATGACAATATGAGATTTAATTTGATGACAAGTGTTGAGCTTTGTTAATCCAAATTGATTGAAGACTTTAGTGGTGACTTATATCTTAATTATAATAAGATAATTAATGTGATTAATGTAATGAAAAGTGTAACCTTGAAATATTTTAATTGAAGCGACCACCTTAATATGTGATGTCTTCACCTTACTTGAAATAAAAAAAATGGTTGAAACCAAAGTTAAGGTAAATAAGAAAAATTCTGCATTTTTGAAAAGCATTTGACAACTTAATTATAATTTGTGATTAAATAATCATAGAATTATGAAGTTATATTACTATCTATTATTATATTATATTATATTTTCTTATTGAGTATGCAATTGCTTAACATCTTATACTTAAAAACTTTAGATACTACATAAGCATGTAATATAGGGAGCATCTTCCATAGCTTTATCTAAGTCAATTACTTCTTATATTACCTAACATTACTATCATGCCCCACCTAACTTAAATTTAATAAATCCTAATAAAATATCCAAAATACCAATTACCTATAAAAATAATCTAAGCAACAATGTCTTGAGAACACAAACCAAATCAAGTGGGAGAGATAATAAAGCATTACAAATCCATATATTATCATAAATACAATGATTATATAAAAATAATACATATAATCTTAAAACTATCATATAACCCATAAGCTAAAGTAGTATACATATATATGATCTATCAAAATAATATAATATAATCCTCATTTAACACTTGGGTTGAAGAGGATAGGGAGTCATCATCAATTGATATCTTTAGTGAAGAATCACTAAACAATTTGTGACTTTTAGTAGGTTTCTAAGTAAAAAAAATATGGGAATAAATTATCCTATATTAACTATTGAGGAATTAATTGTGATGTTTATATGAGATTCTATAATCTTAAGATATTAAGACATATTTTGTAAGCAAAACATATGTTGGGATGGGATGACTCAAGAAGATAATATCTCGATATAATAAAACAGGTATATCATATTTGGTATCAATATAAAATAATTTATTAATCTAATGTGGTTCAAGAACAATCCAAGTGAAAGCTAACAGCCTGTAACACATAAGATTAAAAAGGATATTGAATAATCACTGAGTGATGTCTTGAGAGAGGAATCACTAAACAAAGAATAACTTATATTAAACATCTAGATAGATGTGTATAAGGATGAATAGTACATCAGTTATTGAAAGATTGATTTTAGTATTTATATAGGATCTCATAATCTTAAAGATGATCTTTTGAGGATAAAACTATTTAGGTTAGGATATGATAATCCAAAGATACAATATATTGACATAATAAGACTAAAAAATTACATCTTGTTGTACGATTCAATATTCACAATGAACCATACAATAGTCCAATCAACCGTTTGTCTCTTACTATCAAAAGCTAATCATATTATACGATGAAGTTATGATACAATACATTCTTCATTTGCATCTTGCAATGATATATCCTAAAAGTGGCTGTGAATAAACAAATAAATATTTTAAGAATTCTAAATTTATTAAATGTTTAATTTAAGAAAATTGATGATATTAATATTTATTAATAATTATAATGAAGGAGGATTTGAAATATCCCAAATGTATAAAATAATAATAATTTTAAATTATTTATATTTTAAAAAATTTTAAAATTTTTTAGAATACTTTAAATTTTTAAAGAGATCATACAGTACAATAGTAGTAAATCATATAATCTAATGATACAAAAAGCCAACAAGATATACTTAATTATGAATATCATATGTTTACAATCATAGACATCGTACAATACAATTAAATTAGAAAAATCTAAGATGAATAACCTAAAAATAGATCATATAGTACGAATAAAAATATAAGTATGATACCTTATTGTCACATTCAGTCAGACAAATTTGATAAGATATGTAAGAGAATATATAGATTATGTAATATGATCATTGAAATAGATCATATAATACGAATAAAAATATAAGCATGATACCTTATTATCACATTTATTCAGACAAATTTGATAAGATAAGTAAGAGAATATATAGATTATATAATACAATCATTGATATAGTAGAGTATGATAAAATATAAACAATGAGATGAATAATTGAAATAGATCATATAGTATGAATATAAACATTGTATATGTATGATGATATCTTATCAGACATTTTAATGTCATTGAGTCAAACAAGTCTGATAAATAAGAGAGAGCATATATATCATGTAAGTGCAATGCATTACAAGCGATTAAAATGTGAAGAAAAAATCATAAATTATATAATACAAAGAGAAGGATTGTACAATTTGATTACATGTAAGAGAGAGCATATATATATATATATATATATATATATATATATATATATATATATATATATATATATATCATTAATTTTCTTAAAATTAAATGAGGGATGGCACAAGAAAATGACATAGCAAAGAGATCACGCAACAGTTTGAGAGGGCAAGAAGGTAAAGAGGTATCTTTTGAATAGAAATAGCCATTGACGGAAAATGAAGCACTAGGAAGGTGATTCAGCAAGGAATTTTCTATAACAAAGGGAGGTTTTGGTCGATGAGAAGGTTTTGGAAAAAAAGAGAGAAGCAAGACCTCTAACTAGAGCATAGAGAGAAGTGGAAAAAGAAAGGAGGTGCTGTCAAAATGTCGAAAGGAATTCATAAGGATTTAAGCAAGAATTGAGAAAAGAATTATGTTAGCATATAGCATTAGAAAAGAGAAATTACATGATTTGAAAATCTAATTTATAAAATGATTACTACATACTAAAACAAGGTAGGCAGATTTTGTAACATGGTTGTATATATTCTTATATTGTTAAAATGATCGCATAATGACAATATTAGTAAAGATTTGAAATACGGATTCATTTAAGTATGTTTGCTTTTGCTTGAATTAATGTGAAAGATTATATATATATATATATATATATATATATATATATATATATATATGATTTAAAAGACAAAAATTTTTCTTTAGATTGCTTAATAAATTGAATTAAAAAAATGATAAAGTAATATAATAAGAGCAAGAGTTGATAAATAGTATAGACAAGTTTTGTACTATAATCTATATGCTTAATGTTTTATTAGATAATTTACTTAGAGACCTCGAAAGAAAGATTTGCTTCATAGAATGCTTGGAAGATGATTGTTCTTTTTATTGCTTGTATTGCTATGTTTAGTGAGCACTTGCATTGGTTTTAATGATTTCTTATGAAATGTTGAAGGTCACTTGTTTATTAACTTGATTTAAAAGCAAAGGAAAAAATTGGAGAAAGAATAAAGGTTGACAAAATAAGGATTAAGCATGATTTTGAAAAAAAATCATAAATCATTATTTCAAGAGGCTGATCTGCTATCTAAAATAAGATGTTCATGAAGGAAACTTATTATGTTGAATAAAATGTCTCTACAAATACAATTATTATTCAGAAGATGTCTCCAAAAGTAGTTCCAACAGATATATCATCAAGGTTATTCAATGCTCAATTTTATTTTATATATGTTAAAGAGTTTTAGGGCCAAATTCAACTTAAAATAAAAAATGGAATAATAAGACATGTGAAATAAAGTAAAAGAAAATCAAAAAAATTTTCAACTAAAATACTATGTTTTTAAATGAATAAAAAGACAATATGACTTTTATTTGCTCGTATGCTTATTGTTTGATATAAACTCAGTATATGTCATGTCCCTAATATATTTATTTATATTTATGTTGCATAGTTTTTGTTAGAGCCAATGAAGGTTGGCTCAGTTTTTTTTTTGCTTAACACTTGTAGATCATGATGAGGCTTATAATGAGACAATCAGGGAACATTGAATTGCATTAAGAGCACTTTACCTAAATGATGATTTACTATGATTATCAACTGTATCAGTGTTATGCTAGTTAGTTATTCTTTAGTTTTAGTAACAGACATTTTATTATCCCAATGTTGGATTAAAATTGGTTTGTATTACATATATGAACAATTTAAAATATGCTTTCATGACTTTTCAAAATTGTAAAGATTTTCGTGTTACTTTCACTGTGGTTTTTACAATGGTTTTTATGTTAATGTTGTAAATTACTTATATTATGTTTATAATAGTTTTCAAACATATTTTACCTTGGTTTTACTAAAAATAAAAATGTGATTTTCAAAACCAAAGATGAAAGCAAAAGAGAAGAGTCTCCATAAATGGTCTAATCAAATAGTCCACCACTCTCCAACTATAAGTCAATCATATTGTATGATAATATTAATCAAATTATTTGAGTTTTCTTGGAAACTAAGGTACAATGTTGTTCTTGGACAAAGTTTGATATTTTGATATGTTCAAAAATATTGTACCATTTAATCCTTTAAGAAAAGGTTTGGTCCAAAATTCTTTAATCACCTCACTATCCATTGTTCTCAAAATATGATCAATTCATGCAAATCATATGATATGTTTGGCTCGATTTTATGTCATGCAATACATGATTGGAAAACTTCAACTTTGAAATCTTGATACAAATCCCAACCAAATGAAAGTCAAAGCATGATAAGCTCAAAGTACAACACAATAGTATTCTAAGGCTGATAGATCTCAATTAAAAATACATATTTATCAATCCTTTCTATGAAAAACAAGATTTGAATTTTTTCTCCCATTCTTCCTTTTTCGAGCTTGAGGGAACACCATCATCACTACTCTTCAAGCTTCTCTTTGCTTCATAGATCTCCCTTCTAATAGCTCATCTTACTATCCTTCTATGGAATTCTTTCCTTCTTTCTTGATCATTCTTGCATTAAGATCACAACCAAAAGAGCATAGGAAGGGATAAACAACATATCAAAGAATTCCTTACACCGAGAAATTCTAAATGGTATAATCAAATCTCAAATATGGCTACAATAATATGACATGCTTTTTAAGGGTTATCAAAATAAATCATTTTCTTTATTATGGATTGACACATATTGTATCCAATATCAAATTTGAAATTAAAATCATGTTTTATAATCAAATAAATTAGAATGTCATAATATATTACTTGCTTAGCATCACCAAACTTTTTTGAACCATATTTTTGTCCAAATACATGATCAAATATCAAAATCCAAATGAAGTCATATAAAAAACCATTATATTCATTTCAAAACCAAGTTCATTCAATAAATATCATAGCAAAAACAAAATGGAAGTACTAGAAAAAGATTGATGTTCCTATTATCATAGTAACATTATACAATATTATAATATTTGTAAGACATGAGTTCGAAGCCAAAATAAAAAAACAAATTGAATGAGCTAATAAATATATCTTCTCACTACTCGAATTTTCATATAGTACTATATTTTCACATGTAATTGTTAATATGATAGAAATGCTGAGCCACTAACCTAGGCTTAATAAGAAATTACTTATGCATATAAGTTGTTATATAATTAGTCATGCCACATATGAGGTTAAATGCATCATATAAACAAGAAGATAGCATATAAAAAAGTAATACTAAAATAGTCTTTTTACAATTTTTTTATATTTATTTTCTTCATATAGATCCCTCCTCTATAGTTTAAAAGAGTTTAAAATTTCATCACTTCGGTGATAAATAAATTTCTCACAATTAGAGTTGTATCCTTCTAAAACATTTTTTTTGGTTATAACCCCAGTTGCATCCATATGAAACTTTTTCTCTTTGGGTTATACTTCATATGAGTTTCTTTATTTATCTAAAACCTTTATAAACCTAGTAACTCTTTCATAATAATGATCCCAACCTATTTTTAATTTTTTATACAATTATAGATTTTTTTTCTCTTATTGAGAATTATTTTTCATACCTTTAATTATTTTCAAAATTTTATAAAAACCTTATTCTACATGTTAAATGATATGTGGACATCAATTTGACTTTAAAATATAATATCATAAAAAGAATGATAAGTAAACATTTAACATGTGAGTAATAAAATATAAATTTATCTTATCCAATATAAAATTTATACTAAAATTTATAATTTCTTAAATTGAAAAAATATAGATTTTCTTCACCTTAACATACTAAACTTCAATAGAATTGAGATTACATTATTCTCTACAATTCTTTAAAATTGTTCAATAATTTCATGGCCAATGATGGTCATATTGTAGGGTTTTGATCACTTTTTTTGTTAGCTTTATATTTAATTGGAAAATATAAAAAAAATAAAATTATAATTTAATCAAAATTTAAGGCTATTTTTTAACTTCTTAATTTTTTTTAACTAATAAAATAAAAATACTCCAATAAATTTCAAAATAAAATTCTCATGAACTTTTACTAATCTTAAAATTTTCATAATTTTTTATATTTTTTTAAATAATGTTTCTTCTAAAATATAATGGTTATCTTATAAATATAGCATCCTAATCAAAAATAATATTTTTTAATATTTTTTCTTCAAAATATTTATTATAAAATTCTTCATATGCTATAAATCTCCATTATATGATCAATTCAAATATTAATTGTTTTAATTTTTTGTTATATGGCTTTTAATAATGCAAACTTTATATTTAATATTTATCTTCCTTTCTAAGTTATATACTCCATTTTTAAGCATGTATGATTTTTTTAAAAAAATAATTATTATTATTTTTAAAAATGCATGAAAATCTCAAAAAATTAAATATTAAAAATAAGTCTAAATTAATTTTTTTTTACATTTGAAATGCAACAAAAGTTTTCTCCTTAACATATATAATCAACCTTAAGATCTTAACTTTTTTATTAATTTAAATGCTAGATAAATTTAGTATCCTTCAAATAATTATTTTAATACTGATCCAAATTTTGAAATGTTATACAAAACCTATTTATCTTATAAAAAATTCATCCCAAAATTGAAAATAATTCAAGATACTGTAATATCATATCAACTTTTATTTCTTGGATTATTTCTCTTTCAATTTGATTATTCCAAGATATTTTAATCTTGAAAATAATTTATTTATCAATCTTTTAATCCTATAAGAGAATGTGTTATATTTGTGAGTGAGAGAGAGAGAGAGAGAGAGAGAGAGAGAGAGAGAGAGAGAGAGAGAAATTTTATGTATGTGAGGATAATCATTGTTCTTTTTACATATGTTGTATTAGTATTTGATTTTTAGTTGTTCATTTTGCTTTTTTGACAACTGGTTATTGTACGATATTATTTCATCTCGTTGCATTAAAATTGGATTTTTGTAATTGAGATGTTATCTTCATCACTCACACTAATTTTTTGATGTTCTTGATATTATCCTATTGACACTAGTTTTACTTAATATATTTGTATTTTGAATATGTTTTATCGAGTTCTATCAGATTTAGTCGGGCTGGGTGTGATACAATGGTATTAGAGCCCAAGATTGGAAAATTAGGATGAATTAAGTGAGGATGCTAGCATAGTACACACAAGAATAATTAATTGTAATTAGATTACTTTATTATTAATAAGTTGAATTATGAATATAAAAAGAGATTGATGTAATTTTTTTAGGAGAGAAGAGCCACAATGGCATCTAAATTAGAATCATGGACTAGTTTTTGAAAAAGGAGAGGAGTTAGTAAGAGATCAGAATGATAGAGTTAATCAATTAGGATGCAATCCTCTTCTCCTTATTCCTAAGAGAGATGTATGAGTAGGTTCTTGAATAATAAAATGACGAAGAAATTCTAGTAGATGCAACTTCCTCACTTTATGGGTGGGATAAAACCCATTGAGGAAGAAAATTGAATCGATAAGGTTAATAAGATATTTGATGGAATTGAGTGCCTTAAAAGAAGAAAAGTATTTCTTGCATTAATTCTATTAAACAAGGACACTCTTTTGTGGTGAGAATGTTGTCATTATATTCATTTTAGAAGCTAAGCCAACAAAGAAAATTTTATGAAAAGATTTTGTTGAGTTTGAGAAATAGTTTTGTAACATCCTTAGTTATAAAATCAAAATAATTTTAAGTTAATCAGAGTTATTTATATATTTTAAAATTTTTGATAAATTTTTTATGAAAATTGTTAATTTTTTAAGGTTATAATATTGTACGATTAAAAAAATTATATATTATAATATCAAGTGAAACTAACTTACAAAAATAGAGACAAATCATATGGTATAAAAAGGAGCATTTGTATCAGTATGATTAAATGATGGATACCATATTGTCATAAGGGATAAAAGAAAAATTGTGTCATATAATATGATAATAATATATTGTATGATGTGATCAAGTATAAGCAAGAATGAGGTTTGGAGTAATGTGAACAGATATAAAAGTCAACCAATTATTGTATAAGTGATAATAGCCATCGCAAAAGTGCATTTATGTATAGCCTCACTTGATCATACCAAACAATGCAATATCATACAAGCACAAAAGAAAACATCATATAAGTTCAATCAAATTAGAATAAAAAAAATTAACCAAATTAGATGAGATAAATAACAACCTCAAAGGATTTTACAATATGATTAAGTGGATCATATAAGTATGATCAAGATAGAAGAGTCACATATATAACCATTGCTTACAATTTAGTAAATAAATGAAGTAAATAGATTATAGATAAAAGTTATTATATAGTACAATGAAAGAACAATACCTAAGCTAAGTTGAAATAAATCATACATGTAAGAAGAATAACATATAAATATGATAAGTGTGAATAATGCAGATGAACATGAATTTAGCTTATTGAATAGTATCAAAGTAGTTAATCGTACAAGTCCAATGCAAAAAATTGAAAAAATTTTAAAACCCGAAACAACAAATGGTCAAGGAATTGACACTGTTGTGAGTCCAAATGATGGTGAATAGTTAGAAATGAGAAGGAAAGAAGATAAAAAAACAAACACATGAAAACACATGTTCATTCGAGTAGTTGAATGAATGGTAGTGTGAGGAGATACATGCATAGGTGTAAAAAGATGAGATCATGACATGACAAAAGCCTTGTCCTCATCAGTATGAAATATTATAACTATTATATGATATTAATATCATATGATGTTATGTATATATATGAATTCAATGCATATAAGCATTGATACATTGATACTATGCTTCTATTTATAAATCATCATACATTACTTCAATTAATATTCCATTGCATTCATCAACTATATTATTATGTTTAATACTGTTTTCTTATCTATAAATAATATTTTTCGTGTTGAGCATGCCATGTTTATTTTCTAATTATATTATAAACAAGGATGTTGACACTCATAGAGCTAGGGTTCTTTAGATGATAGCTTAAAACTCTTTGGAAGTAGTGTTGTATTTGTGAGTGATAAAAAGAGAGAGGGGACTTTATGTATGTGAGTTAAGTCTATATTTTATTTAAAGATATTGAATCCGTATTTGATTTATCAGCTTTCATTAATATAAGGCAAGTGGTTATTATGTAATGTTATTTCATCTAGTTGCATTAAAATTGATGTTTTATAATTAAGATGTTATTTTTATCACATTTACTCATTTTTTAGTTAGTATTTTTGATATTATGCTATTGACTTTGGTTTCACCTGGTATATTTGTATATTGGATGTATTTTAATAGATTTTATTAAATTAAGTTAGGTAATGTGTCACAAGTCTATTAAAAAAATATTGTATCATTTGATCCTATTAAAAAAGGATTGGCTTAGAATTATTAACTAATTGTACCATCCATTACTCTGAACATACAATCCATTTGGTACAATTGTATAATACATTCTCTTCCATCTTAAAGTATAGAGATATGTTTGGAAAACTTTAATGTAGAAGTCTTGACCCAAATTCCAACTAAATGAAAATTAAAGTATAATTAGCTTAAAATACAATACAATAATTTTATAAGAAAAAAATATCACAAATAAAAGCATAGCTTTATCAATCCTTTCTACACTAAACAAAATATGAACTCTTTATCCTATTCTTCCTTTCTTAAGCTCAAGGAAAAGTTGATGAGATTGCTCTTTATGCTCCCCACAAATCTTCCCTCTAATAGCTCTTCTTACTTTCCCTCTCGTTTCCTTTCTTTCTTAATCTTCCTCACATATAGATCACAATTGCAAAGAGCATAGAAAGGAATAAGCTTATCTTTTTATATTAATAAAAAGATTAAATAAAATATCTTTTTTTTCTTTTTCAAATTTTTATTTTAGAAAATTTATAAAAAATCATATGATTTTAATATATTGATGAATTTCTCACACTAATGTTGTACTAAAATCTTAATTCATGCTATTAAAGATGTGGCATATTTTTTAAGACCAATTGAAATTCATCTATTTCTTAATTCTAAATTTGTATGGCTTATATCTAATATTAAATTCACAATTAATTATATATTTCATAATTAAATTAATCAGGTTGTCATAATTAATAAATATCACTTCTTGTTTCTCTTACTTATAGCAACTTCTCTTCCTTAGAATCTTGAGCTCTAAAAGAGGGAACAAGAGTGTTAAAAAAACTAGTAATCGAAAGAACAGTTATATTTCGTTTCATAACAAAAGATTTGTTCAACCTTAGGTGCTCTAGGAATCAATCCTTTGAGTTTTATACTTACAATTCATTAGTACAAACTTTCTAAGTGTTTCACTAGTTAAACAAAGTTACTTGAATCTTTTAGAGATTTAAGATCTTGTAATTCTACTTATTTCCTAATTTTTGACATAAGACTTATGATGAATCTATTTGCAATCTACCAATCAACATCAAGACAATTTGCTTTACCCTCTAAATCTTAAAAAAAATTTTGTTACTCCATAATAATAGAGTTCTAAAGTTTTAAAGTATGTAATTGTGCATGCAACCTTTTGTCATGGTATCCAAAGCAATACTTAAGCCTGAAAAATTATTTTATTTCTTGTTAGGTAAGAGCTTTCTTATTTAGTCTTCATTCTTTTCTAAGGTATTGGTCTAATATATGTTTTGCATAGCTTATTAATTTAATTTTACAAAATTGATTACTTCATAATGATCAAATCTACAATAGTTAAAAACTTATATATTTGGGTCAAATAATCTTCAAATTTGTAAGGGTCATATAAGAGCATTAAATATTGGTATTTCAACCTTGATCATCTCATATATTTTTTTATATGATCATCTTTATAAGTTTTAGAATATATTCTTCTTAGAAATGTGCTAATTATTCTATAAAGATACATTACAAAAAAGACGAGGATAGATTCCTATTTATGTTGACCATCACATGTCTAAATTAGATAATTATGCCATTCAAGGTGGCTTTAATATATTCTAGCTTATTTGATGGATTCTCTACTACAAAATGCAAAATTGTCATCTCATTTTTGAAGGTCTTTAGGTTTTTAGCTTGGTTTTGTTTTGATGGTATTATAAAATTGTCAAGATATTAAGTGATTAACAATATAAGAAAATAGTTTAAAAAATAATTTATTATTTAATATTAGCTTAATTTTAAACCTTTTTGTTATTAAAAAATTAATATATTATTGAGTATAAATAAATTTTTTAAAAATATGCAAAAAATAATGTAACAATAAATAATCAATAAGCAACATAAATTGTTGAAAAGTAATTGAAGTAATTCTTATTTCAACATAATAAGTATATAATTTTTACTCTCTAAGTATATTAAAAATAAACAAATAGTATACTCTCTCTATTGCCTCTCAAGAGAATTAGAACATGCTAAGAATTTTACTATTAACTAATTGATGTAGATAAAACTTGAATACATATTACTAATATGATCATCTTTCAAGTTCTTAAATCACAAATTAGATCTAGATCATAGTGGTAGACACATTGGAAAACATTTATTCTAAGAACACAAGTTCGAAGTAATAATATGGGTCACTTTGATTCCAAAGGTGATACCAAAGTTGGCTTGTCCTTAGAAAAAGGAATATAGTCAATATGGGCGAGGGAACAACCAACAACTTGGCCGATAGTAGAGCTGGTGGTGATCGGGCTATGATGACAAGGAGGTGAGTTCTTATATCAAAATCCATATAGGGAGAAAGCTAACGTTCAGTTTCTTCAAGTGATTCACCAGATCACGTATGCATCAAAAGAATTGTGAAGATGTTTCAACTTCACGACAAAACAAAGTCATATTTTATTCCTCATTATGAGATATTAAATGTGTTATAAAGTATATCTTCAATTGTAAATAAAAAATCAAAGATGATATATAAGTTAAACTAATAAAATAATAAGAAAAACAATAAAAACAAAAACTAATACTTGCATCAAGAGCCAAAATAAGAATACATTGTAATCCAATAACTCACATAAACTTATTAAAATCCTATACTTGTCTATTGTAAACTCCTGTTTAAGAATTTGTTATTTATTAGTGACAAACTAAGACTTTATATATTGTAAACTTTTCTCTAACCTCTTTTTGTGACGCATCACTAACAAAAGACTTTTGTTGTGCTAAGAAGAAAGTATTGTTAGTGCCAACAAAATAAGCTTTTGTCCTTCCAATATAGAATTATCTTCACTTCTAGCTCTTGAATGACAATAACAAAGACTTTAATAAAACCTTAACCTTCCCTTAATTTACAAAAAGGTGAGAAGGATAATAACCATTGTCAAGCCTTTATTATTACCAAGAACAAGATTTAAGCCTCCTATAATTTATAAAAAATGAAAAAAAAATAATGAATTTATTATTAAATCAACACACCAAAAATAGTTAGTTTGGCATTAAAAATGAATTTTCGAATAATAAGATACTTTGCTGTCGAATATTTTTATTGAATAATGTAACGTTTATAATAACACATATTATTGGGAGAGGAATTATTAATATAACTTTTAAAAAATTAAATTATTCAAACGAAATAACGCCGCGGAGACTTGCAATGCAAAACAAGCCGGAGGAGAAGAAGATCGGTCGAGTCGAACCGCCAATATCTCATGTATAAAACCCGTTTGTTCCTTCAACCGTGAACCCGCACCCAGGCGGCCTCGCTCGGCAGCCCCATGTGGACGACGAACAACATATACCACCCAGGAGGCGCAATGTCGCCGGAAGGAGGCGCCGTCACCATGATTCTTCCCATCCCCAACTCCTCCACCCTCAGCACAAGCAGTCTCTGGTTCATCGAATACCCGTGCGTCGTGAACGGCGGCGCGTACATCGTTACCTTCACGTTCGTCATCTCCACCACCGCCCCTGGGACCGTGAAAGCCACCTCGAAGCTCTCCTTATACCCTACCTCTTTCTTCACTTTCTCCGCGTCTATCCTTGGCCTCTCCGCATCCATGTCGGGGTCCAGATACGGCGGCCGGAACTTCTCCACCCTCAGCTCCGTCGGGAAAAGCGCCTCCTCTGAGAAGTTATAACTCGGGTTGGTGTTGCTCCCTGCCACGAGGATGGCCGCGTCGGGAAGCACCGCGCTCGAGGCGTGGTACATGCGCGGGATCCACGTCGACGCGAGCTCTCTCCACCGACCGGATCCCGTGACCGCCGGCATGTAAAGTAGCGGTGCGAGAGCGGGCTCGCGCGCGAAGTCCCACCCGGCGCACCCCAGCATCGCGCCGTTGATGATCAGCACGTCGCCGTTGGGGAGTACGAGCATGTCGGCGATGGTGCGCGGCGCAGGCATGTTCTCCAACTCCCACTGGGCGAGCGGGTCGGTGATGGTGATACGGCCGCAGGACTTGAGGGCCGGGACGTAGCTCTTGTACGCGTCCGCGAGGTGGAAGGAGTTCGACGGAGCGCCGCCGCAGATGAGAACGTGGGCGGGGAAGAGCGTGGTTCGCTTGGTGGGGTTTGAGTTCTGGTCGTTGAGGTCGATCGGGAGGAGGGCGGACATGCCGGAGGCGGGGTAGTTGCGGGAGCCGCCGGGGAGGGGAGGAAACTCCCGGAGGATGACGCCGGTCTTGGGTTGGAGGAGGATTGCGCCGTTGTTTGCGAAGACGAAGAGATTGCCGTCGGTCGAGAGGTGGATGAAGGGATAAAGGTTATTCTCCTCCCGGTCGGTTGTCTCGAGGAGGAAGGGGAGGTCGTATAGCCGCGTGCTTTTGCTCTTCTCCGCCGGAACGAACTCGTAATTGAAGGCCCGGCGGCCTCCCAACACGATGAAGCTTCCGTCTCCCAGAATCTGCTGCGTCGCGTACCTAAGCATATATAGCTATGCTATAGCAAAAGAAAGACAGAGCAAAACAGGGAAGAAGCAGAGCAAGTGAGAAAACACACCATCTTGGCGCCATAAGAGGCTGGGCATAGTCTCTCCAATCGCAGTCCGGGCACGCTCCAAGGTACCTCACGGCAGCGACACCATCCTTCCAACCGCCGGTGTTCACAAGGGTTCCGTCGGCGGCGAACCCACCGGAAGAGCACCATGGGTCGGTTAGCACCTGCACTTCACCAATTCAGCCGTTTATTTAAATCGATTCATACAAAATTCTCTTTTTGCTTTGCGGTGGCGGCAACGAACCTTGAGAGGGCGAAAGGTATAAGTTTGGAGATCGAACTCTACGGCGTGAGCCCAGCAGTCGAGAATGTTGGTCTCCCCGGTGGGATCAGGGCGGCAGTTGTTGGGCGGGAGTGGGGCGTGGCTGGGGCCGGTCACGGTGGAGTCGAACATGACGGCCTTGTTCTGGTAGGTGATGGCGAGGTGCATGGCGGAAACGCCGCAGTCCTGGCTGATAAGCTCCCAGTCGCCGGTGAAGGCCGTCTCGTAGTCCAGTCTCTCGGTTCGCGACGGTGGTTGATCCGGAACTGGTTGAGGGAGCAGGTTGCCGAGTCCTGAATTGGAGAAGTCTGGGAGGAGGTTGCCGATGAAAGGGAGCCGCGCGGCGGCAGTGCCGAGGAGGAGGAGGAAGATGGGGAAGAGTGTGGCCGTGGAGAATTTGGGCTTCATGTTGCCCGCTCTCTCCTCCGCCTATGTCTTTGCCTCTACCTGCGCGCTTCGGTTGGCTTTGGTATTATATGGAAGGGGACGAAGTGGAGGTTTAGGTGAGTCCAACGGCAGCCGGTTGAGCAGACTAAACGTGTCGAGCAGGTAAACAATCGGTTTCGTGTCCACATAGGTGCTCGGCTGGCGAGCCCTATTTTGGGTATGTAGACGTTTCTACTTCCCAACGAGCAAATATACTCCATTTCAATAACTAATGTAAAAGAAATAAATGTGCAAATAAGAAAATAAATTTTCAAAATGTAATAGATATTATAATAATAATAATAATAAAATATTTTACAATAATAGACAACAAGAATTTAGAGTTTAACATGAGATTAAAGGTAATTAATACAAGCTTATATTTTAGAGAATAATTAATTAAAAAAATAAAACAAATATTTTATAAATATAATTCAATTTTGAGTCAATCCAAGCCTTCTCAAGCTTAGCTTAAAATTGTCTAATTAAAATCTCAATTCAACCTAAAATTTAATGAAATTCCAATCTCATTTAAGTCTTAACTCACTGGTTGTTAGTTAAGTTTCAATTTTTTTGCTAAATTCTTTATAATAAATAATCATTCTAAACTTAAATATATTTATATATATATATATATATATATCATTATTTTAATGTAATTTAAAGCAAGCTGATTACCATCTCATAATACTTCAATTTTCAAGCTAATTTAACGATCTCAATACTGAAGAAAACCTCCAGAGTCTCTGAAGAACATGAGAATTCTAAGCAGCATCAAGTTCTTAGAAGATAAATGAAGAAGAAATGCTTACAATTAATGGCATTTCAACGTCAATAAATACTTCCTCTCACAGCACCATAGATCAACAACTTTATTCAACAACAAAGGTTTACATGCTCTACCTTCTTCTCCTTGAAGGAGCTTCTCAGTTAAATGAACTATTTATGGATGCTTTGCTGAAAGGTGAAACTTATTAAACCATGGCCACCCTTCTGCAAGAGCAATTCTCCATAGCCTCATATATAAAGAGTTAGGGTTTTCAGCTATCGACTAGAAGAAGACTATGGAGTCGATTAATTAACTCCATAGATCCACTTCTCGGCATCGTTGACATAAGAGACCAACTCACTGGGTGAGAACCAAAGGGAGATCTCATCTTTGGCTGTCTCGGGTCCATCGCTTCCATGAATTATGTTCCTGTATCAAATATTACATCCAGCTTTACGATATCAAACAGGAAGCTAAAGCTCTATCTCAAGAATGTGGTTAATCTACCTTATAAATCATAAGGTAAAACAAAAGCTCCAGAAAAGATTGGCACATGCATTTGTTGTACGTTTCATATAGATTTTGAAACGAAATCTATTAATTTATATAATAGATGGATGAAAGCTAAATCATCTTTGCCAAAAGCACTTCAATTTTTGTTAGAAAACTTGAATGCAATGATGATGTCTTAAGTCTAAACATCAGTTTTAAAACTTCTTTTGTGAAGTATGTTTTATGTTCTGTTAAGAACTTTCTGTGTCCCTTGAATCCATTAAGTTCAACCCTTGCAAATTCCTCTACATTTAAAATCTGTAACTTTACATGTTTCATATCATATCTTGAATTTAACAAAAAAATAAAAATTAAAAACCATAGCCATCTAAATATAATATAACTAGCTTTCTTTCCATATTTCATCCACATTTAAATAAATGGAAGTAATACATCAATTTTTTGGCCTTGATGTATATGAGTACAGATCATAGATAAGTACTCATGTATGTATAAATAACATATATATCTACATTTATGTATATGTGTGTGTGTATTTCTGTGTTATATGTATATATATACATTAACATATGCATATCTATATACACAAAAGCAATACCTCTGTAGAAATAAATAAACATTATGTATTTAGAACTATGATGATTTTAGAATTTTAATAGAAATGTAGAATAGAATACCTAGAGTCATTTAACGTTGGCCTACTGCATGTAGCACCGTTTGACTGGCTGCATCCCACCACAGGCAACGGTAAAAAAAAATTGAACTTCCTCTATTAATCATGTTCTTTAAAACTCGCTCAAAAAAAGGCAATTTTGTTTATATATCTTATTTATTGGTAAGAATTGTATGAAATTAACTCCAAACAAAAGATAAACAAGGAAATAGATTCCAAATATCAATAAGAACAGAGACTGAACAAGCTAGAGATACTTTCTTTACCAATAACTTCAAATACAAAAGATAGAACTTTCTTGCCAATGCTTGGCTATATTGACTTCTCAGAGGACTCCCCTCTCCCTTTTCTTCCCTCATCACCATATAGACATAAATTTATCGAGTTTTAAGTGATCCATTATATGCTTCATTAAGAAAATTCAGCTTTCCAATGATAGCTCTTAGAATCTCCCATCAATAATTTCATTGGTCTTCCATCATTCTTAAATAAAGCTCAAGAATTTCATCATCCCTTTTAAACTTAAGTGACCTCGTGATATAACTCTTAGTTGACATTATAACTCCTTGAATAGCTCAACTTCCAAAGCCTTGTTGAAGATGTTTACAACTTGGTCCTATATCTTAACATATAATATTAGTTCTATTTGCTTCTTATTCACATGTTCTCTTATAAAATGATAAATATGTTTACTCCTCTTATGGCTCACGAGGTTCTTACCAAGTGCAATTGTTGACTTGTTGTCTAAAATTATCTCCGTATGACCTTTCTACTACACTTCGATTTTAATAAGTCAACCCAAGTTTTCCCACTAAAGGTTTTTATGAAAGTAATAAATAACTCTTTCCTTCATAAAATTACTAAGGCGTTTGGACCACAAACGCCTGTGTACAGCAATTCTAGTGTTCTTTTTGCTTTGTTGTTAGTCTCCTATGAAAATGTTCTAGACTGTTTTCCTAAAACACATCCTTCACATACCACATGGATATGAGGTAGTCCATTCACCATTTTTTTGTTTGAAAGCATTTTTAATAATTTAAGATTTAGATGGCCATACCTTGGGTAACAAAGCCAAGTGTCATCCTCCACACATGTTGTTAGTCATCTTGTACTTATGTTATTCATGTTTAAATAAAGCATCTAGTTTGAACTCATCAGTACACATCCTACTTTAAGAGCTCCCTTCGTTAATGTAATGTATCAAGCATTCATCATCATATTGTAGCCCTTCTACAATAGTTGACCAAGACGGAGTATATTTGTCTTCATGTTTGTTATAACGAACAAATTTGAAATGTATTACTAACTTCTATCTTTAAACTTTATCAGAGTTTTGCACAATCCTATCACTTGAGTTTTCGAGTTGTCTCCAAAAATAATGAAGCCACTAACCTCATTTAGGTAAAAAAAAAAATAGCTATCCATATCCAATCATATGGTTATTAGCACTTGAGTCAAGATACCACGTAACTTTTCCTAATGCATCTCCATCATTGCTCACCAACATTAGTAAATTTTGATCATTTGTTTAATTTGGATTCTCATTTGCCTACTGTTGAGGTTGAGCAAATCATGATTCGAATACAATGTCCAAAATTTTTGTAGTTGTATCACTTGATATTGCTTGTCCTTTTTTTTTTGTTGAACAACACTGCCTCTATTATGGTGAGTTTTCCCATCAAGATCAAAATTTCCATGACCACGAGATTATGTTCTTCCTCGACAACAACCACAACCTCTGCAACTTGGCTATTTGTCTCTTCTTTCTTTTCCTGCACTAAAAAACAAGATTAGTTTTTAAAACATGTTCTGACGATTCTCTACTTCTGTTCTTCATTCTTTACTCATTAGCCTAAAGTAACCCCATCGGCTCTTTGATCTTTATCTTGTCTAGATTCTTTGATTCTTCAATAACTATTACAACTGAATCAAACTTTGGATCTAAAGAGCACAAAATCTCTTCTATAATGTTATTGTCATATATAATTTCCCTATTTCTCTTCATCTGATTTACTATAGTTTGTATATGAATGAGATAGTCACTAACTTCCTCGGCCTCCATTTGGAGAGATTCAAACTCCCCTTTCAACATCTACAAACAAGCCCTTTTACTCGTTCGTTGCCATTGTACACCTTCTTGAGGATGTCCCATGCTTCTCAAGAAATAGTAGCCTTTAGTATTTACTATTTTCTCGAATGTAGACACATCTAGTCCTTGATAGATGAAAAAAAGCTTTCTCATCTTTCTTCCTTGCATTGGCTAAGGCCATGTCTCTCATTTTGTATAAGCACTACTCTTTCAACTAATTCCTCGTTGATTATTATATCACATGGATCTTGACTTTGGAATATTGACTTTATTTGTATACTCAATTTTTCATCGTTCTTTGTCAATTTGCGAATGGAGAGCATATTATTTGTAATCTTCAAAATAGGGTTTTCTAATACCAATTGTAAGAATACTCCAACCAAAAGATAAAAAAAAAATAAACTCAAAATACTGATATGAAAAGATAACTTAAAGAAAAATAGCTTTATTAAATAATTTCACATATAAAGAATAAAACTTCCTTGCCAATACTTGGCTACATTAACTTCTGAAGAAACCCCACTCCCATTTTTCTTCTTACACCACCAAACATGCATAGATTCAAAATATCTATTATTTATGGAATTTTAAATATGCTTTATTAAGAATATTTGATTTTCTAATGATGACTCATAATATCTCCTATCAATAATTCCATTTTTCATGAACCCAAGATCACCTCTTCAATTTTTCATATTTCTTAAATTAAATTTATTAATTCCTCTTTTCTATCATTGTTACATTAAGTTTAATAATTTCATAAAAAATATCATCTTAGATAATAAATACCGATACTTTGTACACCTTTATTCTTGTAGTGTGTATTCCAATTTCACATTCCATTCAATTTCTAATACTAGGTTCCAATTTTATGCATTCCCATCATAATGGTCATGCCAAAAGGAACAAAGTTTTTAGCAATGAACATTATTTTATTCAATCATCTAGATAGCTAAGGCAAAATTTAAGCATTTAAAATCTGATAATTTTAACTGTTGCTAATAGAAAATACCTTCCAACGATAACAGCTAGATCTCCACGAATTGTTCCCGGCTCAGACTTTTGAGGGTCAGTTGCACCAATAAGCTTTCTACCATAGGTTATAACTCCCTCACCTTCCCAAACCTGGTAATAACAGAAAAACAAATATAAAATAAATTGCAGAAGCAATCTCAAAACTAAATAACAGGACATACATATAAAATAAAAAAGCCATGGTTAACTCGATTACCATAGCAAGAACAGGGCCGGAGCTCAAGAAATCACATAAGCCATTGAAGAAAGGCCTCTCCTTGAGGTCATGGTAGTGCTGCTGAGCAAATTCTTTGGTAGGAACAACCAACTTTATAGCAACCAGCTTATATCCTTTGCGCTCAAAACGAGAGATTATCTCTGATATCTGAAAAAATAGACATCATATTAAAAAAAACTGTGCTTCTCTCGTTAAAATGTTTAGTAGCACAAACTATACATCACAAGAGAGGAAACTCAACAATAGAAAATCTTGTTAAAAACAGATCATTAAGCAAAACTGTTCTTCTCTTGTTAAAATTTTAATTTGCTATAAAGTATTAATAGCAAAAAGTTGTGTTGTTTCCATTTACTAAAACGAAGAAAACTAAAATAAATTAAAATGTTTAGTAGAACAAACTATACATCACAAGAGAGGAAACTGAACAATAGATAATCTTGTTAAAAACAGATCATTAAGCAAAACTGTGCTTCTCTTGTTAAAATTTTAATTTGCTATAAAGTATTACTAGCAAAAGTTGTGTTGTTTCCATTTACTAAAACGAAGAAAACTAAAACAAATTGATACCCATCAGACTCTTAAGTATCAAGGATTACCAGGAGAAAATGTCCACTAGTTATGAGATGAAAGACTTCAAACAAGGGTAGGAATATGACATCGATGAAGATAGACAATTTCCTGGTGTTTTTGGTTCTCAGAATAAACAACAGCTTTATTTAGAAAAATTCAAAACTTGGAATGTATTTGCCAAAAAATATAATTCCGTTAACTAAAAATGAACTTGTTATCCAAAATATTAAACAGATATCTTACCAGACCCCTTTGGACTCCATCAGGCTTTATTGCTATAAAAGTCCTTTCAAGCTGAAAAATGTTGTAAATGAAAAGTTACATTGAAAGTATTTAGGAACATTAATAAATCAAAATAAGGGTAATAGCATATAACTCATTCTGGTTTGATTCTATGTTCACAAAAAGTCTCTCATATTTCAAAAATAACAAAATCAGTTCTAATAGTTCTGATAATTTTGTGATTATACAAATAATTGAGACCTATATAACTATTTCCAAAAGATAATTTAAAACACAAAAACAATGACATACTCTCCCATTAACAAACTACGGAATCCATTTGGGTATTTTGGTAACATGAGGACCTATGAGCATATAAGTCAAAAATAGAGAGAAATAACTGCTTTTGACGATTGAAAATAATTAACAACATTATCTACTTGTACCTCAGCTGCGTGAACCTCCTTGTCCTCAAGCATGTACACTAACCAAATAAAACAATAATAGAGAGACGTTAGAAGCCATTTCTTTTTTGTTTTGCATCATTTCAAGTGAGAAACTATCAAATATAGTAAATTATTCTATAGAACTCATTTTTTTTCCAAATAAAAAAATAAAAAATTTCTTCAACCTAGCAAATTAATGGCTCATATTTCAAGCATCAATTTAATGAAATAGTCATCCAGTAGAGAACATTAAATCAGCACCAAAAACAGACGATCTTAACTTGATCAAACCTTAATATATACGAGTCAATATCTTAATGCACATTGAACACATGCAGTCAAGAAAATTCCCGCCTCCATGCAAAATATTATAAAACATAGAAAAGCAGTACAAGAAACATCTTTGTCCAATGTTCCGAAGCTTTCGTAAGTAAATTTCAGACTAACATATCAAAATCTATATATCCAACAGACCAAGATAGCTTTTCACAAGAAAAAATAATCATTAGCAGATTACAGCATTAATTTGTGCATGGCTCATGCTAAACAACGTTATATGCAACACTAATATGCAACATCCTAGCATAAACATATATATAAAGGAAAATTATGAACTTAATTAATATTAAAAAATTAATTATAACATAAAAATATCATAAAAGAATAACTGATATGATTATCAAATAGCCATGACTATATGACTAAATCAATAGCTATGATGATCCTCCAAAAGGAAACAGTGAGATTGATTTTTCAGGCTGTTGGAGTTTAGTGGGTATAACATGTGAAGAGTGGAGAAGGAAAGCCCTTAAGCTCAGAGAATACACCATTTTTGTTCCTTAAAATGAGGATTAAAAGTTTATTACGAAGTTACAAAGCCATAATGGTAGACCTTTTACAAAGCCATAATGGTAGACCTTTAACAACTCATTTTCGAACTGTCGTATTATCTGAACAAAAATGGTTCACTTTAAAATTGGCATGCCCTTCTTTTTTTCCTCTTAATCATCACTAACCTAGAACCAAGCAGGTATTACATAAAAAAGGTGTAATTCCTGCATTAACTTCTAAAATAAAGAAACAAAATTTGCAAGATTGGATATAATCTTCAGGTGAGAGAAGCATAAGAATTCAAAAAAATATCAAAAAAAGATGTGAAGACCAGGGAATGTCCACAATTGAACTTTATTATTTGAGGTTAATACTTAATTCTGGACACCCTTTCTCAACACAAAAATGAATTGGAATCTACGAAGGTAAAAAAATTTATATTGATACATTCAATAATGCTTAAAGACTGAAACACATTAGGAACTTTTTTCATCAAATAAAAACGAAAACATTATATGATTAATATCTGAAGTTTTGAAATATGGCCACCACCAACCTGCAGCTGGAAGAGCTAGAGCAGCAGAAAACCATCCATCCGACCATCTCTTGTGACTGGTGCTCTCATAAAGAGAGAACAAAGTGGAATACCTTCCTCTAAATTTGTTTGCCGTTGTCGCAGCAATAACTCGTCCATCTACATGGCCCAATGATAAAATAAAATAAGGCTTAGCATAAAATTACATATTGAAACAAACTGCATAAAACTGGCTAAAGAAATACACAAAAGGCACTGAATTATGCAAAAATAAAAACTAATATATGCTAAAATGTTAGCATTCCTGAAAAACTTAAATGAGGTTTACATTGTGCTTGGAAATGTAAAAAAAAAAAAAAAAAAAAAAAAAAAAAAAAAAAAAAAAGAGGAGAGTAGCAAATGGATTGAATTGGTGGGTCTTATGTAAAAAAATATTACCAAGAAAAAGGTTTAAATAATTTTTAGATAGAGAATTAGCAGGTTATGACTAACCTAAAGATTTTAATCGCAGAGGTAAAAAAGGGTAGACAGATGTTAAAAAACTCTTGCATGCATTGGGGAGAGTTAGACCCAAGGTGTCTAACACAAGCGACCTTTTACATTTTGATCAAAGACTTTCCAAGTCTCAAACCCACAGCCCTCTAAGTGGCATTACAAAAGCTCTATTGTTGCATCAAGACACTAAGTTTCATTGAGAGAATCAAAGAAACAATATTAAATTTGCATCAAGTTATCTATTTAGGTACTTTCAAAGATGTTCAACATAGATGAAATATTGGTACATAATTTTGTAGCAGATGCAATTCTTAAACATAGGATCTCACTTAAATTGCATAAACCAGTTAGAAGTGAGAAAGTTTGAGATGATAAGGAGCTAATATTTGGTAGATTAAAAATTGTGCAAGTAATATGGGACTGATAGTTATCAGCCAATATTATTGGACGATCAAGTGGTACCCATGTCTAAAACATTTTAGAAGTATGGATAAGGATATATAATGAGGACATAGCTTCTAAAGTAAGGGATACAAAACTCAATAAAAATCCCAAAAGTACAATGCTAAATAGTCTAACATGTAACTTCAATAGTAAAATTAGTAAAAGAACAACCATATTGACAATTACACATGGATAAGTTTTGCGTTAGCAATAGTAGTGACCACAACTAAAAATGTGAATCATCAAATTAAATGATTATAGAATGAGATAAAAGAAGTCAAAAATAGATATGATTTTTGAAACCTCAACAAGGGCAAAAGATGAAAATATTTGATGTGAAACGATTATGAACAAAATAAACAAATTATTGGAGATAATATTTTTCGCATGCAAGGCCATTGAGTCTTCTTTGAGTCTGCAAAACAAGAAAATAATTGGCATCAAGGTCAACTGAGTCATTAAGTCAACCATTCCTTCAATAACATGCGGCTATTTTGCGTCATAATTATTAGGAGTAATTCCCATCCAGAGCTTTGTAAATCTCATTTGATCATGCCCAATTTGGCTAACTCAACAATCCCTAGCATGACAAGATATGGAGAAAGTTCACAATCTATAAACAACACACCATCAAGCCACAACATATAGTTCTAAAGCATCACTTACTTCTTGCAAAAAAGGAGGAGGTTCTCACTCAAAGAATCTACTTATAGGGAATAGGAAGATAAATAAAGAATAGGCAATACCTATTGCAAGTAAGCCATACCTTAGACTTGTCTCAAACTTAGGAAGCAGCCAAAGACCTCAACCTCACTCTAAAGGTTCGATACCACATTGAGATAATACATTCTTCCTAGCAACCTTATGGTAGTCATTTTCACTACTTCTTAGGTTCCCATGTAAAATCCTCTACTTCTCTCCAAATCCAACTGGCACTCCTTTCATTCTAAGTGTCAAGTAAATCATTGGTTAACACCAACCCACATCAAACAAATTATGAAAGTTAAGCACTAATAACATACTTGGAAGTTGTGTCAAAAGACAATCTTAAACTGAAGAGCATTGCAATTAATTAAAACAATTGGATCCTATAATTATGTAAAAAAATAATTTCAGTATTCATATAAAAAAACTAAATAAAGATCCTATAATTATGGGATCATTTATTTGTGATTTTCTTTCTTATTTTTTAGGCATACTTATGTCTTTAAATTAGTTTCCTTGTGCCTTGGGATTTTATCAATTTCTTTTTTTTAGATTTCCTTATGATTTCATATTGTTTATCTTATATGTTCATATTTTATTAATGTCCTTTTCTTCTATCTTAGTTTTTCTTATTTAGTGAATGGTTGGTTTCCAAATATAAGAAGGTTGGTTAATGTAGTATGCTATAAAAGATTGTAAGTTGATTATAATCAATAATAGAAAAAGTCATTATTTTCTTTTTTCTTTCTTTGTTTTTATGATACTAGAGTTAGGTTTTTACACCAATGTGAATATTTGTGGCCACTATTGCCAATCAAATGGCCAACTCTATGTTGTCTATAAAAAAATTATTTGGGATTCTAACTGTCACAAACCCTTAATTATCTACTATATCTTGTTACCAAAAATTCCCATCAATCCAAATCACCATTATATATTGAATGAAAGTAATTTTAAAGAGAGGTGTTAGTTGACCATGGTTGTGATGAAGACTAAAAGAAAGATAATATATTTGATAGAAGCAACAACACCTCCATTAGGGTTGATCCACTAAAATGCACGGGAAGTAAAGAATTCGATTGCGATTTCACGATAAATAATCTAGATAGAGTAGAGGATTGGATGCTTGTACTTATTCTATCAAATGGCAAAAGAAGTGTGACATATAGTAAAAGAGATTTTTTTGGATCTTGAAAATATACCATGGTTGAAAAGTTTGCTCTAAGATTTGAAAACACTAAACAAGGAATGTTATTTCTCATAGAATATTTTAATATGCTCTTGAAACCATGATAGAAAATTGATTTGTCCCATAATATCAATTGGACATGCTTTGGAGTCCTATAAAACAAGATTTTAGAAAAGGATCGAATATTTGATTTCACACAAGACTTGAATCAATAGCTTAATGATGTTCAAGGGTTTATCTCCATACAAAGCCTCTAGCTACACTAGAGGAGGAATTTGTTAAAGTTTGGTGTAAAGATACAAAGAGAAAGATATAGTCTTTATTATGACAGAAAGCAAATAGGATAATAGTGCAAGAATCTACATTAGTTGCAAACCGAAATAAGGTATACAATCCAATCAGAATTTTTGAAAAAGACAAACAATTGTAATCTACACGTTACAAGAAGTCATATCATACAAAAGATGTGTGTTATGATATTCATGGCAAGACCACAAATTGAAAATCATAAAGTTAGAGGAGAAAGATTGATGAGACAACCACCAATGCTATCTCTTAATCATTCATGCTTGAGCATATGGAGATTCTTAAAAAATTGATGACTTCCTCATTGATTACAAATGAGTCTAAATTTTTCTTGTCTGGTTCTACAACACATAAAGGTTTTTTTTTCTTTATAAAAGCTCACATGATACTTGTATAGTGAACATAATTGCTTTTGATCATATGACAATTTTTAGTACAAAAAATAATAACTATAAACAATGTAAGAAAAATATTGGGATCCTAACATTCAATAAGTCTATGCACACACGACAATTTAAAATTGAGTTTTAATCTTCATGTATCCAATTTGAAATGCAATTTACTTTCAATGAATAAAAAAACCAAAAAACTTAAATCGTTCTGTAACTTTTTTTCCATATTGTTAATTTCAAGATTTGCCACTGAAGAGGGCAATTGAGAATGTTTAGAAACAAATGACCTCTATTACTTGTTAGGTATAAGTTCTCATTTGGGTTCAAAACCATCTATTATTTTATTCCATTGTTCAATTGTGACACAATAGATTAGATCACCCAAGTTTTTCTTATTTAAAATATTTGTATCCTCATTTTGTTGTTAATATCGTTTCACTAAGATTGTTACATTCTCACAAAACAATCATTATGCATTTTATGCACCACACATATACAATCCATTTACACCATTCAACATAATTCATAACGATGTCTGAGAATGATCATAAGCATTAAATTTAATCGAGGAATGATGGTTGGTTACATTTACTGATTAACATATCTAGGTATGTTACGTGTACTTGATGAAGGAAAAAATAAAAAAACAATGAAAATTTTTAAACAATGGCACAAGGTTATCACTGATGTTTTTCAATCATCCATGCATGTTCTTCGCATAGATAATGGTAGAGTGAATTTTTCTCATGAACTAAATAAATATCTCCAAGAACATGGGATATTTTATTAAAGTTCATGTATATATACTCGACAAAAATAAAGTTGCTAAAAGAAAACGTCATCACTCATTAAAAGTTGCCAAATCAATCATGTTTACTAATGTTCCAAACTCCTTTTGTGATAAAGCCATTCTTATATTAACATTTCTTATAAACCACATTCCTTCAAAAATTCTAAAATACGCAACGACTAGTGAATTATTATCTATATTTTCTTCCTCTTAGGTTCATAATTCTCTTAACCTCATTGTTTAGATATATAGTATTTGTCCATAATGTTCAACCAAATGGGAGGAAGTTTGATCTTATAGAGTAAATGTGTCTTTTCTGATTGCTCTACACATAAAAAGTTATAAGTGTTATCATCCTCCTATAAAATAGTTCTTGACCTCATGTGATGTTTCTATTGTTGAAGATCAAACATTTTAATACAATTGTTGGATCCTACATTTTTTAAGTCCCAAGGAAACAAAGATTAGGATCCTACTTTTTTTAAGTCCTTTCTTTTGATCATCTTAACTTGTCCTCCATCTAAGTCTGCATCCAAGAATAATAATGAATTGGTTACAAGTAGACTTGATCAATGGGAAAGTTAGGCTTGGCTTGAATCAGCTATATGGGTTTGATTTCATATTGATAGGCTTGATCATGTAATTCAAGCAAAACAAGCCTGGTCCACAAACAACTTGGGCCACCTATGAGCCACCATGGGTCATACAAGCCTAATGAAAAGCTAGCAATCAACTTGGATTCAAAAGAAGTGTGGTAGTTGACAAGGAGTCGTCGTAGCCAATGATGCTCAAAGGTGGTAAGAAAACACCATGTATTAGGGAAAGAAACATTAGGGTTTACTAATTGTGCTATTTCTACATTCATAGTTATTGTAATGTGAAACATGTAACAAAATAAAATAGTATATAATTAGTATTGATTATGTAGACCACATTTATGATTGTTGCATAAAAAAGAATACAAAAAAATAAGAATGATATATAATAATGAAATAATATTTAATATATAATAATAAATAACAATATCCAATGAATAATATTGATATAATAATAATTAATAATTAAAGTAATGAAAGGATAATAAATTATACATATAATATGATTACACTATACTCTTGTAGAATTATAATTTAATAGATTATATAATTATAATTAAATAATTTAAATAATAAGACAATACAGCCAAACTTATGTAAAATTGTAATCAAATTATTCATCCTCCATTTCTTGTTCACAACATGTGTCCTTAGTGGCTTGATTACTCTTATTAATTGTCAATATGATAATGTTCCAACCTTCCCTTTTGGTTTGAAGAGTTCTCATTCTCGATCCAATTTGTTGTGTCTTCACCATTCATGGCATTTTTATCCAAGTTTTCTCAAAAGGTCGCATCTTACATCCCAAGCCAAAATCCTCTTTGCCCGTTGACGCGAAAGGCTACGTCTTCCCATCTAGGCCAATTACCATCTTGCCCTCCTAGTGTGCCCAGATTAGATTAATCCTCTCTTGACTATCATTCCATCATGTGCCAATCTATCGGTACAAAGAAGGCCATCTCCTTGAGGCCCTCTCTTATTCTCATTTAATAAGGGAATTCGAGCCCCCTCCGCTTAAGCACTTGTCACCCCAACTATCATAGGGTAACCCCTTTTTGCTCCTCTGACTCACCTAATGGATGCTTGTGACCATGTCTTTATTACTTAAATGTTACACACATCAACTTTATAGGCTCTACCACTTGTTTGGTTTTCGCACCCACCACATCAAGGTCTTATCTTGATTAACTTATTAGGTGCTTCCTCTCATAGAAACCCAAGCAAAGTCGAGCTTGGTGCAATGGATGATCTGTCTAAAAGAAAGCAAACACAAGAAGAGGGAGAAGCTCATTCATTTTGTACTCACTTTACAACTGCAATCATCGATTGAGGCTAGAATATGGTCGCCCCAGATTATGATGCATCAATGCAAAAAGAGACTTTCCCTATAGGAACTAGAAATGACTTAAAGAGAGGGTAATCAATGGAAGGGAATGGAAAACCGATCTTTTCGAACCATCTGAAAGCAGGTCAACTTAGAGAACTAGGTCCAAGTCCTCTCTAAACCCACTCTTATCACTAACTAGATCTCAAAGAAGCAGCTCTATTTCTGCACCTACCTCTATCAATCCAACAACAATTGACACACCAAGTGCAAAGGAAGAGTGAAAACCCACAAACGCTTGTTGCTCCATACGACAATAGCCTTAGTTTGACTATTCCACTTATCCCTTCCAATTTCTTTAACCAAACAGGAAAACATCATCTTCAAGCATACACTGCATCAATGCATTCCATATGTCCTTGCACAACCCCATTCCCCACCATGAGCACCCCTTGGTTAAGCAGTTAAGCAAGAGATGCCTAATCTCCATCAAGATGGTCGTTCTACTCAGAGTGTTATCCTTGGGTGGAATTTGTTTGAAACCTCAAGACAACTTATTAAAGGTATCTATCCATTGTGATAATGAGCCTCTATGGGGATCGCCCCAACAAGGGCAAAATAAGCATGAAGTGGCTGTCTAAATCTTGTTGCATGTACCCATGTAGTGTTTTATGCTCTATATATGATAATAAAAGCTGGCTTTGATGCCTCTTGTTGTTTTTTATCTTTTGAACTTTTGTTCAAATTAGAATATCACAACACAATCTCGAGCCACCTAATTAGAATAAACTTATGTGACTCCTATAGCAAAGCCTTGCCTTTTTTTAACAACACCACTAAACAATCAAGCCTAAAAAAAAAACGAAAACTAATTCCAACGGGCAACCCCCATGAGTGCCCTTCGACCATTGAGTTTAGGGCTTTCTCAAAAATGTGAGAGCATAACGTGGGCAAAATATAGCCAAGCCACTAGGTCCAAGCTAAATCCCTAGATAGAAGCAATAAACACTACCTCCACAACAGCTCTTAACCATGATTTGCTTCTCTCTCCACAGCATTCCAACTCGAGAATCAAGGTCTTTAGTCCTCTACCACTAGCTGGCTCAACTAAGTTTCTTGACTGGTCCTTATAGGCCTTTGTCCCCAAGTATTTCCCCAACAGCTCCAAGTGACGAATGCTCCAAAGTAACTGGTCAAAGAACATTATGGTATCAATAATAACCTATTCAAGCATTGATGCTGTTAGTATACTAGTTGAACCCCGTGAGCACCCCTCATTGAGCATTGAACTTAACAACTCCTAAGCAACAAAAGCTCCAAAGTTACCTAATGAATTGCTTTTCAACACAACCGTTGACTTGGCTAAAAAACTATTGTCACAATCATAATTGAAAAGATCCCTCATATCATTCAAGACACCCAACAGCCCCATGAGTGCCCCTGTCAGAGCACCAAACAAGCAAATTGTTTGCTCATCACACAATCCATTTCTTGGTGAAAATGGGGGCAATTCTCAACCAAGGCTGAGAAAGTTCACCAAAGAACCAACCTAACCATTGTGTGCAACTTTTTCAAAATGTTCTATAGCAAAAGAAGGATAAAAACCATAAGACTGTGTATTAATGCAATGTAAGGGATTCAATCAAAGAACTATTCATTACCACCTATATAGTTTTGCAAACGATTTTTCTATAAGATATTTTGTTCTAATCCTTCAACAACAGATCTTGCTTCAGAGTTAAAGTAACAAAACTAAAAATAATATAACAAAAAAACTAAAAGCTGAAATAACAGCAAGAATAGAATGAAAGAAAGTTTTTATGTCAAGAATCGAGAATCCTTAGCTTAATCTCTTACCTTTTATAGAAAAACTTGGGTACAATATTTTATTATAATAACAATTTATTTATAACAATAAAACCAATTTCTTTATTCTCTATGTTACATGCATTAGAACTTCAATTTGGTCATTGTAGAAAATAGTGTGCATGGGTGCACATCTACACACTCTATTACATGCGCGTAGACCAAACAACTACAACTACAATAGTATGTGCTACACGCATGTGATACATGTATAGCACAGGTACCATAGTACATGCCACATGTGAGGCGATAGGCCCTACAAGCGTCGCATGTCTTGTGTGTTGCTACATAGCTAATACATGCCATGTGAAGCGGTAAGTGTACCTATAGCGGCACATGCCACGCACATGAAGGTAGGTGTACCTACCGCAACATATGCCACATGTACGACAATGGGTCCTGTGCAATGCGACATCTCGACATCTTGTGCATGCTAAATGTGCACCACTAGACTCATGCGACAATCTTTTGTCAAATAACTTTCACTGGTTCTCAAATATGGATTGCTTAACAAACCTACAATAAATCCTCTAATCAATAAAAAACAAGTCATCTCTGATGATAGGACAAAGCCAAGATCATCTAAGACATTAATAGTGTTGGGTAAACTCAACAAGCATTGGGACGATACATTATCAAATTATTAGTAAAGAAAAATCCATACGAACTACAAAATGTCCAAGTCAAAAGATTCTCACAGGTGGAGCAAAGATAACCAAAGCAACTTGTATGCCACCTTATTTACATGTTCCTTGTGTCTAACATGGGGATTTGAATGTCTCAACACCATGATCTCTCATCTTCATTGATTAATGCTTAATTAATCAAACCATTTAGGCAATTTAAACATTGTGATCTCCCTAATACCATTTGTCTTAGTTAAGTCTCTCAGCCAAGTCAGCAAGTATACCATGTAAGCACTAATCAAGCTGGTTACCAAGGGAACAAGAGTTAAATGCCTAAGCAAGGACATTCCTTCAACAGCACAAATTTGATGAAAAAAGTTAAGATGATACAACAACATCTAACACGAATTATTGAATAGATAAAGAAGCTAAGAACTTCTACATGTTGGGGTTACAATGACTTCTTTGTTGCACCATACATGACTAAAAGCAATGTTCTACATAGGAGCCAAGGCCTTTAGTCGTTTAGTCTATTCACTTCAATTAAGCCCCTCTAATCAAGTCCCATGAGCTCCCCCCAAAAGAACTAAGCTAATAGACCTAAGAATGAAGAGAGTTCCAAAGCATTGGTTAGTAACCTAGTTCTTTGTTACGATAAGCCAAGTCAAAAGGGCTTACAACTCAAACAAATCTCATCAGTAGATTTATTCCAAACCGCTTGCCTGAGCGTTCTTGGTTGCACCAACAGAGACTTATTGATCAAGGATCCTCATTGCACTTTAGCCAAATGCTTCTTCTAAAACATTCAAATTTTTGTGATCTTCACCCTATACAAGAATGCCTCCAACTAGCCAGAGCAATTTTAAAATGCTAACAACACCCTTTGTTCGACTATCTCGTATCTACCAAAGAAGCATCTTCATCTGAACATCGCCTATGCCAATCTTACAAACTAGCTTGATGAGTTGAATGTGTTCCACTTTTTGTTGACTAATCCAAATAAGGTTCCTAGTCATGATCGAGTTGTCTCATTGATGAATTTTCTAAGGTGGTAAACAAGGTCATTTATATTAGTGTTCCCTTGAAACGAGTTTGGCCAACAAAATCAAGTGAGTCAAGGATTGATGCTCATATCATAACCATAAGTAAAAAATTCCAAACTTTTGAGGGAAGTTTCTTTTATTCATTTTTCCATATCTACATTGAAATATAAGTATACAATGAGAAAATGAAAAAAAATGCTTTGCTAATTTGGTTGAAATCACTCTCCTTAAGTTTCCATAAAACCTTTAGTTGCTTCATCTTTCCCATCATCAACCCATGCCTTAATATCATCATCTAGCAAATCAGCCACTACTCAAAGGTGTTGCATGATCTGCCCCACAGTGGCTTGCAAGTAGGGGTCTGGTAGGATAATGCTAGCCAAAAGGCACAACACCTACGTCGAATTGATCCTGTCCAAATCAACATCAATGACATTTCCCTTCAACCTCATGAGTTAAATATGGCTCACTCCCAACAATGTTGGATTGTCCAAAACATCAAACCAATGAACTTTTTGAACTTCTTGCATTGCCAAGCAGTTTATCTACTATTTAGACCTCTAAAGCTTATCAAGCCTTGGAGATGTTAGCCATAGCTAGAAGTTCACCATCCTTGATACGTATGATAAAAACTTTCTCAAGTAATTGCTTATTTCTCTCTTTGGCAATATAGATATCCTCATGAACGTTCCTACTTGCTATGTTAGTACAAATGACATGGATGCCTGCCGCAAAGGATCATTGGAGGAGAAAAGTTTGAGCCCCAGAGTGCCCATCTCCTCCAATGATCCTCATTTCCTGGACCCTAGGATGGTGAGAAAAGTCTATGACTTGTCCACTAAGCTATCACACCAAACAATCCATTTCCATTTCTCACCAATGCTTGTAATCAAGGAATCCACTTAAGGTCTTCCTCCAAGCCCCGTCCTAACCCTTGTTCGAAAGGAGACATTATAGAAGTTGAACCTCAAGTCAACCAACAAGATTGAAGCCTTGACAACCTTGATGTTCCTTACAACCTTAGCAAGATGCTATCCTCAAACTTTCGGATCATCACTTAGCAAAAGTGAATTCAAAAGATATTGAAGTGCCACTTTCACTTGTGCATTAGTGGTTACCATACCAACTCCACCACTATGCATTTGACATTATTTGAGAGGAAATCAAGCTATACAAGCAAAAGATTTCTTCTTAGTTTCACTTGAAGGGAAGTCTCATCTCATAGTCAAGGCTTACCTTTGGTATAAGAAAAGCCTCATAAACATAAAAAAAAAATGACGCTATGATTGGGGATCTTTGATGTCACATTGCCATTATTGTCATCGAAGAAGGTTAAGTGGAAGAGAATGAAATTGTTGCAGTTGAAGAAGGCAAAAGAGCACAATATATACAACAATTAAAATAAATGATCAAGCCTCCCCCTATCTACAAACTATCTCTTATCCTATTTTTGTCATCTAATATAATCCTGCATCTACGATTGTGAACGTTCAATTGTCCCATGTGCATTAAATGAGTGCAACAATTGTTTAAAATCCTTTCGACCAATTGGCAGGCTGCCTTAGCCCTATTCAAATTACCAAATGAGCTTTCTTTCATCCAACATGACCTAGACTTCACCCAAGCTCTTTTGTTAATACCAAACTTGGATGACAAGCTTCACATAGCACTAATAATCAAAAATATTAAAAACATTAAATTTTATTAATTAATTTTTCTATACCTTAAAAAGACCATGATTACTTAGGTAATAAAAAAAGAAATATCAATAGCTCAAACCTAAGGTTTAATCAGGTGTATCACCCCTCTCTCTCTCTAAGCAAGCAAGCTTGGTATTCCTTGAGCAAACATAGAAGAAACCACCTACAAACCATCTAACCTCTAGAAAGGAAGCCTAACCCAACTTGACAAGATCCATTCCAAGTAAAATCTCGCCCTCTCCACAAATCTTGTGATTGCAATCGGCACAATTCTAAAGAAGTTTTTTCACTATTAAGGCAATCAAGTATTAGCCTTCTATTGCCATGGTCATCTTCTCCAATAGCTCAGAGTCTCTAAACCTCAAATTCAATTTTCTCCACCTAGAACCCCTCACTTGTCGTAGTCTACCTAACTCCAAAGTGGCCTCATCTAGACCATGAATGCTAACAACTAACATCCTTTCCTTGACCTCGCTACAGACCATGACTATGCTTCTCTCATCCTTCCAATCACTCTAAGAACTTAATGCCTTATTTCTTGCCACATTGGCCAATGCCTTGGAGTCTAATTGGGTGCTTTTTTACTTCTCTAAGCATAGTCTTATAGCTTGGAGAGAGTGTACTCCGCCATTGAAGTAGTCATGCTAGCTATTAATTGCTCCACAACAGTCATCCTAGCTCAAAAAACACCCTTTGAATGCTACTCCCCTTTAGAAGAGCAAACCTTGACCAAAACCTTTGCTCTCGCTCAGCTTGGCCAATGGTTTAAGAAACCTACCCCAACAAGCTATTATCTAAATCAAGTGGTAAAGCCTTGAAGTTCAAGCTCTATGTACCTTCCTCTTGACTACAAATCTTGGCCAAGATCCATTTATTGAGCAAAAAGAGCTCCCTTCCCTGAGTCCCTCTAAAGGATGTCGATCCAAGGCCTACTAATTCTCCACCTTTTACATCATGCTTGGCTAGCACAACCTAGGTATAGAACCCTCTTCCAATGGTACCCCTTTCTATGGATATTTTGTCTTTAAGCACCTCTTCCATCAGCCTAGTTTTCATCCTAACAATGAATTGGCAGCCAATGCCTCTCAAGGATGAACTCATTTGCTAATCTAGAAGCCGATGCTACCCAATAGCAGCAAAAGAAATATTTTTCTTATTCCTTGTTGGTTGTCTCAGCTAGTTCGTTGAAAAACACCTTACCAATTAAATCTAGAACCATGGTCGAAAGTGTAAAGGATGTTAATTCCCTAACTCTTCTACTTGGTGATGCAAAGTAGCTACACCATCAAGTCGGTTGCATAGCTCCACACTTCAGATCAAGTCTAGATCAATTTTGGAGACACTTTAGAGCGCATGAATACATGCCACAAGACACTCTTTTCCATGTTTGACAAGTTCAAGAGACGTAATGGTTCAATTACATCAAACAGACAAGAACTACTGCAACCATTAAAAGCCTCCTCAAATGCAATGATGCCACCTTTGCAAGAGATGGATGAGACGTCACCATAATAAGAACAATTGTACATTACATTTGAATTTGAATAAGGTTGTTAAGATTATGTTGAGTCATCTTTCTTTTGTAGAAAAATTTGAATTATTTAGATAATTTCTTCTTCATGAAGATTTTATTTAATTAAGTGGATGAAATGAAAGTGGATTTTGGATTTTGGATTTTGGATTTTGAATACAAATGATAAGAGGCACGCATGGCATTCTCTTCTGTCTCTAACATTCGTCATAAGGACAACCAGCTTTTTCTCTCTTATCGATTTCGCCTGTGAATACCTAACCTTTTTTTTCACTTGAGGAGCACATCCTCACTCAAACCAAAGCCATAAAAAACAAACTGAACGCCTCACCTTACCCAATTAAACTCTCTTTTCCTTCATCTTCTTCCTTTATGCCTTAATTTTCTCTCACAAACCCAACAGCTCCAAAGCAACCCACCCCCATCATCTAGATCACTATCCCATACCAATCCAAGGCCTTCTCCAACCATCCTACACTCTTTCTCAAATCATTCCAAGTCTAAATCATCTTTCTCCCACAATAGGACTCTCCATCCAATCCCAAGCTCCATCAAAAGCACCTTTCAAACAGTCCAAGTCTCCCACTCATACACCTCATATTCCCTATTAATTTTCTTGGCTGAAATCTACTGGTTTTCCCTCATTATCAATTTTTCTTTCTACCATATCTTGTTCCTTTACAACTTGGTAATCGCCTCCATTCTTAGAGGTGATTTTTCCACCAAGACACCTCACTCATTTGGGTTAGCGCACCTTTCCTTCTCCCTTATGTATCTATTTGCAGAGGGCAATAATTGCAATAGTTATGTTCTAGTAGATCCACATAAATATTTGAGCACTACTAAACTGAGAGACTTCTGTTAACCAAAACATTCACCCATTTGTTCAACAAATGTCACTCAATTGGACTAAATCTCTTTGTCCATTGACAAAATGGTTGTGGTCTTAGCCATCCCTTATGATCTAAACAATTCTCAGTCCTTGACCCACTCCAATAGATTTTCACAATTCAGATTTTCTACCCAAGCTTACTAGCTCAAGTTTAATTAGCCAACAAGTTTGTTTGGTTTGAATGACCAGGTTTTTCTACCAAAGACAATTGCCATCTAGCCCTTGTCGATGCACCTACCTTAAGATTAAACCTTTTGTGACTGTCATTCCCTCAAGTACCAATCTATTGTACATGGCCAACATGGTCCACTTGATGCCCTCTCCAATTCAATGAGGTTGTTTGGGTCCCCTTGATCTGAACCCTAGTTTCCTAGCCCTTTTTCTTCCCCATGTACCTAATGTAACCAACAACTATAACCATTATTTATTACCAGATTGCTACATGAGACTTTATAGGCTTTATTCTTTATTATCACTAGTCACTAATCACATTAAGGCCTTCCCTTGATTGATCTATCAAATACTTCCTCCCATAAAAGCTTGAGCTTAAGCTAAGCCATGGGGAGAGATAGACAATACATGCATGTAAAAGCAAGCAAATAGAAGAAGATGAAGAAGTGAATCCATTTAGTACTTTTTCCACCACTAAGGTCACTGTAGTCATGTTCCCCAATGATAGTCAAACCCTGGTTGAGCATCCTTGTAAAAGCTAAGACCACTCAACTTGAAATCTCAAATATATGGAGCACCCTTTTTGTCACTTAGAGCCACGATTTTCTAGTCTTGTACCTGGCCAACATGGTCTACTCAATGCCATCTCCCATTCAATGAGGGTGATTTGACTCCCTTTACTTGAACACTAGTTACCTATACCTATTTCTTCCTACATATACTTCATGTAATAGAGACCCAAAACCACTCATTTATTACCTAATCATTACACAATACATTATGGGCTTTATTGCTTATTATAACTAGTAATAAATCACACCAAGACCTTCCCTTGATTGATCTATCAAGTACTTCCTTCCATAAATGCTTGAGCTTAAGCTGAGCCATGCAGAGAGATTGACAATACATGCTTGTAAAATTAAGCAAACAAAAGAAGAGAAAGAAGTGAGTCCATTTTGCACTTTTTCACCACTATGGTCATTAGAGTCATATTCCAATGATAGTCAATCAAACCCTAGTCAAGCATCCCTCTAACAATGAGGTCCCCTCAACTTGAAATCTCAAATATATAGAGGTCCCTTTCTATTGTTTAAAGCCACAATTTTTTATTCTAGAGGAATATTTTTGTGTTACCAAGTCTTGACCTTTCCTTGAGACTAAGTGGATGAACCTCAAGACCCATCATTGCCACTGTAAGTACGCCTATCGCCAAATATGCATCACTCAAGCACATCAACAGGGGAGCGTGCACCGATCTGCACCCTTGCCAATGCACAATTTTTGAAATAACCATATTGGAGTCATAATGCATGCAAAACATAAAGAATAAAGAAATTAATTTTATTATTATAATTAAATATTATTCCCAAGTCTATAAAAAAGAAGAAGAGTGATAAAAGAAGAAATTGTTAGATTATAGATTCTCAGAATTAAACTCTCTCTCTCTTTCACTTTATTTATCAAATTTTTGTCATTTTACAATTTTGTTGTTATTATAATTCTAAAGTAAAGTCAATTATTGAAAGCTTAGAATAAAACATTTCATAGACGGATCACACTATGATATCAAAACACTTCTATTTGATGCCAATAATAGGAGCTAAGAAGGGAGTTAAACAGTAAGTTGAGAAAGGCAAGCAAGAGATTGGAGAGACATAGATCAAGATGATTGCATCCACTATTCCACCATCAAATCCAAAGGTACAGGTAGTTCTATTAGCCCAACAAATGGAAATATTAACGGAGATAGTACCAAAATCCCAATCTTTTGTCACAACAAATCTAGAAAATAATTTATCAAGGAAAATACTTTTAACCAAAGAAACTCTGGAGCGAATATTAATAATTCAAAAGTAATTAAAGATGAAAATTATATCATCAATCTCACCTCTTCTAAACTGAGGAATTAATAACATCCATTTAAGATAGATGTCAAACTTGAATTGTCTATGTATGATAGTACAATGGATGTAAAGAAATTAAATTCCTGATTAAAACTAGAGATATTTTTTCTTGTATGACTTATGATATAATAAGGTAATGTACGGCTAATTAAAGATGATGAATTATGCATTACTTCGATAAAATGTTTACTTAAGAATTGGGAATACCTATTAATGAGATTCACATATTATTTAAATACATTTTAGGTTTGTATTATCTTATTTAAACACGTCTTAACTTTATTTCTATAAAGCTAGCCCTATTCATTGTATAATTTTTTTATGCAAGTCAACAAATTTGTAATAGCTATTGAAAAGAAGAAATAAAATAAAGAGACAAAGATAGGTAACTTGAATACAAGAAAGACCAATACAAATTCTTTATTTACAAGTGAGACTCAGAGGCATTGTGATCATTGTAAAATAGAAGAGCACATATGAGAAAATGTTGAATCTTATACCTTAATCTATTCTCAAAAATGTACAAAAAAATGGGAAAAATAAAATATCTATTGCAACAAAAGGTGAGAAGATTCTAAAGACTCCACAATATGCAAATGAGAGTTTATCTTTTATGATGAGACAAAAGAGTTCATAAGTTAACAAGACTGCATTAGGAAGAGGAACTCTTTACAACCTGAATTCAAATGAAGAAGAAACCTGTCAAAGCTATCATTAATACCAATAATCAAAAGAATTTGATGTATGAAAACCGCATAAAAATGTTGCACTTGGAGGTTACACAAAATCCACCTTATGCTTTATGGTGGATTCAAAAAGGCTCTGAAGCCATAGTCAAAGAACAATACAAAATAAAATTCATAATCACCCGAAAATGTAATGATAAGATTGTCTGTGAAGTGGTGTATTTAGATATTTGTCATATCATGTTAAGATGAACATACTTATGTAATTGAAATGTTGTAAATTATAGTCGAGCCCAACAGCATTGATTCATGAAGAATGGACAACATTTCACTATAACAAAAAAATAGAAAGATAACAATAGATATTGTTGTTGAGAAATGAATTAGATCTCAAAATATTATTGATGTTAAGAGTATTTTAACAAGTCAAATACTTGAGAAAATTGATCAAAATATTTTTTGAGATTATAGTGCCAATACACACGCATTCACACATAATGTTTAAGTGGATAGACTTGCACCAACAAAAGTTTCAACAATTAAATGAAGTAAATGTAGAGCATCAATCCTAGCCTTACTAAATCTACAATGATTATTTACGATTAGGTGGATGCATTCAGATATGTTATCAGGGCCATTCTAATGCAAGAAGATAAGCTTATAACCCACTAATCTGACTTCAAAAAGAACAAATGAATTATCCATCCTATGACAGAGCTTCTAACATTACATCACATTAGAAAGCATTGCAGGCCTTACATTCTTGGAAAGGAGATCGTAGTATATTCAAACCAAAGGCCACTCTAGTATTTGCAAACTCAATCAAAGCTACAACAAATGCAACATTTGAAATGAATGTCATACATACAACAATTTAACTTAGCCATCAAATAAAAGAACATACAAAAAACTTATAATTATGCTTTCTCGTCCTGCCACAATAATATTCTTCTTAATAAATATCATGCAAATACTACCTATAGAATTTAAAGAGTATGTTGTCAAGCATGCAAACGATCCATATTTTAGAAGCATTTATCAAGAAGCATAAGGAAGAAAAACACTCATAATATGTAATTTGAAATGGATTGTTCTATCGAGAAAAACAATTCTATGTGCCCCACTGTGATGGTTGAAAAAGGTGAATACACGAGACTTTACATCTAGGGTATCTAAATATTTTGGAATCTTAAAAATCGTCTTGAATTTACAAAGATATGTCTATTGGCCCCACATAAACTCAAAAGTTTAGAAATTCATTTGAGAGCGCACGTTATCACATAAAACGAAATTGTCCAATCGCAAACAAGGTTGTTTACGCCATTATTAGTAATAATGAGACCTTAGTAAAGTATCTCAATAGACTTTATTAAAGAACTATCAACAATCAGACAAGGACACAACTACCTATTCGTAGTAGTAGATAGATTCTCCAAAATGATAATAATGATGTCATGCAAAAAAGATATTACAAGTGAAGAAGTAATTATTATCTTCTTCCAAAATGTGTGAGTTCATTTTAAGTTACCACCATCCATTGTATTAGATCAGAGTACTCGTTTCTCAATCAAATTTTAGTGAACTTTATAGGAAATGGCATATACTACTCTGAAGCAGAGTATAACATTTCATCTACGGACCAATGGACAAACAAAAATGATGAACAAGAACACTAGAAGATGTGGGATGAGAGTATTATGTATATACAATTTATATCGTATTATGCATGGATCAATGTTGAAGATTCCTTTGGAAGATTATATGAGATTTATATCGCCTATTGAACTTGGAGTTCAAGTTGCAAATAATGAGAGAAGCTAAAAGAAATGCCCAATAAAGAGCTTAAAAATTTCTTAAAAAAATACGACAAATACATGCCAGTGTTGAAAAACAATATCTTAAATTCCAAATGAAGTATAACAAATGACATGAAAAAAATAGAGTTGAGAAGAACTTCACAAAAGGTCACCTTGTTTGACTTCATAATAGTAAGAAAAAATTGAAAAGAGATAGAAAAAAATTGAAATTGACATGGTATGACCTTTAAAAATAATACAAAAGGTTGATGATAAGGTTTATTGACTCGAACTACCAACATATAAGGAAATTTACTTGATCGTCAATGTTCACAACTTGAAACTATTTGAGCCATCTATGTTTGATGAAGAATCCCATGAGCACGTATTACCAATATAGGATTGTTCATGGACGTCAATAACACCCTAAATGAAGATATCATCCCCAAAAAAAGCACTGGACCAAGATTTCTTACTGAATTGGAAAGAAAGGAAAAAGGCTTATTGTTGCACAATGGTATAGCCTCAAGAAAAGCCGATCTCTATTTCCTAAACTTAGTTTTCATTACCTTGAAAATCTCAATATAAGATAAACACCAAAATAGTCAAGAAATCCAATTGCATTTGAAAAAGAAGAATTGATTGAACTCCAATATTAAAAAATAACCATAAAATCAAGGGATTTATTATTAATTCGTCAAAAAATCTATCTTTGAGAAAGACCCAATGAGAAGTTATTTGACAAAAAAAAATATTGCATCAGATGAGTAGTTCACTTGTAGTACGCGACATAACTTGACGTAAGACGCAAAAGATAGCAGCATGTAGGATGCTCAGCAACACATAGGATGTCAAGGCATGCACATAATTTTGGTAACAGCTGAATTAAAGTCATAATGCATGCAACACATGGATAATAAAGAAACTAATTTTATTATTATTAAAAATAATTATTATAATAAAATATTATATTCAAATTTTTATAAAAAGAGAAAAAAAGGATGAATAAAGGCATTAGCCAATTATAAATTCTTGACATAAAAATCTCTCTTTCCATCTATGTTTTTAATTTCATTTCCATTTTAAACTTCATTTTATAACTATAATTTTGAAGCAATGTCTATTGTTAAGAGCTTTAGACAAAACACCTTATAGACAAATCAAACGCATTCCTGGACACAAGTCAATATCATTTTATGACATCAATAAATATTAAACCACTATTTCATAATAATAAATCACCACTTGAAAGAGATGTTCCAAATCATAAAAAGCATGTCAACCTAGAATTGGAAGCAAAGGCATAGGTCTTTTTCCTAGCTCAGATGTACTTTGCATCATTAAGCATCAACAAAGCGAGGGGAAAATTCCACGTCTCCATTTCTTCATAGAGGCCTTCATCACAAAAAATCTTAAAACAAAACAAAACGAACCCCCAGCAAAGAGATTGATCAAAACCCCACAGATGTGTCCTTAATTCCTCATAAGACACAATCTGGTAAAAGTCACTCAACTAGCAGTACTCATCTATTCCCAGTGATAATTATTGCCCACACTAGAAGAAGAGAAGAACAAAACTGATCCGTTAATCTATATCCATCAAACTATTCTCCTTAACAATCCGCCGAAAATTCACCCAAAATTGAAAGAAAAAGCAATAAACCAATACGATCAAACAAATTCATAGGAATTACAAAGCAAACGGAATTATTAAAGCCACTGGACACTCACCAAAGAGGACCGGCGAGCTCTTCGAAAACGACAGCAGAGACCTCGCAGCCCTAGAAGCCGATCTGCATATCTGATAGCTCATCTTCGGACCAAATCTTCGGGGAGAAACTGACGAACCTTCCAAACGCACTTCGACTACTCAGTTGCCGGTTCCCTTTTAAGGTAAGGACAGGTTTTTGTGGATCTGATGCTGCCTCGAGGACCAAGGCAGGAATACGAGGCCTCTGCAAGATCAACCCTCTATTATTGCCAAAAGATAGGGGCATATCCGTAAGTTGAGTTTGCATCGCCGCGCTGCCGCGCCTTGCGCCGTTCGTTGCTCGCTTTGGCCGACGGCCGGCAAGGAATCTGTCCCCGCGTAGGAAGTAGGCAACAGGTGGAGGCGTGGTGCGTTTCAAACACGAATTTTTTAAATTTATTTTAAAAATATTATGGAAAAATTTATTATTAAATATATTTTTTTCCATTTTTTGGCGGGAGAAAATGAAAAGCAGTAGCTATAAGCAAAGGCATACATTGAATTATAGCTAATGTTGTCAAAAAATCGATACAATTGTTCTTTACACATTGTTTGAAAAATTATAATAAAAAATACATAATTTTGTTATTTTAATATTTAATAAAATAATAAAATTATGCCTCATTTGCCCTAATTGTCTAATAATATATAAAATAAAAAAATTATCATGATTAATTAGATTAAATATCAATTGACAACTTTAATTTATTTAAACAAAGATTATGATAAAGCATATTTCAAAATCTATTTATAATAGACAAATAATTCATAACATGATATATGTATATCAAAATTCAAAGTGTGAATATATATAATCATAAGTTATTCTTAACATATATAGTATGATAAGAGCATTTAAAATATACAATATTCAACACAATTATCATTTTAAAATTTATTATAAATACTCTAAAATACCCTTCTTGAATAACATTCATTTTTTCCCTCTCAAAATACAAATGTGATTTCATCAGTAGGTAATGAGTTTAAAGTTTAACAGATAAATTATCATATATAATAAGTAATATAAAATTAAATGTAATAAAAGATAACTTAGAATGATAAAGAACAATAAAAAATGGCATCTATGTAGTAGTTATATAAAAACATATAAGTGTATAAAAGTATATGGTTAAAGCATGTCGATATAATATGAAACAAATATATGATCAAATTCATATCCATTTTTTATACACAATCATCTAAATCTACTTCATTTCATATCAATAAGATCTGCTCCACAACATGTTATACTCATTTTTTATTTATTGGTTATCATATTTCTTGTATGTTTGACAATCATCATATTTTTTATCATTCTTTTATTATCTCTTATTATTTCTCATATTCAATGGTATGGATTTTTTTCACAAATAACAATCTTTTAAATATTGCATCATCTCATATCATATGACATCTCGTTATTTCACATAAATCTTACTCTACAAATATATCATAACTAGTTAGCAATATATCTCATTATTGATATTTAGTCCTCATTAAATCCCACATAAATTATATGTGTTAACTATATCATATTATCTCTACTCATTCTAAATTCATATTGATAATAAAATGTGATGGCTAATGATAATGTTAACAAAAAAAATATCCAAATTCACATATCATGTCATATCACTATATCATATCATATTATAGTATCATAACATATCATATTAATCATATCTCTTAAGACTTATATAAATTATTTTTAAAATTTTTTTAATTATTTTATGTCTATATTTATGATATTCTTTTTTTTATATTTTGATAAAGATATCTCAATTAAATGTATTATTTAGATGCATAAGTTTCATTCTTATATCATATAAAATGATACTAATATTATGCTACATTTTATCAAAATATGTATGATATCATGAAATTCTTTATCCATAATCCTAAACCAAGTAGATGAATGATAATTAAATCAAGCTATACCTCATTTATTATCCATCCAATCATATAATTAATAAAATTTAATCAAAATTCAAATTTTACATAAACAAAATATCTCTTATAGATTATTTATTAATTTATATATAAATATTTTATATAATGATATAATGTCAAAGTATATACAATATTATCAACTAAAAAGTAATTTCTAAATCATGACAATATTACAAAGCATAAATCATATCCAAATAAGTTCATAAATCATATCAGGATTTTTATTTCATGCAAGGATGATATAATAATACCTTATAGCTAGTTCAATCTTTTGAAGCAATGCTTCATTTTTCATAAAAATATACTTGTATGATTTATTGGTCATACTTAAATAATATTTGTCATATTTTTGTATTTATTCACATTCCTTCCACCTCATTCACATGATAATATCATACAAACACTCAATATTATATTGTATGATCATAATATTTTCCTTTTCACTATTTTATTAAATTCATCTCTCCTTGGCACTACTCAATTACCTATATATTATATTGTACGATATTTCTTATCATATTGAACAATTTATTTAACTAAGTTTCTCCTCATATTATGCTAAATTGGTATATAGAATTTGCTCTATCGTATTGTACAATCCCTTAAAGTTTTTAAAAAATAATAGAAATTTTTAAAAAAATTTAAGAATTTATATTTAACTTAAAATATCTTTATTTTATAATATAGGATGTTATAGACTTAGAACTTATTGAGCGAAGTATAGCAAATGTTTTGTTAAAAAGGAAGATACTAAGACCATAGAGCTAAAAATCAAAGAAAAATTAAAAAAATTTAATAAATATTTTTAAGGATTTTAGGTTTAAAAAATTACTAAAAATACTAGATGTCATTAGAAAAAAAATGAAATCATCATACGGGTAGGTCTCATATTTAGTTAACAAAACCTTTTAGATTAAATCAAATGAGGAATGCAAGAAATATAAAGAGTTCTAAAGTTTAATTAAAATCAGATTTTAATTAATCATAAAATCTTAATTTCCTAAACTAACACATGCAATGATATAAACTAACTTTTGGTGGTCTAAGTTGATGGAAAATCACAAAATTTCAAAGAACAAGAATGTGAGGAAGCATTCTTATAAAGGGTAATAGGCGTTGGAGGAAGATGAAGAGTTAAGAGATGTGAAAGGGCATTCAAAGGATATGAAAGAGGAGGAGACTGTGACCTTAGGAAATGTTTTTAGAGAAATTGGAGATGTTTTACTTCGACCAAGACCATTTAAGAGAAAATAAGAAATTGAAGATGTTTTTATTGATTTATTTTATTAACATGTTGTGTATAAATTTCAACTATGATAATAGTTATAAAATAAAAAAATAAATGAATAAGGATATGAAGATATAAAAATGAAAATGAAAAAGTTAATAGTAAAACTTGGTAAAGGGAACGAGATTCAAAATATAAAAAGATAAGTAGTTGTTTAATTAGGTGACTATCACTCTAAAATACTAGTTAAAGAGAGCCAAATGAGTCATTCATCAAGGATAATGACATGCTCCAAAAAGATGGTCAATATGTTATGAAAAGCTTTTATCCTAAGCTAATTCTTAAATAACATAAAAAGATAAAATGATTAAAATCTTATGCATTATTAATTTGTATGTTTTTGACATTAATCATTCATTTATTATGCTATAAGTTTACAATTGATCCAACATGTCACATGACCTAAAGTTATAAAGCTTTATATATACATACATGTTTTGATATTAAGTTAGTGATTATTGGTTCAATCTATCTTTGACCTAATATTTTTTAGGTTATGATAAATCCTAACATGAGAATATTATAAATAAATGAGAGTTAATATAATGAGTACCTAAATTTAAAAATAGTTTTTTTGCTATTAGTTTTATAATTATTATAATAGTATGTTTAACACTTATTTAGCATGATTTTGATCTAAATATATTTTAAGAATTTTATTAATATTTCTTAAATTTTTTAAGAATATTTTAAGATATTATATAATATGATATCATAAGATAAGATTATATCATACACAAATGATTATAAAAATCAATTGGGTGAGAAAACTCATAAGATAAGATTATACCATACACAAATGATCATAAAAATATAAAAGAATCATAGAATCTAGTTACTACATCACCACTACATGTTCACGAAGTTTGATAGGTTAAGGAAGTTGGTTGATCAAATGATATGATCATAGATTAATATATAGTATGATCAAGTAAAAGAGAGAATAAACATGAGATAAATATGAACGAGGATAAAAGTAGGCTAAAGATCATGAAAGATGGCCATGACATCATATAAGACCATTAATGCATAAGAACTAATGGTCGTTATAAGAAATATAGTATCATACTGTATGAAAACAAAGAACATATAAGTATGATAAAATAAGAAGAAAAAATTAATTAAGATTGATTGGTTGAGTAAAAAATAGATAAATCATACAATATGATGAGCATTGTCATATAAGTATGATAAGCTGTATAATAAAAATGATACATAAGAATTATTGGTTCACAATATAAGAAAGAAGATAAATAATAAAGTATGATAAAAATTCATATAAGTATAAGACAGGGTGAATACTTGAGTTAAGTAAGCAAAAATAGATCATATATATATGACTAGTGGATCATATCAATATGTTTAGTTTGAATAAACTCAAATGATAGGAGATTTAACCAAGCATACAATACAATATTGGGTATTATATAAGTATGATCAAGTGTAACGACCTACAAGAAAAATCATCCATTACGACATAAGATGAACATAATATTGTATAAGGATGATAATAAGATTGAAATAATACGATAAAAAGAACTTCAGATCAGTCTAGGTAAGGTTAAGAATATATATTATAATCATGTTGATTGTATAAGTGTGATCAATAAAAATTAGAAATTTTTAAGTTTTGAAACAATGAATGGTTACATGAATCATTAGAAGAGAGAATTTAATCAAAAGGAAACCATAGAAATTAAGTGAATAGCTATTTGGAGAAGTTAAAAAGCCAAGGATGTGGTTGTTTAGAGAAGTTGAATGGCTGAGAATGTGAATCAATCTGAGAATAAATATAAAAGAGGTTGAAGTTGAATTTTAGAAATTTTTGACAAAGTTAAGAGGTTTAACACTTAGTTAAAGCACATAGAGGAAGAAAAGGAAAAAGAGAAACTATTTTCAAGTGATTTGCAAAGGCAAAAATGTTTTATGCTAAGATCAATGACAACTTGAGAAGTAGAAAAAGGAATAGTGCAAAGATATAAGCATTGGCATGACCACTCCAAAGGAAAAAGAAGAGGTAGACAAGACTTATTCATGATATATATGTTTGATGTAATATGCATTGTAAGTTAAATGTTTTATTAATTTAAAATTTATCAAATAAAAGTTACTTATTTAGGCAAATCTTAGACATCGTGTATATGTTTGATGTAATATATAATGTTATGTTAAAGGTCTTAAATGATATATAAAATATTAAAGGATATTTATAATATGTGATTATAATAATATATTAGCAAGATGATTTAATATATAATTTACTTGAATATGATAGTATTATGATCAATAGTTGATTTATTTCGTTAATGATATGTTGATAATACTCACAAATTAAAAAATTTATCAAATAATATAATATTATTCAATTGGAAAAGATATGATAAAGCGATGTAATATGAGGAACATCAATAATTATTTTTCAAAGCAAATTTGTTATTCAAAATAATATTTTTTGAGAAATAAGTGTTTTGTTATCCAGAATAATATTTATTTGAAAGTAAGATTACTGCTCGAAACAACATTTCTCTAGGAGTATTACTAAGATGATGTTATTAAGTAATTTAGAAAAAAAATATTTTAGATGCATAAAAAAATGAAAAAAAATTTTAAAAAAATTTATATGATTTCTTAAGATTGAAATTAGGTTTCAAATGAATTTAAAGAAAAAAGAAGTTATCATATCTTTTACTATTTTCATATATTTTGATAATTAAGCTATGTATGCATTTACTCAATAATTATATATTTTATATTATATTACATATTTTTGTCATTGAGCTAGTGTCGATTGGCTCGTGTCTATTTTGGTTTAACATTTTTAGGTCAAAAGGAAGCACTATATGGAGCTATTGAGATGAAATTAATACTAGTACATGACGATTAAAAGATGTTAGTACATGATTTTATTTTTATTATATTTGAGCGAAATGATATATCATATGCAAGGGATTTGTTATCTATTGATATTATATAAAACATATTGATTTTAAAAAAAATATGGATAAAAGAAAAAAAGATTTAAGTGAGTTCCTAAAAGAAATTTAGAAATAGTTAAGTGTATAAGAAGGGGGATGTCATAATTATTGAGAGAGTAATTCTAGTATTTATATGAGATATTATATTCTTAAGAAGTTGAGATTTTTTTAGAAGATAACTCACTTAAGTTAAGCTGAGACAAGTTATGAAGAATATATCTTAACATAATGAGATTAAGATGTAACATTAAGAAAGTTTTGAGAGAGATAATTCATATTCAATATTATGACAGATATTTTATTTTATTAAATATTACATAATAAAAACTACTACATTAATTTTTTTGTTTATATGGCCATGGACATACTGTAGTTTTACTTTTTGTTTAATAACTTTATTATATGAGCTTAGTTATTAAAATAATAAATTTTAAATTTTCTAAGTGCTATAATAAAATGAGTGTTTATTTGGCATGTAAAAAAGAAAGGTTTTAGATTTCAGAAGTTTTTTAAATAAAAGTTTTCATAGAGGAATTATATTTGTTCAAAAGTTTTGATAAAATATTAAAAAATTTAAATAAAAGAAAAAATAGCATGGGACAACTAAAAAGATGGATAGTCTCCATAGTGGCCTATGTTATCAAGTTTTTACTAGGTTATCTTTGGGTTCAAAAGGTGGTTATGTGTGGTTCTAAGTACTGCATTATTAAAACATGATATGAGTTGTATAAATATTCTTATTATTTTTTTATGGACATGAACATGTTATATTGTTTGAGAAGAGATAATAATCATTGGAAAACATGACTCTAATCAACAAAAGAAGCTATAAAAAAGCAATGTGAATGAATATTAAGAAAATGCATAAAAAGAGAAATAACAATGAAAAAAATGAAATTAGTTTTCTATTATTATTCATGTGTTTTATTTTTATTTTCTTATGTCATCATATATAACTTATTGTTGCTATTATCCTTATTACATTATTGTTTTATTAAATTGATAATTTATGATTTATCCACTTAATGTGATAACCTCTACCAACTTTTCTCGGGTTTGGGCTTATGTCATTTCTTTTTATTTGGTTTTGAAAATAGATTTTCTTATATAAACACATCACAAAACCTTTGTCATGCTCACGTGTTGAAAAACAAACAAATATAAAACTTTTACTATTTTTGTAAAACCAATAGCAAATAAAAATAACATTTCCAACCTTTGAAACCAATCTTAAACTACATAAATGCAATATTTAAAACAACATAAAGATCACATTAATTTTAAAACATGGGATTTCACTATCTTATGTGCTTGGGATTTCACCACATAGGTCTCTTATATACATGATTACAGGTTAACATTTCGAGTCATACCCAAGCTATTGTACACATCATAAGAGTGATGCTTCCCTTGCCTTATCTTGATTGGGTTGAAGACTATATCTTGATCAAGTTTATGCTTGACCTGATCTGGTTCTAGTTGGTCTCTTGACCCAAGCTTCCTAGGCCTACTTGGGGTTGTAGCTTAGGATTTTATTCTTTTTTAATTATGAATATTAAATAAAATTATTTTTATTTGATTATTTTTTAATTTAATAAAATTATAAAAATAGACAACATGAAATTTAACAAAGAAACATAAGTATAATTTAAACAAACTATGGCATATAAAAGAGTTGATTATGATTGGTTAAGTTAGTAAAAATAAAATCTTAGATGTTTCTTAAATCAAGAGAATGATTGAATAAATTTGATGTTTAAGTTAGATTTAAAAGTGATATGAATAAAAAGATATGTCTTATGATTAGTAATCAATAAGTTGATATTTCAATTCATAGTAAAAATGAAAATCTTTTTAACATTTTGGGTCCTACTCGACCCATTACATGCATCATAAGGGTGATGTTTCCTCTATCTCACCTCAATAGGGTTCAAGATTATACCCTAGTCAAGTTTGGCATCGACCCAACTTAGTTCTAATTAGTCTTTTGACCTGAGGCTCCCTAGGCCCACTTAAGCTTGGTGAGCCTGAGTGCTTTGTACTTGGACCATACTTAGGGTTATGGCTTAATATATATTTTTTATAATTTTTAATTATAAAAATTTAACAAAATTATTTATTTTATTTTTTCTAATTTGATTAAAATTTAATAATATACCTAACATGAAATTTAGTAAAGAGAAATAAGTATGATTTAACCAAAATATGATAATTAAAAGAAGTGATTAAGATTGGTTAAGTGAGTAGAAATAGAATATTAAATATTTCTTAAATTAAAGAAAATATTGAACAAATCATATACTTGAGTTGAATTTAAAAATGATATAAATAGAGAGATATATCTTATGATTAATAATTAATGAACTAATATTCTATTTTTATAATAAAAAAAACCTTTTTTAAAATTGATGCATATGTCTTTAATTTTTTAAGCTTATTAAATACTCTAAGATACTTTGAAGGCTATTGATTCATCATCTTCAACAGAGCATAACTTATTCTTAACAACTAAACTTGATTCAAACTAAATAAACTTATTAAAATAAAATGTTAAATATTTATGACTTAACTTATCAAATATAAATGTCACCTAACTTTGTGTACTTTGGTCAATGTTTGGCTCAACTTGTTGACTTGGCATCATTTGGAGTAGCTCTAAATAGTTTAGCTAAACCATTTGAAGCTTTCTCATTTACTACATTATTTGTAGTAGAATTATTAAACATTTCCTTTATACACAAGTGGATTTAGGTTATCATACTTAAGAATGCATCCTATTTAAATTGTTCTTCCTTAAGTTCAATTAGTCATGGTGAGCATTAATGCACATATATCATCTGATATAAGAACCTTGGGTTTAAAACATATCTTAAGGTTGGAGTAATCAAGTTAAAAAAGTATTATTCTTCACCACCTTATGTTTGTAAATTATAATAATTGTTGTTGTACTCATATGGTCTATATTGCAACTTACATTCTTAATATAATTTAAAATTATGTATGATGTAATCATTTATAGATGTGATGGCCATCTAGGATAAATCTAAGAAGTGTAAGTTTGTTCGTACATGGTATTAGTCATGTATAATTTCTGGTTGTGTTTTAAGTGCTAAGCCTTCTCATATATATATACATATACAAAGTCCTTCTTATATTAGTATGATAGGTTTTCCCTCTCTGAACTTACGTCATGAATGAAATTTAATTAGTTTGCATAAGTAAAAACTTGATTTTGTATAGGCATGACTTATTGTAATATAACTAATGCACCTTTGTAGATATGTATGATTTATTTATCATACTTGTATAAAAAATCTATAACGATTATAATTAAAAGCTAAGTCTAACATTCATGTCTTTGTATTATTGTAATCTTCATATTATACATGTACAAAGTAATTGAGAACCTAATAAAATAATTTGTGAATGCACACTTTATTGTGTATATATAATCTATTCATTAGATTTGTATAATCTCGTTAATAATTAAATTAGAAAATGAGCATCATTACATCATATTAATGTGATCCATGCGATTGTATTGTACAAAGTTTATAAAACTCAAGAATAAAACTTTAGAACTTTTAACAAGTGATACTTACATAGTATGATGTGATTGATCGCACTTATATTGTAACACTTGACTGGTTGTCTAAGAAAGATGAAAAGACTAAGAGAATATTCAAAGTATAAGAGCTAAGACTATCGAAGAAGGATAAAAAGTCAAGAGAATATCTAAAGTATGGGGGTCACGATGATCAATAAATTCAACTTTGAATACAAAAGGAAAGTAATATAAATTATAAAACTTAAAATAGTGAAACACCTTTTAAGGGTAAACCTGGGCTTGAATCTTATGAGAATTTTATGATCAAGCATGTCAAAGTTAGAAAAATTTTAGGATAAGTAACAAAGCATAAGAGGATCCTTAGAGAATGACAACAAACTTAATTAGTTTAAGAAATACCTAACCAAGAAATGTTAAGATATTGCAATATGATATTATAGTTAACCTTCTCTAATTTAACATTGTTCAATAGTGAACCAAACAAAAGTTAGTGATCATGTAACACTTAATTGGCTCTTCAAGAAAGATGAAAAGATAAAGAGAATATCTAAAGATCTAGAGACCAAAGTTGTCAAGAAGGATGAAAGGACATAGAGAACATCTTAAAGTATAAGAGTTAGGAGGTTGAATACGTTTCACATTTATTATAGAAAGAAAGATTCTAATTTTTTTTTGAGATGGGTGACCAAGCAAAAAGGAACTTCTTAAAGAAGGACAAAATCTAATTAATTCAGGATAATATCTCATTAAAGATGACAAGATGTTACATATATGATATATTTTAAGTAAATAAATTTCAATTAGTTAGATAGGCATTAGTTAGGAGATCAACTTTATCTACCCATCACCTTATTATAATTCTTTAATCATATTTACATGAATGGTCAGAGAAACTAAAACAACTAGTTTAGTCACTTTAGAAATATAATTTTAGCTACTTCATTTTCTATAATCGATAATGAGCACTTGGGAAATATTAATAGACGTGCATTCAAAAATAGAATAAGCTAATGAATCACTTGTAAATACTTTGAATGTTTAGAAAGCTTAACTTGCTCATTCTGAGCTAAATCGCTTTAATGTGCTAAGTGTAACATATTTTTACTTGATTTTAGCTCATCTTGATTCAAACTTTATTAGCAATGTTGTTCTTATCATATTAAGTTATTGTACCACTTTTGTTTCAAATGATTAAGGAGTGAATTTGTCGTGCTTATCATTTTCAAGTACTATGATTATATTTTATTTAGCTATTGTAACTCTTTTAAGTGGTTGCTATTGGTGGCTATTGTCAGCTTGTTTTGTATTAGTGTGATCATTGTCTTCTGAGAGTTTTTAACTTACCATGTGACAAAACATATTTGGTTTAGTATATAAACCTAGTCTAGGGGTATAGGTGGATCCAGACCTTTATGTCATGATTGAATTATTTGAAATCCTTATGTTCTTTATTTCTTGCATTTCTCTTGAAATTTATTTCAAAATAATTAAGAAATTTTCTTAAAATTGTTAAGACTTTGAACTTTAAATACAAAACTCTCTATTGCTAGCATGAATAATTGTTTTGCAAAAATTTGCTAAGATAGAATTCACCTCCTCTATTTATGGGTTGGTTGCTCTTTAAATCAATACTTCAATACCATCTTAATATTGAGATGGAAACTAGGTTGGATCAAACAAGCACGAGATTTTAATAATTTTTCCAAAGTTTGGATAAAAAAATAAGGCAACTTTTATTAATTTTTCAAAAACACTTATCACCTTATTTCTTTCATGTTTGTAGTTTTTATGATTTTATCAATCTATATGAGTTTAAAGAATTTGAATGCATAGTTTTAATTTTGATATAAAAATATGAAAAACTATTATTTTTATGTTATTTGCCTTACCTTGAAGTTGGCAATTAATATAAAATTTGGTAAAAAAAACTTTAAAAAATTATTTACAACAACATTAATGTTTAGATTGAAAAAGGATATAAGATAGGGCTTTGATAATTTATATTTAAATGAATAATAGTTTGAAAACAATTTTATATTAGCTTGCTATTCACCTAAATGGCCCCATCAATCCTACCCTAAATTTTTTTAAAATTTGCAAGCATCTAGTTCTAGTTTTTCTTAATAACTTTTATATTTAAAAGATTCAAATTTGTTTCTTAATTCATTCACCTAAACTTAAAATAGGTTTTAAATCATGAATCATCGATAATTTATTATTTTTCTTTAAATTTTTAAGTTATTAAATATCTATCTAAACATATATTTAAATTCATTTATATACACACACAAATGTATACTATAATATAATTATTTTACTAAATATTAAAAAATCAATCAAAACTTAAAATTTTAAATAAATGATAAATAAGAATATCTTTAACATTTTTTATAAATATATAAGACGAATTTTTAAATATTTTTTAAGCAGAACTTGTCTTCAATTATATTTATTTTATTTTTTATTTTAAAAGCCGCATCTTGTAATGTGATTATGCAAAGCAAAAAAGATTTTAGATTAATCCCACAAAAATAAACAATTTATTTAATAATTTTTATTTTTTTCTCTAAAATAAAATAATTTAAAAAATATTTTAAAAATACTTTTCTTTTGGAAAATGCTGGGGTCATATCCAGGCTGGAAATTTATTAACAATCTAACTACCAACTTTTGTCACCAAACTACCCAACAATCCTTTAATTTACGTTTATCCTTCGTCTCCGTTCTTCGTCTCTTTTGCTCCCATTTCTAAAAGGCCAAAAATTCTTACCGTTTAGATCCTACGGTACAATTCGAGGGATGGAATCTCAGCCGTTGGTTCTCCAGATCGAACTCCCACATGTGATTCTGCTGCATAATGTTGCCGATGATAGAAATCCCCGGCGACGGCGTCGAGGTGAAGCCCAGACACTTCACTCCAGTGGCCACATCGATGAGGTAACTCTTCGCTGGCGGAGAGAATTGCGCGGACCCGACGAAGTTCAAGGTCAGGCCCGGCACGACGGCGTGAGCTGCCTCCGGCGAGGTCCAGTTGTAGCAATACTCGAAAGGGTCGAACTTGACGCGCGGCACGGCTGCCAAGGGGCGCGAGAGGGCGTCTACCACGGCGCGGTAGGCGGGGTCGGCGAGGACGGTGAGGGTGGTGCCCGAGTCGACGATGGCGCCGCCGTGGAGGCTGGAATTCCATATGCTGGGCGGGATGAGGAGGAGCTCGCCGGCCACGGAGATGCCGGCAACGGCGACGTAGTAGAAGGGTTGGTGGAAGGAGTCGAGGATGAGGTGAGCAGAAGGGGAGTTGGAGGGGACGGAGTGTCTGGGACCGAAAGTTAGATGGCCGGTGGCGTTTCGGGGGCTGAGGTGGTCGACGAGGCAATAGGAGAATCGGCCGCCGAAGACCGCGGTGGCTCGAGAGACGAAGGTGTTGGGGCCGTAACCAAGCGCCAGGACGCCGTCGGACGAGACGAAGCTTGTTCCGACGGCGGATGACGTGCAACCCACCACGAGGCCTTTTAGCTTCGTCCGCCGGCGGCCGTGGAACTCCACCGTCGCCGATTCGTTCGCGAAGAAGCCCTTCGCCGAGGAACCTTGCGCGTACCTACGGTACGTGCACCGCGATAAGACGCCAGGTAAGCAACAGACAAAAATCAACGAATTAATTCCTATAAAATGTACCAAGCAATAATTGTTTGTTAACATCATATATTATCATTAATTTCTCACATTTCAACAGCAAAATGTACGGTCAAAACCATGCGTGGTATTTTCGGTCAAAATTACCATTTTATTATTTTTTTATTTTATAAAATAAAATAAAATTTAAGAAAATGTAAAACTATAAAAAGTAAAATCACCAAAATCAATAAAGATTGCTTTTTATTAAAAAATAATCATTTAATGAGAAAATTTATTATTGTCAGGTAACTGTTGGGCACGTGTTTATTTTATTATTTCTTTTTAACATTATATTGTCGTCATGTTTGGGCAACATGTAAATAATTTTAAAATTTAGTTCAGTAAAATATACGAAAGTATTACATGTTGCAGAACATCAAATAAAAATCCTAAATTATATAAATACCCTGATAAAGATGTAAATTATAATGCAACTATTAAAAGAATATAATACTATTGTGACACGTTACTTCAAATGCCACGTGTCACGAACTGGTTGGAAAAGCCGATGCAGAACGACATCTAAATAATAATATTATAATTCTAACTGTGTTTTGTATGGTGTGCAAAAGGCATTTTCGGCCGAATTTTTTGAAGAAATTTTTTTATTATTTATGAGTACATTAAATACGGGGGGATATACGTAAATATAATCTTTTTTAGGATTACCTGAAAAATTTTCAAATAAACATAAATACGATAAGAAAATGGAGAAGTTAAAAATAAAAACGGAGGAAAACGGCGGTAGAAACGTACTGGTAATCGTAAGAGCAGGGGGTCGCCGGCGTAGGGCAGGCTTTCAACGCGAACGGCAGCTCCGTCCGGCAAGCACTCGAGGAGCACGAGATGGGGTGGAAAGAACTCGACCTATCCGCTTCGAAAACCCTTTTCGATTGCCGCGAACGACGCCTCCGTCCCCCTCCACGTCGTTGGACCGAATCGGCGGTGCCCTGGTAGCGGCACGTGACCCACGTGAGGTCGCTGCCGGTGTCGGTCACGAGGACGAAGGGCCGAGCCGGGGTGCCGAGGAAGAGCCTAACGAAGTACTCTCCCGTTACCGTGTACGCCCCGGACCACAACGGCATTTCGATCTCCGAGTCCGACGCCCGAAAACTCGACCCGACCTCGGCCGCCATCCGCCTGCGGGCGATCTCGCCGGCGATCGTCCGATGGCGCCAGCGATCGCCGTGGACGATCGCCCGCAGGCGGTCGAGGCGCGAAGATTCGGTGGAGTACGGAAGGCGGTGCAGGGTAAGGCGGAAGTGAGATCCGGTGGCCGTGGTGGATTCCGGCGTCGCGGAGAAGAGGAGGAGGAGGAGAAGCCAATGCATCGGAGGAAGACGGGCGGCTTGGGAAACGAGAAAACCTTCTCTTTCTCTTTCCTCCTGCCCTTTCTCGTGATTGATTTGTTTCTCTCTCTGGAGAGCTACCAATTGCCCATTTCGACAACTTGCGTTGTGACCTGTGGTTTGGGTTCCATATTTATAGTCAGAATTGTTGTCATCGGTGGACAGACTCCCTTGTTTATTTTTTCTTTAATTTTATTTTTTGTTATTTATAAATTATTTATAAGATTATTTATAAGATTATTTTAATCTATAATTTTTTTTATAAATTTTAAAAAAGGGGTTGAAATATGATATTTTGATTTTTTTTATATTGTTAAATCTATTTCTTTTTATTTATTTAATTAGAGAATTAATATGTAATTAGAATTCATATATAGTGTTTTAATAATTTCTTTTCCTTATCAATTTGGGATGAGCAATAATGAGAAATATATTTTTTTTTAGCCAATGAAATCTCAATTTATGATTTAACCAATAATTTCTTAAGATAAAGATGATAATAAGAAATAAAATAATTATTAAAAATTTGAGAAATAATAAATGCGATAGTTGGATTGCTCACTGAATTTTGACTTAACTCTCCAATTGGGTTTGCCAATAGCCACTAAATATGTAATGATTAGGTGATGAATTTTTTAGTTGTTAAGAACATATTTAAAATATTAAAAAAATAGTATAGTATTAGTCAAACTTGTATAAAATATTATATTGAAATAAAAAAAATATATTATAAAAAATTAAACAAAAATTAGTTACATGGACTTTCTAATGATTAAAACATGTTACAAGTGTGTTGACTTAATTTGAATTTAGTTCTCATATAAAAAAACAATTTTTAATTTTTTTAATAAATTGATATGAAATTTTTTAGGACAAAAGTTTCTCTAATATAATGAATAATTTATAGGTAATTTAATAAAACTATTAATCAATACTCAAATGTGAAAATAATCCAAAAAAATCCTCTATTGAGGAACATAATAAGGTCAAAAATTTTCAAGTAAAACTTAAATTTTTCTAAAGCTTCATGAAGGGATTAATTATCTAAAGACTATAATCTTTTTTTATTGTTACTTAAGTTTTATTTTACTTTCTCCTTCCCACTTTCATTGGTATGTTATCTTAGAAATTTAGAGAGTAAGGATAGGTACATAATACCTAATCTCTAAGAATCTAATTAGTTTAAATAAACGATACATCAACATTTTAATATTGTTAATATATCAATCCATCAATTTGTTCATGAACCCTCTATATAAGATCCTTATTCTTTTCTTACATAATCATTTTGAAGAAATCATAAGCTAATTTATCATAACATCGAGTTCTAATACAAACTTTACATTACATGATTTAGGTTATCATGGGATTAAACCCTAGATAATATGTTATGTAAAAATTATGCTCGTGATAATCTTCATATGAAAGTCTAGCAAAATATTAAGATTATAAGATGATATTTAAAAGGGGCTTTTCACTTGAACAATGATAATGATTTATTTTTACAAAAATCAAAAGGATTTTAAGATAAAGCACTTGGTTTGGTAAAAAAAAGTAGTTCATTGAGTAAGCTAAGTTTATATTTATTTTGTGTCCAAATTAATTCTTACAATGACCATAACCTAAGCATAGCAAGTATGAATTTGAGTGAAGTGCTCACCTTATAACAAGGAAATGATTCTTTAGATGCAAGAACTCATTGTAGAAAGTACAAATCAACAAGCTAGTCATTACATTAGCCATAAAAACATACATTTAACACATATTTGCTTATTTTCATCAATTTAAGCTAAAGATAAATATGTTAATAGAAAGCTAAGGAGCATTCAACCTAAAAAAAGATGAGCTCAAACAAATCCTTAGTGAATATAGATGAAATAGGGCAAAACATCATGAGAACATGGGATAGATATTTTAACTTAACCATGCCAAAAGCTTAAAACAAAACATTTTAGAGCACAAGCAAAATGAAGGAATGAGAATACAACACAACAATTCAATAGATTTTTGAGGAAGAAAAGAATCATTACAACATTCCTTCGATAAAAAAAGAATCATCAAACTTGGTTTGATAAACAATCTTTCTCAATTACAACATAGCATTATACAACTCAAGGGGAAGCAATTAATTTTTAAGAACGATCTACAACAAGTCTAATCGTAAAATGATTATTGAAAAGAGAATGAAAATGATCTATTAATTGTGACCATCTGACATAATTTGAGAATCATATGTAATATATGTAAAAATGATACAAAGATAATAACTTTCCCCAATGAATCATTCGCTTTAGATCTTGAGCATACCTAATTAACTCTTTCTATTCAATAAGGCTCATTCAAGTGTTGCAAGTTTGCTAAAATATAATCCACGCTAGATAAATAAACGTGTTTAATATATCACATATGAGATAGGCTATTGGGTTGGTCCTCATCAAAGACATCCATAAGTAGGTCAAATAAACTCTAATTTCAATGATGCCTTATTAGCTTTTGAATGCTTATAGTTGAAAAATTCTTCATCCAACTATTGCTACAAAATCTCCTATAAAACTATCTTTTTATATGAAGATAAAAGGTGTTATCTTCACCAATGAGAACAACATGCTCTTTACATAACCAATGTTGACCTAAGATTTTATTTGAATAGAACTCAAATTTGATTAGCACTAATTGACAAGAACAAAGGCATTGCTTACTCATAAAACAACATAAAACGACAAGGGTTTGATGCATTCTCATAGTTATGCAAGAGTGAACCTAACAATTGTTAAGATATCATCACAATACACTACTTGACACCATTGTTAAGATATCATTGAATTGTTATCAAAGGATCCGAATCATGCTTATTGGATTTTTCCTTGAGTCCATGCCCAATAATGGATTCGGTGGAGACTTGGAAGAAAGATGAAGGGAAGCTTGCGAAGCAACAGCTGTTTGGCACAGCACGCGTAGAAGAGAAGAAATGGAGCGCGCATTATTGGGTGGATAAATAAATAAATTCAAATCCTCAACAGGCAACAGCAAATGTCCTCCACTTCCTCACCATGTGAATTAGAAACAAATTTCCAAATAATTACAGCTACACATGCTGTAACAGCTAACGATAATGAAACACAAAACAAATAGAAAATCATTAAAAGAATTGACCAAGTCTTCTCCTAATCTTTCTCTTTGGACCTATTTGGATCGATCTTGTCGAGAAGTATGGGCCTCTTCCTCGATAGGTTAGTCGGATACAAGTGAAGAAAATACAAAGAGCTTCATGAGTCGGGTTTCGTCCTATTAAGATGGATAATGGTTTATTGACCATACTAGGTTTCCCAAGATACGATATTAATGGGTTTTCATTATAACATGAACCTTGAGGAGAAGCATTGTTAATCATCAAATAACATCAATCCAAGATGAAGACGATGTTATCTGTTATGTTTTCAATTGATACACAATCTTTGTGATGTGGGTATGAACTTGTCTATGGATTATCCTATCGTTTAATTCCTATAACGACTCGTCATCATAAATATTTAAAGGTAAAGATTTTTTTTTTCATATTTGACAAAAAAAATGACCAAATAATTAAAATTAAGATGTGAAATATAAATTAAATATTTAATTTTAATATTAAATTGATAATTATTTAGATATATTATTATTTCCTTGTAGAAAATGAAAGGGATTAAAAAAAAAAGAAATTAAGAGATTCTCGAGAATTGAAGTATATCAATTCAATTATTTATGATGTAAATAAGTATGATTTAATTTAAACATGAAATGATATTTATAATACATAATTTATTTATTTTGATATTGTAACATAATTTGAAAAAAAAATAAGCATATAACATAATATGTGATTTGTGATAAATATAATAATGTTAAATATCATATTACAAAAGAAAAGAAAATATAAAATAAATTTTTCTAGACTTGTTTTGATCATTTAATGAGATGTGATAAATATCAACATAAAATGCTGGACATCATAAATACTGATTTGATAATGAGTTTTGAGATTCTATGAGATATAATGAACATAAATACAAGATACTGAGCATCATAAATACTATTTGATACTGAGCTATAAGATGACATTAAAGACTTCCTCTGATACCCTTATACTTAATGCAAGGATAAGAGATAAATATGATATGTGATAATGCCTACAAACACAATTTAAGCAAAAATCTAAAGACGATGAAATGTTACAAATAAAATAAGACATGATTGGGTAAAAAAAATAATCTTAAAAAAAACATCTAAATCCTAATTATTAAAAAAATATAAAAAAGAGAAAATATATATATACAATATGAAAAAAAATATAAGATGTGCACATTTAATTTATACAAATTCTATTTCTATTTTTGCATATGAACATTTTTTATATACCATGTTAATAAGAGACTATTATATTCGATATTATGTTTTTATCATATCTTTATTCATGTAAAATTCACTTAGTAAGCATTTTATGTTCATCCTTTACATTATAGTATGTCACAAATAAATGCAAAAAAATACTCAAAATAACATATAAAATTTGTGAACTAATGTCTTAGACATATTAATTTTATTGTAATTATCATGTTTTTAAGATTAAAAAAATAAATATATATAAATTTAATTTTTTGTGATAAAATTAGATTCATTATTAAAAAAAATATGTTTTATTCTTTTCGTCACACCTTTTTGTAGGTAGTGATCTATATTCTCACTTTAGATAACGAATACTCTGATTTACTATTAATTATATAATAATGATAGTGAACGATAGACGAGACGTGGCAATTTATTTCTTAGCTTAATTTATTAAACAGGAGAACCATCATGGCAATAAAAATACTAGATGTTGTAATAAGGAACTAAGCTATACAACTATAATAACAACCTAAATCTCTTAACCATTATAATGCATAATTGTGACAACTTAAAGTTGCACTCCCTACACATCAACAATTCGAAGTTCACCAACACTAAGATCACACTTAATAATAGGGTAGTCAAAGGTTTTGATATCAAAGCCAAATTTCCCATCACCTCTATTACTTTCCTTTTCGACAAGTAAAGAGCTATTGCCCTTTGTCTAACTGAGATAAGCTTGTCTCTTGTTAGACAACATAGATCGATGGATTCATGATAAACAAGAAGATTCAAAAACAATATCCCATAATAAGATAAACAATTTTTTAACAATGACAATAACCTAACAACCAGGACACTAACAAAAGAAATGACATATCAACCTCAACCATCAATGCATACTTTTACAACAATACATAACCATGAATATTGGAAAGTATTACTACTAATTATCCATGAATGATTACTACGACATAATCTAAGTTTACAAATCATATTGATAGTCGACTCCTAACAAAAAACCTGGCTCTTTGCTTTCAAATCATTGACATGCTTTTTTAGGTTTTTGGCATAAATCTTGTTATTTTTCCTTCTAAGAATAATCAACCTTAAAACTTGAAATAAAAACCCTACGATGTCATGAGAAGCACAAAATTTCCCCATTAAACCTATAAAATGTAAACAATGAAGCAAAAAAATATACAATAGATAAAATGGTTCACCAAACGCAACCTTATTTTGTGGTTGAATGCGATAACACCGACAATAGATTTGGTCTCCTTCCATGCAACCTACATAACATGAAACAAAACCAAGTGAGCAAGTGCCTACAAGAAAACCAACACATTTTGTTGGCTATGTGCCATACTTCACCAATAGAAAAAAAATAAAATAAAATATAAATGCATCAAAAAGTATGACCCATAAGAGCTGACTTGAATTTTGTCTTCTATTACTGCACCATTATGTTCACATGAATACTTGATGCCCATGGAACCCACATTAATCATGCACTCGTTTTGCTGCCATCATCCAATCATAAGAATTCAATAGCTGGCAACAGAAATTCAAATCAGATAGAAAAGAAACCTCATTTCAATTAGAGTTTAATTTCACAGCAGTCCATTATAGATTAGACAGCCAATTCATTAAGTGCTGACAACAAGCTTCTCTATCGCTATTCATAGGCCCACAAAGCAGCATCCAGAGCACTGTCTATGAACAGTATTCTATTTCACAGGATAACAAGTCATTTTGTTCAATGTTATCACTTAGTTTTATCTAAATATTAATGTCATCTACAAACAAATAATATTGCTTGTTTGATTCAATGTAATTGTACCAATAAAGCTACGACAACCATCAACAGATTTGAAGATCTCAAAATAAAGAAGATGAGAGCTAAGGAATCAAAGCCTGTCACCCTAGTGTTGTAAAGTTATAATTATATATATAATATTTTGAAGATATCACACACAACCAAAAAGATTCTAAAATTAACAAAAAAAAAAAAAAATGGAAAAGACAAAGCCAGCTGCAGTTAGGTTAAGACTTGTGTATTCTTAAGAAGTAGATGAGTTGTTTCAGTTAATGTAGACTGCTTATCTAATTCTGTTTAATGGTAAAATTAAATTCATGTTTATTAAATTTAGCCTAAGATAATAATTATATTGAGTGGGTGTTCAATTTATTTAACAACCCTAAGAATAGCAACAAGTCCAGATATTGATTCAGTGAGAGAAAGCTAGTAACTCAACACCACCAAATAAGAAATCCGGTTCGTACTGCAATAATTGCAGGGTAAAAAAGGGGAGATTATTGCTGGCAAAGTCAAAGCAATGACCTAACTTGATAAGCGTTCAAATAACTGAAACATTAATTGGCTCAGTACAGCTAAAAGGAGAAGCAGCGGCCATTGAATTTGATTTATCTGCTTTGAACTTACTGCAGGAATACTTAGATAGGATGCTGGGCCATAGGAGCTTTAAGGGGATCATAAAACTCCATCAACTGGGAAACTTAGTCATGGAGATCTAATGATTGCATCTTTTTTTTTCTCCAAATGCTAACAAGTTGAACGCAAATGGGGCCAGTTCTGGTTTCCTTGATGTGCACAGGTCAGGTCCAGTGTTTGTTAAGTTAATAGATGCTTCATCTCACAACCCATTTGAAGGAACAAAGATGGTGGTTAATTGGGGGCCCAAACGGTTTGGAAATCCATTTACTCGATTTTTTAATGGAGTAAATGAACTTTGAAGAACTATTACATCTCATTCTTAAAAAATGAACTTTGAACAAGTAAAACCTTCCACCAGCTAGTTCGCCTAAGTATAAAGACATCTATAAAACTAAAATTATTAAATCCATGTTTCCAAACCGTGGGGTATCTTCTATCCAAACAGTGGTTTTAGTCATGTATGAAGAACACTAATAAACTTTTTGGCGGTTCTTTCATGGTGTGAATGGTTTTACTTGACAAAATAAAGTTCAAATAAACATGTCTACCCGAATGTTCAATTCTCCTATAGTAAAGGCTGTAAGTAAGCTTTATAGCATGAAAACTCGATATAACTAAAGCAATAAATCCAAATCCATAGTGAATTGTTTATGCATACATTTGAAGCAAGATTAGCACATAGCACAAAAGGAATACCAAATTGCATAATTATAATAAAGGCAAACTGCAAAAAAGTTATTTGGGCAGAGATCGCTTAGAGTGTACAATCGACTGTCAACCAAAAAAATAATCAGAATTCCATTTAATTTACAAAGTTAAACTTCCCTCTATTACATTACTAATGAGATGAAGTATAATCTCAATTGAAAATTGAAAATAAAGTAAAATGTCTTATATACACTTCAATATCCTTAAAATAAGGTTAAATGAACAATTTAAACAGAACAGAACAAATAATACTCAGGATGGATGCACGGTGAAACATGAACACACGTGCGTTTAGCCTGTCATATTAATGATATAACAGTTATTAGTTAGATTCAGAACCAGAAGTTAATATATTCAAAAAATCATAAGGGTTTTAATGGCTAATGAAAATCAAGTTTGTAATAGTGCACTTTAGCAGCCAACCATTACCTGCATTAAGTTGAGAAGTCATGGAAGAGCATGATGGCATCATCCATCCTCAAGAGTGATGCTTCCAGTATATATCTGACCTTCCTCAGTTTCTCAGCTTCTGCATTACCAACACTAACCTGCTATAATGTAGCTTGGAAGTTTAGTGGGATGGAATACACCAGCTCAATTTTAACAGATTAAGCAGATTTATATTAAATAAACTTCGATGCAAGTAAATACAGAATTATCTCCGCATAAGAGTTCAAACATTGAGAAAAAAATTGCCAATAAAATCATGTAACATTGCTTGGAAAGCATAGAAGGACCAATTGAGATGTACAGCAAAATAAAATTGATGTCATCACTATAGAAGAAAACAAACAGACAAGCATCTATCGTGCAAGTTATTGCACTAAAGGAGCACTCATTTGACAATGAATCAATCAATTGCTCAAGTTAAACAAAAACGTCTATTATCCATTAAAAAAATGCAAATACAAAGTATTTGACCCAAGAATCATGGTTGAAATATAAGTTAACTCATTACGGTATACAATAAGGAAAAAATAGGAAAGAAAAGGACTTGCAGTTTACACATGGACATGATGATTCGAATCAAGTTAGGGAACAATGAAATGGCCTTGAGCCAACAAACCTGTCGTGCTTCCTCCTTTTCAGAAATCTTTTGACTGATATTCAAAGCAGCATGAAACATATAATCTAGGACATGCTGCCACACAAGCTCCTTGTGAACTTTCCATAAAAACACCTCTGACCTTCCCCCAGTATGTAGATTCAGTTTCTGTAACAAAAATCAAGAAGCCTAACTCAATAATTCTTGGGACCTTGACAACTAGAAAGAGCATACAGATACAGAAAACTTATGGTCATCAGTATCATTGCCTCAACTTATTAAGTTGTAGTGTTTGCTCATAAGAGACGATCTTTTATGAAATATGAAATAAAGTTTGCGTTGCATTCGGTAACAGGATCATAGCAGGCTCATAACTTTTGAATTGGAAGGTAGTGTTCACAAAAAGGGAAATGCTGTCTTATGAATAGCTTCCACATTTACCAGGGAAATATGACATGGATTATCTTGAAAGAATATCAAAAATATTAAATAAAAACCTCTGTAAAACACAGAACAAAGAGTTTACAGAGCTTAAAAAAGAGCTGAGTTAGGAGCAGAATACTAAAAGAATCATCAGGGAAGCTTCTTCCAAAGTTAATGATGTCTAAAAATTGGTAACAAGGAGAATAAACAAGAATATTATAAAACATTCAGCATAAACAAGTATCAGCTATCATCTTGTTGACCACCAAGTCAAACATAAATGTTCGTCACATAGTGCGAAATAATTAAAACTGACCTGCTTGTTTGATTTTGGAAGTCAAACTCAACGGGAAACATAAAACTGAGTCAATGTTTTACCTCCATATGCAAGTAATTATCCATCCAGAGCTTCCACAGAATTTTCTGTGCTTCCTTCTTTTCAAGAAAGGTAGTTTCTATAATCTATAAACAAGTATGAAGTTTAGTAAGTTTCATGTGGAATAAATCCTTAATTGATAGTACACATTACTGAAAAAAATATATATAAATATTTCAATTACTCTTATATAAATGCACAGCAGTTGTGTCTTCTAACAAGGTAAACCATGTGAGAATATTTACATCATTCTAAAATCAGACATCGAGTTGGAGCAAAATATTATTTTCTTCCCAACAGGTACACGAAAGATCATTATCCAGCAGTAACACACAAACATGAATAAAGGGGAGCACGGCAGAGGAGCAAAGGGTGAAAGCTAGAGACTGCATACGTTTGTGTTGGGTTCAGGTGTGACCATACGTATATGTACACAAAATATATATTTGTAAGGATGAAAAAGGGTAGACCTAGGGAGAAGATGTTGAAGATGGACGTCAATATGACAATTGCTTATTCAAGAATTTCAGTTTGGCCATTTGAATGGTGATCTGACCTTAGTTCCTTTTAACAGCTGTATTTCTTATTAAAAAAACAAACGCAGTTCTGAAAACAAAGAATTGTAAAAAGAATTCAATAAGAAACCCGTAGACCCAATTTTCCATTTCCAGCAGTTGTCTGATCCTCGCTAAATTGATTATGTCAGTCAAATGCTTTTCGAGTCCAGCCAAGTCTGGATGGGTTCAAAAGATTACTCCAATTCATCCAATTGCAAGTTATCTTCATGCGTTGTGATACCTGGAAAGGGCAATTCCTATCCCAAGTCTTCTGTGCCATATCCAATCATGGAAAAATCATTCAACTTGTTGATCCTTGGAGCTGTCGTTATCTCAGGAAGCTATCAGAACTTCAGTTAAAGGTTACACTCTAACGGGCAAATGGAAGAAGATTATGACACAAACCTCTAGCTGACTGTTTCAGTTAGAACACCCCATTCTTCTCCAACAAGGAAGCAAACAATCACTCGAGTGCAACACATGCAGTAAAACAAAAGCAAATCAGTAGAGAAGGCAGAGAATGGAGAAGCTGCCGCCAAATTGGAAGGGTTCCTACATAATCACGGAAGTGGATTGCCCAGGCACTACCAAGCTTCAAACCAATAAAGATTTCATTCCCCAAGACATTGAACAGAGATGACCTATGTGTCATACTACCAATAATATTGTCACAACATTTTAAGGCTTGGGCTTCTTCAAGCTTAATTCTTTATGCTAATGGTCAGGAATAAGCCTACAGTACCCTATGTTATCCTTTCATTTTCAGTCCAGTACCCTATGTTATCCTTTCATTTTCAATTTAGTTCTTTATGCCAGCCCTTTGCACAGTTGTCAGACACCTCAAGTAAGCCTAAACATATGACCACATCCTCCTTTGTACAAAAATAATAGCACTACGTTGTGGAGTGGTCATCAAAAACAGCTTTCTTGCGAGTTTCTTTCTAGGATGCACTTGCCTCAATCGTCCTAAGCATTGTAACCCATGATTTGATCTTGCCATATAGGCCTCAAGCAGTCACAAGTACCCAAAAATCCACCAACAACCCAAAGGAAAATATCTTACAATGCACTAAAAGGCCTATTCCACTCTAGAGTTTGAGAAACTTTTGCACTCCAACCATTAGGTTTGGATTTATCTGCATTTTTAACTCAATGTTCTTTAGCTCTTTTCCCGTTAGGTTAGGTTCCAAATCCTACGGACTCAATAACCTCAAGCTAACATCATTCTAACTCAAGATACACTCTCAGGATACCATCTGCTCAAAGACCCAACAAGTTTTAACAGTCACCAAACGATAAAAATATAGATACACTAGACATTCAAGGATGAATCACCCTAGACATTCCCCAACACGTTGAGGAATGGCAGTGGCAATCCACTAGCTATTTTGGTTGGTACTTTTAGTTATACACAACCCTTGGTTGAAAAGCATCACATCATGGTGAAAACATATCTCAAATAATATTTCAAATATAAGACAGTACAAAATGTAAATGTGGATAACTTGATAAATGTAGAAATAACAGGACGACAACAATGTGCACTGCAATAAAAATATAGATACACATCAGTCAAATTTATTCACTCTTCTCCAAATAACATTTTTAACACTTAGCAATTCTCAAACACTACATTAAGAGCAAGGTATTCCAAGAACCCTTTAGAGTAAGAAAATTTGACCACATTTAGCTCTAAAGTCTTCTCTTATGGAGCTCTCACTTTCGTACCAAAAAAGACAATAAACAAAGAACATTTGAAATAACACATCACCTTGAAGTACTAAAACTTCACAAAGGTCCTCAGTTTAGTAAATATTGCCTAACTACTAAAGAAATTTTCAACTCCCTTATTAGTTCAATAGGAGGTACAAAACAAAACAGAGGTAAAAGCTTCCAAATCAACCATCAGCTATTCAATTGTTAAAGTTCCATTCAAGTACCCATTGGATTTCCATTTGGTATGTCAATCTCCTTTAGCAACCACCTTACTTTCCTTTAAAGCCTCATTTTCTTGGACTTCAACGTTATAAGCCTAGCCCAAATAACACATCACCTGGAAGTACTAAAACTTCATATAGCTCCTCTGTTTAGTGAATGTTGCCTAACTACTACAAAAATTTTCAACTCCCTTACGAGTTCAATAGGAAGAACAACATAAAGCAGAGGTAAAAGCTTCCAAATCAACCATCAACTATTCAATTGTTTAAGTTCCATTCAAGTACCATTGAATTTCCATTTGGTATTGCAATCTCCTTCTGCAACCACCTTACTTTCCTTTAAAGCCTCCTTTTCATGGGCTTCATTGTTATAATCCTAGACCAAATAGTATCTTTCAACTACTCTAGATTCGTTATAGCTCTCTCAAAGCAATCCACTATGATAAGCATGTTATGCATCCATGCAATGGCTTGCCCAAGGTAGACAAGGTTTCCTTGCTAGCATGGACAAGAGAAGACCCAAGCTATCATAAACAACTCATTCCAAGGTCTTTTGTCTAGAGCAAATTTGGTTAAGAAAGATCAAGACCCATCTGTTCTTTTTTACCTCCACCCAATGCTCTTCAAAAAGATCCCTTAACACTTGTTGCTATTCATGATAAGAGTTCTCTCCTCCGTGACTATCCTTCAAGAGGAAAAATCTCGTACTCGGTAATTGTTCTTGCTGTTTTCTCTTGTTTCATGGCATCCATAGCAAAGCTCTACAGAATGAGTCAAATGTAGCAGGAGTGAGGGAATTGCATGTAGTAACCATCAAAACATTGATAGGTCGATACAAATCCTATTCTAATTAAGCATCTTTTTCATAGTGGCCCCATACCCACACTTCATTGAGGCGCATCTTCTTTAAATGAACAAATAGAGGCATAGGTTAATCAAAAAATGGAACATGAGGTGATGTCAAAGCTTGCCTTCTCCTTGTTCTAGACAGGGTTTTCGAGAGAGAAGATGGCCATCCAATGACACAATTATTCCTTCACCAATTTCTTTGACCTCTTCAGCATTAGCCTTCACTTGCTTTGCATGTATGATGACATGCCAAGCCCAAGCTTACTTTAGTTGCCAAGAAGAACAATTGCTCAATAGTTGATCATATGAGTTCGGCAATAGAATATGATGTCTAATGAAGAAAGAACTATTTCAACTTTATTTGTCCCTTCGACAACTTAGGTCATGCAAGGGCATCATGTTCCATGGTCCACTTGGTTCCTGTTCTAGTCCTTGGATATATACCCACTTGTCTCTTCAATTGGAAATAGAAGGTAAACTGAATAGCAAAGTTTTTAAGTGCACTTAAAAGATCATCTCAAGATGATTTAGAGATTGTTTCAACATCAAACATATTGAAACCAATTCAAGTTAGCACATGCTACTTCTTCGAAACCCATACAAAGTAGAAAATTTTTGCCATAGCACTTGGGCTCATCTATGCTAAACATAACTCATAATGATCAAAAATATCACACAAATTGACATGAATGGGGAGATAAAGGACCAACAATAAGAATTCTAAAACGATGGTCACAAACCCTTCCAAATAATATGATCGACAACATATTATAACTGGGAATAAATTGAATTTCAATTTAGAGATTGAACTCCCCATAGTTGATGAGCATGGCCTCAAATTATAGAAAAACATATGATAGAAAGAAAACAATTAAGCCTCGTTGTCTTTTTAAAGCCATAGGCTACTAAGGAGATGAAGTGGTAGGGGTACTTTTCATCCAACCATTCATCTGAGTTAATGAATAATAGAACATGTCATTTCATCAAGGTCTGTGTAGCATTAGTGCAACAAGTGAGGCATTACATTCCATTTGTTATGGATCCCATAGAGCTCTTTATATCGTTTGTCTAAACATTGTGTGATTACTGCACTACAGTCGCATATCAACGACCAGGCCACCACTAGTATGAACACCATTCTTCTACCCTTCTTATCACTTTATGCGCAAGGCAATAAACATCTCATGTTAAAATTAAAGTTCCAAGGATTATCACTCAATTCATATAGTATCATTCCAAAATTCAAGTATGCACACCAAATTTAAAATTAATTTTATTTCAAAAGCATATTCACAATTCCAATGCTAAGACACCATCATCTCAAACCTGAAAGAAAGAATAGAAAAGAAAAGAAACATCCCAAACCTAACAACAAAGTAAAAATGGTAACCTAGCTTAGAAATCTCAAGGATCCTATTGGGTTTGTTGGACATACCCTTGGGATGGTGCTCTATCCACTAGAGCTACTCCAATTGGCAATGATCCTTCTCAACCAACCATTGGGTGGCATAATTCACATTATTACATGAAATAACTTATACATTTCTTAAATTTTTTAGATGAACACCACAGATAGACCAAAAATATGTGAAGTTAAGGTCACTCCTTGTAAATAAGACTTCATGAAAACTAGAAGGTTATAATTACTAAGAGGTGAGGTGTACAGTTTTGCACATAATTATGCTTGAAAATGACATAGCTAAATAGTGTCAACATTTCCGGCTCAGATCAGGTGGACCATCCCAATCCAATCCAATTTTAGTTAGATTGGGTTAGAATTTTAACTAATTCACCCCAACACAACTCCAATGAGTGACTTGCAATGCATCAATTTTCATATCGAACTAATAGAAAAAATGAAAAATCCAAGGCCCTTAAGAAGCATAGCATTAGCAAAGTAAAAACTAAATGGAAATGATCAAGATACGTGATAAATTATTAACTTTTGGTTAAAAAAAGTTTAGTCTACTACAATTGTATCCAAATTGTAATGAAACAGCAAACTTTATAATTAAAATAATACATTAGTTTTATTATATTTTTTTAAGAAAATACAAATAGCACTATAAATAGCAATACTTGAAGATCCATGACCCAAAAATCAAAGTTTCTCCTGAAAAAAATAGCTAAACACTATGTTCAAATTGACAAAACAATTCTCCATAGACACAGAATTGACCCACAAGAAAATATTTTGATCAGGTTATCAATCGGGACCTTTTGGCAGGTCAGCAAAAACATCTAGATTCAAATTTTGTATCACGTTGGAGCAAGAACGAATACGTCATTATTTTTCATATAAAACAGCTGCGAGGACCAGTATACCTTTAGATTTTTTATACTGGACAATCTGTTGGTGCATATCAATGGTCGTAGTTGAATGCTTGCCACTACACATTTGAATTGTTTTAATCAGGTTATTAAATACTTCCACATACATTAAGTCAAGTTTACACAAACTAGTTCATCTTAACCATAAATGTAATCAATGATTTCAGCATAAAAATGCAACAGTCTGACAAGAACACATAATCTTCCAAATAATACATTTTGAACATTCTGAACACCAACCTAGTCTAAATTCTGATATTGTTGGAGTTCTAAAGCTTCAAAATTGCAATTCATTCCAGCACTAAGATGAACTTCTACTCTATTCTAACTAATGCATTCCACAGTTAAAATGCTGAAAAAAATTCGTATAAATCTTTTTGCTGCAAGCTATCATGTTAATTAATGGCACCAGATACATCACATTTTCATAATTCTATGCATAAGCAAAAAAAATAAAAAATCCAGGAAAAAGTGCATACCTGATCCGTGTGAACAAAACGACCAGTCTTTGTAAGAAATCTAAAGATCCTATATGCTTCTTTACCATATTTTTTCAAAATCAAGGATTCAGCCTACAAAAATATAGAAATAGAAATTAGAGATTGTTGGGTTAAAACAAGTTGCTCAGTGAAGAAAGTTAAATTTAGAACTCCATACCTCATCATTTTTGCAACTTTCAATGATATCCTTCAAGACTAATGCATGAGAGGGATATGGCATGTTAGAAAACAACTTGAAAAGAAAACATAGAAAAAAAAAGGGACACTAACAATTAGCAATTAAATAACCATTACCGATAGAGTATAACACCCCTGTCTCCTCAGTGCATAGTTGGCAACCTAGTTGCTCCAGTATTGCTCGAACATGTTCCAGTGTCAATGAGACACCTCCAGGCTTCCCTCTAACACCTTCTAATATGCTATTCATTGATGATGTAACTATAGAGTACAGCAATAGCTTTCAGGAAAAGTTGGATCAGTTCAATATCTAAAAAGGGATCAGCCTGCATATTTTGGCCTCACAAGAAGAGAGATAAATGAAACAAATTAAACTTTTTTGGCCTCAAATGAAGAGAGATGAATGAAACAATTTAAAATTGCTAGCATTTCACTTAAAGAATATATGACTATATCATCTATAGCTAAAACACACCGTTCAAGCACAAGCACACTTATGGACTGCATTCTAGACGTTTTACATGTCCATCTCCTTAGAGGATTCAAGTCGCAATGTGTGTCTATCACCATGAGCTCACTACGACATTTGATAATAACAAAATTTAAAGAATGAAATTACTAATAACTTACCCAGTGATTTCAACTGAGTACATTTACTGATGACATGTCATGGGCGAAGAAAGATTAAATACTTGTGGAGAAATGGAAGATTCATTGATGTTTACCAACATTAAGATTGAAGATTAAAGACTTCTTCATGTATTTCAATTGAAAAAGCCACTTTGCAAGATTCACAGCAAAAAGCATTTCAAGTTCAACATAAAAGAGATAAAAAGTTAAGCCTAAGCTAAAAGAATTATTTTAAATTCTCTTGTATTTATAACATCAAATGGTACATTAAATATACTAAATTAATGATACTATAATAATCACCATAATTTCATTATTTCATAAAACTATTTAATAGATTTTAAATTATATTTTTAAAAAAATTGTGTAAGTTCCATAATTCACATATATCAAATCTTAAAAAATTCGGTTGCATTATTTATTTAACTGGTTTATAAAAAAGTATTATAAGTGCATGATTTCTTTGATAAGCATATAAAGAGAATTATCTTAAACTTGCATAAAAACCTGAATGCATATAAACTATTACAGCATGCACAATCAGATCAACTGATGCCCAAGGAGCAAAAATTGGACATCCTGATTATAAGATTAGACCACGTTGACCAAACCATGCAGTTTCTTATTGTGAATTAATTGAGCAGTCCGATATCAAGATTGAATGGTCAAATCCTCATATAAAAGTTGGAAATGGAAATTATGAGCAAAGAAACAATTGTACATCTTATATACAGAATATGGCAATGGAAAAATCAGTGCATAGAATTTAGAGTGAGCATTCACATTAGAATTTAACTAACTCCAGTTTAAGTCCTTTTCAAATCTCAGTGAACATTAAACTTTACTACAATCAAATGGGCTCTCGGATTATTTATCTATATGGATGTACTAGAGTGGCCATCAAAGAAAACCATAATTGAGTTTTATCTCATATTTTCATTTTGCAAGGTTTACATTGTCTTCTTTTGCCACTCTTGGAATAAAATAAACTGTGGCACTTTTAAGCCAAGTTGTAAAACTTCTTTAGGTTTGATGACTAGTGCATTTAAGAGCTAGTACTTGTAACTCTTCCAAGGCAATGGTTTAATTTCACTATTACTCATTTAGGAAGATTTTCTAGACTCTTTTAAGCTGATGCTTACGTCTTTCGAAGTGTCCATAGACCTCTTTTGAGAATAGTATACAAAGATTTGATTCTCCTGCATTTGTAAAATATGCAAATGAGAGAAAAGTCTATAAATTTGGTTGGGATGGATATAGCCACAAATTTTGAGCCCAACTACCTAATAATAGATAAAGTGTATTCTTTACTATTTCTTATAGTCCATATTTACATTGCAGTTTAATTTCCCCCTTAAGCTTTAATTATGCAAAGAATTCAACACACAATTCATCCCCTTGTTATGCACTAACATTCTATAATGCACACACGCGAGCATTACTTGGCCTATATAATCCAATAATGTACCATATCAACACCATTGATAACCTAAACTTCATCAAATAATATTTTCCTGTCCACAGTCTATGTTTTCACAGGTGAACTTGCTTTTTTAGTCTTTTGTCACAGTAAATCAAATTGGGATCACTTGAAATTTGGAGTTTTATAACTTTGATGTTCAGATTTCTTGTGATTCTACCATTTCCCTTGCCATTCATTTACCACAAGATCGCCTTAAAATTTTGTACAGGTTCCTAGATATTTCTTATTTCTAAAACATCTTATTTTTGGTCTTGTTAGCCCATCAAACCAGTTCAGGTTACCATAAAATCTTGCATGTTGTTAGAACATACCAAGGCCTAGAGCTTTGTTTTTTGAGTATTTTGAAATTCCATTGTTTTCAAAAAGGTTTAGTTCCCACGATTCAACACCAGAAATCTATCGAGCCATCTACAAATTTTTTGTTGCAAATGTGTTCATTACCAACCATTTCATCCACTTGCTTTCAATTAAAACTCTACAGTGGCACTACAAACACAAATTCATCTTATTGGCTCACGTCACACATAACAGATTTGGAGATTGTTTTTCTGTTTCTTAACTACAAGCAATCCAAGCGTAAATTCAGTTGTTTGTTGTCAACTTTGTCTCCCTTACACTTTAATTTTTCCAATGGTTCAGAGGAAATTTGCCCTTGTTTGGCAATGAAAAGAACAGCGTTTGTTGTACCTATCATAAAAAATAGAAATTCTACTTATAATGCTACTCACTTTCAGGGTCTGTGACACTATGAACTTGTTGTTTGAGAGGTTATTATCATTGGACATTATTGTCCATTATTCACATATACTACAAGTTGTAGCTGTGGAGAGCCATCAACAAAAGTGCTGTTTATTATCTATAATGGCATACAATTTGCTGGCAAGAAAGGTATCAAGCCTATTTAATTTATGGATCATTATTTTAATTTTGATATTACATTTATTTCACTGCATATTGTTTAACATGTCTGTAACCTAATTTTATAAAAACCAGTCAGAATCTTAAAACCATGGAGATAATAATTCCCATTGATAGATCATGCTATCTCCAAAAATTGCATAGATTTAATTTCTGGTGATAAATGAAAAAAAAAAACTTGCAAAAGCAAATTAGCCTTATAATGTTTATAACTAATTAGTATCTTATCTTAGATGAAGTTAATCAACCTATCTTCTTTACTAATGTGCATGGTTATGAGTTTATACTATGAACAATAGTGACACAACTTGTTGACAAAATTCCATGAAAAAACTTGTTCTTTATGTTACCCTTTGATGTGATAATTACAAAACCAAGTTATTTATTATTGAAGGCTTGTTTTATTTAAGTAAAATTGTTAATAATTAATTAAATCAAGCCATGTATTTTAGATGTCTAAAATAATGGTCTCTAAGGGCCTTGAGGTCATGACATACTTCAAGGAATTTTTGAGACATGCGCAAGATTTTTTATAATTAAATTTCTTTTTATTTCTCTTGAATTTGATATGTCAAAACCTTGAGATTATGAGGCACACTAGTAGTATTAACATTTAAAAATATTATAAAATTATTTAATGATGAATTTTCATTTTTGGGCCAAGTATATTTGACAAAATGTATAGACATGGGTATTTGATTTTTTAATATTATTATGGAATCGTTTTTTACAAATTTCTTTTCATAGCCACTTAATTAACTTATAATACTATAAGAATATAAAATTATTTTTATTCACTTATATTCAAATTTGTGGCTAAAAAATTCGTCAAAAATACCCTAAAACTGCAAAAGTCTCGGGAAAAAGCACTGTAGCATGGGCGGGTCGACCCGGCGTCAAAACAGCCCGTCCAGGCCTTTTAGGAATAAAAAAAAAAGAGAGAAAAATAAAAACTTGGTTGACCCGAAAGGGGCGAGCAAAGCCCGCCCAAAGACCGCCGAGAGCAGCTCGGCTGGCGCTGGTCAACGGTCAACGGAACAGTGCCTGGCTAAGCCAAGCCTGCCGAGAGGAGCTCGGCTAAGTCTAACTTTAGCGCTGGTCAATGGTCAAAGAACAGTGCATGGCTAAGTCAACCTGAACCGGGTGATGAAATCCCGACCAAGGAAGGGGGAAGCCGGCCCCAAAGTGGCTCGCAGGTTAATAGGCGCGAATCTATTATAAAGCAGTGTGCGAAGTTTCATTCTGCAGTGTGGGACTAAAAATCCCACCTTATAACTTCGGCAGGATCCAAAGGCGCAGATCAAGCCCGCCCAGATCCAACGGGCAAGAGTAATTTCGAACGGCTGTTTAATCAGCGCCGTTCGTTCAGCGCGTGGGATCCAATGGTTCAGATCAAGCGCGCCCAGATCCAACGGGCGAGAGTAATTTCGAACGGCTGTTTAATCAGCGCCGTTCGTTCAGCGCGTGGGATCCAATGGTTCAGATCAAGTCCGCCCGGATCAGACGGTCTAGAGATGATCAAGCCGTGAAGTCCATCCAGCCGTCCATTCTTGAAGTGGGATCGGACGGCAGCTGCTCTTCTTCTTCCTTTTCGGGCTTCCGGCAACGGCTATTTTCTGGTTTCTTTTTTCTTAGCCGTTTGGAACTGCTTTTTGGTGGACTATATATATAGGACACTTTACAAATTATGGGTTGATGAATCCACTTGCAAACTTCTTCAAAAACTAAGGAAAAAGGCCAAAACCGAGAGCAACAATTGGCATACTCGTGGGAGCTACGAGCTCAACTTTCTTCTCCAATTTCGACAGCTTTCTTCCACATTTCATTGCATCATTCTGTAACATTTTGTTCGGATTTTTGGTGTCTCGTTGGAGCACCGGTTGTACTTGGTTTACCCCTACCGGCTTCGGCAAAAGGGAGTGGTTAGTGGAAGCCTGATCGGGTTGATCGGGGGTGGATGTAGGCACGGGTTTGGCCGAACCACCTAAAAATCTTTGTCTTCTCTTTGCTTGTCTTATTATTGCATTTTTCGTTTTCACAATTTATTTACAAACGTTTTTTTTTATTGAAAGAATTTTTCTTAATCTAAATTTTAGTGAAAAACACAATTCACCCCTCCCCTCTTGTGCGTTGTTCTTACACGATTTACATCAAGTGGTATCAGAGCGAGGTTTTGTCAAAAGGAAGAAATTTCTAAGACAAGATCCTTATGGCTCTTCCATGTGTTGAGAACAATGCTATCTTGTCTGAGGGAGCATCGTCACACCGTCCACCCTTGTTCAAGGGTGAATTTTATCTTTATTGGAAAAATAGGATGCGTTTATTTTTAGAATCCGTTGATTTAGAAATTTGGGACATTGTTGAGAATTCATTTGATTTTCCAATTAAAATGGTCAATGGCGAAAAAGTGAGAAAATCACTTGGTGAACTCACTCCCGAGGAGAAACATAAAGTCCAACTTAACTCTCGGGCCATGAACATTTTGAGTTGTGGGTTAGGTGCTTCGGAATATAACCGGATTATGAATTTGAAAACAGCACATGAGATTTGGTCAAAATTAGAAGTTACCTATGAAGGAACTTCTCAAGTTAAAGAGACCAAAATCAATATGCTTGTTCATGAATATGAGTTATTTCGCATGAATTCTGATGAGACCATTAAGTCTATGTTTACTAGATTTACAAATATTGTTAATGGTCTATCTAACCTTGGTAAGGAGTTTTCTACTAGTGAACAGGTGAGGAAGATTCTACGAGTCCTTCCTCAACAATATGATCCACTTGTGACAGCCTTGAAAGCAGCAAAGAATATTTCAGCTATGTCACTAGATGAACTATTGGGTGAGCTGTTAACAAATGAAATTGAGCTTGCAAGAAGAAAGAATGAAGAGCATGCGGTAGAAAAAGAAAAGAAAAAGAAGAAGGAAGAGACAATTGCTTTTGTAGCCGATTCCTCCACAGATTCAGATGTATCAATCTCAAGTGAGGTAGCACTTATTTCTAAAGGCTTATCTCGTTTATATAACAAAAGAAATACAGGAAAAAGATTTGAGAAGAATAAAAGGCAAAAGGGCAAAGTTGTTTCCCATGAAGAAACAATTTGTTATGAATGCAAATTGCCTGGGCATACTAGGCCAAATTGCCCTCACTACAAAGAGAGAGTAGAAAAATATCAAAACCAGAAGAAAAAGAAGAAGGCTATGAAGATCTCATGGGATGATTCAGATAGCTCCTCTTCTGGTAATGAAGACAAGAAGGAGAGCTTGATTTGTCTTATGGCAAAGGACAACATTCAAGAAGCAATATCAGATGATGAGGTATGTTCCTATTCCTCCTCTTCTTCATCTTCTTGTATGGAAACTTATGAAGAGCAATACATAGCCATTTGTACCAAATATAAAAAATTAGCATCTAAGTATCTTAAATTAAAAGAAGAGCATGAAAATTATTTAGGTTTGTGTGAACATTTGAATGAAGTGAATGCCAATTATTTGCTAGAAATTAAGAAAGAAAGAGATGAGAAGGCTTCTTTTATTGTCAAAAATACATGCTTAGTTAGGGAATTAAATAATTTGAAAAGTTTGCATGCTCATTGTAGGATTTCTTTTCAAAAAATAAATTATGCAAGAACCACTACCTCCTCTTATGCACAAAATGCTATTTGTAATTATTGCATGAAGTTTGGACATATTTCTTCTTATTGTAAATTTAGAAATTCTATAAATAACAAATCTTCTAGTTTTGTTTGGGTTAGAAAGAGTAGCTTACATAATGATCAAATTAAGACAAGTGGACCCAAAAGGGTTTGGATCCCTAAATGTAACGTTTAATTGTGTGGTGTAGGCATGCTTTCCTTCAAGGACCGGGGAAGGCATGTGGTACTTGGATAGTGGATGCTCAAGACACATGACTGGAGATGCATCTTTATTCATCCACTTGAAGAGCTATGATGGTGGTGAAGTTACTCTTGGTGACAACTCTAAGAAGAAAGTGATTGGAATTGGAACTGTGGGCAACTCACATACATCCATAAGAAAGGTCCTTCTTGTACAAGATTTAAGGTACAATCTTCTTAGTATTAGCCAATTATGTGATTCGAATTTTACAGTTTTATTTAATAAACATGAATGCATCATTAGCAAGGATAATCTTCCTCTTGTTATAGGATGTAGAAAAGATAACACTTATGTTTTATTTTTACACATGGTCAAGAATAGTGGACTTGAGTGTCTTACTTCACAAGACAGTAATTCTACTTTATGGCATAGAAGATTTTGTCACTTAGGAAAGTCATCTTTTAAAAAAATCATGAAGTTTGATGTGGTTAGAGGTCTACCAAATCTTAGTCAGTTAAGTGATCATTTATGTGGCCCATGCCAATTAGGAAAACAAACAAAGGAAAGTTTTAAGCCTCTTAAGGACATCACTACTTGTAAACCTTTAGAACTTGTTCACTTAGACTTATTTGGTCCTATTCATCCAGAAAGTCTAGGTGGAAGCAAGTATGGGTTAGTAATTGTAGATGATTTTACTAGATTTACTTGGGTTCTTTTTGTTAGAAAGAAGAGTGAAGTATTTGAAAAATTCGTAAGTCTTATTACAAGAATTGAAAAAGAACATGAAGTTAGGTTAATATCAATTAGGAGTGATAATGGAGGAGAATTTAAGAATGAATTATTTGATGAATATTGTGTTAAAAATGGAGTGTTTCATACCTTTTCTTCACCTAGGACTCCTCAACAAAATGGCGTAGTTGAGAGAAAGAATAGGACCTTGCTTGATGCCGCAAGGTGCATGATAAATGAGTATAGAGTTCCCAAATATTTTTGGGCTGAAGCAGTTAACACTGCCAGTTATGTATTTAATCGAGTCATATGTAGACCTTTGTTAGAAATTTCTCCTTTTGAGTTGATTTATGGCAAGAAGCCCAAGGTAGCTCATTTTCATGTGTTTGGATGTAAATGTTTCATTTTAAATAATGGAAAAAGAGACCTTGATAAGTTTGATGCCAAGTCTGATGAAGGGATTTTTCTAGGATATTCACTTTCTAGTAGAGCGTTTAGAGTATACAACAAGAAAACACTAGTTGTTGAAGAGACAATTCATGTTAAGTTTGATGAATCTCTTAGTGAGGCATCTCATAGTCATCATCAAACGGATCTACTTGATGAATTTGAGGACTTATGTCTTGAAGAAGATAAATTGGATGATATAGCTAAGGTTGAAGAACCAATAAAAGATGATAGTGAGATTGAGAAGCAATTGAGATATTTTAAGGATCATCCTAGTGAATTGATTATTGGAGACTTAAAAGAGAATATTAGAACTAGAAGTTCATTTAATCATGCAGCATTCGTGTCAAATGTTGAACCAAGTTCTGTAGAAAATGCATTTGAAGATGAGTCTTGGACTGCTGCAATGAATGATGAGTTAGTACAATTTGAGAGAAATCAAGTATGGGATCTTGTACCAAGGCCAAATGACAAAACAATCATTGGTACAAAATGGGTTTTCAAAAACAAGGTAGATGAGAATGGTGAAGTTATTAGAAATAAAGCTAGGTTAGTAGCAAAAGGCTATTGTCAGATAGAAGGAGTAGATGTGGATGAGACATTTGCTCCTGTGGCAAGACTTGAAGCTATTAGACTTTTACTTGCCTATGCATGTCATAAAGGGTTTAAATTATACCAAATGGATGTTAAGAGTGCATTTTTGAATGGATATATAAATGAAGAGGTTTATGTTGAGCAACCTCCTGGATTTGAGATACATGATAAGTTAGATCATGTATACAAACTTAAGAAAGCTCTTTATGGATTGAAACAAGCTCCAAGAGCATGGTATGAAAGATTGTGTATTTTTCTTACTTCAAATGGATTTCATAGGGGTAAGATAGATAATACCTTATTTGTACAGAATTCAACTGAAGGTCAACTAGTATGTCAAGTGTATGTAGATGATATAATATTTGGAGCTTCTAATGTAGAGATGTGCATGAAATTTGCAGATTTAATGAAGAATGAGTTTGAAATGAGTATGATGGGAGAATTAACCTTCTTCCTTGGACTTCAAGTAAAGCAAACGAGTGAAGGAATTTTTATTTCTCAAACCAAATACTTGATTGGTTTGCTTAAGAAATTTGGTTTTGAAAGCATGAAGTCAAGAAAAACTCCTATTAGCACAAGTACTATCATAAGTAAAGATGAAACTGGGAAGTCCATTGACACTAAACTATTTAGAGGAATGATTGGATCATTACTATATCTTACAGCGAGTAGACCTGATATTGTGTTTAGTGTAGGTTTATGTGCAAGATTTCAAGCAAATCCTAAGGAATCACACCTACAAGCAATCAAGCATATCTTTAAGTATCTTATAGGTACTAAGACTCTAGGCTTATGGTACCCTAGATGTGAGTCTGGATTTGATTTAATTGCCTACACAGATGCTGACTTTGCTGGCAGCAAGACTGATAGGAAGAGTACCTCTGGCATGTGTCAATTGATTGGTGGTTCACTAATTTCTTGGGCCAGTAGAAAACAAAATTGTGTGGCATTATCAACAACAGAGGCAGAGTACATTGCTGCAGGTAGTTGTGTTGCTCAAGTACTATGGCTTAAACAACAACTTTTAGATTACGGCTTAGAATTTAGTCAGATTCCAATTTTCTGTGACAATTCAAGTGCAATTTGTCTATCAAAGGATCCGGTTCAACATTCAAGAACCAAACATATAGAGCTTAGATATCATTTTATTAGAGAGCATGTGCAGAAGAAAGAAATTCAACTGTCATTTGTCCCATCTTCCGCTCAAATGGCTGATATTTTTACCAAACCATTGCCTACGGATGTGTTTCATAGACTTCGTTTGAGTTTAGGTGTCATTAACCCCTTTGAGTGATTACAAAAACGGGGAGAGAGGTATCAGTGATGTGCTAGGATTCAGGGGGAGTATAGTCAGGGGGAGTATAGGCTAGGATTCAGGGGGAGCTATATTATGATCCATGATTGTTATTTATTGTTACTTTGGTTTTGTAATCATCAAGGGGGAGATTGTTGTACCCTTTGATGTGATAATTACAAAACCAAGTTATTTATTATTGAAGGCTTGTTTTATTTAAGTAAAATTGTTAATAATTAATTAAATCAAGCCATGTATTTTAGATGTCTAAAATAATGGTCTCTAAGGGCCTTGAGGTCATGACATACTTCAAGGAATTTTTGAGACATGCGCAAGATTTTTTATAATTAAATTTCTTTTTATTTCTCTTGAATTTGATATGTCAAAACCTTGAGATTATGAGGCACACTAGTAGTATTAACATTTAAAAATATTATAAAATTATTTAATGATGAATTTTCATTTTTGGGCCAAGTATATTTGACAAAATGTATAGACATGGGTATTTGATTTTTTAATATTATTATGGAATCGTTTTTTACAAATTTCTTTTCATAGCCACTTAATTAACTTATAATACTATAAGAATATAAAATTATTTTTATTCACTTATATTCAAATTTGTGGCTAAAAAATTCGTCAAAAATACCCTAAAACTGCAAAAGTCTCGGGAAAAAGCACTGTAGCATGGGCGGGTCGACCCGGCGTCAAAACAGCCCGTCCAGGCCTTTTAGGAATAAAAAAAAAAGAGAGAAAAATAAAAACTTGGTTGACCCGAAAGGGGCGAGCAAAGCCCGCCCAAAGACCGCCGAGAGCAGCTCGGCTGGCGCTGGTCAACGGTCAACGGAACAGTGCCTGGCTAAGCCAAGCCTGCCGAGAGGAGCTCGGCTAAGTCTAACTTTAGCGCTGGTCAATGGTCAAAGAACAGTGCATGGCTAAGTCAACCTGAACCGGGTGATGAAATCCCGACCAAGGAAGGGGGAAGCCGGCCCCAAAGTGGCTCGCAGGTTAATAGGCGCGAATCTATTATAAAGCAGTGTGCGAAGTTTCATTCTGCAGTGTGGGACTAAAAATCCCACCTTATAACTTCGGCAGGATCCAAAGGCGCAGATCAAGCCCGCCCAGATCCAACGGGCAAGAGTAATTTCGAACGGCTGTTTAATCAGCGCCGTTCGTTCAGCGCGTGGGATCCAATGGTTCAGATCAAGCGCGCCCAGATCCAACGGGCGAGAGTAATTTCGAACGGCTGTTTAATCAGCGCCGTTCGTTCAGCGCGTGGGATCCAATGGTTCAGATCAAGTCCGCCCGGATCAGACGGTCTAGAGATGATCAAGCCGTGAAGTCCATCCAGCCGTCCATTCTTGAAGTGGGATCGGACGGCAGCTGCTCTTCTTCTTCCTTTTCGGGCTTCCGGCAACGGCTATTTTCTGGTTTCTTTTTTCTTAGCCGTTTGGAACTGCTTTTTGGTGGACTATATATATAGGACACTTTACAAATTATGGGTTGATGAATCCACTTGCAAACTTCTTCAAAAACTAAGGAAAAAGGCCAAAACCGAGAGCAACAATTGGCATACTCGTGGGAGCTACGAGCTCAACTTTCTTCTCCAATTTCGACAGCTTTCTTCCACATTTCATTGCATCATTCTGTAACATTTTGTTCGGATTTTTGGTGTCTCGTTGGAGCACCGGTTGTACTTGGTTTACCCCTACCGGCTTCGGCAAAAGGGAGTGGTTAGTGGAAGCCTGATCGGGTTGATCGGGGGTGGATGTAGGCACGGGTTTGGCCGAACCACCTAAAAATCTTTGTCTTCTCTTTGCTTGTCTTATTATTGCATTTTTCGTTTTCACAATTTATTTACAAACGTTTTTTTTTATTGAAAGAATTTTTCTTAATCTAAATTTTAGTGAAAAACACAATTCACCCCTCCCCTCTTGTGCGTTGTTCTTACACGATTTACATCACTTTAGTTTATGTCATCCAAGGTCCTATTCTAATACTTTGCTTGACAGGTCTATTTTTAAGCTTAAATATTTATTTGACACTGTTTTCCTAAGGAAGCTATCATTCTTATATTTATATGCATGTATATAAATATATATACAAATATACACGTACATATGTATGCATATACACACACACACACACACACACACACACACACATATATATTGTAATGTTGTGACAATTTATATCTTTAACATAATGATGGGTCAATTCTAGATGAACTCTACTTAGGTTTCTTATCATCCTTATATGCATAAATATGAGTTGCATACTTCTGAGGTTATTGTGTGAATTTCCTCTCACTCGTTCTAATTAGCCAATCTAAACATAAATCTAAGCAAATCACACAAACTGAATCCCAAGCTTACACCCCCAAACCAAAAAGCTCTGACAATCACGTTACATACTAAACATCTACTATAATTTAAAGCTCAAGCATCTATTTCTACCCACACTCATTTTCATGTTACCCCAAAGGTTTCACATAAATAGTTGGCAGTTGGACCGACTACTGAAAAGTTAGTGTAAAGTATTAATACCAGTAAATCCACCACATGTTTTGAATATATTACAAATCAGTATGCTACTTGTGATAGTTTCTCGTTAAGATTATATATACCCATTTCCTACTTTATGTGCAAAATACGATATTGATTCTTTTATAGATGCTTTTGTGATTTTAAATGCTTTAACTTTACCATGGTTAGCTGTTAGTAAGCATATTGATGAGATTTATTTGGATATTAACAATCATTTATGCAAGTCATACCTTTCACCACAAGAGTACTTTGCCATACTTGATGAGCCTAATGTATCTCTCGCTGCAACGGAGTTTATATTCCTTATACATACTTATGAGCTTAGCCTTTTATCATTTCAGCCTAACCTATATGTGTTGTTAGAGTAGTTCATACTTTCTCCATTATTTGAGTCTAATTAATCTCATCGTTACACCTATACTAAGTTTAAACGTGTCTATTAGAGTTGCTACAATATAAGATTATTTGAAAGTTCGTCACACCACCACCTCAAGACCATGTTCGCCTTATTATGCCTACCACTCATGCTTATCCCATTGGATGAGCAAAAGATTCAACCCTTCAATTGACTTTGCACTTAATGATAAATGATTTTAGGAGAGGGGAGAGTAAGGAACAAGGGTTAACATCATAACATATTATATCAATACTTTTGATCAGCTAGCCATTAATAAGTCATCATTTTCATGATTTTATTTAGGTTTACAAGAGTATCTAGTGTTAAATGATGAATTTGTATGTCAAGACAAGCACCTTAAGTATTAGTCTATCCCAAAGTCTAAGAGGTTAACCAAATCATATGCATAGCTACTTTGTGATTCTTTAAAGATCTAAAAATTTCTACAATATTCCATGTCGCTTTCCAGCTTTTAGATTACATTCCCAAAATTTATAGACTATATTATATTTCTAGTCACCTCATATATTTGTATTACATACAAATATTTGATGGCAATACAACTATGTTTTGCAACATCCTGGTATCCTAAGACCAAGTGTATTTGGACATATGTAGGGTTTTAAGCATCCATCTGTTGTCCTTAAGGCATTTTAGATGTTTTGGTTTGCTTGAAATTCAAACAATATTGTTGGTTTTGTACAATTATTGCAATATTTTAAAATCCTTATAACTCCAAAGTAATCTTATTTCACAAGAGATGCTTCAGGCCAAGAAATTAGTGTTGAAGTTTTGAAAAATAAAAATGGAATGGATCCAAAACCCTTAGCAATTGGCCATTTGTGTGATCCAAAAAAAGGGGGGGGGGTCTCATTAGAGTGTCTTCAATGCTAGCATAATTTTGGGTGCTTATGAATTTTACTTATAATTTCTTTATAATATTTAAGAAGATTACATTGTCATCCAAGTAAGATGTAATCTCAAATATGCTTTGTTGGAAGTCAACAAAATTCAACTGCAGAATTAATTATTTATCTCTTTTTCATCATTTACTAATTCTCAAAAAATATTGACTTTGTGAAAAGTTCTTTGATTTGGGTACAACTTCGATATTTGTGTTCCCCTTTATCAGAGCTACATTATGCGACTTGAAAGCCCTAAATATGGAATCTAGGTTTTCTTGACTGGTCTCATAGTTTCAACCTTTTACCATACTAAATCATCGGAAACACTTGAAATTTGAAGGGTTACTAGATTAAACCAATCCATAATTTTGATATTCAAATTTTCTTGAAATTCTATCATTTTTTTTGTGATCTATTGAAACAAGTTTGTCTTAAAATATATCTAAATTATTGTAAAATTTCATGTTTATCTTGTTCTTCGGTGTCATCAACCCTAAAAAATCATTCAATATTTCCTTGAAATTTTGTAAGTTATTAAATCACACCCAAATCTATAAAAATGATCATTTGAGTTTTTTGAAATTTCACCATTTACATTATAATTCCCTTAATTTAGAGTTAGAAATTTATCCTACTATCTTCAAATCTTTTATCTTCAAATGTCTTCAATACCACTTTTTTTTCCTCTTGCTTTCACTAAAAACATTGACATCCACCTCACCAAACCATGTCACCATTTACATTGTATTTTTATTCCCTTAATTTAGTGTTAGAAATTTATCCTACTATCTTCAAATCTTTTATCTTCAAATGTCTTCAATGCCACTTTTTTTCCTCTTGCTTTCACTAAAAACATTGACATCCACCGCATCAAACCATGTCACTCACCATTCTAGCTTTGTTTAAGGTAATTTCAAAATAACAAATGACTAGGAAACTTGCATCAATAACATAATTCACTAAAAAAAAGACAACAAAACAAACAAACATCTAACAAAACTACAATTGGAAGTAGATATTGTAAACATGCTAGTTGTTGCAATTTATTAACCATAAAAATATGTGCATACATATATATTTACCTAAAACATTACATAAATATATATAAATACACACGCAAGCGCACACACAAATATTAACATGCACACTCACACAATGAGACACATTTCGATGCCAATGCCCACTCACACTAAAACACACATGCAAACCCACATGACCATACAATTATGTACATATGTGTGCATGCATACTTACATGCATATACACACATGTACATGCACACACATATATACAATATATCAATCGACTTTCTTATGGATATATAAAAATATGTACATTTTTATTTACACATTTGGATGTCAAGAAAAATGAGCTTGAAATTCATAGAATCTATAACCTATCAATTTCCTATGTTTGCAAAGTAGATTCAATTTTACTTGGTCATAAATTAAACATGAGATCTTTGTGTTAGAAAAAGACTTCTCTATCATAGAATGTTGAGAGGTTACAAAACTGCTTGACAAAAAAACCAAGACAAAAAGATAATTTAATCAACAAAAATAGAATAATATTTGTATTAAGTTATATAATTTCAGATCAGAAAAGAAAAGATAAATAGTTTAAGACAACTAAACACGGTTGTACCTAATCCTTTCGCCATAGGTTTATTGTGTAGCAAATGTAATGATTAGAAATAAGAAAATAAAATATAACATAAAATAACAAAATGTCATAAGTTCACATGTAACACAATCTTTTGTCAAATTGCATTTTAGAATTTGCTTTCATTTGCTTCATTTTCACTTTCAAATTTCAAGCACCAGGATGGAAATTGTTAGAAAGGGAACTTCTTATAGACAATCACACAATTCTTAAATCAAACCTAAATATTATATATATATGTTAATGGTCAAATACAAAAATTTTTAACAAGATTCAATAAATATAACATGAATTCACCAATTCAGTAGAAAGTAGTTAATCTAAAAGAATATAAAACAATGATTGATTTGGTTAGCCAAACACTAGCTTGGTGCAATGATACAAAATTTCAAAATAAAAAGCATTAAACCATGAAATATATCCTCCGTACACAAGATAGCCTGTTCATCCAGTTTGCCTAGTTAATTAGTATGAAAAATCCTTGGTATTCGCTTAACATACACAAACAAAGAAAAGAGCATGGATGACAGAAAAAGGTGTGATATAAGCCAAAAAAAACAAATCTAAAGACATGTTCATATGCCTAATAGAGAATAAAAAATAAATACATTACAAAACATGAATGTATCATTAATTGAACTGAAATAAAATGAATAATAGTTGTTGAATCACTACAAATTCATGAAGCTGATATGAAAAAGAAATGTTAGAACTTAGAACTAACCGAAATTAAGATTTTTAATATTTGGATCACAGGATTCCATCAATGCCTCCAAGACAATAGCAGCACCATCTCCGAACCTTGATCTTGCATTTGCAACACATGCCTGAGAAGAAAATAAATTGGAACTATACAACAAGTTAGAGTCACACGTGCTAACATTTTTCAGAAGGTCAAATACATCAGTCTATTTCAAAAATAAAATTGAAGTGATGATACTTTTGATCTCAAAATAAACCATGTGTAATTATCATCATGCATTGAGAAAATTCATACCTTTTTCTTAAGACAATAAACAAATTTCTCATAGTTTGCTCGCCATAGAATTTCATTTGTGTTGATTGTTTTTTGAATCTCTTCATCCATCTCAAGAACTTCATGTTTGCGCTAAAGAAAAACTATATATTTCAGTATGAAGAATAATAGAGGTTGCTGGAATAATAAAGGTGTAAACATTTCAATGCACTGATGCCTAAGTTAAACAATAAAAAAACTACGGATTTGCATTGCAATGCATTTATCTCACAAATGCTAACTAACAAATGCTTCTACAGAATCTTCCTAGAAAAATATTAGATAAGCTGCGATCACATATTCACCAAAAGTGAACCTCAAAAACAACCTTAGGAAAGTTAAAACAAGCAAACAAAGTAACATAATATACATGAACTAACATCTCATCTCAAAAGCCTACTCCAATAGATCGAGCTCAATACAAATGATAATTCAAAGAAAAAATAAAAAGAGGACAAATAGAAGGCTGATCTAAAATAAGCATCAACCTTATTGCCTGCTGCAACTTCCAAAATAGATTCTTCTTCCTTATCATTAGTGACTGCTCCAGAATCTGTCATCAAATCAATGATTCCAGAAAATCTATCAGCATCTGAAGGAGCAGCAGCAATCATTGCTTCTTCTTCAATTGTCTTAGTTTCTTCAGACTAAAAAAACAAAAGAGAAAATCAGCATTCATTGAAGTGTTAAAAAAATAAGAAAACAATAGACAATGAGTTTGAAAACGAAGTACCTGAATTAACATAAATATAAATCAGATATGAGCACAGACAATAAAGTATCTAAATTCACAACAACAATTATGCACATTCGCTAAGTAATTTACACTACAACTATACACTTGAACAGTCCTAAGCAAACCATAGAATCATTTTTGCAAATTTAAGACGGTGAAAGTCCACGAAGATGCTTGAGAATATTTTGCAAATAACAACCATTAATGAGGTAAGACATCAATTGCAAAATGCAAAAAGGCAAACAATAAAAAACAAATCTTGCATTTCTAGGAACGATCAGCGATAAATGCACCCTATTCAAATCTAACATTCTCAAAAAAGGGAGCAAACTAATCAAATAACCGTATATGGATCAGCTTTGTTACCATGAGGGGTGATGAGAAATGGAATCCGTCTCAAACGTTAAAGAGAAAATCGAATTTGATGATTACCTTAGAGCGCTTTCTTGCCGAAGAAACCTCATCGTCCGATTTCAGCTCAAGGAATGGTACACCTGGGCAACGCTCCACATACTGTGCATGCACAAGTTTATTGAACATAGAAAGCACATCAACTTGCTTTGCTTTGCCTAAAAAAAAATTTAAAGATCAACAACAAAAGAATATAAGGTTGCAGCACCACTTAGAACTAAGAGAACCAAATCAATAGCATAAAGAGGAAAACAGGATGCATGATAAGAATGTTAAAAGTAAAGAATATGATCATACCTCCACTTAGTTCTGATGCTCGACCATAAAGTAACTGGAATGTAAGCCTGCCATGCTGAAGAAATCCCTCAAGAAGTTGAGCACACTGCAAGTCTAAATCGTTTATGTGAAAAAAAAAATTGGATAAAGAATTTGAAAAACAATGTAAAAGTAATAAATAACCAAAAAAACCAAAAACAGTGCAACACAAGCAGCTATCCGTATTGAATTCTATGCCTCAACTTGCACAAAAATTACAAAGCGGCAAAAGATCCACCAAAATATATAAATAAAAGAATTGAAATAAAAGGTTCAGTGAACATTCAATCTCCACCAAACAGTAGGCACAAAATACTAAAATCTAATACCAAAAAGCTGATTCCATTACGTGGCAGAAATGGAGTTAGACTTTATTCTATTCAGGAAGAGTAGGGGTAATATCTTCATATGAAAATATTGGAAGACCTTGTTTATGAGGAAAATAACTATAACAAACTACTTCAAAATGCATAGCTGAAAACAAAAAGCCAACTTACTAATTAGAAAACCTTGTAGAAGCTTGTATGTTTTAAATAAACAAAAGAAATCCAAATACCACAAAGGCCTTCCAAGATATAAAACAATGATAGAAGTGTGAACAAGCAGGAATGATTGGAAAAAATCTCAATTCTATTAGGATTTCGTTAAAAATCAGAGGCATGATATTGCAAATTCATAGGATCTTGGAAGCATTTCAAATGTTTGATTTAATGCAAGAAGTTAATTAACATTTAATTATAATAAAATCTTAATCTACTTTTACAAACAATATTCAGTTTCATTATAGTCTAACATTAGAGTAGAATTTCTTTCCTATTTTTTTATTAGGAAAGTTCATCTACATTGTAATTTTTAATTATGAATAGATTTGATGAAGATTACATATTCCAATGAATCAACCTCTTTCTCTACACTAGGAGGTGAGACACCACCAATAACTAATCTAACTCATTCCAACATGCATCAACACCTATTCCCTGACAATCACCTAACACAATTACAATGCAAACAATTTCAAATAGTGGATCCAATCCATTCTACTTATCACACAAGAGAATGGGAAAGAGAAATTCCAATGTTATTGGCACAATACAATGACATCAACTTACAATGCAAAACTCAATAGTACCATCATGGCTAGTAATCCATGAAACCAAAATTACAATAGAATCTACTTATTTTACAAATTCTCCAAAGAAAAAGGTAGGAAAAATTCACTTTTAGCAAAAGTACTTGGCAGATGGCTTCAAAATTCATGCAAAAACCCACAATACACACAAATGGAATTAGCTAGCATGCAATAGTATAATTCTTCAACAAAATTGTCACAATAGATGATTTTTTTTTAAGTTTGGCCTTTAAAAAGTCTTAAGGTGATTCATACAAAAAATCATAATTAAGGATAAAGAGGGAAAGCCATACCCTCCATCAAACAAAACCACATAGGAAGATAGACTTAGTGACCCAATTAGTTGCTACATTACCTTCAGACAAAAAATTTGAGATACAATGTTCCACAAACAAGTGGAACAATGAAAGCATTGAGAAGTGGAAATCCCCCGTCACCATTGTCAAGGAGACAAGAGCAATTAAATTGCCTAAAGAGAGACACTCTCAGCCTAGATCCTAAAACTGGTGTAGAAAAGATGAGTAGACAACAAGCTAACCTCCATGATAGACCACAACCCAATAATCACAAGGGTAGCTAAGGAATCTCTACACCATAAGCAATAAGTAGATCATTGAACTTGTCTTGAATCACAAGCCCAATAGCTCCCATACCAAAGGAAACTAATCCATCATGACTATCTTAAGCAAATCAAAAGTTTGGGGAGGGGGGTGGGAGAGAGTCTTTGCAAAAGAGAGGTATAAAGAGACCTAAGGGAGCTCAATGAGCTCCAATGCTACAAAAGAATAAAGGAAAGTCTTTGAGAAGGAGAGGTATAAAGAGGCCTAGGGGGGCCAATGAGGTCTCAGTGCTACAGAGGAATAAAAGGAGTGAGGCAAATTCGACATGAATAGTGCAGAAAAGTGCAATGATAGAAAGAGCTATCTTGAATGGGCTTTGAAATTAAAATTATGCCAAATATAATGAAGGGAAATAGCAAAAAAGCTTATGGGGCCATCCCAACAATCAACACGAACATGACTCTCTCAGATGAATGGAGAATGCAAAATTCTAAATAAGTGGAAACAAGCTTAGTGGAGAAGGGATGTCGCAAAAGGGCATGTCAAGAGTGCATGATAAAGATCCTTAAAAAACAATCACACTAATGGCAAACAATAGATTACGAAAGACCACAAGCAATAAGCAAAGACATAATGGGGATTGCACCATGATTAAGACGCCAAAAGAACGTAAGAACCTGAGTTTGGACCCAAACTTACCATACTCATGCAAATGAAGTATCAAAGAGATAAAGAATGTCATGATAGAGAATGGAGTCATTAAGCTTGCAAGTTTCAATAAACCAATAAATTAGAATCCCTTAGAGAATGGCAATGAAGGCATTGAATATGACACACAAGATCCAAACCAAAGTGCATGAAAAGAAAATTCTCATCCTGATGCCCATCTAGAAGAAAAAGACCAACAATGGAATCAAGAAGAGAAGTATGCATATTGATGTAGGTCGATCAAAGGGAGAATGGTATGATCCTAGGAAAATTGTCATGATTTGGAAGGAGATCAATAATGGAGCCAAGAAGAGAAGTGTCCATATTGATGTAGGTTGACCAAAGGTAAAAAGGTCTGACCCATCATCTAAAAACCAAATAGCATGGCTCATCATTAAAACTCACTCAAAAGAAAATCAATCGTCACAAAGAAGAATTGACATGATAGTTCAAAAAGGTAGAGAAGTGATCACCATACATTGCACACATTGTGTGGACCCAAAGACTATCCTCATGTGTAATGACGCGACACAAGTGCTTGGCCACAAGGACCACCTACCAATCCTGCAAGTGATGAATACCCATGCCCCCATACTCCTGAGGCCTAATCACCGTATCCCAAAGAAGATAGTGAAGACCCTAGTGAGAAATATCACCACCCAAAAAAAAGACCTGATGGGGCACTAAATCCCAGATAACACATCCACAGGCATGAGAGTGTGAGACATGCAGTAAACAGGGATGACAACAAGATCCAAGTTGGCCAACACAACTCACTCAACCATTGATAAAGAACGATTCCTCCAGCCAATGATAAAGTCAATAATGGCCTAAGTAATATCCCCAAAATCAAATGCAAAAAGGGTGGAAAGAGTGAGGGAGATACCTAGGTACTTAGTAAAGTGAGTCTATTGCATGCAGAGTTTCCCAGTTATCTCACAATGATTGGGAGACATACCTTCGCTAAAGAAGATAGAAGATTTATATTCGTTAATGCGTTGCCCAAAAAAAGAGGAATAATACCTTTGCGAAAGAAGATGGAAGATTTCTATTCATTAATGTGTTGCCCAAAAACAGAGGAATAAGTGTGAAGTAAAGTTTTAATTTCAATAACAATAGAGTAAGTACCGGTCCATAAAGGATAATATCAAAAGCAAATAAAAGGCGCATGACACACGATGTCAAATAGAAAGGCTCTTATGCCTAGACAAGAAACCCATATTACTCTGCCCTGAATAAGTAAAAATATTCTGAACAAAGAATGAAAAGGTGCTCAGAGAGCAAACATCCTTGATGAAAACTACTAGAATCCTGAATCTAGGGAAGCTGTTTCTCGTTCACAAGAAGACCAAACCAAATGCCACCACACACATATTCACCAAAAACACACCAAACATCTGAGATACCAAGATGGTAAAGCATCAAGTGCATGAAGTCTTAATGGACACAATCACAAACTTGCTCCATGTCTATCTTGATGGCCATAAACCCCACAATGAAAGATGAAGTACCAAGATGGTGCATAAGTTCATGGGCAAAAAAATATTTGCTTGCAACAAATCTACCCCTAAAAAATGTCCCTTGCTTAGGACCAATAAGATCTGAAGTGAATGCTACAATCTACACACAAAGACCTTGGCCACAACCTTGTAGACAATGTTGCAGAAGCAAATCAAGAGAAACTGGCAAGGCTTGGTTGGGCCTTTCACCTTGGGAACCAAAACAACCAAAGTCTCACACCATCTAGATGGCATGCGGCCAGTGGTGAAAACATCCATAACGACATCATCAATCTCCTTATGAGTAATGGACCAATATATCTTAAGGAAGGAAGCCATAATCTCGTAACACTAAGGGCCCTATCGGAATTAAGAGAAAAAATAGCACAATGAATCTCAATCTAAGTGATTGGAGAAACAAGAGAAGTGGGCTGAATAGAAGCAACGATAACGTGCGAAGGAGGCATCATAGTAGTAGAGGCAAAGGGATAGGTAAGCATCACTTTTGACAAAAGAACCAAATAAGAATATCCAAAATCCTAAAGACATAATCACAATAGTACCAACAAAACCATGAAGCCCCACAATGAAGTTATCATGTTGACGATTAGTAGCTGAGTGAAAAAAGTAGTGTTATGGTTACCCAACTACAACCATCTGGTTTTAGCGAATTGTCACCACTAAATGTTTTGTCTTAGAGAGTTATGATAATCTAAAATAAGTTGCAAAAGACAGTGGTGCTCACTTGGCTTAAGGTACCCCACAAATCCTTCTTTGTTTTGAAGATAAAAAATGGAGTATTCTAATTGGTAAGGCAAATGAAAAAAATCACATAAATTGGCTTAACTGTAATGTTAAAGAGCATAAAGAAAGCAAGCATACATGGTATCAATAATCATGGGTGGGGCTATCATTGGCAGAGGATGACACATCCTCAAACTTAAGTAGATTGCCACATGTGGCAAAAGAGAGTTTCTAAAATTGAATCAATAAGGGCCAATGATTTGAGCTCAGGAAAATAATATATAGGACAAAAATTCCAATGAGAGACTGCAAACCCCTAGAATTATGGAAACACCTTTAAATCCACTCAAACATGTCGATTGTAATTGGCTTACTATTGCACCAATTATAAAGGTTGCCCTGAAATCCTAATTCATGCAAATAGTTGTCACCAATAAATTGAATAAAGTCCACCTTCAAGCAAGCCTAGAAAGGATTGCCTCCATGCTTCTCAAACTAAGATAAAATACAATTGAAATTGCCATCAACCACCACAAGGGAGTTAAGTGCAATAACATGGCTAATGTGATTCCAGAGAAAGCACCACTTAAGATAGTTTGTAGAAAAGTAGATGACACATAATGATAAGAAAAGGACCTCAGAGAAAAACATATTCAAAACTACAACCTGTTTTAAGTGCAGAGCAATATTAACTTGCAAAGCACTCCTCCAAAACAGAATGATCCCACCTTGCTTCGCAATCGAAAGTTTCATAAAATAGTCCCAATGCCAACCCAAAATAGAATGGTATGGTGTCAGACAATGGCTGTCATGTTACTAGAAAGCTCCATCAAGTCATGGGTCAACACGAAGTGAAAAAGAGGGCTTTCCTCTCTCCCCCTTTCTATTCCACATTTTGATGGATTCCCTTTTCCATGGAAAAATTCGATTCTACCTGACTGATCATTGGAGTCAAATGCTTTAAGCATTGGTGCTGCTTGGAAAGCTTTCAAAATGAAAAGAAAATGTAACCCATGTCTCGAAGAAATCTTTTGATGAGGACACAAAAAACCTCAAGCAGGGACCTGACATTAAGACAATCCAAAATCTATCTAATGCCAATAGGATTCTTAGAGTAACACAAAATAAAACCATTTATAATGCAAATAAAAGATCTCTATTATAAAATTGTATACATAAAAACACAATAACATATAAGATATATTGTACTAAACTAATATTATATATTAGTAATACCCATCTAATCATGTCCACAAAACAAATTTTATACAAAACTCTATCCATCGAATCATTTAACATGTAAAATCCTCATTCATAACCTCATAGTTCTCATCTCAAAGTATAATGGATACACGACTAATAATGTAAACACCAATGGGGCTATATAAAGCTTGGTAAAAAGAATAGTAATAACATAAAAATAAGTATAACATGATAAATTAATATAAAAAAATATGATAATCAATAACTATGATAAAACCAACAAATATGCTTCATTTTCCATTTCTAAACAATATATGTTTTTTATTTCTTTAAGACCCAATTTTTCACTTAACTATTATCATCTTGATCCAATAATAATCATATCCATAAGTATGTTTCGAACGCTCAGTCATATTGAATCGAGATAACAAATTGCACCCTTCTCACTAACTTCCAACTAATTTACCATATATTTGAGCAAATGTACAGTAAGTATGGTTCAATCATACCAACTTAATAAACTGAGATGAAAATAAACTCACTAAAACCTTGTCAATTTTGCTCCAAATATTTTCCAAACTCTCACAAACCCTTTTCATGACATTTTTTAACATATATAATAGCTCTTGCTCATAATTTTCAATTTAAACTAATCAAAACAATACAAGAATATCAACTTCTTTCTTTGCTTTTCTCAACTACCTCCACAACTCTTCTTCATCTGCTTTTCATTTCTATATTCCTTTCTGAATTGCAACAATTAATTTCCAACTTACTGTGGAATCTTCCTTTTCCATTTTCTATTCTTATTCCTCCAATCCAACCTCACCTTTCTCTTCCTTACTCGCTTCTCCCTCTTTCCTTCTTCTCTCTCCTTTTCTCTCACTAAATACTCTCTTTTCCCTTACTACCTCACTTCCCCCTCAATCGAGATTTTCACCTTTATCCAAAGCTTAAGAGAGTATGATATGGTTTGTTAAATTAAAAATTTACCTTCCAACAATTAGATAAATGACATTTAGGACGCTTTTTTTCTTTAAAAAATCATAACAAATTATTTAAACCTTCAAAAACTATTAACTAATCACTATTGAACTTCTCATTTTGAGCTTTTTCATATATACTAAAATAAGCATTTTGAATTTATTTGAAATCATGACACATCTACTAAGATTACCAATTTAATAATATTTTAATTAATAAATATAATATTTTAAAAAAATCAATTTTATTTTATTAAAATACTTACAATTATAAAGATCTGAGCTTAATCTTAAGATTCACAATAAATCACACAATAAAATTTCTTGATGTTACAATGCCTTCTTCAAAACTTCCTTCCATTCACTCAACTAAAACTCCATAATATCACAATCCTTCATGGTAGTAGACTCGTGCTTTGAGAAGGTAAGAGTAACCAATGTCTACACAAAGTTCACATCCATACCCAAAGCCTCCATTCCCTTAAGATGGGGCACACTATTCCACACAACCATGCTAAATTAAGATCACATGCATGGCCACCACAATCATATAGACCGCCTTCACAGTAGATGCATCTACAACAATGTACCTTAACCTGAGTTCTCAGCCCCATGGGTGTACAAGTTTCACTAGAAACAAAGAGTTTATAGCACACAATAAATAGCAATTGTTAGGCATAACATAGTCTTTATTGATCTGACAATAAAGCGATGCAACAATCATCCATGGTTCTAGCCTTTTGTCCCCTACCAATTCTACAAAATTGTTCGTCAATAAATTGAGCACATTTTTTTAAACCACTTTGGTGTGTTGACCATGCGTCAAATTCCAAAACTTCCCAACAACAATCCACAAGCCTACAAACCAAACCTAGTTATGGTCGACCAAATTATCAAAGTGAAGAAACATACAATTATGGCAGAGATCCAACACGTGGACTAGCAAAATGAGCCCATCTCCTCTACCATTCTCTTACAACATAGGCATAAGACAACCTATCATTGTATAGGGAACTAACAAGTTCTTTCATGTATGCAGCTTCCCACTCAACAAGCATCCAAGCACATTGCAAGTTTTCCATTTTTAAGACAAGATTTGTCCTCTAAGCCAATATATGAACATTTTATAAGATAGAATGAAAGAGTCTAGACAATTGTTTAAAATTTACTTGTATGACGAAAAAAGGACCGGGTTTTGAATTTTTTGAAAATGTTGAACAAGATATAATATAAAGTACTTAAATGAAGTCCAATAATACTAAATCTCAAACTTCATCTCCTAAGAAAGCCATTAATGCACTTTGACTATAGAGGCAAACACTCATATGAGCAGTTTAAACAACTAGGTAGCACAGGATTGCTCTTGACTAATGAATTGTCCAACTTATAGACAAACAAATCATATAGTATGATGAAGGTCATCACACATCTATGATTACTACACAATAAGCTTTCTTTAGAAAAATTAATCACTCTCCAAATCCTAACTTCATTTGGCAATAATGAATCATGCAACATACATTGAATGCAATTCTACGACATAAAATACAAAGAATTAGATGAGATCTATGTCTTGAATTAAAGACTATATAAGTGCAAAAATGAGTTTAAAATTATTCAAGCACTCTTACTCATACCTTATCAAAACATAAGTGTCTTAAATAAATTGTTGCATGTTTCAATATTTAAATTATCAAAATAGGATAACTCAATAAATGTCTTCTCTTAGTGTTGCTCAAGTTTGTGTTTCCCCCGATGTCAATCACGATTAATCACTCAAACACCACAGTTAAACCCCTTGATTTAATTGATCAGGCTCTTCACATAAATAACCTACATGTACTTGAAATATATGATCTAAAAAAATTTTTAAGAAAAACATTAGTAAACAAAATACAATTATTTTATTATCATCAATCAAGCGGTATAATGACCAAGGGTATAATAACCTCGTCTGCATCCTAACACCACATCCACATAAGAACAAAGAAAGTTACGAGGAATCTGACTAGGATTTTGCGCCTTTCGCCAATAGTAGCTATAAGAAAACCTCCCAAGCCTAATAAAAAGGCATTCAATCCACAATGTTGGCAAAATAACTCTTCTTAATTCCTAGATAAGCCCCTCGGGAACCCTAGCTTGTTTTTGATTTCATCCATGCTGATGTCAAGCATTCATTCCCTTCTGAGAACAGCTATTGAAAGCCTTAATTTGTAGATACAAGCCGCCCAAGTCCTTTTTTCTCCTCTTAAGCCCTGCTTTCGTACTTCATAAAGCCATCCGCAACTCGCATAAACTGCCCAAATCTAGTTTATCCTTACTCAAGAACTTCTACAGTTGTTTGAACCGACCCACGCCTCACGTGAAGCAATGCTAGGACTTAACCCACTACTAGCTTTAGGCTCCCTCTTTGCCTGAACTTAAATTTATTCTTTCCTAAGCTGCATGAAATTTTAGCTCTAACCCAAAAGCTATTCATCAACTACACAAAACTCTCTTCAATTGCTCGAACGCTCCTACTACAACATTAAATTGTTGAAAGACGCAAACTGCTAAGAGGTAACACTTACCTTACCTCTGATACAAATAAGACTTTTTTAAATCCCACACATATCTTTTTTACATCAATAGTTAATGCCATTTTCTTTCCCATTTTTGTTGTTAAAAAATGTTTTTCCACTACATATTGTAAATTCCAAATATTTATTCTAAAAAAACTTTTTGTTCAAAAACACATACTACAAAAGCCTTGTATAACCAAATCACTGGTCTCCAAGAAGGCTTACCAAGTTTAGAAAATTTACTCCAAGCCAAATAGATCAATCAAGAAAAACCAATTCATTAGCTAACCATTCATACATTCATGTTCCAAACAAAATAAAACTTTAGCAAAACTAAATATTTTTGTAAGCTACCATAAATTGCCAAAACATTAATAAAAAGACAACAAAAAACTAATCGATAGACTTAGCTTGACCCAATTAAGCAATCAAAAGGTAGCGTAAAACAATAGTTATTGTACAATCCCAAATCATAAGTCTCAAGGTGACTATCGCATAAGATATGATAGCATGGCTAACATAAATATCATTCAATGTAAGTCATGTCATAGTTTTACTTCAAATGTCACATTTACTTCTTAGAACTAAGAATAAACCACATCAATACACAACATGAGATATATTGTGTAGAGAACAGGGTACAGTTTACAAAATATGATGCATTGCATGTCAAACAAAATGCCATGAGCCCACAAATGCTCAAGTACTAATACAAAAAAATGATACATTAATAAAAAAATAGCATTCAAGTAACAAAAATAACATTAAATTAAAAAATGAAATGATAGATTATCTTTTTACATGAGGATGGGCAAATGCTCCTCCATCAAACACTCAATGGTCCTAAGTCCCTACATCAATCTCTAATATTTATCCCAATATAAGAATTCATATTGTGCAAGTTATAACGTTATTTTACATGAAATATAACCTTTACATCTTAGAATTAAGCACAAGCCATATTGGCATACAGTGTAGATATACAAGGAACATTTTTCTCAATATAATTTGCATTGCATGCAAAAAATAAATGTCATGAACCCAAGTGTGGTCAAATACTAAAATATCAAAATGATTCACTAATAAAAAATAAAACTCAAGTAAGAAAAATAACATGGGATTAAAAATTCAATGATAGATTATGTTTTTGAATGAGGATGGGGGAATGCTCCAACATTAGCCACTCTATTGTTTTACTTTCAACAACAATCTCCATATGGTCCCTAATATAGATATCTAATTATCATCAACATCAAAAACTAGATTGCCATATAACACAACCAAAATTAAGTCAAGCTTTGATATAGTAGCACTAAACTCATCAGTGGAAGTCAACACCATTATAGAACAACCACAATTATGTCAAATTTTGACATAGTAGTACTGAACTCATCAGTGGAAGTCAACACTATTATAAGTGTACCCCAACCCATCTACAATTGGTAAATAAGATGGAACCAACCAATCAACAAATTAAATATGAACTTCATCAACTACCAATTCTTGTGCAAACAAAAAGAGAAATGGTCATGTCGAATCACCAGTATATATCTAGGTGTCAACACACTTAAGAAAAATAAGAATAAAAAAATTTTGCTCATTAAAAAATTAACATAACCAATGAGTGTAGCATTAACAATATTATCACTAATAAGAATAATACTAAGTGAACCAGAAGAACTTGCTCCATCCTTTGCATTGTATAAAAAAAAAGGATGTGATCAAAGATGCAAGTCATGACATCTACAAGAGATTCTTGAAAAGTAATTAGATGTTGTTATTCTAACATAAATAGTCCACCATGCAAATCTTTTTAATAGTGGTGTTCATAAATTCTAGTAAATCAAAATCACCAAATCTCAACATTTTTAAGTCTTGATTAGAATCCTATCATTTTAAAGATTAATTGAATCATATCTTTAAGTTATTCCACTCAATTTTCTCTTAGGACTTCGTTCTCTATATTAGCTAACACACCAAATTCATCAATTGATTCTTCAAGGGATTCCAATTATGAATTTGGGAATGAACCCTTGGACACTTTGATCCTAAAACACAACACTAGTTTATTATAAATAAAAGATTTGTAAAAGATAAATGACAAAATTTTAAAATAAAAATATATATATTATTTTCTGGAGAATATGACACAAACCTACTTATACTACAAGAAATGGACAAATTAGAAGAAAGGTAAACACCATTAAAAGAATGACGTTTTTGCATAATTCCAAAAGCTAAAAACCAAGTTATGAAATTTTATGTAATGGCAATATCACTTTTATCATAACAAATATCATCAAATCGCAACATCACCTTTATCATAGAAGATGAGTGAAAGGAAGAAGAAACATAGATGTTAAATCATAAGCAACATTGTAAGAATCTAAAAGATAAACAACAAATGTGAACTTGCATAAAGTATAACCTAATCAAATTAAAATAAATAAATAAATGCATATTAATGACCTGATCGCCAAGGTCCTTCTTGACGATATGATGGAACTTGGAGAATCGCATTCGGTGAATTATGTTGTCAAAGATGGCCATGTACAAAGTGCTAACCCTACTAGGGCCACCAATCCCAACTGCAGTAAATAAAGCATAAACGCACTAGGAAGACGAGAAACCCAAAAAAGAACTGGCAAGGTTTGCATCCACACGGATAGAACAAGTTGGAATGAGTATAGAGCAAACTAAAAATGGAAAATACCCGTTTTGGGCACAGAGAACGCCTGGACGCAGTTGTGTTGGATGAGGACAAGAAGGGAGTTCTTAACCTGTCCATGCGGAAGCTCGGTGAAACGGGCGATCTCGTGGAAGGTAAGTGAACCACGACAAATGAGGCATTCGCAAACCTTCTGCAGGGTTTACGAGACGTTTAACATAATTGAAGAGAAACAGGAGCAGGCATATAGCAAAAGGATAAAGGAAGCTCACAGCGACGATGTCGCCGAAATGGGCCGTCATAAGCGAGACGGCGAAGCTGATGCCTTCCTGCCCCACCATTGAGAAGCAAGAGAATGCGAAGACGCCGGAGTGAGGAAACCGAACTTGTTTGAAAACCCCGTCGCGGGGTTTTTTAGGGCTGGGTAATTAGTAATTCTTTTCAGAAAACAAGTTCTCGAAGATCCTTTTTTTTTAATTAATTATATCAAACTTATATTTCAAAAATACTCTATATTAAAAAATTCTTTTTTAATTATATTAATTATTTAATAAAAACATGCGAGATGATTAAAAATTTGATATTTTAAATTATGATAATTAAAATTGATGCGTGTGATTTTTTTTTGTTTAGATTTTCATGAGACCAAAATACTATTTTTTTTATAAAAATTTGTTTTTATCAACATTTTTTCTTAAAATATATTATTTTTTACATAGTTTTTCAAAAGAACTTTTTAAAATCACAAATCGTATTCAGAAGTTCTAAAAAACATATATAAATATCACATTTTGTATTTAAACATAAAGAAAATCACAAATCATATCTCATACCACAGTTGTTTGGTGCATGAGAAGACACTTGGGGACTGTAGCTATTGCATTTGGGGGTGTGATGTGGCGGAGTCACTTTAGCACGCACTGTGAGAGTGCAGGGTGGTGCAGAATATTTGGGCTGACCCCGTGCTGCACACTTCCACCTGCGCGCTTGGCATGGAGCACGTCGCGCACGCGGGAGTTGTTTCGCGTGCCTTGGCGTATTTCTTCTCCTGAACCAAGAGGCCTAGTGCGGTGCACGGGAGCATGGAACATCACTTGGATACGGTGGCTTCTACTATGTACCATACATGGGCAAATAGAAACCACAAAAGGCACAATGAGCCTACATTCAGTATGGCATTCTTATTCAGAAGATAAAATTGGAGATTGTCGTAACAACTAGTTATACTATCTCTCATCCATTCACGTCTAGCAGGAAGTTTCATTACCCTTTGCGGTCTTCAATCTTTACTTAGCTTCCCCCCCCCCCCTCCCTCCCTCCCAACGGAATGGATCATGATTAACTTTGACCCGACGGTCAAGGGCTAGGTGGCGGGTGTGGGCATGGTGGCTCAGGACCATTATGGGAGACCCATCTATGTTGAGGGCAAGCGTTTAATATCCCGGTCTTGTAATGTTATGGAAGTCCAGGTGATGTTAGAGGCTATAGTAATGACCATAACGAAGCTTCAGAGTTTCCCAGCTATCGAGATCCACTATGACTCGACCACTACGATTCATGAGGCAATGCAACTGATTCGCTACCCCATGGAGAGAGGTATTTACTCGGATGCGCTACATAATGCGAGAAGCGGGTTGGCTCTACGTTTCACTCATGTTCTTAGGGAGAGCAATGGTCCTGCTGACTGGATTGCCAAGATGGCATGTTTTTTTGATTTTGTTTGGGATGGGGATATGCCCATATCCGAGCCTTTGAAAAGCTTTTGTTGATTGATTTTGTATTTAAGCCTTCAGAAGGGGTTCGGCTTTGTAGGCTTCGATCACTTTTGAATCAGAGAAAAAACCCAACAAATCTTTGAAACAATACAATGTTCTAATTAATTGAATGCATGTTCCCACCGTTGAGAAGCAAGGAAAAAAAGAGCAAGTGCCCCAAATTCAAAGAAATAAGTCCTCGAATATTCTATATTTTAAATATAAAAATTACAAATAAAAATATTAAACTAACAACCACAATAACATAAAATCCATTAAATTACCCAATCCTTTTTTCTCTAAAAACACATCAGATTTTAGAGCAGGCGTTGGAGGAAGACGAACCGAGGCCTACGCTTGGGCCGTTCCGTGGGTGAACCCGGGATCCTCGAACCTGTAATTTCCATCCGGTCCGATCCCGAAGCCCTTGCGATCGACGAAGACGTTCTCCAGCAGCTGGCTTCGGGGAGGAGACGGACTGGAATCGGCGAATTCGACGGCGTCTTCCACCACTTGCTCCATCTTCTTCTCGATGGCTTTCAGCTCCGATTCGGTGGCAAGATTCTGCTCAATGATATAATTCTTCATGGAAACGATTGGGTCTCTTGAAGCATAATGAGCCTTCTCGTCTGCCAGATGAGCGAAGATGGTGATTAATCATGTTGATGTTTATAAAATTATAATAAACAATATACTTTTGCTTACATTCTATTTAATAAATATAGTAAAATAAGAGAAAAAGGATAAAAAGTATTGATTAAACAGAAATATATAAAAAGAGAAACAGAACTCGATATCTAAGTTATATAAAAATCTCTCTCTTTCTAGCTTTTATAATAATGATAATCTTTTAGTAACACGTCATGATAATGTAAGAGACGAGAAATTGAGTGATTAAAAAAATGAATAAATAATTATTATAATATAGAGATTTAGTGCCCATCATAATAAAAGTCAAAACACATTTATTTCTACACAATCTAATCTCTTAGTACCGGGCTTCCGAAGCTCGTCAGGATCAGCAAGCCAGTGTCCATTGAACCTGTAAGTTTCACACTCCACAAGCGTCGGCCCATCTCCCCTTCTTGCCCTAGCAACCTCCCTGACCTTGAGCATATCCATACCATCGACATGAACTCCAGGCATCCCAAAAGCTGGGCCCTTCTTCCAGATTTCTGGATCGGTGCTGGCCCTAAAGCGTGACATGCCTATTGCCCACAGGTTGTTCTCCACCACAAACACAATGGGGAGCTTCCATAGTGCGGCCATGTTGAGGCACTCAAAGAACTGACCGTTGTTACAACCACCATCACCAAAGAAGGCTACCGTAACATCATCACAAGTCTCCTCTTTGAGTACCTCACGGCGATACTTAGAAGAAAATGCAGCGCCTGTAGCCACAGGGATGCCCTCGCCCATGAAGCCAAAGCCTCCTAGAAGGTTGTGCTCACCGGAGAACATGTGCATGGAGCCTCCTTGGCCGCGGCAGCAGCCAGTGGCCTTGCCAAAGAGCTCGGCCATAACGTCGCGGGCAGGGACGCCCTTGCTTATGGCGTGGACGTGGTCGCGGTAGGCGCCGACGATCTTGTCCCGGGAGGTGAGGAGGCGGATGAATCCAGTGGAGACCGCCTCCTGGCCGTTGTAGAGATGGATGAAACCGAATAACTTGCCACTGTCGTACAACTAAACGTACAACTAAAATGATGACATAAATAAAAAACTATATTCGAAATAATATAAAAATGAATGTATTCAATAGAAGTTTTATATAACATAGATTATAGATAAGATTTGAAGTAAAATAAAAAAAAAAATTTGAACATATTAAACAAAAATCATATAATGCTTCTATGCTACTAATGATAAAGGTCAAGAAAATACATGACGAGAAACTATATGTTTCAAACATGAATGTATTTACTCTTCTATATGTCTAGTTTTGACATCTAACATCGATTTTGTTCAATTTACATTTCAAGTTTTAGGTTATCTATTTCTTTAAAAAAATAGTATTTGTAGTTTTTGTAATAAATTGAAAAATTATTTTAAATAAATAGACAAACATAGAAAACACTAACAAACTATACAAGATCTAAATCCTAAGAGGAGTTGAAATACATTATAGGCAAGCTAAAGCAAGTTCAAGTAAGTTAAGTGGTTCAAGAATTTTATGATTGCTTTTGAATGAAAGAAAATTACACTTCTACACAAGAAGACTATACCACATCTATGATTGAAGTTTCGAGATCAAACATAGCAAGTAAAATTAAATCCTTATTTCTCACGCTTTTAACCAGACATTACTTTACCAAAAAAAAATGCATATATGTGCAAATATTCTTAAGAACTACTTTTAATCATTAATTCAACATTCCAAACAAATGAATAAAACTTAGAGTTGATGAGAATAATAATAGACAAGCAACACTTGTCATGATTTGGCATTGTTATGTCGAGGTATTAGCTTCATTTTGTCGACTTATATCAACCAGAATAAGTCATCCCAAGAGATATCTCAACATTTTATAATTATTATTTTATATCTATTACAAAATCATACATTATATAATCGATGTGAGATTATTCATTTTTATATCATTTATTTTAAATATCTATCTAAAGTTATTCCTTATCTAATTATTATATTTTTGAGACATCACTAGATGATAATGCTCTCTCTCTTTGATCCCAAGTATTTTAACCACTACTACTAAATAACAGTATTATGGAATAACATTACAACACAAAAGGAATGTAGCATCCAAAAGTTCATGTATTAAATTATACTTGGTTGACATATTCTAAATATAGGAAAAAAACATTATTATAAATAAAAATAATATTATTTAAATCAAATGAATATTATGAAATAAAAATTATTTAAAATATCAAACATTATTGAAACTTATGAAATAAATATAAAAATGCACAATTTAAGGAATAACTTAACTTAAAATTAGTCTAACACATTTTAGAAGAAATTTGGTGTAAAAAATACAAAAAAATATAAATTCTTATATATAAATATATGATTTAATAAAAGCTAATTAATAATCACTCAGCTTCCCTCATCTAGCCATACATAGAGGAGAAAGAAAGAATTTTGTAAAAAGCTCCAACTCTAACAATAGTCATTGCAAAAGAGAAGGAAGGTAAAAGGTGTTTTAGAGAAGCGAGAAAAAGCTCAGTTCGAACAAGATTTGTGAGGCTATTTTCTCGAGCAAACGAAAAAAACCTCCATGCTAATCTACCTTTGGATTGGAAGGGATGTAGTATGATCCAAGATTTCAATGCATAACTAAGATGCATGAGTGGGTGAAGTTTATCTTCTTTCGCAAGGACCTAATAAAAGGTTCAATGTATGACTGAAAGATTAAAAGATGTGTGTAATCAAACATGAAGCTCCAAGTCGTTATTAAATTGTGCAATGAAGGATCAAATAGTTTGATGAAATGGAGAATGAGACTAGAGTATATATCAATCGCTCATCACACGATTAGATGATCATCTAATAAGATATTGGGAAGGCTAAGTAAGGTATCAAACAATCTAAGATTTTTTGACAAGAGTGTCCCAAGTCTTAAGTAAAGAACAAATGATCAAATAAGGGGATTCGATGATTTGATGGAAATCTGAAGAGGAACAGACAACAATATGAATGAATGTTCCAAGCGTTCAAAGTTCATCAAATAAGCATCAGACAGTCTAATAAAAATTGATCAAATTATATGATGGAAATAATGAATAGGCTAATAAGGGCATAGAGGCAATTAGACAAGGAGTATAATTGAGCAATAAAATGGGTTCAAAGTCTATTGAATGCTCTTTAGACAGGTCGAGAAATAGGATCAAATATTTTGATAGGCCGACAAACAATTTGTTCAAACTAAGAAAACTTAAGTCTAGGTTCAATGGGACTAAAATAATGCAATTAACACAACAAAGCATATGTATTTAATAAATAAAAGAAATGTAACAAATGTTCTATGTATGATTTTAAAAAAATAAAAGAAAAAAGAAACATTAAGTGAATGCAAAACTCCTTAATATAAAAGTTGTTGGATCTTGCACATCAAAATGTTCGTATAATTGATGTACTAGTGTTGTACAATAACAAGCTTATTTACATGATACGATGTGTTGATAGTTGAATCGCATATGGTACTCTAGATTGAATGGTTAATATGCATTGAGAGACAAATGTTGATTTGCTTATTTGAGTACTCGAAAGCATGTGGTTGAATTATTGCTTGTATGAATAAATGCTATGATTGAACATGAGTTGTAGTGACATATTAAATACAAACAATGTATTGTTTAAGTGCATGAATAAAAATATGAAATAGGTTCATAACAAGATGAAATGTTGAAGGTTAAGAAATGTCGATGAAAAGCATAGTGTTGAAGTTTACCAGTAAAATGACACATTGGTGATTGCTTGTTAAATGAAAAATAGTGGCTTGGAAGCCATGTAAAGAAAGAGGGCCATAGGTGCTTTGATGAGAAATGCTAAGTATAAATGAAGAAGGCAATATAAAAACATTTTATATTTCCATCTAAATAGATAAATAGAGTTTGAATTTCAATTAACAAAGGATTTGTTAAAATGAAGATAAACTCGAGGATAACCCAAGAAAAAAAGGGGGCAATGGGCTCAGACCACCATAAGATAACTACCTGGTTGGGAGGAAAATAAATGCCCGTCATTTATGGCCAAATACAAAAAGCACAAATAATTCACTAAATGCACCTGAATATATGACATAGAATTATTGATATGACATGTAGCCTAAATACAAAGATAACTAATAATTCACTAAATATATGTGAATGTATGATATAAAATGATTGATATGATATGTTAATATTTATAGATATGATCACGACCTCGTATGTGACATGACCCAAATACTATAATGAACCACATACACTATTATTCTTTATTTTGCCAACCAAACCTGCGATGACAACTCAAACCATTTTTGGCATTAATAATTCTAGGCATACAATGTCCATAGCATGGAACACAAGAGAAAACAATGAGCCAATTTGAAATGAACTAATAGCTGAATAGCTTATAATATGCCATGAATGTATCGCATTTTAAATTCCATAGACATCATGAAACTATTGTCATAACTAGATACCAATTGTCTATTCTCTAACTTTCAATGCAATGAATTTGATGTTATTTTGGGATAGGTATTATATTGTATGGATCCCTCCAATCATTTTAAATTGCATCTTATAAGAAAGGATGTACATGACATACGAAAACAACAATTGGGAGCAATACATGTGTATGATATAGAGAAAAGTACTAATAAATATGACATTCGAGTATGACCCAAGCTAGACATTTCAATGTAGAACTATTCAATCGTATCTTATCAAGATTTTGAAGCCAAGAGAGTACCGATACGGGTATTGGTCGTTTTATTTTGACAATTCTCACTAAAATTATAACAATAATATGACTGATTTACAAAATCTTCATACAAAAAATAGTTGGTATACAAATAGATAAGAGCTGTTTCCAAACAACATGCAAATGCAATCATAAATTGATATTTATATGAATTTCCCAAGGAACAACACATTAAATCGATGCAAAAACCAATTGCACATACACAAATTTTCATTAAATCATATAATAGATCGCTTCTTAACTGTGAAAGAATTACAGCTAAATGGCTGTAATACTTTGACAGCATATACAAGCAACCAAAATACCTAACAGAGCCCCCGCGACCACTTGCGATGGAGTATGACCAAGAAGCTCCTTAAGCTTTCTTTGGCTAATTGGATGCCCTTGAAACAAGTCCTCAACAATCTTATTGAGTATCTGCCATCATAGTAAATAAGGTTCAGGAATGCTAGCAGTTTGGTAGATTTAAACATAAAGGAAGCAACTAAAAGCAAAACATTCCATGATTCCTCAATCTTCCAAGTAAACTATCTTATAAAGGAACAGTTTCGCAACATATAGGCTGGAATAAAGTAGCAGCAGGATAGACAACAGCAGGGAGAAGAATCCTATATTTGTTGATTTAAAACTTGGTACTGTTGGCCAAAGAAAAGCTATGACTCTTGATGTATTCTCCACTTCGATTAGACTTGATGATTGCATTATATCACTATAATTTACCATATTAGTCATATTTTATGTCATTGTAAGTCTGTTTACGATCCTTGTAAACTCACAATGCTACTATTTTTATGTTTTACTATGTTAGGATGAAGCTTTGTATGATGATAGAAGTCCCCATTATGCGGGTTGAAGCGGGTTTCAAGTCGAGACTCTATGCAATAGACATTCTATGTCAAACCTTTCTTAATACCTTATGCATGTGACAGCTTTCATGACACATAAATACCTTACTTATATGAACTCTATTTTACTTACATGCTTGATAAATAAGTCGGACAAGAGTTAAAGAGTACTCTTTGGGCTTTGTACTGGGAAGCCAAATATTGCATTCCCACCATATTTCTAATAAGTAGTTCCAATGTATTGTCTTATATTGGAGACTTTTCATTTTAATCTAACCATGCATTCTGGCAAGTTTCAACCACCACATTGTCTAGGCAATTTTGAAGCTTCTTAGATGTGGATGTTACACTCACTTTGTATATAAGACTTCACTCAGTAAAATTTCACATTGCACTTTGAACCATGGTTAAGAATAATGAATGAAATTGATCCAAATATTTTTAATCAACAAGGTCTGAAACTCGACACAAAAATTGAATTTTAAGAAGTTTTTGTTAAAATTCAAAAAAATTCACCCAAAAATGCCAAAATTTGTATTGAAGTTTCGAAAAGTTTTACTTTATTCACCATTTTGTTTGCTTTAAGAACATTTAATTTATGTTAGCAGTCAATTTAACCAACTTTGAGTATCACAAGCAAGATTATAATGATCCATTGACTTAATGTAATCAAATAATTAAATATAGTTTGAATTTAAAATCTATTTATAATTTGTTATTGAAATCTAATTTTAGAACATTCTGGTTGTAATTCAAATAAATAAATATTTTAAGCTATTAATCAAATGGTCTTTATATACATAGTGCTTAAAATATAATTATTTACATATATAAAAACTAACTTGTTAAAATTATCTACATACCACCCTAGTATTAGAATATTACTAAACAACAAATTAACCACTAAAAACTATCAACATCTAACTCTTAAATGATCTAATTGAATAAGAAATAAATTACAATTAAATATATTTATTGATAGAAATATAAATAAAATAAAAAAAATTGAAGTAAGTCAAGTTCAAACTATATTTTTGAGTCAATAAAATATTATTTTGAGTACTTTTTATTTTGTTAATCATAAAATATTGAAAAATATAACATATCAATTAAAAAAATAATCATCTGATAAAATCTAAAAAAACTTATTTTGCATTGTCAAAATAAATTAAATAATATAAATAACAACAAAAAATTAGATGTTCTTCATTTTATGGATTTAAACTATAATTTAATAATATTTTAATATTATAATGATTTACATATAATATTAAAGATTTAGATGTGTGTAACAACATATGTTTTAAGTATTTTTTATATAAAAATCCCTTCATTATAATATTTTCTATGTATTTTTTCTTTTAAATTGAAAATTATAATAAAAAGATTAATAAAACAAAAACTGAACTTGAACATCTAAACTGAAATTTATGGATCTCAAACAAAACAAAAAATCAAACATAATGTATTGCTCCAAATAAACACATAGTTCCATTAAATAGCAATCGTATTCTAGCTTTAGGTTTTGACAATATGCATGCCATTTTCTAGCCAACTTTGAGGTTCTTTGAATAGAAGCATCACATTTGTTCTCATCCACACTTCTATTAACCTTTTTGAATAGAAGCATCACATTTGCTCAAATTTATTACCAGTTGTATTTTATGATTAGTTTTGCCTCCCAAATCAATTAATTTTTTATGCAATGGAAACCTAAAGATCAAGATATAACTATTGATTGCTTAGATTGTCCTAGATTTGACCATATTTTGGGAAAAATCTAACATAAAATTGCCAAAAATTTTCATATTTTAAACATCTTAATTTACATATTTAGTTTTTTAGCTTTTGAAAGCTTGTTTATTTATATTAGAACAAGAATAATTTTCTTGTTTTATATAAGTATGAATTGAGAGTTGATAATCTTATCAAGAAGACTCATCACCCTGTACAATAACTTTATACAATCTACTGTTAGACTTGTGTCGTCAAATAGTTGATTATGAAAAAACACTACCATGGAGCAATGCTTCTTCTATTTTTTTTGTGTTATCACTTCTATTGGTATAAATTAACTTAAGAGGTAGCTGGCATCAACAAGCATTATCTAATTTTCCTTGGTTGTGATTTTCCCTTAAATTTCTTCATCCGAAGACCAAATCTTTGCAACTTTTCACAAATTCTTGCTTTTGCTGATTTTCTTCTTATTTTCCTAAAGGATTTCTTGATTACACCCTTTATTTCCTGCAAATTCTCACCTTCTATCTTGCATTCTTTTGCTATTTTTTCCTTATTTCTTTCTTGTTTTGCATTGTTTCCATCAAAACAATGTCACCTTTATGCTCCTCAAAAAACACCGCAAATGATCAGTGCAACTACAAACACATGCACTAAAAGAGTACTAAAAATGAAATTAATCAATGCCAACAAAAAGACCGATAAGTAAGCCACAAGGTATAAACTAAAAACTAAACACTTATCTGTACAATGTAAACTTGTTTTGAGTTGCATCAAATAGAGCATTTTTAATCCCTCACAAATGTAACACTACATTCTTGAAAGCTTTATATAAACTTGCCCCATTCTCACCAATTTTCAGTTGTGCAACTAACATAATTGATAGGCATACAACATAGGTGAATAGAAACACCAAACATAGTCTTCCCATCAAGCATATTCTCCAAGTTAAGACATTTTTTTTTCTTAAGTGCCCTATCAACTTGAATCTATCATGGCCATCAATAACACCTTACACAAATTATTACCATGCTTTTTGAAAAATATTAACAGCCACAAGGGTATCTTAATAATCCCTATTAAGCATACAACTATTGCTCAAGCACCGTACTCTTCGACTTTTCTCCATTGTCACAGCTTTTAGTTATACAAATAACATAACTAATAAGCATACAATTCTTATAAAAGGATGCACAAACTAATTTTCTTTTTTACATTGGGAAATTGGTTTTACAAAAGCACCCCATTAACCAAATACATAATAATAAGATATTAAGATATAACAACTTAAAGAAATTACTTTGTCATCTCTGATACAGAAGGTTATTTTGCTATTCAAGACTAAGGATACAAAATAACATATGTATTTATTCTTTAATTTCCCCATTGTTATTTATATCCATGTTGCATGATAAAACATATTACCTCTTAACTACTTTTTCGTGCTAAGTTCTTTATCAAGTCAATCTCATATCAACCGGTTAACATGACACAATGGCAATCATTTCAACCAATATGAGTACAACAATGTTTCATCAGATCAAATACCAAAAAGATATAATCCAAATGTGTTGACATCTTTGAGCTACAATATGGCAATTCGTTCAACAAATGGATAAGATGCGTACTACTATACATTACTAACAATTCCTATTCTCAGGAGAAACAATTCTAGCATTTTGAAGCCTTTAGAACAATCTCAAGTATGGGTCTTATCCAATGTCACATCTATCCAAGATGATGAAGGGATTCTCTACTCAATTATAAGTAGGGTCTTTGCCCCTAAAACTAATCTAAAGGACAAAAGCAGGGCTTTTTATGGAATTGGATTTTCCTTCTCGTCAAACTCAATTTGCCCTCAATGGGAATGGAGAACTATTGCCTTGCTAGTTAGTGCTCAATAATGAAGTTCATGCCTTAGAGTCAAACATTCTCAAAGAAAGACAACCACAAGCAGCCACAAGGGAAAGGAAAAAAGGAAGCAATCACTGGAAAAGTACTTTAATCAGCGTATTCATTGGAATACCTTCTCTCCTGGAAACCTATGCTACTCAAATGCAAAGTGCCTCAACACAAAGAAGGTATCAACAAACTAGCAACCGACTAAGAAAGTCCATAAATCACTAAGCAAATTGTCAAAGCAAGTACATACTGCTACAAATTGAAGATAATCTAGAATTTCTTTGTACTAAGATGAAAAGATGACCTAAAATTGTATTATTTATAAACTTTTCAAGTTCTTTTGCAAAAAAGGCCTTTATTTACATTATATCTCATCCGTATTGCAAGCTTTTTAATCACTCAAAATTCCATCCATTAGCTAGCGCATCCTCGTCATGCTAGCTCTTTGCACATCGATGAGGTGTCAACCAAGCAAGCCATGACTTGGTAGTAGGCTTTCTCATATAAGAGAATCATGATCCACACTGAGGAATTAGCAAATAGGAGTGGCCTTCTCAAGGTTTCCTCACCTCCATGCCATTTCCTAAAAAATTCCGAGTAGCGTAAGCCAAAATTTGCCAGCATTGCCTAAACTATAATTCGTAAAACCTTAGCAACCTCAGGCACCTTTCTAGCACTGCTTGAAAGAAAGACACTGAATTGCTTCTCTCCATGTCTTCAATGCCTCATACTAAGAACCATAAGCCACATCTTCCTTGCACCTTTTAAGTCTCAATTTCTTAAAGTCTTGCAAACTTAAGTACTTCTCGAACATTCTTGAAAGGAAAAGTACAAGAAACCCAGACTAATTATCTTCATGCCTTTAGTGCTTTGTCCTAAGTAAGCTATAACTCACTCTATATAAGCCTTAGGCCATTCAAAGTAACTTAACAAAATCTTGGCAAGCCCATTCACCTCTTGAACATTGCTTGGAATGAGGATTATAAGACCATTGGACAAACTCTCTTAGTAACTTCAATGCTTCATTGTAGCTTAAGGCATGACATAAATGTGTCACCTAAGCCTCGGATTTACTCTTAAAATTTTTTAAAGTAGCATAGCTCACAATAAGGACCTTTACCCTTCTCTCAATAGGATGAGCACCATTTCCTATTAGAAACTCTACAAAATCCAAGGATAAGCCCTATTCCATTTGCATGAATTCCCTCTTAGGTCCCTTAGCAATCTCCAAAGCCATACGAATTAACAACAATTTCAATGACAATTTGACCAAGGAAGCTATGGAACAATGTCCACCAACCAACATGGTGCTTACATTTATATGGTTAATAACACGAGAAGTTTTCATATAAACTAGGTAATATTCATTAGAAGCTTCCATTTACAACTTGCTTTACATCAAACAGAAAAAGTAAAACAGTAAATACACGCTACTACTCATTGGCTATTGAAAGCATGGAGACCTCATATCCTATCCATGCTAATGGATCCTTATAGCTCTCTTGAATAGATGTAATGGATGGGCATTCAAAAACTCCAAAAGGTTCAAGCAAGTAGTCATCCCTTGATGTTTCATTATATAAGCAAATGTTGAGCCAGCACCCTCCATACATTAATAGACCTTGAATTGCTCAAGGTTTTTGCTACCCCCCATCCTGGAAAAAAGTACTTTTGCTTCCATCTCCTTTGACAATAGTGCAAAACCCACAATAGCCATAAAGGTAAAGGTTACTTCCAAACTAGCAAACTTTACTATTAAAGGCTCTTTTTCTTTCTCAAACTCATTTAACTCCCACTTTTTGTCCTCTAATTTATTTAGCTTCTCCTCGTGGTTCACCCTCAAATTTTGCATGACCTCCGCTTGAGTTGCCCATTGCTTAACCAAACTTTTTTAGCTCCTCCACTCACTGCTAGACAATCTATCACTTTAGCCTTTTTTATTGTTAGTTGATGTAATATTGGCCCCATTTTAATGAGCTTTTCCATAGCTTTAATGTTCCTTTCTTTTGCTAAGGCATCTTAAAACTAGGCCAATTGCCAACCCACTTGCATTGTTGCCTAAACATTCAAGTCAAAAATTGTGCCCACCTCATGTCTATGGTCATTTGGGAAATAAAACAATCCAAAAAAGCCTTCTCCCCCCTCCCCACAACTCTTGTGTTGACCTTAGTTGAGGCATCTGCCATGCATTTGTTTAGCCATCTGAATGAATAACTAAATTGACCACTAACAACCTATGTAAGATAAAATCCTTGTTGCTCGAAACACTTGAGGCTTCCTTCTTCTCTGCAAGGGGTTCCCGTATTTTAGTGTCTTAGGCTAATTGAAGCAGCTGTTAACGAGGGCATCTTCCTATTTCAGAATTGCTATGTGGTGTTAACCATCGTAACCATTTGTTTTGACTTCTTCACTTCCATCAATCTTGCTCAAGGAGTACCTTCCCTTGCAAATGACCACACAAACATGTTGAAGTGCTTGGCTCAAGATTCTTTAGTTGGAACGTCAAATAATAGCTCTTAAAGTGGGTGCATGCCTTCAACAAATAGACACGTTTTGAATCCCCAAGAAAAACTCCTTGTGCCATTGGATTTTACATACCGATAATCTTGGTTGGGCCAAAACGTCCTCATCCACATCTTGGGGCCCCCTTTAGCAAGTCACTTACGAAGACACACCAATTTCTCCAATCTAAGAATGAGCTAGGTCAAACATTTTAGAGTTAAATTGTACTTGGAAGAATGCTTTGCCAAAATAACTTGATGACTATTTCAACATCAATAGATATTTGAAATGCTCAAATTACAAGGAAACAAGTTCTCCTTCAGCAGTTGAGCAAAGCAAAAAATCATGGCTAAATCTGGAGCTAACTGTGTTAATATTGGCCCGCAGTGCTGCAATATTTAATGAAAGATGTCTTGAAAAGGTAGGTGGAACTCCAGCAAGAAGAGCTCGATAAAGGCTACCAATATACTTTTGTGCATCCCATTCAAACAAACATCTTTCATGGACATGATAAGAGTAATCTCTGGCCATAAGTTGAACCCTTCCAATGATTTGTGCACATTATCAAGGCCCAAAGTGCTTGTCCTGAATTTGATGCAATTCTAAAACTCCAAAGTTAGACCCGTAATGTACCACAGGGAGAGCAAAAGAAAGAAGAATGAGTTAATTTCTATCAATAGAAAGTTCAAAAGGCAAAAAGTTAAGAGGAAAAAGAAAATTTTGAATACATTTAAGCCCTCTGTGAAGTGCCCTAGCATTCTATCCATTCAATCTAATCCCCATTCACAATCCAAATGCATCTTTTCTTACAGCAGTTCAGCTTTCCAGAAAACCCTATCCTTGTCGACCATTTCACTAATCGGCCGGTTTCACCCTTAATGTTTTGCCAAATCAAAATATGCACTATAGTGTTTCGTCAAGTCCAAAAGATATAACCAGATTTATCAACACTTTCCGAAATTCTTCAGCAATTACTACATGGAAAGTTGTTCAGCATATCAAATTAGTTGTGCACCCTCAAATGATGCCAATCATCCCTAGACTAAGGTGGAGCAATTATGGTGTTTTAAAGATTCAAAACTACCTCAAATGTAGGCTCATGTATCATAATGTCTATCTGAAGTAAGAAGTAATCTCCTATGATGATAGTCGAGGACTTCCAATGTTTCTACTTAGCCATTAGTAGCACTCCTTCAAACCCAGCCAAGTTATCAAATAATCATCTTACAATTCCTCATCTTAAACAGCTTAACTCAACCAAAATACTCGCCTTACTTGAATAACCTCATGCCTCCAAGCCCCTATGAACGGAACGGTAGCTCACACACTCTTTCTTCCATGATATCTTTAACCTCTTATCTTCTTTTGAGGCTAATTTCACTTATACAAGCTTCAAAGACCTACACTATATTCAAAAACAGCTAATGAAATCCTTTGTTATCCAAGCCTCATGCAAGCCTCCAAGCCGCTATGAATGACAACTTGTACATTCCTCTTTCTTGTGCAACATCTTTAACCTCTTTTCATCTTCTCATAAGGCTAATTTCAATCATACAAGCCTCAAAGATCTATTCTATATTAAAAAAATAGCCAATGGAATCCTTTACTATCACATACCTACGATTTGTTTTTCCTATTTTTGGGGTTTACCATATAAAAATCATGTACACTCTTTTTTCCCGTGCTCTATTTTCTCATACATTTTTATCTTCTCCTCAAGAATCTCCTAGCTTCAAAGAGTGTATAGTAAATCCTTATCTACTCTCTTAGGTTTCACAAATCCTACAAATTTCTAAAAGCTATTGATCCTTGTATCAACAATACCATTGAGTGATAATTAGTAGTTTTCCTGTCATATATATCGATAACACCCTAAATAAACTATTAGGTTGAATTCGTCTTGATCACCAATACTACAAAAAAAGGAATCAGGGTATTCCAACATTCAAGATTACAAATGCAAAAAATGAGGAAGAATTTATCCTTTTATTTCCTCATGTAAGCATATGTATAGCAAAGCATACTAGGGAGTAATAATTAATTGCATGCCTTTAAAAGCTCTAACATTGTACAAGCCTTTGGCATTCATAACCAATGCAATTAATATATTCATTATAATGGCATGCTCTAGGCAATAACTTTCCTAATACGAGAAGCATTTGTTTGATTGAGTGATTAACTTTTGTACATCACCTTGTGGCGTTTATAAGCATAAGAGTTTTGTAAGGTGCCTAATTGAACTTTGTTTTGAATGAAAAAGCTTTTTTTATCTTCAGCAGAAAACATGTTTTGGGCATATATGGCTGATCACGATGAGTTCTCCAGACTAAGTTAATTAGCCGTTTGTAAACAAAATTAACGGTAACTAATATTAGTAAAGAATGAAAAAAGGAAAGGTGAGAGGCGGTCACCTCAGCCTGCATCCCGGCATGCCGCCGCACTCCGATCGCATCATACATGACAACGAGGCTAAACCCAAGGCACACAGCGAAAAGGGAATCCCCAACACCATGGCAGAAGGCCACGGATGCCGTAAGCGCCATACAGAGAGCCGAATGAGATGAGGGCATCCCACCGCAGCTGAAGAACATCCCCAAATCCATCTTTCTCTCCACGAAGAAGTTCAAAGCCACCTTCAACATCTGTGCAAGCGCCCAAGCTAGAAGACCGGAGATGAACGTCGGGTTACCCGCCAATGCACTCAAAAAAGGGCTCGCCTTTGCCTTCGTTACCGCCGCACCCGTGGTGCTCATCAGAAGCGTTGCGATGTCGCCACTGCACACAGAGTCTCCATCGCCTTGCCCCTCACCGTCGGTGCCGCCATGGAGGCAAGACCAGAAGAAACCCCCGGCTGAGTTATGTGCAGGAAAGGTGAGTGAAGTCTCATCCGCACGGGACCCAAGGGAAGCAAAAGAAGAGGGTTTAGAAAATGGAGTGGGAGGTGGAGAGACGGGACATGATTTGGGCTTCGGGTGGGGAACGGAGCAGGTGGTAAAGGAGAATGCTTTGAGTTCAGGGGTCTTAGAAGGTAACAGAAAAGGAACAGAAAGCACATGTGGGATTCTCAGGCAAGCGGCCACCATGGCCGCTCTGCATCGCCTGAAAAGGTGAGATATGTAAAATGGGAGAGGAGAAAGAGTGGTCTGCAATTTTGCATATCCATGTTGATGTGGTTACCGTTATTACCTGATTGGCCTCAATTCTGACGTCAATTCTGCGTAGTTTTGTAATTTGGTAATAATTAGTGCTGAATTATTGTGCAATTATTATTATAATCATAGTGTTGCTTACAATATATTTACCATACTATTGATATAAATCTTTTGGAAGATCCAATTTGCAAATTATTTGAATTTGAACCCATTTTTCCAGTGTGGATGGGATGTGAAATTTTTCTTGGTAGATTTTGAGAAATTTTTAAAATTTTTTAAATAAAAAAATTCAATAATATGGTCAATTTTCCCTATTTTATTATTTTTATTAAAATTGAAAATTTCTTTTGTTTTCTTTCCTTTAACTTCTTTTTCTATTTTTATTATTATTAAATAAGTATTTTTCTTTACAAATTTTTAGGATGAGTTTTTAATATAGAATTTAGAAGATTTTATCAAGCTCATTAGTAGTATCAAATCAGTATCTATTACATGACTCGAAAACTAGTCATACATCATAGTTCACATTGCTTATTTTTTTTATTATTTTAAGAATTTTTAATTTTATTTATTCTATTTTGAATGATTGTTTTAAATTTTTTTAAAAAAATCTTATTGTTACTTCTATTATTCATGACAATAACAATAAGAAAACTAACCCTAAAAGATGTACAAGATTTTAACACAAACAAACATTTAAATCTATAGGTTGTTAAGAATGATGATAGGAAGCGTTTGAGTCATATATGACATTTGCTTGGCAAGTAATTGACTCGTCGTTTGATTTCTTCTTCTTCTTTAGTTGATAGACTGCATTGGCTAGCCCTTTTTAAAAGATGTATTAAAGATTTTTTATCTCCATTTTGTTGTTCATGCTATAAGAAATCATTGGTTTTGGCATACCAATGAATTAATAATTAACTAACCAAAACAATGGAATTTCATTAAAAAAACACCATTATTTGACATTCCATTAAAGAAATATTACTAACATCATATAATTGAGGCTCTTTCTTCAACATTGATCAATAGAAAGAATTGTACATGTTACACAATGAAACATTACATTTTTTACAGGAGCAAACAGGATCCAAGATACAATCCAAGATCCCAAACTTTTCTCACATCACATCATTATGTCATTGAGCACAATTGCAAGCTAATTGTACACAAAACTTGTTCTTCTCTTAACATCATCATCATTCCTCTGAAAAGCATACTTCTGCGTGACGACACTTGGCACGACGCATCAATTGCATGACTTGCATGGGTTAAAAGATTCTAAAAGGTGGAAATTTAAGGACAACAAAAACTTGCAACCCTCTCTTCTTCAACTTGCTTCGACCGAAAGGATCTCGAGTTCTGCCCACCACAGAGGAGAAAGTCTTGGAGCTGCTGCTTCAGGTGAAATTCCTAAAGCTTCCCTGAGTATAAGCGTCACTTCTTTCATTGTTGGTCTGCTTTTTGGGTCTTCATGGATGCATGCTTGAACTACCTCGCATATGGTCTCAAGCTCATTCTCTTTTATGGATTTCAGTGTGGGATCAACCAAAGAAGTGAAGTTCTTCTTGTCTTTCAAGTAGTCTGCAGCCTGAAGAATTAATGTGCTATTTAGTTCATACTAACAAGAAAGGGAAGTATGGAATCAAATGAACAAAAGCTGCATTTGTTTTAAAACTAACCCAATGTAATATGGGGAGACCATCTTCCTCAGAGATTGGCATTCTTCCAGAGATGAGCTCAAGCAATAATATACCAAAGCTGTAGACGTTATTCTCAGAATAAGCACTGTGAGGGATTGGGTTATCTTTTCTTTTATCTTCATAAAACTTTCCTTCACCAACTGGCTCGCTAAAAATTCCTATGTCTGCTACCTACAGAAGAAATACGTTATAGCAAATCTATAGCTAATTAGAAATATAAAAGGATAACATACCTTTGCTGCATAATCCTCTGTCATGAATATTGAGCTTGAATGCAGAATGGGATGTACTAAGGGGGGGTTGAGATTATGCATATGTTGAAGGCAATATGCAATCCCCATGATAATTCTCATTCTTTCATTCCAATCAAGACGCTCGAATTCCTTCACTGTAAAATTCAAGAAAAAGTTTAAACTTCTTCATAATGCAATAGTTTATGCTTTCTTGATGTTTGGTTTAGTTTCAAACCATGAAGATGCTCAAACAAGGTCCCATTGGGTACATATTCAAAAACCATCATTCTCATGAAGGGATCATCTTCGTGACAGTAACCTAGAAGATTGACAAAATTCTTATGATTTATACGTGAGAGCGTGTCTATCTGCAAATTCAAAACAAAAAATATTAAGGATTCTAAAGATTTTCTTTCAATGAAATGCATATCTAATGAGACTGAAAAACAAGTACAACCAAGCTGAAACCTTATTTGTGAATTGCTTTTCTGATCTCTCTGGCCATTCCAATAAAGAAGTAGCTTTTGTAGACACTACAGATATTTCAACCCCACTTGATAATATCCCTTTAAACACTGTGCAATTTGGAAGGGTGATGATGATGTTGCTAAAATCCTCACAAGCAACTTCCAGCTCCGCTCTATTCAATTTTGGAACACCTGAGACCAATCAAGAAGCCATAATTGTGTTTTGAAATTGAGAAGCATCTTCAAACTTAGCTTTTCAGCTATAGAAAGACCAATTTAATGCTTGAACTGTAACAAAAAACAAAGATGTACCTGTTATAAATGCCCTTTGCAATTGACTACTTAGCCCAGTCTTCCAGGGGCCTATCATTACTGATCGCTTTCTGAATACTACAATCAACACCATGCTTATAATAAGAATCATTGCAGTTGCTGTCAGTATCACTGCATAAATCCACTTTGCCCAACTTCCACTTGTAGATTTTTTATCTTGTTTCTCAGATGTGCCAACTTGTACAGGTGTTGTTGAAGAATCCATTGTTTGAGAGATTACTCTATCTCCAACTCCATTTGAGCTTCGAACCGCAGCAAAAGAGCCGCTTCCATGGGATGGGACAGCAACATCACGTCGAGGGGCACTGCTTACTTGAGCAGCTGGAAGATTCCTTGTATCTTGAATCAGGTGGCGACGAGCATTGTTTACATCATGGAGAGTTTGCATCCTGTATGGTTCAACATCTGCAATCAATTCCATTTCTCAGCAGTCATACATAATTACATAGTGTAATAATGAAATTTTCACATCCATATCCGATACTTAACGTTGCAAATGTTTGTCAAGTTTATCTTCTCTTCCATTAGAAAACTCTCCTTTAAGCTCTGTCCTGCGCTTGAAATGATAAAACGACTTGAGAAATCTACAAAGTTCAAAGGTTTGGGCTGTTTGATGCAACCATGTTCTTAGAATATTTGCCATTTAACACTCAATAGCTGTTAAATTGGGTTTGTTTTACAAATTAAAATGACCTTAAGTTTCATATATGAATTTTACAAAAACATAATTATACCCCTCTTTAAGCAACAAGCACATTACACCATACTTTTCATTTGGAGGATCTTTTTGTGCTAAACAATTTTAAACAAGTAAATAAATAAATTAAGAGTATATTACAAGGGTATCAAAACAACATCAATAATGAATATATGTAGGAATTAAACAATTTTATAGAGAATGTCAAATGTACTTTGATAAACATTTAAAGATTGTAAAAAAAATTGCTCAACTGATGCGTACATCAAAATTAACCAAGAAAATACCTACTATGCCACATACTGAAGGACTTGCATCCTACATAACCCTGTCAACCATCTATTCAAGAAATCTATGGATAATCATGTCAAGCCTTATTCCAGGTTCAAACTTAAATTCAAGCTTATACTCAAAATGCTAAAAACAAAAAAAGGTAAATTGCAAAACTATACTTATTCTTGTTTTGGACCCAGCTATTCATATTCAATTTACAAAGCTCAAAATGATATGAATCAACAAATTACTAGTTACAAACCCATTAATAAAATTTCTTAAAATTTTCACATCTAATTTTGTACTCGTACAAGAAAAGCAATTCATCGTGATCTTACATACATGTCCAAATGCCTCTCAACTAAGCAAAATTTTGTTCGTGCAAGTACAATGACACATAAGGAACTATTTTCTTTCTCAAATGGATAATCCATAAAAAGATAAAAACAAACCTCCAATTTAGGATCTTATAATTCCCTACTTCAAATTAATTTTGAACACAACACTGATCAATGTTGGTGATTGATATGGAGTTTTCCCATTATTTCTCCTTTTATAAGACGAACCATTGCACTAGCATTTCCACAAGATTGCATCTCATCTTACATTGTGCCCATTAGTAATTTTTACTTAATAGCTTCTCATCTTTTTGGCAACAAATTCGTTGATCAATAGAAGTTAGTTTTTCTTTGAATGCTATCCTAGATACAATTTGTCTATGCAATGCCAATAAAGACTCTTTGACGTGTGTTCTTTTAACTTCTCAAGAAAGCTTTTTGATGGGTAAATCAAGGAAAACCTTCTTGTCAGTGAAAGACTACAATCTTTAGGACATCAGGGACTGAAGAAGACCTAGAGTGAGTACTAGATGATGTCCCGAGAAGGGAATTATTGAAGTAAAAAGCAACTCCTGACAAACTTTTAGGTGAAAGGCTATAGGAATGAATTGTCCCACATTGGCTACTAAGAGAGTAATTATGATGTTTATATAAGATGTCGTAATCTTAAGATGTTGGAATGTCTTTTAAAGACAAAACCTATTTAGATCAATATGAGACGACCCAAAGACAACAATACCTCAATATAGTGAGGCTAGAATGTCACAATTTCAATGTAGGGAAACCTTTGTTAAATGTTGACTTGCATGAGTCATCTATTCACTCGTCCTCCTCTTTATTCAAAAGGGTATTATGAATGACAACACCTACTGCCTTTGTTATCATGGTTTGATCTTCTAGCAATCTTGGATTTTCCTTTACAAAGTTGCACAAAACACATCAATGGTTCAATTTTCTCGTGTGATGTTGCTATAGTACTTGCAATCTAATGCCAAATTTTTAACCTGCTTTTCAACCATATTTTCACATTTGGAGATGGTAAATGCTAAATTTGACTTAGACTTTCTTCTTAAGATACTCCCAAAACACGACGCCTTCGCTAAAAATGATAGATTAATAGCTCTCCACTTTGGATACTTCTAGGAACAATGGAAGAAAAAGTATTGCTTCATCTGTGCAATCATCAATGTAGATTAAACTTGGACATTGGGTGACCAAGTCCAAATCCAAGTTAGGTAGAAAATATTTGACCCTATCATATTGTGATTTGTCCAAGTTGAGTCAACATACAAAATAAATGATTTAAGATGTATCACAAGGGTGTGCCCAATGCATAAACCTTCTCAAACAAAAAATCTACTAAATGAACCAAATTTAATGTCAAAAGGAAAAACTAATGCCCAATTTCATATAACTACATTATGAGGACAAGCAAACTAGGAAAGTACTTCAGCTTGTTGTGAAGTTTAATGCAGATTAAAGTTGTATCCATCAAAAATCTACTTTCCTATATAAGATGTACATTATAGGTCATAATGGAGTGTGCCTATAAAAGTACATCCTTTCATCATGCTGATCCCTCCCCCTTCCATAATCTAGTCGTGCAAAACTACATATCAAGTTGCAAACTTTTCATCAAAGCTAACATGAAAACTAGCCATGAGCTCTCAAAAGTGAGAACCGACTTAACCCTTGCTCAAATTCATGAAAACATAATCCAATGTCCTTTCGAATTCACTCTCTACATGTGAGGCAAAAGAGAATTTATGAAAGAAAGAACAAATAAAAGACGAAAGATGAAAGAACTTAGATGCAATAATTGCAAGGGGCTAAGTCCAACTGTGTTGATCAGGGAACAAATCCTTCAAAATGTTGTAGTAAAAAGATAATTAAGACTCTTATTTGATAGCAATGATTGAGATTGAAACTTTCCATCTAACTCATTTTTTAAATAATATATCTATTCATCAAACTGTTTTTATAATTACCATGTTTCAACTTAGTCCTATTTTCTAAAAAAATTAAAAGACAATTTCATCTTTGTATCGAGGAAAGGAAGCCATTTTTCAAGAACCCTTTTTAATGTTTGCGTGGGTTCATTAAGTACATTAATATAATTAAATAATCTTTTAGATGTTAAATGAAAGTTTGCCAAACAAAATTTGATTTTTTAAGAGAAACGTACTCATAGGAGTACGCGCAGGGACCCTCCTGGGCCGAGCACGCCGTTAACGTGAATGGCATCTCCGTCCGGCAAGCACCCGAGGAGCACGAGATCGGGCGGATAGCCCTCGATTGATCCCCTTCGAAAACCCTTTTTGCGCGGCGCACGCAATTCCTGTGCCCCCCTCTTCGGTTGTCGCACGCCCTTCGCCGGCGGCTGATCTTCCCGGCGAATACCCGCTGACGCCACCGGTCACCATGGACGATCAAACGTAGGCTGTCGAGACGCGAGCCGTCGGCGGGGTCCGGAAGGCGATGCAGGGTGAGCCGGATGTGGGTTCCGGCTACCGCGGTGGACTCCGGCGTCGCAGAGAGGAGGAGGAGGAGGAGAAGCCAACGCATATCGGAGGAAGGCGGGGAAAAGGGAATCGCGAAAATCTCTCTCTCGGAGGAAGGCGGGAGCAATGTGGATCGCTCTCTCTGCGCTTCTCTCTCCGCCATCTCTCGACATGCCTTTGTTTCTCTCTCTTGATAGCTAGCAATTGCCATTTTTGGAATCTACGGTGCAGGGTTCAGATCGGCGCCATATTTGTCTGGAATTCCCGTTAACGGACTCTCTTCTTTATTTTTATTTCTTTTTTAATTTTTTTTATTTGCTGAGTTTTGAATTATTATAAAACTATTTTTTCTTTTTGACCTTTATTAAAAAATGCATATATTTATCAAATATCTGTATTGTCAATCAAGATAATGCAACAATGTAACGAATTCCTCGCTTAAAAAAAAAAAAAAGAAAATAAGTCACAATCAAAGATTTTTTTTAAGAGCAATTAAAAATGGAGAATAATATGAAATAAAAAATTATGAGTATCAAATTTCAATATTTTAGATTATTTTTAAAATAAATATTTTATACTATGCATAAAATTTTAAATTATATAGAGATCAAAAAATCAATTATTAATAAGTTAAAATTTCATGAAAAACTTTCATATTTGACATACAATTATTTATGTATTTTCCAAAAAAAAAAATGTACAAAACAATTCTAAATTATAGCACCATACTTTGGGTTAGACAACATATCAAGAAGCAGAAGTGCAAATAGGTATAACTTAAAATTATGAAGATAAAAAAAATTAAATGAAATAAAATAATAAGAGATCAATAAAAAAAAAATAGAAGTAAAAATATTGTTTCCAATTTCTATAATTGTGCTCAATATGAAAGTAGTGTAAGGGAGAAGACTTCCACAAAAAAAAAAAATTAAAAAAAAATCATAGGAGAATAATCATAAGAAATTAAGATTACATAAAAGCTACTTTAAAGTGAAATATTTGACACAAAAATATTATGAAAAGCTTCAAAATGAATTATCTTTTTAAAGATAAGATATTTGACAACAAGTATCTATACAATTAGAGTCAACTCATGATTAAGTGATGTTTTTAACAATTCATAAGTGATAATAGTAATGCTTTTATTTGTACTCTATTAGATTTTAAAAGAGAGTTGTTATGTCACAGAGTATATTTTAACAAAATAATTTCTTAAAGATTATTGATATAAAATAATATATGAAATTGTATTAGATCTGTACTTAAGCCAGGAAGTTGCTAATGAGAATGAAGAAATATAACACAATATAAAAAATCAAATGTTCATAAAAAAGATAACTATTAAGGCCCCACCTAACTATTTCATTATAATAATAATACTATAAATAATAATAATAATTAACATTAAATATAAAAAAAATCTGAGAATGCATAAACCTTATGTAGGAACTTGATAATAAAATAAAACTAACATCCAACCAATATCATTAAAAACTATGTAATCAATCAAAGCAAACTTTTGTAAGATAATCTATAAACAAATGATCATAAGTTATATATATATATATATATACACACACATACACACACACACACACACACACACACATATACACACATAACTCCATGAAATATAAGTACTGAATTTAATACATATAGAAATCTTCATGTAACAAAAAAACACATTTAATAAACTCCAAATAATGCTTTATTTGGTGACCTAACTAAAGAGTAAGTTCTCCTTCATAACATTATAGTTCTCATCTCTTGATATAATAAATTCATGACTTGTGATGTAAATACTAGATAAACACAAAAGAGGTCATCACATAAACCAAATAAAATAACAAAAAATTAAAAATATTATAATATGCTAACTCAATATAAAAGCAATACCAAGATAACAATATAACTGATTACCATAAAAGAATACCACATAATATAAAGGATCAAATAAAAACTATAATTGAAATCATATGAAATATATATATATACACACACATACACACACACACACACACACGCACACACATATACACACATAACTCCATGAAATATAAGTACTGAATTTAATACATATAGAAATCTTCATGTAACAAAAAAACACATTTAATAAACTCCAAATAATGCTTTATTTGGTGACCTAACTAAAGAGTAAGTTCTCCTTCATAACATTATAGTTCTCATCTCTTGATATAATAAATTCATGACTTGTGATGTAAATACTAGATAAACACAAAAGAGGTCATCACATAAACCAAATAAAATAACAAAAAATTAAAAATATTATAATATGCTAACTCAATATAAAAGCAATACCAAGATAACAATATAACTGATTACCATAAAAGAATACCACATAATATAAAGGATCAAATAAAAACTATAATTGAAATCATATGAAATATATATATATACACACACATACACACACACACACACACACGCACACACATATACACACATAACTCCATGAAATATAAGTATTGAATTTAATACATATAGAAATCTTCATGTAACAAAAAAACACATTTAATAAACTCCAAATAATGCTTTATTTGGTGACCTAACTAAAGAGTAAGTTCTCCTTCATAACATTATAGTTCTCATCTCTTGATATAATAAATTCATGACTTGTGATGTAAATACTAGATAAACACAAAAGAGGTCATCACATAAACCAAATAAAATAACAAAAAATTAAAAATATTATAATATGCTAACTCAATATAAAAGCAATACCAAGATAACAATATAACTGATTACCATAAAAGAATACCACATAATATAAAAGATCAAATAAAAACTATAATTGAAATCATATGAAATATATAAAATATATATTTTATTTATCATTTTTATTCTAGTTTCTATTATATTATATTTCATATGATCTAATTTCTCTTATAATCATTATCTTCTAGATAAAATATCTATATAATATCAAATTGTAAATAAAATAAGCTAACATGTACCCAAATAAGGTCATCCTTATCTTAATCACCTTACATAAGATACTTGTTATGCCCCACCTAAAATAAATCTATACAACCTAATAAATATATCCATAATACAATCTATCGAATTAGTGAGAGACTGTCATATAAAAATGAGAACATATGTTACTAAAAATGAGTAAAAATATCATAAAATTCTATAATAAAATTGAAACATTTTAATAAAAATAACAAACACATAATAAAACAACTATTATACTATATGAAAATCTAAAAATCAATATTAATATATAAATTTAAAATAAAATAAAAATATTCTTTCATATATACAATATTATTGTGTGTGTTATTTATAATCAAAATTTATTCGGGTTGAGATCCCTTTTGTTAAAATTAGTAATAGTCGTTAATTTTTAAGAAAGTTCTTACTTATCTAATAATTCTAGAAATTTTGATTCTAAATCTATAATACCTTTAGGTAGACCTTTGTATGGATATATTATTTGAATATTAGTATTTCTCAATTATCTATGAGTTAAAATAGGTTTTGAGTATATTATCTTACATCAACTTTAGTATCAGAATATGATTAGCTTTCAAAACTTATAATTTTTTTAATTTATCATGAAATAATCATCTTTTAATTTTATGCATTTGTTTTTAATTGCTAGAAGTTTCTAAAAATATATTACACATAAAAAATATTGTCAAGTGAACTTGTCTCACAAATATATTTTGTTTTATTTAATGAGTTGAGAGATTAAGTGGAGCAAATCTAAGATAATTAAATAATTTTCATATAAGATTAAGCACAATAAAGGTTTTTGATACGTTTGTGAGGCCACCTTCCTCCAACAACACTTGGATTAGTAAAGAAGAGTTTCATCACTTAAACCCAAGATTTTAGAATAATATTAAAGATTTCATCCTAGCTCTACAAAGTTGAGCTCTTTTTCACCTAGAAAAGATAATGTAGTAGCACTCAGCACGTCATATAGAAGTATCACTTATTGACATGCGTCTTATTCAGACTCGGAGTCATATGCCACAATTGGCCCATATAATTCTCATTAGTCTCTATTATCATTGCTATTGTAGGGGTCAATTATAGTTGACCCTTATTACAATTTTTGCTTACTTTTAACAGTTTGTCAAAATATGTGTTTCTACAGTTTTATTTTAGTCGTTTGAAGAATAATTAGCAATCTTTTTAGATATTATTAACTTTAAATTCAGTATATATCATCCTTTTAGTAGTTTTATAATTTTGTTAGTATAAAATTTAGTTAAAAAATGACTTTAAAAGAGCTAAAATGTGAGTATGGGGTGTTTTTGCCATCGTGCATCACCTTTGCCATCATCTACCATTGTACTATTGTCGTTAGCTCTAGTACCATAGCCTACACTGCCCCGTGTTCCTCTCATGTTGACTGTGCCAATCTGTCAGTCCATGCCAACCTACATGACTCGCTCGACCTATGTCGACCCATCAACACCTGTAGACCCAATCCATGAATGTGTTGGACCCAAAACACGCATGTCAGCTCGTTAATCCACACAGATTTGCTTTGACCTGTGTCGATCTTTTATCATTTTTTCTTTCTTGATTTTTCTAATTTTTTATAAAATTCATATTAATTCTTATCAATAATAATTTAATTTTTATTATAAAAATATTTTTAAAAGCTTAATTAATAAAATAGTAATAAATCGTGAATTTTTTATTTGTTGACTCATATCATATAGTATAATTGAGTCTATTATATTATATAGTTAAGGATTTACAAAAGTTGCACCATTATATTACTCTGATAGTTCCAATTATATCTTTGGTCATACTTCTATGATTTATAGCAATCAATAGATTATATTTGGGATCAAACGTATGATATATATTATGCTTGTTCAACAAATAATGTATTAGTCTAATTCTCATTTAGTACTTGTACGATCTTTGCATTTATGATATTTCTATTTTAACAAAGGTAAGATGCCACATATATTATTATACGACCTATGCCAAATGTCGATCTGACAGTCAAAGAACTAATCGTACAAGTTAAGTCTAGTACTTGTACTAGTACAATGACAGGATAACAACAAATTGTATTTGCCAATTTTTCCTTTTATTTTTAAATTTTATCAAATGTTGTCATATTTGAAAATATTATTAATTTTATAAAATTGATAATAATTATTAAAAAGGAGTTATAAGTTATAAGAAGAGGAAAAAAAACTTAAAAATGAAGTATGAATTAATGTGAATAAAATAATTCAAATTTTATAAAATTTAGACATGAATTGATCGTAAGGCTAAAGGGCCAAAATTATAAAGAATATATTATAAATTAAATTATATGATTTTTTAAAATATTAAAATATTAAATGATATTAAATTTTTTTTAAAAAGTATATAACTAATAGTACTTTTATTATCAATCCAATGATATGAATTTTATAGAAATCAAATATATTTTGATGTTAAAATAAGATGTTAAATTGATGATAAAATTATATTTATCTATTATTTATAACATTATTGGAAAATAAAACTACAAAAAAATAGCAAATGACACAAAAAAATCACCACTTATTGAGTGTGAAAAATAGCTTAACATGGAGTTAAATGGCCAATGTTTGAAAATTATTGAGAGAAAAATTAAGAAATAAGTTTAAAACTAAAGTTTAGTTAACTAATTTTATTTATTTGCTTATGAAAACACATGTTTTTCATTTATTTTTGTATTTTTTCAAAAGCATGAACAAGTGACACATGAGAGGGATCTTTTGTGGGGGAAATGTTTCTATCACTATTTAACGAGTGTAAAGGAGAGAAGAATTTCTATTAAAGTCTTACTTGAAGAAACGAGAAGGGAATTGATTTCTAAATATTCTCACAAAGGCATGCAAAGGAATTGCTCGAGAGAGAGTTATTGTGAGAGTAGTTGACGATTTTCCTTGAACAATCGCAAAGTTTATCTAATGAAGAATCTCTGAGCACGACCATTGCTTTAAAAGAAATGAAATTGACAATTTCTACAATTTGTTGATTGAATTTATTGAATGTTAGATGATAACTGTTGGTATCACTTTATTAAATTAGAACATAATATATATTAAAAATGTTCTATGTTATAATATAATAATAATTTTTAATTTGAATAATATTCATATGCTTAAGATGATAAACACACCTATTAAATGTATATTTTTTGCTAACGTGTTGTTAAATGAAAAAAAAAGTTTCCTTAAGATTATAAAACATGGAGTTCTTAATGACCAACATGCTATGATTACAATGATAGCATACAAAAGATCAATGGTTTAATTTTATGTTTTAACTTTCTATAGATTAAATGACTTTCATAAGTAATATAATACAATTCTTATTTAGTCAAGTCGATTCTTGAGTATTTAATAATTATAATAGAGAATCAACCCATGTTTGTAAATTCAATATAATGTCAAATAAGTTCTCAATTCTTACAAAAACTCTTATAATTACACCCCTTCAAATATCACTTATTATTTTTATTCTTATTAAACAATAAGTGATATTCCATGCATTTCATTTATTTTCCACAATAGTTTATCATAAAAAGAAAATACTCTACCGAAACCTTCCAAACAATACTTTGTAATATTTCAACTGAAATAGCCATTATCTAATAAAGGATAGACCAAACCAACAATAGTTCAATATTCAAATAACTATTATCTACTAATATAAACATCTTATTCTACATTAAAAGGGCACTTGATGTAGTAAATCATCTTATGTCATGATAAAACAAATAAAAATAAAACTATTTAAATGACATTCATAAGTTACAAAGGCATATGTAATTTCCATGCATGAATACATTTAATACAAAGAATAAGAAATATCTTATATTATATCATAAAAGATTTACCACAACCCAATAGGTGACCTGATCAATGGATTTTTGAATACATTGTTCATCTTTATTAACAGATCGATGGATTTTTGACTCTAAGCATATGTTCAAGTAATACTAAAGCATTGGATCGACATTAAGAAAAGCCAATAAAACCCAAAAAAAATGAAGAAAGGGGTGCTGCAGTTTACAAAGCAGAAGGTTCAAATGAGCAGGATTCATTCAACTACCTGCATGCAGTTGATGGACCATAGAAGGTCACTCCCGCTGTTTCTTCCCTGTAACACCAGCCACAACCTGCATGCAATTCATGGAGAATAATTACAAAGTTACAAAAAAAAAAAAAAAAAAAAAAAAACTCCAGATTACATGTTTGATCTTTATTTTTCAAATTTCATTTCTCAATTTTATTTTTATTCACTCTTTTTTTTTAGAAGACTTCTTGCAAATGTTATTTTTAAACTCAGGTGATTTTCAAATCACTATCAAACAAAGCCAATAAAAATCTGTTTCAGCAACCTTATTTTTCTTTGAACCCTTCATCATCTGTGTTCAAATAAGGTTTGCCAGCAAAACAAACTTCCTCTGATGCTAATTGTATTGGTAAAACCTTTACGAATTGTTATCATGATCCACTGTGTAATCTCTCATATGATGCATCCATGGAGGGTGAGTTGTGGAGCTCAATATAGGAGAGGAGGTACCATAGAGCATAGAAAACAGACATAGATAACTTGCAGGTGATGAATATGTGACCTGAATTCTCATGCACGCCATAACCCAAGCATTGAACCATATTAGAGATTTCATTGCAAGAAGGTATGAGTTTGCATCATGTTGTACCTACAAGGACCATATTTCCAAATTCCAAGAGAGTCCTAAGTTCAAACATTGTAGAAATTTTTTATACATTCTAAGCATGGTTATATCAAGTACTTCGCTCCACACAGGGAAACATGCATTCTCAAGGAAATCCTTTTCTTTGTATCGAACCATATTACTTTTCCTCCTAGTGTAAACCAAAGGAAAACTGTTGTCGATCTTTGGCTAAAACAATTCAATGTGACCTAAAATAAGTGTCTACATGTCTTCAGTAAAGAAAGGTCTACACAAGTATGACAAAGATGCAAGTTTTGGCCCAACCTTATAACAGTTCTAAACAGTTTTGACTGGCCTCTTTGATTGGGAGGGGATCCTCAAGAGTCAGGATGTTGTTGGTGGTCCTTTTCTTCCCTTTTCGTGTAGCTAACGATAAAGGTATGTATTAGAAGTACCTATCTTGGATTTAGATAAGGCTAGGGTTAGCATCATAATCTAAATTCCATGGCCACTGTGACGGTCAGTATAAACTCTCAACCTAGAGAAAACATAAAGCAACCAAGAAAATTAGTGTGAGAGGAAAGAGCATAATGGTAGAGAAGAGAATGGGCAAGATAGATAATTCTTCTGATCTCTCTATCCTCTACTAGCAAAAATTGATTCATATTTTACAGAAACACAAAATCTTCTCAGGTTCGCCGTGATATCTTCCCCAGGGGCCATACAATCAATTTTCAATTAAAACAAGTCTTGAACTAAATTCTGCGAAGTTGAACCATTTTGGTTCTACCTATCATTCCCTTCCTTTGAGTATCAAATAATCAAAGAGTATAGAATAAATCCTATTCCAAGAATTAGCCATCCTCTCATCTCTTTTTTGACCTATGACAACTGACTGCTATGAAAAAGACTGAACCATCGAGATTTTGTTTTAGAACTTTTTAGTAATCTGGTTAGAAAGGCAATCAACACTACAGGGATATAAAATCTAGGCACAAAGAGGATGCTTCAATAGAATAAAGATAAGCTTCAAGAGAACTAGGATGAGCATCAAGAGAATAATTCAAAGTTCTTACAAAATTGAATCAAGCAATACCAAACACAATAGATCTTATACAAAACAAGACACCATGAAGCCACGCTCAACAAGCCTTAGCCATAAAAATATTACTAATAAATCAAATAAAAACAATTTGAAAATGAGCTAATATTAGAATAACATATCAATAGAATTCAAGTAATCTTTTGAAAATATGATAATTAGGAAATGTATATTTAATAAAACTAAATTGAATGACATGCAATGTTTGATCCAATAATAGACACGAAGGGAAATCCTTTTTCAAGCATCAAGCCATAACACTCTTTCTTCTAATGTACATACCCAAAGAAGAATATTGTCTCAGTCAACAAATCCAGTGTAACCTAAAAGAGGGAACTAAAAGTTTTTAGAAAATACAAGCACATAGAATATGCAAATTTTAACACAAAACAAAAAGAGATCAACATATGTTTGAACTCATTCCATCAATCTAAAGGGATCCATTTTGTACAAAAAACCACTTTAATACACAAAATATATCCGGTCTTCACCCTTTGGAGCCTCTTGAACTCCAAAAACATTCTTCATCAACAATGTTCCCTTGTCAAAGATCAACCAATCAGCTGCTTATGTTTGTTCATGAGACTGTCATTGGCAATTTGCACCACCTCATTCTATGATATGTTAATGATCAAGGTGATCATTGCTATCTATTTTCTTCTTTCTTTGTATTGCTTTCAATCTCATCAATAAAGTCAAGAGCCTAATTGTGAATCATCTACTTGCACATAATCTCTTTTATATGTCTATAAAATCCTATTGCAAGTGAATAATTGCTAGTAATTTTTAGCTTCTCCATATTGAATTCTTGGCTCCCTTTTGGGATTGACAAATGCTAGCCAAGCATTGTGGCCTCTTACTCTTGGAGTCTCTAGTTATCCACAAAACTAGAGACCATTTGCATAGTTTTCTTTTTCTTCTCTCAATACTTCTTCTTGAATTAAGGTTTGTCATGTGATGTTGGAAATTGTATTTTGAGTTTTCTGATTATCTCAAGGGTGTTTCCTGAAACTTTTTACTTGAAACCTTGTCAATAGGTTCCCTTGAGAACTCTGTCATGGATGTATCAAACAATCTTCTGATCAATAGAGATCCTATTAACTTCTGTTAAAAAGCTCAAAAATAACAATTCTACGTGATGTCAATACTTATCACAAGCTATTGAATATTGACTTGATTACTTTGAGGGCCTGTCATCTAGTGTTAAGAACTGCATCACGAGCTTTATGTATTTTTTTCCATTCCTGGGATTTTTCACGTTAAAATCTCTATTTTATTGTCTTAAACTTTGTTCACACATTGAAACATATACTCTCATCCATGGGACTTTTTAATTATTATATAACTCTGTTTGGAGGAGCTTTATTCCATTCGACCCACCAACAAATTCAACAGTCAATACACATCTTTAAAAAATTATGGCTTATTAGGCATACAAGGCCACATTTTACTTTTAAAATTGTAAATAAAAATAATAGATTAATTTCCATGGTTAAAAAATTGGTGCAAGATATATGTTACATGGATTGCTTACATCACTGAGGGGAGGTTGGGGAACTTGCTTTGCTGATTCTAAAGAATCCAAGATTGGCCTAACAACAGCTGGAAGGAATAAACCTGCAACATGAAAAAAGGAATTAAGAATATAAATATAAAAAGAGAGCTCAGTCAAGAGGTTTCCATCAACCAGATGGGAAGGAAAAGGGTGATGCAAGTGTCGTCAACCAAGTTTATCAGATAGGCAGTTTTCCTAATCCAAACTGTTGCTGCAATGCCAAAATTATTAACTATCATTCGATATTTAATAAATTGACACCCCCTAAGATATGAAGGAATTTTTAATGCATGTTGTGCAATATAACATGAACCCTACAGAAGATACAAAGGACTTTTTAAAAAATAGAAGTCATACATCAGAAGTATGCCAAAGATTATGCTTTCAATACAATGGCAACAAAAACTTTATTTGTTAGCAAAATCCATAATTTGTTTTTCAATTATCAAGCCTAGATTTAAAAAATTGTAATCAAATAGGAAAAAAAGGTAGATTCCTGCACTTTTAAAAAACATCATTTGTTTTTGAAATGTCAGAAATTACAACAATTACAAGAACAAACATCTCAAACATATTCAACACATAAATTACAGAATTATGCATTAGAACAACGCTAACTCTCAGCCTAACAAGGTAACTAAAGCTTTAGGATTAATCATCAATCTTTGATAGTTATTAGAAAACAAAGTGAGCAAATCTTATATGGTAATAATAACATGTTATTTCTAGAATCATGCCATGAATTCTGGAAATACAACTAAAGAAAATGCAACAGCCAAACATGCCATACAAAATTCTGATAAATATCAAGAATAGCGACAAACAACAAAACTAATAAGCATAATTACCAATAATAGTCGGACAACTTTCATTCAATGTTCAAACATGTAGAATTCATAAATGATGTTAGGCATATAGAATGCAAACTAATAAATTGGCATCATAAGGAACATTCTAAACCAATTTGGGAACCATGTCAAAATATCAAATCAAGGAATCCTATGTTAACCATCATGGTTCTTTTGACATTGAGTAATACCCATTGGTTTGACCCACCCCATGCTACTTCCATAAGAAAGAGTAAGGTTCGGCATCTATCAAACAAGACATTAGGCCTATTTTACCAAAATATTTGTTTAAATGAACGAGATAAGGTCACAAACATCTAAATTACTGGTATTCCATGAATATAAAAGCCAATTAATTGACAGTGGCGATGTATCGCAAGAAACAATACGAGCATGACAAAAATTGCAGACACCAGTGTATTTTCTAGTAAGACGGTAAAGAGAAACAGGAAAAATCAGTCCATATTTCCTGACGAAGAATCCTACGAAGTAATAGGGTAAACCTAAAACAGCCTGTCAAATATGTGTCCACAATCGTACAGTAATCCCCACGATGCCTATGATTTCCAAAAAAAACAACAGACTATGCTGCTATTTCTACAATTTGAAACAAAAATAGATCCATTAAATAACTAAATCGTCATTGGAAAAGTTTAATTTCTACGAAAACGAATCTAGTTTGGAAAGGCACGCATTCAAGGAAACAACAAGGGTTTCTGTTTGCTGGAAAAACTACCGACTCCGGCGATGAGGCAAGAGGCGGTCACTACCGGCTCTTGGACGGCGAACACCTTCAGCTTCTCCATCAGACCCATCTCTCCGTACTTCTCCGCGCTGAATCGAGTATCGAAGGTCGGAGCTTAATTTACAGCACAGCACGATTTTCGAAGGACTAGTTTTTTTTAAAAAAATTTATAAATTAAAGTTTTTTATTTGTAAATATTTTATGTTAATAATCTAAGAGCATGAGTTATATGATTCAAAATTATCTTTTAAATAACAGTATTAATACTAATGTTTCGAGATCGAATGAATAAATTAAGCTATTAATAAGTAAACATAAGATAATACTTTACAAGGGATAATTAATATAAAAATTATATGTGAGAAAATATTTTTATTGAATTTATGTTTTTTATGAATTACAATGTGGAAAAAAATCAAAAAAAAAAAAAAAAAAAGGTCATGTTCGTGGTTGGGTGATTCTAAGAGAAATCCAAAGATAAAATATAGTTTGAAAGAAATAAAAGAAAATAAAAAAAGAATAAAAAAAAAGTTTAATTCAATACAAATTTAGCCAACTTAGTTTGAGATCAAGAAAGATTTAAGAAATTATTTAAAAAAGATTTTATAAGCCCAATTTTGATTTAACTTGACACTTGAATGTTTTCGTAGATTTCATCATTTAACTTTCTATAACTTATAAAACCAATTAGAGCATCCAATTAGATCAAATTGTTTGATCAATTAAAATTTTGTGATGGCAATCACAAAAGCCGATTAGACAAAGCAAACAAATTATTGGATTACATAAAGCCGACCATCTAATCAAATGTATAATAAATATCAAATGATTTATTGTTGTTTTTAAAAATAATAAGTGACATACAACCTAAAAAGTCATGCCCGATGAGGTCAAATTTATCTATGATTTTTTAGTTAGGCAAATCAAGGAATGATGCAACTTAAGAATTAATAAATCTTAATTGAGATATCCATTTTAACAAATAAATAATATATTATTTTAATTTTTATGAGATATATAAAAACAAATTTATTTGTAAAATAATTTATCATAATAGAATTGAGTGTTTTAAAGATATCACTCTTAACTCAGATGAATACAATTACATATTTTTAATTCTCTATGCAAAATGACTAAATTATAAGTTTAGAGACAATTTTTAATTAGATGTTGACGTCATGATCATGATATAACCTCATTTGATAGTTAATAATGCTTTGTATAAGAAAACTAAGTATAAATATTGATGTCATATCTTTATCAATGATTTAGATATTTACTAATACTTTATAAAATATGACTAAATATAAATCTAAATGTTGTACTTTATGTATGGATGATAGTTTATTTATGTTAATGAGTAAAAACAATTTAGATATGACTAAAGAACAAATGTCATTATCAATATATTTCTAATTTTATATCTTGGATATTGGTTTTTGATACTTTATATCATGTGTATATGATATAATTTATATATTATAGAGATTTCTTTATTTAGATATTCTAAGTTATATGATTTGAGATTAGATATAGTTTAAATTTTATTTCATCATTAGATCCTTAAATAATATATATTATCAAGATTTCTTTACCTATGTTTAATATTTTATTATTAACATATCATATGATTAATTTGAGGTTGGTCTTAACAATAATTCACTTTCTTATGAAACTATGTTTTTAATAATAAAAACTTTTATTTTAATTTATTTTTCATATTCTTATTTATAGTTTTAAATAATTTATTTTTATATAAAATGTTATTTTTAATTTACAATTACCACACCCCACAATAATATCCATTGAGGGTATACACTCACTCCCCTTTAGTAGCCCTAGACCTTACCTAAAGGCTCAAAACACATTATTTGTCTAAAGATACATATCACTTGATTTGAGAGCCATCATGCCAACCTTGTCTCTTTGTAATGTTCTCATCTACCCAATTGTTAATCATCTCTTAAGTATGAGGATGTCATATCTACATGATGACCCAAAAATGGTCATCACTAGTTGACTAATCACATCAAATATCATATGTGAATTCATGTAATAAGATCAACTCAACTAAATCTCATGTTAATAATGCCACTATTCTTTCAATTGTTTTCACTGTAAACCTAAGGATAAAGGACTGATTCAAAGGAATTGATCGAAGTACCTTGTAATGTCTAACTAGGTGCATTTGTCACTCATTAGAGCCCTGTGAAAACAACAAAAGAGTATAAATCTGCAGGTTTTGTAATAACCAAGAATTAGGAATTCAAATCCTGCAAGTCTTAGAAAGAACAACCTGGAGGTTTATGTTTTGCAAGGCTACAGGCAGCTGCAATGAGACATCATTTAACAACTAAGAGAAGCAAATCTAAAAAGTTTAGTCAATAGCCAAATAAAACATGCTTCATCATTAAGCAAATACATATGAGCATTGGAGTCTTCCACAACTCATTACACAAATAAAGAGCTAGATAAGAGAAGGGTTGATACAAAAAGTATATTATACACAACCTTGCATTACATTTTCATTAAGATGGTGCTTTCCATGACTTGAAGTTATGACCTCTAGCATCATTAGGTCAAGACTCCCTTGTAGTTGCTATTAGGTGCAAACGAATTGATTTCGAGTAGTTTTAAGTACGACCCAGAACCTAAATCCAAAATTATAATCTATTGCATTCCAAAGAAATAGTGATCATGTAAACAATTACAAAAAATAATTTTATTATGATGGCAAAACAAGGTCTTACTAAGTCCAGAACATAATATTTGAGACAGCACTTTCAAAGTAACAAGAAATAGTTGTGTCACAGATTAAGAAAAATCAAAATTTTTCAACAGCAATGTTGGATGTTTATTACATTTTTGTTTTGGAAGAAGAAATTTAAACTTCTCAGTTCAATGGGCAAGAGATATTTTCACTTGTTCTACCTAATGCATTCAAGTATTTGAATCCCTTGCTGAAATTTTTAGTGGTTTCATTTGTCATGGTTTAGTTTGGAGATAGTTTCAACAAAAAAGATGAAACTAAAAGTAGAATCAAAAGACTACATAATTTCAACCAAAGTTTCCCTCATTGAAGTATTCAAGGCTCATTTGATCTCAAATTTATTCAATAAACATGCCATGAATTTGCCTATAGTCATTTTCAATGTAAAAACACAATATTTAGTATGTTGAATTAGCTAGACTTTCAAATTTATCAACAACAATCCTTAACAACAAAAAAAAAGTAGGGTGATCTTTATCAATCCCTTTTCTTCATTGCAATTTCCAAATATACACTATGATTACACTAAAACAATGCAAACCCTTACCTTTATGCAAGATTGATTTTATTACTCTTCAAAATTACGAAGGGTACAAAAAAAAGAAGCTCCTTGAGCTGAAGTACAACTAGATGATTGGAAAGCCACAAGAAGCTACAGGGCATAGAACTTTGAATAACAGCAACCACCCACAAACAAAACAGTATGAACATGAGCAATTTTCCAATAGCTCTTAATCAGAGGAGCAAAAGAGAAGGAGGTACTCAACTGTAACTACAGAAGCTCTCAAGTTTCAAATTTGGTTTCTGACTGTGTTCAAACTTCAGGAGTTTCAATATATAGTTTCATGCCTCAATTTTGATTATATTTTTAATTCAATATAAAGTTTGAAAAGGCAAAGCACTATAAGAAATAATATAAATAACTTGAAAACTTTTTGTTACATGGATTATAGTTAGTATTGCTATTAATTATATTGTAATAATAAATTAAAAAGCAGTGCATAAACACAAACTATGATTAATTGATTGGTTATAATAAATCATTAGATGATTAAAAACTCAATCATTCAAAACAAAACTCAATAAATTGACTGACAGCATATTTAAAATAAAATAAAAAATGTGGCCAAAATCATTGACATTGGTTGAAATCCAACACTAGGTTTTACCAAATCCAATTGAAACCTTTTAAGTTATGACCCAAACAATCAAAATTGATAGAAATCCATTTGTTTTACCAGAAGCATCAACCTTCAAGATCCATATCCAAATAGAGTTCTTTGATTATATAATATATGATAGAAAAATATTCCATACAACTCACCATAGAATTCTCTCTCAACAACCTAGTGCAAATGTCACAAAGTTTCCCAACTCTATATATAGACGTGGCCTAATCCTTAATATAAGTATGTGATGAACTTAAAAAATTTAGGTAAACTAATAATACAACTAACAAATCATTATGAAATACAGTATAAGAAAAAACTCATAATAAAAAAAAAACAAATGTATAACATCCATGAAATATTCAAATAAAAGCATGTCATTAATGTCACTTATGTATAATACATATCATGCTCATCTTTATGCATATATATATATATATATATATATATATATATATATATATATATATATATATATATATATATATATATATCATGCTTTTTTAATGTAATATTTATTATTCTTTAATTATCTTTTTATTATTCTCATCTTTCTCAAAATACAAGGGCTTAGATTTTTTTTAGATGACTATTATTCTATTATCATGAAATCTTATCTAATCCAGATCTATTTGATATCATATTATCCTATATCTAGATCTTAACCCATAGACAAATCATATAATTTTCATTCATGCAACGCATAACGATAGCAATAATATAATATCTTTGCTTGTCCTACCTTGCACAAAGTGCTAACTATAACAGAGCTCAACTTATCAAACCCTCTACCAAGTGCTAGTGATAGTCGAGTTTAGATAATAGTTCGCTCATCAAGCCTTGTACTAAGTACTAGCTATATCGATATGATATCATCTCCACTCATCTAACTCGTAATGATAGCGTAATATGATTTTTAGGAATATACATATTAAAACATTATCATCATATTATATCATATTTCATAAGACTTATATAACCTATTTTCTTTCGTTTCACATGTAGTATTCTTTTGTTTTTACGCTTTAGCATTTCCTTATACCATGCTTTGATATACAATAATCACATGCATTATACATGAAAACAAATATCTCATTCTTAATACACAAATATGGTGCTAATAAGCATACCATTTTTTAATAGAATATTTGCATTTATCAACTAATATCACACTATTATGTTCATATCAAATTGTGCACAACTCAATCACAATGTACTCACTTTTTTGAGGGAGTAAAACTCTCTATTTCTCAAGGCACCAAACTCAATCACAATATATTATCAGATTCTTATTTTTCTCAAGACACCAAATTCCTTATTTCCAAAATTACAAAACACCCACTCCTCAAATTGTGTTGATCAGACCAGCCCATTGGACCATCCGATCAGCACCATGTACTATTCATAAGCTCAAAGGATGGTACATTCCAACTGATCAGGTTGTCCATTGAGATCAACAAACTGTCCGATGCTTCAATTAACTGTCCAAATAGCTTCTTTGTTGTGATACTCAAACTCCAATTTTCCTTGATTCATTTGTTCAGAAAACAACTTCCACGATCTTGTGCAAAGCAATTCAGGAAGCAAAGCAATAAACCACAAGATGCACACGTTAATCATCCACTCTTGATGGTAAATACCACAAAGTCAAACGCTAAGGCCACAAACGGCTCTCTAAGCTCTCCGAGCAGATCCAGCATACAAGAAAAAGGAAAACAGCAGCAAACGTTTTTAAAAAACTTCATGCAAAAGGTTACCTTGCTAAACTTCTTTATGCATGCAGCAATTCAACATCTTTTCTAAAGGATTCTCAAAGATCTTTGTTGCAGCAAGCTGGAATCCCTCTGTTTTATACTTTGCCAAGAGTTACTTCACAAGCAAACAAGCATGCATGGAAACCAACTTAAAAACTTACTTTTCACATAAATAACAGCTAACAACCCTTCTTATTTACCTTCTAACCACAGCTGCAGCCCTGAATCTTTCTTCTCCAACTTCCTTCTTCCTCCAGCAGTACCTTTGCTCAAGCTTCTCTTTCCCTTCTCTTCTTCTTCTAATTCTTGCTGAAAACTGTAGCTGCAGCTCTTGTTTCACAAGCAGAAACTCCTGGTTTCTGCTCAAACAGCAGCACCACTTCTCCTCAACATGACACCTTCTCAAGTCTCCAGCAAACCAAACCTTCGGCTGCAGTTCTTGCAATGCAAGGGAAAAAACAAAAAAAAAAAACAATCTACCCTGCTTCTAATCCCATGGCAGCACTTAGTGTTCGAACTCAAAAGAAAAAAAGGCCCCTTGGCTGAATAAGTTAATTGAAACGAAATAGCAGCTGCTTAAGGGCAACCATTCCAAATAGCCCCCTTACTGCTTAATAGGGAAAGATCTGCTTAAGCATAAAAAGAATATAATTCCTTTAATTCAATAATTTTTCAAAACAATTCACAACAAGTTCAATTGTTTTCTAAAAATCACAAACCACATGCTAATGTATTTTTAGTGATAAACTCTTTCCAAAAATATACTCACCATCAAAATTTGACATACTTCAACTAGCACGATTCATGAGACTCACCCAAATATTAATATTTTGTTGTGCTCAATCACATTTCAAAATATCAATTTCATTAATCAAGATACTAGTAGTACACTCTCAAAGCATAAACAACAATACACAAAATAATGATTTGGGATGTTACAAGTTTGATCAGGAAAACCACTGAAAATGGTTTGTCAATGAAGGTTACATATTTGGGTTAGAAGAAACAACCTAGAATATTATAGCTGCTCATGTTTATTTTGGGCTATTGATCTTCCTATATGCTAGCTTCATTTCAAAAGTTCTCATTCCTCATGCTTCTTCCTGCCTACTGGCCTGTAGTGCGTATTTAGTTCACTGCTTTAGGCGTTAGCTCTATGGCATTTAGCCAGTACAATTTCAATTTCAACAAATATGCAATTTGACAATCAACATCATGTTATTAATAGTTGGACTGATATCAACAATTGTGCTAATCTTGGGATGAAAGTAATGTGTGAACATAATGCTCATAACTTTCCTCTAGATCTAGCTTCTCTACGAGCACCATTTACAAATGGGTAAGACAATTGCATTTATAAATATATGACATGAATTTTTTCAGTTAGTAATTCTCCAACATCTTTTTCTTATGAAAACATGAAGAATAAGCTACCAAGGGAATTTCTCATGTATCTAAATTTTTATTCTTTATCGTAAAAGAAAGACCTCCCCACAAAAGAAGGATACGCGCCTAGGTCAAGTATCAATAACAGCTAATGACAAGATTTATTATCCTTTCTCGCATGCCTCGCGAGTGATACTGGGTGCAAATTCTCCAAATTTGTGGCCAAAATCCAATATATAAATCAATAAATGCTCCTTTCCATTATGAATAGCAATTGTATAGCAAATCATTGTCGGTATAATAGTGAACTTGATGTAATTTAGAAATAACACTATTACTAAATGCCAAGGTTTTATTGCATGATATATGATACAAAATATTTGCCAACAAAGCATAATTATATTAAATATAATTATATTTTAAAGTAATACTAAGGAAAAGATGATTAGAATTCTTATGTTTACAAAATGCACAAACAAAAACTATAACAAATCTTGTATTCACTTAGTTCTAATCATTTTCTTTCTAATGAAGATGACTTTCAATGTCAATATTTTCATCTCTATAACATTTATTCTATTTGTAAATTTGTACATTATTAGACAAATATTTTCACTGCAAAACAACATTACTAGTTAATATTACTATCGTGTGAGACTTACCTTTGATATTAAGTGGGACATTATGATCATATAATATTTCAATAAATTCAGTTTCACCTATTTAAATCTTATTAGTAACATCAGCATCAATTTCTTCATTTGGGAAAATATAACCTAGATAATCAGATGTTTTATTTTTCAATACTTAATAATCATCAATTGTAATTTCTACACTATAATATTTGCATTGTAACTAAGCTTGCATTTAATATTTTTATTTTTAAATCTATTATCACAAAACCCGTTAAGAATCCAACATTGTTACTCATAACTTCACTTTGCTTTAACCCCTTCTCTAGTTTTCTTAATAAGTATAATATCACTAGTAAAACATATACAATATAATACATAATCTTGAAAATGACTAATTAACATCTTTAAATAATGCAAAAGATTATAAAAAGCCATGATGAATCCCGATTCTAAAGAGAAGATACTACTACATCCATCTTGAGTACAAATATCATTGCTTCAATGTACATGTTTTAACTTCACATATTCCAAATCTTTTCGTTTTAAAATAATAGTTCAATGGCTTTGAAAGGAAAAAAGCTCCATCTATCTTCTACCATTAATTAAACAAAAGTGATGTAGGTATATGAGAATTATGACAGTATAAAAAATGTTTACATTGAAACGTGGAAAAGTAATTGTGGGCTGATCATACCTTTAGCTAAGAAAATGAATACAATTGAATAATAAAATAATGATATATCAAAGATTTTGTAGGAATAAACTATTTATACATTAGCAAGTAAATTTTATAGTTGTTTGCTTGTCAATCACATAATTGAAAAGCACTACTAACGAGTGATGTGCATAATGCTATAAAATAGTTCTTGGGTGCACACCAAATACTTAAATTTGAATAATCCAAATAATTTCAATTTTTGAAAAAGAAAATCATTGTAAAGAACTTTTATCATGCAACATCAATAATAAGTCTTAACCCTATTATAATCATTAACATAAAGATTCTTAAACTATTATATTTTATCATCAACTCCATTATATGGGGCCTACGTCCAACATATTCAACCATCCAATCCTAGTCTCTTTGAACTAATTTTCATAATTACTTATTAATCTTATTTATTTATTTTTATTATTTGTATTGAATTAAATTTTAAAAATTCCTAACATTCAATAAGTGTATGGAGTGGTAATTTCTCTATAACATTGGATTTGAAGACAACTCTTTTGAAGTATACATACTCCATAGAAGAACATGCATTAGTAGTTAAGCTTACAAGAGGATAGAACCCATAAACAAAAAATAAAAAATTCACGTCCTTTAGTACCAAACATACCTAGCACACAAATTTTGGTAATTCAGATCCTCGTCTGAAAATTGTCGCACATTGTGCATGTACTAGTGTCCAACTAGTAATCTTCAAAACTGCAAGAGGAAAAGGTACCAAGGTCTTTAAAGTAAATGTACTATGCCAAAAAAAATTTTATTCTCTCATTTCAGCTGTACAAGCTTTACTGAACCATCTCCACCACATGTAAGAAAACCATTTGAGAAGACCTGTATATCCGTCACTGCAGCCTGCAACGTTCATAGCAATGATATTGCATAAGTTAAAGGAATATTTAGCTGATCATGCATTAAGTGACACTTAGTGCTAGCCACTTTGATATATATGCTCCTTACCCTGACAACAGCACCAATATTTCTAGAGTTTGGCTGAAGAAAAGTGTGCCGTTCATGAATTTTTTTCCAGTGAAAAACCAACTTTGCATTTTTGGCATCCCAAAGCTTCACATCTCCATCTTTACTCCCAGTCAAGAACATGGTTGAGCAAGGAATGGTTGCTATCTTTGTAATGCTTCCTGAAACATTGACCAAAAAGTAAAGAAAATGAGCATGCAATTCATTTAAAGAAAAATAAGCAAAAGAGTGAACTGCATACCTAAATGAGCCTTTGGAATGTACCAAATCATCCCCTTTGCATTCTCAATAGTCTTAGGATCATCATAACCGTTGGAGGATCTTATATCTAGAGCACTAGGACATCGGTACTGCTTGCCTCTTCCATTTGCAATGTACCGGAAGTCATGCAGCCCCAGGTCACCATTTTTTCCACCCGTAATTATCAAGGGTGAAATGGAACCAGTACCCAGACCATTGTCAAAGACCGAAAGGGAACGAGCACCACCTTCACGATAAGAAAAGGTAACTCGTTTAAAGAATGATCTTTAGGATGAACACTATAAAATCTTGTGAACATTTGGGCAAGGAGGAATGTGCAAGTTGATCCTTGTTTCTCGCTAGAATCTTGTATCACCCTCTCGATCTTACCTTGTATGGCCCAAAATTTTTATCTTATACATTAGGTGCAATTCCATGTATCTCCCTTATCCGCAGTTATAGGCATGCAAATACTCTTGGTGCAATTTCATGAGCATCTTTTTGAACCTTAAAATTGCAGTTCGACACTTACAATGCTGAAAAAACAACTTTCATTTTCCACTTACTTCAAAAAATCTTTAGTAATAGCAGCCAAAAATACAACTATTCTACATATTATCTCCCAACTTAAACATTGTTTTTTGAATTCGTTGTGTAAAAACATCCATCTAAACCCATTTCTGCCTCAATAACCCATTTTCTTTTGTCAACATCCTTGATGCATGTCATTTGAGGTAAGTATTAAGCTCAACGAACCTCTGGTTTGTGCAGCCATCGTTAAGTTTTTCCTTACTGTATACATTACTAAAACCGTGTGTTCACATATATTCCGAGCCTCTCTCAAGTTGATTTTACCTCCCCAAATATTCAACTCTTGCAACCTTAACATGCTTTAGATCATTGCAATCTTAAAATGCTTTATCTCAAGTTGTTGCAATATTAGCATGCTTTCTATTTCTTATTTTCACCTGAAGCATTATTATGATATGCAGAATATAATTACAATGCATAATCCCACTAAGTGGGATACGCTACATGAATTCTTTGGCTTAATTATGCCATATTTAGTAATAATTATTCTTTAATGTCCATACATGCTACTTCATTTTAAAATTTTGTCTCACCCCTTTATGTTTTACCTCTTCTTCTACTCATAGAGAAAACATTCCAAAACATTTTAAAATAGGGACATTAAATGACTAGGTTTAATAAGCCAAAACAATCTAAGCTGATTTTTAGTAAGTTTAACCTCAAATTGTGCTACAATATTATTATCCCAATACATTCATTTATAATCACATCATTTTGAGAATATCTACTTATCGGTCCTGACAATTTCATCACTGTAATAGTTATTTTATTTGTATAATTGACATTTATAGCAAGTTTTATTATTATCTTATTTATCTTAAATCATAATGGAAGACTTTGATCACACTATACACCAGAAGTACTTCTCTATTTCATCCAATTAGCTTATAATCTATTATTAAAATCACTGATACACAATAAAGAAATATGGAATGAAGGATGCACTTTAAATTTACCAATCACCAATATGACCAACATTTGTTAACAAGCTATACCATTCAACATAGAAGTAGATACCCTTTATTGTACCCAACTGTAACAAGGTGGGTTTAGGAATAGAAAGTATGAAAACAATCCTTAAAAGGCTTCTCTACAAATCACCAATCTGACATTATGCATGAATCACAAAGCATGAGCTGCATTTGGTTTTCTTCATAATTGGATTCTATGAGGTTGGCTCATCATGATTTTAGTTTGTATGCAAAAATATGCCATAAAAGGCCCATTGTTTCACATACACCTTGTATATGACTGCACAAAGGTTGTTCACCCTGAAGATCATGAGCTTCTTTCACGGATCATTTTAACAACTGTATTGTGATAATTAAACAACTTAATTTGCTGGAAGCAATATCGAGAATGAGGTGAAAGCCCTAATCTTGTTGTCATCCCAACCAGAGATTTGGAATTCAAAACATACCATGATTAGAATGCTATTAGTAAAGTAAAGGCTAAAGCTACAAGAGATTCAAAATCTAATTTGAGCAAAGAAATCAAACATAAGGAATCAATGGAACCATTTGATTCTATTTTGACTATTGAAGGAAAAGGGTGTAATGTGCCGTGCAAGTGTACTGGTTTGAGAAAGTAAAAGTTGAAGAGATGTAATGCCTTGCGATAGAAGATGGAATTGGTTTGTTAGAATATGACAATAAGGAACATCTAAAACATGATTGTAAAACTACAAAAGAAGAAAGGTGATCAAACCAATGAAAAGAGTGCATCTATAAAAGTAATGGATGAGAGTTTAGAACTTGAAAGTCCAAAAATCAAACATCAAACATCAAACATATCAAAGTTTATGCTTTAAGATGTAAATTACTTCTAGATTTGGGGAATATTATCTCAATCATTTAACTAGAGAGTATTGCCATTGCATTATATTTGAAGACAACATGTGAAATATTATAAAATGTGCATTGATGGTTGCCTATGGCACCAAAAACAGAAATGTATATTGGCTAATTGCCATAGGTAAACTTTTATTTTGTCCAGTTCCCTTGAAGATCATCAAATGTGGCATAATTGACTTGGGCACACGGGTAAATAGGCATGGGGATTATGAAATGACTACCTACCAAATTTGAAATCCAAAAGGTTTACATATGTATCTTCAAAAAAAGTTTACATATGCAAGGATTATTTACTTGGATTACTTTCTCAAAGATTGACCAAGAACTATGACTAGGTAAGATAGATCCCATCCACAAAAAAATATTGAACTTAACTCCAATGCCATCACTTGGAAGATGAACGCACAGTGTAATATCCGTTGATGACCACACCAAAAAGGTCCAATTCTACTTCCTAAAGAATAAGTCTGCTAACTTCAACGCCTTTAAGAGATGGAAAGCAGAAGTGAAGTTAAAGATGAACAATATCGTTAAGGCATTAAGATAAGGCAATGGTAACAAGTATAAGAGCAATAAATTCCTCTAATACAACAACACTCTTCAATTCATATGATAAAGACAATTCCCAAATAAAAAAGATTTTGAACAAATGTGCTGGTTTGCCCAAGCTGTTTTGGGTAGATGGCATAAATATTTCAAGCTACCTAAACAAGAACAGAGTTTAAATGCTTGTTGTATACACACATTGACTTGAAGCGTTAAGAAAAGCTACTTGATAAAACTATACAATGTTATTTCATTGGCTATAGCAAGAATAATGTTGGCCACTGTTTCTACGATCCAATACAATGCAAAATTATCTAGACAAATGATTCAAAAATTCTGGAAGTACATCTGTACAAGGATTAATATGTCAGAGTCTAATAAGGAATACATCCATAAAGTAAAAGTTGATATAGATAGGAAGATTTTTCTAGTTGTAGCACCTAAGGCATTGTCATTGATTCAATAAAAACTTAAAGCTACAAACAAGTATAGGTTTAGTTTGGTCACAACCCTACCACTCGTATGGAGGTGAAGGCACACACCAAAGCCATTTCAATTGTATTCACTCTCTTCATTATCTGCTATTGAAAGATATGTGAAAACCAAGTTGTTTCTCCGAGGCTAAGTCCACAATTCTTTCAAGTTTGAGCTTGTAATAAAGAAAGAGATCACATCATTTAAGAAGAATGATATTACAAACTTGCCTGTGCTGCTAGATGGAAGGACTAGCAAAATACGTGTTTAATGGATGAAAGAGTGGGTTAATAGAAGTAAGCACTACAACCACACATAATCAAACCTTTTCTAAAAAAAAGGAATTGACTGACAAAATATTCTCATTCATCGTAAATTTTACAATTATATAACTATTGTTGGGTATTATCATAATCGTGACCATGGAACAACTCGACTTCATGGCTAACTTTGTCCATAGTGACTGGGATGAAGAAATCTTCACCGAACAACTTGAAAGGTTTCAAGTTATGGGCAAGAAGAAGCTAGTGTGTAGACTACTCAAAAAAAAATTACATGGTCTAAAACAAATTCTAAGGTAGTGATACATATACTTTGATACTTTTGTATAAAATGCAATTATAAACAAAGAAACATGGACCATGCATGTTACTTTCAAAAGTTGGATGATTGCTATGTGATTTTGTTGTAAAATGTTTGATGACATGATTACCGATTCAAGTATGGACAATATCCATGAACTAAAGAAAACATTTAACATCAACTTTTGAAAAGAAATCTAAGTGCCGTAAGTTATTCTTGGTATGCATATTTCAGGAAACAAATCTAAGAGAACACTGAAATTAGCAACCAAAATTTATATTTGTAAGTTCTAATAAGTTCAAATTTTCAAATGCTAGATCAAGGATACTCCATTGTGTTTAATCAAGTAGAAATTAGTCAACAAGTATACTTAAGGAGCGGGATTTCATAGCTAGGATATGATAAAATAGCTTCTTCGTTATTTGAATGGAACAACAAAGATGGGCCGATGTTTCCAAATGAATGGTCTAAATTTATAGGGATACACTAATATTAATCTTGGAAGAGATGTAGATGCACCTTTGGATGTGTATATACTATTGCAGGTAAGACAATAAGCTGGATTTCATAGCTTTAGAAGTGTATGGCTCACTCACATAAGCTAAGTAAATAAAAATTTCAGATTCTAGCAGAAAAATGCTTCAGTTATACAGAAATTAGGTAAGGAACAATAAGATTATACTAAGTTTAGCGATAGTCATAGTGCAGTTGGTATGGTGAAGAATCCCGCATTTCATTCCAGAATAAACAAATTCATTTCTGGCATCACATCAAAACTTTTATTGGAGGAGCAATGCCATAGAAGGAAATTCTTTGGACGTGCAATTCAACATATATGTTAACCAATATGGTCACCAAAGACTTTATTCCACCTCAACTGGTTTGTGCATAAAATACGGAACAAGAGTACAACATCAAAGAAATAGAAGATCTGCAAAAGAGAAACTCATAAAAGCAACGCTCTTTTCGGGAGTAATCAGTTTCTAAGTGGGAAATTGCTATGGGAATGAAGCTTTATTGGGCACACAATTTCATACTGACAAAACTTGTGCCCATGTATATATATCAAGCATAATCTTACTGATACAATGCATGTATTTAGAGCTTACCAAGTGGGTGTAACATTATGGGCTATCTATGCAGGTCTAAGAAATATATTTACAAACATTTACAATACGGAGACCATGAGAGATAGTTTAGGCATATCTTCTGCAAGTGTTCTTAGAAGTGTTAGAGGAAAGATGGTTAATTCTTATGGGCATATCTTCTGCAAGTGGTCTTAGGAGTGTTAGAGGGAAGATGGTCAATTCTTATAGCTTCTGCAAGTGGTCTTAGGAGTGTTGAGGGAAGATGGTCAATTCTGATTGTTTTGCAAATATACTGTTTCTCGGTTTGAAATAAAATAGGGTGACTTTTCTGTTCATTATTTTTTTTCTTAAATTCCATCAGTTTGGCGAATGAAACTTTGTTGACTATTATTTATCTGGACTTCCAAAACTATACCCTGCATTCTAGATTTTAACCCATTGTGTGTCTGATTACATTAATTAATAGTTCGCACTTAGAAGAACTTCTACCCTAAGAGTAATTTAGCTAGATAATCTCACCTTCGTTATTAAAGATGCATCACTCCAAAATACCACACCAAATAAATCTTGACGATCACATCTCTTCTGCTTTGTAAAGAAAATGTATCCATTAAGAAGGTATTATCTCATGGAAAACGATTGTTTTGATTAATGATCATAGCCACACTTACATATACAAAGAGGCCACTACACTTTTATTAATTTCTCAAGCTCCAAATATACTGGCATGGATACTGATTTGAATTTGATTCATCAGCAATATGCAAAAATAATAAATATCAGCATAAATCTTCAGCTTTTACATGCCAAGAAAAGGAAATACCTTCATGACACACAAGAGATGCCTGAGAAGCTGCTGGAGGCGCCAGAGTATCCCAAACGAGAATATTGGCACCATTTGAATTGAAACCAGCGGTAGCCAGTATTGATCCACTCGCAGCCACATATGTAACATCTCTGCAATATTTACAATATATTTTTGTTCTTTCCAAACAGACAACCAAAAAGAAAGCAGCAAAATATCACCATATTTTATCGACATGAAATCACATACGATGCATGATTGTTAAACAAATGGGCTGATTCTGTTGAATGGACGTCGCCCTTCCCCCCAACATCAACTTGCCAGGTGCATACCATGCCATCCAATGCAGCTGTAGCAAATCTATGCCCAGACTGATCAAATTCCATGGCAGATAATGAAGAAAGTTTATAATGTGTAGGCACATTGGCTGCAGGAAGAACACTATAAGTCGCTGTTGCTCTATCCATGCCAAACTGAATGGTAAAGCACATGTTCAGTAGAAGTAAAAAAGCTGGAATAATTTAAAGGCAAAACTTGCAATCATCATTTAAGCAACTTGAAATTTTCTTTAAACAATAAATCACTTTTCAATTGAAAACCTTCTAAATCCTGAAAAGTACCATTATCTAAGTTGGAAAGTCAGCATCATGTAAAGCACAACACAAAACTTTGGTAACAAATTTATCATCACAAAGATAAGGACAGCATGACTACAGAAGGACAGAAATTTTGATGATACATTTATCATCACGAAGACCTAACACTACCATACGGTAAACACAAAAGTTCCAAAATCACAATGTTTAAAAGCTTGAAGAACACACTGTATAGATAAACTAGAATTTTCACAATTTGAGCACAATTATTTAAATTGATTTACAAAGAAACAACAAAATTGTTATCAGCTAGGTAGGTTTCTTCTGCCAACTCTAAGTTTTCAGTTCGGTTGATTTTGTGCTGTATTTGCCCTTTGTAAATGGACGTTTTAAGAAATTTGTTGAGAAGTTGCTTTCATAGAAGTTGTTAGAATCAACGAAAAATAAAGTTTATTGCAGGAAACATTCAACAAGCTTTTCTGTGCTCTTGCAGTCGGAGGTGGTAATGGATGAAAATCGGGCACCAAACATGTCTTGACAGGACTACAATCAAAATTTTATTAACACATCTAATTAGTCTACGTCGGCAGTAAGCAATCAACTATTGTAGTCTGAAGAACCGCAAACAGTAAGCAGGAAATTGTTTGATACATTGATTTTGTTTTACAGCTCAAAACTTTTTGAAGTAGTTTCCTCTAATATCTGCCACACTAATGCAAGTATAAAGAATAAATTCATGGGACTCCTTAAGAATCTCATTTTCCAACCAGGCTTCAATGAGAACAGGTAGCAACCAACAGCTGTCTAGTTCACTCCAACATAATTAAGTGGAATAGCTTAGCCTCTATCAAAAATACACGTCCAAAAAAACATTGAACCCTCTCATTAACTGTTTAGATTATTTCTAAATTGCATTCTTAGACGATCAACCATCCCACTGAATATATGTCAATAATTTATTTGCGTTACCTAGACACAGGACATCATAAGGCAGGCACATGCATGCAAAGTTTGTTGCTGTTTTTAACTTTGTATGACTCGATTGTTATCACTTTTGAAACAATGCGGCATTGTTTCAATAAACTATATTCCAACACAAAACTAAATATCTTAGCTTAAATGAGCCACATTTATGTATATAATATCTTCCTATGTGACAGATGTGTATTTGCCAAAGGATACACAGGGAAAACCAATCAAGTAAATTTCCAAACAAAATAAAGATTTTTCCATAAAAACAAAAAGTCCAATATGGGAGATATTAACTTAGAATGAACAATAAATACATCCCACAAATTGGGCAACATGTGCTACATACCTCCCACAGGTAAATACGTGTGTTGTCAGTACCAGCCAAAAGAAATGGCCTTGAAGGATGACTGCACAAAGCCCGTGATCTAACATTTTCAGCTGTTGCCGGTGCATCAACAAACTCCTCAAATTCAAACTGTTCAACCCAGCCCAAACCAGAAGCCCCCATACCAGCGTAGCCAGGGATTCCAAATGCCCCACCTCCTGTCAAGTCCCTTCCTGGTCTAGCCATTGAACCAGATCCTCTAGTTGCTCCACGCAACCCAAGGCGTTCCCCACTTTTACTTCCAATACCATCACCTGAAGTGACATGCGCTGCAACTGGCTTGGATGCAGAGCCTGCCCACCCATTCAATGGCCAAGCAACCTCTGACCAGATGTGCAGTGCTTTCTCTTTGAAGTTGGGTTCCATTTTCCAGTTGTAAAAGAGAAGCCCCTAAAAGCAGCATGCATAGCATCAATACCTAACATACACTGAAAATTATGAATTTATCAAAATACTCTTTTAAGCACGTATAAGGGATGTACCAAGAAGAAGACAATAAAGCATGAATGATTCAAGAGAAACTACAACTACTAATTCAAAAGGCATTGTACTCAACTATAAAAAAACATGATTTTGTGGAAGTAAAAACATAGATCTTACACCAGCAAAACTGCAGGAAATCATATATGTAAAACCAAGACAATTTTCAAATATCTAGAGAATTTAAAGCAAATTACCAACAAACCTTAGGTAAGGGTTCAGTAACAATATTTGCAATATCAAATGCTCAATGATACATCATAAACATACTCACTTGGTAATATATAAAATTTCAAAAGTGCAGCTTTGAGAAGTACGGACAATTTTCTAAGCTGACAAACTAAGACTGCCAGTTAAAAGTGTGCTTGCAATTATGTAAAGCAAACTCAATCAATCTGGATCAGCAGCCAAAAAATTTCACATGCTTCACAACTAGGGATCAAGGACAGGGCATAGAATATGGCCATTGCATGACTTGATAGACTAGTTCAATGAACTTCCAATTTTGGAATTACTAGCCTAAATATCCAGTGAATGCTCATGTGGATTCATAAGAAGAATACCATAAAATAATTTACAGATCATCGCCATCAATTAGTCATCTAGATAAATGGAATCAGCATAGGATCATCACTGACAGACGTTCAACACGCCATAGATAAAAGCCAGATTTTTCGTGCCTGAAAAGCTAATCTTATGTAACTAGTAACAATTAAAAACATTGCATGAACCACATCCTTTGGTTATGAGATACCAATTCAAGCACAAGGGAAAGTTCACCAACAAGTTTTAAAGATGTCAAGGGTGATATGCACCACTACAAAATTACATAATAGAAGGAAAATAGCAAGCTCTGTATTCTTTTTGCAAAAAGCTAACCTTGCGATTGCTAGCAACTGCAAGTTGCTGCTCATTGATTGAGTTGCAGCAAATTGCCTGCAAAATAGACGAAAATTACCCATTATCTATAACATATAAGATATTATATTCTTAAAAACCAACTGAACTGAAATACTCGGTGAATGTTGAAATGTCTTATGTCAATCATTACTTTCAAAATCATTATCATGGCTAAAACATGAACTAATACCTCCAAAAGTTCCCCGTTTCTCTTTACTATATCTTTTAAATTGGCAAAAGCAGGATTCTCAAACTTTGGATTCGAATCTCTTCTCCTTGTGACAAGTGTAGTAGTATCAGCATCTGCTTCTCTTTTAACAAAGAGTGAGTCAATTACATTAGGAGCAGTAATCCTAAAATTGCCTTTAGATGTATGATATGAAGCACCACTCTCATGCTCTCCCAGATTAAAACTTGAAATATCTTTCCAGGAAGAAGGGGCCTTCTTGCTATGATAGGTAAAGGCATAAACTCTTTCATTCAAAAAACAATGATAAATATCCTTTGGTTTAACAGAAATTTCCCAGAGTTTTTGAAGCAAAGCTTCATTATCCTCTATGCTATTGCTAGACATGGGCGTCAAGCAGGCTCCCTTGTCTATATGGCACTGAAGGGAACCGGATTCACATTGATCAGATTCCTCTAACCAATCGAGAGTAGCAACAGGTAAATCCTTTGATGCCTTTCCTATAAGAAAACAAGCGAGCAGTTTGGTCAAGGAGGAGGAAACATACACTACAGATGCCATTGCAAGCTTAGCAACAACAGTAGGAAGCTGTTTCTGGGGTGTCATACTATTCTCAGTTTCTAAATCTTTTCCAGGAAGAAATTTGCTCAATTGCTGATTAGCAAAGCTATCAACAAGCATCCATAGAGAAGTTTCTATCAATTTCCACCTTTCATCAGTTGGGATCAAAAGTGCCGAACATGCAACTTGTTTAGCTTTGGCTTCTTTGCTACAAACCTGTATAACTTCAGCACAACCATTTGCTGCATCGCCACTATTTATCTCTAAGCCTTGATGCAGAAGCTTCATCAAGTCAGCTAACATAACTTCCATAGAAGTATGATTACTGAAAGAAATGGTATAGATTTGCCATACCATGCGAACAAGCTCAGTCAAGTTTCTCCCAAACAACATGTGAGAAAAGCATATCGTATACTCCATAAATTCAAGAAGGGAATAGGTCCTTAAACTAAGTCTTTCAGCAAGCAACAAATGATCATAAAACTTCAGCAGTTGTCTAATAATCCTCAAAGAGTATATTAAGCTCCTCAAGCATAAATCCCTAGGCAAAAACCAATCACCAGAGTCTTCTACTGTGGAACTTCTGCCAAAAAGTAATTTCAGTGCAGAATCAGTTAAGTGGCAGCATACAGCATACCGAGAGTACATGCAAAAGACTTCCCTGGTGGCCTTCAAAAGCAGACAAATCAAAGCAGGGCATAAAATACAATGTCCAGCTATATGTTGACTATGAACATCATGCCGTGGACATATAATACCGTGCAACAAATGATATCCAAGAAATAGCAATCCACTCTGGCAAGCAAATACCAATACCTACAGAAACAAATTATTAGTCCCAACTAAACAAAGTTATCATTGAAGTGAGAACCTGGAAATTTCAGAGGATTGTCAGATACCATGTTGGCTATATCAATCAATTTGAGTGAGTACCTCCGCTCAAAAGTTAACAAGACTACTTTCAGATTTTTCCTAAACTCTTCAATCTGATGTTCTTCTTGATCACGGAGAGAATTATAAGGACTTAGAAATTGTTCAAGCGTTTCTGGAGTTTTGGAAGCCCAAGTAGGCAACTCTTGCAACAAGCTTGAAATATATTGCATTGCAAGTCTTAGCTTAATATTAGTCTCCAAATAGTAAATGAAATCTCCACGTAGCCATGTTTGAGGAGCAACAGAAGTCGCATTGAATAAATTCATAAATTTTCCAAAAATAGTATGATTTTCAATGTCAAAAGACCTTTCTTCATCACTGCTCTGCAATGTAGAAGCAGCAGCAAAGCAATCCAGTGCTTCTAACTGAAGGAGAGAAAATACATAGTTCTAAGATTTACATGATCATACTATGAACACAAAGAGAAAGAAAAATATTAGGAATCTATGAAATGTGCCAAGCATGGCAGACGTAAAGCACAATATTGAACAAGATCTAGAGTTCTCTTTTTCATGAGCTATTGGAAAAACAAATGAATTTCAATTGTTCATAAGCTAAGCAGCTAGTGAAGCTGATTTTAGTTAACTAATACTTGGGTATCCAGGTTGTTCTGGATATACTACAAGTTATTGACAATCATCAACCCAAAAGCTCAAGCTAATCAATGATCGTAAAAAATATCATACATGAATCACAACGCATAGTTTAACCTACATTAGGATACAATTCTTGTAACTAAATAAAAAAAAATTCTATAGTTGACTAGATCTTATTTTTCTAACATAAATAATATTAATTGAAAACTAGAACAAATCCTTAAAAATAAGGAATAATATACATTATTTAATTTTTGTCCATAATTTATTTCTTGGAATAGATATTCTTTTTATTCCTTTATTATATTTTCCTAGTATAGAATATCCTTTTTATTTCCTTACTTTATTTTCCTAATATTTGATGTTTTTAGTCATTGATTTTGCCTTCCTAGTATAAAGCATATTTTTTTTTCTATTAATGAGTAACAAAATCTAATTCTTATACATATTTTTTATGCATGCATGTTTGTATATATTCATACAACTTAAGACAAAAATTTCTATAATAGACCATATCTTATTTTTCTAACATAGTTCACATTTGTTGAAAACTAGAACAAATCCTTAAAAATAAGGAATAACACATATTATTTAATTTTTAATTTTATCATTAATTTGTTTTCTTGGAATTGATATTCTCTTTATTTCTTTATTATATATTCATAGTATCACACATATGATCTTATCTTCTAGGCAAGTGATTCTTTCATGATCTCTTCCCCATATGACACAAAGCTCGAACCGCTTGCTCAATTTATGTTTTCTTTGCTCGATGGGATTAGTGCTTCCATCTTCTTTGCTACCACCTCTTTCTTCCTCCCAGGTGCTCTCTTCCTCTTCAATCTTTCTACCACCTTTTTGATCTATTATAAGAACTAGTCTAATCCTTCTCAATTGTAAGTCAATCCTTTGAATAAGTCATTATCCTCGGGCTCAATAGCTATCTAAACTTCACGTCGTAACACTCTAATTTGATTTATATTTCATAAATCTTCAAATCACTCAAAGCAAACTTATTGAAGCAATTTTTCAAAAACATATTTTAAATGATGTTGTTCAATATGAAAGGTAAACTCTCTTGATATTCTTTACTTACATCAAACACTTCTCATCAAAACTTCATTTTATCTCACATAAAACTCCTTTTCAAAAACATTTTTTTAAAACTTTCTTTCTAAATAAACAAATCACTAATAAACAGAAACAAGAAAACTTGGTTGCAATCATGCAACCACAACATTGGATAAAAACTGAAAACACAGCATCAACGAAAATGATCCAATTGTAAAGAAAGGTAGGTATCAAAGACTAGTTCGAAAGTTGATCTATTTATCACAAACTAGATTAGACATAGTCTTAATGAAAGCATCATTAGATAGTTCATTCATGCTCCAACACAAAGGCACATTAAAGTTATAGAGCACATTAAAATGCCTAAAGGGAACTCCAAGAAAAACAACTTTTTCAAAAAGAAAACTTCAAAAGAATGGTTGACTATTTTGTTGATGTTGTTTAGGAAGAATAAATTGAAGACAACAATTCATAGTGAGTTATTATAATAAAGTTTCAAGAAAAAATATGTAACTTAGAGAAGCAAGAAACATATTATGACAACCCAAAGCAATGCTAAAAGCAAATATAGAACAATTGCATAAGGAATACGTGAACTTATTGGCTCAGAATGCTACTTAGTGGCCTTGAAATCACATGAAAATTACCAAAAAACTCCATAGTAGCAGCAAATCTGTCATACAAATAGCACATAATCCCATATGAAATGATAAAATGAAATATGTAAGGCTTGATTAAAGTTTCTTAAAGGATGAAATTGACAATGGAGCAATAATGCTTATTATATTCTAACAAAGACACAAGAAGCATTTATTCTCAAAAAGCTCTCTTCAATCATTTGCAAGCCAAGAATAAGGATATCCATTCCACTTTTTGAGGGGTAGAGTTTGAATATGAAACAATTCTCTAGATCAAACCTATGATGATGGGAAGGACAATCCATCAATTCTGTAATATGGAGGAAAACTGCACATTTGATCTTGTATTAGCATCGAATAGTCTAAATGTCCAATCGATGGTTTGATTTGGTTCAGGTTGTTCAACTCTAGTCTTATTAATAGAAAAACCAATATTTTTGAAAAAAAAAATCAATTCTTTAATAAATAATAAATGTTAACAATAATTGATAGTAAGTCATTAATTAACAAGAAATTTAGGAAAAAGAAAAAGACTGGCAAAGAATTGAGATAAACACGTGCTAGACAATATTTATTAAAAATGAATTTCAACAAAAAATTATTTGTTGATGGTTTGATGTTGCATTGCCTTTCACAATACATTAAAAAATTATAAAGAAATAACAAATAAAAGTAATTGTGATTACTACCACTTGGGGATGTGGATAAAACTAGAATAAAATAAAATGTTGTTTCATACATATCATATTTTTCCATGTCAAGCTTTTAATGAGGCATAGAACTCTAAAGGCTCAGCCCTCTAGAAGGCATTGCAACATCCTTGTGGCCACTTATAAATACAATGTACATATATAAATATATACATACATGCATCTATATATATATATATATATATGTATATATGTATTTGAGTCAATAATTAGAGTGAATAAAGTCTCCACCAAGATTAACATAAGTAAAAGAAAAAATTATGTTCATTTTAATCAACTCATAAATGTAATAAAAAAATTATGATACTAAGAATCTATTACTATTACTTATTACAAAAAAACTTTACTATAACATACTAGTATTTTTTATTTTCTTAGTATGTTATTGTATATTATATGCATATATTATAATTATAAAAAATTAAATTTAATTAGTCTTAAATTAGTTATTATAAAAATAATAATTTTTTACTAAATTTGATTTTGATATTTATAGTTGTAGAGATAATTTTAAATAATTTGTTACAAAAATTATTCTTTTAGATTTAGTCCCTTTATTCAAGAAATTTTTTTCTCAAATTAAAACCACAGGAATAACTTACTATAACTATATATTTCCTTTGTATTCTCAATGTTGAATATGAGAGAAACATGTTATTCTCTCACCTAAATTCAACATTGTATCAAAATGCTACAATGTAAAAATCTTTCCTGTGCCTTTATTGCTTCCCTTGTAACACCACAATTTCATCTCATTATGCTACAATAATGCTATAGTATTTTTCCCTTATATTAACGCTATAGTAATATTGCATAACACTACAATAATGGTATAACAATGCCACAGTACCTTTCCAATTGTTTTGAATAGCTTATTGCTTCATTCCATCATAACTATTCCTTCTGTCTACTTTGTCCAGCATTGCAACATCTTCCTCCAGTCCATTGCGATTGTTTGTTTCGCAATAAGGTTTTGACAGCTTTTGACTTCTCTCACTCTTTCACAAATGCTCCTTCCCAATCTGTTGTGCTTTTGAGATTGCCACTTCGTCTCCTTTGGCTTCTACAAAGGCTTCAACTTCCATAATGAAGACATTTCATCTTCATGGGTTTCTACAACTACATCAAATTGATCATGTCTTATTTCTCAAAGGACTGAATTGGCCTTTCCAGCTTGACTGCCACAGCTTCAACAATCAAGCACCTCCTACCTTCAATAGCTAGAGGTAAAGAAAGTGCTAAAATCACACCAACTACAAGTCTAGCTTTGATGTTGCTTATGGCTCTCTATGCATGTAGATTCTAGACTTTTATGTCATTTGATTTATTGATTTGGTCCACTCGACCGAGAGATCGTGATTAAAGCTTCAAAAGCACTCATAATGTTTTCCTACAAGTTCTCATAATTGAGAGGGTTATTTTATAGACTTCTAGAAAAACAACTCCATATCCCATTACCCCAAGATCGTCGATCATGTTCTTGGCAAAACATCCAAGATGTCTCCACTACCATCCAAGAAATATCTTCTCTTTAGCAAGTATATTGCTCATTATCATCTCACATAAAGGAAAGACAAGAAACATTTTCTACAAAAAATAAAATGCAATAGAGATATTTTGTTTTTCAACTACATCCAAAGTGACCTCTAATCATGAAAACAGTCTCTTCAATACAAAAATAACTTTTTTAGAGTCACCACCATTTAATAAAGAATAAATAAAAGTCTTGCATGGTCAAAATATAGTAATTGATATTAGATCATTGACACAAAAAGATAATTTTTTAAACACATTTAAGTGTTGAAACCAATAGATTCAAGAATATTTGATCATATGACTAGTGATATTATTTTTGAAAATTATAATTTATGCTATGAAAATTATATCATTCATATGACCAATGGATATCTATCAAAAGAAATTGGAATAAACTTTATTTTTATTTTGAAGAACCTAGTTTTTAACTCTGTGTTATTAATTCTTAACTTAGATTGTAATTTGTTATCTAGTCAGTAAATTTATTAAAAAAAATAAACTACCAAAATTTCTAAAAAAGTATTATGAATTTCAGCATTTGGATTTGGGGAGGATAATTAGTAATGTTGAGATATATTTAGGTCTCTATCTCCTCAAGGTTGATGCTATTCCAGATAGATAATCTCAAAAAGCAATATCTAAAATAAAATCTCTTTCGGTTAATAATGATAGGATAGTAATATTGTAGCACTATCACGTAGGTTATCCTACTTTTTTGGATCTTGAGAAACTATTTTTTAATTATTTAAAAATAAAAGTTCCAAAGTATTTTCAATGTGAGATTTGTCAATTATCCAAACACATTAGCAATTCTTAACCAATCAATCTTACAAATTATCTCATCTATTTTCAATGATTTGTGATGATGCTTAGAGACCTTTTAAACTAAACAACACTACAGATATTAGATGGTTTGTTTCTTTTGTTGATGATTCCACTTGATTAACCTAGATATTTTTTATAAAAAAAATGATATTTTCAAAACCCTCAATAAAATGATCTAGACTCAATTTCAAAGAATTTTTTGTTAAGCGAGAAATATGTCATCAAAGTTCATGTGTTGATTTACCCCAACGAAATGGCATTGCAAAACAAAAAAAAATAGACATCTTCTAGATGTCAAATCTTTTAAGTTTCCAATTATGTACTTAAAACGTTTTAGAAAAAAGTTACCATTGTTGCTACATATCTACTTCATAAAATATCTTCTCGTATTCTAAAATTCAAAATACGCTGTCAAGTTTTTCTTGCATGTTATCTTGACACACATTTCATCTCTACTATTCCTCCAAAAGTATTTGGGTGTTCTACATTTGTCCATATCTATCTACAATAACAAAACGAACTTTATCCCAAATCAATCAAATATAATCTTTTAGGATATTCTTTACATAAAAAATGTTATAAATATTATTTTTCAATCACCAAGAAATTTTATAATTTTATGAACATAACTTTACTCGATAATCAACCTTATTATTTCAAAAATGTTATTAAGGGGGATAATGATATACAAGAATACCACTTGTGAGAAATTAATGAACATCATCCAAGTCTAAGTCCCTCACGAATCGAACTATGTTCCTCAATTCTTCAAAGAGAGTAATAATCGCCACTTTTTCATCCAAGCAAACAAATAATTCATACACAACATGCTAGAGAAAAAAAGTTCATTATTTACTCCAAAAAAAAAACAATCAAGAGGAGATAGAATCATGTATAAAATCTAAGTTAGTTTAGGACAATGAGTCGAATCCACAATATTCTCAAATTTCACAATCTTTAGATAACAGCAATCCTACATCTTCAAGACATCTTGACATTCCTATTATATTGAAGATGGAATTAGATCACCTACAAACCATCTCATTTATAATTTCATTCCATATAAAGAGCTCTCACCAAGTTTTCATACTTTTATTATAAATCTCAATAATATTTAGATTTTTTACCAACATTAATGAACCATTCAACGTTCTATAATGAATAGCTATTTTATGAAAAGAAATCCATACCTTAGAGAAAAATAAAGGAACTTATAGAGTTACAAAATGAGAAACATGATTGCACATAGATATTCATTATCAAATAAAAAATAAATGAACGAGTGGAAAAATTAAAAACTCAATTAGTTACAGAATGCTTCACTTAGTCTTATGAAATTGATTATTAAAAGAACTTTGCTCTTGTTGCTAAACTCAATATAGAGTTTTGTTACCGTTATCAGTGAACTTAGACTAGCCCCTTCAGTAATAGATGTAATGCATTTCTTAATAGAACATTAGAAGAAATCTATATGAAGATCCTACAAGTTCTTGATTCACAAAGCAATGCTAACAAAGTTTGTAAACTCAGAAAGTCTTTATATGGCCTCAAGAAGTCCCTTACAAGAATCAAGGATGTTAGGATGTAAACCTATTAACACTTCTGTACAAACATGCTAAGAGATGCTCCTATGGAGAAGGAGAAATATCTTAAAATAACACCAAGAAAAGGAATCTTTTCTAGAGATCAACTAAAAGAGATTTGAATATTTACATTGATGTTGATCAAGATAGTTTTGTAACCAATCTAAGATCAATCTCAAGATATTGCCCTACCTATAAGATAATCTTATTACTTAGTGAAGTAAAAAGTAATCTATCATAGCCCAAAGCATTGTTAAAACTAAATTCAAAACTATAACTAATAATAATTGTGAAGGAATATGGTTGAAGTAGGTGCTTGGTGAACTCAAGATCCTAATAAAAAATCTTATGAAATTGTGGTGTGATAATCAAGATGCAATTAATATTAACAAAATCTTATTCATCATCATAAGGTAAAACATGTTGACATTAATCTTCATTCTATAAAGTTGAGCATACTCAACATTTACAACCTAGCTTGAGAATTCTAAAAACCAAAATTTAATTAATCATTAATTAGTTGTTAAAATACTTACAATTTTCTACTAAATTTAACTTTGGTATTTATCATTATAAAAATAATTTTGGTAGCATGTTATCAAAATTATTCTCCTTAATTTTATCATTTTATTTAGAAAGATTTCTTCTCAAATTAGAACTATAAACATAGTTCACTATTTCAACTATATATTACCCTTGTATTCTTAATGATGGATAAAAGAGAAAATATAATTCTCTCCTCTAAATTTTGTTATAAATTACGAGAGTATGATGTCTACAAGACTTAGAGTGAATTGTGCAAACTTATAAACTTAAATAAATTTCAAACTAAAATTGTTTGACAATGTATAGTAATAAAAGATTTTTTTTCTTAAATCTCAATTACTCTTATAACACTTGTTTCAAAAAATATTTTTAAGTATAGAAAAGCTAGTTGTGTTGTAAAACAGTGTATATGAAGAGTTTTAAGTGGTTCAATCCAAACTTGAATTTATATCTACCATTGATGGCTAGGCAATCCCTTAAAAATCTGCTCAATAAATGCCTACCCCATCAGTTTAATAAAATCCTATAACATCGACTTCATAAAAATTTATAACACTGGCATGATAAAAGCATAAACAATGACTTAATAAAAGCCAACACATCAACTTAATAAAAACTAATAATTGAATAAGCAAAAATCCCAACAATTAGACAAGCAAATCAACTAAAAACTCAATACAATAATTCCTATAACTAATAAATAATTAAGCAAGAGACACTACTTAAATCAAATCAGGTCTCTGGGATAAATGATCAGAGTACTATTCCATGATGGTATTTTATTGATACAAGAGTAAAGCAATCATATTACTCAAAATCGCCATCGACTGATACTCTCCCAATCCAACTATTAGTTGATAGTATTATACAATGGGTTTCTCGTACAAGGACGATTAGTTTAGCCAATACAAACCTTAATCAATTCGATCTCTTTTCAAATTTAGCTTGATTTAGTCTTAACACAAGATGCCACTCAATATAAATGCAATTTCTAAGATAAATAGTATATATAAAATAAGATAAAACATATGTCTTAAGTCTGAAGTGTCTCAAGTAAATTATTATAAATTTTGATATTTTAATTACCAAAATAAAGAAACTTAATAAAGATCTTCTCTTAACATTGCTTGAGCTTGTGTTTCTCTTAGTACCAATAATAGTTAATACCAAACATTTTCATTAAGCTCCTAAAGTCACATAATCAAGCTATCCACAAGATTAACATATTCTTCTTAAGATACATTATCTAAAATCAACACTAAAAAAATATTAATAAACATAACACAATAATTTTGATGTTATCAAACAAGTGGTGTAATAATTAAATAGTACAACAAATTCAACAATAATATTTACAGTATAACATTTACCTTTACAAATTAAGTTAATAATTAGCTCATTATTCATTTATTATCATATTCATGAGTCTAACACCAAGTGAACACAACTAAGGGGTTTGATTTTGAGTTGTACAACGTGATTTGATGTGTTATAGTTTGCATCACATATAATAAGGATGTATTTGGCATGACTTTGTATATCTAAAATATCATATATAATTATATTGCGTAAATGTGGACTTTTGGTGCTTATATTAATGGATTTTGATGCATGATTAGCTTGCGTTCTATAATGGTATATAAGTCGAAGTTTGTCTCCTTGGGTGTGATTACCTCCAATCGTGGTTTAGGCAAGCCTAACTATGACAAAAACAATGAGAATATATACACCATTCAACTTTGGTTCTAATGAAATAGACAATATGCAAGGAAAAAATTAGTATAACGCCATGATTTCCACTTCAAAGAATGTAACCAACTAAAAGAAAAACTTATGCAAAAAGAAAGATGTTGAAACAAGATTTGATGACAAAGATGAATAAAATTTAGTACTCGTAAGATTTTGGCATTTTGCAAATTAGGATTAAAGCAACTTTATCTTTTTGTTAGTAAAATTCAATTAGTACAAGCAAATACCTCATATGTATGTCAAATATTATACATACTTAATGACATCACTAAAATATTGACAGTACTTCTACCATCCTTCGTTTATTCTTGCTATGACAATGCATTACTATTAACACAATAGAAATTATACAATTCACTCTAACCTAACCATAAGCCCTACTTTGATTCGACATATTATGCATTCTACACAGCGCTCGACCTTTCTTGCTCTTGCTCTTGCTCTTTGGACCACCAGACCCCTTTAGGCCCCCATCTCCCTTCTTTTAGGTGCCTCCCCCCTCTTATAATGGATTGAGAATAATTGAAATAGATTTGTAGCTATTAATGACAAGGCTAGCATTGGTATTGTGTTTAGAGGCTACTAGGGTGATCTCTTTATAGCATGCAATTGGGGCAAATTTTTTGCACGCCTTCAATGGTGGAGGAACACATGCTTCTCATTGCGATTAAATTCGCATCAATTCTCTCATTCTTGCATGCAATGGGTTGAGTTAGATTCCATGGAGTACATTAGTGCTTTCTCCTAGTAACTTTCTAGAGAAGAACTTGGTGCTTAATTTTTTTATGCTTTATTGGGGATCTAGTTGTTCACTAACTATAGATCACCCACATCTTCGGAGAGGGTAACCATGTTATTGTGGGTATGGAGTATGACCTTGTCAGAGGATTTTTAGAGAATCCTCCATAGTAATATTTTGTATGAACCACCTTGATGTTTTTATAATATAATGTTTGACCACTATTTTCAAGAAAATATTATAGGTTTATAGGTACTATTATCATTTATCCAACATGTGGAAAAAAATTATGTTTTGAACTTAGTTAAAAGCTTAATACATCTATTATATTAGACATAAAAATGAAAATAACAAAACACAAAAACAAAAATAAAAGATAAAGAAAATAACATATACATTCTATTTTTGAATTTCATTTGTTCTAAACTACTTACTCCAATCCTTTCTTATCCTATTTGAATCTATTTTTGACTACTGTAATGCCTTATCACCTATTTCAGTAACCCTCAATACATTTTCCTCTCCAAACAACTCCATTCCTTACTAAGTTTTACTTTAATAAGCCTATGTCCTTTCTTCTAATCAAATGCTGGCAATCAAAATTCTTTCTCACCTTCTTCTGATAATTTACCAGAAACTATTGAATCTACATTGGTTTAAACTAAGTTAAAATCTTATTTCATCTTCCAATGATAGCAAAAGGCAGAAAATTCACCTTTTTCTTCTGCAAATCTTTTGTCTTACCCTCCATCTCTGCTGTTTTAGCTAAATTTTTATGTCCCCTTCTAATCATTTCTCTTTCCCATCTAAACCAATCATAACCCTTGATGTTTTGATGGACTGGTTAGCCTTAATTGAACCACTCAATCTATACAGAATTGGGCAAACGGGATATGTTACGGAAGCCATGAGTTCAAAGCTCAGAGTATCATTGTTTAAAACTTTTACTTAAGGAAAGTGTCACAGTCAATCCTCTCTTAAAAATTCCCATATAAGTTATTTCATTTTCATGAAGACTAAGCTAGACATTGAGAAGTGGAAAAAAGTCCTGTTGATTGGCTTTACCCTCTCTGTTTGGCAAATTAGGTCTACAAAAAGAAATTTTGATTTGATAATTATTGCATCTCATCAAAATACGGCTCATCTTGATCAGGTTTCCAGCATTTCCCTCATATCCAATATTACACTATTCCTCATTTTCTGCTCCTTTTAACACTATTTTAGACTTCTGTATTTCCTTAACCCTATTGTTCTTTGAACTTCATACTTATTTTTCAGTAGCTCCTTCATTTTCCTTATTATCCCAAACAAATGCATTCCTCCCACAATTCATTGCAACGAATTTGTTTCCTTTCCTCCAAGTCAACTGTAACAGATCAAATCATATCCTACTTCTGATCATTGTTCTTTAATTCTTAAATCTACATTACCCAGTTCATTCCCTATCCAGTTTAACTTAACTAAGTTATTTAAAATCTATTTCATCTTCTAAACAAATCCTGAGATTGTACTATAAGTAGCTAAAACTTCATTTTTCAGTTTTTGCAATCATTTGCCCTCCCTTCCAAACCCTGATTCTTACAACTAAAAATTCATTGTCCTCTTCTTCCAATCATTATCTTCCCCTCCTAATAAAACTAGTAAAAGCATCTTATTGTTCTTCAATCACTTCGTACAACTCTACTTTCACGCTAGCTCATTTTGTTCCTCTATCACTAAGCACAATAAATAGGTGAGAAATACAGAGGTTAAAAAGATTGAAAAAAAAAAAGATAAAAAAAAAATATTCAAATGAGCAAAATCAACCAGTGCGAATTGTGACTAATGCAAGCAACTTGCATTAAGTCTAACCCAATCACACTCCTTAATTCTCAGATGGAAACCATTAGCTTTGACAAGCATCACTCAATCATCAACAGAACTAAACCAAATATATCAAATTTCTTTAATCAACAATAGAAGTTGCTAAGATAAATCAGTAAAGCATGCCAAAGTTTTTTTTGTTTTTTTTGGTAGGTTCCTGTAGGAAGGCTTATATATTTCACAATAGCCAAGAATTGAGGATGCTCAATTTGATCTCCATCTAAGCAAGGCATGGACGATTTGAACAAAGCATACCCGTTCAATATCAATTCATAGCCTATTCAAGTCAAAGCTGATTCCCTATTCAAGGACAATATGATATTTGCATCAAATGTCAATATGTTTATTCAAATTTGCTAAGGACACAAATGCATATAAACATAATTAGATATATATTTCAATGTGATTTCGATTCCCATCCAAGTGTGCCTCAACAAAACCCACGCTGAACTCAAGCTAAAATAACTAACATTCAATGTGTGGAAGATCTGAGAGATGGAACCCGACCTTCTTTACGACTTGGCACAGACCTTCATGCTTAATTAGATGATCAATATAACAAGCCAATAAATCACCAAATTGTTAGTCACAAACGATGCTATGATTACATGCAAAATGACAATATGTAATAGGTCAATTATTTTCATGTCCATCCTATTCCAAATTAGAAGAAACAGTCCACACAAAATGACAACATACTTCATAAGACAAACTGCATTTAGGTTTGAGAAATTTGACCTAATTATTAAGTTAGTATTTCAGTATTCAGAAATAGACAGAAAAGTTCTGCAAAACTAGCAAAATGCTTCCAAACCCAATTTTTTTTAAACTAATCTTTTTTTAGAGACCAACTTGCATAATTATACAAACTATAGAAACCCCATTTTTCTAAGGATAATATAAGAGGAAAAAATGGTTTAATGACCTAGTTGTAACATCTATGAAAATTGTATAGACCTGTCTTGTTATTTTGAAATCCAAATAATCCACTTAAGAATTAGGACAACCATTGAAGATGTGAAAGTTGCCAATATCTTAAATTTATCAAAGAAAATGATAGTCAACTATGCATTTGTTCACCAAGTTTATCATTCAATAAAAGTAGCATATGCACCAAGCTGAAATCTGCTTACAGGGAGCCCAAATCTGCCCAAGGAGTAAGTATTCATCATTGCAGCAAATTTTGACAAAACTGAAGCCATAAAGTCACCAATCTCATTCTTCAAACTTTGCTTGGAAGCTATAATCATTACGTATGGACAAATATGAGGGTCTTCAAATGGAATACTGCTGCAAGTGGCAGTATCATCAATTGTAGAGAACATCGAAAGTTCAAATAATCTCTTCACAGAGAGAGAATAGTTCCCTAGAGTCCACTGCATGAAAAAATTGGTATAAATAAATAATAACTGCAGGAATATGGATTAAATTAAGATAAATGATCATAATACTTCAAAAAGGCTGCACATCCAGTAGTCTCCTTTCTCAATAGCATTTGGAAGAAGAATGTTTGATATCAGTTGCCGCTCTAATGATCCTCCAAACCCCTCAAGAAGCCGACAAATCACTATAGCAAGTTGTTCGTCCCCAAGATTCTTCGCACATACAGTAACAGCAGAAAAATGGTCACCGCCCAAAAGAAAAAAGGCAACTGCAAGTTCCAGTTCACGCCTTCCCATTAGAACATAAGCATTCTTCAAAGCTGCTGCTTTGTTTTTCTCCTCCTGTATAGACAAACAAGCGCTGAGCATCAGAGATAGCATGCAAATAATTCTTGTTTCCTTGCAATACGAGACTCGCATGCTGCTTACTGGAGAACAGCCACGACAGATTAGTAACTGAATCCAAAAGTAGGGGACAACCACACATAATGCAATGTTCTGATTCTACTAACGAACATTTTGTACTCATTTTATTTGCTTGGCCGCACCACCATTTTGACTTTATATGATAAAACAAGAAGGAAAGAAAAATTGGGGAGGGCTAAAAGTGGCGGACTAAGTCCAAATCTGCACCTCCTTTTTAGAGAATGATGACAATACACATGAACAATAATTCATTGATAAGTAACAATTATCTATGTATATTTGTAAATGTTTCTCAAACTTTTGCTATTCTTTTATCATGACTTTAAGCATCTTCTAAAAATGTTTTTCATTACAAACACGAAACCAGCAAAATCCTAATAAATAGTTTTCACAATACTACTTTCCAAAACCCTCTTTACAAAATGACTTTTTAAACTCGTAAGTTGTATGCAAATAGACAAACTTCTTTTCCAATAAATTTATATGATTAAGATGCAAATGCTTCGCTGGTAAACAATTGGCATTGCTATTCCCCAAGCCCTAACATGCCATGACCACAAAATTTAAAATAACAAATATCTGCCTCAATCAGGACCATGTATATATCCTAAACAAACAAACAAGAAGCAAGCCAGAAAACTGGGCATACCATCCCAATCAAAGCTGAAAGTTGAAGAGAAAAAGAGAACTTGTCTGCTTCATCCATGACGGGTATAGGAGGAGAGAAAAACCTAGCAAATCATCCCTTGACTAAACCAATCCGCGGAATGTTGGGAAGCTGAAACAGTGAATCAAAGAGATTACTGGAAAATAGAATGCCAATTCACCAAAAGTGCCCAAAAATAGCCTCCTGTTGAACCAGGAAAAAGCATGAACAACTTAAGGGTCACTGTGATCAGGATGAGTTCAGTGAAATTTGAGATGGAATTTTGGAAACGAATCATGTCAAGAGGGCTCAAAATAGTTTGTGCTGGCGTCAATCACCTTGGAAAACCCTCATCTTTGCAAGGTGAAATTGCATTTAACGAGAAAAAAGATAGGGTTCTCAACATGGATGTGAGATTTGATATTTAAGCAAATCCTAGGGATCTTGACAATGGAAAAAATCTTAATTAGAATGATGTTACAATTCTACACAAAATATAGAGGATTTGCTTCAAACATCTAAAAGACATACTTCAAACTAGTAAGAAGCTTTGCAACAAAAATAAGTGCAAAAAATGCCAATCTAAAAAAGGAATGTTATAAAGCGTTTTGCTTACAAGCTCAAAAAAAAAATTATGTCAAGAAGACTGGCAATTAAGAATTTCAAATATCAATTTTACACTAAAAAGAGTAAAGAGACTAAGTTTGACAATGTAAAAGAGAAATCAACTAAATACTTAACTATAGAGTTTTAACAATGATCATGATGAAAAATTAAAAAAAGTAAAATGCAGATAGGTTTCTCTTGTCTAATCAGCAGATAGGTGTCTCACATTTCCAAATTTTCAAATAGGTTCTTATAGTTTCTTTAATGTGTGGCAAGGAAATCTCTAACTCTTTCTGTTTCAAAACAAACTTTAAAAAATAGTCATATGGATCGCTACTGTTTTTACAATTGTGCAAATAGGTCTTTATAAGAAAGGATTTGAAAATAGAAATAAAAAATGTTAAGAACCTAGTTGCAGCATTGACAAAGCTGTTTGACAATTTTAGAAATGCGAGTAACCCGTCCATAAATAGGATCAAGAAAACAAGAAAATATCTACTATTTACCAATAAAATAATGAACAACAAAAAAGTCAAAATATTTTTAAACATTCACAATGAAAGTTTCGATAAGGTGGCCACCCCTAGTCCACACTTGGTATTTAGGTTAATACTATAAAGACATGTTAGCTATTGTGAACTTTTATAAATACTTTATAAAGTAGAAACCAAGTATATAGCATAATCAATTAATTCCTAATTTCACTCATTTATTTGCTTGTACTGTTATGACATATATAAATATAAATATATATGTATATACATATACACATATATCAAGAGAGAAAAAGAGAGAGAGAGAGAGATTTTGCATCATTTTATATTTGAAATGCCAAAAATTATGTAATAATTTGCTTAAATGCTTCTTTTTAGTAATTTATATTGATCATTTAATGAAAAAAGATAAAACTAAAATTCAAAAATCTACATTATAGTCTTTAAAAAAATTATAAGTTATCACATTATAAAGCATGCACTTATTGCATATTGGTTAAATTAATATCTACTATTTCAAAAAAGAATAGATATCTTTATGTGTGTATGTGTTTGTGTGTATATTTATTATCCTGTTATATATATCATACCAACTTTGTGCCCTTTCCTAATTCTCCATCATAGGCTACAATATTTGCTTGAGTTTTAAAATTTTATTTTTAACATGCTAAATAACAAATGCAACTTTTGACCAACGATCCTTAACTCCGAAGGAAAAATCATAATGTCATTCTGCAAAAAGGTACCTGAAAGTTTCTTGAGAGGAAACCAAACAAAACTTTGTCTTTCTCATCTTTGCTAATCTTAAAAAGGCCAACCAAAACTTGAAGTCTATTCAATGCTAAATATAATAATGCACAATCCTTAGGATTCTTGCGTTTCAGATATTGTGCCCTGGCAAGCTTCTCCATCTGTATCAAAATATAGTATAAGAAAAAGAAATTTGAAAATAAAATTTACAAGATAATCAACAGCAACATTTGAATGAGTAATAGTTAAGTTAATCAAATCATCAGTCCATAATAGGAGGTTCACAAAAAGGACTGAACAAGAACAAGAACAAAAACAAGCCATTGATCATTAGCAAGCACAATCATAACAAGCAAATTAAAAAAAAGGGATATTTACATACATACCAGTACAAATATACCACTACACCCAAACTTTTAATATGAAATGCATAACTAAAACTTAAAATTTTACTAAACTACCACCTTAAGTGAACTTCCATCTTTTAATGATAATATCATTTATAATGAGAACATTCTAATAATTTGATGTAGATAGATTAATATTCCATTTTAAGCTCTGGCTATAAACTTTTGCCTCACCTATTTCTCATATTAATCTTCTTCTAACCTCACAACTTTCAAACAAAAAAGCACAGTACATACTATTCATTTTTTAATTAAACTAACTAAACAAACATTAAATGGAATTTTTATTCAGTAAGACAATTTGAGAAATTTAAAAAATAAATAAATAAAGTTTTACAGAACAAATCTATAAGGTAAATAAAAAAAATCGATAACTGCATAAGGAGATAGAAAAACTACACATTTTTCTTAATACAAGCATCTCATTTTGTGTTTCACTAAAATAAATTTATTCAAAAAATAATAATTGCACTAAACTATGGTCTAAAAGTGTAGGGTTGGATCAGAATGAATGAAAGTGGGCAATGTAAAAATCTGCAAATGGAGCTTGAAACAAAATTGGATTATTCAATCTAGCATAAGTTGCTAAATTGTTCCCAAGAAGAGAATATTCAATTTGAAGAATATAAGTTACCCTAGGTAATAGTTTAATGAAATATTAAGGCTTGTGCGGTAATATTTAATTTGGAGGACAAAAGTAATGCAGAATATAGTTTAGTAAAATTTTAAGCCTTGTGATATAAATTTAATATTAAAAGTTTATGTGTTCAATAAATAATAGGCATGTTCGTAGTAGTACGTAAAAAAATATCTGAAGGAAAAAAAGTCAACATGTGAACAAGTAGAATTCAAATTTTGCACAATAAGGACACTGCTGGTAATGCTTGTGCACCCTAGAGAGGTTATAAAATGAGAAAAAATAGATAAAATAAAATCAAAGAAAATCCCTTAACAATAATAAACAAGAATCCACTTAAATTGTTTCAAACCAGAAAATCTCCATGAGAATTATGATCTGGTCATAGATCCAGGATTCGTTTGATAATGTTATCAGGTTTTAAAAGGTTGCTTTTCAAATTTTATGCAATATTTATGATTAAAAAAAGATATTTTTTCAAAAAAAAGTTACTGAAAGCAAAATTAATTTGTGTTCAGGGCAGAAACCCTTGAACCTTGCTCTGAGAATTATCTTTTCAGCTGAATTGGAAAAGCAGTTTTAAGAACCAAATAACCATCAAATGGTGGAAAAATAAGGTGCACAAGCATGAAATTGAACCAAAAATATTGCACAGAATATAAAATAAGCTTACTTCACGGACAAAACTCTTGTAAAGTTATTCTATTGCAGCATTATCTATATTATGTTCCTCCTTAATTATCCAGCAACTATTGACAACCAGTGGTACTTTCCTTCATGCAACCATAAAGGCAAAGTCAATCTAGCTCAAGAATCAAATTGAAAATTTTTATGCAGTACTGGAAATTCTAGAATTCAAACCAGGAGTTTGTATATATGGTGACTTTTTGTATAGCCAATGTCCTTTGTTGTCACTTTTGCAACGAAAGCTCAGAAGCTCTGGGACATCAATTCCAATTTCCATACACTAAAAGGACAACTACTATTATTCATTACTTTGATAAAATTAAACATACAGACATCAAATTGCTCCCTAATGAAATATAGATGACTTGAGCAAAACAGAAAAGTACCTTGTTGAATAGATTGATCCCTATGGATACACAAAAATTGTTATCATTATCATTTTTTCAGACAAAGAATTGACAAGCCAATGAAACACTTACTGCCATGTGAAAGGCATTACTTGAAAATGGAACGGAGTACATATTGCAGTGCAAAACCCGAGAATGTGCAGCAAAAATATTGTACACTACTTCATAATGAAGAAACAGTTATAAAAATTTAACAAAATAAGAATAATTCTATTAATAAAAATGGAGTCAGCGAAACAGTAATTTGCACCAGAAGAATAAACAACATGATTGCTCAGGTTATCATCTCATCTTTATCTGCTGTTATACAAGGGATCTGGTCATAGGTTCTAGCAAAAAGGAGATTGATGGTCATCCAAAATAACAGTAAAATGTGCTCACAGTACTAAACATATTTTGCAATAAACAAGGGGTCAAGTAACAAAGATTTTCCTCTGGATTAAAAGCTTGCATCTAATCAGAAGTTATTGCAGGATATTATCAGAAAGCATTAACCCAATAGAACAGCAAGTAATTCCAATAATTAATGCCAAAAGGACCTTGCTTGAAGTAACAATTACTTTGACAATTAATGAACCCTAACAACCCATAGACATAATAAAGAAGATTTTAATGAATGCTATCTTTACAACCAATAAGATATTCTCAGAAGAAGTAAAACAAAATAACATTAATGCACAAAAGTAAACTCTTAAAAAAATGATTGAACTATACAAGTGCATCCTTACCCTAGGCCGCAATTGGGATGCATCGGTAAACCAAAACCCCATGCCCAAATTTCTCATTTCTAACCAGGAAGGTTCGGTTGATAAAATAGAACTCAAAAGATTCTCCTGACAATCAGATTGAAAAGCCCATGCAACCATCCATGACTCAACAACATAATGATCTGCAGACATGATTCTTCCCACCTTGCGAAGAAAATGCAAATGCTGAAATTTCACTGCAACCCAAAACCTTGCCAATTGCAAAGCAACACGATTGATACATCAATTGATAAACGAGAAAAAGCGGCAGCTTCAAGCTTTTTTAAATGCAAAAGAAATAGAAGACATCCATCTCTCCAAGTAGTAGAAGCGTACATAATTTCATGTCATGAATTGATCTAAAACAAAATTTGAAAAATTCAAAATAACTTATTGAATACAAATTCTGAATGTCAAGATATCTGATCATGTTATGGTAAGCCATAAATGATTAATCAAATAAAACAGAAACATTAGGACTTAAACCTAGCAATATCAGTGCAAAAATTATATATTCTTGTTACCAATAAGGCATGAATAACGAAAAGTTGAAAATTACAGAAGTTATAGAATACAAATTCTGAATATCAAAATATTTGATCACACTGTGTTAAGCCATAAATGATCAATCAAACAAAAGAGAACCACTAAAACATAAACCTAACAATATCAGAGCAAAATTAATTACACATTTTTGTTCTCTATAAGGCATGAATAAAAAACTAATTTCATTCCTTTACAAAAAAAAGCAACTCAAATAAGAACGTTTAACAAGCAGGAACCAGCTTAAAAGAGCATCCCATAAGAATTGCGCCACACATTATGCTGCTAACTGCATCAGACATCTTGGAAGATATCCATACATCAAGATAGCACCGTCCCAATGCATTTACTTGAGAGACAAAGTGGACCCTTTTTACTATGAATCCAGTCATTAAAATATAATTTGATGGCTTGGTGATACATGAAAAATCCTGAATATAATCAAAATACTCATCCTGGGAGTGTAAACAAGGCAAAAAAACCAAAAGTAGCAGAAAACTACCATTGGAAGATGGGAAACCAAAGTTAAGTGATGAATAAGATGATCAAGAACTACACCATAGAGAACTTTTAGATCGATTCGCAAGAACATAAGATAGCCTCCAAAAAAAAAAAGTAAGGCAAATGTGCACCTAGGTCAAAAAGCTAAACTAGATATTACATATGGTACAACTAATGGGAAAAACGATAACATCAACATAAGGTACTCCGATGACAAGCATAAAATACAAGAAATTAATCATCATGCTTCCACAAAGTGATCTGTATCACATTGTTTTAGTCCAAGCACAAACATAACTATATAAGCAAATCAGTGAAAAAAATTAACTTCCTATTATAACACCCAATCAAAAGGTTCTCTAGGATGGGACTCTGCAAAAACATAACCTAGCACCTTAGGCATCAATGCTGATCACGTGATGCCTATTGACACACTCCATACAATAGTTAGACATTAATCTTTACTAAAAATGAATTTTAAAAACTGTAAATACAAAAAATCAAAACTCAAAAGAAGAGGATTAGGATACAACTATGGCAAAAGTGGAAAGGAAAAGTTCATGTTTGGGATGAAAAACAAATTCTCTCTTTTAGAATATGCATCACTCAATCCATACACTAAGCATAAGAACAAAGGCATATCACATTTACCGAGGCTCATGCTTCAAAATACCTCTAATGTCTAAAATAAGTTCAATAAGGCAAGGGGTACCCAATGGAACAATTGTAAAATCAGACATTTTAGTAGGAGGTTCATATATTAAATTATATAAATTATCACAATTGAACATTGCAATATTTCAGTCTTAAGCCAACTTAAGGTAAAGTGAAGCATTGTATTAGGTAGTCAATAGCCAACATGAAACTTGCTGAACAAAACTTAACATGAATCTTTTACAAAACTGCATTAATGCTAGGGCATCTAATGAAATAGTCATCTTGTATCGCCTAAGTACACAAACAAGTGAGAGAGAGGTCACTAAATCATCTCCTTGGCATAGTGTTGAATTAGAATGGGTTCGCACATCATTTTGTATGGATTTAGGTAAAGAAACTAGTTCAAAACAATAGGACTTCAATGGGATTTTGGAATGTAGGTACTTTAGTAGTAAGTTGATGGAGTTGGTAAATATCATTATTAAAAAATAAATGTTATGTGCATTCAAAAACCTAAGCGAGTAGGTGTGAATGGCAAAGGATTCAATTTTGATAATCAAGCAAAAATAGAAATAGAAAGGGAAATGCTACAATTTTGGGTAAGCATTGAAAGATGATGCTAAAAAGATTGAGGATATATTCATGGTTTTAAAAATTATTAAAGTGGTGATAACTATCAATTTTATTAGGCAAAAAGCATTGGATACTAGTTTTGATGAAAATTTTTGAAATGATTTGGAGGAATTATTACAAGAAAATCTTTAATGAAGATTTTTATTAGACAAGACATAAATAGACATAAAAGATGTGAAGACAATCAGTTTATTGACTTTCACAGTAACTATGGATTTGGAGAGAGTAGTGAAAAAGTAATAACAATTTAGAGTTTGTTTCAATATATGATCTTATGATAAATAATACTTTATTAAGAAACAATATCATTTAATTAATTATATTCTAAAACAAAGATTGATTACTTCCTAACAAGGAAGATGGATTATCTACGCTACAAAGATAGATCAAACCAAGAGAATATACCTATATAGTAAATATCAACTAATGATACTTAAAAAATATAAGAAAACAATAAATTAATACAACATTATGGAATCTTAAGGATGAAAATAGGAGTTCAACCAAAAAGTGTTAAGAGTTAAGCTCATAGGATAGAGCTGATATAACTAATCTTAAAAATAATGTAGTTAATTGAAATAGTAAAACATTTGTGTTTTTAGAATAAAAAACCGTGTTCCAAATTAAGAAAAAATTAAGGTTGGGGAGAAAACAAGTTTTGTTATAAAGCATGACACAATTGTAAAGCGTGAATGATAGAGAAAGATATAAATGAACATGAAGTAACACTGCAAAGCATCTATACCATAATGTCTTTCAAAAGTTTAATGTAAAAATAAATTGGATATTATTTATTTATCTATCATCTCTCTTTCTCTCTCTCAATATATTATACACATATTACAATATAAAAGATTAAAGAGAACTTTTGTTATAAAATATGATACATAAGTAAAAGTGTAACACTAGAGATCAAAAAGGGAAAAAGTAAATGCCAGGTGATGTCTCAAGAGGGCAGTCACTAGACAATGAGCAGTTCTTGGACCGAAGAGGGTGGAGAATGCTCGTCGAATAATGTCCTAAGAGAAAAATCATCGGACAAGGAGTAGCTCTTGACAGGCTTCTAGCTGGTGGGGTATAAGAACGAATTGACCCACATTGGCTACTAAATGATTAATCTTGGTGTTTATATTAAATGTCATGATGTTAAGATATTGAAACATCTTTTGAAAACAAAACTATCTCAGCATAGACCAAGATATTTTATATCAAAGCAGTATGTCCTACGAATCTAATGTGATTTCAAGATGAACCAAATGAAATCTAGTGAGTCTGTAACACTAGAACTGAATAAGGATGGGAGTGATCATCAAGTGATGTCTTAAAAGAAAAATCACTAGACAATGAGTAACTCTTAGCAAACTTTTAGAGGAAGGGATATAAGGATGAATTATCCCACATTGTTTACTAAAGGTTTGATCTTGATATTTATATAAGATGTTATGGTCTTAAGCTATTAAAAATCTTTTGAAGGCAAATCACACTTTGTTTAATATGGGAAGACCCAAAGGAACAATATCTCAACATAGCGATACCAAGATATTATATTTGGTATCAGAATAATATTTTTATTACTCTGATACAGTTCGAAAACGAATCAAGTAGAAGTTAATACGCCTGTGCATCCAAGACCAAAGAAGATAGAGAATGAATATCAGTTATGCCTTAAGAGGAGAATCACTAAACAAGGAGCAGCTATTAGACTGAAGAGAGTAAAGAACGATCTTCAAGTGATATCTTGAGAGAGGAATCATCAAATAATGAGAAATTTCTGACAAACTTCTAGGTAGAGAGATAAATTGATAAATTGTTTCAAATCGAGTACTAAGGAATTGCTCCTAATATTTATATAAAATATCATGGTCTTAAGAAGTTGAAACATCTTTTGAGAACAAAACCTATTTGGATTGGTGAGGGTGACCCAAAGAGACAACATCTCAACATAATTAGAATAGAATATCACAAAAACTATAAATCATTGAGAGAGATATAGACAAACATGCACACAAATGCATTTATAACATTTATATTATGACATAGCTTTTGAAAACTTAATGTATAAGAAATTAACTATATATATATATATACCTTGTCAAAACAAAAATAAAGAAATCCAAAAATTGTGATCTAAAAAAAAATGCATTAAGAACTATGATTAAAAAGTATTAGTCAATGATGAGTAAAATTAATCTAGATGAATTGAGTTATTTTAATAAGTTTTCAAGATAAATTTTGACAAAAAATTGATTTTAAGAACTTACTTCTTTAAAATAAAATATATTTCTTTAAATAATGTATTCATAAACTTAAAGCAAAAGAAGTATTGCAAAAGAAAAAATGTGAAAAAGCTTCACATGTTATTCCTATATATGTATGGTAATGTACATGAGGCACTTTTTAACCCAGTTGCTCGGCATTATTTTAGAAACAAAAAAAAAAAGAAATGAGCAACGAAAAATGTATTTTGAAACCTATATATAAGACAAGGAATGTTAAGAATCGTATTAATTGATAGGAAATACTCCAAAATTTTAGAAGTCATTGTGTATAAGTTACAAAATAAGATGATTTTATGCTAAAAATGTTATTATGCTTTTGCTGCAAGGTTTATTGGAAAATTACATGCCATAAAAAAATCTTCAACTGATTTTTATAATCATAGCGACAGAAAGCTTTGGAAGATTTTTGAAGCTAAAAGAGTGAGCATTGAACAAATTAAAATTATTAAGGAGATGTATGATCAAGCAATGATGTATGAACTAAAAGAGGATTAACAAAAAAATTCTTTTGTTTGATTTTATAAAGGCTTTGTTATATGCTCTTATCTTTTTGTGTTAGTTATGGATATTTTTACTTGTCAAATTCATAATAAAGTAACAATGAATGCTTTTTGCTAATAATATTGTCCTCACAAATAAGATCAAGGAATGCGTCATAACTAAAATACACTTAAGGATAACAATTTTCGAATTTAAGTTTAGTCTTAACAAATCTAAGATAAAGTATATGAAATGTAAATTTAGATAATGTAAGATTACAAATATCATCAAATATTTCAATTGATAACAAAAAAATAGTTGTTCAAATGAGAAAATTTAAATCTATAAATCAAAATAATGAAAATATTAATGACAATTAATAATGTGATCCAAACATATTGGATATCTTAAGTGTTATTTGATTTAAATATTCAATTTAAAATTAAAGATAAATTTTATAAGATTGTAGTTAAATTGACAATATTATATGATATTAAATATTGAAAAATAAAATCCAAATATAAAAATTAAATGGTATTATATAATGAAGTTAAATTAACAATATTATGTGATATTAAATATTGACAAATAAAATCAAAATATAAAAATTAAATAGTATTATATAATGAAAATGTTTAGATGAATGAGTAACCAAACTTTATATCATTAGAAATGAGCACATTAAAGAGAAAATTAGTGTACCATCAATCTAGTTTAAGTTTAGGAGAGTTAGCTTAGATGATTTGGCCATGTTATAAAGAAAGGACACTTGATGCCCTTATTAGAAGATGTTGATTGCTCGATTTTTATAATACGATTAGAATAAAGGGTAGACACTTAAAACTTGAAGAGAGAGAGAGAGAGAGAAACTATCACAAAAGACTTAGATATTGAAAGAAACTATACTTGTAGATTTTGAGAACTATCAACCATTTTTAAGTAAATGATCATGTGAAAGCTAGAAGGGCATGCAATTTAATCGATACAAGAGCACATGTTTAGAATCAAACATGCATCAAGACCTACTATGAAGAAAAGTTTCACGCATGAAAATTCTTGGTCTTTCCACTACCTCAACTTACCACTTCCTAAATTCGAAATCAACCTTCAGCCATCCATTCATTTCAAGTCATCATTTTCAAGTCAAAACTACCTTATCATGCCTTCACTAAATAATCATGGAAGCAATAAAGCCCTTGGAGAAGGTTGTATCCATACGCATGCATTCCAAGGTAAACTGATTGATTTGCATGTTAAAAGTAAAAATTAGGCTAATCAATTACTAGCTGTCAATATATTCAAAAGTGATATCCCTTTCAAGGAGAGCAGATTAATGAGGATAGACCATTGTGGCTTCATGGTCAACTAGCTCATACAATTACATCTTATTCTGTTATGCTAATCTACCAAGTTGGTTCATAGAAGTTACAAATGGTATTGGGCATAATTTGGAAGTTGTGTTGTCCCTATGACTGGAAAAAAATTTTCACTAGTGTTGCATAAATAGACAAGCCACTTCACAAGAGAGTTCAATAAGGATTAAGCTTTGGAATGCATATATGCTAGTGGAGAGCCATGATATGCTTTTATTTTGGAACAAAAACTAATCAAAAGATTTAACAAAAGAACAAAAGCATTATACAGAAAAAGCATCTTGAATCTACTTCCTTCTTTGCTTCATTTGTAAACATAGATCATTGCCTTGAGATATAAACAATAGATTTTAATGCAGGAGCAAAAACTAAGGAATCGATCTAATTTTCATTAAATTTAGAATAGAAACAATAATTTAGAGAAAAAGAGCACGTTTTTCCTATAAAGACTTGGCTAGGAATTTTCTCTTCTTTCTCTATATAGAGATGACCGTTGAAGAGTCATGCCCAAGATAGCATTTCATTTGCAAAAAAGAAATAAATGCATTGGTGGTCCTATGGCAGTCTTGGTGAACCCAAGAATTGAAACCCATCTGTATTCTGATTGTGGGTTGGAACTCCTGGTGTATTTTTTCCCTCCTTTCATTATTGTTTTGTCATGATTTTACTTGGCTTGCTATCGTTTGTGTGTTTTTGTGAAGCCTTCTTATCATGTTCAAAATTCTTTGTCCTTAGCACTTTGGTGTTTGTTCCTACAACACCATGAGTAGGTAGGTTAAAAAAGAAATATAAATCAAGTAAAATATATTTGTATGTGGAAAAGCAACCTCTCAAGAGCTGGCCATAGAGTGTAGGGAGTCTGAAGGGCAACCTAAAACATGTTTAAAAAGAAGTGCTATTGATCAAACTATCAAAATAGTTTGAGGAACGTTTATACACCTTGAAGTTCACAACCAAGTTTATTTTGAGCTGCATCATATGACATGATGAAGTTTCCATTGAGTTACTTATTAACCTAAGTTAAACTTTAATAGCAAATTTGTCCACAAATTAGTACAAGCATCAAAAACATCAAATTAAGAGTCATTTCAATGATTTTGACATAGGTTTACAATTGTCTATCAACTTATATTCAGCTCACAACCTTCAATTGTCTTTCCACTAACAATGGTACTTCTCACTTTCTTACATCAAATCAGCATTTATCATGACCAAAGCCCAATTTCCTACCAAGCTGACCCAAAAGTTCAAATTCTTTCTTATTCAGCTAAGTCTTCCATTACTAATGTGGTGACCCCTTAATCATCACTATTGATGAGCTCTTATTGTCTCCAAAGAGCTAACATCCACAAAGCTTAATCTGTTTCATGCCTCAAAGCTCAAAGCACAAACACTTCAGTTAACACCTGCATGCTGATGACCAAGCTTAAGCTCAAAGGAAGTTTAGCCTGGCTATATTTGAGCTAATCTGGCGAGCCCTTAAACCAACTACATGCGAAATTGCACACGCCCAGGACTAGTTAATTTAAAAAATAATGTAGCTGATCTTTTGGAAAGCAAAAATATGCATAATATTGTCAAAAGGAAATTTCATAATAACATGGATATCTTGTACCTCGTTTTCTATTGAAATATATTTAGGCAACAGTATGAGTAATACTAGGGATGCCTATGCAAACAAAATATATTGCATCAGCTTATACGATAACAAAAATCAGCAGCTCACCATCACAACTATGATCAGTAACAAGTACATTTTTGGTATGGCCACCCATACCCTATGATAAAAGCAATCTACCAACTAATAGAGAATTAAAAAATTCCAATCTCTACAATAAGTTTTCTTCCTTGAAATCTTTACATTCATTAAAGGTGCATGCATTTCCAATCCACAAAACAACTAAATGATCAGATAATATTTTTTGAAGGTCTTAGCCCATCCAATAAAAATTTTAATTTTGTTTAGAAATACAATTTGAGAGATACATCTTTAGGAAAATTACAATTAAAAAAAATGTAATTTTCAAATTTGGAATGGCAGATTAAAATATAGTAGAAGTTTAAGATATTAGTGCTTGAAGTACCTTCGCCCAGGTTCATCAAGGCTTTCATATACACATGTGAAACTTGTATTGCAGAGTTCAAGTAAAATATCAAGAATCGTTAAAATTTGAATTCTCTCTATTTTTGTTAAGGAAATTAAGTCAAGTGAATCCTCAATAGTATCAACTAACACCATAATCACCGATTTTGAATAGGAGGACAAGGGCTCCCTCGATTTTGAAGCATCCTCACAAAACTGCAAATTGATTTTCTCAAAGGTAAATGATCCATAGGTGTTTCCTTGGCCCCACTGTAACTTATTAGTTCCAGAATCAGTTGTGGTTGTTCCCTCAAGGTAGTTCAACAAACCTATCCTTGGAATATTAAAAAACTTTCCTGAACCAGAGTAGTCAAGAACACCCATAGAAGCTTTCAAAGGCTTGACTGAATCGGCGATGTGTCTAAGCACAGCGTATGCACGTTTCCAGTTACCTGTAAAAGGCTAGTTATATTAATAATAAGGGTCATCTATCTTTCAACATCCATTACATGACAAGATAAAATGTTACAAAAGAAATCCAAAACCAAAAAGCACAAAATAGCTCAAAATACACAATGAGATGATAGCAAGACGACATATTCACTACTCAAGTTTGTAATACCAGAGAAATGTGGAAAAGTGGAGCATAAACATGTAAAAAAAACTACAATGCAAACTAGATGCAATGTAAAAACTTGTGTGTGACTACAGTTAAAAAATTAAGGTGAGAGTGTATAATAAATAAAGTATATCATATACATAAGAAAATTCATACATAAATGGGAATCATTGACAAGAATTCCTATCTAGGCTGAAACAAAAGCTGTCATCCTTGTTCGCAAAGGCAAAGCATTAAAAAATTAAAGGCATGAACAACATTCACACATTTAAGCATAAAATGCAGACATATGCACAAGCATTCATCCAAACGGGTATACAATGCAGACTCATATGCATAAGAACATTAAAAAAATAAAGCACAAACATATATTCACACATTTAAGCACAGAATGCAGATATATGCACAAGCATTCAGCCAAACAGGTATATAATGCAGGATCATATCCACAGGCACAATTTGTCTGCATGGGGAAAACATTAAGCAAATGAGAAGCATAGAAAATCACGCAAAAAAAAGCAGAGACCTATGAGGCACATGGTTCACAAGACAATAAAAAAGACATTTATCGTGCAAGATTAATCCAACATCATGTGTGCATGTCAAAAGTACCATTTACTCTTATTCAATTTTAACAAGCTAAACAATTAAAGAAGACACACTGGCTGATTCAAGTGGTAGTTCTCAAGTAAATTGATACCCTTTGGCAAAAATGACATTTGCACAAACAAACAAAAAGATTAAATGTGCTAATTTCCTGGGTTTTACTCCACTTTTTTACAAAATAACAAAAATCTATATGAAATGTACAGCAAAAAAATTTTAAAATTTATGATGCTAGGTAGATTGAGGATATAGGATTAGTTCATGCATATGAAGAAGTATGTTCTGGCATAGCTAGCATTCATAAATAAGTGAGAGACTTAAATTAAACCCACATGGACCTTAACCACCTTGTTTCTTTCCTGACAACGACTGGAATTCCAAAACCAAAAGCAGAGTTGGGAAAGATGGAAGATGAGGTGCAAAGGTAGTGTTCCATTGCATAAAATTAAAATTCATATTAAAAAACAACATTCAATATGAGTGCAAACAACAACACAGGTGTCCTAGTGAAAGAGAGAAATGGAAGATTTATATCCCATTCTTTCCCCTTCTTAGCTCTCCCTGTCACTAATATTCTTCTTAACCCAACTAAGTTTGCAGACTGCTGCCATCACCAACTACTTTCCCTTACCAAACAATCAGCCTCATTATTTTGCCATCTTTATTCTCGTTTTTCAACTTTTCCAAAAATTGTGCATGGTTTTGTCATATTATTTTTATAATTTTTTTTTATTTTCTTGCTTTCACTGGATTAACTGGCTCAAAACAATCATGAGTTTTTGTATGAAATAATGCTTGGGATTACTTCCATAGTTCCATGCATTTTGCTATTCATCGACCAATTAAACTTCAACTTAAGAATACTAAATAAATTCAATTGTCGTTAAGTTGATTAATGTGAGTTAAATGGATCTAAACATGGCGATTTTAAAAAATGATTGGACATTGCTTAGAGTTATATTAAGAAGAACTTACAAAAGAATAGTAAACCCAAAGACTGGCTACCTATTATGTCATGCCCTTTCCATGTCTGAGGCCTTTCATTGACATTTATTATGGGCAATATTCAAGTTATTATGTCCCCATTCATATCAAGCGGATTGTGTAATTGTACACTTATATTATAGGATATACTCTTTTATGCGAATCATTGTGAAGATCGGTCACTTTTTCTAATTTAGATGATTTATCATATAAGTTGCAACGTAGCTTGGTCGATGTTTAATAGTGGAGTATATTACTTGGGATGTTCTTAACGAACTTTATCACAAGTTATTATATCCCCATTCATATCAAGTAGATTGCGTAGTTGTACTCTTATATTATAGGGCATACTCATGTATGCGAATCATTGTGAAGATCAATCATGTTTTCTAATTTGGATGATTTATCATATAAATTGCAGCATAGATTGGTCAAGTTTCAATAGTGGAGTATTACTTGGGATATTCTTGACAAACTTTATCACAAGTTATATTTATGGAATAGTCTCCTAAAACATTCATGATGCATTGTGTTCCATTCATTAAATATAACATCTCACACATGAACATCCACGAATGTATGCTTGTAGGATGCGATCATAACTAATGTGTTGAAATCTTACTGATTTATATACTGCCGCACGCATGATAGAAACATGAACTACAATGTGGATCACTTAGTTGATCACGAGGCAAACAATGTAAGCATGATTTTTCTTGAGCTAGTGCAGTACGTGGACGTTGACAATACATGCCATTATCTACAAGCTTCTCATGCATTTTAAAGCTGACTTTGATAATTGTCAGCTTTTTATAGCTTAGTACCATAACATGGTTCATCATAATGATAGAATGCAGCTTCCTTTGGTCATTACGCTTGATACTCTTGACATTTATTGAGCATTCAAAAAAATCCTATTTTCTTGTTAATCAAGCATTAGCAAGTAGCTTACCAACTTGCTTTGTTTTGCACGTAAATGAGTTTTTAAATATATTCCATCTAAAAGCTAGATCTTCAGCTTAACACTCACTAGCAATAGACCTGGTATAAGGCAGGTATTAGGTCCATGGTTTATGACCAAACCTTGACACTTTTGCCAGTAAATCTGGACCTTCAAAGTACTGTGGCTATCAATTTTTTAACATATTCAAATATTCCTGAAATTAATGCATTTAATTTTTGTTCATTCTTTCGTATGTACATAACCACCTGTATTAGTACGTTTAGAATTAAAGGCATAGTTCTTCACCTTAACTCCAGAGAGTGATGTATTGTGGGATTTAGTTCCTGGGTATCCTGTGTTTCCAAGGCATAGCATTTTCTTTTTAGAACCGAGAGGACAGATGCCCATTTTTTTCATACTCATGTAATATAATATAGACAGTTAAAAAGACCACACCTGTATACAGATTTTGTATAAGTGCTTGAGGATGATAGAATTCCAAAGGTCCACACATTTTATCCACTATATCCAGCAAGTTATGATACCTAATTCTGCCACCAACATCATTGTTTTTCATGAAGACTCCCGAAAAGAAAATGTTTGAGTTCATTCCACTCTCCATGCAATCATGTTGCATTAACTCCCCTGTAATCTGCAAGTTATCTCCTGTACTGGCTACAGAAAAAGAAGAACCAAATCCACTGTGATTATAATCCGTTTCAGACAGCAACTCACTAAGGACAGTAATTTGTTTTTCATGGAGAAGCACAGGAGTCAACTTAGGTCCCCAAAGAAAATCGTGACAACGATGGTAAATGGGTGACATCGCAATGCAGCACCAAGTATGCGTATCACTTGATTTATCATATTCCACCAAACAAATATCAGATCTTCTCTCAGAATATATACGAAGCTCATTTGGCATACAGACACCAAGCAAAAGCCTCCCGTTTCCAATGGTTAACCATCTTAAAGCAACAACTGTGTCATCAATCGATAATACACCCTCTAGTAGAAAACCCCCACCACCTATCAGACATATTGGCATCCAGATGTGAAGAACGCTCTTGCTGTTGTGACCACCATTACTCACAGTAGCAATTCTAGCACCACATTTGGACAATGAAACTGCATTAACTGGGCCATTGTGTGCAGCAAATAAGCCCACAGGGTTACATTGTATGCAGTCTGACGTGGAAAAGGTAGAATCTCTAGAAGGAACCTTCCAAAGTTGTAGAGTACCATCTGAACATCCTGTAGCCATAATGCTAAAAGAATCTTCACATGAGCCATTACCACAATCTGCAAATTGCTCCATGTTGATTAAAGAATGATCCAGAGAAGTTACTGATACACACGTTACTGTTTTGGAACCTTGAGAGTCTGGAAATTTCCACGATATTGGATAAACAGTAGCAGAATACCTTCTAAGTTCATGAAATGTTCCATTGTTCTCTTTTTCAGGCATTAATATACTTTTGGAATCAGAACTAAAAACACACATAGTTCCAGATAAACCCTCAGATTGCAGAACAACTTTCCATGATAAAATCCGACAACTATTGATCCATACTCCAGAAAGCAAGAAACAATCAGAACAAGAAGCTAAAGGTGTAGCGAACATGTGATCTGGTAAACCTTCAAAATGACAGTGACCAACAAAGGGTACATTGAACAATTTAAGATATAAAATGTTCTTTTCTTCACCTGAAACTTCAATCATGAAACCATCAATTCCACCAGAATAACCTAGAAGAAGCAATGGCTTCCCATCCAAAACCAATGGCGCCCAAACCAAAGCTAAGTATTTAAAGTCAGAGGATAAATCTTGTGATCTGATTTTCCCTAAAAGCTTCCAATTAGGATGAATAAATTTTTGCAAGCTGATCGTTGAATTTAAATTTGTAGACAGAGACCAGAAGAAAATAGAACCACTAGAATCCAAAGAAGCAGCAAGTTCAACTTCATAAGAATGTGGATGCAGAGCTAGCTGCAATATGGTTTCTGCGTGACCATCTAGATTTAACACACCAGCTGCAAAATGAGAAAGACAATTCTCTTTATTAACCTGGGGAAACGATTCCTGGCTTGAATCATTATTTAATGGGCTATAGAAATGCCACCAGTTCATAGAATTTCCTGGCAGCAACTGAAGCAAAGAGCATGCATCAGGTGGACCAAAAAGTTGATTCCTCATAGCAATAACTTTTACCAGGATAGGTTTTTCTACCGGATGAATAGATTCATATTTAGGGTTGCCTGATTGAATTTGTTTCTTCCACAAAGACACCCGTGGAGAGCGAAATTGAGTTGAATCATCCAAACAATGGACGGACCAGAAAGCAACGGAGTTCACAGGCCCAGTACTGATAATCCACTCACAAGGGGAAATATTGGCACGCTTCAGAGGATCTGAAGATAAAGAATAAACACCCCCTTCACATTTCGAAACTACAAAGGCCAAATCTACTGCCCAATCGACAAATATGTCCCTGCCAAGCATTCCATTTAGGCACTGATTCATCTCAATAACTGCAACAACCTGAAATGATATAGTTGTGCTGTGATCATTTATCTCTTTACTAGCCTTCCTAGACCTACCATTGTTAACCTCACTCCATAACCTTACAGCTCCATCAAAGCAGCATGTAAGTAACATGTCCCTCCATGAATTTGAAGTACCCGTTGTTAATTTAATTGGAGAAGATGGTCTCCACCGTATCATAGAAACAGGTTTTGGATGAAGCAGTTGGATCTTTGTTACTCCAGACTTTCCATCACCGTGATAGACAGAAACAGGTCTACAATCCTCTTTAGACAAAAAAGGGGAATTATGTGAACCATCCCCAGAATTAAGCAAGTATCCCGCTGAAGTAGAAACAAGTCCATCAGCAGACCAGGTTGCAGAAACGAGAACTTGAGGAACATCTGCCACTGATTTCCATGCCATTACCCATGAAATGCCATTTCTTCTCCAAAGAGAAACTTCTATGCCCGCTGCAACAATACCTTCACCAGAACCGGTCCACTCAATTGCTTCAATAATAGAAGACTTTCTGATGCATGTCGTCATCTTCCAACAGAAAGATCCTATGATTTATCACTTTTGCAGTTACAGGTTGTAATTCTACACGTTCAAATATATGAGCAATATACCAGACAAACAATTCATAAGCTGCAACAATATCTTTACCAACTTATAACTTCCATAATTGAGGAGAGAGATTTGATAATAATAGAAGTTTGGTATTTCCATAATAAAACAGAATAATGTTGAACAATGGGTATAGAATGCAGGGGGCAAAAGTACTCTGGTTGTCCTTTCATTATTAAAATGGACTAGTTTGTTTATGATGCACATTGGGAAGGGATGGAGCTTTGGTTTTGTCAGTAAGATAAAAGAGTTCAAAAAATAATATGCAAATTAGTGGAGGAAAGCCACATCCAAACTAAACACAAGTCAAGGTTTTGATGTATTAAAGCTTCTACTGTACTATATTTTTAAGTGCAGAAGCAGTTGTGGAGCAACTCAACCATCTCTTTAGGGCAATTACTTCACACTTCATATCCTAGTAAAACACAACAACAGAGTTTGCATGCAACTATGTTGAATGGCAAATGCACAAACAAAAAGACATGGACACCTCAATTCATCCTAGCAAAAAATTGCAGGAAAATTAAATTGCTTCGTTCTAGTAAATTGTATTATTCTTCAAATCTGAATATTGATTAAATTTCCTATTTTTGTAGAATTTTAAAAGTTTTCTATATTACTTATGATAAAAGAACAATTATTACCCAAATTCAACCCAAGTTTGACTCCTATCTCATGCATGCTTTTGATGCATAAAGAGAAAAATAAATAAAAACTAATACAACTAGGATCTCACCAAAAGTAAAGTTTCTGCAGGGTTGACATAGAAGCATTTTATACGAATGCATAAAACATGCCTCACAGAATGGGTCTGAAGTAGCTAAAGACACAGGATTGTCAAAAAGCAAGTACAGCAAAGAAATATCCAACAAAACCAATCTACTAACATCAGTAAAAAGAAAACAATTCATTGATTATTTTGCAAGAAGAACGCTGATCTAAGCTGCAATATCACAAGTTTTTATATTTTAAGCCCATGGACTATTATAAGCCAAAAGGGACACGATTAACTTAAAGCCATCCTTGCAGCAAAACAAAAATTAGAATACAAGTTTGGCATAAATATGATAATTTCCATTCCACAAAATTAGACAATGGAACAACAAATATTATAGAATTTTCTCAAGAAAATAAAAATGTAATACGATTTACATGTTTGAAAAGCATCATATGGTAAAATATTGATATTAAATTTTATGAGTGAGAAAAAAAAAACAATCTCTACCGTAATGCATTAGGCCAAATGACAATATGAAGAGATAAAGAAACTATCGAAGTATATATGGTGTGTTATCTAAACCAAAAATTTCAAAGATAAGTCTTACAAGACTACAATGAGGCCAATGAGATACATGGAAAAGAGTATTGCAACATGAGCATACTAATAGAATAAGTGTTGCTAAGATAAAGATTACGGTGCATATGCAACAAATAATGAAGGAATATTATTACAAATGATGACATCCCTAAGAAGGTTGGAGTAGGTCTAGTTGAGGATAAGGTTCAGAAAAGTCAACAAGGTGGTTTGATACATAAGATATATGGTGATAGATGCTGCATTAAGGGGAAAGAAGGCTAAAAAAATAAGGCCTGATAGGAGACTACAGAATTAGCTACATGCTTACATGTTGGTGAAGATTTGTTCTATGATAGATATTGATTGAATCAAAAGATCCATGCAAATGATCCCAAATAATGGGAATAAAACTTATTGGTGTTCTTGGTTTTTAATATCCCTTATTCAAGCTATGAAACCTAATTCGTTTGCACCACATGTTCTCTTAAATAAAATGTTGAAGCCAAATGTTTACCCAAGGTTATAAGTTCCTATTTTCCTCAAGGTTGGTATGGGTCTATATTTCAGTAACCAATGTAACCAAGTACAAGTAGCATGATCCTCATCAAGGATAACACACTAAATAGTAATGGGAGAAAGCCCTTTCTACACAAAATTAACACTCTTCACTGTATTAACTTTAAAAACAACACGATTAGCATTGATGCATACACATATAACCCCATGGTAACTACAAGAAAACAAAGTAATAACTACCTCCTACAAAAAACTAACAAATTCATCCTTGAGCTCTCTGAGCACCTCCACCACAATCATTGACAAGCTACATTCAACTGAGATACCCTTAGCCCAATGCCTAGCAAAGAATGTATGCTTGCACACACAACTATGCTCAGCAACTATAACAATAATATAAATGAATCAATCAACCAATTGGACCTATGAAACTACCAAAATAATCCATCAATACCAATCTTGAACCAAACAAGACATTTCGATGCACTGAGCCATCAAAATTATTTGACCCACTCTGCAATATAGGAAACCCAATAAAAAGAAGCAAATAATTTTCACCCATGAGGCAAAAGGGATATCAGTTCTCTAGCCCAAAGCAACCAATGATTGATATTTCTGGAAACAAGATGTAACTCATTATCATAACTAGAAAGAAGTATTTATTCACATACCTCTTATTACTAAGGGACCTCAATAACAACCCATAAGTCAAGAAAATCAAGAATCCCCCATGTTGTTGGACAAGTTAGAAGATTGAATGGGAGCACACTTGACATTATGGAAACAATAAAGCTGCATTTGTAAATCACACAACAAATGCCCTCTATAACACCACAACACCATGGTAAATCATTGTAGAAAAGATTCCTCACTATACTAAAAAAATTGAGAACCCTCCACAAGTGAACCATGAAACATGGTTGAGTTTAACCCTCCAACACCAAGTGCCAATGTCAAGTCAATCAACAAATAAATCTACACATGTAGCAATGGTCAATATTTTGGAGATCTCAATGGCCTTCCAATAGAGTAGGTTTTGTAAGAAATGAGTCAAGGCAGCATCCTAGAGGTGAGGTGAGCTCGTGTCCAAAAAGGCCACAAAACTCCAAAATGTGGGTCAGCAACCATATTTAGAGTAATAGGCCATTTACTCATAGGGGTATTGTCAATCCAGACATCTTTCATTATAGAAAAATCCTTCCTAAGGCTAACTAACCACACCATGTTTTCTAAAACAGTCCTGCCATCCAAACAAACAAGGTTAACAAATCCACAAGCCTCACAAAGTACTCATGACCACCATGCTTCACCTAAAAGCAATACACACACAAACTTTGATTGTGCCCAATACAAGCACAACAATAAGAACTTCTTTCCAGTGCCTCTGATCCGTAGCCCACCATAACATTTTGGATTTTAGATGGTGTCCCAAGCAAAATGGGAACCTCCCCAAATTCTCAATCCAAAACAAATTCCTCATTAGCCTCTCAATAGAATTCATGACCTTAATAAGAACATATATATGCGGCATGGAATAAATCAAAATTAAGGTAAGAAGGCAACAAGCTACCGATATAATAAGAATCCTCAAAGACAAAACTATATCTATAATTACATCCACAAAACAAGTTTTCCATGCTAAGTCAATTACTCCTAGTGCAAGAGCGCACTATATTTTCAAAGATTATTCTTCAACATAGCCAATCTAGACACGGAGCTGACCTCGTTCAAACTTTTATGAGCTAAGCTGGCATGATCGAGCTAATTGGACAATAGGGGTTTACCACGGCAATATCGACTGATCCATGCGAAGATCATCACTTTAGTGGGTTGACTACATTTTCTTAATGTCGCATCATTCTTGGGTTGATGACAACATTCCCTACATGTTCTCCATGATTAGACATAGTAGCATATATTTGTTTAGGAATTAAGAATTAAAAATTAGGTTTTAAATATTAGGGATTAGAGATAATGGATTAAGGGGTAAGATTTTTTACGATTAACTATCCCAAGTAATCAAACAACTAGAGCATGCACCGCACAGTTGATCATCCACATGGGGTGATTACCTTAACCCATATTTGGTCACTTTTTTTATTTTCTTAAGGTTTTTCCTATTTTACTTCATTTTCTAGAAATCAACATAAGAGGAAACTTAATGAGCATTTTTATATTGTTTTCATATTTTTAATTATACACCATGGAAAGGTACTTCATGATTTGTATAAAAACCTTGGTGTATAGATGCCTAAGGACTAGTTTGAAATAGCTTCTTGACTTAGAAAAATTCATCGTTTCGCTCATCTCACCAAAGTGAGGTTTCTTTGTGCTTAAAAGTGAAGATCCGAGCAATGACAACACCGAAAATGCCCCACAAAGAGCAGGTGATGACACTTGAAGTGGGAAAGCCCAAACCTTGTTTAGCATTACAAAACCTGAACTTATCCTAATTGGCCACCAACCAAATCTAATCATATCATATCTAAGCTCTACACTATGCTATTAACTAAAACTATTCCATCCAATTATTAAAATTGCAATGCCCAAACTACTTATAACCCCAACCCTGTGAGCACTACATTGGAAGCCCAATCTCCACCTTGTGAGGAAAGCCTTCTCTTTTAAATGTGATGTTCATTAGTTTTTGTTTCATATGCATTTTGGATACATGACTATTTGTATTTCGTTCACAAGTGCAACTATGTGATTTCTTTTATGCATAATTTTCTTTCATTGTGAAATCATTCATTTTTGGCTTTCAATTCCATTTGAGTTGGATTTGATTTGCTTTGTTATTGACAACAAGTGACGCACGACTTTGTAGTACACCTCTTAACAATGTCAGTGGTCCACTCTTGCGACATGTTTTAAACTAACTCGTTTTTTCTAGTGTCTGACCAAATGCATGATTTGTTTAACAAAAACAAACATCAGTTTGTGTTCATGACCTAATTAATGTGATCACATTCACTGCATTTTAATTACCTTACACATTGCAATTTGTTCCTATATCAAATTTGGTAAAGTTAGACTTGTATGTCATGCATGCCACATGCTCTTCATGTGATTTTATTACATATCAACTTTCTCGCTGATTTGAAGGATGTTTTCTATTATCTTGCTTGATTTTCTGTTTAATCTTGTCTCTATTAGTATTATTAAACTCACCCTAAGATAGTGTACCATGAGTTTTCAAAGGCAATGACTCCAACAATAAAATTACAATGCAAAGGAACAACTACAGCTCTCCCTAGCTCAAACATCACCCTAAATTCTATAAAGTTGTTTACTTTCCAGCAATTTTATTTACAACACATTATTTTTTATTCATTCAACAATTTTTCTTTTATTTAGTAGTTTATTTACCAAACTTTTCTTTCTTTATTTTATGTTTCAACAATTTCTTTACTTCTATTCATAGAAACTTTTCTCTTCTTCATCACTGCAATTTAATCTTTGCACTTTTGTTTTCGTTTAATTAAATTAGATAAAATAAATTGTACTGATTTTTATAGTACATTAGAGAAAGACAGACAACTTGTAAGTTTTCAAAACCACTTCTGAATTTTTTATAAGATAAATTAAAAGAATTTCATTTAATAAATTAGATCACGTTAATTTCAACAGCCCAAAACTAAAAATTTTAAAATCAATTTTGATTTTTTTCTTTTAATTCAACACAAGGAAAATCTCGCCAAATCATTATTGCAGTAAATAAAAAAGCCAAAATACATAATTTTCTTACTTTGAATTTCTTCTTTAAAGTCAAAGAACATTTTTTTTATTTTCTTTCTTTACAAAACTTATTAAGGATATAGCAAAAGGTTAACAAACATAATCATCATATATATATGAATATGTATGTATGTATATATATAATCAAATTTAGCCAACAAATAAGTGCAAATCACACAACACTTGGAGACTTCGTAGCAATCCTCAACGTGTTCAAGCTCAATTTCACCTTTGAATTATCTCCTCTTAGCAATATAGCGGTTGGTGATGGCATAGTCCTAGGAAGGGACAAGACTCCATGCTATCACACTACTAGAAGGATCATTGCACCTCTAGCAACAGATCAAGGACTATATTCATGTGCATACACTTCAAACACAAACCAAAATGGACACAACCCACTAACTTTTGGAGAAGATTTGTCAAAAGCAACAGAAGATTAAGACATTCTCCAAAGAATATAAACATATTGACAAACAACAAACAATTCTCATCTTTAGTAGAAGATGACTTACTGACTCATACATCGATTGAGAAGTTCAAATGAGGCAGTATTTCGAGTATCATTCGTTAATCAAAAATAAAATTCAACATGCCAAATTGCAACTTTCATCTCAATCCTTGGTACATGTAGAAGATTTAGATTGAAATCTTACGAGAAATAAATTAGGAAACTTGCAAGAATAGAGAAAATTGAGCTTATTCTTACTCGGTAAATAAACAACTAAGCCCTACCAATACATTGGAAAACAATGGAGAGTGACCCAAGATCATCGTTCTATGATAGAGAATATTCCCATATTTGTTAAATAACTCACAACATGTGCGAGAGAAAAGAGTGAAGGGTCCCTCGTTGAGCAATTTATCGCCAATTTGAGGCTAGACGTCGATAAATACATATACCAATGAAGAGCCTACAATCTCAATGCCATTTATAAGAAAACTGAAGGTACTAAACATTTCCCCATCCTCTTCTACCCAACTCAAAAACCTCTCCCTGCCATTCTGTGCTTTTTTTTTTTTGTCATAGATGTTCCACTACTTAAGACCCAAGTATTTCCATGCCTTGTATTCACTCCAATCAAGGCCCCTATTATAATTCCATCTATTTCCACTTTGAAACTCCTAAGAACATTTTAGTAGGTGAATCTCCTTCATCTACACCCATCATATAGGTCACAAACTTCATTTCTTCTCCTAATATTTAGACTAATCCCTTGGCAAATCTAATCATGACCAAATAATGGCACAAAGGCCTAGACAAAAGATTAAAGAAGAAAAGAAAAGATCATTAAGAGAGAATATAAGGCTTATGTAGAAACCCATCCACTCCAAGTATTGAGAACTATGGATTCATCTTTTGAGGGCTTTGAATCTACATCCTTAAAGGAGTTTGCTGCTTCTATTAGACCATTGCCTTCAATAGTTCACATCACTCCAAAAATCCATTCACTCAACACCACTGAAAAGCTTATGAATCATCTCGAGAACTTTGAGTTCAAAGCATCAAAGAAGTGTGTAACCTCTTTGGATCCCATAAACTTAATGAACACTACTAGCACTTCAATTGATCAAACACAAACTTTTTGACACCATTCTCTTACCTTCTTTTCTAGCCACACCAAGTATGCTATAGCCTTTAAGTACCTATCTCGGATAGATCCCCTCCATGATTGCATCTATTGAACTTTCTTCCTATTCATTTCTATTGGGTGACCATATTGATTTCATTTTTGACTCATCAACTTCATCCATAAGATTTTTCCACCATAATGCTAGAGACACTATATAGATCACAAAATTTTCTCTATTCTATTTATACAATAAAAACAATAACTCTTATCACCGAACACATTAACAAGTCTCTTGAACAAAATTTCATCCGTCGTGTAAAGATGGACATTCCTACTTTTATGAGACCACTTATCAGAAGAATAATTATAGATTCATTCAATCGTCAAACAATTCACGATTAATAAAAAACCAAGGAGGAGAGACAAATAACAAAGTCTTTCCTAATTTTGTGACTTTTTGTATTGCAATTAAATGTGAGCCCATATGACCTCTTGTATGAAAGATTTTTCACTTTCGTTATGAGATCATTAGCGTTTGATTTTCACCTCTATCGAAAAAAAATTCGACTTTATTAACAATAATGCATTATTCATAACTTTTTAGTATGCTTCTTATTTATGTTGATGTTCTACCCACACAAATAAGATACATGATTTGTTTGATAGAAATGAACATTAACTTTTAATCATGGCCTAATTAATATGATTGTATTCATGGCATTTAATTACCTTGCACATCACACTTTCATCCTAGATCAACTCCTAGTGGATTGATCACACATGTCTTTTCTTTTGCTAATTGAATCTCAAATTGCCAACCAACACATACCTTCTTTTCCTAAAAAACACCAAATGATTTGACTCAGTTCATAATTTTCCTAGATAAATAGCCTTAAGACAAGAACTACCAAACTGTTCAATAGCAGCCTAAGATGTCAAAAAGTATATAACAAAACATCATCAACAAAAAGAGGATAAGAAATAATAGTGCTTGTAAATAATGTCCTGGTCACAAAAAGTAATCCATGCTTAATACTCTTTTGCATCATAAGCAAGACCAATTCTAAAAAAAGAATAAAGAGATATGGGAGAGCGGGTTAGTAAAAAAAGATGACAAACAAGAGGGTTTGCATACAAAGCTCTAATCCCAAGAAGTGCTCTATATTCAATATTATACTTTAAAAAAAATGAAAGCATATTTGAACAAAGAATAAACAAATAAGTGGATGGTCAACCATACTTGAACATGCAAGAAGCCTCAAACCACTCAAAAGCATCAACCAATAATCAAATAAGCAAATCTCAACTATTTGATACAAACTAGGAATTAAAAATACCAGGTCTTTGAAAAACTAAAATGACAAAAAATAATAGTTAGGAAATCCCAATGCATAAAATCATAAGCCTACTCCACATCAACTTTAACATCCACAAGCCACATAAAAGACTTCAACATGGATAGCATGTACATCAACTCCAAAGCTAAGAGACAATTATGCAATGGTATAGCCCAAAATGAAAGCTCCCTGCTCTTGAGTAACAAAGGGATTGATCTAATTGTTTAGCCACTACTCCTTTAGGAGTGGCTCTACAAGAGTATCTTTTCATCTCTTAGACATGGAATCAATCTCAAAAAAATGCAACTATTCTTTGTGAAATCCCTACTTATGGTGTCCTAATAACCTTTGATAAACAAGCAAGTGATGCCATCAACCTCTAGGATGTTATTACTCCCCACAAACTGAATCAACAATTCGATCTCTTTGTCTTGATTCGCAGTAGCAAAGTGGGCATCCTTGTTCAAAGAAATAGTAGCCCGAGGAGGAGATAGAGTAAAATAAGTGAAAAAAGAAATAGGGGGCCCCCATGTCTTGGAGAAACAATTAATCAACAAAGAGAAAATACCATAGTCAACCTTAACACCATATTGTTTACCAAATTAGTGACCTAATTTACCCGCTTCCTGCATGTAATAGCCTTGTCAAAGAAGGCAAGGATGTAATTTCCTTAAATCGACATCCTAATGCCCCCATTAAGTTTTGATGCACAATAAGTTGGAGTTATAACTAGCCATCATCTTAAGAAGGCAAGAATGCTCCTCACTCGTGAGCCCAACGCCCTCCACCTCCTCAGCTTACAACTCTATTTTACAAGCCTCAAGATATCGGGACTTCGAAAACAATTGTCCAACTTGATCCTTACTCCACTTCTTTGATGCATGAAGATAGAAAACACATTTGTGATTCAACACAACAGGCAAGCGCCCCACAAACAACTAGCTACAAGTTTCAAATAGCACGCCTTGAGTAGCCACACATAACAACAAAACATCTTCAAAATTTGGAAGGCTACCTTTGAATTTGAACTCACAATTTTCAAGTTAAAGTATTAGAGAATTGCAATCCAACCTAATGTGAGTGAGGTGACAAACCTAAGTACCCAAGAATAAACATAAAGGTAGAAAAGTTCATAAAGATCTTATCTAATCTGATACGCATAATTGTATTCCCCTTATTATTACACCAAGTAAATGTTGAACCCAAACATGATGCCCTATAAGCCTTTGTAAGAAATAAACTTTGCAAATTCCTGATCAATCAATCCCAAGTAATAAGCTTGTCTCCCTTTTTCTCCTCTTGTAGAAAAATGCAATTGAAATCACCCCCCCCCCCCCCCCCGCCCCCCCCAAAAACTTTTAATCACCAAAGCTTCTAGACACCAATAGTTACAATAGTTGGTAATCACATCATTTCCAACCTTAAGAATAATCTGAGGAGAGTAGAAGAAGGAACTATTTAATCCAAGAGAGATCCCAAAGAGATACACTCAAAGAAGGGACAAAAGGGAGCAATGTTAGAGAAGCAAGGACAATCTATCCCATGGTATTATTCTAGTTAGTCCTACTTCTCTCGAGATTGATTTTTTTACCAAGAAGAAAGTACAATATAGAACAGTAGCAAATTCCCAAGACCCAATCACAAAATAAATCTTAAAGACAAAGGAAAGCACATGATACCAAGGTTGTGAACCAGATTTTCTAATCCCCTTGTTGGATCTATTTCATTCTAGCAAGCTTTCAAATAATATGAGAGGTAATTTTCCCATTATTTCCATTATCTTAACTCAGCTTGGCAGAAGACATCCAGATTGAGAAGGAGCATTTAAAAAAAGGTTCGAAAGCAAGCTGTGAAGAAGCTATTTCATGTCAACGAAAAAGAAAAGAGAAGATATAAAAATTGTTCAATGGACTTCCAGTTTTTTTTCCCTTTTTTTTTTCTATAGACTTCATGTTTTTGAGATTGAGATTCTTTTAAAAGCTCCCAATGAACAGGGTCTCAAGTTGTTTTCCATGATTCTCAGTAAATGCCTGTCAGGTAAATCCCGCTTCAAGAATAACATTTGACAATGTCCATTGCTATCTGAAAGAAAACTCTTATTTAAAAAGGCTTCGCAATAATAATACAGGAAAACTCTCAAACCGGAATCTTGATCGGGTTGCGGAGCATAGAACAAAATAGAATTCCCCAACGCTGCAGCGACCTCTCCATCAGAAGGCCGTGTCGGACACCAAGAAACGGCGTTGACAGCAAGCCCGTTTGCAGCACCTGATGCGATTGGCTCAATGACCTGGCGAAAGAACGGACCAACAAGGTTTCCGCACTCCGGGATAGGCGAAGGAAAGTGCGAGACCACGAGTAGGGAGGAGGCGCCATAGGCAATCCATGACGAACCACCAAAATCGAAGAGAAAATCGATAGCCAAGCGGCGGCGGTTCGGAGCGGAGGGGACAAGCTGGGATCTGACCAGCGATAGAGGGAGGAGCTTCGAGATGTCTTCCGCACCGACGCTGGCCGCTGATGCTGATATCCCGCCGCTCGGTGGCAGGAAATCAGCTTCCCCCGCCATGACGAAGTGGAACGATAGCGTTCCAGCGATCGCCGATCCACTCTACCGAGGTGCGAATATGTGTGATTCGAAATTGGACGCTTTGCTTGAACTAAATTTATTTATTTTTTATCAAATTCTTCCTTTTTATTATTAATAAAATATTTTATTAAATTCAAATAAACAATCATATAATTAACAAGCATGTGATTGTTACAAACCAAGCATCAAATGAAATGTTTGAAGCAATTTTGCAGTGATCTATATGATATCTTATATTTGTAAAAGTTTTAGAATTATGAAAATTTGTAAAAAGATATATTTATTATTTCAATGTTAGTATTATGAAAGATAATAAAAAAATATATTTATAATTTTGATGTAAACTAACAAGGATATAATTTTTTATTTAAAATTGGATTTAGTTTTGAAACAAATTTATTGAAGAGTGCATGATACGTGTGTGGCAAATAGTCTTTTAATAGTACTAAATTTCTTTTTTTTATCAAAATATTTATTTTTAATATTAATAAAACTTTTTATTAAAACCAAATAAATAATATCATAACTAACAAGTTTATATTTTTAATTAAGAATAAATCAAAACCATACAACTATTTATCATAACATAAAAGTAAAATAATGTCTTGTGTCTTATAAATAAAGTAATTTTTACAACAACTTTTAATACATCAAATATTTTAAACATTGATACAAACATTAATGTGAAAATAAAAAAAAAACTTGGAAAGTAATATCTACATCTTGTAGCTTCCTACAATTTTTATGATATATATTTTAATTATTTAAAAGTGCTATGTCATATAAAAACTGAGTTAATCAATATTAATTAGAATAATAAAATATTATTTATCAAAAAATAAAAAATATTATAAATTGGTTCATGTCATTTGCTAAATATATAATTACATCATAATATATATAAAATAACAAAACAAATCATATTAATTAATTATAAGAATAAAATTGTCTCACCTTATTAGATTAAACTTATAAAAACATCATTAATATTTATTTTAGCTTTATTTTAATTATCCAAATTAAATCTTTTAAATCCAAAACTTTTTCTTTATTTATTCTTTTAATTCTTTCTTGATTTCTATTTGAGTCTTATTTTTATAACAAATACTTAAACATTTAACATTTAGACTTCACCTTTAGATCTTTTTTGGAATAAGTTATGTCATATCATTTGTTCCTCGTGATATACTTCCAAAACTTTTATTAACATTCACCAAATTAGAAACTTTTATTTTAATTTCTTTTCGAAATTGAGGCTTTATTCCTAAACTAAACATTAGTTTTTTTTTTTTATAAATTTTTATTTTTTGACTTTTTGTAATAAAATCAATTTAAATTAAAAAAATATATCATTTTTTCTTGTTCCCTAATTCTTGTATTTTAACCCAAATATAGGACATCAGAATATAATAAAATGTGAAAAAATAAAATCATGATATCATGCTTTTATAATCATAAAAAAAAACACTCATTTTAATATATAATGATACTTTATTTGTCCACCTTTTATTCTATTATAATGATACTTTATTTTTCATATCAAAATAATTTTAATTTTATTTTCTTTATAAGCTCTATGTCTAAGTCTAATTTTATAATTTTTTAATTCAATTTGACATTTTTTTAATCTCTAATTTAAACAATTGCTTTATCCTTATAAATTATTGATCTTTTGTTTTATGTCTAAACATTTTTTTATTTTTACTAATTTTGTATTATTAAAATTTCATTAAATCATATTCTTATTTTTACGGCTTGCTTTTCAAAACTCGATTTTATGCTGCATTTCAAGCCAGGCTCCATTTGGAAAGCAGTTCAAAACTATAGGAAATCAATAAAAAAGATATTCTCATTTTAGGTAATTTTGAGTTATTTCAAAACTTTTAATTTTTTATTTTTTTTAATTTTAGCTTAAAAATATAATGTTAAAATAAAAATTAATTTAATTATTAGTAGAATTAACCAAAACCAAAATAAGCCATCAATACCAAAACCAATATTGAAATAAAAACTTTGTAATTTCAGTTAAATTAAAATTTTTGTGTAAATAATTTCTTGTTTCATAAAACAATACATAAGTGATATCACTGTAATACATTCTAGATACTTGAACTTAACTGACATGCTTTAATAAAAACATGATTTTCTAATAATATTATTTAAATATATATCAAATATTTATCTTTTAAGTAGTATTATATTGCATAATAATATCGCTGAACAGCTCTCAATTTGTAGACTCTTCGTGTCTTGAAGCAAAATGGGTCCAAACCAACCTGATACACGTAGATATCGGTTCAGACGCAACCCACAAAATATATAGGGCACAGACATGGTTGCATTACTACTACTAATTATAATTAGTTAGCGTGTAATTAAGATTAGTAGTGACCATTAATCTGCCGTGCCCCTCATTTCACGACCACCTGAGCCAGATCGACCTCGGCCGCCTTCTTCCGAGCTTCCATCTGCTCTTTGGTCGATCTCGAGTAGACCATATGAAGCACGAGTTGAGCCACGGAGAACAGAACCCCAAGTCCATTCGGAATCTAAAGAATTAACCACCGAATCTTTAATTAAAATTAATTAAAACATAATGAAATGCCGTCCAATTAACCCATTTACCGTTATAAATAGGTCAAATCGTATGAGCGCGTACGCCGTCCAGCAAACGCCGTTAAAGAAGGAAGCGAGTGAGAGCGACAAAGGCATGAATTCCACGCTCTTGCTTTCGATCACCAGCTTCTGCATAAGGAAGCCGTTATATTAATTTAATTATATAAAAAAAATTTAATTAAATTTAAAAAAGGTAAAAAGATTTACCATGACGCTCAACGGGGCGGCGTACATGAGGGTGCCGAAGAAGACGCACAGGACTCCGACGGCGAGGGAGCGGCGCTCGTGGGTACGGACGAGGGAGAGGACGAGGGCTGCGACGAGACCGACGGCGGCTAGCTCCAACGCGAGTACGGCCAGGATGCGGCGGCGCTGACGGCCGGTGGAGAAGGTCAGGAAGAGGAGGACGTAGGCGAGCTCGATTGCCGTGCCGGAGCCGTTGATGGTGAGTACCAGGGTGCTCTTTGGGTGCACCGCTGGCACACCGTACACCACCCACAGCATGCAGTTCAGGAGCGTCGCGAGGTATGGCGCTGCTGAGAACTGCTCCACCGATTTGCGCTTCCAAATCCTGATAAACGTTGGCCTACAAAAATGTCCAACGAAATCCTGGCCGTTCAACTTACGACAAACTGAATAAAACAACATAAGGATGTGCGCTTACATTGGCGACAGGAAAAGAGTCAAGGCGAAGACATTTCCTGCATGGATTGAGAGAAAGAGGACCAAATAATATTTTGCTTAAATTTCTTATAAATAAATAATACCCAAAAAGCATTAATTAGAATAATTCAATAAAACTTGCCAATGATCCCCACCGCCGTTCTGATGGCTTCCAAAGAAATCATTGCCGAAGAAGAAGAAGAAGAAAGACGTAACGAGCAAACAAAGGAGAGGACGACGAGATGACTAAGCTTTTGAGCACAAATAGAGAAATGTGAATGGGTTTCCTTATATAGGCCTCAACTGTCCACCTCAATGGTCTCCTTCTCGGTGTGCTTGGAATTAAAATGGATCGGGTTGGCCGCTGGAAACCAAACCGGTTCGGTACGACTCGGGTTTGATCCAGACCGTTGGGTGTCGACGGTCGAGATGCCGGTCAGGCAAAGGGAGGAAGTTAACGCACAGCTTTCGAGATTCCCGAACTCAGCACTGCCAAATTTCGTGGTTGATGCGGCCCTTCTTAGCTTTTCTTGGCATTTTGAGCATGTGGTCAAGTTAAACAACATTTACACATGCACGGAACCGCAAAAAGACAAAAATTTTGTATAAGTTTGTAAATACTTTTTATTATTTAATTAAAAAAATCATTAATTTTTTTTTTATTGTCATAATATCTGATAAATAGATATTAATCAATTTCGAATAATATTTAAAAATTAACTTGAGATCGAAAATCATAATTTTTAACATTACTTCTAAAAATATCTATATTTTTTAAGAAATAGTATAAGATATAATAATGTTATTGAACTAAATACATATCATAACAAATTTTAATTTATAAGTAAATAATTGTTAATTATGACATTATTTTAATTAAGCTCAAAGGAAGTTAACAAAAAGATACAATATTAAAATATGATAAACTAAAATACATAGAAAACTAAGTAGATCTAATGTACATAAAAAAGGGTATAATATGTGAATCTTCTTGTTAAATACTACTATTAGAATATAAACATATGATAATAAAAGAAGAATATGTAGAAGATTTAGAGATGAATTAAGTATAGTAAATATTCTTTTTGTACAAATCTTTTTTATTCAATTTTATAATTGTTAAAATTATAAAAAAAATTGTATATAATACATTTCATCAATAATAAAATGATTTGTCTCAATATGAAATATGATGATGTAGATATTGACTACAATCAACTTATGGTAATCAAATATTGTAAATAAGGAGAAAATGAGAATTGAATAAATAAACACAACTTGTTTCAAGTTGTTCATAACAAAATTATAAATCAAATTATTTATTTACATTATTTTTTAATAATATATTATAAAATATATTTTAAATTTAATGATATTGATCAGTTAAAAGTGAATTAATAGAAATATTTTTTAAAATAAATGATAATTCTATTATATCCAATGTTTGTTTAAACACAACTAGATGAGATTTATCTAAAAAATTAGATTGTTAAAAACCCAATTTTTTTTTAAAAGAAGAGAGACAAATATAGCTTATTATCTATCCATGATTGAGCATTGAAATAATTAAATGATTTTGTCATATAGAAAGCTATTGTTATGACTTATCAGAATAATCTTTAATATATGGATACTCCATATAAAAAATTCAACGCTAAGGAGAGGAAAGACATTCCTTTAAAGCTTGATGACGTGGTGATTCATTTATCATACAAGAATAAGAACCCAAAGAACTTTTTATATTCCACCGAATGAGTTTTTCCACCTATGCTATATTCCATGAAAAAAATTAAATTATTGTACAAATCTCCCGAATTAATATAACATAACCATAGGAATTAAATAAAATAACTAAAACATAGTTCTTTATCAATGAATTATTTTTCAATAATATTAATTTGTGATGTGAAATTTACACTCAACCAAAGTTTTATTGAAAAACAAAACTAAAAAAGAAAATATATGCCAATAGAGAAATAGTTTTTGTTACTATAGTTTGATGAGGAAATAACTTTTGAATAAAACTTATTAAAAAAAAAGTATGTGAAATCAATCAATTGGGTTATTAGAATCAAAGATTTTAGAAAGAAAAACATTTGAATACATTATTTACAACCAAGAAATAGAATTCTATTACTTCTTTTTGTATTATATGCTTGAAAAAATTACTAGTGCTCATTAGTTTAGTTAGTAAGAATATCTCGTGTCATGCCAAGATCATGAGATTGATTCATCCTTATGTCTAACATAAGTTCTGCTTCAATTTAAAAAAGAAAGAAAAAAATTAATTATATAATATCATTATCAAATCTTTATAATATAATATTATTTCTCTTATATCTTTTTTTTCATGTATTTATAATATTACTATTTTTTTTGGAAGAATGGAGTTAACTTTTCAAATAATGACATGCCATATGGAGGAATGTTTAATAAGAAAGAAAACTTCACTACATAAAGTTCTATCTCTTTAGAAAAGTAATTGACACGTGCTCTACTATATTTTTTTGTTTTCTTCTTTATGGACAAGTTATCACCTAAAAACTAGAACATTAAAAATATCAATATCTAATTATTAATTATATTTATAATCATATTACTTGTTTTTGAACATATTGTTCATAATGAAGCCAAATTTGAAATAAAAAAAAATAAAGAATATATATGTACACAACTACATATATGATGATAAAAAAAAAATAAAAAATAAAAAACTACATATATGATGATATATTAAAGATGTTTCTTTTCATATACATCTATATTTGCTTTTTTAACAAAAACTTTCTTAATAATATTATTATTGTTGCATAGTTGTATCAAATAAAAGAAATGAGAGCATCAATTTATTCTCACTGTTTTTTGAATTTTTCCTTTAATTTATATTAAAAAAGAGAAAAAAAAACCTAAAAAAAGAATTGCCTATTGGTTGAGGGATATATATTCCTAAACTATTGCTTGATAGAAAATAATTTATAAAAACTATTGAGAGATTCGAGAGATAAAGTGGAGAAAGATCACAACATTGTTATGGAGTGACAAGTGGCAAGTTGACCTTATCATAATATTTAGTGTAAACAAGAGCATAATAGACTTATGTCAAAAGTTGGAGAAAGGGAGGTCTTAGTGTTGGTTATGGTAAGATTTTTGGTAAATGGTTTAATAAGAGAGCTTTAAAATTTGTTTGCTTGATGTTATATTTTGAAATAAAATAATTATATTTTATTAATATAAAATAATATTTTATTTCAGGTAACGTGTGAAATTTATTAAGATATGTTTTTAATCTTAATAAAAAAACTTTTGATTACCATAAGGATTTTTACTAAACAAGTCCAAGTAACAAATCTTTAGACTTTGTTTCATATGAGTGTTGTAAGACTGTTAATATAATTTTTTATCATAAAATTTGGGAAATTTTTTATGATCATTACTTAATTTAGATTAAAAAAGAAGTTATAAAATAATTTTTTTAACTAAAAAACCATTCTTAGATTGCATTTTGTATAGATTTGTAATTATGATTTTGATCATAAAAATGTTTATTTCGAATTACATCAAGTAAAATAAAAATTGTATTTTTTTTTCCAAATAACCAAGGTCATAGCTATCCTTAAATTATTAATTTAGTAGTTAACCAAACAAATAATTATTAACTTTTATATTATTACTTAACAAAAATAAAAATTAATTTTGTAAGCTTTTATTAAAATAATATTTTTAAATAATATATTACTAAATATATAAGTCTTACAACTTTGCATTAATTAATTTAAAATTAAATATCCATTGTGTACTTAACTTTTAACTTAGTGTGTTATATCATATATGGAGGGATTCTATGCAAATATTTATGTTATTTTTCATTATGTTTCATTTAAACTTACTTATAATGTATGCATTTGTTATACTAGAAGATTAAGATAAATAACGTGACAGTATTGCAATACTTTGAAGAGTAGGTAAAAAATTAATTCTATTGAATGGATCTCATCATATGTGATAACATTTTTTAAAAGGATCATTGTAGATATGTGATGAATGAGTTTTTTTCTTATGTCATCATTTTAAAATATTATTTAGTTATAACATTTAAATTTTTTTTATATTATTTGATCTATCAAAAGAAACTTTTATAACACGATGCATTGCATTCATCATATTATTGAGATTATCTAAGCTATTGATTTTATTTTTTTTTCTTTATGACATTTTGGTTTAAGCATGAAGATGATAAGGTAAATATGAATATGCTAAACTAATTTTGCAAACATCAATTTACTAATAATGAAAATGCAAATAAGGGAAGACATTTGCATATTTTTTTCTCTAAAAGTCATTCTCAATTTTGATGAAAACAAGAGAAGAAAAAAATTAAAAATAGAGTTTATACCACTCTCTTTTAGTTAACTTAGATAGAATATAGTTGATCAAGGTTTGTGCTTTTCTTTTTATTTTGTTAAGTATATACATGCTTAATCTACTTATTTGACTAACTTGGGTATTATTTATGCTTAAGATTAGGTCAATTAATTGTAAGACTAGATTGTTTATATATACTTTAATTAATCAAACCATGTGGGAAAAAGAATCTTAAGTGGAATAAATTTCTACAATTAGAAAAGCAATGTGACAATTTGGATTAATAATATAGTAGATTTAAATTTTGCACTGATTTCATTCAATTAAGAAATGATATTAGATTTCTTAAATCCCAACCATGAGTTGCACTTGGTATAATAGATTTTAGGGTTTGTAAACAAATAAGGATCGATGAGGTAGCAATCTCCATATAAGACTTAAAAAGGATGCCATGTATTTTAAGCTTAGGTTGTTGTCATTACTGGAGTTTAAGAAAGCCCTAGTCGTGACTCATAGAAAGGTGGACTTTCCTAAGACAAGTAAGAGAAGAATGTTTAGCCATAAGTAAGAGGAAGAAGAGGAGACATTAAGACTTTAAAGAGAAGAAACCAATCCTTGGAGTAGTCATTTACGTGAGTCAAGAGGTTGGATGAATCTTGAGATTACACAATTAAATATATATATATATATATATATATATATATATATATATATATATATATATATATATATATATATATATATATATATAAGATCTAGGTAATAGAATCAACTATATTATTAAATAATGCATGTAATAAAGTGGATTTATGGTCATGTTATAAATCGTTGATCTTTCTTCTTATGAACTTTAACATAAAAGCAAAAAATGATTAAATTGAGCCTTGTGATGTTTGTCGTATGTTAAGAGCATGCGTAAAATATCTCTTGTATAGTCTCTGCATAAAGCTTGCTAAATCAATAAATGTTAGATATTCTCTTGTAGTTGAGAAATTGATGTTAGAGTTTTGTAGTTAAATGCACGATAAAGTTAGGATTTCTTATTAATTCATGGGTTTATATGCAATTTGTGAAATTTGATATTATTGAACCCTTGGTTATGCACAACTTATTTGATGAATACAAAATTATTGTGTTATTATTTTTAATATTTTTTTCTTAAATATTTCTTAAATCATACATTTAAATATAAAATAAAGATTAATTAATTAAAAAATTTAACAAAACACTAAATGGAGTAATTCACTTGTAAATACATGTCAATGAGTGTTGTGGTTTTTTTCAAGTTTGGCTCAAATTTAGATTTTGAAGTTTGTTAGGTTTCTTTTTGCGAGATGCATAAACCACTTGTTTTGTGAAAGAATTCTTGGACCCATAAAAAGTGGGATTTGTTCTTGTGGAAATTACCACTGATGTAATATGTGCCAAGCTAATACATAAGAGGAGAGATGAATTATATCTTTAATATTTTTATTGTTTTGAAACCTTTTCTTAAATTAAAATTTAATAATTATAAAGTTATTTATTTAATAATTTTGATAAATAAACATATAAAAAGAAAAAATATTTTTATGCTTTTAAATTATTTTTAATAAAATATTTTAAATTCAATAAAAATAATTTTGAAATTTTATTTTATATATGCTTTTAATTAAATATTATTGAATAAAAAATATCATAACTCACATAATAACAAAAGAAAATAAACTAGACTATAGATTTTAATATGGTTCAACCTAACCCATGTCTACATCTACCTCCAATCAGCTCGAAAAGAATTTCACTAACAAATTTGTCGTAACACATAGAGATACTATTTATAAAAACACTGATTTACTATGACAAGTAGATGTTCATCATCACAATAATAATTATAAAAACTCACAATATTGAAGCATAATACAAAATAATATATAATCAAAATATTTTACTATTTACTTGTAAAAACATATATGACATAAGTTTATGAATTATAATATTAAAATATAGCACATATGAAAAAAAATATATAATATCCTAAGTGACATAGATTTGAGATATTAATTCAAAAGATTTATATGTGTAATAATGTTATTAAGAAAAATATAATCACACATATCTTGTATTATTATGATCTTTTTTAAAAAAAAATTTAAAAAAATCAATTTTAAATAAGTTACTAGTAAGATGTGTAACTAAAGAGAATGTTGAAGTAAGAAAGAAGAAAAATGACTTGCAAACACGACTTTAGCAATGGCATAAAAATCAAATTGCAATTTTTGGTTTTACTTATTCTCCTCCCAAAATATCGATATAACAAAGTAAAATTATATATAATCTAACTCCTAAAACTCTTTTATTCATATTACAAAATTTTAAACTAAAAAAGAAATTTCTGAATGACTTAAAAAAGTCACCCAAAAATAGTTGTTACATCTTGACATTCTATACGAACACAAACAACTTTTTGAAATGCTAATTACGAGTAGGAACAATGATCTTTATTCGATCTAGGTGGATAGAACAAAAGTCGCTTGATCAGAATGTTGAATAAATGGTCCAAATCTGATCCAAGCAAGATTTGATCTAGATCATTAGATATTGCATATTAGATTAATAGTATTGATGCATAAGAGCACTGTTCACAAAGGTAAAGATGGTCTAAGCTATTTGATCAAGCTTCCTAAATGGATAGTTAGATGAAATACATTGTTCATAAATGTAGAAAAGATCTCAACTATTCGATTAGGTTTTACAGATGAATGGTGAAATGAAAATTACTATTCAAAATGATAGAACTGAAATCATTTGTTTAATCAGGCTTGTTTAATGAAATGGTTAGATCGAATATACTGTTCACAAAAGTAGACGTGACCCGAACCATTTGAATATGATAATGTGTAATAAGATGACATTTGTTTGCCCTATTCCAAAAGTGGATATGGTTTATTTTTAGTCCTATTATATAAGCTTATACATGATTTTTGGCATTTATAATACTTCCTCTTAGTTTATAGGTCAGTCGAATGGTGTTGGATACCCCATGGCGTTCTTGAGAAGTAATGACCTAAGTTACTTGCACATATATTTACCAGTCTAACTTGTCTCAAGCTCATTATTTAATACTTCATGAGTCCATTCTCACTTGTTACATCTAAAGCCAATTTAGGAGTTATTTCTTAACATGATTTAATCCAAGTCATATACGATTGTGATGTGATTGAGACTTGGGTCTGACTAGACTCAATTCACTTTATCTCCTAACTTGCAACTTTACAAGACCTATTGCCTAGCAATTTAGGCCACTTGGCTCGAGCATTTTGGCTTCATTGTGTGTGGGTGCTTAAGTCAAATTTTTGTTATCTTTTTTTAAAGACACCTTTTAAATATTTTTTTACTTTTAAAGTATTTTGTAGCTACTAATATAAATAAAATATCTTTGAAAGTACTAAAATAATAATGTATAAAAAAGTTCAACGATCATACAAGTGAATGAATGGTATTATGTAACCTGATTATGTCATATGTAAATAAGTGATAGGATAAATAATCAAATCAATAGATTTTTAAAGATGGACTCCTTATGATTAGCTACTCTATCAAGCATTTGATCAGTGGCTCCTTGATATATCATTTAAGCCATAATAGTTGCATGGTCATCATCATTGCTTGACATCGCTTCACTTGTAGATTGCTTCATAAGAAATATAGTCAAAACCCTCTAATTGATTGATCTTTTAAGAGCTATAGATGCATGACTTGAAAAACACTCGAGAAAAGTATTAGAAAAATTAACATAATTATTTTGATGACATCAAACAAGTGATGTCATAACCAAGAGTACAATAGAGACTTCATCTACCTATAGTTAGATTATTGCATGTTTTCTTTAAATGCTTAAGTGACATAATTAGAATGACATTGAATATCTAGTTTTATGTATTCATTTGTTAAATATTATTTTATATTATTACGATCTACAAAAATACATTAAAATTTTATTAAATATTATTTTTTATTATTTTAAGTATAACTTAAATCATAGTTTAAAAAATCCAACTTAAAACATGTAAATAAAAGCCAAGTTTTTCACTACTTATTACTCATATAATATGATGTTCAATATTATACTTAGATGATCTATGTTTTCTTTTATATTTGAATCCAAATATGAATATGTGTTGGTATTTACATGTGTGTTCATTGCTTGGATTAAAGTTAAGGGTGCAAAGCTGGTCATATAAGGGAGAACCTTATATGAGCATTGTTTAGTCTTTAACAGTTGAGTTTATACTTACATTATATGCATATGAAGCTAGCTTTTTTAAAATACATGATTTATTTTCTCATAGAATTTGAATTGAGTATTAGTTGGACATGTATGATTTATTTATGAGTAGATTAGCATGCATTATATATCATATAATATGAAATTTTTATGTCATGACTATACATTCAAGTGAAAACTCTTATAAATGTGTTTATAGTACATCCTACTACAATTATTATATCATACTAGATGACTTAATTCGATTATTATTTTGCACATTATATAAGTATGAGATATTTATGTTAGAATTAACATTTATTAATAGGTGTGTTTACTTTACCATACAAATATGACATTTGTGTCATATGAGTTTGTTTCTCTAGAACGATTAATACATTAAGCTTATAAGATCAATATTAAATCATAAAACTATTAACTCAGTATCATACTATTACAATAGTAATATTGTAATAGTATGATAATATTATAAATATTTTTACGATTATATGAAGATGATCTAAGTATTGAATAATTATGATAATATATATCATATGAGTATAATCAATAATTTAGATAGATTAAACTAAGTAACATATCATAGCATAAGTATTTGTATTTTATGATCATAATGTATTTTTTAAGAGCTCATTTTTGTAAAAATATATATCATATGATGTTGATCTATATTAAGACTAATATAATCTATACAAACCATAAATATGAATTATTTTATGCTAGTATGATCTATGCAATCCTTTGTTATAACCAGTATTAAAACTTAAGCACTACTTCCTATCAAGAGCTATCTCGAACTTATATGATAAATTAATTTAAACTTGTTGATGCTAATTGTGTCATTTGATGAATGAGATAATCACTATATGGATCTTACCATAATAATACAATGTCTTTGATGTACTAATATTATTTGAATCCCAAGACCATAATGGCTAGTTAGAGATTTTGGAAGTATGAGTTTAACTATTACAACTTCATGATCTACATCTTTTTTACTCTTAAATAGGTATAAAAATATAAGAAGAAATTAAGAATGTTTCAAATTATAATACCTTAAAATTACGATTGAAGCATTGAAATTCACTTACAACATTATTCTAAGCTTAGTTTGCATTTCATTTTTTGTTCAATGCATATGGTTATCTTATCTCAATAATTTAGTAATTATGTCATATTTTACCTTGAAGCATGAAGGTATTAATAACTATACAAATTATTTAAATTATTGTATACCTTAGTATTTTAATTATTGAGATTGTTCTAATGTGTTGGCTTATGCATCCCCTTGTTTGTCCTATGTTATAAGCTAAGTGAAACTGTTGCCAAGTATACAATTAGGTTGGGTTGGTGTTGTAAGCTCAGTTATATTTGTTCTAATCATATTGATTATATTACTGAGAGTTTTGGTCTATCCATTAGTTGAGAAAAAGATAGTTGGATTAGTGAAAACTTGTTAAGTTAGTTGAGGGTAGATTTGGGCAAATGTCTATTATAACACTTAAAATCTTAACCATGGGGCTAGTTGTTCTTGTGATGTTAGCTTAACCTTAGGCATTATATGAATTGTTGGACAAGACCATAAATGACATGTTTAATCTGTTAAGATATGAGGTGAAACCTTATATGGTAGTTTGGGAGATGTTTGTGGCCCAAGAGAGACTTTTGGGATGAGTATAGTGGCTTAGTTTGCTTACGAGTTATAAAAGTCACTAATAAAGCTCAAAAGCACTCAAGTTTAAAAGATTAGTTATGACATGGATGTATAAGGGTTAAAACAAGGTTGTGAACTTGAGCAAGAGCTTAAAGATAACCCAAATAAGGAAAGGAGTTATAAAGAGGATCCTAGATAAGGTTAGAGCAAAGGCTAAGTTCAAGGGTTAATTATAAAAGTAAAATTTGGATATATTATAATACCCTAAGTAATTAAATTAAGGTTTAAGAGTAATCTAAAATACTTTAGATAATTGAGTTAGGGTTTAAAAGACTCTAAAATATCTCAAATAAAAGATAAAAATCTCAGATATCTAATTAAGATTCTAGAAAACTTTAAGAGTAGCCCTAAATAAATGATTAAAGGTTTTAAAGAAACTCTAGAGATTCCCAAATAATTTATCATAATGTATATGATAAATGATAATATAGTAATCAAGATGATATTTGTGAATATAAGATTTCAAGATGCAGTGGACCCCAAATTTAAAACCCCTCAAGTTGCAACTAACAAGTTAGATATTAAAATTCTTACCAAATACAATGGTTGTTGTCCTCATTCATTATTTTACTTATTTAATGGTAATAATATTATTATATTATATTTATTAATATTTTTTGTAAGTATTATTTTTTAATCATACATATAAAAATATATTAGATTTATTATGTAAAGAGCTTGATAATATGACTCATGAAGCTTAATAGAGGCATTTAACTATTAATAGTAATTGATACTAGGAGAAACATAAGTTCAAGCAGCATGAATAAAAGATCTTTATTAAATATTATTATTTTTATAACTAAAATATCAAAAATTATAATAATTTACTTGAAATATTTAAGATTTATTTAAGACATGTATTTCATCTTATTTTACATGTATTATTTATCTTCAAGTACTAAATTCATAGTGAGTTATAATATTCATTAAGGCAAATTAAGTAAGAATAATCTTAAATAAATCTTAAATATTTCAAGTACATTATCGATTAAGCCTGAGTGGGCTGGTTAAGTTTTAGATTAGGAGACCAACTGGAACCAAGTTGGGATAGACCTGAACTTGGTCATGTAGGCTTAAACCTGGATGAAATAACATAAACGAAATATCAAGATGGGTAGAACACAAATAGATTATATATTAGGTTATGTTGGAACCATAATTATTCCAAACCTATATCCATATGAGTGGCCCAGGTGATGAAATCTCAAGCACAAAAGTGGGGAGTGAACCCCATGTTTCAGCTTGACTTATAAACACACAAATTTTATTATAAACTGCTAAACATTAAGTTATTCGACAATATAGGATGAAAATCCATTTCAGTGCTAGCTTTAAAGCAGCACCTTGTGAGTTATTTCTCATCATTCAATTTTCGATCAAATTTTGGAGCTTTCACCACCTGTAAGCATTAGTTCAAGGCTCAAAATTTGATGACCAAGATCAAATCTAATTTAATTGTTAGAGTTTTATTGATTCTACCTTTTTAAATGATCTATCCTTCATAGGTTGTCCCAAATCTCTCCATTTTGAATCATATGGTTGAGATTATTCTAACATTTATTGTTGATGAATTGAATAATCTATATCTCATCTAACATGGTCAGATGACCTAGATCTAATCCTCTTTGATCTAATCATCCATAATCTAAATCTTCTCTGATCAGTACCAATGGTTCCAATTAATCTATTCGAATGTTTATTTTTTTAGTCATTATTTGGGTCATTGTAGAAGCTATTTGGATGAGATTTTTTAAGTTGTTTACTAGCATCTTATGAAATCATTTTCATAATTTTTTAATGACTATGATTAATTTTCTTTTATAAAAACCTAATATAAATGAATGAAATGGCTAAAAAATGTGAAAAACTCTAATATCTCAAAGAAACACTATGTGATACTCCTCTTGTGTAAAATCTCCTAAAAATACTCTACAACTTAGCACAACTAAAAAATTTTAAATTCTACTAGCCAGGCTTAATTCAGGCTTTCATTTTTTATTTCTCTTCATTTTTTAAGCATATTGTGCCTTTTTTTAAATAAGCATAAGAAATATTGTATGTTTTTTATTAAAAAGATTTTCTTAATGTATTTTTTGCTTTTTTATTGACTAACCTAGCATTTATGAAAGCCTAAGTTTGGTATGATCTTGTTAAAAAATTAAGCTTGGTTTGATCTCAAGTTGTAATTTTCTTAATAGTAATATTTTTTTACGTTGATTGGAGGTGAACATAGGTACAGTTTGAACCAAATAACTTAAAAATTTTGATATACTTCTAAAATTTTTATCTTCATTTTTTAATTATAAAAAAATTATATATTAAAATTTGAATATAAAGGTTTTTTATAATAATAAAAATATTTTTATAAATAATTTTGAAAATTAAATATGATCTAAAAAATTAAAGATAACAAAAATATTATAAAACTTGTAATTCACTACCCTTTTGTGGAATTCGCACACATTCCTATTTCTTCATTTATTATAGTCATATTATATGATGTCACATCATATCTATACAATCTATTTGTAAAGATAAAATAAAATAGTCAAACAATTATGATTACATGGATGATACTATTTATGTTGTATCGTACTTATATGATCATAATGATCATCAAGTATTATCACTTCAAGATGTGAGTAATGATTAGTTTAGATGGGTTTTGACATAGCTATTAGGGAGAGTTTTGGAGCTATATGAGAGTTTGGAATGAGTTTTTTAATGGTTTCCAAATGCGAGAGATAATGTTAATTATTCTTATGAAAGAGTTTAATTAGATTCATTATTTTTAAGAAGAATGTGTAATAATATAACATTTAGCTTCAGACACTCATTATAGTCTTGCTTTCCTCCTTAGGCTAAATTAAATTTTATTACTTCAAGTTATATGTATTATATTCGCTTTTATACAAGCATTAAGCTCTATTACATATTTTGCATTAATTCAAGTAGCGTATTTTTTTAATTGGTTATAAGCTTTTTATATTGAGTTGTTATTTAATTTTCTTATCTTATTGTTAAGACATTTTACTTGTTTTTTTTATTATTTTTTATTAAGCATTGATTGTAGGCTTTTATAAAACATGAGTGTTAACTTTTATTAAGTCAATTATAGGTTTTTTATTCAGCTTGTATTATTTATTTTTATCAAGCTAGTGTTATAAACTTTTATTAAGATAGTATTATAAGCTTTTATTAAGCTAATGCTTTAATATAGTATCTTGTCATTAAAGGGAGGGGGATAGATATAGATCCAAGTTTGTATTAAACTACTTAAAATTCTTTGTGCTCTTTTATTTACTTACTTTATATCACAATTATATTTATAAAGCCTAATAAAATTTTATAAAGCTTTTTTTACAAGAGCTAACAAGATTCAAAATATTAAAGCCTTCCATTGCAGGGTTATTTTTTGATATTTATGTTGGCTTAAAGTTTTGAATATGCATAATTCATCGCTTCTCTTATGAATATTGCACTCTTTTTGGTATAATAGAGGTAATCACTTTGTATGATTAGTTAAGTCCATAGGAGAAGTGTTATATCACATAATAATAGACTCTTGTGTAGTCATGTATTACTTTTTCAATAAGTAGGTAATTATTTTGCATGATTGGTTGAGCTTATAAAAGTAGTGTTAGATCACATGATGGGAGAGTCCAAGTGTGACTGAGTGCTACCTGTGCATGAACCTTAAGAGTGGAACATTGGATATGCATTTGAAAGTATTACATGCTTGTTAGGCTTAAAGAGCAATTCAATATGATAGGCCATGGTTGATCATGTAATGAGATTGGAGTACTAAAGTGTCACTTGCTTTTTGAGGATTATAGGAGATTTGTGATGTAGTTTCACATGAATGACTATGTTAGATCATGTCATGAGATAAGAGTGTTAAACTTTATATCATAGTTCTTTTAAGAGTTAAAAAGAGTTCAACATTATTAGTGAGACATTAAATATCTTGATACAAGAAAATTTAAACTTTTATTAGAATCTAATTTAGAGTCTATAATACTAAAGATACTTAATAAATTATTAAAAATATAAAAAAAATATTATGTATTAATTAAGATTAACTGGTATATAGGATATTTTATAATTATTCAAAGATTGACATCCAAAATTTTAATGTTGATTATTAAGCCAAGTATGTGACGACACATTAAGTATTAATCATAAAATTTTAAAAATAGTTTTTGTTAGATCTAATTTTACATAAATAGAATAAAAAATTTAAGACAAACTTAATATAGAATACTTTAATAAAAGAAAGAATAATTCTAACTTAAAAATTATTATCTTAAAAATAAAAGTTATTAAAAGAGTACACTTTTTTTATAATGATGTACTATAGTTCTATAGGTGTTGGTGTGTTAAGCACTAAAGATAAAAAAAGAATATTGCGGTGGTGGTTTGGGTAAGTAAGATTAGTTTAAAAGGATAATAAGATAGAAAAAAATTTAGGATCTTGTTGAAGAGGGTGGTATTTTTGTGATTAGATTAAGAGAGTCAAAAGGTTAGTGAAGACTTATGAGTATAGGAAAAAGTGAGAATTTGTTTAGTTATTCGATCATTGTCTCTCATAAGAAAAGTTAGAACCTCTCCAACTAGAGTTGGGTACACAAATTTACTTACAAATATTAAAGTAAACAAACAAAAAAACTATTATTCTAGAATTATTCCTCTTCTATATAGTAAAAAATAATATTTACAAGGAACTTAAAGGTTCATCAATTTTTAAAAAAAATGAAAAAACCTATAAAATTAATTGAATTGAGTAGCTTCTAAATTGGTTGTGCATTTGGGCGACGATAATGACAAGTTATGAAATAACAAAGCGATTAGTGCAATGCATGCAGATTTGAGCATCATTTCAAGTTTTGATTTTGGTGAGTGACATGAGCAAAGAAGTGTTGAAGCTTTGACTCTACTTTTAGGTTAGCACGAGTTAGAGAGAATCAAAGGATTGATGGGTCAGCATAAGTTGAATAGGTTATGAGTTTCAAAGGTTGACAAGGGTCGAGTAGGCATGACACTAGCAACAACGACAATTGACGGTGGCAGCAACAGCAACAGCCAATGATAGATGGTGAAAGGTAGCAAAAATAGCAACTAAACTCAAGTTTAAACACTTTTAAGAAACTTTCAACCAAATTTTGCATCTACAGACTTATAGAACAGGTGTGATGTTAGCAAGTATGTGCTTATGAGTTAACATTAGATGCTCCTATGTCATCCTTTCCAGCTAGAAAAGAGCTTAACTCAATAGTATTGGAGTGATGGTTATAGTAGTGCTCTAACAAGTATAGCTTGATATGGTGTAGGTCATCATAAATAAGTTAGGAGCTCTCGATCAAAGGTTTGTTCTTGTAACAAATTAAAATTTTTTTAAGTTTACAATCTTTGATTAGAGTTATCTCAATATGTAAACTTTTTTTTTATGTTGTCATTTTTTCTGTCAAGACTAACATAATAATAGAAATAGGTTCACTCAATATGAGAAAATTATACTCAAATGACCCACTGAGCATTGGATGTGGTGCTCTATAAGAGATTAAATCCTTAACATTAAATGTAACACTAATCCCATACTCTTTTGGCAAATCCAACACAGACGCATCAGTTCTCATTTTTTGAATAATCTTAGAAGTCTAGCTTCATGTACTTGTAATTTCTTATAAGTTCTAAGAGAGAATTGTTTTGACCTAACTCTAAGTATAACATAGTCTCCTTTATAAAATTTTCTAAAATTTCTTTGAGCATCTACTAATTTCATAGATCTTTCATTATTTAATAATTTTTTTATATATTATTTTAGGTAATAAAGATATAGAACATGTATAAAAGTGTAAAAGTTTATTAGAAAAGAAATAAGTTCAATGAGAGATATTGACTTATTACCATGAGACTATATAACAAGTGATGAGTCTGGTAAGGTAGTGACTAACTTCTTAATTATAAGAAACCAAACTAGGTCTCGATGATCAAAGGTCTTCTTAACCTAGGGTAATGTGATCAAGCTCAAATTCTTTCTTTCCTTTTTCTTTATTCATGGACTTAAAATTTTTTATATACTTGCTAGGCTCGAGTGATTAGGGTTTCTTATATGATAAGGCAACATGTAATGTAAAGGTCTTTCCTTCATAAACAAAAAAAATACATGTTAGTCTTATCATTCAAAGTCACAACTCCATCAAATAGTCATAGTCCTACAAGGATAAGATCACCTACTTACATAGGTATAATATCGCATAAAATCTCGTTACTCTATCTACCCAATTTCAATGATATATAACATAATTGTTTAATAGTTATAGAGATTTTATCTATCCATGACTCAAAATAGGGGTTTGGGTGTTCTAATAAAGAAGCTTCTATTCACTTAGTGACTTGAGAGGATTTTGTATTGATGCAACTACCATTATCTATAATCATCCTATATAATTGTCTCTTAATTTTTATACAAGTGCTAAAGATATTGGTGTACTTCAATCATTCTATAATTTTAAGATTGTAAGGGTACACTTAATCATAAAATTCTTCATGTTTTTTTAATTCTTACTCAACTTCCTTATTAGGCATTATATTTTTTTATACTCCAACTCTTTTTATTTATTAACAATTTTTAAGTTCATAGTCATAGATTTTTTTGGGTAATTAGTAATTACATGTCTCTTTTTATGAGACTTAAAATAGGTGATTCTAGATTAGGTGGGTTAGCTTGAAGAAGGGTGTGAAGAAGTGAATGTTAATATAGGTTTGATAGATTTAACAATTATGGTGAATGAGGTAGACAAAGTTTGAGTATGAGTGGATTAAGAAATTAATGTGCAAGCTTTTAGAGGGTCTGACTCATCATTTCTCTTAAGATATAAAGTTTGTTTTTTTATATTTCTAACTATGCGATAGACTTTCTTTAATGTAGTAATATTTTTCAAGTTAAGCTTAGCCTATATGTATTCCTTTAAACTTACTCTAAAATTGGAGAGTATTATACGTTCGAGTTCATCTATATCATACCTAAGTTTATAATTCTTAAACTTATTAATTTATTCCTCAACATGTCTACCACCTTAGTAAAATCTATCATTTATTTAATATTTTAGTATTATAAGTAATTAAAACAAATATGTTATATAACCTAACCTTAATATTCATCCAAGTTTGGGGCACCTCTTTAACATTGTTAGCACATTATCGCTTCAAGTTTCTAAGGAACCTACATGTAATATTGATGAGTTTAGTCTTAAAAAATTGGTACTTTCTTTGCATGCTCAATGATGCTAATTAAAGTAATCATTCATACTAGTTTACTAGTGTGTATAATCATTAACATCAAAACTATCATGAAAAGTTGAGACATCTAGTTTCATATTTAGGATTTCTCTCTATCTCAATATCTCTTAGATTTTTTCTTTTTACTAGACATTTCTAGATCATCATTTTGGTCTAACTCGTAGAAAGGCTTATTTCTTTTTCTACGATCATAATTTATCCTATGGATATCTTGGTTGGATTTATCAAAAGGATCATTATGTTCTATGTTGTTTATTTTTTAAAGTTTTTATCTTCTAAATCATAGGTGTAACACTTCTTCTCTTATTATGTCTTTCTCTTTTAGGATTTGATTCACACTATTAGTTTATTTTACATATTTGTTATAATACATCATCATTGTATGTTATTTTTATAGTAAGGTTTGAACATATGGTTATAAATAGTTTTAATTAGAGGTTGCATTATTGTTATATATATATATATATATATACTAATGATAAATTTGTAAATTACTTCAGCTTAGAGTGAATTAAACCCTATATCAATTGGGTAACTATTTGGTAAAAGAGAAAAATTCATTATGAGTGGTGCATTGCAGTATAATGTTCGAATTAAAAGATTATAATTCCCAATTTGAACACAAAGCCCAAAGAATGAAAAGGTGCTAGCTATGTGCATTAAGTGTATATGAATTTTGTTGCACTTGAGGATTTAAAAAAATATTTTGCTAATATCTATGTGCGACACTAAGATTATTATTTTAGTAATCGATGTGAGATAATTTATTTTTGCATCTTTTGAAGACTACTATTATAAGCTACATTCTCACTTATGTGCATTCGCTCTCTTCGCTTGTTGGGTGTTACATTAACAATAAAGTAATTATTTTCAAATGTTATATTTAGGATCTTATGTTTCAAATTGCATTTTAGGTGACAAAAATAATCAATGTAGCTCTCCTATTATTGTTCCTTAACTTAATATGATAATTTTGGTGTAATTATGATTGCAAATTTTTTTAAAGAAAAACAACTAATGATATGATAAGTTTAACTAAATTATATCTATACTTGTTGATTTCATATAAAATGAAACTTGCTAATAAAAAAATTAAAAACATGCATTTTCAAAAACTTAATTTATTCACCAATGTTCTTAACTTGTAGTTCTTTTATCCTCCTAATCAGTTCTTAAGTTAATAATTTGCTTTTGATGAATATATCCTAGGTTATTGAAGGCTCCTTAGATATCTCTTAAAACTATAAAAAATCTTCAAAACTTTTCAACTTTGACATTGTTAGTAATGGAGCAATGGGAGTAAAAGCTTGTTTAGATGGGAATGCAATGAGAAGAAAGGTGGTGAGGTTAGCAATTCATAAACACATCAACACTATAAGAGTCCTAACCAAAGCCAATGGTAGGATTTACTTATTCTTTAAGGGAAAATAAAGGTGCTTGAGAGGTAAAGAGTAGAAGTCAACTAGATGGTTTAAGATCTTTAAAGAGTAAATAAGGATTTTGGGATTTTAGCTCTTGATTTAATGAAAAGAGGATGTGAGCAGACATTGGTTAGTAGGATAAGATATGAGAGGATGACATAGGATTTAAGATATGACAAATAAAAAGATTAGGATTGAAGGAATGAGAGGGCAGTGGCTAAAGTTTGCTCAAGGTTTAGAGAGATAAAGATGGAAGAAAGAAAAAATAGAAGGGAAATAGATTAAAGCTAAGGGGATTAGGGAGACATGGGCTCAATTTTGGTCCTAATTAGTTTGAGATATGATTTAATAAAAGCTTGGCTTGAGTTTAGTCTCTCTTAGAGAAAGAATATTAGATGGAGAAGGCTTAACAGAGAAGAAAAACATTATAAAGATAGATAAGAGAGAGAAGAAATGTTACTTTTACCTCCTTATGAGAAATAATTGTGCATGAATGCATTAGAGACCATTCACATCTTGATATATCCAAAGATAAATTATTTTAATTTCATTCAAACTTCAAATAACAACTCAAATGTTCAACTAATTTCACAAAATATAGAGAGAGAGAGAGAGAGAGTCAATTGCTTTCAAATTTAGTCAAATTCAAAATCAAAAGAAGTCATGTTTCACTCCACTCACACTTAATATAGATGTGGTGCTTGGGAGAATGTGCTTGGAGGGCATTTAACAAGTTTATGGAAGAATAACAAATCTTTAAAATAACATATTAAAACTCAGATCGATTACACTTGCTAAAAACAATTATTTTTAACTAGTAGTTGATGTAGTCCTTGTTTATTATTGGTTTCTATGTAACCACATCTTTGCCATTAATGCATCACTCTCCAAGTTAAAAACCTTGTACTCATAGTGGTTAAAATGTTATGTTTTTGTATTAGGACTTTCTTGAGAACTTATAATAAAACCTCATCATAGGAAGATTTTTTATGCTCCTTTGTTTCTTACAAAGGCAGAAAATGTTTTGAGATGAAACTTTCAACAAAGAAATTATGGTGGATGAGTATCTAGAGCTTACCCCATAAATAGCCATTATAACACTATTTAGAGATTGGGACAGACAAATTCGAAGAGTAAAGATAAACTCATTATCTCAATAGAACAAGACTTGAAATATAAAAAGAAAACATTCCTCACAACTTAAGCTATAATCACAAAGGAAACCTAAGCTAAGCATATCAACTCTTGATTTATCAAACCTAAATGATATTACTCCAAACTCGAGAGATTAGAGATTATAAGAGTTAATAAAAAAGGAAGCCAAGATAACTATACATATGATTCCCTAAACAACATAAAGGAAATATCAAGCCACCCCACAATGTCCAATTTCACTATTTCATCATCAATCAAGAGTGCCTTTATTTGTTACCTCAAGATTCGTACTTGAGATAATGACCATTGAAAAATCGATAAATTTTTATAGATCATTTCTATCAGATAATATCATCTTTATAGTGCCATAAAAAGAGGATATAAGAAAATGATAAACCTCTTCAACCATTTCACTGGCTATTTTATTATTATATATATATAGTTGAGACATTTTGTTATTCATGTCATACAATGGTTCTCAAATTTTACAGCCCAAATGATCAATTGTGAAGGCTAGCAAGAGGAGATAAAATACCTTGCTTTGGAGTGGTTAATAACAATTAAAATAATGCAAATGTCCATGTGATTTCGATTAAAAACAAACTGTTCGATCTCATGAATTAATCGGTCCAAACTTAATTATTTAGTGCATTAAGTATTTTTTTTTTTGTTTATTTTTTCTTCAAAAAAAAATACTGAATATTAATTTTCATGCATTAAAAACATCAACCCAGTAAAACCCAAAGCAACGAAGAAGAGCTCAGTTCGCTCGTATGGCGCTATCCTCGGCTTTCCACATTACCCAATCGCCGGTGCTACTTCCTCCGCCTTACGCTGCCGTAATCTCTCTCTCTCTCTCTCTCTCTCTCCTCTCAAAACAACGCGTAAGCTGTATTCCACATCTCCCGTCAATTCTTGCAGGTGGCAGCGAGATTCTCGAGCCGGAGCTTCGGAATCATCTCAGCCACCTCACAAAATGAGGACAACGGCGGCAGAGGCAGCATCGGCGGCGGAAGACAAAGGATCTGGCGTCGCCGGAAACTGGTATGGCTTAACCCTAACCCTAGCCCTAGTAGATCTAACCAAAGCAATACGCAAGTAATCAGTGCCAAAACAAATGATCGTGAAGAGCAAGAGGGACGACCAATCGGTGTACAAGATGGAGCGGATCCCTTTCCTGGAGGAGCAGGTGAGGATTATTAGGGAGTCAGGGAAGATAATGGCTCTGGACATCAACCGGATGCTGCTGTCGGAGGAGAACCGCTTCGCCTTCGTGAACGAGGTGGCGGAGGAGGCGAAGGAGTATCTGGAGAAGAACCGGGACGAGTACGGGACGAAGAAGGCCATCCTCCATGTGCTCAGCGACCGTATGAACGACGCCGGTTTCCAACGCTCCGAGGCATACATTGAACCCGATCCATACAAACCCGGTCCAAACTTTCTCAGAAGCTACCAGACCTGAAAGTTGCGTCGCGGTTGGGCTCAAATGTTGGTTCAGTATTGGCAATTTTATATTAATAATCAAAATGGATGATTTTATGATTTATATATATTATATTCAATTATTATTGAATAAATGTTTTAATAAAATTGTTAATTTCATAAATTAAACTAAAACATTAGGAAATATGATTAATTAATTAAAAACAGATCAAGTGGCCGCAAAAGCGAACCGAAACCACATCCTCGATTGTAATTTAGCTTCATATCTTTGGTTGAAGTCGAGGACGACGAGATGTCCTGCGAATTCATTACAATTTTGATCTCCTATATCAAATAAATTCAACTATATCAAATAACCTAAATAAATTCACAATTTTATTGAACAAATTTCAAAGTGACTAAAGACACAAAACTAGGTACAAACAAAATATGTGAAAATACAACAAAATATTAAAAAAAAATTAACACATTTGTAAAAAAATGACAATAAAATCTTTCTCGACAAAATAATAGATGCATGCATTGTGTCAATTATTATATAAATTTGGTTTATTGCTATAAAACAATTGGATTCATCATTGCAAAATTAGATAGGAGACAAAAAATGATACCACAATAAAAGAATGCTATGTCGAATCTAAACAAAGATCTAATGATCTATAAATTGGACAACAAATAAAGTCGTCAATACTTACATAACAACATTAAACTAAGTTGATCAAAACGATTATGTCACATCTACCATTTGACACTCCTACACCTTGTTATAATGCAACATGTCTTCAAGTCTTTTTCTAAATATACTTTTAGAGTTACATTGTCAAGTCTCAATCGTGTTATATTTCAAAGCAAGTTTATGTATCATAGACACTTGAGTGACAATAAATAATAATTAAGAATAGCAAATGATGTGTTATTATTCAAATTAACAATTAAAGAAAATTTAATTTTGATGAAAATAATTTTGTCCTAAGAAAATGCAACATCAACATTATAATGTTTGTAATGTCACATGTAGTAGGTAAACCGAACAAATCACATTATAATCCGACCGACGCCTAGGAGATAGTTTCTATGGCGTTATGGATCTCTTTTTTCCTCCTCACACTGCTCTACTTTCCCCAAGGAACCAAGAGCTGCTTCTCCTCCATTTTCAGCTTTGGGGATTCGATCGCCGATACCGGAAACCTCCTCTACTCCCTCCACGGCCGCCACCACGTCAGCCGCCTGCCTTACGGCAGTACCTTCTTCCACCACCCCACCGGACGCTTCTCCGATGGCCGGCTCATTGTTGATTTCATCGGTTCTTTCTCCGCCCATCTCTCTCGCTTCCTCCCCTTCTTCACATCCGATCAGCCCCGATTCATAACTTCAATTTAATGGATGATGCACAGCGGAGGCAATGGGAATGCCCTTTCTGCGCCCTTTTCTCCCCGGGCCTGGCGAGGGAGGGTTCCGGAGAGGGGTGAACTTTGCCGTCGGCGGAGCAACGGCGCTTGAAACAGGGTATTTTAGGAAGATGGGGCCCGTCACATGGACCAACCTCTCGTTGGAAGTTCAGCTCGATTGGTTCAAAGGGCTCCTCCCTTCTCTCTGTTCCACTGATTCCGGTGAGTTCAGAAAAATCACTCGTTCTTCGGTAATATCATGTTTTTGTCCAATCTAAACTGCAAATTTCGCCAAATGCTGTAGATTACCATTTTCTTCCTGCTCTTGACATCTACTGTTATAAAGATTATCGGATTCTACTATGTTTGAAACCTAGATCTCCAGGATTCTAATATGCTACGTTTGTTGAAAAATGGTTGACAATTCAGATTGCCAGTGCAAAAACTATTAAGTAGGAACTTATCGTGGAGATGTCTAGATGAAGAATAAGATGATAAATTTCCAAGATCCAAAGTAGATAAAACCCTAAGGAGAGAAGTGAGTCTAATGTTTCCTCCAAATAACATACCCAACTAGGTAAGATTGTTTGGATATTTTTAATCTAAAATAAATAACATATTAATGAATTTCTACAAAAACACCAGCTAATCACCATACCAAGTATAACTCTTGAAAAGTTGTCAACATGGTTATGCATGATTTGGATTGAATGTGAGGATAAAGCTATAGAAGAAAAAGGAAGAAGTGCAAAACTTCAAAATTTTCTTTTCTTTTATTAAATAAAAAAAACCCACAAAATATATCAAGGTTTGGAGTATAATAATTCAATAATCTAAGTAGCTGCCTAGTCATCTTGACTATTTAATGGCAAGGCAATTGGTTTGTACTAATGAGATGTAAGCAAACACCTTACTGCTGACATTTTTCTTTTTCAATTTTCAAATGTACAAGAAAAAAGATCTATTAATGTACATGAACATGCAGCAAACTACTGGGCTTTGTTAAAATTGTTAATATAAAAAAAAGTCATATGAACTCTCCTTTTCGAGTTCTCTATCATTTTTAGTTCTCCTTCCAGGAAATTTAAACCATAACAGAATCTCTTTTTTGCTATATGGTAGAATGCAAAGATTTGCTGAGTAGTTCACTATTCCTTGCTGGGGAGATTGGGGGGAATGACTACAACTACCAATTTGAACTAGCCGTACCTTTCCATGAGATCAAATCTTCCATTCCTACGGTCATCAAAGCCATTAGTGACATGATCAATGTTTGTGCCGCACACCCTCTTTCATTTCTCTTCACTTTCAAAAGCTTTATGTCTCACTCTTGGTTATAATGCCAGGTTTTGGTTGATCTCGGTGCAAGATACTTGGTTGTTCCAGGAAACTTTCCTATCGGATGTAATGCGGCATTCCTCACCCGTTTCCAGAGTTCTAAGGAAGGAGACTACAATCCTGAAACTGGTTGCATCAACTGGCTAAATGAGTTTGCTGAGTACCATAATGCAATTTTGAAGCAGGAATTGCAGAGACTTCGTCTACTTCATCCTCATGCTACCATCATATATGCTGACTACTATAACGCTCTTATGAGCCAGATCAAAGGTGAAACAGGTAGCATACAATTCTCTTAGCTATATGTAATCTAAGGGATTGATTTTTCCAACCTGAAACACACTTTTCTAGTTGATGAAAATTCCTAAAGTAAATATTCATGGAAGAAGGAACCCTAACTGTATTGCAGGGCTCAGTAGAGTTCCATTGGCTGCTTGCTGTGGTGGTGGTGGTCCTTACAACTACAACTACAATGTTGAATGTGGTGATTGGAATTCTACCGTTTGTGACGATCCGTCATCCTACATTTATTGGGATGGTGTTCATTTGACTGAGGCAGCTTACAGAGTAATTGCCAGGGGAATAATAGAAGGACCCTTCTCATTTCCTCCCTTAAAAGAAATTTGCAAGGACATGGAAACCCTTTATATTGGATCTTCATGGGACTCGCATCAGCAGAACAAACAGTTCAAATAAGCTTCATGTTTGCTTGAAGGCAATAAGCAGCATATTAGCATGTTTAAACTGTATGAATAAGCTTTCTTAGTTGTCCCTTAAGATAATGGTAAAGACAATTTACCTCTTTATTTTTCAGAAAAATTGGTCCCAAGTCCTTTTGTCACTGTTCTGGCTTGGTATTTCTGTCTTGTTCATTATGGAGCTGTGATATGGGCAATCAAAAGACATTCTTTCAAACAGAAGATCAAATGGTTTAATAATTCCAGTAGCATTTTACCTTCCAGAATTGTATAACTTTTGATAAATAAAGAATGCATTGAATAAAACTATTTATACCTCTTGTAATCATGTAGTTTTTCCAACTGCTTGCCAATAAAAAGCCTATGCTTATAAACGTCAAGTATGACATATAACATACAAAGAAAATAGCAGCTCTCTAACCAAAAGAAACAACCTTCAACCCAAAATAGAGACAAAACAGAAATAAAAAAGACCAAGAACAAGTTCAAAATGATGAAGAACCAATTCTTCTTTTAGATGAGTTCCAACATCCATGTGCATGATGAAATGCATTCAGATAGAAGCTAATAAAGTTAAAGATTGCAGCCTTCAAGAAAACATTATACATTCTGACCTCTAAATCAATGAGATTGTTGATTGAAACATGTTCCTGATGCATGCCTTTTAGTATCTCCAAAGTTGCATATCAAACTCATTAGAGCTTCGATTAATGATCTAGGTTCAAAAATTATCCCGACGTTTGGATAATCGATGGATTCCACCGTGGCCTGCAATAAGCACAACCAAGAATTGAACCAAACCTCGATGCTCCTTAAATGTTCGATATAAGTACGGTAAGAATCTCCTTTTTACTGAAATGGGTTTCAAATATAAGATTGCCACATAACTATTTGCTAAGCTGATGAATTAACCCTTATGCATGCAAAAACACATCAAATTTGCTGCTAAAGTTAAGCAAAATTGATTGAACAACACATATACCACGTGAACTATGCCTTGTGAAACAAGCGCATCAACGTCAACAGAAACTTTACCATCTTTGGGGACCAGCAATGCGTTGATGTAATCACTTGACTGCAAAAAAGCAGCAGACACAGTAATTATAGAAAAAAAATATGCAATTTAAATGTTATACCCAAGAATAAATAACAAATATCCCACAAGCTAGCATAGAAAGATCATAACTATTATCACTCAAAGACGATAGCCAAATAAAAAATCACAGGATTTGACACTCATCCTGAGGCAAAAAGCTTAAAATGTTTATAATACCTTGAGGTTAAATCATAACAAACCGAAACAACAGATAGAATATACCATTAAAACAAAATGACTACCCTAATTATGTAGATTGACATAAAAATTCATGACCAAAGGTCTCCACGTATCATTAAACACTAGTTATAAATACAAAAAGCATCTATTGGAGTATCCCATAAAGAGTCCAGCCAAGGTAAAAAAAGGGAAAAGATGGTCAAGAGAGTGAAAAGATTTATTTGTTCACTACTTTACAAGAAGTTCAACAATGCACAAATGTTAAGTGCCATTGAGCAAATGGGTTCAATAATTAAAAGTAGAAAAGTACAAATGCAAATTCACTTAATTCTTAAATCCATATAACAATAGCCATGAAAAGCATCGAAGCCGTAGAAGTCACCCCTCGACAAAACATGTTTATATCAAGCCCAATCCAATCATGATTGTTCCAAAGTTCATGGTTCTATCGTGAACTCCTCTCCGTCTGTTTCTCTTACCTGCGTATGTGAAGCCTTTGCACTTCTTGACTTGCATACATGTCGATGTTTAGTAGGGTAGTTTACTCGAGTGAGCTTATAGACCATATTCGTAGGGGAAACAAAATCCAATTTTCCTAGAAAATCCAAAACGTCGGGAGCACTAAACATGATCAATGACCCTCCTTTTTTTCAAAAACAAAGTAGCACATTATTCATCAAGCAGCCAATTAAAAGGCACTTGAGTAACCAATTTACTAGTAAAGTAAATCCACCAAACAAACCTAACGAAATTCTTAAAGCAACAGTACACCAATCCAATCCAATCAATAACATTCCAATTGTTTTATTGATTCAGGAATGATCAATCTAAATCACAATGTAGGCATGTTTATCAACAAGCTTACAGTGTATCAAAAAAAGCTCAAATTAGTGCAGAATAGTTTGTTTTCAACACTGCATCTTCTCAAGCCCTCAACACTAGACAAACTAATAACACTCGAAGTCACAATCAACTATATCCAAGCAAATTAAATATCCAAACTACACTTCAATTAAAAAATAAATAAATAACAAACTGTCAAACACAAATGTTATTCAAGAAAAATATTTCATATAAGAATATTGCAATTTTGGTTTCACTTTAGAAATAGATTCTTGAACAAGAAATAGATTTCGTTTGCATTTTCTTAAAGAATTTTACTCCACCTCAGCAAACTTCCTAGGTAAGTTCATTACAAGATGTAACCATGACTATAAGCTGGGCATCAACTAATGACTCTTCTCATTATCAAAGAATTTGACTACAACAAATGACCATCCTAGAACTTGTGAAGAAAATGTTGACAAAGCTTCTGTAGTTCCAGCAATGAACAAAACTTGCCCAGAAAAGGAGCAAGCATCCACTAGACAAAGTATCGCTAGTGTTTTCAATTAGCAGAGACAAAGATCAACTGATTCAATATTTAGTTTGGGACCCATGATGGTTCAGTGGCAAGAATAGTTAGTGAAAATGAAATATAGGTGGAGTAGGTGACACATCAACAGGAGAGACAAGAGAAAAAGCTAAAGATAGAGTGAGCAGTGATACGAAAGGAAAACATAGTTTTGAAAGTTCACAGCCACTCCCCGATGTCATCATGACTATGATGCAAATTATTGTGTGAAGATCATGCAAGCTTTCTTGTATTATAAAAGATAAGTACAGTTCAACTAAGGCACTGGATTATGTAGCTCACAACCAATCACAACATGAAAGCGAACCCAGCTTGCAGACTTATTAGAAGAACAATCATACAAACTTGACAACAGGCTATCAAGATCCAAGCAATAGTTGATGAGTTATGAAGTCGAATACTCTCAACTACAATAGATCGGACCATTTGATGCTAGAGATCGAACAATCCAAAGGCAGTTTGGACAGTCCAATGAAGCTAAAAGACAAAGGTGACAATTTTTCCAAATCTTGGACTTACATCATTCAATCCAGGTAAATAGATTGTCCAATCAAGGGATATAGACCACCCAATCCATCAATTGGATGAACTGAATGGTAGTAACAAAAGATTATTTTCTAATAGAGCAAGAGATAGACCAACATTAATAATTTGGATTAGGGCTAACTACTTAAAACACCTATAAGAAAAAATTCATCTTGCTACCACCTTGAGAGATAAGTACATCCAAGCTATAGGATTGTCTGATGGCATAGATAGTCCATTCGAACAAGGCAAAATAACAATATATGTAGATTTTATTCCAAACATTTCTTATAAATAAGAGTGTTTTGTGATGACAATACATTAATCCCAATTATGAAGTAATGATGATTTTGAAGAACATGGCGATTCTCTCTTACCCTTCTAAAAAAACCACTTTTGATAGTAAAGATTCTCTTGGTACAGCTTATTTTTTCCCTGATTTCTAATAAATTTCAATTAAAAGCAATCAGAAACAATCAGAAATGAAAGGAAATGTGGTTGCATTGACATTTTAAAATTTTTCATAGTCTTCCTCAAAAACAGCATTCAACTAGGGCTTCCTTGAATTAAAAATGTTTGATCAACATCATTTTTCAAAAGTTACAAGTTACTTTGCTTGTCCAAGGTTGTGATCAAAATAGTTAGCAAACAATTGTAGATATAGGAAAGTAAATAAACAAAAGAACACTATATTTTAGGTGGTTCAGCTCAAACCCAAGTTTAAGTCTAGCCTCCAAGCAATCTGCTTGAACACAACTAACAAAATCACTTCTTTGCAGCAATTAAGTGGAGAAACTTAATGCAAACTGAGAATTTTAATGAATCAGCCAAAACCCAAAAACTACTCCATAAGATATGGCCTAGAGAATAGACAACAATCTCCACACTATGATTAGAAGCACAGCCAAAGATCGAAAAATGCAAGAACCAAGTGCAAGGCAAAAGTTCACTTGAATAAGGACTAAATATAAAATATAAACACACAATCTAAAAAACTGTAAAAAGATATTACCACTTGATCATGAGCTTTGATTGGAAGAGTGAGTAGATGCCATGATGTTGAATGCAATTTAAACTTCAGCACATATACTTGAGCACCTCTTTAGAATTTAGATTTTCTCTTTATCACTCTAGGGAGGATATAGCAAGAAGTCCCACAACTCTTTTCTCAAAATGCTCATTCCAAAGTTGTAACAATGAAAACAAGAGCTAAAACACCCTCTAAAGGCTTTCAAATGTGTTTTAATCTATTTTCCAACCTTCATCAATTCATTCTAATGTTAGAGAATATTAAATAGCTTTTAGAATGTATAAAACTGTCACAATAACTTAGAACGGCTTTCACGTATAACTGAATTTGCTATTACTCAACTTTCACTTCCATTCATAATGTATGATAAGTCAATTGTAACACACCGACACTTATATATTGAATTAATCGTACAACTCATTGCAATATTAATCACAAAAAGTTCTCAAGTGTTTTGAAATTATGTTTTGAAAATAATCTTGAACCAAATGTACTATACGATAGAAATTACCTTATTGTACAAAAATCTCAAGATTATGCCGATGTAATGCTTGATTTTAATACTTTATTCATTTTTATTAGTCGTACTATACAATAGACTAATTCGTACAATATGATAATATTTTTATAGTTAAATATTCCGATGTGCTCCTAGCATAGTGATCATGATCTAATTATACTATATAATAAATAATATCATATTGTACGCAATTCTTGGAATTCTAGTTTATATTGATTGTTTCATGTGCATGCCCAATGCATAGATCGTACCATGTGATCATATGATTGCATAGTTCGATCGTTTAATGCACAAGTGATAAATCTAGATCGAATTGTCTTAATTTAAAAACATATACTCAAAAAATGCTAATCATACTATACGAAGTGGGTTTCGTACAATAATATCAGTGCAATTTTAATCATTCTATATCTTATTTTTATAAATTCGAATTCCATCATTCTTTATCAATCATTATCTATAAACTTACATATTTATATCCACAAAATGAGTTGAATTAAACATAAAAACTCTAAGTGCATGTAATTTAAGCTTTTGTAATTAAAAAAAGTCCTCGTAAGTGATATGCAAATGCTCTTGTGAATGAAGTGTAAGCTCTTGAATATAGATGGTAACCTTTTTCAATCCTTACACATGCCCCCTAGGCATGTAAACTCTCTCTTGAAGCATCTTGGACATGTGGTAGCCATGGTGAAGATTTTATTTCTTCTTGACTGAATGTATGACTAGGCTTGTTGCTTTTGGAGTTTCTTCATTTCACATTACAGAATGTGATCTCTTTTGTCTATCTTTAAGATAAACATATAATATACTAAATAGACATGAACTTAAAAGATTTGTTATCATCAAATTAATAAATTATTTTTAAAAATCACAGGATTTAACAAACAACACAAAAAAGAGTATCTCTATGATGATTATGTTATTTAAGGCAAATACAATTTTCAAAAGCCAAAAAATGCTTTTAGCATAAAACCTTCACTCTAGATCATGCTTTAGAATACTGAAAATTTAGCCGAAGTAAGAATTTCTGTGATCCTATGTAGCACATCGAATGATATGATCATGACAACTCTAAAGATGTTCTAAAACATGTAGTAAAGCATTCTCCAAGTCTCAAAAATGAAGTTAAAGAAAGCACAATGTTGAGGGTTCAAGGAATATGAATTTTTCAACTGTCTTTGAACTTTTTGCTTTATTAGCTCTATTTCATCAGTTAGAAGAGTATTTTTTGAGGTATCAACATGCATGAAATTAAACTTTTAAAAAAAAAGCTGCAATGCATGCTTAGCAATTCATAGTTCACCTATACTTACAAAATTTTGAAGACTTTTCTGAGGGTCTCCATAGGTGCGATTAAGGGCATCTGTGATTGCAGATACAAAGCCAGACGCAGATAAACCAGTGGTTTCTCTGTCATGTGAACCATTCAAAAGGAGAACCTGGTAGAAAAGATACTGCCACTAAATCAAGATAAGTAATATCCAAGAGATATTTAATGCCTGAATAGGTTCATGAAAGATGAACTATGACAGATAAACCTAACTTTCCCTATCTGAAATCTGATGGTTTTCTGCTACCGCACTAAGAAATGCAAACAGTACAACATTGGAACGGTTTGAAACCAAAATGATGGGGGAATGGAGCATACAAGGGAATGCTCTATTACCAGTTATAGGTGAACCACAGATTTCACTCTTGACGGGATCAAGCAGAGACCTTAAATCTAAGGTCCTAGTATTAAGCACATTCAATGTGCAGGGATGACTAAGCTAATATGGGTGTAGAGGGAAAAAAAAATAATTTTGTGGTGGCCTCAACATCTGTGGGATTGAAGAAGTGATTCCAAGTGAATGGTGTATCTAATGGTGCAAAACATTTTGGACAGAAGTTGTATGGTTTAGGGTGAATTAAGATTCATATTTAACTTATGGCCAGATTTGCTTTAAAAGGGATTTCAATTGGACTTTTGCTGTAGAACTTTGTAGGAAGACTAAAAGTCTACTATCAATTTATCATCACTTTCCAAAAAAAAAAAACCTTTACAAGATCACAAACAAAGTAATGCTTGAGTGCAGGAAATTTACACAAAACAGTAAGACAAAAATTTTAAGCCCTACTAACTTTCTCTGCAAAACTCGTTCGTGCTTGCACTTACATGATATGTGATCTTCGATTCTACAAAGTTTTAGCACAATTTGACAATCAAATGGCAAACAAACACATGCTTGAAAACAGTTGCCAAAAATTGCACTCAACTAGTCTGCACAAACTCAGGAAAAAAAAAGCATGTAGGAACAATAAATTCGTGAAAGGGAAGAGGAAAAAGGTCACCTAAGAAGACCTCCACAGTGCTAATACTAATTATTTTGTTACAGATCCTTGCTATCACAAAGAATTGAAAACCTTTGAGGAATTTGGGAAAACAATTCACAAAGAATTTCAAATTTCTAAGAATGGAGCAGCAAGGACTAAAAAAAAATGATCCAATAATTATAATTTTTACAATGAAAATATGCCATTTTGTAGTAGGAAATGCAACAACTATCCAATAAACCATCTCATAATGACACAATAACCACTTGTGCACTTGAACTGGTTGACCAAGGTTAGAACAAAGGGCAAGGTCGACCGTCTGATTTGATCGGTTTGGCCAGTAATGGCCATTTCGTTAACCAGCCAGGCCCACTTATCGGCGGTGATCCTAGACTGAATTAGGGTTGGTAGTCTTAGTTTGATTTTGATGCCATTGAAATGTGATTGATGGCATCTTGACACATCTAGGATTGTTTGCCACGGAAACACTGTCTAAACACAATAATCTTAAAATTCAGCAAATTTAGACATGTTTTTGCAAATTTTGAATGTAGAACACAGACTGGCAAAAAAATATTTAACATAAAGGATAGTGTTGTAATCATTAAGGTTCAAAATTCTATAGCAGAGATTAATATCTTGAAACCTTTGGAATGGATCTTGATGCTATAGTCTCACCAATGCCAGGCAAAACCTGAAAGCAACCAGTATGTCCATCAATGAAGAATTCTTAGGTTAGAAGAAAAAGATATATGCATTATTCAAGTTCCAATTGATACAAATATAGTGATACATCAAAAGGAAACACATATCAACTTAAGCTTACAAAAAGCTTTGGCTGAACAGTACAAAGTAAAAGTCACATTACAATAGCTTAAAGGAGAATCAGAACCAATTGCTAGTTCAAAACAAATAATGTTAAAAAATTATATAAGAAGAATACTGACCAGAGGACAAAAATAAAATCAAACGACAAATAGGTTAGATGCTAGGCCAGCTTCCAAACGTACAGCTTTGCAATCATCATCCAGCTGTCTGTTAGCTCAAACTACTATACAAACAAGAACGTTCAAAAAGATGTTTAACCTAAACCATGTAGATTAAAATGGAAAGCACATCCAGTGATGAATCAAATGCAAAACTTTCAAGTCAAGGTACCATAATAACAAAAAAATGGATAATGAATGCATAAAAGGAATTTATTCATAGAAGGTTTTAAATTTCCTATGCAAACAATATGCAAATTTTTTTTTGAAACAAATTGATAAAACTTGAATTGTAAGCATTGATGTTATCTCTTTAGTAACAAAACCCAAAATCTTTGCCAACAAACCCAATGAACAGAAAATTTGGTTAGCCATAAATTGAAATCTAGAAAATGTTACTCTTTTAAATTTAAATTTGAATTCAACTAAATATATCTATTAATTTGACTTTCTATTTAAGATTAATACTTCAATCAATTGGATTTAATCTCAAGATTTAGTAACAAAATTTTCATTAGAGTGTTATATTCATTATAAAATATGAACTTCTGAGAAATTTATTTTTGAAAATTTAATATTTACAATTAAAAAAATATTATTTAGTTTTCATTTCTAATTAAATATTTATATATATCTTTACAAGTCAATCAATTATTGAGGAATTTCGAACTAGTAGATGAAACTCCATAAAAAGACTGCATTAATTTTTACTTGGGTTGTCATTTTGATGAATGATATTTAAGGTTTGCCTCTTATAGTCTATCATTGAAAGCAATGAAATATTTCTTATAGCCATTCTAAACATATCATCAGAAAAAACTAAAAACATCCAACGTTGTACTGTATTGATGGCTTTCCAAGTAAAATCAAAGAGAGGATTGTCCCAAACTTATCATTGCCATTGACTTTGCTTGTCCCCACTATGTTCAATTTCCTCCACTTTGGGGTCTCCTTTATCAAACCATAATGAATTCAAACATTTACTCCTTCAAATCTCAAGGACTTTCATTTCGAGGAGTTGAATTGATTGTTCTTGCGATATCGTTAATTTGGAATTAAAATAATTTGTCATGTCCAATCCACAATAAATGGTTCAATAGGAATGTTCCAATGCCATTGATGTTCTTCAAGATCTTATTATCGTCATCTTCATTCTTATGTGCATCCAAAGTGTTCACTTTATCAACAAGTATTCTATGATGTAGTTTGTCAAAGATAAGGATATGGAATCAATAAGAGAGTCCAACCATTAAAATCCCTCTAAGAGGGCTTAACAGTGGACCAATCATTGTCAGCGACCCAACACAAGCTACTAATAGTGTTGCATAAAATCCATCACTACCACCCTTCCAAAATCCATAATCTAAAAAAAAAATCCCACAAAATGGCCCTTATGTGTGTCAAAACTGAACCACCAAAGAATAATGCAAGTTAAAAAGGTTCTAAAAAAAAACTTTGTTGCCAATATGAAATACTTTCATACCCATGCAACAAGAAACCCTTTTCCCTAGTAATCATCAGAACAAATACAATTTTTCCAAAAAAAAAAAAAGCATTTCAAAAAGCTCCAAACATTGTGAGAGCAATATTAAAGAATGATACCTAATCATATAACGACTATTTTGCTCAACTACATAAATAAAAAAGCAGAAAGGGTGAGGTTGCATAATTAAAACAAATGATGGAGGAATACCAAAAAAAACTTGTGGCATTATTTATGTATTGAATTTACCAAATGAAAAAATCATTTGACAGAACTTCAAAAAATTAGTAGGATTTTGTTATCATCAATAAATCATTAATAGAGGATGCTATCTTATTTCAAAGTTTAAATAGTTCATGATCAGTTTCTGCTTGAGAAGTTGATGCTACAAAGGCCTATGATAATTCGGTTGATAATTATTTTAATATCTAGTCTATCAAAATGGTTCTAGTCCAATTGAACCTTCTTTATTGTGACTGGAAGCTCAAAATGGTTATAAAAACCTAGCTAGAACCAGCCATTATCCCCAAACAACAATGGTGCTAGGACAAGCCAAAAGATTTGTCAAGAAGAGTAAAATCAAACAAACACCACTTAAGTCTTGGTAGTTTAACAGCTTCATTAAGATTCACAAGAACAAACAGCAAGAATAAGGAAGAAGGTAATTTACAGTTTCTATTGTTGTGTTCCTTTCTCCTTCTTTGTCTTTGTCTTGAGACAGAAAAGTACAAACGTTTGGTTTCGTTAAGAAATGAAGTTTACTCCGAATCATCAAAACGCCCTCTGGACAATCTAGAGGGAAGGCCGCATGTCACAGAATCAAAGTTGGCATAAGACCTCTTCTCTTCCTCAGGTTTTTGCTGTTCTTGTTTCCTTGTACAAAAATTAAGATGTAGGTAGACAATTTTTCATTGTTGCTGTACATCTAAAAGTTTGTGATTTAAGTATTTGAAAAAATATCAGATGGAAAAGGCACTAAAAATGTATTCCAAATAAATAATGCTACTATGAAGAGAAATGCATGAATGGGTTGAGGTTACCATCAAGCCAAGAAAAATGAAGGGGGGCAGACCAGTACCAGAGATGCTCCCTCGTATATGGGGTTCAAAAAACAGTTTAGACCCAAAGGGTTTAGACCAACAAAAAAATATTAAAAGAAAAAGAGAGGTCAAAAAATGGATAGAATAAATGGTGCTGTAGAGTCAGTAAAAAAGACAATTGACGATAATATAACTTCTTAACCACTAATATAGATCCATCAAAATGTGATAGGTTTGCTAGCAATCGACGACAATAGAAGTTATTCACTTCTGCCCCTAGAATTGACTGACAATTTAGAGTAACACAGAAAGATATATTAAGTACATATTCTAGTATGCAACCAACATCACAACTTACTATTCTTCCAGCACTTTGGTCACAAATACCTAGTAGCCTGTAGCCTGTAAAACATGCTATCCATGCAGGTACGGCATTTAAGCTAAAAATATCTATAAGGAACACAACAAAATTAGAAGTCTAATTACCATAAGAGATTCTTAGACAAACAAAAGTGAGTCCATTAGCATAGATGAATACAAATTTCCAATCACAGCACACCAGTCATAGAAGATGAGTCCATTATCTTTGCTGTCATCTCGCTGGCTGTTGAGCATACATGGTCTACATTAAGTTTAACTTGTGATAACAATCGATTGTGGCTTAGTCTTCCCTACAATTTTCTAAAATGATAGTAATTGACATTTCTGTTGGTCCATGTTAGAAGCGGCATCCTAAGATGCATTTTCCGTGTTACGTATGACTGGTGTGTTGTACCTTAAATGTCTTGAGCATAAGGCAGTGATCGCAGCATGTGCAATTTAAAAAGACACTTTTCTAGAAGTTATGGTTAGTATATATGTACTCTTATTGAAATCTTTCCATTGTTGATGTTTGGAATTCAAGGATTACAATGGAGGCTCCATGAGCTTACCAAAGGATTGAAGGCTAGCCAACAGATGATAGTGGTATTGATAAACTTTAGATGGTATCTCTACATCATTTTTTCTTCTCACTCACCTTTCATCAACTTGCTTTAAAGTTAAGTTCTCTCTTTTTTCTGACTTCTCCCTTACATCTGCTTTTATTGTACAAAATATGCTCCAGATTTGGCTTCAAAACTTGAACATCTGACACATTCATACTCTAGGGCATTAACTTCCATTCCATGAAGACTTGCTCCTTACAGCTGAACTCAATATATTGAGGTGTATGCTGTGTTTACTATGAGATTAAAATACGCTTATGTCTAAAGCATAAATTGCATATAGCATTGTGGACAACTAGCTTTTTAGCACCTTGCATCAAAAATGCACTTGCTTACCATCTTGTACACATTAGTGCCAAGATTCAATGACTTCAATCTTCTATGACTGCATATTTAAGAAAAATCAGATATTGTTTTCATCTCTAAATAAAAATTCCATCCAAAGTTAATAAAGTTCTAAGAATACAAAAGATCTTCAGTTTGCATGCATTTAGCATTGGTTGCAACCACCACGTAGAATAGGAGCATCATACTGACTTGAACCAGAAGCATACCAAAAAAAATGAAGAGTCAAAATGACGACTTGAGACAAGAAAAAGTGATTACCAGCGAAGGACATATAGAAGTGAAAAGAGAGCCCATGGAATAAACAACACAATCAACATTAAGCAACTGTACTATAACAGCGGAGTTAGGCTCAGGAAAGATCTGCAATATTGAAATAATTATGGAATAAAGTTTCTCAGAAAATGCTTATAAGAAATGAAATCAAGCCAAAATAAAAGAAAACAGCAAGCAAAACACTGGCAGACTAGTTTGTAATGCATTTACTAAAACAAGAACCAATTCCACCAAAGATACTATTTGTGCTCAATACTTGACTATATGAACAATAAAAATTGAATAATGGAAATAAACTTCAAATTGATAACACCAATTAAACATGTGGAAAATTCAGTAATCAAAGATCTCAACCAGTATAAACTGAATCTTGGTTAAACTACAAAGCCATAATTTTATCTATGTATCCATAGGGGGCACAAAACTTCATTTGCATGTACATTACACATAACCATTTCCTCTAATGATTAATATTCTTTGCACGCTTCAGGACCAAGCCACCACCCATGATGGCCTTTAAACTGCAAATAACCTTTAAAAGCTGAATACTGGAAAATAGGGTTTCTCTTTCCTCCCTACCCTATAAATAACAATTGTCTTATGAGAGAAGATAATAATCACATCTCACACCTCATGAGATCTTTCCTTTAGGCATCCACTCTCCACAAAATGCCTCCCTCCTCTCATTCTCTCTGACAATCTCCTTCACAAGATTCATATCCTTCAAACTCCTCACACTATGTACTACCCACTCCGAGGCATGGTCTTTATTGAAACCAATGAAGCTCCATGGCGGATGGCCTCTAGCATGCACATGATAGGCTTCTTTGAGTACAGGTAAGAGAAGAGGAAGCATTTTACAAAGCTGAGAGGATTCAAATACCTTAAGACCTACCTAACATTTACTATCGAAGAAAGTTCAAGACTCTCCTCTCTTTGTAATAGTTCCTTCAATATGGAGAAAACTGCCATGCATTGATCTCTTGCAATCTCTTCCCTCACTCTCCATGCAAAGTGGCTGAATCTCGTGGTCTAGCAACACTCCTAGAACTCCCTAGATCGCTTGATTATAGTAGATGATCTCCCCATTCAACGTCAACTGACTAAGGGTATGCTCTATGTGTAGCTATCAAACCTCCATCTTGGAAGGAGTATCATTATATCAAAGCTTTTTTAAGGAATCTATCTCTTGGATGATGTTAGCTAAAACCTAAGTCTAACCTTAAAACTAAAACCCAATAGAATTAGGATAAAGGCTGACAAAAAGAAGTCAAGTCCATTTTGGAGTTTCTCATCACTCAAGCTCCATTATCTAAGAGTTGAGCTAAATGAACTTTATTCCCCGAAATAATCAAGATAAATTACATATGGCTCCTTTAGGTTTATCTTATAAGCCAACTTAGGTAGGTTACAAAAAAAGATTTGTAAACATATATTATATAAATAAGATATTTTGCTATCTTATTACTCAATCCCAAATCAAATGATGGGATAACCCATTTTTGAGTGTACCTAGGATGAGTCAAACAAAGTAGAATAAATGAAAAGACATGAGAGAGGCAAACAAAGAAATAAATAGTAAATTCAAAAACACAGAAAAATTCCAATTTTAATATTCCAACTATACAACAAAGGTCCTTTAGTAAATACCAAACTAGATTTTATCCCTCTTGAGAAATAACACTTTCAATTCAATAACTCTGTTGAGAAACACAAACCAAGACAACCCTCTTGAGGAGTCTCTTTCCCAAGACTCTAACTCTCCTTTAGATTCATCTCTCTAATCTCCCTTTAAACAATTCCAATTTTTGCTAATAACTCCCTTTCAGTTCCTTCTTCCATAACCCTTGATGCCATTGGTCATTCTTCCTAAATAGTTCTTTCTCTCACCTCTCTCGATCCTTTCATGGTTTGAAGACTAATGTATAATAAGATTCAAACTTCCTTAAAAAAAATAGAAAATCTACCAAATTACTCCAAAGCTTGGACAACTAGCACTACCAAGCATAACACCCCCCAAAATCTTGGCTTGATCTACCCAACTCTTGTTCTGGATAAGCATTGTTCATTACAAAAACAGCCTCATAGTCAACCTCTAACATGAGAACCCTTTCTCGAGCAGTAAATGTCTTCCAAGACCTCCTTAAATCCTAATAAAATCTCCTTAAATCACCATAAATTCAAAGACCACTTTGAGCCTTTACCTCGTAAATGAGTGTCATTATACGACCATAATGTCTCTAGTCCCACAACTTTATGAGTTTCCTTCTTTCTTAAGACCTCCATCTCAAGTACTCCAATTCCTTGAGACTCTATCCCAAGATAAAAACACTTTATCACTAATCATATGTTCCTTCTTCTGAAGAATTCAAATTCCTTAAATCTTAAGTTTATCAACTTCCTTCTTAAGGAAAGACATGAACCCTTGAGATTTTCTTAATGCAGCCCATTTTTTAAGAAAGGGTCCGCAACCCAACTCATAACCACAACTAAGGAAGGCAAATGGTCATCAGCAAATGTGATGATTCCTTTGCCTTCTTATGGTTCGACAATGCCTTTTTTAAAAACTCTCCATATCAAATAATGATCTATGAGTGGCCATTATCGGCTAGTCCTTGTTGCAATCCCTCTTCTTTTTGTGTCCCTTCTCATGATTTTTGGTTTAATGCCTCATTTAACTTAGAAAGCAAGTACCTATCACTTGCACCAACTTTTCAAGTTGTACCTCTCAATCCCTTTTGAGAACAAAATGCATCCTATCCTTGCAAAACCTCGTCATTTGTTATCATTGATGATACACTACATCCCATTCCCACATGTAGCAATTTCTGAATATCACCTGGCACACATCAAATGGAACAACCTCACGCACCATCCCATCAATGAATTCTTGAGTGATGGTGAACTTCAAACAACAATAGTTCTTCACTTTGATCTCAGCCTGATTGTTGATCTACCCAAAAGTATACGGACTAATACGAGATATCATCTCAAACCCAATATCTCCACAAAATCTATGGCAATCAAATTCTTGTGATATCCTATTACAAGACAAGAGCACCCCATAGCTCCAAAGATCACTATGCCAAACAGAACCTAGTCTTAATCCCACTTGGACTCAATATAGCTTGACTAACCCCATCATTATCGTCCATGGACTGCTGTAGTTGATGATAACATACCTAGTTCATTTATTCTTGTATTACTTAGCAATAGTCAACCCACCCATGGGTCAAATTTCATACCTCCTCGATATACCAAATTTCATGGGTTGAAAATAACTTTTCCTAATATGAATTCTTGTTAGCAACGATGGCAACTTCAGAGGGTCAAATCAGACCTAACCCCCCAATGTTGTTCCATCAACAACACGAAATAGATACCTTACTACACCATGTAGCCATCTAATTGCATGAGTTAATAACCTTAAAATTTTTTGCCCTTTTTTATTTATTTATTTTTTTTGTTTTTGTTTTTTAACTACCTTTAATCGCTCATCTAATAAAGGAGCACTTGGTATGTCAATGAGCTTTATTTAAGGAGAACACACCTATCATTTTTCATTTGTGAGCTCTGCATATAAGGATAATGGATTCATCTATGTTATCTTGATGTCGGAGTCGTCTACCTTTCAATTAAGGTTCACTTTGCTTAATCAACCTAAATTTGCCCTGTTTTTATTCTATCACAATCCCAAGAAACTTCATGACTTGAAGTGAGAGAACTCCATCCACATTTTCTCACAACTTTAAAAGTAATGTTCTCGCACTACTTTCAATTTATTTTGACTTTTTTCCTCTAACTTTTTGAATAAATATTAGATTATCTTTGTTTCAATCTAATCGAACCAGGGCAATCCTAAACACCCCAATTACATTGCATAGATCACATTGTGTGGTCAACCTCCATAGAGAAATCTATAAGAAATCGAAATTGACTAGAGCCTTTCCATTCTTACTTACGATCGGACAGAATCATGGGCATATGAAAGAGAAAGAAAAGCAAAAGATCAGGCACGCAGTGTTGTCCATTGCTTAACAGGAAGTACATTCTCTCTAGTGCAATAGCCCTCAATCACTTGTTTTTCTTGTGGTTTTGATTCATTCGAACATCCACTGAACTTTGCAACTAGGCAAACCAAATTTGCGTTTTCCACTTTCTTATGTGATATTGTTAGTGGAAATCTTTAACCGTTGTCTAAGTTGGGTTTCACCACTATTGTAGTTGCGCTCTCCGTGGCACCAACACATTTCTTGATTGTGTCGACATTCTGATACAATTTCTAGGATTAAACGGTAAAGTTATCCTTTGTGCCCTTTTTCAAATTTTTGCATGTTAGCTTGGAGTTAACAAAAGATAGCTTCTATGAGCTAGGCCACTAAAACTAGACTCCCTTTATCATAGCATTTAAGTAACCCATGCATCCTCATATTGTCTTGCATTACATCTATTGTCAAAGATAACTTCCATTAGCTCCCTCTACAATTGCATTCATAGACAAAAAACCTCATCTTAAGGATTAACCATAGTGCTAGGTTTCTTTCGTACAATCTACATACTTCAGCCAACAGCCATCACCAATAGTGATAGGCTCAAGTCAAATATATGCACCCCCTCAAGTACCCAACGTCCATCCACAATAACACCAACATCTTTCTTCCCCTTCATAGAATCTTGCTTTCCTTCCTAAGGTTTTAGCACAAGATGCAACTTCCAAACATTCTATATGAAAATGTCCTGATCTTATACATTCTAGCATAAGAGAGCTCTCATAGTAGAGTTTGATACACTATTCTTTAAACCTTTGCTCTTGGTATCAATCTTCAAGTCTCATTGAAAAACTTGAGTTCTGACCTCTTATCAAGCTCTCTTGGTTTTTCTCCTCACTAACCATAGCTATTATAGTTAGTTAATACTACTAAAGGGAAACAATGTCAACTCAACGACGAAATGAAAAGTTAATTTGTTTAAATCTTGGTCAGTGCCCTTTCTCTCCCAAATGAGACTATTTGCCTCCATAACCAATCATGTAAACCCACATTGATTGCTCTCATTATTGTCGTAAGGCATGCCACCACCTCCATCTAGCTTTCCCATAAACCACGAGATAGAACTCTTCCCTTAAGAGCTACCTGAATTCATCTAAGTCATATCCTTGCATTGTAACTTAGCGTAAAGAACCATTTCACAACACCAACACATGATGGGTGTGATTAACCTTACAAAAGCAACTTAGTATTAGTACACTCTTATATTAAGTACATCTTCAAATGGTTTAAACGAATGTCCAACTAATTAGCATCCATCTTGCCTTAAAAAGTTGGGATATTGATACGTGCTTACATTTTGAAGGATTTCACGAGACCTCCACCCAAAGCCACATTTTCCCAATGACCATTGAGACCATCTTCTAAGGGCCTTCCTTTCTTAGATCTTGCCATTGAACCTCCTTCCCAAGACAGAATTGTACCAATCAACTATTGGTCAACAGTCATAAATAATATTTTTTTTGGAAAAAAAAGATATAAATATTTCATTATTCATCTAACAAATTACAAGTGATTAAATACATGATGCATAAACATGATAGTATAGTAATGTTTAACACTTAGCCCTACATGTTTTTTCTTTTTTTTTTCTTTTGCACTTATATATAAGCGTTAAGGAATATTTGACCAGTCTAATTGAAATAAAGTAGTCACAAGAAAAATCTAACAAGACCAAAATTTCATCAGAGTCGCTCTCTACATAACTAGATGCCAGAAAAGATAATCCTTTAGTACAAACTCACAAGATATATTTCTCTGAAACCTAATAAAACCTTGGAGCGAGGCTCAAATGGAGAGCTTCTTCTATGAGCTTATTTGATGGTAATGCATCGACATAGAGATCAAGTTAAATGGGAATCTACATTTGATTCTACCTAATGAAGATGTCATCCTAATAAGGGAAATCAATTCCTCAAGGAAAATCTGGTATCAAAGGAGGGTCAAAGATGAAGTGCTTTAAAATAGCAAAATAAATAGAGGCTTTGAAGACATTGTTTTGATCAGTAGGTGTACCCTCAATAGAGGTTGGAGCTAGAGCAATGACACCCTAATCACCTTTATATTTGATTTCACCCACTAGCAAGTAGTAAGCTACACTTCACTCTCAACAAGCATCACCTGAGACTCAAAAGCCCCCTGAAGTAACACAACCCAAGACTCAATCCCCTCAAGGATCGACTACCCATTAGCTCTTTCTTCCTAGAGCCCCTAACTCTCTACTCAAATATAAATCTTTTTGATATCCCTCTAAGTGCTCTAGACCTCACTAAGCACTCTCCTTTGATGGATTCCCCCACTCATCTCACAAGACATTCTCCACCCAAAACTGCATTTTCCTAATAACCATGGAGACCATTTTCCAAAGGCCTCCCTTAGATCTTGTCATTTAACCTCCTTCCTAAGGTAGAATTGCCCCTTATCAACTAGCGGTCAATAGTCATAAGCACCATCACCATGAGAAACTACACTCGTTGCATTAGAAAAGCCATCCAAACTTCCAACAATATAGATGTATTTTCTTCTTGAATCATCTCACTCTTTCATTGATGTTACTGTCAACACTTTTCCCACTCCTCAACATGACCATACACAATCAAAGGCTCCACTCATCGAGACATCTCCTAAGTAGAATTTAAGCAAAAGTACCAAAATATGATCAAATCTCAAGTGTACCAATATGAGTCAAATAAAGTAGACGTAATGTAAAGACATATTGGATGAACAAAAAAACATGTGATAGACACAAGAACACAAAAATACATTGAAAAACTCAACTTTTATTAGAGAAAAACATAATTAACTTTATAGTTGATTTCACCCTCTAGCAAATAGCATGCTAGAATTCACTCTCAAGAATCATCAATCAAGACACAAAAGCCCCATCAGGAAAAGCAACTAAAGACTCAATCCTCTCAAGGATCAATTACTCACTACCTCTCTCATCCCTAAGACCCTAACTCACTATTTCAAACATAGATCTCTCACTCTAAATACTCTAAACCTCATTAATCACACTGCACGATTGATTCCCCCGATCATCTCACAAGACCTTTCCCACTCAAAGCCACATTTTCCCAATGACCATCGAGACCATCTTCCAAGGACCTCCCTTCCTTAAATTTTTCCATTGCACCTATTTCCCATGACAAAATTATCGCCATTGGCTAATGGTCAATGATCGTAAGTAACATCTCCATAAGAAACTACACTTATTCCATCAAAAAACCCACCCCTTGTTCCAATAAAATAAGCATCCCTCCTTAAGTCATCTACTCCTTTCATTGACATTATGCTTGACAAGTCTTCCACTCCTCAACACGACCGTAATCGAGATCATCTCCTCGGAAGAATCTATACACTAACCAAAATACAATCAAATCTCGAGCGTAACATATATGAATCGAATAGAGTGGACACAATGGAAAGACATATAGGATGAACAGAGAAAAAAGTTATAAACATAGGAATACAAAAAATACATAGAAAAGTCAAAATTTTATTAGAGAAAAACCTAATTATCTTTATAATTGATTTCACCCTCTAGCAAATAGCATATTAGACTTCACTCCTCTCAAGAAACATCACCCAAACTCAAAAGACCCTCAAGAAACACAACCCAAGACCCAATCTTCTCAAGAATCGACTACCAACTAGCTATCTCTTCCCTGAGACCCTAACTAGCTATCTCTTCCCAGACAAACTAACTCTCTACTCCCTGAGACCCTAACTAGCTATCTCTTCCCAGACAAACTAACTCTCTACTGCAAACACAAATCTCTTTAATCTCTCTCTAAGTGCTCTAGACCTCATTGATCACTCTGCTTGATTGATTCCCTTCCTCGTCTACCTCTGGTCTTATTATAGTTTAAAAGCTAGGATATAATGAGATTCAAACTTCCTCAAAAACAAGCTAATCTCCCTAATTACTCCCAAGCTCAGATAGCTGGTATCATTGTGTAAAACCTCCTTTAAGAGTCTCAATCCGATCAATGTAACTACTAAAATAGATAAACATTGTCCATATTTATGAACAACTTCATCAATCAAACTCTACCTCGAGACCTCTTTCTCAAGTCATGAATGTCTTTCAAGACATCTTCCAATCTTGTTAACTTTTCCCAAGATCAACTTGAATACCGAGATCCCCTACTTGGGTCATTCCCTTACTAAAAGATCTTCATATGATTGTCACTTCTAGAGTCACATAATTTCTTGAGCTTCATTCCCTTTTTCCCCAAATCTCCCTCACAAGAACAATTCCTTGAGATCTTTTCCCAAGAGAAACTCTTGATCACTAATCATAAGAACATTTATAAACTCTTGACACCAAGTCAATAACGATCTAAAAACTCTTGCAATGTCCAAATTGAAGATTGCAATCAGCCTTTCAGCCAAGACTATGACTCTGATCGTCACGTTCCAACCCTCCGCATCAAACAACGTGATGGCTAGTCAAATTGCATGGCCCCTACAATCAAATGATTCCATTTTAGTCTTCATGTGCTTGCTCGTATGGCTTCTTTGGATTTTGGGCTTGCTCTCCATGACTTCCAAGTGACTCTTAGTATCTTTCTACGTCTTTATGAGGATTTCCCTCAACTCTTCCAAGAGGTTTCCACCATTATATGATCTCTAGAACATCTTTTCAACGTGTTTGATGTTGTAACATCTTTTTCTCATGATTTAGAGGACTAATGTTTCCTATAAATAACAATGAATTTTTTATATAAAGTAACCACAAACTCAAAAGTAATAAGGAAAATTGATGCACTTAATATGCGCTACATTGATATTTTATGGTGAATGGTTTTTCAGCTTTGTGTTCTCGTAGTGTACACCATCGCCAATATATGTAATGTATGATGAACATTTAGTTTTAAGACAAAAGCTTAAGAATTTTACATCAAATAAGCTTGAAACGTTGCACTTGTTGACCACTGTTCATCATAGACATCAAGGAGAAAACCATTACAAATTTTGCATCAAGAAGAAAAATTTATTATGAAAGTTTTCTTTCAGAAAGAAGTGTTAGACTGTAACATTAAAGTTAGAACATTCACTGACCTCGTGCAACAAATTAAGTCCCTCATTTGACATGTAAAATACTCTCTTGATTCTAGAAGGGAGTGCTGACGCTGAAGTACAATCCTGCTCGAGAAAATCGCCATTCATTTCAAAAAATAAGAAAGCAGGCATATAACAACAATGTAAAAACAAGAAAGAAACAATAAATCAAAAAAAATTTAATAGAGGAAACTTTTAGTTCAAAAGGTACTGCTGAATCGGTTTAGCATTGTAATTCATTGTAAAAAAAAATTTCAAAAGCATCTAATGGAATATAACCTAAAATATATGGGAGCTACAAGATCCAAAAAAATGCAGAAGCCATTTCAAACATACAATCTGCACGAAGCCAAAAAAAGAAAGACAGCAAATATCAAATAGCTAACACTAGATTTGCCTAGCTATGGGCATAGCTATTCCCATAAAGGCCCATTATGTGGATAACCATATTCCTTAAGCTACTCATGTGATAAGATTTAAGGGAGCAGTCACTTTTCATGGCACATGCACACACACATAAAAGCATTATTTATTACAAAAAAAGTCTTATTTTGTCTTCACTTTACCTTTAATCACAACATCAATGCGAGGAAGTTGCCCAAGAAACACAACCATCAAGAAAAAAATGCACAATGGAAAACACAAAACATTTAATGTGGTTCGTCCTTAACTAGCTTACCCATCTTCTACTTTGCATAAGACATCTTTTATTCCATTTACCAAAAGAAAAAAGTTCAACATCAACTCTCCCTTTCCTCCCAACTCTTCCAATAAGAAATGGAACCCAAAAAATCTTGATTACATTATTACAAAAACCCAAATATGCATAATACAAAGGTCCCCCAGCCCAAATATAACTTTGGGTACAAATACAATTATAGGAACCACAAAAACACAAACCTCTACTTTCACTAGAATTTTGCAAGTTACCTAAGAAAAAATTGTAATCAATCCCACAAGCATCATATTACCTTTGTCAATGCCATACTCACAAATATAACCTACACTCTCATTCAAAATGTGCATCCTCATCTAAGACATCCATCATTGCTCATCATCATGTGGTGGAACATTGATCCATCCTCCGCTTGTGACCAAAGAGATTCTAACAAATTTTGAAATGTAAAGAAAATATCACGTATTTTTTCTTCCATTGGCAACCAATCCAAAGAAAAAGAATCACACATCCTTGTTGATACAAGATAAGTTGAATCAAGAGGTTAACATCATACTCATATAAGAATTTTTTTTCTTAGTTATTTAGTATTCTTTTGTTATTAAGTCATAATTGATAATGTGTGAGACTTGTATTAAGCTTTTATTTTTCTTCTATGTATTTTCTTATGTTTGCATCGTTTTTTATAGAAATATTTTTATCATTTTACTCATGCTTATACTTATAGCAATATTAAATTAGTTCTTTTGGGAGATTAGCTATAATACCCCTTACAACCTGGGATGATATATATGGTGATAAATCAAGCCTACAAATACTCATGGGCACCCCAATAATTGGCCATTGTAACTTGTATTTAGTTTTTAAGGTATAGGTTCTCTACCAATTGTGCTTATTTGCATCCTCAAGTGATTGAAGGAAATGTAAATATAACTCTTTCCTTGGGCTTATGATGAACTTATTGGCCAATTGTCATTTCTCATCAAAGCAATTTGTCCAAGCCTTCTAGTTTTCAAAAGAATTGAGATACTTTAGAACAATAGAGTTCCCTTATTATTTGTTATGAAACTATCCATACAACCTTTTGTATTGAAGCCTAAGATAGTACTTGCATCATAATGTTTGTTTTAATTCCAATTATGTGAGAGCTCTAATACATGATCATTTATCTCTTATTAGGTATCTGTCCAAATCTTGTTGGCATTGCAAAGGTCGATAGATCAAACATATGGCTACTAATTTGATGCACTATAAATAATGAGTAATATATTTAGATATATTAACTATATCTTATGAGTTAATTGATCTGAATACAACTTAATAAATTATTTAATATTAATTAAATATTTATATGTTTTTTAAAATTAATTGGTTTTTCTTAAAATTACTATAACTTAATTAATTTTTTAATATTAAATCATTGAATTTAAAATTAATTAATTTTCTATAATTTTAGATTAATTTGGGATAGAATTTAAACAAATAAAACTTTATAAGAAAAGAATATTAAATTGATTTACAAATAGCTAATAATAAATTTTTGTTTTTATCTTAAGATCCTTATAATGTATAAACAAACATTCAAATAACCCAATTTTTTATTCACAGAATAAGAAACACAAGTCTCATATGACCAATTTGACACCACCACATCCAAATCCATGAAAAACACAAGGGATATAGTTCGAGAATATAAAATTCCATTTATGTTGTCTTGGTATAATTCAAGCTTGATCCTTACAATCATGATAATTTTTTTCGCTTAACTTGAGCAAGCCCCAATTCTCTCAAAACATGACCAATTTTCCAAACCCATTGTGTAGTCAAGTGGGAACCAGCACTCTAATGCAAAGGTAAAAAATTAAACTATGCCACCAAAGCCAAACTCAAGCAAATTGTTCCGCTAACATCTTGATGACCTCTCAAACACTTAATATATTCCACTAGTGAGTTTAGTTCATCAGCATTGCTTCCTCTTTTGACACAATTGTGGACTGCTGTGAATGCATCCAACCACCGACTCACACTTGCATGACAACCCAAACCAAATATATGCAACCTTCATCGACCGTATGACACCACCCATCATCTCAACACTTTAAAAGTCCACCACTGCTACAACTTGTGAAAAAGACCCCAACCACAATGCATAAAAATTGTATAGAAAAAAAAACCTATCACAAACGAAAAAAACAAGCCATCAAAAACCCAAAGATTTAAATGTGGGTTGCTTAAATTGTTCATTTGTTGTTTTTTGATTGTTTTTAAAAAATTTTAGCAAACCAAACAAATTAGTTACATATAAGTTGCAAAACGATAAACCCTACCATGCAGATGCATCATAAATCACATGGTTGAAGAACGGAAGATTGAATTTATGGGTTTTACCCTACATGGGAAAAACCTATATTACCATTTCTTCGTAGTAATATATTTAAAATGACCACCAACAAAGAGTATTCAAAACTCGTGCATCACATGAGTAGCAACTATCTTATAGCCAAACACGATTTGACCATGCATTAAGTGTTTTCCAAGGTTTTTGAAGGTTCCTGGATGGTTGAGAATGTTCAAATGGTTTAGGTTTATATCAATGCTATAGTGTCTTATTTTTTAATCATTAGTGAATTGAGGCAACTTATTAGAAAACATTTTGATTTGAGACAAGAAAAATGTGGTATACTTTCTCTTAAGTGGAATGCAGCAACGAGGAACCTAGTTGCACGTAAGATATGTGCCAAAATGATTGTACTATTTATCTGTGAGGTGTCTTCATCTCGAGTTCTTGTCAACAGCTAGTAAATCTTTTTCAAAGTAGTTGCAACGAAAGTGAAAACGTCAAATGGCTAAGAAACAAAGAAAGAAGAAGGAGAATAGAGCTTTTGTCACAAAAAAATTGAATACTCCCAAAAAGTCCTTTCAAAAAATTCCTTCCCAAAAATTCCTCTCTAAAGTTCCCTCCTTCATTCAACATTCTTATCCTTTTATATAGGGATTAGATATTATATTTTAACACAAACTTTAATATTTAAATTACAAATAGATGCATTTGCCCTTTGACTTTCAAAGATTTTGCAAATTTGAGTTGGCTGGACCCATACCGCATGTGCGGAACTCTGCTTATGCGTGTCTTCTGCGAGCCTACCACACCATGCACGCACGCAACTTCCACATGGTCACGTGTTATGCATGTGCATAGGCAATGACGTCCTCGACATAAAGGCGCGCGGCGCCCGATGGAGGGCGCGTGCACTTGTTGATGTAAACGCGAGGGGCACATGCACCTGTGCATGCACCCACGCATGTTTTTCTTTTTTTTTTTTAATACTCCCATTTAAGTCAAGCTCTCCCGATGGTGTGTCCATGCCTCCACATGTAGCACACGACCAGTTCGTTGTGGCACACACTTCAGTACACTTGCAATGAATCTTCATACGCAATCCAGTTCATGACCCTACTGCTTTGTGCTGCATGTCATTTTGTCTCATCCCTTGTAACAGTAAAACATTCTAGCTTAAATAACTGGGCATTAACCTTGTTGAAAGTGAAGAACTAGCATTAAATAATGTCTAAATATTAATTTTGCTTCAGGACTTCATGCAATGCTCTGATCCAAATCATAAGAATTTAACGTCTAGAACAAAATTAGACAAGTAAGCAGATGGCTATAAACTTCACGCCAGTTTGATGGCATTCACAAATGGTAGAACAATTAATAAATGAAGTTGGAGCCAAACATGAACTTCAGATTGACAAGAAACTGAAAGATAAGGTTCTTAGACTCTGATACTAAAGAAGCTCTTCACCATAGAGTACAGAAATTCTAGTCCTTTCAGTGAAGGTAAATTGTGATGAACATAAGCATATGAGTTTCATAATCATAATAGACAACTGCAGGCAATAGGTTTACGGCAGAAATAAGCTCTAAAATATGTTGCCCTGAAATAATAATCCCACTTTTCAGAGGAAAAATGGTTCTACAAAGGTGCCAGCTGTGTTATGTCTAATAGGTAATAGACAAATGATCAAGCTTAAAATAGCTGAAAGAAAATGACATTATTTTTTTACTATGCAAATATCTTGATAAAATAAAAGGAAACAAAACAGAAAGGGAAATGATGAGTAAAGCTCTAACTACTACCATACCTTATTGACAATTTGCAAGCCGCATGAAGCTGGATGTGATATTTCATTCTGACCACATATTATTTTTCCATCCTGACAAAAATCAAATCACCTTGCAATTTAAATAAGAAACATAAAGAGATTATTTAATTTATTTGATGGAATAATATATAAATTTCAAAAACTGTCATAGAATATGATATTATTAAAAAGAAATTTAAATTTAATTAATTATAAACAACTTAAATAAGAAATAAATAAATCTCTAGCATATATTGTCTAAAGAAGAAAATTTAATTTTTATGCATAACAAAGTAATTATAACAAGGTGTATTAAAATTTTTTATATAACTCATGTAAATCAAACGAGATATTGTGTGAGAAAACAATATAAATTTTTTTATTATATCAAGATTTCACCATTGTTCATTCTATTAGAGACAAGTCAATTTCAACAAAAGGAAAGCTGTATTCTTGCCTACAAAAGACATGGTGCTTGCAGAAGATCAATTCGATAAATTACTTGCAAAAAGCATGTTCTTGCATTAAGCCAATTCTCCTCAATGGTTCTCTCCTCATTGCAAAGGCAACTTGTGCCTTTTGTTTGGAGGCAACTTTGAATAGTCTCGTACTTTCATTTGGAGCCATCATCGACCTGGCTAATTCATGCCCTAGCTACAAAAGCTCCTTGTTGACCTCACAACCATCACAATTTCTTCATTATAACTCATAGAAGCTCCATGCAGAAGTTCTAAAGCGAAAGCTCCTTGCATAAGCTCTATTGTGTAAGCTCTTTAACTATTTTTCGTCCCTTCGAAGTTCCTTGAAAAAGCTCTTTGAGAAGCAATGTCATTGCTTTTTCCTCTCCACGATAGAAGTTCCTTGTGGAAGCTTCATCACTATTCTTTCCTCTCCACCAACTCTTCTCTATCCTGTGTTGGAACCATAAATGATGCAAACCTCAACCAGCATCAAGAATAAGAAGTTTACCCTTTCTTTAATACAGATTAAAAACAAAGAGTTGTATTAAAAACATAAAAAGAATACCAATAACTTGAAGAGACCAATGGCAAGCTTAACATCAAACTTACTAAGATTAGAATCCTTAGTATCCTTTAAGATCTTAACAATTTCAAATTGTCAATTATCTCTTACTTATTTCAAGTCTAATAATCTTTCAATCCAAAACATAATACATGATTGAATAGTAGCAATTTTTTGGCATAACATCAACCTATCTTACAAATAATCATGAGCAATATGAGTTACTAGATTAAATCAAAGGTGATACTTGAAGAAAACTCAAAAATATATAGTACTTAGGAAGCAGAGAATTCTATTACAATGATAATACTGATAAATTTAATATAGCTCAAAATCAAACAACTATATCTTTATATCAAACAACAAAAACAACCTAAGACTTTGTATGGCAAACCCTCACTATCATTATCGGATTTTCGACGCCACATCTATTTTTTTCTTTTTTCTGTTAATATTTCTAAAACACATAAAAATTACTTTTTGATTTTTATAAAAAACAAGTAAAAACAGACCTTTATAATTTTGAAATCAAATAAGAAAAACATCTTTTACAATTAAATGTAAACATCATTTTTCACATTTTTTTTAAAAAACATATGTACATATAATATCAATACTAACAATTCCTTTACATATCCTTTTTGTTCAAATAAAATAAACATAAAAATCATGCATTTATTGGCAATTATAATATTTCCTAAAATATCACATGCTAGCTATCATTTCATCTTGATAACCTCATGAAGTTCATTCATTTAACATAAAAGCATTATACCCAAATAGGTATGAGTCAATCAACATTGACTCGGTGGCAAATACATTTACATATATATAAAAAAATACAATATTTCGGTAACCACATGTATGATCATTTGTAATATAATAATGAAACATGAGAGCAAATAATAAAAAGTAAAGTAATTATCATATGAAAATTTTATCACATTTATCTTTAGAACTTCTACATATTTATTATTCTTTTTTATTTTTTTATCAATTTAGAAATTGTCTTAAAAAAAGAACTTTTTCATAACCAAATCAGATATGTTTAAAAATTATCATTCTAACTTAAACAATCTAAATGATTGGTTTCATAAGCTCATCTCTGAAATACGTTATTCTAGAATGATAAACACCACTTATTGCCTTCTCTTGACCAAACCTCTTTCCTTTTCTTTGTTCATATTATTTTTTTTCTTTTCTTTTATGATAATCATCATAATAACATCTTTTTTTCTTTTATTCTACCTTTTTGTGACTGCCATCACAATAACATTTTATTTACATATGACTTTTATGAACATTAACTTAGAATTATAAAAATAAACTTATAATCAAAGTAACACATCACTATAGATTTTGCTTATAAATGCATCCTTAGATTGATAACAACATGTTATCAAAATCAAAGCTAACAAGTATCATTATCTAATATTTTCATATATATTTTAAAACTTCTAACATAATATTACATATTACATCAAACATATACACATAGGTATCAGATCTATTTACCTTTCAAATCCATGTACTAGTTCACCAAAACTAACATCTTTGCTTCAAGTCTTAGTTGTGATGTGACCAAAAGCTTTTTCCCTTGATTTTGTATTTTTTTCCTACATAATTTCTTTTTAAATCTCTTAGAGACATCTTGCTCTCCTCTTTCCTCTATTGACTATAGTTGAGCATTGGATCTTTAAAATCCACCAAAAACTTTTATAAATCAAGACTAACACCTTATTTATATTTGTGCATATGATTTTCCATACTCATAGCCTTTTAAATACCTCTAATAGTAGTGTTCTTTCAAGTAAATGTCTTTATATCTTCTAATCTCTCATTTCCAAAGGTTTCTCATTGATTAAACTAACCCCCATGTCAGTTTCAGTTATTTCTCATTTCAGGTTTCAAGATCTATCCAATTTGCATTAATCGTATAAATACAATTACCCAAATAATAATATATGATACTTTACTTTGTCTAAATCTATCTTAATTTCTTTTTATCGTACTATTACAATATCACTATCACATACAATACTCTCATTCCTCTTACGATGTATGAACAATATCATTTATAATGCTAATATTCACATTAACGTATTGTATATTTCTAATTATCATATTGTATAACATTTTTCAACTGGTTATTTTCAAATACTCTTTTTATATCGTACTATACGATATTAGTTATAATACTTGTACGATTAATTCCCTGTATCTCTTTACTAAGTAATAACTAACAACAGCCTATTATTATGTCTTGATCATACTGAAACGATCAATTTATCATATTATACGATCCATCTAAAGTATCTTTCTTCCTAAAAGCCTTCGCACTAAACCTACTTCATTTTTCTCGAGTGATTGTTGTATTGTGTTGTCACTTTCGTCATATTATCTGATTCAACATTTTTAAAAATTTGCACTTTTATCTTGTCATATTTATTTGGCTGAGTATTAGGTTCTACATTGTATCATGTTTATATGATGGTATAGACATACCAGCACGTCAATCATTCAGCTTTTACTTGATTGGGTGTGTCAGTTTTTTTATGTCTAACCTAACAGAGATAAACTTGAACCAAATCTCTTTATTATATATTAATTAGTTATTTATTAACACAAAAAATCTATAAATGTTACTATTATTCTTCAAAATGTTTTTGATTTGTGTGATGCCTTATTTAATGAGAACCAAAACCTCTATTATCAAATTTCTCTCAAAAAAGACAAGCCATCAGAGAAACAAACATTAGAATTCCTTGTGTTTATACTTATACTTGAGTCATATCAACCTAAACTTATTACTCAAGCCTTAAGTCAAATTAGAGAGCTTAACAAATGTGAAACCAATGTTAGTTTACTTCAAGAGACTAAAGACTCTGACACCATACCAAGATCCTAAACCATTGTTAGATCCTTCTTTGATGATTCACATGAGGAAGAAGAGTGTTTAGACGATGACAGAGGAATCTATGACTTGGGTCTCCCAATTAAGTAAGAAAGGGGTTAAGAGCTTATACTATGGATTTAATTTCAAACCACTTGACATATTTCAAATGTTAGATAGTTTCGGGGCATGTATTACTAAAGTTGACAAGATTGAGGTGCTACGAAAATTCATCAAACTCTTAAAAATCTAAATTAAAAGAAGGCTACATTAGAAGAAATAAAAGCACTCAAGGACAATGAGAAATGAGAGCCAGTAAAGTTACTAGTTTGGAAAAAAGCAATTGGCAACTGAGTATTCACAATCAAATATATACCAAATAATGAAATTGATTGATTCAAAGCTAAATTTGTAACATAAGGTTTCATTCAAACATACAAATTTAAATATATGGAGACATTTGTTGCAAAGAACTACATTGTTTATTACTATAAACTTAGACTAGGATTACACCAACTAAATGTCAAGAATGCCTTTTTGAATAGCACTTTAGAAGAAAAAAAAAAAAAATATATATATATATATATATATATATATATATGCAAGTTCCACCAAAATTTGAGGCTCAAAGAGATCCAACCAAGTTATATAAATTAAAAAGTTCCATTTATGGCTTAAAACAATCTCAAAAGCCATGGTTTACTTCGTTCAACATAGTGATTAAACAATTAGGTCACAAGCAAGCTAATCACCTTATTTGTAAAAACGAGAATGAAAAACAAGGAATTGTCCTTGTTTATAAGGATGATATAATTATTACAAAAGATGACAAATTAAAAGTTGAGAATCTCAAGAGTTTAACTAAATATTAAATTCAAAATGAAACACTTAAGAGGTCTAAAATATTCCTTAAATGTTAGAAATCATGAGGGTTTAAAAAAGAATCTTCATCTCACTAAGAAAGTATGCTATAGAATTTGCTTAAAAAAATAATATGCTTGGGTGTAAATTAACTGAAGCACATTCAAATTGAAACTAGAAGAAAAAATTCTAAAAAAACTCAACCAATGAAGTAGGATAACTAAAAGCATTTAGTAGGCAAACTAATATATTTATCTCTTACAAGATTGGACATTATTTTTATTGTGAATGTTGTTAGTCAATTTAAACATACTCCCACAATAAAGCATTGTGATGCAATCAATCAAATCTTAAGATAGCTCGAGAGAAGTCTTGGAAAATGGCTATTGCTCAAGAAAACCGCAAAAAGAAATATAATTGGATACTCAAATGCAAATTAGGCTAAAATTGTTCATGATAACTAAGTAACATACGAATGTATAAGAAATCTTGGTTACTTGGAGAAGCAAAAAGCTTAATGAACATAAAATTATTGCATAAGAAATGTGTTAACTTATCTAGATCCAAAAGTTCATGAATGACTTTAACATGCCTACAATTGATCCAATAAAATTGTTCAATGATAATCAATTAATAATCAGTGTGATTCACAACGTGATTCAACGTATAAAATAAAACATGTGAGAATTGATAAAAATTTTATTAAGACAAACAGAAAATGAGATTATTGCATTATTATATATTCTTATCAAATCTTACAAAATAGATAAAAATACAGAGACTTTATATAAACAAAGATTTGATATGTGCGTCAAAAAATTAGAAATAGGCATATCTATTCACCAACTTAGGATTATTGAAAATAATATTTAAATTAAAAAAATTACGTCACAAATTATAAAATTATTAAATAAAAATTTGAATCTCATTTATTATAAAAAACGTAATAGAAAAATAAATAAATCTCTTATTTATATTACTTCAGCAAAAACATCACCATTTATACATAACAAAATTATTATAATTAGGTGTATCATTTTTCTTAGTTAACTTGTATAAATCTAACATTATATTATGTGAGAAAGCAATATAATTTTCTCTATTTAACTCATTTCACCATTATTCACTATTATATCATAAACAACTATACTATTATATCATAAAAAAACTATAGTAATAGTTACAATCAAAGTGTAGCTCACAATAAGAAAAGTTTTGACTAATAACTCCTCAAATTCTATAGTCTAAATATATATTTTAAACTTCAATGCCCAAAAATCCAAGCATAAATCCAAAAACTACCATTGTGATCAAACAAGGAAAAAAAAAAAGATAAAAGACGAACAAAAAATACATATTCAAATATTTAAGCATCATATAAGACCTATAGAAACCAACACACGAGAGAAGCTTAATAATGTTGTAAGACAACTTATGGGGGAAAATCCTATCTTTTTAGTGACAAACCATATTGAGCAAAAATTAAGTTGTTTGAATATCATCAAATACATTTCACATAAGTATGAGGATTTCACAATTATGAAAAAAATTTATTGTAGAATAATTGAAAAGTAAAAACCATGCAAAGAAAGACAAGATGAAAGATGGGCATAAAAATATCAAAACATAAAACGACATTATGATAAGCAAAGACAAATTAATGCCACATCATATAATCAAATTTCACTCATTGATGAAGTACTTCATCAAATAATATTATATTACATTCATAAGCACAAAATTAATAGTATAACACGACTTATTACGGTATATTATCCATTCTTTTGGCACCTCATTTACACATGAAGCCCTTTAAACTAAGAATTTATTCAAATAAAATTTGTACTAGTGCTTCCCAGCATATCTTTGTCTTTAGAGTCTAGAAAATGGATGAGGGAAGCAAAGTTTGCACAAATATTTTTCTTACCTTCTCAAAATTACAATATTATTTACTGCAGCAAGGTTTAAAATCATAGAAAAAAATGGACAAATAATTATACCATACAGTTTTTCTCCTCTCCATTTTTTTTTCTTAATAATTATGTACTTTATCATTTTTATCATCTGATGAATGCATAAAAGTTTCCAATGTATGCGTCTAGTTAAATGCCACTAAGAACACGATGGAAGCAAAATGGCAAATTCCAATGTCACCAGCACCGTATTCTGCTTATTCTTGAACTGACGATATCTATATCTATCTATCTAGCCATATATATATATATATATATATATATATATATATATATATATATATATATATATATATATATCACATCATATGAATAAAGAACTTCAGCTCTCTATACATGCAACCTAAGATACCTTAACATTAATTGATTTCCATTCTTCAAAAAAGTTCCATATAAGGTACAACAGAAGAAGTGTAGTTAAAAAAGGGATACAGATAGAATTTACCCATAATTCGCATCCCAAGGTAAGCCGATCATTGGTAGAAATCACAGGAAGAACAAGACTTTCAGAAGGAATTTGCGAAACACGGGAAAACAAGAAAATAGTAGCATCCAGCGATTGAAAGAACATGCGCGCTCCAGCAAAGAAAAAATTCCCAATACTGCAGAACATATAATTTACCATTTGAAAGCAAAATTAGAACAAATATAGTGCTATTATAAAGCAGAAAACAATTACAAGTTACTTTATTTTGCAGAAAGGTGTCAATGTATTTCTAAAACAAAGTTAAACAAAACAAAAAGGGATAAGATAGTTCACCTTGCTAACAAACTAGGAAACATAATACAAAACAAAACGAAGAAAACAATGATTCAAGTGCACCTGGCACATTGAACAATTATCACCTGCCATTGCTGAAACAAAAAGAATCACTTGCCCGCCGGAGAATCTGCATGCAGAGACTGTTTCTTTATGAGCTCATAAATGATAAATAAATTAAAAAATATTTCAAGCTCAACTGACAAGCTTAATTTCTTTTGCACAGAATCTTGTATTGATAATGCTTGAGTGCAACGCAATCACCATTGAATATAATTTAATAGGAATCACCTTTGTAAAAGAGCATTACAAGAAACTAAATGGCAGGCCACTAGCAATAATTCTTCCATGCCAACAAATAATTGGCAAGCCGCAACAATTTGGACAGCAAGAGAAAACATTGCAAATCAGCATAAAAAATATCTGCACATGGGTTATTTGATCTCATCAAAAAAATATTACAACTAATAAAAGGTTATCTACTGATTCTAAAACTCATTCCCATATCTAACAATGCTGACAAATGGAAATGAATGACAATTTATTAATATTTCATTCCATTGAACCCAAAAGTTCTGCCCACCGAAGTGGTAACTGAAGAAATGAGCAGCAGATGGGAAAGCAATGATTCAAGAATTCCGAAAATAGATGACCAAAAAAGGCCGATAGGAATAGAATAAGGATTGCAGCATAACTACAAAAAGAAGATTACTACATTATTTACTAAATTTGTCTTACTTAAAAGTCATTAAAAATTATATTTTTGGGTAAATAATTGCTTTTTTATTCCGATAAATAGATCCCTCAAGATTCAAAATAACCAACTAGATTTGCAAGTATCATAAAGTTGCTAACACGGCCAGATTTTTGTTAAAATAAATTGACTGCTTGATGTTTGGGATTTTTGCACTAGTGAACTATCTTAACATTTTACCAATATACCAAAACCAACCTTACCTGCTGTAATAACTCTCTCTACTATCATCTCCTTTTGTACCATTGTTGGCATCACCACAATCAGCCATATAACTAGACAAAGAAAGTTGAGGTTGAAAAAGAAGCTACACAAATACACCTGCCATTGTAGGCACTTTCCCTTACCTTATCAAAACCTTGATCCACAACTTTACAACTACTTCGAGTCCATCTTTTCTTAGACCATTTCTAAGGACAGCCATGATCTATTACTCAATTTCACCTCTCATGTTTACAGGTGTAGAAGTGACAAAAAGGGATAAGAAAGGATTCACTAGTGAGATCTAAGTTCATAAAGGGTTAAGGGTTTAATTGGAAAAGCATGAAGGTAATTACATTTTTAGATTTTGACTTCAATTGTAGCATTGTTATGACAATAAGGACCTATCTGTAACTTTTATATTACCTAAGAACGCAACTGATGATTTTTGAAACCTAAAAGACCTATTTAAAAGAATAGACAAGCAAGGGGAACCTGTACGCAATTTACATTAAGGTTACCCATGCATACATATAACTTCAATAAGTAGGCCTAATGTTCAATAATACGGTCGATACGATTTTACATTTAAAGATTGTAAGCATTCTTCAATATATGGGATTGATTATTGTAGTTCTTTAGGCACCAAAATTGTGCTTTATTGAATTGTATATTTCTAAGAAATCACTATGCTATCACTTCACTACCCGTTGATCAAGGCATATCAAGAGCTATCTTTCACATGTATGCCATTGTAAAAAAAATCTTAAATATAAAACCCATTAGCATTCTTCAATGTGGAGGATAGATTGTCCTAGTTCTTTCAACAAGAACTGCACATTATTTGATGGTCCATTTTCTACGAAATCACTATGCCATTCATCAACTCAAGATGTCACAACACCATTCTCTAGGTTCATGAATAATTTATCCTACACTAAGCATCATAATCTTAATTGTTTAGTATCAATAAATCAAAATCCATTTTTTTCAAAAAGTGATAATATAATCATGTCATGATATTGTAAGATATGATATCTAAACTTCATGTATCTTAAAAAAGCTAGCTATCTCCTTTTAATAATAGAAGTTTAAAAGAATTTCAATGTAAAAATTGTCAATTTGCAAAACATATTCGAAATTCTTAAAACATTTTTCGTTGATTCACAATAATATATGAAGACTATCTAAAGTCAAAAACATTACTATTGCTCAATAGTTTATAAAATCTATATATGATCACACCAAACTTTCATCAATTTTTCTAATGAAAGAAAAATCAGAAATAAGTTCGATAATCAAACAATTCAATATCCTAGTTTAAGATCAATTCCAAACCAAAATACAAATTTTAAAAACAGACAATACGATCTTACATATAAAGCTTGTTAGCATTCTTCAAATAAATGGGATTGATTATTATAGTTCTTTAAGTACCAAAACTGCACATTATTGAATGGTATGTTTTCTATGAAATCACTATGGTATCACTTCACTACCCATTGATCAAGGCATGTCAACACATTTTCTCTAGATTCACCATGAACCGTATCCTATGATGACACAGTGCTCTGATATGAAAAATAAAATTTTATGAGGTGACATCTATTTTGTCCTTTTGCATTTAAGACATCTTGAAAACCAACAATACGATCTTACATAAAAAGATTGTTAGCATTTTTCAAATAAATGGGATTGATTATTGTAGTTCTTTAAGCACCAAAACTGCACATTATTGAATGGAATATTTTCTAAGAAATCACTATGATATCACTTCACTACCCATTGATCAAGGTATGTCAACACATTTTCTCTAGATTCACCATGAATTGTATCTTACGGTGACACATTGCTCTGATATGAAAAACAAAATTTTATGAGGTGACATCTATTTTGTCCATTTGCATTTAAGACATCTTGAAGTTTAGTTCTTATCTTTCATATATAGGACATTGTAAATACAATCTTAAATATAAAGCTCATTAACATTCTTCAGTGCATGGTATAGATTATTCTAGCTCCTTCACATAGATCTACATATTATTGAATTCTCCATTTTCTACGAAATCACCATGCTATTGCCTCATGACCTCATTAATCTCAAGATGTCACAGCACCATTCTCTAGGTTCATGAATAATCTATGCTAAAATAAGCATCATATTCCTAATTGTTTAGTATCGATAAGTCAAAATCAATATTTTCCAAAAAGTGATAGTATAATCGTGTCATGACATTGTAAGTTATGATATCTAAATTTCATGAACCTTAAAAAACTTGTTATCTCTTTTTAATAATAAAAGTTCAAATGAATTTCAATGTAAAAATTATCAATTTACAAAACATATTCGAAATTCTTACCATAACTTATCTTACAAGAAATTACAACATTTTTCTTTGATTCACAATAATATATAAATACCATCTAAAGTCAAAAATATTACTAGGTCTCAATAGTTTATAGCATCTATAGATGATCACACCAAACTTACATCAATTTTTCTAATGAAAGAAAAATCAGAGATGTCCAATAATAAAAAGATTCAATATCCTAGTTTAAGAGTCTTTTCAAACCAAATACAACGAAACACTTTCCATCCATCTTCAATGATTCTTAATAAGTTATGTTTGTATTCATGTGAGCTCTAAGATTAATACACTTCAAAAAATGGTGCATTTGGAAAAAAAAGCAAACATCTCCTAGAAGTAGCTAGACCCCTTATGTTCTTTATACATGTACTTAAATAATACTAGGGACAAGTCATACTCATTGCAATTTACCTTATTAGTACAATAATCCCTCGAGTCATAAACTTCCAAACCTTATGTCAAACTCTACTCAAATTATAGCTAACCATTCATCTCATATCCCCTAATTCTTTCCAAATATTCAAATGTTAACAAATTGTGTAAATAACTAAATTAAGACAAACTTGACCCTAAAGTCATTAACCACATTTTTTTAGTATACTCTTCTCATCAAAAAAAATATAAATGTTATTCTTTAATCACAAAGAAATTATATAACTCTATGATTATTACATTCTTTGAATAACAACAATATAATTACAAATTTGATATTCAAGGAGATAGCAACTTCACATATGAATATTAGTTTTGGGTTCTCTATAACAATATCATTACCTTAAATATTTTTTACACTATCAAATCAAGTCAAAAACTAGATAAAGTTATCCATTCTTACCAAAATGAACCGACTATTTATATCTTGAATCATCTATCAAATAATCAAAGCTACCCAAACTCTTCTTCTACAAATACTTTCAACTAAGTCTAGAAATAAACTCCCAAGTCTTCATTCCTCCAACACTAATCAATCCAAGATCAAGAAAGATATCATCATCTAATTAAAAGGAAAAGGAAGCAATAAGTGATAAAGCAACTAGTACCTCTACAGTAAATCCAATAACTTGATCCGAGTGCAAGCGATTCATAAGGTAACCCTAATCCCAAATTTGCTAAAGATAATGAACTACTTATTGCAATAAAAAAGGGTGTTAAAGATTGCACAAAACATTTAATCCATAACTTAGTATCATATCAAATTCTATCTAACAAATACACAACATTTTTGACAAGTTTTGACTATGTACATATTCTAAAAATCTAAACAAGCTCTCGTGATATCAAAATGGAAAGTTAAATATGAAGGAGAATTCTATGCATTAAAGCATAATAGAACGTCGAACACCAAAAATGTACCACTTGAAAATAAATCTAAATGGTTAAATAAAAAGATGGAAGTGTTGATCAATTCAATGCTCAACTCATTACTAAAAGATCCACACAATCCAATGAAATCACTTTAATGAAATATTTGCTCCAACAATCAAATTGAGCACCATTTGAGTTATCAAATTTCTTATAACAAATTTGGACTGGTCACTCCCATTAGATTTTAAGAACACTTCTCTTAATGGTGACTAAGTTGAAGAAGTGTACATGCGTATTCCTCGTAGATTTAACATACAAGCCACAATCAACATAGTTTGCAAGATGAGAAAATCCTTATATGGACTTAAATAATTTCCAAAGGCATGGTTTGTTAGATTTACAGGAGTTATTAAGCAGTATAGATATTCACAACTTTTGACAAATCACAATTTTTTTGTTAAACTCTCCTTCGAAGGAAGAATAGTCATTCTTGTAATATAAGTGGATGTCATTATTTTTACAAATTATTACGAGAAGATTAGCACTCACAAAAGCCTACTTGTCAAAAAGTTTAAAATCAAAGGCTTGGGAAGCCTTGTATACTTTCTCAAGATGGAATGGCTTTGGTCAAAAGAAAACATTTCAATGTCTCAAAGGAAATATGTTATAAATCTTTTGAAAGAAATAGGAATACTCAGATGCAAGCCAAAAAATACCCCATTGACTTAACAACAAACTATGAACAAAAGAAAGTAATGCACTGGTTGATAAAGCTAGATATCAGAGACTTGTGGAAAAACTCAAATGTTTGTCTCACACAACACTTGACATCGATTTCTCTGTTAATATGATGAGTTAGTTTATGAACAACCCAAACAAATGCATGAAAGCAATCTATCAAATCTAGAGGCACTTAAAAATGACACTAGGAAGGGAATTTTATTTCAAAAACTCTTACGATATCAAAATGGAAGGCTATTAATGGACAAGGAATGTATACACTAGAGAAGAATAGAACATGGAAGATCACAAAACTACCACCTAGAAATTGATCTTCAAGAGTAAATACAAAGAAGATGGAAAAGTTGATTGATTCAATGCTTGACTCATTGCTAAAAGATCAATCTTGTGGAATTAATTATAAAAAACAATGCAAAAGCCAAATTCAATGCAATAACATGTGGTATTTATGAAGGTATGCCACTAAGAAGATTTTTTAAAAAATTTGAGGATCATAATTAAAGAACCTATGAAGATGTTCAATAACAATCAGTAAACTATTGATATTACAAAGAATCTAGTGCATCATAATAGAACGAAGCATGTAAAAATTGATTACCACTTCATAAAAGAGAAGATCAAAAAGACAATAAACTTACTACATCTATCAACATATCTTCAAACAATAGACATCAACATTATAACTCAACCAAAAAAGAACTTTGAAAAATTAAATTTCAAGTTAAACTTAATCAATATTTACAACTAAACTTTGAATATAGAATATTCTAATATTTACAATGCAGATTTGATATCATATAAAATATTTTAATTTATACCTTTTTTATTTTTATATCTTTAGATTTTGGTTGGTACTTTTGATTTGTTCCCAGTTATATAATGCATTCTCATCCATAAAAACAAAGTATACATTATAATTTAAAAAAAATAAAATAAAATTATTTCTTCAAAAATTATAAATTACTTTTATACCAACTATTGCAAAATGATCATTGATGATATTTGCACTGCAACATAAATAAGGATTGAATGTGATAAAAGACAAGTCTTACAAACAAAAACAAATCAACAAAACATGGGTGTGAAATAATGCGTATAAAAACTATCAACAATATCCATTTAACTTGGCTAGAAATGCCAATTTTCTAAATAAGGCCCATCTAAATGGTGACAAATAACACCATTGAAAAATAACAAAATGGCTGTAATTGGTAGGGAATATCGACATATGGTAGAAATTGCAAGGAATAATTAACACACCTGACTTTGAAAGTAAGCCAAAAAAGACCTAATTGTTTCCCCATAGGGTCGAGAAACACCATTCCATAAGAAATGCTTCCCTTCAACAATCTCGTACCTGTAGGTATCTCAAAAAATTCAACCAATGTTGCAAATTTTATGTGGTAAACTAGTAAGAAAATTATCAATATGGTCTCCAGATAGTAAATTTTCCCTTATGGTTGAAATTCATCAAAAGAAGGTTGGCAGAAATGATAAAACTCCTTAGAGAAATCTTAAGATAAATAAGGATGACACATAAAGATAAATCTAATGAATGTATTGATATAACAAAAAAGACTAATCTTGAATATATCTTTAAAGCATATGTGTTGACGAAAGCAAAAGCACAAGAAAATTATGCTGATGAACATATAATATGATATCAAGTGATTCTGTGATTAATACCATTCTGATTTAGCTTCTATTGAATCAAGGGGCAATCTGTGTCCAAGCAATCGCTTAACAGCAATGGCTTCAGAAGTGCTTTCATCAGACAGCCTTAGGCATCTTGATCGTATATCCCCAACAGCTGGTCCACCTACGAAAAACATACTTCCAAAAAATTATGATAAGCATGAAGTAGTTAAGTTCAACAAACACCACGATTCAAATACTCCATATTTTTAATGAGATGAAATAGTGTACCAATAACGCGTACAATCTCAGCTGTACTCCCACCATCATCAGAAACAGGAAGAACATGTGCAACTCGAGTTGTAACTTTCTTCAGCTCTTCTGCAACGCCATTAAATGCAGTTCCTCCTACAAAGAGTTATAAAACTAAAGACTACCAAGTGTTTGAGACAACATTTTTTATTTATTTGTCTGGAAGTTTTTAGGCCATTGCCATATTAATGGTGTCTCTAATCCATGGTAGTGATATATTTTGTGTGTACAAAAGCTTTCTGGGTTGCCCTCGCTATGTCCAAAATATTTAAAATATGAAATAAAATAAACATTCACAAGAAAAATTGTTATTTTCTATGCAACCAGAATTGTCAAGTTTAATAATGGACCTTGTCATGGTAGAAACACATTGATTGAAATATACTACCATTAGGGATGTGATATGTGACCAATATGAACCTCAATGGAAGATGCTTTTGTTCCTCCTTACCAGCAATAACCATTGAGTTGCTCAATCCCCTATGATGAAAGGTTTCTACGACCTAGGGAAGGAATCATGGAATCATTCCCTGGTTTAAGGGCAATAGAACAGTGGCGCAAGAAATGAACGTGACAAATATTGCTGATGAAAAAGGAGTTCTAAAGGAGAAAGCCATAGAGACTAAAGGATTCCGATAAAATATGTAAAGGTGCAAAGATGCCAGTCATCGTGCACTAGACATTTGCACCACTGATTAAGCATGCAAAATCATAAGATGTACCAACTCCAGCAATCAATGTAGCCTGCAATTTACAAATTACAGCAATGTAGTCCAAGGAATTGATTAAAATGTTGGAAAATGCTAACTCTATGCAATTCTGCTTATTTTCATATACTTAGCTGCTGAGAAGCCCAGCTGTAATGCTTATTCTTTTTATTGTATTCAATGAAAATACACGTCATGAATGTTGTCTGCAAATACACCAGCACTACAAGGCACATACATAAACATTGCTGCTTAACAATCACAGGAAGTTCACTTGGTGAGTATAGGACTCTTCACATAGATTATTCAATCAACTAACTAATAATCTAAGAAAAATAGAACATAGTTGACATTCTATAAAACAAGTGAACACTACCCATCATGAGGAATGGAACTAGAAATACAGTGTTATTGCAACTGAGCATACAGTTGGAAAAGGACAGTGTAGATGTACTTAACTACTACTGCCATACAAAACAACATGGTAAAACATTAAGCCAAAACCTAACTAAAAAACAACTAAATTATCATATGCTAACACGCCCATTCATTTTCATGACAATCAGCTACCCAAACTAAGAAGAAATGATGCTCACAAATGGGACTTCAATACATCCGCAGAGAAAACAAAGTCCATTTACACATATCAAAACCATCTCATCTGTAATCGTTATGCCATTCCCCAAGAAATAAACAGAGGCTTTAGGCTTCATCATTACAAATTTTAGTTTTGATGATTCTGGTAGTTTCGGAGATTCCTATACTCAGTATTGGTTACAGTTAACTTTAAATTATTTATATTTACAAACAATAATAAATCAAAATAAAAATAAAATTGCATAAAAGAAGAGTTGAGGCATTAAATTGCCAAAACAATTTACCAAAAATAGTGTGAAGAATTCCTAATTTTTTAATCAGCTTTTAATATTCAAACACTATAATGCCAAATTGAAGAAAACAATTAACAATAATTTCAGATAAAAAACACAATTCAAATTTAATTGGTCAAAATTTGAATTAAAAGAATTTTAAAACAAAAAATATTAAAAATTTAAATAACTTTATCAATAAAACTTTAATTATAATATATTTTTAAAATTAAAAAAAAAAACAAAACCAACCCATACATTCCTTTTTTTGAAATATAATTATCAAATTTCTTTTCAAAGGAACCCACCCTAGCATTGCTACAAATTTCACCTTGCTCAGTTACCTTTTTTGTCATTGCACAGCAACTCCATCCCACAGCCCTGCCACGTTTCACCACCTTGTTGCCAAGCCATTCTTTGCTTCCTCACATCATCTCGTTGCTTCTTGGTGCCTTGCAATCTCTCCAGCCACCATCATGCCTCATCATGCTTTGTCTGCTCTGCTTCCTTCCCTTTTTGCTGGTTTCGGTTGATCTTGAACAAAATTGGACTAAGCCTTAACAGTTTCAACCAAAACTAATGAAAAACCTGAAACCAAATTTTTTTTCCAAGATTTTGGAGTCATTTGCCAAAACTAATCTGATACAGATAATTCAGATCAGCTTCAACCAATCCTTAAAAACAATGGTTAAAACCTTAAAATAAAACACCGTCCCTATCTGCACAAATGATGATTCAAACAATAAAACTAATAAGTCATGATTATGAAGGCTACGTAGAATGCATCAGCAAAGTTTTATTAGAAGCTTTTCTATTCCAAACCAAAGCCATGATTAACAAGTTTCAAGAAGCAAATCCAAAAAAACAAAAAATATTTGCCAAATTGTGCTAGATCATCATTTTTTTAATCTGTACACAATTTGCAACAGGATTTAATTTCCCAAGGGTTATTTGAATTGTATGGCGATCTCTGAATTAAAAAGGTTTGTGAATGAATGCTATACCAATACTGTGCACAAAGAATTGACAATACAATTCCAAGAAGCTTGATAAATATGCCATTCTTTTAGCAAAAAAAACATTTTTCAGCCATTAATGTTAGTGCTAAATTGATGTACCAATCCAAAATGCCCGTATGGGTTCATCCAACTTCAATAGTGTTTTATCAGCTATGGCAAATGATCATTAAGAATTTCTAAGAAATCACTAGCAAGGTCTTCCTCTATCTCCTCACTTTATCATAATAACTAGACAACAAAACTCGTAACCTTATCACATAATCCTCTAAGCAGTAGCTCTCAAGTAATATCACTGTACATAAAGGAAACTAAAAGAGACTACACCTTTCATAAATATTATAATGAAAAGCATTCTAGGAGCCCTTTTCCACACTTTCTAATATGATGTGTACTATATATTCTTTCTTCGTACTCTTAGTCATTCATATTGGATCTCATTTTCATCCTTATCTCCTTGGTTTTTCATCATCTTGGGGTTTTTCATATGAATCAATATGTTTTTCCTTCTTGCCCTTCTTTTTTTATTGTAATCTCTTTTTCACACTACATTGTTTATCAATTTGACAAATAATTATACCCCAAAGTATTGAGACATTATTTAAATGGCATTTCAATGCTCTTCTTGAAAGCAATTATCTTATTCAAGTAGCCAACCCTTTCCTTAAGCTTTTCTTTGTTTGTGTTCCACCATCAATTATTGTAAAAAAAAAAACAAAAAAAACGCAAAACCTCGTTAATACGCATTCCTTGAAGCCAACAACATTCTCCTTATTAAATAGCCACTATCATCCCTCAACTTCCTAGGTGATGGTTCCTCTACCATTTCTCAAATCACTGCTCTCACACTGCCAACTTAGCCTCACCACCATGCTACTCTTTGCCATCAACCTAAGTTCCACCATGTTCAACTTCGATGACTCTAAACTTATTGTCATGACATTCCATTGCAATTGACCAAGCCCAAATTCTACAAAACCTTGTCATTGCTCCTTCTCCACAACTTTATAGACCCCCATTGTCATCATATCTCATACTATTAGTCAAAACTGTAACATTATTTACCACCTTCCCATTGGCTTCATCATCAATCTCTCACATTCTTATATCCTTAATATTATACCTCATCTAGAGTAATTAACCAACAGCAAGAGCCCATCTAAAATCTCACAATGGTTACACTTTACATGAACCCTAAGAGAATGTAAAAACCATCCATAGAAATACAACAGATTGACATTACAAAATTGTGCACATAAACTTTTCATACATGCACAATTTTTTAGAAGATTCAAGTAATTTATGCACACTATTCAAATGGTTTATTAATAGAAATTTAAATTATTAATTTATACACATGCTATACTACCCACTGCTCACATAAACCTTTCGCTATTTGACATAATTTTTTGCCATAAATTTTCATCATGTTTTTATAGAGCATAAAATTTTGATTGTATTATTATTGCATTATTTTTAAAGTTTATGAAAACCGTAAAATCAATAATCTTAATAGAACATTGTTAAAAAATATATGTATCATTTATCATATGGAACTAATGCGCACAATCCCTTAATAGGTATCATATGTATATAAGGTTTTTTTTTTTTTTGAAAAAGTTGAAAATATGAACCTACTTCATAACTATAAAATGGATAATAAAGAGAAACCTCAATGACAAAAATGTCAGGCTAAGACAAAAGGCACCAACATTACAAAAAAAAAACCCTCAACTACCATAAACAAAGAAATAAAAACCAAAAATAGGAAGGCAATTAAAGACATTCATAAAATGCCATGAACGATACAACAATTCTTCATGCAAACTTGGCTGAGCGACTTGGGAGAGGAGACCTTGTTCAATAACACCTGATGAGGATGCCATGGACAATATACACTAAACAAAATCATATGACCTATCCAGAAGATCGCTAAGCAAAATGAACCAGGCTTGGGTGATGCCAAGCATCTAGACATGAACAAGACTCAGATAAAATGGCCGAGAGAAATGATCGAAGACTTTTGAACAACACGAGCCAACCAAAATAAACCTACCCTTCTAGACTTAAGTAAGCCTTGGACGAAATATTGAGTTGCAAGTGCAAAGAATCATGGGCAAGGATGACTAGATCAATTGACAAGACCAAACTAGGCGATGGAGAAGACATGCCATGGTTAAGCATAAGATCAAAGGTATTAAATAGGATAAGACAAGACAAAGAAAATAGTCTAAACAAGGGCTGGACATTGGAGAGGCCTTAAGGGTAGTTGCGAATGTGATCGTCCAGACAATTCACAATAGAGAAGCATAAGTACCTTGACTTGTGTCTTCAAGGAGAAAAGGCTCTAATATAGAGAAGTTGTCTTCAACTAATAATGAGGAAAGTACATTGAAGGCAAGACCACAAACCACACGAGAACCCCCACGTGAATGATTTTGGCCCCAAGTTGGGCCAAGATCCAAAGCTAGAGTAAGAAAGAGAGGACCAAGAAGAGACTCCAACCATGACTAGCAAGGCAATGAAAGGCATTTGCAAATCAAAAACTAGGTGAGAATATAAGCAAAAAGGAGAATGACCAAAGAAGTTGATGCTTTGCAAGAGCTTGGCACACAATCATAGTCCACCACCACATGAAAATTGGAGTTGCCCATCATAATAAGAACGGTAATAAATAAGACATTGGATGCATTCACTTCCACACGCTCTAGCGAAGGAAAGCCTAAAGTTAGAAGTAGTGAGCTTATCCATTATAATTGATGTACTCACGAAACTAGTAAGCTTTAAAGGGCAAGTATGGGATCGCAAATATACATGGAGACAAAGGAATTTGATCAAAATATGCATCCAATTGAAGTAGACCCTCTCCAATAGCAAGTCAGGGGTAAATTGCTTAATGATGAAAGTATGTTTGCCAACGATTCACACACCACATTGAAGGACCTAGGCTATCAAGCAAAAGGATCTTCAAGATGAAGAAACTAAGCTGTAATGCAAAAACATCCATACCACCCAAGGTTGGCCAAACAAGTTTGGTGATGTCTACCTCAAAGGAGAGTTAGAAGACAACATAAGATCAGTAACCAACAAAAGAGTTTGCCCAAGAAGCACTAGCATGGTAAGATTAATAAGGGAACATCAGTGCAAGATTTGCTGTTGAAGCTTTGAATTCAATAGAGACAAGAAGAGAATAAGTTTTTCCAATTAGAGGGTGTGATATCTTGCATAGAAGAGGAAGCAGCCAAGGAAAAATTCAAGAGAGGTGGAAAATAGAAATGGTCATTAAGAAGTGCCATCAAAAAAGGAGAAATAATACAAGAATAATAAAAGGGAGAGGACCTATGAGAGCATAACCAAAACAGAAAGAGAATGGGTCATATGGTGCATAAGGGGAAGGTGAATCTATACAAATAGGGGGCGTAGGAAAGATAATATGATCCAACGAGAAAAAACAAGAAAACAAATCAAAGCCACACAAAGAACAAAGTGGAAGCCATGTTGTAGAGGATTGGTTTCAAAACATGATAAAAGTCAAACACCTTATAGAGGGCTCCAAAAAGGAAGGTAAGAATGAAATGATACAAGTCATAACAAAAACCAAATCATTACGAATAGGATCCATAATAATATGAGCGAGCTCTAATGGGCGTGTGAGAGCCAAATTGTTGAGAGTGAAAGATACAGAAAGCAAGGCGTAGAAATCGAATCTCATAAAAGGTGGGGATCCTAACAAGAAAGAAAGAGGGATTTCAAGGAGGGAGGGAAAATCCTCAAGTTGAAAATATGAAGTAAAGCCATAATCAATGATGAACTAGAGCTTATGGGAGCAATCAAGGGAACTGAGAATAGGAACATCCACAGGAGAGAGGGTAGAGGAAGGACAAAGTGCAAGATGATGTGCAAGTAAGAGGAGGGGCGAAGCAATTATTTTTTTGGTGATGCATCCCATGAGAGTAAAAAACAACAAATATAGCACACAAAACAAGGGAAATAGAGGACAAAAATCAAAGCAGGGATGGAGAAATCCTAAAAGAGGACAAAAGATGAATAAAGAACATATGAGAAGGGAAGGAGAGGAAACCCCAACAAAGCTCACATCACACATACAAGCAATTCATATGCGTATTATCATCAGTTCTTCCTTTAACTTTATACATGTTGCATTGCTTATAAAAAAATACAATGACCCTCTCAAACCATAATTTGTTATGTAATACATGTATTATCCATAAAAATGCCCATATGTACACATCAAACTAACCTAAATGGAACAATAATACAAACCTCAACCAATTATGCACACTTATAAGGGTAATATTCTATACCTACTAAGACTTTTGTACATAAGCAGGTTCATCTTGTATAAATTACTTTGTATGCAAATGAATATCTATTCCCACAATGTTTTCAAACACTTGAGAATCATAATTTTATGCATCTATAGTTTTCATTTTCCCATAAAGCATGAATGTGCTATCCATAATTTTCAATATATTCTTTAATATTCATTGTACATGTATTATTTCTCATTTTGATCCAACATGTATGTCTTGACCATATGCAATGTGATGCAATTGTATGTTTCATCATATTTTTTGCATGCAATATATTTTTATAGTGTTTAATCCTACGTTAACTAACATCAGCCTTGCTTCAATTAGATTCTGCATAATTTTCCAATTTTAAGTGTTCACATTGTAATGCATTTTTTACACAACCTGATTTTGGCCAATATAATTCAAAGGCTTCAAGTAAGTTCACTTCAACAACTGTAATAGGTTCTACCCTTACTCATTTAAATCCCTTTAACAGGTTTATCCTCTTCTTGCTTTTGATGATCATGCCATGAGAAATACTAATGTACTTTCACAACTCAATGATCATCTTCAATAGCTTTACCCATTAAAACAATAATATGAGATAAAAAATTTTGTATCCTTTAGAAGACATTTCCTCAGTCCCTAACTCTTAGATAATTGTTCATAGTCATGAAAGAAGAAACGATGTCATATCTAACTACTTGACTATAGTTGTATAGCTTGGCTTGTAGACAGCTAGTTGGAAAGTGTTTAGGCTCATCAAAAAAATAAACTAAAAATATTTTAATTCAATAATTTAGTAGATTGAAGAGATAAATTCAATAAGGATTTGGCCAAATACTAAACAGGTATCATCTTGAAAGGTCAAAATCATATGGCTCACTCTTTCTTTTTCTGGATTTTATTAATCTAAAAGCCTTGACAAATCAAAGCACTTTCTTCAAAATCTGTGGTAAATTAGGCTCCTTCTACCAAGTCATAGTCCTTACCAAGTGAAGTCCCAACATCTCTCAAGTATTAAAAGTCCTTTTGAACACAAGCTCATAATCTTTAATCCTCTTAGTCACCTTAAGAACAAAAATTCATAGCACCCCTACCAATAAGAACTAAATAGAAGTCAAGTTGACAATGCCCTCTAGCTAACTAATAAAAAAGCTAGCCTTGATGATCTTTAGTACCAAATGGCCTGCATACTTGAATATAATATTTGACATAATTATCAATTATCTTACTTTCTACTTTCTTTTGCAAGAAAAGTGTTATATTTCAAGCATAGGGACTAAAAACAAAAAATTGCTTAGAACTTAACAAAAAACAATAGAACTTAATATAACCTAGTGACACTAGCCAAACTTACTAATAATACTTATCACATTTATTTTGACATAACCAAACATAACTTAGTTAGACTTCGTGTTACAATTAAACTTGAGAAGACAGAGACATGTTAGTATAATGTATAAAACAAACAACATTACTCTAAGGTTCATAATAAGTTATATATGAATTTGACACTTTATATTCATTCTACATATCAAATTCTTGTCATTCAATATTATGCCTTTGTACTGCATAACTAAAACATGTAATACATAGGAAAAATCTATCAAGCATAACATAACTAAAAACTCAAAATCCTTAGCCTTTACAAATATAACTTGTTAACATTGTACCATGATCATGTTCTTTAGTGAAACATGCTTCCACAATGTCTCAAGTCATACCATAATTCTTTAAATCTTCCTTTCTAGGCAATAAAGAGCCAATTTATGCATCAAATATAGTTGCATCACTCTCATAATATACAAAATGTTGCATATTTTTGTATTATTTTCACTTTCTAGATTTTGAACTTTTTCAAGGGATTTAACTTTATATGCAATCAAATGAATTTCTTTTATGTGTGACACTTATTGACTTATGCACCCCAACAAGGCACGTGACAATATTATATCTAGTTTTTTAAATCATTCTCTATTCAAGGAATTTATCTAATTGAGATTTCATCTATTATATTAATATAGTTATCTTTGAATTGGTTCCTTTAGAGTCTCATTATCCTAGAGTTATTTATCAACTATATCAATACATTAATTCAATTCACCAATAGAACATAATTGTCAATTCTTCAAGCAATTTGCTGATCTATGTTAACTCCAAAATTGATATTTTTAACCCAAATCATCCAACTTCGATAACATTTTAATGACTACAAAGGTTGGTGATTTAAAAGTATCTACAAAATTGGTGGCAGAGTCTACCACCACTTCATCGCCTTATCATGACTACTGGATGAAAAACTAATCACATTGTCATCTAATCCTTCAAGTGATAGCTCTCAACTAACATCAAAAAATAACTGGGCATGAAGAAAGCTAAAGGTGACTATATCTATTATAAATAATATAAGGAAGAGCATCTAAATGACTCTCTTAAGTTCTTTTTTCTTTCTCAAGACACATTTTTGCTCTGTTTCTACTACTTTATATGCCATATCCTCTTTTTGTTCATGGCTATATAAGAGAAAAAACTATTTTGGACTATTATTAGTTGAGTAGACCTTGTGGTGACCATCAACCTTATTCTTTTTCCCCATCTTAGGGTTTACACGTAAATTGTTGTGTATTTTTTTCTGATGTTTTCTCCATTTTTTATCCATTTTCTCTCTGCTTCAAATAATATGGTAACACCTAACCTCTCAATGGTTGGGATATTTTTCTGCATCAACATGGCCACTAATAAGCAAAACACACAAAATTACTCGGCTCCACGATTGTTTTCAAACGCCATGCACAAAAACGAGTAAATAGATAAAAATAATCATCCTGAAATACGGACACAAAAAGCAATATATATTAAAGGACGTCAACCTCCTCTTCACGAACCAGCACAACCGGAACCAAAAATTAACTTCTCGTGCTACGAAATTCCAATTTCTTCTACCGTGCATAAAATTCAAAACGATTTCAGCCAATGAAGCCAAATATTTATGCAATGCTGGGATAAGCACAGCAGTGAACCTGAGAAAACAAGCAAAGAGGGCTGCTGGCTGGAACTAGAGTCCGACGACGGGGAAGAGTCAAAACCAGAGGAAGAGCTCTTGCAATGCGGAGATGTCATTATGGGGCGGGCTCGGTAGACGGATCCCTTGGCCAAGGTGGAACAACGAGAGAATGTCGCAGCGGTAGTGGAGAAGGAACCTACGGAAAGCGATGGGCCAGGAGAAGAAGAGAGGAGAAAGGAGTTGTACACCGGTACGGATGCTAAGATGCCGTCCGCCATTAACCGTGGTAATACGACGAGATCGCCTCACTCTGCCGTGTTCCTCGCATTCCTCTGGTCCACCCCGGCTTTACAAAGCACCAACATGAGACGTCAATCTCAAACGTGGGCCTTAAAAAGCAGGCCTGAACAAAATGGACACGAATCGCGGGACTTTTTCTTGCATCCTCACCGTTAATCAACATCCTAATAATGTTTGAAATACAAATAGGTATTAATATCTTATCTCAAGTTGATATGAATTTTTAGGAGAAAAAACATAAGAAACCTACTAAATTTTGTTAAAAAGAGTAATGATTTGTTAAAGTAATCAACCAAGAAATGATAGATACTAAAAAAATATTCAAAATATTTATAAATTATTATACTAAAAGATAATTAGTAGTTATTTCAAATAATATTAGAATTGACATTCTTAAAAAGTTATTAAAAATTTTAGGAATATTATCTTATTTAAGAAATGAAATTTTCAATATTAAATTAGAACTTATGCTTGATAATCTAAGGGTTTACATGAATAAGAATACTTGTATTTCATGATATTATTATTTTATCTATTTTAAATATTATTGTAATTAAAAATTAGATAATCGTAATGATGTAAAGCTATTGATTATAAAATAAGATAATAAGAGATGAAATCTAATTCACAATTATAAATGGATAAGATAATTTATAGAAACAAATGTTAGTAGCAATACATCTATTATGATAACTAAAAAGAAAATACTTAATGTCAAGTAATGTGTTAACACTTTCCATAGTTATCAAAATTTTTTTTTATTCAAGCAAAAACAAGGCCAAATGACTTGTGTTAACATGGCTATAACTAATTGATTGGCTTTTGATTAAAGAACAACTATATGCATAAAATAATTATAATAACAAAAAATAATATCTATTGATGATTTTATTAATAAATTAATAAAAATGTCAAAATAGTAATTATGCTTTGAAATATACAACTATTTTAAAAATAATTTTAACAAAACATTCTAATAATTTGTCTTTTAGTCACGCAATCCTACGATAATATCACTTTCAAAAATAAGCTTTTGAGTGATCTCAAATGACCTTTTAGAGTATGAATTATATTTGTCATTTCAATGATGTAGGGATTCACACCTCTTAAAAAGTGATAGCTAAATTAGAATCTCTCAATAACTCCTTTAATAGTTGTTGCATTGTTAAGCAAATAACATATACACAAATTGTGTGATTGACTAATTGAATATGATAGTTTAAAGGAATAGAGGTTTTGATTTTCAAAAACACTTCTTTAAATTTGTTAATATCAAATATTTAAACTTAGTGTTGCTAAAAGGGATTTATGTCTATTTGAAGACAATCTATTACTAAAAAGAATATATTCCATAACTTAGGGTAAATATAAGCATTCATCAAATTCTAAAAACTTCTTAATGTATTATAAAGTATAATTCTTGAGAATTATATATATTAATAAAATAGAGCATAGTTGTTGATTTGTTTTTAGTTTATTTTTGTAGGCTTTTAACAATAGAATTCATAAAAAAAACTACATTTCAATTATTTATTAGATCTAAAAAAATGTAACAAACAAAAGTTGGACAGATTAAGTCACCATACATCAATTTATTAGACTTTAAACTACTTTTCTTACCAAATAGACTAAGGCCTTAATATAGTGTATATTAGGCTTAACTTATGATTCATTCTCTTTCAAATGAAAAGAAACACATAAATTAGTTTTATTTCACTTCAATTTAATTTCAAGCCTGTTTTAAATCATGAAATCCCAACTATAATGTATATAGTAAGATAAAACCTTTTAAATCTTAAATATAACCTAATTAAATTCATAATAGAATTAAAATTCCAACTCTTACCTCTAATTGCTCTATTTTTCTTACTACAAAACTTCTTTAATACTCTTATTGATTCCAACAATAGTAATAAATTCCTTTCTTATTTTCTTTGTTGTTCCTAAACTTCTCCTTACAACAAGTAATAATAGTTCTCCATTCTCTTTTTCCTTCCCTCCCTTTTTTTTCTTGCTCTTGATTTCTTCATCCACTCTCATATTCCTTATTTACTTTCTCACCCAATAAGTAACTGTCATTACCTCAATAACATCCATTTATCACTTATATAAAGCTGATGCAAAGATATTAAATATTACAAAATTATTAATTTGCCTATGATAATTTATAAAATAATATTTGTATTATTTTCTTAGAAAATCCATAACTAAAATGATATAACATTAATTAATGATATCGTAACAATATAATCACATAAACCTATTACAAGGTTCATAATGTGGGCCAATAAAATCAATATTTTGAGTTTTCATCATAAAATATGATATGAAAACTCACATAAACTAGATTTAGACTAACCCATAAAGTTAATTTCAATCAAATCATAAAAATATGAAAAAAATTTTACAAAAATATATGAAGCTTTTAGAGATTATATTTAATTGCAAAGTAATACTAATAGTAAGTTAATTACAAAAGTGAGAGTTAATGTTTTTGATTTTTGTAAAAATACATATTAATGGATATTAGTGAGTATTAATAGTTATAATAGAGAATCATGTAAAAAAAATCAAAAGTATGAAATAAAAACATATAATTTGATTGTTTAAATCATTTATTTTGTAACTTTGACCAGTGGCATGAGTAAGAATGAAGCTTTGTGATTTTTCCTTACCTTAAGTAACTCTTTGGTCAATATTTTAAACATATTTAGAAGTGTTATCTATTTTCTCTGGATCTTTCTTAACATGGTTTTTATCTTTGAAAATCACCCATAACTCGCTATTCTCTCTCTTCCACTATCTTTTTAAGTTATTACCTTACAACTAGAAACTAACATCGTAAAAATCTCCTAATTGATATCATAGAAATTGCATGGTCTAACCTATTCACCATCCTGCTGAACAAGTGCATTACTAATGCTTAGTCAACATATATCTAATGAGATTATGTCAATTGTTGTTATCTTTTTTTATTAAGCATGTCATTTATTATTACTTGTTAATCATTTACTCTCATTAAACATAAAATATACTAAACAGCAAACTTTATTTTAACAATAAGATAGGATTTTTTATAATAATACATAAATACATATATTTATTTTTTATATAATCATCACTTGTACCCATGATATCTATGATTGTCCTTCATAAGTGCGCTTGAAATATTTTTATATTATGAGACTCCTATAATATAAGTTTGTTAATCAACTATAATAACGATAATAATGCTAAGCAAAAAATCATGTTATTTAGTTTTAGCTCATCGTTGTTTAGTATTAATTTATTAATCCAAATTTTATCATGACAACATCAATTATTCATATCAATATAATACACATGAAATTTGATTATGCATAAAAATTTATTAGATTATTCATATTAATATAATGTATAGAAAAAATTGAACTTGTGTAAGATATTATCAAGTTATTCACATCAATATATTATGTAAGAAAGCTAAACATGTGTAAATATTATTAAATCATGTTTTATATGAATGTGTCATAAAATGATTTAAAATCATATTAAATTTCACAATAAAAATGTCATACTATAAATATCCAATGTATTATTTATTCTAAGTTTTCAAATTATCTTACTTAGATGAGCCTAGTTTTTCTTTAACCAAAATAATTATGAGACTTGACTACAATAAAAACTTTGATGTTATTATGACTTTTTAATCTTATATATGGTAATCAATATATGTGATATTATACTTTTAATACAATTTGAATGCATGGTTCTAGTTTTACTTAATTAGACAACATTAATTTATCACAACTTACACAATATTGTCATCAACAAAATAAAAATATCAAGTTGTAATTTATTTATAATTATCACATTTAAATTTTATTAAATTTTTAAAAAAATAAAAAAAATTTTAACTTCTATATTTAAGTAATTTAAAAAATTGCTTTTTGATTATATGACTGTAAAAGTTGGCCGATTATTTAGTTTCAAAAGACTGTCGTGGATTGGAGTAAAAGATTGGCTGCCGAAGGAAGACTTGTGGTGGGGAGAGTAAAAGAGGGCGAGAAATGGATGTGTGAACTCAGGTCTGAGAAGAAGGACAGGACGCCGGGTTCGAGTTGCGCTTTTGGGCGCCGTCGTTACGCTTGGAGAAGGGTAAGAGTCGGAGACCACCGCAGTCTCACCGACCTCGAGAATTCGCTCTTTGAAGCATCATAGTAAGGTTTCCTCAACTTCTATCTTCTACCTAGTACCTTCATGCTCCCTTTCTCTGTACAACCCTGCAATGTGGGCTGCCGATTTTTCGGTTTCAGCGGATATTCCTTATTATGGGTTCATTTGATGTGGCCGACGTTTTGGATGATACAGTCAATGTTGAAATTGTTGAATTCTTGTTTCATTCCGTTGATAACCGGTAGACATGTAGATTGCCCTTGGTTTGTGATTTTATGAAAATGTTTGATATTTATTGTTTACTCATGTTGATTTCTATCGCCTGACTCTAACATGCGGCAATCGCCATAACTATCTCAGAATAGACCATACATTGATCATTTTGCTTGGGATAATAATTTCTACTTCCAATTGCTCAGAAAGAAGGTTTTGGGCATATTTATCAAAAGTGTGCGTGAGTTTGCCTATGTGCCAAGGCAATGTTCCTTAATGTGCTGTAGACTGCTGTTGCCTAGAAAACTGCAATATTAGTAATTATTTAGGAATTTAACATGCCAAAGTTTAGTGAATGTCTTGCCTTAGCGCCTATATGGAAGGAAGTCAACTTTTGGTTATTTTGACTCAATAACTAATCTAATAGAGTCAATTTGGGTTATTTCAAAATATTTTTTGACTCAACTAAAATTGTGAGAGTATTTTTTTTGGCTCATAAGTTAATTGTGTTAGTATAGGTTGGTTAAGAAATATTATTCATGCTTTATTAAAGAATGTGCATGTGTGGATTGTTGGGGGTTGGCTCTAGGAAGATTTTGACACCAAGTTAGTGTGGTTAAGACAAGATATATACTAAAGTAATTGGGTTAAACTTAACTCTAAAATAATGTCTAGGAGTGATCCCTAAGTTGGCTTAAGTATTTACTATTATGATTTGAATTCTAATATATTAATTTCGTGTCTTAAATAAATTGATTTTAGTAGCAACCAATCATTTATTTGGATTTTTCATTTTTGTTTTCCTTAAAAGTTCTCATAGGTGAAGTTAACAATTGGTTTAAACTTATTTGAAATTGATTTTTGAGTTGATCCTTGAGTTGGTTTAAGTGCTTATTGTTATGATTTGAATTCCAATATAACAATTTTCTCTCTTTGCTAAAGGAAATTGATTTTAATAACATGTAGTTACTATTTGAATCGATTTATTAAGAATTGCAGGAGCATGACGTCCACACAAAAAGGAGGATGAATCGTGAAAATCGTATATTCAATTAATTTTAAGCAATGCAATGGAAGTCTTTTATAATATTAATAGTTCTTATAAATCTTGTTTTAGAAAATTTTGTCAGTTTTGAAACTTGTTATGAGAAAGTGTAATTAAGAAAATATATATATTTTTTATGTGGTTTGATTCAAACTTAGATCTACATTTACATCTGATCAAAATATTATACTTGTATTAAAACAATTCATTTTATCAAAAGATTGATATAAGTAAACTATATAATAGGCTAGAGGATCCACAAAATATTGTGCTAAAAGATCCTACAAATACAAACTCAAATAAGCTTACAACATTTGATCAAATAATCCTATAAATTATTAGACCAAAACACCCTACAAGTATAGTTAAAAAATCAATATAAAATCAAAATCCAAGGTGCTAATAGTAGGACAAAATTTAAAAAATAGTGCTCAAGTATAATTTATGCAAGAGACACTAAAATCAAGTTAAAATATTGTGGAAGAGATATGTAACTTAGCTGAACGAATGTAGTAAAGGTTTGAATAGAATGAGATTAATACTTGAATCTTGTAGCCTTGCTCGTATGTTTGCAATATTGATATTCAACTAAGAATTATTTTTAATGATGTGCAATTTAACATTAATTTTTTCACAGCATTTGGTCCCTTTTATATATGTATTTAAGTAATCTCTAATAGCTCCAAATAACTTATAACAACTATAATAAAATTTCTCAAAATTTTGTCAAACAATCGTTACTTAACTTTCCTATCACGTACAATAACATAATATATTAATCATTTGACTTTTTAGACTTGTTTGAATAGGTCATTGTACTAATTGATAAATGATTGTACTTGCATGATATGACTATCGTTCGTGTACAAGGCACATAGATCTTCCTTATCATTAGATTTAATTTTTCATCTTTCGGGTTTTATAGAAAACATACTGGACGATAACGAAGATCATATAAGCACGAAACCCTTTGTTGCATTCCGTCGAACTGGCTAGGAATTGAGCCGGTTAGCTGGTTGTCTTGGCTTGAACTCGACCAAAGCCCGACATTCCATGTTTCATAGGGAGTTAAAAGATAAGCCACCATCTGAAGGGTGCAATCTTGTGGTTTGTTAGACATTTGTTTTGACCTGGAGACCCCTTTCTCATTCCACACATCTCTTTTTTCCCTTTACTCATACTCTGATAAACACCCTTTTTAAGAAAAGATCTAGCATATTGGATACTACTCCATTTCTACAGTTGAAAAAAAAGGGACCTAAACTACTTCATCTCTCTTTCTATCTCAGCTTCTGCTTTGTTGATTGAGCATCAACAAAAGGCTCTCCTTTGAGGAAAGGAAAATTGGCCTGGCTCCTTCACTTGAGCTAATTACAGGGCATTTTTCTCAAGAGCCGAAACCATGCCATGAATAGTCATTTCTCTCACAGCAAAAGCTAGGCCCACAGTTCGTGCAGAACTCCAATTGCATCAATGTTGTGATCTTTGCATTCACTAAATGAAATGCTTTTATTGCTATGCTCACTTGAACTTGTGATATGGTCTTAGCTTGATTGGCTTGATCTGAAGTGGATTTGCTTTGCAACTTATTCCTATAATTTGAGAACAACATTTCAAACCATTTTCACATGCTTTTAGTAGGTTTTTGAGCCAAAATTTGTGTCATATTATTTTTTATTGGCTTGGTTTCATGTATCACAGTTACTTTCAGAAGAAGAAAACTTATTTATCTTAATAGGATACAATGATATGACAAGACATGATAGTATGAAGGTGGCTTATATTATTGTTTGCTTTATTAGGAGATTGGCTTACCACGTGGTAATAATGATCAAGAACTTTAATGCTTGAGAAGGTCAAGATTCTTCTACAACTCTTATTCCTTTGTCTGAGGTGGCATTGCTAGGTTGTTACTAAATGAAATTTAGGAAGCCATGCCATTAGTCCCTAACTCGGGACATTACTAGCAAAACAATCACTATCTTTAAGGACTTATGCCACTATCGTCAAGTGCATCCAGTCCTTAATTGTCGTTTTGATTCATGCCTAACGATTTGCACTTATTAGGTTAATAATAATGTATACAAAATCCTTTAAGGAATAAGAAAGGCATTAATTCTATTTTAGTCTAGCTCAATCCTTCAAATTCTTCCAAATTCCTTCTAATCTTATTATGAGTCTATCAACCTGCCTTCTAGAGTGACCTATTTTTCCATTTGAGAGCTCCATATTCTTGTCTTTTTGTTGGGGACTCATGTTTGTCTCCTTGTTAGGCTTCTTCCATGTTTGGTTGCTTACTGTAAAGACCTTTGACTCATAGCACTATGGTTGATGGAGGATCCGAATTATAATTTTGATGATTGGATCGTAATCCAAAAAATCTTTGATCGTAACCCAAGTTGTGCACGTTTGCATGACGAGAAACCGTAGTTTCTGAAAAATAAGATGTGAAGCCAAATTCTTCCTTTCATTTAGCAATAATACTTAAATAATACAACACTAAATTTAAAATGAAAAGACGAATAAACAAAAATAACTAGAATACTAAATAGATCTATAGGTCTCATATATAAGCCATCACAACTCACTAATATATCAAAAAATTAAATAAGAAAATATTATACAAATCAATTATGAGTGTTGTTTATGATCTAGTTCATGACTTACAACAAAATGAGACTTTCTATGTCGTGAGCTCCACTGTATTTGTCTGACATATTTGATGTGCTGCATCAGCTTGCCTTACCAAAATGAACTCTACTCTACAGAGTTGAACTCTAAATCGTTTTTTAAGAGATTTGGTGCAACTCTCTATGTTCTTCTAAGTTAACTAAGTGTCTTTTGATTGATGTAAGTCTTATGAATAGATGAAGAGTTTGTGAAGAATATCAGAACTAGAAGTGACAATAGTCAAAATACAATAGTAAAAAAATCAAACACTAAAAGGTGGCTGATATTATTCATCAATTGAATTATCTATAGAAGAGTTAATTTGTAAACTCTTGTTTTGTAAATCACCTTTATATGATATTAAATTTTCAACATTAAAGACATTACTAATAAACATGTCAGGTGACAACTATAGAATATAAGCATTAGAATTTAATGTTTTAATGTTTTTGAAAGAATCACAAGCTCACAAATATAATTTTTTTTAATTTTGAGATGACATATCTCTTAGGTGAAGTTTGCATTAATACATAGTCTCTCTAATTAAATTCACTCAAACGTTTATCACGACTAATAGTCTCAGTATATTTCAAGTTACTAGTTTCAATCATTTATTTTATTTTTTTATACAAAATTTGAAAATCTTTTCAAATGAAATACAAAATTAAAATAAAAATGAAATGGAATGTTTATCAAATCTAAAGATTTTTTTTGAGATTTTGATTATAAATTATTTCAAAAAATTATTATTTTGTGATATTTAAAATTATGTTATTACAAACAAATTTTGTTGTGAGCAAACATAAATCTCAATTCCTAATACTTTTATTAGCTAAATTTTACAATAAATTTTCCAATGTCTTATTTGTTATCTTAGGCTGACTAATAGTTTGAGGGTGGAATGTAGATAGAAATTTTAATTTTATTTCATATAATTTTCATAAAATTTTCCAAAAATACAAGATAAATCTCATATCCATGTCGGAAATAGTGGTGTTCGACAACCTATGTAAGTTAACAATTTCTTTAAAGAAATGCTTGGCGATATAGCATGCATCATTGGTTTTCTAGCTGAGTAAAATATGTCATTTTGGATTTGTTAATTGTCATAAATATACTATCAATGTGTTTGGCACTATATAGTAATCTTAAAACAAAATCCATGATAAGTCCTCTCAAGGTCTATTAGGAATAAGCAATAACATATATTTATTGGATCATTGTTTAGTGACATTAGTTAATTTACAAATTTCATATTAAGAACATCTCTTTTTAGTGAGGGTTAATAAAAGTTTTCCAAAAATACAAGATAAATCTCACATCAATGTCGGAAGCAATAGTGTTTGACAACCTATGTAATTTAACAATTTCTTTAAAAAAATACTTGGCAATATAGCATGCATCATTGGTTTTCTAGTTGAGTAAAATATTTCATTTTGAATAATTTGTTAATTGTCATAAATATACTATTACTGTGTTGTTCACTATATAGTCATCTTAAAACAAAATCCATGATAAGTCCTCTTGAGATATATTAGGAGTAAGCAACAACATATAATTATTGGCTCATTGTTTAGTGACATTAGTTAATTTATAAATTTTATATTAAGAACATCTCTTTTTAGTGAGGGCCAATAAAATATTGATTCCACTAAGTTAATTGTCTTATCTCAACCTAGATGATTTGTCATTTCTCATGTGTGTAACTCAATAATTAGGGAAATCAAGTAACAAGGTTTTTGGAATATACAAAACCTTCTTCTTAACTAAATACCCATTTGTTGAATGGAAAAAATTCTGTAAAATTTATCTTTTTTAACTCTTCATAGAGTATATGAAAGTTTGGATAAGTTAAAAGTATTTATTTTTTATATGGTCAAAAACTGAATTGTTGCATTTAAGTGTAGACATAACTAATGTTAATTGACATAATGTATATGTTGTTTTAGTTTGACTTTCAAGTTTATATTTTAGAATGAAAGAGTAGTCTTGCAAAACTTCTACTTATTTGGCTAGCTTTTGAATTAATTTCTTTTGAGTATTGATATTTTACAAAGAATGGTGATCAGTGGCTAAAATGAATTCTCCATGAAACAAATAATGTCTCAAATATCTTAAAGTATGTATTAAAACCTAAAATGTTTTATCATAAGTTAAATATCTTTGGTTAACATCATTTAACTTTTGACAAAAAAAAGCTATTGGATGCCTTTCTTGGTTTCAAAATTTCTCTCATTCAATGCATCTTGAAGATGTTCTGAACTCCATATAATACTTGTATATTTAGGAAATCCGTTTGATGCCCATCCTTCGGTTGTTCTCAATGACCTTAGTAAGACCTGCCACCTGTGCAATGGATCATTCTGTATTTGAGCTCAAATTTCACCCAAAACTACAAACACTCTATTCAAAGAACTCGTTTTTAGCATCTGCTGCCACTCATTCGGTTCCGAAGCATCTTGCTGGTTGTTCACTGCAGCTTGAGTTAGTGCCATCATCCAAGAGATGGCATTCTCCTTTAATGGAAGAGTCATCCCGTGGTGAGCCAACATGTTCAAAAGTATCAATAGTAAAATGCGGAGGCCATATTTTGCATGACCTAGAAGAAGATTTGATGAACAAATGTACCAATGATTCTGAACTTTCGAGAAATACTGTGGCTGTATGCAATAGAGAATTAGAAAGAAGGCGAAAAATTGGGGTGGCAAACAGAGGTAGAACTCCATGGAACAAAGGAAGAACTCACAGTAAAGGTATGGCTATCAAATCATAAAACAACCAATTGTGGTTGTTTTCCTTGTTAACCTTGTATTCTAACGACCGCTGTTTAATACAGAGACAATTGAACTTATCAAGAAGAGAACTATAGAAGCCTTAAAGGACCCAAAGGTGTTGTTATGTAACAGTCATTTTGTGTTTTTTGTCCATATAGGTGTGCAAGATTAAATTTTGAAACACATTTATGCGTGTTTAAGGTTTAATCTTCTTGTCCCAGGTTAGGAAGAAGATGTCTGAAAGGTCTCATTCCCATAGGTAGGTTGATCATGGCCGTGGTACGAACAAAATACTCTATCGAATGCATACCTGATGTGGTTTTCTGTAGTGTTTACTGAACAAAATCAAATTTTTTTTTAGTGAGCAGAGCAAATCAAGTATAAGTTTAGCTTTGAAAAGGTTTTGGCTTGAACGCTTGAAGCATAAACAATCAATGGAAAAGGTCTACCTTTCATGGGTAGGACACATTGCAGTAGCAGCTAAGAAAGGTGGCGATGACCAAATAGACTTGGACTGGGATAGTTTCCAGGAGATAAAGGCCGACTTGAACTGCAAATACCTTCAGGAGAGAGAGGAAAAAGCAAAAACCAGGCAGGCTAAAAAACCAAGCAAGTGCCTTCAGGACAAAATGGAAAAAGCAAAGGCCAGGGAAACTAAATTCCCAAGGACAGAAAAGGCTGCAATGAGTTGGGTGGAAAATATTGCTCAAAAAATGCAAAAGAAGCAAGGACAGGCAATAGCAAAAGCTTTTGCACAGGAAAACATGTTGAACAAATAAAGGAATAATGCTTCGGCTAGGATTCAAAGGTTATGGAGGGGCCAGCTAAGGTAAAGTTGGCTTTTCTTTTCTTTCATGCTAATTAATGTCATTTCCAAATAAGTTGTTTTTCTGCTTTTAATTGATATAAGTTCTGAATCTGGATCATTCAGCTTCATTACGCTGCATGTTTAAACTTTTGTTGTATTGATTGCTTTTAAGTTCAAAAACCCAACTTAAAGTTAAATTCTGGTTTCATAAACTATAAGAAGAATGGCCATGTTTATGATACCAAATGTAGGTTTATGAGCCCAAACACAAATAGAATGCACCTTGTTGAGAAGATACCAGTCAATTAAAGTATACATTTAGTATATTATTGATTGAAGCTAAGCTTAGATACAATATGTTTGATTTTGACACATAAACGTAGGCCATTTAAAACCATAGATGTAAGCTACAGAATTTCTCTGATGAACACAAGTGGTGGAACACTTAAAAAAACAAAAAGCCACTAGCAATTGCATGGAAAGATCGGATACTAAGTTTATTGATGGATACAACACAATGTCATAGGAAGATTCACATATCAAACTCACTCAATGCGTTTGTGTTTGAAGGCTTGTTTGGCTTAATTGTTGTGAAATATTAAATTGGTTAATGAAAAATAGGCTTTAAAAATAAAAAATTCTTTATGGTGTTGTCAAAAAGATGTGCTGTTGATCAAATTATTTGAATTTTTTAAAAGAAAAAGTAAAATACAAGTGGATCAATGATAGTTGACGTCCACCTTAGGGTTGACTACCCACCACAGCCCAAGTCAAGTCTTAATGCCTAACATATGTAGACTAGTGGTTCCAACATTGTAATCCATTAGTCCATAAAGAAATTATCTTCTACCCCACCCTAGGCAAATCTCTTTCCTAATTTTAACTTTTTAACACAGTTCATTCTACTTTACACCATTTTAGCTCATGCATTGTTGTTCTTTTGCAACGATCATTAAAGATTCATGTCATCAAACAAAGAAGGAGTTCAGTTGAGTCTCATCCAGTTGTGGAAAAGCTGGACCTGGAGGTTATCAAGATGAAGAAGCTGCAAAGAAGAGTTTCACTTTCTGATCAACTTAAGCTGGTAAAGAACAGCAAATTAGTTCTTCCGATCGCTTCATGTTATAAGCAATTTTAACTGAATAACTGTTCATGTTGGGTATACCTTTTTAACTCCAAACCTGATACTGTTTATTGATATTTTATATTTTTTCCCCTTTGTCTATGTAATGAATGATGACTTGTGCAAAGATCTTTTTAAGTCAATGGATCTGTAAGTCTTCAACTTATGCCATTTGAGTTTTTTTTAAGAAATTGTTCTTAAAATTTTTTGTTAAAAATATTTTATATGAATACAGGAGACTTTGTGCATTATTAAAGCATTGGGAGTCAAGTCAACTAAGTTGGCAAGCTGAGTGCTTACATTCATAGGGATCTTAAGTCTTTACTTATGCCATATGAGTTTGTTTAAGAAATTGTTCATAAAATTTATTTGATGGAATATTAATTATCAAAAATTGAATCGTAGAGATTAGTGCTTGTTTTAGAATGTAGGTGTATTAAAATAGAATTATTTTTTATATTTTAAAAATAAACTAAAATATAAATATTGAATAATATATTTTTTAAATTTGTTAAAAAACAAAAAGGTAATATAAGTAATTAAAATATATTTTTTAAAATAAAATTATATCTAAGAATAATTTGAAGTTCCAAAATAAACATTAGCATGCACAAGTTGATACAATTAATTTATAATGGAATAATTATAAAAATTTAGAAAAAAAAAAAGCCGATAATGCATTATGCTTGCTGTTTTTAACAGAACAGCTGATTTAGAAAATTGTCGTTCCTTGAAGCTTACCTAATCCCATGGCTCGGCTATTAAAGCCCGCTCTCGCCATTCTCCGTTCTCCCTCGCAGATCGTACAGTTCAGTCGTCCACTAGAGATCTGTCTCCCCACCCAGCCTCATGGCGGCGGCTACATCGTTTTACTCCTCCATGGCACCCTATTTGCAGACAAAATCGCCGGTGAAGGTCACGGGAACGACGCTAGCTTCCGGGTTGGGCTTCTCTTCCACTGCCATCTCCTCGAGATCCGCGAAGCTTCTCGCATGGACCAGAGCTGGCGCGGTGGCTGGCGGTAGGGGCTCTGCGCTTGGAGCTAAGATGGTATTGGCCCCGTCGATCGGAAAGCCTGCTCTTACCCTCGACTTTGAGACCTCCGTTTTCAAGAAGGAGAAGATCAACCTCGCCGGTCACGAGGAGGTGTTCATACGTTTCGACTTTCCTTTAGTTTTGCCGCCATTTTGTTCGTGGCTTACTCTTTTTCTGCTCGCATTTCTGTATTGTTTTCAGTACATCGTTAGAGGTGGGAGGGATCTTTTCGGCTTGTTGCCAGAGGCGTTCAAGGGAATCGAGCAGATAGGTGTAATAGGTTGGGGCTCGCAGGTGAGGTCTTTTGCTATATTACATGTCTTTTTTTTACGTAATATTCTACTTGCATTACCTTATCATCGATTTGAAACAGAATTTGCGGTTTACATTTCTCATTACATATATAGTTGATATCTTGGAATGGGAAGAAGAATTTTGGAATGATGTGGTTGTTCTGTTTTGACAGTAAATGTTGCGTCTTTAAAATTTTGTTGAAATTAAACGTGTATACTTTGTATGCCACATCAATCTTCCACCAGTCAATCGTCACCATCTTTACAGTTGAAAATTAGCCTTCTTTAAATCGTCAAATACCCACTTTAATTGACTGGCCTAACCAAACTCCCTTCAAAGAACTGCCTTATCCCATCAATAAACCTGCTCAAAGCTTAGAGGAAACTCTGTTAATCCAAGTCCTTTTGGATTAATAAACTCAAAAAAGGTTCTTCCTGTCTCAGCCACATCATCATGTTCCATTGGAGATGTTCCTATTTTCATCTTTCAATAAGGCCAACAAACTTCTTGTGATTGCAAAATACAACCTTTTTTTGTTCTCCTTTAAATCTCTTGTCTGGTTTCTTATGCAATGTAACCTCCTTATAGTGATCGTGGCAGGTCTATTTCCTCAAGGGAATTCCTTATAGTGTTGTGACTTAATTAGTGATGTCATTCTTCCTTGCAAACTCGCACTTCAATGGATCTAACAATGAACATCAAGGGCAATAAAGTTTAAAGTTTGCATTGGTTATACAACTATTTTTTCTTATTTCATCTATTCTTGTTAAGATTTTAGAGCTTCCTAAGGATATTTCCTATGATATTTCTTTGATAAAAATATTTGTGATTGTGAACTTGGTATGTGTGATGATCATGAGGTCATTGTTTCGCATGTTGTTCCTAATTTTACTGAAATGAAAAAGTTTATTTTGTACGAAAACCTAGGCCTGTTGGTACATCCGCAAATTTACCTATGTTTTAATGTAACAGATTATGTTGAATTTGTTTTATGTGTAGAGGTTTTGAAGGTTATTTTTGTCCACATGCAAAATTTGAACTTCATTTTTATGATGTTAGACTTATTGTTTGAAATGCCTATGTTTTTTTATTGGATAGGCATTTTATATCATTTCTATTGAGTATATGTTTGTTTTTTTCTGTCTGTGTGTGTGTGTGTATAAACTAAATCATGAAATATAAACATACTAGAATATGAATTTCTCCAAGTCCTTATTATATTTTTCAAAAGTCATTATGTTTGTTATACATGTTCAAAAGTTCTAAGATTATGCGAATCATGTTGTCTGAACCAACTAGGCATTTTCTTTCCTTTCAATTATTTAGCTCTTGTCATTTTCTTTCCTTTCAATTATTTATCATTCATATACTCCAAAGATTCTCAAAAGAAAGGATGGTTGGTGAAGTATACCCTATTTAAGTTGAGTGGAAATCTTCAAATTTTTTTTTCTAGTTCTTTCATTTATGGGTTTTCTTTCATCCTGCATCTCCAAAAATTTAAAAATAAATGTATATAAATAGAGATGGATGCTAAGTTTGCTTTAAACCTTGGTCATTGTTTCTATTTTGATTCATAAGAATGGTTTGTGAGAGTTTCTCTTTGTTTTTTTGCTGTCCCATCATATGAGTTTTAGTATAAGTCCTAGTAGATGGCCTTCCTTTTTACATGTAGAGTGGGAATGGAACATTGCTTTTCCACACAAGTGGCTTTTTACCTTTTTCGTTTGTTCTTTTCTCTATAATTACAATTTATCCACTTTTTCGTGTTTGAACATCCTTCCATTGTACTCTTTTGCTTTCTTGTTGTCATCAACATAGTTTTCTTCAAACATAGGGCCCCCTTGGTTATATCCGTGTTAAATAGTACGCTTCAAACTGTGTTTCATATTCTGGGTTGATGAATATATGCATTGTTTAATTTCTAGATAACTCTTTTGAACTAGCACATGGATTGTCCTATTGTCTTCTTAGTCATTGTCATAATCATGCATAGTTTTGTGCTGATGCAAAGAATCGCCTATCTCCTAAATGGTAAAATGTTTTTTTTATTTTTTTTGCCTTCGAGTGATATAAGCTTTATCTTTCAGTATTTGGTGTAGTGTTATGCCTTGAATATTTGAATTATTATTTGTTGAATGTTGTTACGAAGCAGTTTAACAACTACCTCATTTGGTGATTATATTCTCTGGTTCCTTTACGACTATTAATTTTATTTTTTTTGTGCCAATTTTTACTTCCGAATATATTACATATTCATGAACTTCTATGTGGACAAAATTCTTGAGGAATCATTCTTCTTTAGATTCTTTGAGACTATAATACTTGTTTAATGGTAGAGAAAGGATAATAACTAATGAAGGCTTTTGCTCTCTCCTCCTTCAAGCTTTTCCATGGTATATTTGACGTAGACATTGTCTATGGAAGTGGATTTTTCTATTCTTCTTGTTGGAAGTAATGACTCTCAAAGAACATAGAAATGTTTGCTTCAAGTGTCAAGGAATTCAATAATTATATTGCTTTTTGATAAAATGATATATTTTTATATTATTTTGGAATGGCTGAGAATTTTTTTTCTAGATAGTCTTATAAATGGAGGCTAGGAATAAATGAATTGATAAATGGTTCGTTGTTTAGATTGTTTAGTTTATTTTTTTATCTCCTTTTTAATATTCATTTGAAAATTGTATCAGCTAGCATGTGAGAAAGTTAGGAATAAATGAATTGTAATGTTAGTACTTTTCTCTAAAAACAACAATTTTTTCTTTTATTGTTATTATCATATTTTTTGAAGTTATTATAAAGAGCCAATTGTTTTGTTATTGGGGATAATTCCAAATTTAATCAGTTTTAGTGAGTACATAGACTCTACATTTTAATGAAGCTACAAATTCTTTCTGTTAAACTGAAAAGTTAGCTATTTCATAGTATTGTTTGTTTGTGTATTAAATTAATTTATTGTATATTTTGTGAATTGTGGATTTTCTCTGTATACTTGATTGACCCCTGACAATTATTATTAATAAAATGTTCTTATAAACATTATTATCATAGTGATATTATTGTTATCAAATATTTTGGAGGCCTAATGGTCAAAATCAATCAAAAAAAAAAAAAGATTGGATGATTGGGGCTTTTTTACATGTACCAAATGAACCATTGATGGAAAACAAACTTTTGCCTTTGAAACTTGGCTTTTTTTGGTGAATTGTCTTTTCTCAACTAGACCAGGCTCTCAATTTCCTGTGAAGAAGATGCCCTAATACATTGCATTTCTCTAATTGCCTTTTTCTTTGAAATTTTCTTGGATTACCTTCAGCTATCGATGAATGCCCCTTTCAATTGTCATTGATCTCAACCAATCCTTTGGTCTTAGCTATCAGAACCTCCAAATAGGAGAGGGAAATATAATCTTGGCATCTTTTGATCTGTTTTTTTTTTGTAGAAAAACTCATTATTAAAACCTGCAAGGAAAACTCTTACTTGAGATTATTAAAACACTCATTCTACTATAGACTCTTTGTTATTATGTCCGAGCTCCTTTTTGCCTAAATTTTCCTTCTCTATTATATTGTCGTGGTTTAATTTAGTAGGGTTATGCTAGTGTTCTTTAACTGCGTTGGCTCGACAACAATGATGTTACGAAAGGCATGTTAGAAAATCTGGCTTCCATGTGATCTTGTGATGAGCAAACATGTAATCTCTCATTTTTAATAATGGATTTATGCCTCTTGTGTTCATTAAGTTGGGTATGGAAGTTCTTATAATTCCTGTTGAACCCATGCTTTTAATTGCTCTCTCCCTAAAATCTACATTTTTTCTTGGACATGTTGCAATTGCATGTCCTTGACTATTATACAGCACTTAATGAATTTTTGTGATCAGGCTTTACTAAGCTACGTGGCAGTGTGGGTAATGGTCGAGTTGTAGGACTTGGATATTTTAGGGTCATACCACTTGTACTTTGCCATGTAAATTGGTGCTGATAGTAATGCTTGTTAATCGATAGTATTAGGTCATAGTAGTGTATGTCATATCCAACCTTTCTAGAAAGTCCTCTCAACTCACTATAGGTTGCCCTTTCTAAGCATAGAGTTTAGTGGAACCTGTAAATTTGTCAGCCATCTTAAGTCATTCAAAATAACTAGTCATTTTACCTTTCCAATCTAAGATATTTGTAGAAGGCCATTCTATCTGGAACAAGATAGGAAAACATCCAATTTTCAAATAGGTCTAATTTAAACAAACTAAGAAATGTATAGAAAATTGAAATTCAAGTTATGTTAATCTAGATTCAAATTCAAAATTTGAACAATTTTGGGAACTTCTAGAAGCCATCATTTGCCATCATTTGCATACTAATTTTTTCGTGATTTATTCTGATCCAGGTTAAGAAAAAACTACAAAATTGCTTTTCTCCCTCTGATCTTTCTATTGGTTCCAAAATCTTTGAGTTTGGTTATCGAAGTATAGAGATATGGCCGAAAGGCAGGAATTATACATGTCTTGAATTTCTAGTGTCTCGTGACCATTAGTTATTTTTATAGATCGATTTTGGAACTAGAAATCAGCTGGTGCCGCATTTTCCTTTTGGTTACACTTTTGTCAATGTGGAAATTGAATTGGTAACAATAATACTGAAATTGATGGGTATGTGGTAAGTAAGGGTGCAAATAATTGAAATTGAAACTGCTGAATTAAATTAGAACTGTGGAAGGATATACAGCTGCAACTAGAAAAGTTATAATACTAGATCTTTGATGTGCTGGCCCTAACCATCAATCCAGATAAAGTAAACATACAGTTTGTGATTGTATTATTAGGTTTCACAATTTGAGCTTTCTCTCTTTCAAAGAACTCCACATCCCAAAATTTCAACATACGGTTTGTAATTGTATTATTAGGTTCCTTTTATTGGTAATCTAAGTAGGTTAGATGGAGTTATATTTTATATATCAAGATATCTCGGCCATTAATTTTTAGATCTACTGACGGGAAGTAAGAAAATTCTGTTAAACATCATTCAATCCAGACCTCTTTAAAATTAGATTGATTCAAACCAAATATATCCTAACAAACTCTGTCCTAGAGGAATTCAAAACTCAAAGTTTGAGTCATTTTGTTGTATGGAATTGTCTTAAATTTTCCAGATTTGCACAGATTGAATGGTTGAGCCATCCAATCGGATGGTCTAGTTAGTCCATATTGCAACTCTCTATCTTTGTTGCCATGGTTCGATAAAGTGAAATAGATAAATTACCTGAACTCTGTGAATGGAAGGTTCAGATGTTAAGAACTCTGCAATGTCTTGGCGTTTTGAATCTTCAAACTTTATTCTGCATTGCTCCTAGTAATTAGCACTTGTTTACGTGCTCATAGTTATTACATCATACATCTCTAAAAAGAATTTAATTGGAAGCAATTGAAGTCTATAAATTGCTGGTCTCAAAGTAAGATTGATGTTCCAATCATATTGTTGGGAGAAGAAATGTTATACATTTATTTTGTCAAAAACTCAAAGCATTATACCGCATATTTTATTTGTTTGCTTCCTTTTGTTTCTGAGTTTTTGAGAAACCCAAAACTGGGAAATTGCAACCCCCAGATTATCCCTTACAGTTAGTGACCATTGCACTTTTGTTTTTACAAAGTATAGTACAATATCTATATCTTAATTTTTCTTGGATTTTTTTGGAGGTTCATCTTCTTAAAGTTTAGGTTAGCAACCTTGTGCATTTAAAGATTTATTTTGATGGTGATAGACTGACTAATCCTTAAGCTTTACTCTTTTGTTTTCAGGGCCCAGCTCAAGCACAAAACCTGAGGGATTCACTTGGCGTGGCACAGTCGGACATAGTGGTCAAGGTGATGTGCCTGACTTGCCTATGTACTATAAAACTTATTCAATATCTAAAAAATAGTCTTGTATTTTACAGTGGAATTTTTTAAGTAGATGGGCGCTTGGTATTACAAAAGACCACTAAATTTTCCAAGTATAAATGATCAAAGCAGTGTGTTTACCGTACTTTTTTTCTTGATTTCCATATGCTAGGCTTAGAAGCTGTTGATTTTACTCATTATTGTTTAGTTACATTACACCAAGTTTAGATGATATTCATTGTTCAGCAAAGTGAATTGAAATATTTCTGCAACCATGTCTTAACAAAATTAGAATTTTTGTAACTGTAATAATGGGACCTTTTTTGTCTGTGAAGCATTACCATCCTCTTGATCCTTCCTTCAATTTGCTCACTAAGTTGGATTAATAACTTGGTTTTTGGGGAAGAAATTTATTTTGTTATCTGGGTGTGAATATACCATGCATTTTGCACGTGCATCTGTTTTAGATCATTTTTGGCCATATTTTGCCAGTCCTGCGATGTAGTTGGCTGCTTTTCCGGAACATTGTTCTGTACAACCGTTATATGTATTTATATTTGTACTTATGGTGTCAATTAGTCAAAATTTATTAACTCACAGTGGAGGAATCCCTTTGCAGATAGGTTTGAGGAAGGGTTCTAGTTCTTTTGAAGAAGCCCGAGCTGCTGGATTTACTGAAGAAAATGGAACTTTGGGTGATATCTGGGAGACAATCTCAGGCAGTGACCTTGTTTTGCTATTAATTTCTGACGCTGCTCAGGTTAGCATACTTTACCGAACGATTTCTAATCTTTTTATGATTTAAGCCGGCCTGGTATTGAGTGGCCATTAGATTATGAGACATTTTTAGTAAATTTGTCTCCCAATTTTAATCTTTGTGATTTCTAGTTGCCTACATATGGTAAAGTCATTGAAAACCTTTAAAAGCAAATTGTTTTATTGAAATGGAGAAACTCAAATCTTTATAAAGCTCTTACTGGAAAGCGATCAAGCTTTAGAGTATTGTATTTGATTTCATACTTGGATCTTCTGAAACATAGATACTCTATGTTTAAGTGAAGAAATTTGACTGACTGATGATTTTATGGTCTTGTTAACTGTCTTACAGGCGGACAACTACGAGAAGGTTTTCTCTCACATGAAACCCAATAGCATTCTGGGTCTATCACACGGTTTCCTTCTTGGGCACTTGCAGTCTCTCGGCCTTGATTTCCCAAAGAACGTTAGTGTGATTGCCGTTTGTCCCAAAGGGATGGGCCCTTCAGTAAGGAGGCTTTATGTTCAAGGAAAGGAGATAAATGGTGCTGGCATCAACTCAAGTTTTGCAGTTCATCAGGTATCAACTCTAGTTTACCCTTCTTGGATCTTGGAGTTGCATATGATATCTAGATATAGTATGTTAAAACATCATGAAAAACTATTTCATGGTGGTTTATTTCCTATTATACCTCCACAGGATGTTGATGGCAAGGCTACAAACGTTGCTCTTGGATGGTCTGTTGCTTTGGGTTCTCCATTTACTTTTGCTACTACTTTGGAGCAGGAATACAAGAGTGACATTTTTGGGGAGCGGGGTGAGAATAATGGATCTCCTTTTTTCAACTTATGAATGTTCTTATTGCAATATACTAATCCATCCCATGTGTTTCCAGGTATCTTACTTGGTGCTGTACACGGAATTGTTGAAGCCCTGTTCAGAAGATACACTGAGAATGGCATGGATGAGGAATTGGCTTACAAGAATACCGTGGAGTGCATCACTGGAATTATTTCAAAGACCATCTCAACTAAGGTTAACTCTTTGCCCAAAAGTTTTCTACCATTACACCTATAGTATTGTACACTCACGTTGTTTGTATTCCATAAAACTTCCAGGGGATGTTATCTGTATATAACTCCCTGACAGAAGAAGGGAAAAAGGAGTTCAATGCAGCATATAGTGCATCATACTATCCTTGCATGGACATATTGTACGAGTGCTATGAGGATGTTGCTTCTGGAAGTGAGATACGTAGTGTTGTCTTGGCTGGCCGACGATTCTATGTGAGTTTCCCTACACGTGCTTTCAAATCTTAACCTATTTATATTGTTATTTGGGTTTATGTTTCTATTGAAGTTATTCTTGTATTTTGTGATTCACATAATTTTAATCAAGTTTATGATAACATTTATAATTGTTTGTTAGTATTTATTAGAGATCCGTATATGTGTTTTGTTTTGTGGAAAAACCTTGAATGAGATAAAAGAGATTGGAGAAGAGCTCTTGAGTTTGATTTGGTGGTAAGTTTAGTTGAGCTAATCCTTGTGCAATCCCAGGAAAAGGAGGGGCTTCCTGCTTTCCCAATGGGGAACATTGACCAAACTCGGATGTGGAAAGTTGGCGAGCGAGTGCGGTCCACCCGACCCGAGGGTGACCTGGGTCCACTGCACCCTTTCACGGCTGGTGTCTACATTGCATTGATGATGGCACAGGTAAACCCACATATTTTCCTCAGCAAGGCCTTCTTGTGACACCATTGTTAGCTCTTTCACATACCTCTGCAACCTTTGCCAGATCGAGATCCTCAGGAAGAAGGGTCATTCCTATTCTGAGATCATCAATGAGAGCGTCATCGAGTCGGTGGACTCGCTGAATCCGTTCATGCATGCCCGTGGGGTTTCCTTCATGGTCGACAACTGCTCGACGACTGCCCGCCTGGGATCAAGGAAGTGGGCGCCACGGTTCGACTACATCCTGACCCAGCAGGCGCTGGTGGCTGTCGACTCTGGCAGCTCGATCAACCAAGATCTCCTCAGCAACTTCTTTTCGGATCCGGTTCATGGTGCAATAGAGGTTTGTGCTCAGCTGAGGCCAACCGTCGACATATCCGTGCCTCCCGATGCAGACTTTGTACGACCGGAGTTGCGAAAGGTCCTTGCCTGAGTCATGGAGTTGGCTTTGTGAGTTATGCAGTTCTGCAGTGATGGTTGTGGGAGGAGAGGGAAGTCTGTTTCAGTAGATGATTTTGCTTTCAATAAACATAAGCACTGAGAACTAAGATCTGCTCTGTAAAGGCCTGTGCTATTGCTCGTTTGTTTGATGAATGATTATACTTATTATGAAGATTACTTTTTGTTGATCTAATGCGTCAAATATAGTTATTTTAAAAGGAATGCTTCCTTTCCCGTGACTTCTTTTATGGCATCCAATTCACCCAATAATACGGAGAACAAATACAGTAAACAGCCACCGCAGCCATGGTCTGATAAAGGAAATCTTTGCTCCTCTGTAGGCATCAACTAATAAATCACAAAGGTCCACTCCGCCGCCAGTTGCATTGTGCAGCAGATGTCGAAACGCGCGCGCGGAGCTACGTCTTTGACAGCTGCACAAGCCCGGAAAGCGCCGCGCGGGGCTGGGTTTCGGGACCAGGTATGGGGCTACCGGGATGATCCCTCGCAAGGAAGCATGAAAAGGACGCAAGTAAGGACCATAAGCATGGGAAGCAACTGGTGGATGACGAACCTGTTTGGCTTAAAATGAAAGGCTTTTCACAGAAAATAAAAAGCTTCTTTAAAAGTCTTACCACCTATTATTTATTTGAATTTTTTTTTATATCGTCCTGATCTCATTGCGTCACTCACACTGCAATCTCTTGTCATGGGATCAAGGACTGGGTTAGGGGAGATTCCCTGCTCTTGAAGACATTCTACTCTTTGCTTTTGCTCACATGTGAAGTCTCTCGTGATCTGTGTAAGCTCTATAATATGAGGGACATCTTTTAAGTATATTAACATCTTTTTGTTTCTATGTTGTGCTTTTTAGTCATGTTTTATAGTGTTTATGTTAATGCTTTAGAACCATAATTGTGTTATGAACAATATCTAAATGATTTATTGTGTTATCTCTGTATAATTTCAGTACTCAAAAAGTCTTATCTCAGTCAATAAAGGAGCCATTTATTACCATTTGAACATGGCTAAATTGCTGGGTTGATAGCTGAAATTATCGTCAAGATGTCAAAGAGATTGAAGGGATGACTTTGTCAAAAAATGATGCTTAGAAGTCGTTGTTAGTTGTTAGTTAGAAGCCTTTATTAGAATTCTGCCACCACACTTTCCAATCAAAATTGTTCCTAAGCTTTTCTCCTTTAATAAGCCACCTTTACAGGTTGCTAAAATTCAACTCAACTGTCAGGAATCAATGAAAGATAGAAAAAAAAAAAAAAAGATAGAAAAAGAAACTTGTTACTGCCCAGAAATCTCAGCATGTGATTGCTGAAGGGCGAGTAGCAGCCATTTAAGAAACAGTTGACTCTCTTCTTGCTTCCAATGTGAGAACATCTTTCTCTTCTTTGTTTACATTTCCATCTCTTTCCTCGAGCCGTGGACACAGCAATATTTAAGCCCTCACAGGAAGAAGGTGACTGCATTAATGGGTACAGCCAAGCCATCAGAAACTTTTGCCCTTCTATCCTTTGAAAAGCCCCTCCAGCATTAAATTTTGGACCCCCAATGCATTTCAATTGGATGTTTAGTGTTATAAAAACAATAATCATAAAACAAAAAGATATATAAACATCAAATAGTTAAAAATACTCCAAACATAAAAAAAGAAGAATACCTTTTAATCTCTTATAAAACAAAACTCAAAAAGAGTAACATAGGTTTCTTTTCAAGTGAATCATTTTGCTCTCTCTTATTTATCTTTACTCTTGTGATACAAGTGGTACATGTTTAAAGGGTCATTTATTTTGTTAATTTTATTTGTAATTTAATCTAGAGATTCATATCTAATATTATTCTTCCAAAATTAAGAAGCTGAGAGTTTATTTATAGTGTACAGAGAACCTTCCAAAGAACACAACCTTGTCTTTAAAGCAACAAGCATTTCAGAGCAGCTGCCCCTTGTGAAAAAAGAAGAGTAAGGACTAAGCTTTAGGTATTAAAGAGAAGTATTCATATGTAAGAACTTCTCTCTTGTCAATTAATTCTAATTTATTGTCTTTATTGGTTTCAGAATACAAACATCACCATCACCCAAATTTAATTTTTTAAAGATAAAAAAATATACAATTGCAAGTTCTTCTATTCATAATATTATAAAAATCATTTTCGAATATCCTATTAATGATAAATTATTGATTTCATGTTAGCCTTTGACATGTACACAACTTCCATGATGAAAAACTTTTAAAAAGGCGTCTTGAGATGAAAGAAAAGTTATGAAAATTGTTTTGAGATAAAAAAAAAGAAAATGTTTTAAATATGGTTCTCGAACAAAAACAATCAGTTTAACATGAAGTAAAACTCATTTAGAACTTTAGTTAAAATAAGACATGAACACAATTGAGCGATTAAAGTACGATTTATAACTCATATCATGCAAACTTGCTTTTTAATAGAAAAAAATTTCATCCTTCAAATGAAAAAAAAATTAATTTTTTTTTGGGCCAAAGAAGACAAAAAATTACCTTTGGGACCAACTTGTGACATGAATGATTCCATGGCTGAGACCATTAAGCAATGTGGCTAAGATGGGTGATTTTGCTTTTTTGATGATGTTAAAGACAAAAGCTAGAAAAAGGAAAGCATATCTGTATCCATATGCATAATAATACAACTTTGAATGAAGAAAAGTTATGCACATATTGATGATGGACCATCAAAGAGACCTAATTATGTGGCTACAAAGGACAGAGCTCACACATCAATATCATCTCTTGCTATTTCAAAAGGTTTCCATATGTTGACCAGTTGATCATTAACTCAGGCAAACATTTGAAAAGTTTGAAAATTAATAATACAAATCAATTAGGAAATGAAATTTTGTCAACAAAAAATCAAACCCAAAAAGAAAGAATGTTAACAATAGCATTTTGTTTTACAATATTCATTTGAATTTTATATTAAAAATATATTATTTGAAGATATTTGATCATTTGAGTCCCAATATTAAAACTCGAGGCATATAAAAACATTTAATCATGCAAACAATATCCTTCATATGAGTTGAATCACAAGCTTAAGGTAGTGGATAAGAATTATTACTTTTATATCAAAATCATCATTTATTGTTGATAATCTTATGTACCATAGGAATTTTTCAGATCAAATGAGAATTTATATGCATTAAATCTACTCATTGAATGGAAATCTTTAACATCATCAAATACATGAGATGGGCTCACTCAACCATAGAGCAATGCTAAGGAAGGAGATCCTGATAAAAAGAGAGAGCCACATGAGCATCAAAGCAGATAAAAATTCACAATGGGTATTGTCAAGGGTGAAGAAGATTGTAATAGATATTTTGAGGATGATCTTTATAGAACCACGTGAGCCTTTCACTATTGAGACAATGTAGAAAATCTTAATGAAGTTCATCACCAAGGTTGGCAAAGTCCAGCACGAAGAAGCTATCAAAAAGTTCATCCAAATATGTGACGATTACATGCCTAAGGTCTCTTTAAGTGAGCTCCTTTAAAATTTAATACCTCCTTTATCTAAGAAACGAATCAAATCAATTTATATAAAAAAACCTCATCTTCAACAAACCAACAAACGCTACTTATTTATATGGTAAAGAATTCTCTTTAAATTTAATATAACGTTAATATAAAGAAATCTCTTAGATTTGGAATATGCAACATTGAATAATCAAATGATTTGATTATTTTGAGCATTTAATTAACACATCATATCAAGTGATTGGAATTTGCAACAATAGTTAAAAAAATTCTATTTGAATAATTAGAGCTATGAATAGAAGATGCTAAAAAAATATCACTTAGTTTATAATATTCTAAAATTGTTTTTCTATGTAAACATATTTAAACAATATAAACATGATAAATTAGGGTGTACACAATTTTATACATAAGTATTGACATTGCAAATATTAAAGAAATTGAGAATGATAAATGTGGCATCTCCAATTTCTTTACTTATAAACTATATACAAAATCTAGAATCGCTACTCAAAATTTCTTTTTCCTTTATTTAAAATATATTTATCTATTTTAATATAAAAACTATGATTTTTATATACATCGACATATAAACAAATAACCCTAATGCCGTCAATCATCTTTTTCATATTTATAGAACATCGACAATCTTTTTTATTTTCTAGTAGAATTAAACTATATTTTACACAAAATTTTATCGAACACTTAAACAATTTGTTTCATCAAAATATAGGAAATAAACCATACATGTTTCAATAAATTGGTTGATATAATAAATTATTACCCTTATAAAAATCATAACACATGATCACTAGAAAAGTAGTAAATAGGAAATTATAAAGCTACGTCATCCTCTCTTACAATAATCCCTTAGAGTCTCATGATGTGAATTATGTTTTACTTATAATTGTTGATGCTAAAAATGCTAAGTGAACTGGCACTCACTTGGTAGGAAAAAACTATATAACATACATGTAGACATTATGGATTTTATTTTGAGAATTATAAGAAAATTATTATTATTTAGTTCTTAAAAATGTTTATTATTTTATTTTGAGATGAAAACATTTATGGATTTTCATCAATTTGGCATTAATGAGTTTCTAGTAATTTGTTATATTATTTTGTAAATTTTTCTATTTTTTTAAGAGAAAAGTTCTTTTATGTTTGTTTTATGATTTTTCAAAAAATTAAATAATTAACCCAAAAATATTAAAAATTAAGAATTATTTATTTATCATACTCGTTTATCTTTGATGATACATTTGAGTTTTCCCTCCAATATTAGAACTCTCATCCACACCTAAGTCATGATTTTTGATCTTGATAACCAATAATCTCCAAATCTGAAAAATAATTATGTATATAATCCCATCTATTTTTGAGATTTTATGATGAATGAATGGTAGACTTTACAACGTTCTCACAAAACATTTCATTGTGAAAAATAATTTAGATATAAAAAATAATTATATATTTTAAAAGAGTAAATTGATGTAAGTCTAAGGTGGCTTATTTCTAATTTTTGGTCAAATGAATTTTTTTGGAATTTTGGAATAGTATTATTAGAAAATACAATGATTATGTTCAGAAAGTATAATTAAACAATTGATTCTAATGCTAATAGCCTAATGTCTCATTGCCTTAGTAGTTCTCTTATCTTTTTGTGTGGTTCTTTTCAAAAAAAGCTCATAGAGAAAAAGAGGAAGAAAGAATTGAATTAGAGTGATAAAAGAAAGAGTGAGAGAGAGAAATCATGGGTTTAAAAAAGAGTTGTTAGAAATAAAGAGTGGCAAGATAATTGCATATAGAATGCTTTTTTTATTTGAATTTAATTTTATTTGTAAATTCTATAGGATTTGGTTGTATTGAGTTAGTAAACTTAAAACATCTTTAAGAATTTAACGGATTTGGTTTGAATTATAAATTCATTATAGTTTTTTTAAATAGCATATTCTATGTGCACAAATAATTAAATCTTGTGTTTATGTGAAAAAGAAAGTTGAATGGATGGCTAGAAAATAAAAAGATACATGAAAAACAAAGTTCATGCTTTTGAAGAATTTGTTTAATTAATTGAAATGGGCCAAGGTTAAAGATTATTATTGAGATGATATAATCAATTGAATGGACAGTTTGATCAAAGCACTTGCAAGAAATAATTAACTAAAAAAATAGGAAAATATGGCATAAATGCAAATGAAATATAGAATAATATGAAAAACTAAAAACAAAATAAGAAAAATTATGAGGAATATGAAATTGATTAAAAATGTGTTTTGATAATGTGCAAGACTATAAGAGAAAATCTAAACAAGTAATAGATAATCTAGATAAGATATTTAATGACTATGATATTAGTATGATTATTCTTATGTTAATTGTAAATCTATTTTGATGATAAATGATGATCATATGCTATCATGATATTTGATATGTTGCGTTAGTGATTTGTTATTATGTTACTATCACTTTGATATGTGAGTTATCTCATTATTCTTACACATTGCACTTGAAATGTAGAACATGGTGATAAAAATAATATGTATTAAAAGAAGAATATAAAAAGGATATGTTATTATATAACATTATGAGTTATATGAGAATTATGACTTAGTAGGCAAAAATTATATAATGTGCATGCAAATAAAACATAGAATAATATGAAAAAATAGAAAGAAATAAGAAAAATTATGATAAATATAAAATTGATAAAGCATATGTGATTTAATAATGTGTGCAACTAGAAGAGAAAATCTAGTAACAAATGATATAGATAGATAATTTAATAACTATATTATAAGTATAATGATTAATATGTTGATAATAAACCTATTATAATGATAAATAATTATCATATGTTACCATGATATGTGATGTTTATGTAAATGCTTTTTCTCTTATGTAATTATCAATTTGATATGTGAGTCATCCTATTATTCTTACACATTGCATATGAAATGTTAGAATAGGATGGTAATGAATATATAATAAATGAAGAAAATAAAAAAAATATATTATAATATAATATTATGAGTTATATGACTATTATGATATGCAATAGTTTACAAAGTATCATAATATACTTTGTCATATTATCTCTAGTTTGATATGAAATGAGATTGATATGATAAGACATCACATAATGTATGATACGATGAATGTTTATGGGGCACTAAGGCCTCCATGATTTGTTGCTAGCTTGTATTTTGGTTTGTTATAAAGAGTATAATATTTTGAGACCATGCTATGCTTATAATATGTTATAATTATTAACTATGATGTAATGCCTATAAGCAAAAGTCTTTTTATTAGAGGACTTTTAATGGTACTAATGTTATAGATATGTGATATATATGACATTGTATGGTATAGAATAATTATAATAAGCAAATTAAAATTAGGTTCTTAAATGAGAAATAAATGAAAATGTATGAAAAATAACATTTAAATGACAAAAGACAGTAAAAAAATATTATCTTATTATAATTACTCATGTATTGATAGATCATGATTATCTTAACTATTATCATGTCTTAATTATTCACTTTGATAATTATTATGATATTGCTATTATATGGTAATTAATTATTGTATAAATTTATATATTGAATCAGTTAGATACTTATACCATACTTAAATCACAAGACATATAATTACATCCCATTGAATAAGCCAGAGAGAGTTTGGAAATACAAATTTATTTTTAGTATTATCAAGTTTGTAAAATTTAAGATTTGAGATGAGATGTTATTGTGATCATATAATTATATCTCTAGCTATATTAAGATACATATAGACTTTGTGTAGTGTTGTTTTTTTTAACTTTACTATTCAGTTTTTATCTTATATTATGATATTATTATTGGTTATTATGGGTTGAATAATGAGATGTGGTATTTATGTTATTGTCACCCTTGCCTAGATGATGTTATTTTTGATAAATCCCTAATTAATGTAGATAGGGCATGACACTATTAGTTGAAATTATTAAAATGAATAGACTTCTTAATAATTTTTTAATTTTTTAATGATATAAAGAAATTGTCTATGATCAAAGGATACATTGACTAAAATCTTTGGACTTGATTTATAGTAATGTTTAACCTTCCTTTAACTTGTTGCAATAGAAAGAGAATTGCAACTTTAAAGCTCAATAAGTAGAACACATAATGTGACTACTAAAACAAATTACTAGGTTGTCCTATGTGTAACACTCCAACAACAAGTGATCAAGAACTCTATCGTGTTGTCACCTTAAGAAGAACATCAACAATGATAAGAACTAGTGTAGAAGTCAACTTGAATATAATCCCATAAATAAAGCCTACTTATCTATCTAAATCTTGGATCCTATGAATAAAACAATTTGGTCTCAAACCAAATAAAGAAAAGCATAAAAAATAAAAAAAAAGTATAAAAAACAAAATGTTTAACAAATGTGATAAAATCAAAATATGGCAATTTCTAAATCGTGCAATTTGAATGTCTCAAATATTAAAAAAATCAATAATAGGTTGTCATGATTAGGCCATGAAATAACCGCACAAGTGATTGCACTACATGATCTAAAGGATCAGACTGATTTGTACATTCTAAAAGATGACGACTTTGGCACCAAGATTTTTCCTAAATAATTGGACAATTCGATTAGGTTTGATGCTTGAAAATTTAAAATCCTTTTCTATAAACGTTTTGGGTAGTTTTGTTGGGTTCTTTGTGTTGATCAAACATTTTCTTGCATCAAAGCTATATGAATACCTTAGGGCTTGTTTGGAACAAAACAATAAAAGAGTTTTTTTTTAAATGCTTTTATCAAGTCTTATGAATTAACTGAACCTTATCTATTAATTTTTAAGGTTTACCATTACCCTTTATTATGAGCACAAGGGATCCCTTTAACATCTGAAAAATATTATTATTATTATTATTATTATTATTTACTTATTAAGGGATAATTTGTTCAAAATTTTTAAATAAGTATTTTTAATAATAAAATATCAATTTTTTTTAACAATAGTTTATTATAATAACATTCAAACTTACTTAAAATGCTTAATCATTCTATAAAAGTTGTGCCAAATCCTTCAAACTTAAAGACCATACTTTTTATGCAACTTGTTTATAAAGTAACACATTGGTGGCCAAAGTTGTACCTAATGCATAAGGCATACCAATGAATACAAAAGCCTAAACTAGTGATAAAGATTGCAAGTTAATATCAATATGATGACTTCTTGAATATTTAATACAAGATAATTTTTCATGTGTCCCAATATACCAAAACCTTTTTTGTAAAAGCTTCACCTTTTAATGAAAAAATGAATAAATAATATTAACCATGAAAATGACACTTATGATGCTAATTGTCAAAGTGTATCATATATTTAATCTTAACCTGCAAGTGTATTATAATTATGTTGCAAATGTAACATAGGCCTAAAAGTGGGCATAATAGACATGGAGGACCATTGATTATATAATTTGTAAAATATGATTAGAAGATAAAACTTTGATATAATTATCGACTTGAGATATTATGACATGGATATGTAGGAATAATTATAAGCACACAATAAAGTGCTATCAAGTGTAATATATTTAATATATATGAATTAGATAACTATCACAAAAGAATTTATATATTTATTTTGTTATTAGAAATAAAAGGTTTAATCATGAAGTACCAACTAGTATTGTGCGTATCAAACTACCATTCTTTCCAACAATTTTGAGATTAATTAATGATGATCGTTATGTAATGAATTTGATTGAAAAAAAAATTGTTAATAAAATTTAGAATTGTATAACATGCTTATGTAATCAAAATGTAGAGCATAAAATAAAATGTTATAAAACTTACTATAGTTAACTTGCATAAGTTAGCTAACTGTTGGTATACTAGTGTTACATACCTATTTTGTTATATTATCAACAAATAAAAGTTACATCCTTGAAGTTTTAAGTGTTATTGTACATATCAAGCTATAATTCTTTCCATCGATTTAGTGATTCAATAATGACAGCCATCATGTGTTTCAAAGTGAGTAACTCAACTTTATAAAAGAAGGTTTTTTCGTGGCATATGAATAATTGGATTGGGAGAAAAGAGAAAACTAGTTATTAATCTAAATTAGAATTCAAAACTAAAGTGATGGACATCTTTTGCTTAACAAAAGATAAACGTGTTAATGGGTGCTTGTGATGAATTAAGATAATTTGAAATAAAAAAGTATAATATCGAGCCTTTAGCTCTAAGTGAAGAATCCTAAAAAGAAAAATAAAATATATAATATAAATATCAGAGGAAAGTTTGTTATATCACTCTTATCTTATAACTATAACAAATTTTTTATTGTCTCTTATTAATATCACTAATATTTTTTTCTTGTTAATAAGTTTTCGTGATAAAATCTTATTATTGTTTTGACTTCTATTTTTTTTTAATATAAAACTAGTAATTTTTTTTTTCAATGTTTAGGCTTTGACTCATAGGTTGAGAAAAAAATTGATAAAAGATAAAGCAAAGGGGAAACAAGATGGACCATTAAAGTTCTATCAAGGTATTTTCATTTTAAATCAAGATTGTATTCATATTGCATTATAGAGAAAGGTATTAGACAACCAAGTGAAAGATTAGAACACCCAAGACCAAGTTGAGCAAAGGTATCTCTACAATTGGAGAATCTCCTTAGCTTGAATTAAGACCTTTCTTTGAATTCATGGTTCTAAAATATTTCTTTTAGTCCTTGAATTTCTTTTTTCTTTAAATTAAACCCTATTTATGCTTTGTTCTTTCAAAATTTTGTTTCAATAATTTTTTTCTCCTCAAATTGTATTTCTAGTAAATAGTTTTCATCAAAATTAAATTTTCAATTAAAAGCATTTTCTTACAAAAAAAAATCCTCAAACTACTAATATTATGTGAGTTTAGGAAGAAATTTGAAAAGAAATTATTGAAAAAAAATAAAAAAATATTAATTTTATATAAATAAAAATATTTTTTTGATAAAGAAAATAGAGCTATTTTCTTTAATTTTTAATTCTTAACATGAAACTATTTTCCAAGGTCAATACACTTAATTAGTTTAGCAAACCACTAAGGAAAGCTTACAAACCATTTCCAACTTTATGTTGCTGTCTAATTTATAAAAGCAAATCGTTAGAATGATTAAAGCTAAAGCAAAAAACAGATCCAACTAAAAGAAAAATGCATTTTAAATGTATACATGACATTTAATTATCATTATTTTTTATATTTTCTTTTTATTTCATTAATTTTGTTTCTTGCACTTTGGTCTCTGATATTAGAAATATTTCCGAAATTATTTTAATTGTTTAATGGTTTTCTAAGGTTATTGATTCATTCCATTTTAAGAAATGGTGAGCTTAATTTGCCTTAGGATTCATTAAGATCTTTGGGCAATGGGTTTTTTATTTAAAATAATTTTATTGATAAATGGTTGGAAAAAGTACTTTAATCTTCAATACCTTATTCATTATTTAAATATATTCATATTTAAGTTTATTTAAAAAAAATCTAAAAAATACATTTGATATGTACTAGAACATTGTAGGTGCTATATCTCATAAGGTATTTATGAGATGTATCAACGACAAATGAGCTCAACCATTGAGGTTGTATTTATATAGAATGATGCATATGAAAGGTTGAGTAAAAGGTTCAATTATCTATGTATCTAAAATGTGAATGTTAGATTTGTAAGAATGTAGCATAAAATTGTTATTTAGAGTTAGGAGAAAGTTAAAGAGACAGAGAACTTAGGATCCTTTTAGGTTGAAAATGATCATAGAAGTAGAGAGAAGACATCCATTGATGAAAGCAAAAAGAGAGTAAATATCACAAAACATGAGTTTGATTTTGCATGTGACAAATTACAACTATCATTCAAACAAAATTGTTTAATTGTTTAGAGTCGACTATGCATTTTTGTTGAAGTGATATAGTTAGTTATAACCACTAGATTGAAGCTTAGTCATTAATGATATAAATGAATTAGTTATGATCACTAAGATAGGGAGTTTTACCATAGGTTACATGGCCAAATAAATTATAATGCCAAGCCCATAATAACTTAAAGAGATAAATTTGAGTTTTATATTCCAACATCAATATAATGAAGCTAAATCCATGCTACTCAAGGATTTAGTCCTGAGGTATTGGTTTTGAATCATTGATGCTTATAATATAGTTATGATTTGAATCAATGATTAAGATTTAATAGATTAAACTTCGTATCTTTATTTTGTCCCCAGATTATTTATGCCATTTTATATTGTAATTTAGAGTTTTTTTGTACTTACATACAAAGTACTAGTATCAAATCTTCAAATAATACCAATGTGAGTTACAGGATAATATTTAAGAAGGAGACATCTCATTAATTTTCTTAAATTTTAGCATTACGACATCTATTTATTTTTTTTAACATTCTAAAAATATATAAAAGTTTTTCTTTGATTTTTATAAAAACAATAGTGAAGGCAAACCCTTATTTTTTTGAAATCGATCAGCAAAAACATCTTTTACAATAAAGTAGAAACATAAAAGTTTTTATATTTCGTTTTAAAAATACAAGTATATATAATATCAATAGTTAATAAATCATTTACATATCTTTTTTATCTAAACAAAATAAGCATAAAAATTACATAACTAATAATAATTAAAGCATATTTTAAATCACCATATGTTAGCTTCCACTAAATCTCGATAGTCTCATAAAATACAGTTTTTTGATATAAAAATGTTAGACAAAAATAGATATGAGTTAACTAACACTAACTTAAGGATAAATACATATATATGCATCAAAAGAAATACAATATTTAGATAATCCCATATATGAGATCAAATCATTAAAAATATGATATTTATCATGCAAAATTATTATCACATTTATTTTTAAATTTTTTACACATTTATTATTCATTTATATCTCTTTATCATTTTAGGGATTAACTTAGAGAAAGACTCTTTTTATAAACAAATTGGACATGTTTAGGAATTGTCATTCCAATTTAAATAGCTTGGATAATTGGCTTATTTGGCTCACCTCCAAAATATGCTATTTTGAAATGATAAATACCAGTTTGGAGAACTAATTATCCTTTGTTTTTGAATTTTTTTTCTACATCAAACCTTTTTCCTTTTCTCTTTTCATATTTTTTTTGTTATGACTATTATTATCATAACATATATCTTTTCTTTTTGAAATAGTAACATCTTTGTACATTACATAGAGATTCTATTTTAAGGTATATTAGTCTTATCTAAATTCAGAACCATGATATGATAGACTCTTTTACTCCTTAGTAGTCTCTATTATTATTGTCATGAGGGGGTTTGATTATAGTTGACCATTATTTATAGCACATTTCACTTAGCAATCTAAGAAATCCCAACTGTAGTCTCGTAGTTGTGTCAATACAAAATTTGGTCTATTTTGACTTAAAATTAATCTTTTTGGGCTCTTTTTGTCACTCTCCATTGCCTTTATTGTCCATCATCGATGTTGTCATTATGTCGCAAATGGGCCTTATTCTGTTTGCTCAACTTACAACAACCCACATTGCCCCTTTTGCCCAACCCAAAGCATCGTCCAGCCTTTCCAACAATTCTCTGATCACATTGCTCACCACACCACTTCTCTAAATGCATCAGCTATTTAGAAACTACTTATTGTATTCAAATTTATAGCTTTTTAAGACATTATTTTGTAGAATTTAAAACGTAATTTTTTAAAATTATGTGTAACGTTTGAAATTCTTAAATAAACTTTAGAATTCTAAAATATAACTCTTAGTATTCATAAGTGTTTTTTCATATTTCTAAGCATAACAAATTATTATTGTATTCCTTGATATTTCTATAAATAGAGACACCATGTGTAAGGTATGAAATTTTGAAAGAAGTAATGAAGTTTTATCATAGAGCTTATGTGATATGAGAACTGTCTTGAGCAATCATCCGACAGTTTGATTTGGGGGGTTCTTTAGGAAGGTGAGCAAGAGACTCAAAAAAGAAAATCTTAACCCATTCACAAGCAATCACAAGAGTGTCAAATTATTAAAAAATTTCTTAACTCTTCTACTATTTTTTTTGTCTTATAAAAGGGATCACTTTTCGCACCCAATTCTCTTGCTTGTGCAAGTAAATGTATGATTTACTTTATTTATAATCTAAGAACTCCACTTGTTTGTACCTTGCCACTTTTATGTCAACTTAAGTTACATTAGGTGTGGGTAGCTAAACCATTTTCTTTTATAAGTTGAGATTCCCCATACTAAAGGGTTTATACTAATTTTTAGGTTTTGGAAAAGTTTTTACTTGATCATCCTAAGATTTTTTGAATCTAAATCTAAGCACATTGGGTAATTATATGATCATTGTTTAAACCAGAGTATTTCTCTATTATATATGAGTCAAAGATGACTTTTAATAATTTCATCCTACATCACTTTTCTTCTTTCATTTTGTAACCATTATAAAAAATATTTAATTTTGTATATATTTCATGAAAAATTATCACATAATTATAAAAATAAGTAATTTATAATCAAAGTAACACATCATTAATATTTAAACATCACATACATATATAAATAATGATGCATAAAATATTTATTTTTTTTTATCATCATTCCTAAATTTCACTTTTTTTTATCATGTCTTAAATACATAAATTTTAGCAAACGTCATGCATCATTATAATTATCTTATATGTATACCATAACATTTCATACATATCTGATTTAATTTTTTTAATCAATCAATCAAAATCTCTATCTTATAATATACATCACAAATGATCATATGCATATAAATGTAGGATTTTTTGTCGATCTTTTTAAAATCAAGTAATTGTCTCACTAAGATTCAAATCTTGCTTAACTCTTTAGGATGTATGGTACCCGAGACATGTCCTTCTTGGGCTTGCCTCAACTACGTGTTTAACTTGAATAGTTTCTAATGCTAGAACATCTAACTTTAGCTCACAAACATACACTTGCTAATATTTTCTTTTTAATATCTCATCATTTGAATTTATTAAAATTTTTCCCCCATTTTGGGTTATTCTAGTTATAGTCGAGGATTAGTTAGAGGCTATGTCCAACCTTTTTAAGGAAGATGAGTTGAGGCCACAATCTAAGTATCATGCTTAGGGAAAGACTTATAAGAAAAAGATAATGAAGGTAAAATATCAAACTTAGTGCCTTTCTCTTAGTTACTTTAAGCTTTCTTCATAGAAATATATATGTAGTCATCCTTATAAGTTTTAGGAGAATAAAATCTTTTGTCCATTCTATTCTTTCTAGGAGTATGACATTTTTTTTCTAAGAGTTCATTTTGGGGAGGTGGGGTTGGGTTTTGTTAATTGTGGCCATTACTTTTCAAAACTAGATAGTTAAGTCATTTAGTATGACTTTAATTTCATCCAACCTTTTAAATGATTTTTTTCATTGTATGATTTATTATTTCCATCTTAGTTTTAAAAATCTCTATGTTCTCCATTTAGTTTTGCATTGGTGGGATTATGTAATTCTAATTTGTCAACAAAAATAATAAAATGAGAGAACTAATTTTTAATTATATGCCAAGTTAATAGTCAATATTAAATTAAAATTTAAAAATACTCTTTATTCTATTAAATTAAGTTAATTAAATAATATTATAATAAAAAATATGCAAAAAATGATGCAAATTATTTTTATCAAAAAATGTAACAATACATTAAAATAAGATAACTTAAATTTAGCTATGCATTTATTTTTGCAATTCATGTTAAGGTAAAAAAAGCTTAGTATCCTAAGAATTTAATTTGCATTCTAGGTGAGTTAAAATTTAAATGTATAGATTAAGGGTAAGTCAGTTAAAATAAGGCTCATTAGTTGAAGTAAATAAAGATAACTATATGTTATTTTTGAAAGCTAAAACAAATCATATTGATTATGCTAATTTCCACACATAAAATTAAATTCATATAAAAAGCTACAAATCCCTTCAAGCATAGTCTCTTATGCAAATAAATCCTTTTTTATTTTGAAATTTTCAATTTCTTCAATGACAATATAGAATTGGACAACCATAATAGTTGAAAAGCAACAAAAATTTGTTTTAATATCAAAAATATGATACACAAGTATGTGTTTTTGATACCAAAATTAATAGAGTAATCAATAAATGTGGACAAGTCCAACTTTGATGCTAAAAATTGAAGAAGACCTATTTTGCTTTAAAACCAATAATTGATGGAAGTGTGCGAAGGCTTATCCAATTTTGCAATTAAAGAAAGTTGGAGGTATGTAAAAGCAAAATCGACTCTAATAACAAATGTTGATAATGGTATGATAACAAATTTTGTGACTCATACTTCGCCTTACAACAAATAAGTTTAATCTTAAGTTATTTCAAATATGTCCAAACAGATCAACCATATTATATCCATATATTATGAGATATTGATGTGGATAAAAAGAATATTTTTATTATGAAAATAACTAATTAAATTTAAATTTATATTTAAATTTATATTTAAATTTATTATTTTAATTGTTTAATTTAATTTTAAATTTAACATATTTAACCATTTATTTGGTTTGAATTTCAAAACAACCTAGATTATAATTAGTTTATTTAAATTAACATAAAATTGTTAGTTTTTAAATTTAAATGTTATGATCCTCATTATATAAAAAAAGTTTTGTTTTGAGGAATACAATTGGTGATTTATAATAAATGCTTTATTAGTAACATGCATATTTTTATCTTCCTAATAAAAAAAAGAGGTTAAATTTTGATAAAATGTTTTGATTTAAAAATACAATAATAAATACAAGTTCGATTTACTTGCACATATACATAAACAAATTACATATGTATACGTATATACACACATACATGTGTAAACATACACACACTCGTATATACATACAAAATAAAAACTATAAACTTTTAAAAAACAAAACATAAACTATATGTCAAATATGCATAATTTTATATTCGTAAAAATATATTCTATAAATCAAAATTATCATCATGTCAACATCACATTGCAACAATTTTGAATAAAACAATTACCTTTTATAATGTTTTTACACTATGCACCTATTAAAAATACTATAAATATATCATAATATATATTATATTATCTAACTATAGACACTCTCTTTATCCAAATTATTTAAAGTGATAAAAAGATAATATATATATATTTAATTTAATTTTCTTAAATTTATTCCTTTATTTTTAATTCATTCTTTTTTAGGATAAAAAATGATTTCATTGTTAATGATATTAATATAATATTCATATTATAATTTGTATAAAATGAGCATTAGCACATTATTAACTAACCTAAGACGGTGGCCGTTATGCTCACGAGTATGCGCGTTATAAAGTTCACCCAAACTGGACCCTACACACCTCTTATCGTCAAACTCTGACTGCTCACCCGCGTGGAAAGCCGTCACATTTAACGGAATATGTTTTGTGATTCCCCTAACGCTGTTAGGAGACGTCGACTTCGGCTTAGCTGGAACGCTTAGGCTTCTCTGTATGGGGCCAGCTGGCACGGCACTCTGCACATGGCCAGCTGCCTTTGTCGTGAGGGAAACCAGATTACCAAATTAGCTAACTGCAATCTCTGCATAAGCTATCCATTTTGGAAAAATGGGAAGGGTAAAGTCGTCTTATCGGTGGAGATTTTTTTTTTTATTTTTGAAGAAATACGTCGTAAGCACGGTATCTAGTCTAAAATTTGAGCCAGGTTTCAGCGAAAATATGAATAATTTACAATAATTTTAAGTAAAAATAAAAAAAATATGTTTTTTTTGGTACGAAAAAACTCCGGCTAGGTTGAAAACGCAAATTAATTAGGAAGAAGACGAGAGTATTCTCCCTCTATCACTGTTAAGCAGCAGAGAGAGATAGTGAGGCTAGAGAGAGAAACAAAGAGAGAGGGGAAAGAAGGGAAAGATCGAAGGCTTATTTGTTTCCTGCCATCGCTTCTTGATTTCTTTTTCCTCTCTTCTCCGAGTTCTCCATTTCCTCTCGGCTTCCTCTCCAGCCAATCTACCCACATTCATTCCTTTCTTCTTGCTTTCCAATTCACGAGATCCCCATCTATTTATTTCCTTCTCCCTCCACCTCTCTCTCTCTTTCTCTCGCTCGCTCTCTCGCTCTCTCTCTCTCTCTCTCTCTCTCTCTCTCTTCTTCTTCTTCTTCGTCTTCTCTTGTTTCTTTCTCTTCTTCGTCTTTGCGTCCTTGATGTCTTCTCGTTTTTGCTGTTCGACACTGAAGTCGAAATCAAGCTACATTTTAAGCCGCCCTGCGGCCATTTTAGCTAGCGGGCGGTGACGCATTGGCTCACAGTGGGGCCGTAGATCTAATCGGAGACTTCGAGATTTTGAGTTATGTCGAGGTCCGGGGACGGAAGGGGAAAATCGAAGAAACCCTTCTCTTCGGAGTCCATTTCCGATCGCTTCGAATCCACGCTCGGCTTCGAGGATAACAAGCCCGATGCCAAGAACTTCGCTGATGTCGGTTCTCCCATCTCGACTCTGCATGGTTCAGGTGCAGCCACGTTCGCCACCACCAGCAGCTCTAGCTCGTCTGGGTCCTTTTCTGGGAAACCTCCCCCCAATGCCGCTTCCTCTACTAGTAAATCCGACGGCGGAGCGAGGAAAAGCCACTCTGGCGAGCTCTCCGGGTCTAGTGACGGCAGCCCTAAGCCTAAGGCAGGGCATCGCCGGTCGGGATCCGGTCAGATGATGTTCTCTGGTGCCGTCGGTGCGAGTACTGGGGTCAGCAGCTCCGCAAGTTCTCCGACGACCAATCTGCTGCCGGCGGGGAACATTTGCCCCTCGGGAAAGATCGGGAAGATCGGTATGATGAGTCGAAGCTCGACAAGGAGCGATGTGCTTGGATCTGGTTCTGGGAACTACGGCCATGGAAGCATTATGAGGGGTACCGCATCTGGGTCTGCGAAGTTGTCAGGCTTTGGGGAGACTGCCATGCTGGGTAATTTGATGGCAAGAAAAACGGATCCAGAAGAGGTTACCAAGGCTGGAAATGATCATTACAAGAAGGGGCATTTTGCTGAGGCGCTTAGTTTTTATGACCGTGCCATGGAGATGTGCCCAGGCAATGCTGCTTGCCGGAACAACCGGGCAGCTGCACTTACAGGACTGGAAAGATTGGAAGAGGCAGTCAAGGAGTGTGAGGAGGCTATTCGGCTTGACCCAAGTTATGCCAAGGCTCATCATAGGCTTTCTTGCATCTTTCTAAGGTAAAGATTTGGTTTGTTGCTGAACATTCTCTATTTGATTACATGTGAAATTGTTCTTTATTCTTGAAAGGTATGCATCCAGTTATTTCTTTAACAATGTGATATGTTCACAGAACCCTCTTAGGATGGTGGTGGTACATATATGTAGTTTGATGTGTTTTGTACTCTCTTCTAATAAGGAATTCCATTTTTGTTTGTTATCCATGCAGGCTACTGTTTGACATTGTTGCTTGAATGATCTTATCTTAGTTAATGTGTTTTCCTTGGGCTGAATGTCAATTTGATATTCCTTGGTGTGGCATTTCTTTCAGGCTGTTCAGTTGGAAAACTTGACTAAATACTCAACAGTGCACATTATTTTATGAAGCATTTATGTGCTTAAATGATTTTCTTGCAAGAACTACCCTTTTCCTATTAAGTGACTGTTTGTCTTTGGGTTGGTCAATGTTCCTTGTTTGTTGGTTGTGCACATTTGCTGGATCTTTTTGTTTCTGTTGTGTCTTTCATTTATCCATGATTGACATGAGTTCTTATTTGTTGCGTTGCTAGATATAAAAGATTTGTTGATCATCTTAACTCAAGTTTCTGTGACTTTTTGCATTTCTTTCAATATGTGCATCCTAACTTTGACTTACATAAGTGAATGTTACATTGCTAACAAAGCAAGCAACAGGATAATTTTTGTGGCATCGAGGTATAGCTTTTCATTTAGTCTTTATTTTATCCTCTTTGTCCTTTAAATGACACATTTTTTTTAAATTACAACGCCATTATTACAGTAATTTCTTAGCTACATTTTAAAATACATGTGATTTTTCATATCAACACAATTGTTCTGATCACAGATAAAAGATAGATTGGATAGCAAATAACAACGTGGTGAATCTAAAATTGGCTTTAAAAACTGTTTTTTATGTCTGATTTCTGAAAAGTTGCCAATTTATTCTTAAAACATGAAACCATTAAGAACAAAACAGAAGAAAAACTAAATGTTTTTAATGTAAAGTTCCATGTTGAAAGAGTCTTTTTCTTTGTACATGTTGTTTTTACTGTGTTTTCGAAAATCTTCATACTTTCTTCCAGTTAGTAATTTTATATGTACTGAACATTCGATGAATATGACGTATATTGCCTAAGCAATTTTATCTGTCAGGCTGGGGCATGTTGAAAATGCACGGAGGCACCTATTCTTAGCTGGACAACAGGTTGAACTTGCTGAGATGCAGCAAATACAAACTGTGGAGAGACACCTTGCAAGATGTGCAGATGCTCGTAGAGTTAGGGACTGGAAGAGTGCTTTGAGGGAAGCAGATGCTGCCATCTCTGCTGGAGTGGACTCCTCCCCTTTGGTAAACTAGTCATTCATTGTTCACCGATTTCAAATTTTACCTACTTCACGAGTCTGATATATGGATGACCAATTTGTTTGAACATGATAGATTTCTGCATTTAGAGCAGAAGCTCTTCTTCGGCTCCATCATCTTGAAGAGGCCAATTCAACACTAGCGAAAGCATTCAAATATGGTGTCAAATCACTCTCATGTTTCCCACTTAAGTTCCTTGGTATGCTTTCGGGTTCCTATATCTGCTTTGTGCAGGCCCAAGTTGAAATGGCTCTGGGAAGGTGAGTTAAAGTCCTGACTTACCCAAGATGGTGCTTAAGAATATTGGGTGATTGACAATATATGATGGACGTCTCCAGGTTTGAGAATGCTGTGGCATCTGCTGAGAAGGCAAAGCAAATAGATCCACGCAATGGAGAAGTGGCAGTTATGTGGAACAATGTAAAATCCGTGTCTAGGGCTCGTACTCAGGGTAATGAGCTTTTCAAGTCTGGGAATTTTGCTGAAGCCAGTACGGCTTATGGTGAGGGACTCAAGTATGACCCCTCAAACCCAGTGCTCTTGTGCAACAGAGCAGCTTGTCGTTCTAAGCTTGGACAGTGGGAGAGATCTCTAGAGGACTGCAATGAAGCTTTAAGAATTCAGCCTACTTACACCAAAGCCCTGCTTAGGCGAGCTGCTTCCTACAGCAAGGTAGAAACTTGGCTTTCCTGACTTTGATTAAAATATGTTGCTGTCAGTTGCTCATTTTATACTTTTCTTTTCTAGATTGAAAGATGGGTTGAAGCTGTTAGAGATTATGAGGTTTTGAGGAAGGAATTTCCTGCTGATACAGAGGTGGCGGAAGCATTGTTTCATGCTCAAGTTGCTCTGAAGATGTCACGAGGTGAAGAGGTTTCCAATATGAAATTTGGGGGTGAGGTGGAGCAAATAACTTGTCTGGAGCAATTGCAAGCTGCAATATCACTTACAGGTTAATTTTCCAAACTTGAAATTCTCTTTGTTTTTTTTCATTCCAATGCCATTAATGACTAAGCATTTTTTATTCAATCTTAAATAACCGGAAACTTTTTGCTTTGATTTGGTGTTTGTATATATGTTCACAATAATCCTTGCTAAATACTCAATAGCTTCACTTCTCGTGTTTTGAACTTCTTTCTTCATGAGGATGAATTAATATTCAGTAACTGGGAATTGAGAAAACATTTTAATTCTTCCACAAGACGAAGTTGGTTAAAATCATAGTTATCATCTGTTGCAATAAAAGATGGGTTTAATTCGGGAGTGCTAACATAATCGGATGCTATCAATGACAAAAGAAGAGCACCAAGGATTCTTTGATTCGACCACAAGTTCCGATCTATGTTCTTGGGAGATGAGGATCCAATAACAAAGAACATGTAAGAGTGGTATGCAAAATAGATTGCAAGAGCACTCTTTCTCAAATTGCAAGTATACAAAAATCTTCTTCACAAAGATGTCCTCCAAGCTATATCTGTAACATATAGAGTCCACCAAAAAGAGAAAACACATGTTATCTCTAACAGGCTTGGTATCCTTTTGCTGACATCCTCTTATTCAAAACTGTTGGGTGATGGCATAATTATTCATATTAATGACTAAGAGATTCATGTGGCCACTGCCAAATTTCCTACCCTTCAATCAAATATTTTAGCCCTCTGTAGCATAATTATCTGTAATTGGCGAAAAATTAACCATGTTACCTCATCTTTAAAGGGATATCTACGACTAAAAAACTTCAACAAACGCATTTCTTGCACATATTTAAATATACAATCATTCCCTTAAACAAAGTAATTGTACTTATTTCCATGCATTTTGTTGTTACAAACACAATATTGAGGCAAATTTACCATCCATGTAGGGGTTTCTGTTGTCTGCTTCATTGCCAAAGCAAACCAGCAGTGCATCCAAACCGCTCAATTGGTAGATTCATTTTGTGCAAGATATCCATCTCTGAACTTTCTTAAGGTAAATATAGTACTTTAATGCCCTTTTATTTTTCATTTAAAGGTGGTTTATCCCCAAATTGATTCCTCTTTGAAACTTAGGTGGATATCAACGCTAGCCCAGAAGTTGCCACGGCAGAAGACGTCAGAATCGTCCCCACGATCAAGATATATAAGAATGGTGCAAAGATGAAGGAGATGATCTGCCCCAGCAAACAGGTTCTGGATTTAGCACTGAAGCACTATGGCATGTAGAAGCATCTCCGGCGTTGGTGCTTTTGTATGTTTCCTTGTAGAACATCCATTCAAATTCTTACCGGCAACAAGCTTTGATTGAAATCCAGAGAAGCAATAATCCAGCTAGAAGAAGTATTCAGAGAGAAGATCCAGTTTTTTACCATTTCATTCCCCCTGGTTTGTTCGAACAATTTCGCCCTCATCTCTTTTGTTCTCCTTATTCATTCATTGTAGTCGCTTCTCATTCAAAGATTCTGTGTAGCGTAGTATAGGCCTTTTTTTCATTAACAGAAATCCACCATTCTTGTTGAGAACATGAGATGCTTAAGCAGTACAGTCACTTCAGAATATGCAGCTTTCTTTCATTTTATTCTTCAGTTGGCAGTGAATGATAAGCTTGCCTGGGTTTTAATGGCTGAGAGAAAGGTTGAGTAAAATTCCTTAGGCCTTGTGTTTAGATAACTGCAGTAAAGCCACATTTGTTGGATGAAATTACTTTATGGCATGTCTGCTGCAGCTATTCGCTGCCTCTTAGAGCTTTTGAGGGTTGGGCTATGTTTCGCAATCATGGCAATTAATGATGTTAAAACCATGATTGCGAAGCAGCATGGCTAACAAGTAAAGCCCATTAGGTCCCATTTGGTTCGATTGGGCGTACGGACTGCAAGTCTACAGTGTTTGTTTGTTTGTTCAAAACCTATGCAAAGGGAAGAAAAGGGAATGGGAAAGGAGGAAGGGGGTTAGATTTGCATGTGATGAAGTTACAAAATTGATATGGTATGATTTAGAGTTAATGGTGAAAGTTTTGTTGATATTGATTGATAGTGTTAGAAAGGATAATAGTCAATAAGTATAATAGTACTAATTAAGACATTGAAGTTGATGATTAGTCAATATAATATTAGCAAAGTTTAAGGGATAATAAAGTCAATGATGATAGTTTAAAGATAGTTAATTGTGTGGTAGAGTTGATATGGTGTGACAAAGTTGAAAAAAATGTTGGAATCTTAGTGTATAATTAACTTTGTATTAGATATTTAAATAGTTTTTTTGTATTGTTTCTTAAGACAATTTATTCAAACTTAGTTAAGAATTTTTTAGTAGATAAATAAATAAATAAAAATTTAATAGAAAATAATGTTATCTAATATCAAAGTTGATGTAGAGTAGAAAACTATGTTCTTCTAAAATCAAAGTTGAATATATTAAACAAAAGAAAAAAAATTAATAGAAAATCATAGGCTATGATATTAAAGTTAATGCATAACAGATTTAAATTTTTATCAATATTTAAATTGGAACTCAAAATATTGGAGATGTTCAATAGATTATTATAAAATGTGAAAATGTATTATACATTAATTAAGTTAGTTAATGTATGTAATATTTTAAAACTATTCAAAGATTGATATTCTAAAGTTATAGCATAGATTATTAAGTTGAGTATGTGACAATACTTTAAATATTAAGTATAAAATTCTACAAATTTTTTTTTCACATTCAATTTCACACATAAAAATAAAAAATTTAAGTCAAACTTTATGTGGAATATTTGAATAGAAAATGACAATTATAATTTTAGATTATTATTTTAAAAAATAAAAGTTATTGAAAAATGTATACTCTTTTTGTAGTGATTTCTTTTAGTTGCACAGGTGTTGGCGTTTAGAGTACAAAAATAGTAAAGAGCAACGTGATGGGGATTTGGGTTAGTTGGGAAGTTTGGGGGTATTGGTAGAACTAAGAATATTTTTTATTATCAACTCCCGATAGAAAGTCTCTTACCTTCGGTCCTTGTCACTTACAAGAGATTTGGTTGCTAGCTATTCTGGTAGAATGTCTTTAACTTTTAATCCTTGTCTCTCACAAGGAAAATTGAAATCTCTCCAACTAGGTTGGGCACATACCCTTCGTCCACAAAGATGGAAGCATACAATCAAAAGAAATTTCATTTCATCATTTTTATCTCTTATAATCTGGTGAGCATTATTATTTATAAAAGACCTCAAAAGTTCATTAATTATTTTTTAAAAAAAATAAAAAAGTTATAAGATTAATTGAATTAAATAATTCCTAAACTAGCCATAGATTTATGAAAAAATTGTAAAATTAATTAAATTACCAATTCCCAAATTAGCTGTGAATTTTGGGTGATGGTAACCACGAGCGGCGAAACAGAGGGGCGAGCTACGTAGCAGAGCTGTTAGTCTGATTTTTGGGTAGGGGTGAATCGGGAGAAACATAACAGGTCAATGAGACTAGCAGGTTTGCGCACATCATTGCAGGTCGTTGCGAGTCATTACGGATAATGGGTCAGCACAGGTCGAGCGGATCAGTCAGGTTCTCAGGGAAAATCTAGTCATATGGGCATGCTGCTCAGCTCGTGCGGCGACAACGGGGGCTAATGGTGGTGTGACAGTGGTAGGCTACAAAAACAGCAAAAAAAGATAATTTGAAGTATTTTTTTAAGTAAATTTCAACTAAAGTTTACATTGGTGGACTTATAGAACTTATGTGATGCAAGCAAGTGCGTGTGTGTAAGTTGATGTTAGACTCTCTTGCTTCAATTTTTTGTTTTACTGCAAAATGGGTTTTAAGGGTGTTATCGTGTGCTTTCTTCTCCTCTTTATTCTCACTCCTTATCTTCAATGATGATATGGAGGACAATGACGACTGCATCCAAACCTATTTGACCTATAGCATTCTTCTACAAATTTGAGTTTTTCCAAGTTGGGGAGAACTCATGAAATTCATTTTGATCATTAATAGACAAAAATGTTAATTAAGGTATTGATACATATCTAAAATTTAGAAAAAAAAAATGTTCTAAAAATAATAGAAAAAAATCTATGCATCTTGAATAACTTGAATGGAAATAAACTACCTTTTATGATGAGCAAGTTTGTCTTGTGATGAAATAACTAGTAACCTTTTTTATTTATTTTTTTTTACTAATATTTAGAAATATTAAAGTTTAAATAATAAGCAAGAAAATTTGCATTATCTATGTTAAATGAAGATTTTAATCATAATTTGTTTCAGATGTAATATCTATATGTAACATTTCAAATATCATTTTTTTCTTTTGAAATACATAATATTTGGCTAAATTATTTAAAATTGAATAATATCAAAAAACATGTTGGTTAGTATTTTTAGAATTAATTTAACCAATAACTCAGTATTTATAATCCTTTATTTAATATAAAAATTGACCATTTTCTCAATCGTTTTTTCTAAAATCGAAGGCATTAAATAAATATAATATCAAGCAACAAAGCTCCTCCCTCGGCTTCTCCCTCGTTTTTCCATTTTCTGATCTCGAGAGTAGAAGGACGACTGTTTTCCCCTGTTTCTGTTCTGTGAATTCAAGGTACCCAACATTACCATCCTTCAGCAACAATGGCGGTCGACCCTGTGAGCCTATGCGTCCGTTTCCTGGTCGGAATTGTTGTCTCCTTGGTTCCTGTTTACATTGCCCGTACGAAAAGCTTGCTCGACCCACCCGGATCCCTAGCCGCTTATGAGCTCCTCGCCACACAGTTCGTTGTTGGCTATAGGTTTCGATCGATTTCCAGTCTCTGTTACCTCGTCTTTCCTCTTATCTCCTCTATTTTCGTGTTGGGTTCTTTAGATACGGGGCTCTGCTTCTCGTCTTCCTCGTCTGCTCATGGATTCCGACAACCGTCTCCCGCGATGGGATGAATACCAGAGGTTTCCAGAATACCGTACAATCCTGGGATTGGTTAGAAAACTACCCTTTTTCTCTGTTTCGATTATCTTCTTTAATCCAACGTTTTATTCGACTCTTGAAACAAGTACGCAAACCAGCAAGAAAACAAGTTCTTAAAGAATTGGCTTTTGCAGGCTTAAGTTTCTTTGTAAATGTGGAAGCGCAACAGTTATGGTATTGGTTCTTGCATTGCAGAGTGTTGGAGATGATTGGTGCCTCAACTCCGGCGATTCGGCAGTCGCCACTTTCCTTGTCGGAGGTATCGTCGGATTTTACTCCGGCGACTTGGCGAACGTTTTCTCTTCCACCTTCACGACAGCGAAGGTTTGTGGAGCAATACCCAGAATAGCTCATAGCTTCAGACAATAATTGAACTCTGTTTTCCGCCATATTACAGAAAGCTTCAAAGGGCTTTCATGGTAGGATCAAATATACAAGCCTCGTGTCTTCTGCCATGGCTGGAATCATCCCTGGCTTCACATACGTGTGGTCTCCTGACTTCTGAATGCAATCCTCAGCTTGGGATCGTTCTAAGCACTGGATTTGATAGTTTTTTGGGAAGTCTGCTGTGTTCTTCACTTGTGGTCTCGGCCATTTCTGCCTTTGCTTTCTGGTTCTTCTACTAGGTCAAAATTGGCAGTCGCTAGAAAGATAAGTTTTTTTTCTCCTCTCAAAACTATTCTACAAAAACCCACATATCAATAACGGGTCAACGAATTACACACGCACTATAGTTGGGTCATCCGCGAATTGGATGGTGATAAGCTAAATCTAGCAGTCCAAGACGCGGCAGAGCTCTTCAATAGACCACCCCATGAACGCAGCATCGTCTTCCTTCCTCGCCCCTTCCATCTCGCAACCTTCGTCCTTCCCTTTCCGTACTCCGAGAGGACTCGCACGCTGCTCCGGCAAGCGGTGGGGTGAGGCCACCGCAGGTTCCTTCCCCGTGAGCTGCTGCACCACCGACTTGAAGTGCTCGGCGTCGGTTTCCACGAAGATTGTCTCTATGATCACCACCTTCATGGCTTCCGGTGCTCTGGGGAGGCAAAAAGCATATGTTTGTCTTCTTGGGTTGATTGCCAGGGTCCCTATAAAAGTAGTGTGGTCAAAGGTGAGGAAAGGGTCAAAGGTCAAACGTTGAAATTTCGCGTGAGTGTAGACCATAAAGTCTTTTGCCTTACAATATGTTCAGTGATGCAATCACGGCTAAGTCATCACAGATCAGGTCTCCCGGGGTAGAGCAGGAAAAAATAATATTTGAAGGTGTTTTTAATTAATTTTAAAAATAAAATGCATATTTTTATCATATAATTATAACTTATATATAATTGAAGTATAAAATTATCATTATGATTGTTTCTAAAAAGTATAAAGACAACTTAAAGAATTTCAATAAGTCTTGAATGAGAAAACTATTATTGACTCGATGAATTGACTCAATTTTGACCTTTTGAGAAACAGTTGAGATTTTTTTTGCAGATATTTCTCAAAAAGTTTTTTTTAATCTTTAAGAATATCGATATTTTATTAAAAAAAGTATATAATTTTTTTATATAAAATATTTTTATAAAGTTATTTTAAAAAGCCCAAAAATTAAGATGAGAAGCATAGCATATTATTATGATATAGCATGAAGCATCTTGATTTACAATATTTAAATAATTATAATTATTGTTAGCATTTTAGTAGATATGTTTTCCTATTATAAATCAAGCACGAGCATTTTTAAATAATACAAATTTACAAGTCAATGTTTTTCTTTGGCTTAACCTATTTAAGAATATAATCACAAATTTAAAATGATTTGTTTCTCTTAATAGTCCTAAAAACTTTGTTTTCATAATAAATCATACAAAATAAGAAAAATAATATTTATGTTAATAATAATGAAAATACTTCTAATTATAATTTTTAATTTTATAAATATTTTTTTTGTTTTATATAAATTTCACAGCATATTTTCTCAAATAGCATTTCTTACTTTTCAACATCTTGATACTCGTAAAATCATAATATCAATAATAAATCAAAGTTAGCTACCCTAACATGCTTATATTCCTTTAAATTTTATTTGTTAATGTTAGATGACTTGATATTTAATTAAACAAATTTATGTTTTTCTTCAAAAACCTTCTCTTCTAACATAGAATGAACACATTTAGGATACACAGCATTTCTTATATGCAATTTTGATTTTATCGCCATTGCTTGCTTCAAACAAGTTTTTATTAGGGTCTTTGTCTAATTTAAGCAACTCCTTCAATCGTCACAATTGACCTTTTGGGCTTCTTTAATTAAACAACTTATGCATATAAGCCACTACTAAACACCCTCTTATTTTCATTCATCTTCTCCTCCATTATTTCTTTTGGATATGACTTAAACTCCTCTAGTATTTGATCATTACTATAAAGTCTAGATTTACCCTACATCAATATATCAATCTTGACGTACTTCATATTCACTCCACTTATAATTTGTCTAGACCAAACATATCATTTGCTAAGTTAACATGTGATACATCTACCTCAACAGACAACATTAGTTTGGTGTTTTGCTAAAAATTCTTAAGACAAATGTGAACTTAATAATTTTCTCTATTTTTCATTAAAATCTACTCTTTCTAATCCAAATATGTAACTAATAGAGTTTGCAACAACCCACTTTGATTAACACAAACTTTATTCTAATTTTTGTTTTATTTTTTAGACGTGAGATAAATTATTATAATTTTAAATATCTCAAAATGCATGCTAACATATTTCCCAATGACTTAAAACCCTAAATTCAAGCTAAACTATAATGCAAAGGCCTAACTATTTACAAGTTTTGCACCATCTTGCACACTTAGAGGAGAAAAGTATGAACAAAAAAAATACAATTTAATAATTTCCTTATTTTTACAAAAAAAAAATACATAAATATATAATAAAAATATGACTTTTAAATCTTTTTGTATTTCAAATCCATGTAACATAGAATACAATTATGCATCTTCAATTATCTTACAAAAAAAAAGTGATTTTTAATTTCTAAGTAGTTTTAATGTCAAAAAAATAGCAAATGTTGATTATATGTGGGCTTTTTTATTGGGCGTCCAAGAATTGCACTGGGCAATTTTTAACCATTTGATGATTATTTAGAATAAATATTAAAATTATTGTGTAAATTGAGAAATATAATATATTTTTCATTTATGTATATTACGCTTGAAATTTTCAGTAATGTTGTGTAGAATTGGCATATTTACTTGGAATATTTAACCTTATAAATTTTATTTATTTTTCAAAATTTGATTTGATATGGCAAATTAAAAAATGATAAAATAATAACAAATAAACAAGTATAATATATCAATTATATTTTTCTTGGATAAATGAAATGATGTATGTCAATTTAAAAGAATTTTGATTTTATGATTAGATAATTATAATTTTTTGGAAACATGTGTTGTTTGGGTATTTCTTTATGTTATTATATAACTTCAATTATGGTATATACTAAATAATGAATGATTTAAAGATTGAAGGAAGAAAGCTTTCAAGATTTTTAGGTTACTTTTGAAATAGTAGTATTTTAACTTTCTATTTTAAAAAGATACATACTTTTAGTTCAAATTTTGTCTAACATGTATATGGTCTTAGCAAAGAGATCATTTTTATCTTGAGGTAGGATCTACAAATTTAGTATGAACAAACATTGACTCACTCGAATGATATCATCATTGATTTAGCTCCCTTCTTGGCCATTTCATCTTATTCTTTTTTATTTAATTACTTATTTGTGTGTAGTTTATAGCTTAATCCTTGACGTTCATTTTCAAAACATATATATTTTCTAACTTAATTTTCTAACATTAGCAGAGTAGATCAAACTATTTTATTTTGTTTGTTTTCACCATATAATGTTTGCACAAATTTGATAAATAATACTATTTTATTCTATGATATATAATAATTTATCTAACTCTATTTTAGAACGAGATAATACTTCATCTTTCTGTGAATCCTTAACTATTTTTTGTATCACTTTTGTGTGAAGAAAAAATAACATAAGAAATTGCTTTTTTATGTCATGGTTATAACCTTAGTGTATTATTTTATCATTATTTGTGATATATTTCTTTATTTAAACTTTATTTTTACATTGTAGAATGCTTAAATGTAAGCAAAGAATAAATATGCAAATTTTGAAAAATATTTACTTTCATCATTCATAGAACTTAAGATGAGTTTAATGCATCCCATGTCAAGAAAGTTAGTTCAAAACTTTGTTCATGATTTAGAAAAGATGGCATAAGTAAGACAAAGTTATGTATACTTATACCTAATATAAAAAGTATTATTCTTAAGTGTACACAAAAACATAGGAATAACAAGAGTAAGTTTAAAGAAAATGAATTATAAGAAATTAATATGCTATAAACATGGTTATTTACACACAATGTGAACAAAAACACCAAACATTGCGATGGAACATGCTTTTACTAGATTTTTCAACCAAAACTGTTCTTAATAATTCAATTTCACTTTTGCAACAAACATTGTTAGTTCCTAAATGCAATCTAGTTTGGTCAATCCACAATTTGCAAAATTTTAATTTCCTTAAATTGATTCGTAGTCATGGAGGTAGAATCTAAAATGCCTTAACCACTAGACTTCTTTTTAATTTTAGTGCCTAATTTTTAAAAAAATTTCTTTAGTTCTTGAATAACACATCTTTTATCATCCCGATCAATGTTTCAAGTAACCATCTTCATCTATCTCATCTCGATGGTTAGCTTTCCAACTTTTTGTTAAAGAAATTGTAACATTTTTGTGATGTTGTACTTTTAATTTAGATTTCTTTGTTTTTAACTTGTCATTGATGTAAAGAAGGTTTATTTGAGACTTATGATTTTGGTTTATTCAAAATAAATGGAGCCTACGTTGGGTATCATGAATTTTCCTCGTGGATGATTCCTTAATAGTGGTTTATACCTCTTATTGATTAGGATACTATTATAAAACCTTTATTATAAGGCATTGCTATGGTCGTAACTCTATTATCAACTTGTTTATTTCTCAAGCAAGTTCCATTATCACTTTTGATTGTCGAGGGTCAAACTATTTGTAAGTTAAATATTTATCAATATATACAGTTATCTTCTTATTTGAGAACTTTGTTTGAATTTTTAAATTTATTTTTCTTTTTTTTTAAATGGATCTTTCATTCTTCTCCATTTATAATACAGTGAAATAATATTCATTATTTTTAAAACTTAGATAAACAGATTATTGTTAGCATATATTTCATTATATTTTATGTGTGCTTAAGTATATATATGTGTATGTGTGTGTCTATATATGTATTACAAAATTAATTCGATTTTATAAGTGAACTAATATTATTAAAATCACTTACTAGTGATTTGTTTATTTCAAAAATATATCACTATGACATCTAATTTCTTTTCTCTTTATTCATTATTTTTATTATTCATGATACTAAATTTTATTATTTAGAACCCATTGTAAGATGCCTTCAAGATTTATTAAAAATAATATTTTTTTTTATAGATTCACTTAATTATAACATATTCAAATATTTTTCTAAACCATCAAATTTTAAAAAATCATAAATTAATCTATGCTACAAAACATTAAAGGATTGGAGAATCACATGTAACATTAGGAATGTCTATTGTGATAAAAGCATAGTATCATCTTCCTAATGACGAATGTGTTCCATAGTAGTCTTCATAAACAAAGTTTTAAATTTTAAAATATTTTTCAAACTCAAATATATCAATGTTATAATAATTACATTTTATCGAAACTTTATTTCTTAAACATATGACTTTTTTAAAAAAAAAAAAATTTCAAAACCTCGTTATAAAATATTAATATTTTAATACGATATATTAACATTTTGGTATATTAATTATGATATTATATATACCATTATTAATATAGAAGTGATGTCTGAGATGCGTGTGAAATCCAGGCAGCGAAGAGATATCTCCTCCTTCTCCTCCACGACTTTCTCTCTCTATCTCTACATGTCCTCTCCACAATAAAATCTACTGAGCTGCAACTGATGGGCCTCAGTGTGACGCCACCTTACGTAGGAAGAAGAAGTCCTCCTCTGGATGAGCGTACGTCTTCTCGTTCATCATTTTCTTTAATGCAGCACAGCCTCCATTCTCTCTCTATCTCAACTCTCTCTCTCTAGATTCTGTACAGGATATGCCACTGAAAACAGAGAACCAAAGCATGCAACACAGTGACGAAGCTCTGCGCTAGCAGGGGAAGCCCGTACGCGCGCGCGTGCTCTCCCACCATGGCGTCACGGCATCACTTGTCCTGCCCTGTTTTCCCCTCCATGGATTTTTGGTCTCTCTCTCTCTCTGCTCTCTTCTCTCTCTCTATTCTCTCTCTATCAATCTTTCTCCGTCCTCTCCAGGCGCAGTTTTATGCATACGTGAACCGAGCACTCGATGTGAACTGAGAGTTTGCCATGAGATGGAAAGGATAGAGAGAGAAAGGTAGAGAGAGAGAGAGACTTGTGTAGATCAGATTTGCACGTAGTCCAACTTCCTGCGCTGACAAATTTCATGACAGCGACCAACGTTGAGCCCCATCATTGTCTTCTCAATGAGACAACCACATGTTAAAGCAAATCTTTTCTTTTAAATATAAGTTGATGGCCATGAGATTTTTGGATGAATTATGAATATTAATTTATGTATTTATTTATATATAAAAAAATAATTAATCACTAAGAATAGGCTTTTAAATTATAGATTTAGTTTTCTTTGTTATAAGTTTTATCATTTGTGTAATATTTTTCTTAGATTTTATATAAAGGATAATGAATATTATTTATATAGGATACAAATAAAAGTACTTTTTTATAGTAAGTTTTTGTGTTTGAAAGTTTTTCAAGAATTCTTTTAATAAACATAAATAAAATATAAGTTATAATAAACTAAAAAATATTTCAATATATTTTTTAAAGTCCAACTTTGATATCAAAATAATAGAGATAGAATATAGAAATGTTGATCTGATTCTGCTTCCAAAGAATTAATGATGGCACAGTATTGGGTGTGGACAACTGATTGGAAATCAAAATTATCGAGAGCTACAGTGGTCGTGCGAGGTGCATGGCATTGCTTGAATTTGTTTGAAGAACACCGATTGACCTTGATTTGAGATAGCAGTCATTAATACAATAAATGTGTAAGAATCCTCTCCAAAGGTATGTATTTTTAAATGTTGTAATATCATAAACTTGTATTTTATACAATATTTTGCATAACATACTTATGTAATTGAGAAAGTACTTGATTAATGAAAATGATATTTTGATGAATGAAAATGATATTTTAAAAATTAAAATATATGAATAAAATATTGATTTTTTGTTATTTTTTGAAAGATGTGCTAAATTACCAAATATATTATATTTGCTAAATAAGCACATTTTTTTTAGAAGAGTACCTTAAAAGATATCCTTTATAATTCTTTAATTGATGCAAAAAGGTATCTCATTAATTCAAAATGTATGACTTTATTAAAGCTTAAGATATGTGCTCTTATTGTTGATATGAGATTTTTTCATTCTTATATCTCTCCATTAAAAGTTTATTAAGAGTTGATCATTGTCTAGTGATTCATCTCTCTCTAATATTACTTGATGAACAATTCTTATTCTATCTAGTCATGGGTGTTACAGTCCCACTACCTTCCACTTAGATCGTCTTTGAACCACGACTTATACTATATTAGAATATCTTATCTTTCTTAATAAGACATTTCTTTAAATTAATCATATTTAATCCTTATCTAGGGCTCCCTTCTTGCTTGGTTATCTAAGAAAAATTTTTCAACTCTAAAAAACTTAATCACAAAATTCTCGTGAGATTTGAGCCCATGTTTTCCCCAAAAGGCACATTATCATTTCTAGTTTTATAACTTATAAATCTTAGGATCAATCTTTTTATAATTGATGTGATACTTATTTATTCTTATATGCCTCCTCTTATCTAGAAGCTTATCAAGTGTTACTCATTGTCTTATAATTTCTCTCCCTTAGTTATCACTACGTGATCACTCCCTATCTTTTTGATCCTACGTGTTATATGGCATACAAAATGTCAAGTAAAAGTGTATTGTATGTTGATGCTAGTCGGTTCATTAAGTTCAACAAATGATCCTTTACAACTAGATGTATAGTGCATTAAGCGTAGTGTATAGTGTATTTGAGCTATTTGGAGTGAAAAAGGAGTGTTGTGCATGGAGAAAAACATGAATTAGAAAATAAATTATGAATATAAAATTGGCCATATTACAATAGGTTTTGTGGATAGTTTTGATTGTTTAGAAAGCTAAAGAAAAATAAAAATATGAAAAAGAGTAATCTCAAATAAATCAAGTAGATAAATTAAAGTAATTATAATGTAAGTACATTATTATTATTTGTCCATTGCTAATGCATTAATATGAGTATATTAATGTGATATCATTATTTCGATACATTTGTGTTTTGATATACTATTTGACAAGATATTAGCACCTTTGTTTGTATGCTTTAAGAACGATATATATATATATATATATATGAAATGCATTTTAATGAGATATGCATAGTCAAACATTAAAAGAGAAAGAAAAGAATAAAAGAAATGAAAAATAAGAAATGTAAGAAATCAATGACTATATAAGCCTTAAGATATATGATATGATATATATGATATGAAAAGACGGTGTATCCTTCCTTATGACATTATCCCATAGTTCTTCTATATGATAAGTCATCACTAGCTTGTGTCTATTGAGATTACAAAGTACTATTCATTAGCTTTCTAGAGATTATATGATACCACTGGCATCGAGCATCATCCCTAGCTATAGCTAACATAGTGTGTGCTAAGCTAGTTGGGAGAAAATGATATGATATAACATAGTCATCACTAGCCTATGTGTTTTGAACTTGACTACGATTGTCATAATGTCTAAAATTATGATATAATATGATAAGATATTAGATGAGATGAAATAAGATGAGATGATATGAAATCTTATATAAATAAGATAATAATCAATCAAAAAAAAAATATAGTCTTATTATTTTGAAAAAGATGAAAATAATATAAGAAATGATTAAAAATATTAAGACAACTGTCATTATATCTAAAAGTGTGAGGATAATGTGCATATGCATAAAAATAATCATGACATTCATTTGTACATTGGTGACATACTTTAGCATGAGTACTTCATAAATGTTATGATTTTATTATTGCTTATTTGATATTATGAGTTACCATTTTATTTTATTTTATTCTACTTTTATTATTTGTAGATAAGAATTTACTTATTGTGCTTTGTAAAGCTTACTTATTACAAAGAAAAAGAGAGATGGTTAACCAACTGAAAAAGATGTTGAGAGAAAGATTTATGATAGTTCAAATAAGATATTATGGTTAAAGAAAGGGTTTTAAAATGAATTTTATCATTATCTTCTAGATTTATGTGCATTTTATTTTTATCATAATATTTATGTTATTTTATAAATTATTGGGTCTAAAGACAAGTAATATATGACAAAGAGATAAGAGACCCTAAAATATAGATCAAATTTATATTTTATAAATTAATGTGTAATATTTAAAATTTTAAAATATTATAATAATTTTTTTATTTTACAGCAAATACTTAATATTTTAAATGTTATTATTCCATTAATTTGATATCATAGGCACGAGATGTATGTTAAATAACGGTTCAAAATAATATTTATGACATGTCTCATAATATGCATCATAGAAAACATATTTCAAAATTTAATAATAAAAATATTTTTGAATAGATCTTTTTGAGATGAATTTAATGACAATTATTTCCTGTTAATTAGAGTATGTAATGAATTGTTACGAAATTTTGGAGTTATTATATAATTAGCTAATATATTATAATTAAATATTTCAATATAAATATTTTTAAATTTCTTGATAATTAAATATAAAACCTAAGCCTAAGCGACAAAATTTGGGAAAAAAATACTAAAACCCTCTTCTTCTGATCTCCAATGACTGTAAGCTCCAAATCACCATTGAGTTTATAAGAGAAGCTTAGGAAAACTTGAGAAATCATTAATTTGAGGAAAGAGAAGCTTTCCTTTGCAATCAGTTTCTCCATTTCAACCTTCACAGTGAGAGTTTTTCCATCCAAATGAAAACCACAAGCTACGACCAAAAAGTCCATTTTTTCTTGCACGTGTGATAGTGAATTCAAGGTGAGTTTTAATTTCTTAGAAGATTAAGCATTATTTTTGTTTTAATTTATAAAATAAAGAGTTGCCTTAATCCAATATGGCTGCCTGTCGAGATAACCAAAGTTAAGATATATGTGTTTATTTTTGTTGGCAATAGTTTGATATTTTAGAAAATTTGGACAAAAATTATTTTTAATGAAAATTGAAATTTTGAAATTCCTAACTGTAAGCACAAAAATACAAAAAAAAGTTAACATTGAAATGGTAAATCAATTCAAGAGGTAATTTCTTAGTAGATAAATCAGGTGGATAAATGATTAACTATAATATAAGTATATTTGCTTCTTTATATTATTTGAGAATATTAAAGAAGTGATATTTTTTATTTATGGTCATGAAATTTAACATTTTAATGTATTTAAATTTGAATAATAAGATTTTTATAGATTATTATCAATAAATTAGCAAAATTCATATGTAAATAAAAATAAAAGAAAAAATGTTAGAAACTAAGAAATATATGATTTTTTATGTGATATTATGAATGAGAATGAAAACTTAAATGAAAATTATAAAATAATAAGAAATATATATTTTTTCTTATGATGTTATCTTTTGGCTCGAGTAGTTTCTAGAGCCATACTATTGAGATTGATATAATGACGACATATTGATATGCCTATGACAAGTGACCTATTCATTGGATATAGTTTGATGAGTATTATTATGAATATGAAATGATAACTCATTAAGTATAGTCTGATAAATATTGATATGGACATGATATAATAACTCATTAGATGCAATTTGATGAATACTAATATGGATATGATATGATAACTTATTAGATATAATCTAATAGGTATTGATATGAACATATTATGATATGTGACTAGAAATAACAATCAAAGAGAAATAATACCTTAATTGAATTAATAAATGAACTGAAAAAAAGTTGAATAAATAAGTAAAAGAAATACAAATCAATCAAATAAATCATTTCTTTATTACTATTGTTGTAATTTTATGTAGTGTTCTTTCTTATGTTATTTGTTATTCAATTTATAGTTTTGTTGTTATTTATATTTATTATATTATATTATCTTTTTATTTATGATTTATCTACTAAACTCTTTAAGACTGATTCTCCATACTTACATTACAGGTTAGTCAGATTCAAAATATCGAGATAAGAGCTCTAGTAGGATCGAAGACTCAGGTATGTAGTATGTGTTTAGAAAATTTGTCATGTGATTATAATATATGTGGATTTTACTACTAGTTGATATTATTCTATTATAAGAATAGTTAGTATATGTATTTTATATGTTGTGGATTATTAGTCATTTTGTAGATTTAGTTGATGAAATATGTGATATAGATTTTGGCTTTAGTTTTATATTTGATGTGGATGATATATTTATTATTTTATGATATAATTATCAATATATATATAATGATAAATATTATATATAAAAAAATAAATAATTTATAAAGAAGACTACGACATTTATTGTTTAGATTTATAAGCAATTTAATTGATTTTAAATATTATAAAAAATAAATTAAATATAAATTATTCTTACTCACCAATCTCTACCTATGAGGTTAGGTGGGGTGTGACAATATGGGTTGGAATGAAATATTAGCTTTTTTATGCATCTTGAAAACATATAGTTTATAAAGTATGTCAAATTTATTAAATGAGCATAGTTTTTAATAAGAGCTCCTGAAGAAGAATCTCATGATGCTTGGTTTCTAATTTTTGGACACCAAATAACTTCAATATAAATTCTTCAAGTTTAAGAGATATTTGAAATAAATTAAGAGATTTTAAAGGATTTAATCAATCCTTTTCTTGGTATTATGGACATTTGATCTTAAGCACCACTTTTAGCTTATAGCTTAAGCTTTCTTTTTTCAACAAACTTAGAATAGGAAATAAATCACGTACATAGCAATTTTCTTATGCTTGAATGAACCCGATAGTTTGGGGAAAATAAGTGTATTGTAGATAAGAGAGGAAGAGAAGGAGATTGGGCTAGAAGTGGTGAGTTTTTACTTTTCAAGAAGTGTTGTAGCTATGAGCAAAGCTATAGCAAGGTGGTTATTAATGCAACAAATCCAAAAAAATGGAGTAAAGTAAGGCAACTGAAGCAAGCAGTTGCTAGAAAGCTTAGGGAGACTATTTTGGAAAAGTATTTAAGTTGTTATAGAATGAGAAAATCAAGCAAGTGAGAAACTACATGAAGTTTCCTTTACATGATTTGATTTAATTTGTACTCTAATATACTACGAAGTCAGAAAACTTGAATAGATAGCAGGTTCCTTTTTGTTCAATCCTACTACATGAGATTTTGATAACTTAGAGTGTTGCTATTTAGATTAATGTTCTAACACTGTCTTTTTTAACTTTGCATAGATTTAAATCAAATTTAAGAAAAATAGGATTAGTCAACTTCAATGGTTATTTTGATCTTAATATAAGGTAAATCAACCTGACAAATGGTATGCCAAATTCACATGTGTAGTATGTCGTGGCTAAATATACAATAGATTGAGCTTAGCATATCGTATGTCCAAGCCATTTGAAGAAAACAAATGTAGAGTTTTATTCATAGAGCAAACTGTGAATTAGAGAATATATTATGCATAGAAAAGCAAGTATAGTGTAATTATTTTTTTCACAAAATTTTGAATGTATGGCAAACAAAAGGGAAGGAAAATTATAAAAAGAGCAATCATAAAAAAATAAGACAAGTAAGTTAAAGGCATTATAATATAAGAATATTATTTTTACTTATGCATTGATATGAGCATTTTAGTATTGTATCATTATTTTTATACATTTTTATTCTAATATACTATATAGCATGGTATTAGTATCATTATATGTATGTTTTGAGAATGATATATGAATATATGAAATGCATTTGATTGATTATTATACACACACACAAACTTAAAAATAAGAAAATAGTGAATAATAAAATAAAATAAATAAGAAATTCAAACAATCTTTACTATATATATATATATATATCGTATGTTCCATTTTCAAATGGTAATGGAACTCATGAAACCCTTGCTTTCCTTTCTAACTCACTCCAAATTAGCTTAAAATCATGCAATCCCAATTTTACTACTTGTAATTTGATAAATCCTTTTTAATTTTGCATAAAAACAAATTAATGCCACAAAAGAATTTCAACTCTTCATAGCATTTTTAGTTTGCTCCTTCCTTTTCTCATTTCTTATTATAACAACTCTATATCCCACTCTAGTAATCACTTCTCTTCTGCTTTTCAATTCCAATAAATATCTCTTATTTATAATAGCTAGTTCTTTGATACCATTCACTATTTCAGAGCTTTCTCTAAATTAGTTTTCCTTCTTCCTTCCTTCACTTCTGCTTGCTTTGGCTTCTTTATTTTCTCTTAATCATTTTCTTAGCTTCAACCAACCAATCTTCCATCTCTCTTACCTATTTAAATTATCTCTTAACACAATCCTTAGGCGGAGGAAATTAAACTAAATAATTAGTCTTTTATCTCTCTCAAATCTTAAAATGATATTCTTGTCTTTTTTCTTAAATATATATTTAGACATCTAAAAATTACAAAATAATCATCAATAGATTTCTCTCAAAGTGATTTCTTCAATAATGTACTTAAAAAAATTAGCCTTCATTTTGTAATATGACGTGCATTTTAAGATGAAAACAAAATAATAATATTTTAATCAATAGTAATAATATTTTAGATACTCAACTTTATTTCACTAAAATACTTATGCTTATAGGCATATTAGCTTAATCTCACTATTTACATCTTATAGGAGCAAAAAAGGTTAGGATGTTTTAGGTTTACTAAACAAATTATATACATTGATCAAGAGTTATTTTTTTAGAAAGGGGCTTATGTGGCAAACTTGCATAAATATACATTCATTCCAAATGTCCATTGGGAACTATATTAGGCTATTATTGTGTCCATAAGAAAAGATGGTTGAATTGGTGTTACAAGTTTTTGTAAAACTCATTTTCAAAAAAATGCTTAAGTAATCCTTTTGCAAAATAAAAATGATTAAGTGGGTTTTGTAAATGTTTCAAGTTATTTCAAAATTTTCAAATGTGTAAATGATTACAGGAATGAGTGTATGAAGTAGGATAAGTGAGACAAAATGCATAAAAAATATAGAGAAAGGAGGGCATCTATTAACCCAATCGTTTGTTCTCTTCTCATTATCCAAGACGTGCCTTCAACGTATCCCTTTCCCCAACATAATCACGTAAATAATCCTTCCCAAATACTTATATTTCCACCACTTGCTAACCATTGATTTTGGGCAAAAGTTTTTCTTAGCTCTTCTCCTTCACTCTTTCACAATTTACCAACTCAACATTATATACATAAACACATACATCATATTAATATTTATACGCCTATTAAAAACCAACTCTACCATCGATGTTACGATACACTCTTTATAATTCCTACTTTTATATTTTCCTAGAACAAATATTTCAAATTTATTTGAGTCAAAAGATTTAACAATAAGAATTTTACCTATCGAACACGTAAAAGTGAAATCATAATTCGTATGACATAAATCTATCTATGATCTTAATATATTATTCAATAACCTACTCATAAAATCAAACATCAAATTAGACAATGATTTCTTTCGAATTATAGAAGATTATAAAGATATATATATATTTATATCAATGCCAAATGTCATAACTCTTTAATGTATTTGTTGTCTTTCCAATGCTTTTTTATTTTGGTTCTGCATGCAATTGCCTTGTTGGCCTGCAAAGGATCTGCAGAAGAGTTAAAGCTTGGTGAAGGTCCATTAATGGCCGATGATGATGTCCTTCGTAGCAGCAATATATCCCCAAAATATCCAAGTAGTTGCAATGAATGGAAGGAGATACCCCACAAGAGTAAGGTCAGCTAAGCTTCAGTCCCTATCTTAGCAGACTGTATATGATGATGAAGATGATATCACAGCATATATCCAACATCCCAAGGTACTGTACCCCTTGCCTCTCTTTTCTAGGTTCGGCTTTTGCCCACATTCATTCAGTAGATTTGCTCATCAATGTCAATCTACTCATTATTTATTTAAAAAAAATTATTTTCACTTAAATTTTAGTTTTTACTTATAAAGGCATCTATTTCGAAATTAATTATAAATCAAATCTCATTTTCTTATTTTTCACCTAAGAGAACATTTAGTGTGATGGTTATGATACAAATATAATAAAAATAAAATATAATAAACGTGGTATTAATATCTTCTAATTATAATTTATTAGATTAAATTAGGTTGTAAATATTTTTCTTTTTAGATAATATTTTTACTCTTTTTGTTAGGATTTAAATGCATACTATTAAATATTATTTATTTTTAGATAATAGCTTTGTAAACTATTTTTAATTTTTTTTAAAAAAATATTTTACACTTGAATTTTAGTTTTAGTTATAAAAAACTTTGTTTTTAAAAATGATTGTTGTTCAAATCTCATTTTTTTTTTATTTTATATGTAAGAAAGCATTTGATATGATTGTTATGATAAAATATAGTAAAAATAAAACATAATAAAATAGGTGTTAATATTCTTTAATTAAAATTTATTAGATAAAATTAGATTATAGATATTATTTTTCTAGATAATATTTTTTTCTTCTTTTGTTACAAATAAATGAACACTATTAAATATTATTTTTTTTAGATAATGTTTTTGTAAACCATTTTTAATTTATTTTAAAAAGTCATTTTCATCTTAAATACATTTTTACTTATAAAAAATTTTATTTTTAAAATTCATCATAATTCAAATCTCATTTTTTTTTTAATTTGCACCTAAGAAGACGTTTGGTATGATTGTTATGATAAAAATATAATAAAAATAAAACATAATAAAGTAGGTATTAATATCCTCTAATTAAAATTTATTAGATCAAATTAGGTTATGAATATTTTTATTTCTAGATAGTATTTCTACTTTTTTATCCTTCATATCTTACAATTTAAATGCAAACTATTAAAAGGATAACTATTATTCTAACTTTGAGTAAAATTATTGAACTAAAAACCGAATCTTTGGCTCATTTTTTTTTCTAAATTTAGAGAAAATAGAATCTCCAAAAAACAAAATATAAATAAATATAATTAAAATCAACAAAAACATAGTATCAAAATTATCCAATATATCAATTAATCTTAAGTAGCATGTCACACATTAATCTTACTAAGTTTAAAAATGAATAAAAAAATAAATTATATATATTTATATATATAGTAAATATAAAACTTTTGTTTTATCACCTTGGAAGGGGTTTTAGCTTAATGTAACGACTTTTCAACCGCCGTAAACAAACAGGACAAGCGATGTTTTCTTCTTCCTGTGATGGAAGAGAAGAGGACCGAAAAGGATCAATCCAGATTCCAAGGAAGTAAATCCCCTCCCTCGATCTCTAGCTGTCAACAGCGAGAGAGATTTCTTCCGGTGCAGAAGAAATAAATACGAGCAGCTTCTACATAAAGAGCGGCGTAAATCTCCAACCTAACGTAATTCCCACCTCATCTCCGGTCTCTCCTCTGTTCCATGGATTATATTTGCATCTCTCGTGATTTCATCACCCCATCATCAAACAAACAGCAGAGACGCGAGCCGAAAAAGAAACCTTGGCTTTCCTCTTTTCACCAAAAGTCTAACCTTTTTACACATTCGACCGTACGTCGATCATATTACACCGCATCCATGCACGCATGCAGTGTTTTCGGTTGGGCAGAGGTAGAAGACGACCCCACCCCATGCAAAATTGGGTGATTTTCTTACATTTGCACGTAAAATTGAAGAGAAAAAAAAAAAACAGAGCAGAGAGAGAAGGGGGTGGGAGGATCAGGACGCCGGCTTCAACTGGAGGTGTATGTCTCTGGCGATGCTGCGCGCATCAAAGTTCGTGCCGAGGAGGCCTCGCTTCGTGAAGCCGACGCAGTAGAGGCCGTTCTCGCCCTTCCATCCCTTGGGGAATGCGGCATTTGGTAGCCCTTCGTCAGTGAAATGGCCTGCTTTGTCCTGCAATCGTTTCGGAGTTCATGAGTTTCTCCGAGCAGAGTGAGAGCTCTGTTTCTGGTTTAGTTTACCTTGAGCCAAGAAGGGACATTGCTCTTGTAACCGGTGGCTAATATTATGGAATCGAAAAGCTCTTCCTTGCCGTCGACAAACTTGGCTCCGCCGCTTGTGATCTCCCGGACTCCCTCTGTCACCTGCCAATTAAATTGATGCAAAAAGTATGAGCAATAAATATGGAGAAAGCAAAAGCTGCCGCAATTAAAAAACAGAGGAATTTGAAGGAAAGATGCTTACTTTGATCTTGCCGGATTTGATCAATGACAGAGCACCGACGTCCATGACCGGGGTCTTCCCGGTGAGGTCCTTGAGCTCGATGGGGCCGGTCTTGGGCCTTCGAAGCCCGACCGAACCGGTTTCGCCTAACGCGATGTGGGCAAGGAACAGCAGGATCTTGTCGACGAGCCGAAGAGGAAGCCATTTTTGAAGAACCATGGCGATTCCAAAGGTAGAGTAACCCATCATTTCCCTCGGCAACACGTGCACCTGGATCCAAAAAAGGGATAAAAGCCATTTCGGAAGATTTCAAACTTTAATCACGAAAGAAAGCCAACATGCAGTAAAATCTAAAAAGATAGGAGCTTTAGTTTGACAATATGGCAGTTTCGATTCTCTCTTTTTTTATTATTTTCAGGCTCTTACATTGTTTCTAACCACCATGGAGGGCTTAGAACCGTGCCGGAAGAGATCAAGGCAAATCTCCATGCCGGAGTTCCCGCAGCCCACGACGAGAACCTTCTTCCCCTTGTACCGTTCGCCGGACCTGTACTCGGAACTATGGATCACCTCACCGGAGAACTTGATCAATCCAGGAAGATCAGGCATCGCCGGCTCAGCATTCTCCCCAGTCGCCACCACGAGCCACCGGCTGAGGAGCTCCTCGCCGCGGGTCCTGACCCTCCACCGTCCGATCGCAGGGTCAAACTCTGCACACTCGACGGCAAAATCGAAGCGAGGTTTGATGCCGAAAGCATCGGCATAGGACTCCAAGTAGGAGATGAACTGATCCTTGGACGGGTACTTCGGGAAATCAGCCGGAAAACCCATCAACGGCAGCTCGCAAAAATGCTTGGGAAGATGAAGAGTGAGACGGTCGTACGTCCAGTGGCGCCACAGGGAAGCCAAGCTACCGGACCTCTCCAGGACGATGGACGGGACGCCGGCGTCAGCGAGGCAAGCAGCCGCGGCGAGGCCGGATGGGCCCGCTCCGACGATGATGGGGCCAGCGACGATGGTTAGTTTATGTGGCGAAGAGCTTCTCGCAGGCAAGGAGCCCATCCGAGCTTCAGTTTCCTCTGTTTTCTTGCGGCAGAGATAAAAAGGTTGTCTTTTTCGAGCCTTTAACTGCTTCTGTTGCTTTCCATGCTCCTTTCGGAGGCAGTGGGAAAGCGGATTTATAGAGAGGAGATGATGGAAGGCGATGGCGTAGCGGGCTTCGGAAATTGAAGCAAAACAGCAGTTTTGGGTTTTCTTGCTCTTCTCGGCAAAATTAATTAAATCGCAAAGGTGAGATTTTTGGCGAAAACGTGCGTCCGATGTCAAAAGGTTATGTTCACCCCATGGAAAAAAAACTACACGCAGTAGTTTTGAAGTCAACCCGTCGAGTAAAACAAACATCGAGTCCAAGAAAGCTTCTTTACGTAAAATTGTATCTTTTCCGCTAAGTAAAAATTGAGTCTTTACAACGGTCAAATATATCGAATCCAAACTTGTCGACATCACCTATAACTTAAAGTATGATTATTTATTTAATGAATTTTTTATATGTTTTTTTTTAAATTATAGATTTGAGATTTAAAAGAGGTAATTATGATATATAAACATTTTATTTTTTACTAAATTCTAATATCTTACATGACCCAATTTATATTTTTCTTCAATGGGTATGGTTTTCTAGTTAGTCATGATTATTATGGTTAGATTTTAGGTTTAAATCATTATAATATTTTATTAGAAAAACCTAATTATGAGATTGATCGCATAATTGTGTTTTGTGTGTGTAATCTCTCAAATAGGGTCCTAAATAATTTTTTATTCGAGATAAATTAGTAAGCAATTATATTAGACATGAACAATTAGCTAACCAGTTTCATTAATCATAAGTAATCAATTTTTTGTTACCATGTTTTATTTTGTAAATTTTGTTTCTAAAAGTTTATAATTTTAAAGTTTATTTTTAACAAATTATTTTTTTTATTAAAATTCTATTATTTTACTCATACAAAACTCTTTTTTTTAATATTTTTTTACAAAATATTCTTTTTAGATAAGTCATTATGTAATAGAACCCTATATTCTATTTGACAAACAATTAAGAATGTCTTGAAACAATGCATGAGCACTTATATTTCAATAAATTGTTTACCAAACAATTCCATAATTATGCTTAATAGTGGTTTAATGATTGCATTAGGAGTTATTCAATGCATCTATCTGTATGATCTTAATTTATAATGATATAATGAAATTTTATAGTAATAAACATGTGGTATGAAAATAAGATTTTTTGTCCACCACAAACTTATCCATTTGTCTTAAAGTCATTTGATGAATGGCATGTGCTACTTGAGCAAGCATATTTTAAGTATTTGGTCATTTCCTAACCAATGTTACCTATTTTCACACAAACTTCTTAGTATGCTTAAACCAACATCGATAAAGTCCCAAAAAAATTTCATGTTCTGTTCTCTAATGAGAATTCTTGAGTTAATATTTGACAACAATACTAGTTGTCAAAGTCTTTAATATCACTAATATGGTTATAAATATCTCATTCATAAAAAAATCAAGAAAAATTTTGACTTATTTTTGGATTCATGGCCATTGATACTCTCTTCGTCCATTAGATTGCACTTTTTAATAGAGGCAGCGAGAGAGAAAGTGAGCATACTTTTGTGTAATATTCGTAGTTTCTTTTGTTTGATATATTTTCTCTTATCTTCTTTACTTTCACTTTGAATCAATAAGTAATCATTTTTTTCTCATGTTTTGCATCTAAATTGTACTATTAACTTTTATGAAAAAAGAATAAGTGAACAAAAGAAAGTGAGAAGACACGAAATTTATAATGCCATAGACATTTGAACGAATACAAATGTGATGCTACAGTAGCATAATGCAATTTATGTCATTACAAAAAGTGAGAATAATACAGTAATAAAATTTATCATCACTACACCTTCAAGCTATTTGCAAAGCTTCTATTGAAAACTTTGCTTGTTATTTGAATTATTTGGAGAATACTTTGATACCTTGTAAAAAAGTTGTTCAAAAAATTCTCTACAAGTTTCCTTTTGATCAGTTTGTATTTGAGACCATTTTGATGGAGTTTTAACCATCTCAAGTTCATTGCTTAGTTTAGTTTTTCAATGATTAGCTCAATTATTTCACATAATCAAGGAATTACCCTAATTGCTATGAACTAATTTTTTATCAAACCATCATTTTAATACAAAATTTGATTTTATTTTAGATTATTGTTCTTTCCTAGTATCAATTAGATTAATGAATCAATGAGTTCTTGAGTTGTTAGTGTATGAAACTTTGAGAATGTCCATGTGCTTTGTTTCTTCTCATGGTTTTCCTCTTAGTATGTTTTTCAATCTTCTTCTCTTAAAACCTTTTGGATTTCTCATAAATTTCTCCTTTAGAGTGGTTCTCCTGCAATTGAAATTTTGTAATGCTTATGAATATGGAGCATTGCAGTGAACTGTGCTGCAATTCAACTTTGTTGAAACATATATTGCCCCCAAATCCTTCCAATTGTGATGGAAATGCAATAATTAGACATGTCTTTTCTTCAATGAAGTGCCTTTTTGCTTAATGGAAGTTCCTTTTGTCTAATGGATATGTAAGTTTTTATGCAATCAACTTTTTACTATTATAGTTGATGCGTGTAATATAATGCTTGAATACTACTTTAGAATTAAGGTAAGCCCAAGAAAGGGGATGAATTGGGCTATTATATTTTCTTAAAAACTTTTTTCTTAGAGTATCATGGCAATCTATAAAGCATTCTTTCTAGTGATTTAAGTAGTTAAAAACATCTAGCAACAATAAAGTAAAGATATAAGTAAAATATTCATTGATCTTCAATTGATTGTCACCAAACTTTGACTTATACCTACCCCCAAGCTAATCAACTAAGCTTAGTACTGTGCTATTATTCTTTCACATGTGGAGAAACATTTAGATATTACGTTTAACAAGATAAATATAAATCCCTTTGCTTTTTCATTGAATCAAACATAACACTCACAACTTTTTCATTGAAACAAACATAACCCCTCATTATTTTTTATGTAAGGCTGAAGCCTAACCTCCTACTTCCCTTCACACGAGGCCTTATAGCTTGAAGTGGGTGTGCTTTGCTCACAAGTTGAGCCAAGGGGCATTCTCATATAATAATAGTAAGTTCTTAACAATATATAACTCAAAATAACTTTTTTAAGGAATAAAATTATAGAATTCATAATATATTAAATTATTGTTACTTGAGAGATCAAGCGTTGATTTCATGACTTCATATATTTTTTATAACTTGTGTTTGAGTATCATTTGACTCCATTTGACAATATTCATCACTTTTATTTGTATACTTTGATATGTAAAGTGCATACACTAAATCAATCATAACATCACCAAAACAAGTCACTTATAATGTGTTTATTATCAAAATTATGGTTGTCCCTTTGAGTTTATTGGGTCAACTATTTTATAAAGAGAATATATGGATATGAAGGAAAACAAGTGCATGGCTTTTTATTTTGATAATATTATTAGTGGAGTTCATATCTTTGCTCCATTTGATAAGTTCTTCACATTTGTACCTTAATGTAGTTAATTAATTGTCATTTATTAAGCTATTGATATATATATATATATATATATATATATATATATATATATATATATATATATATGTGTGTGTGTGTGTAATACACAAATCAAGTAAAATCATAATATAATAGAACTACTAAATGACATCAATACAATAACAAATTATTTTTCATTACCTTAATAATAGTTTTTTTTGTAATGATTTTATCTTGATTGCAATTTTAGAAGCAAAACCAAAAGTTTTCTCACGTTTGACAGGACTTGAGGTATAGTTGTGATGATCGTTAATATAGTGAGGTAGAGGTTGATGGGTAACCATAAATAATTCGATAGATAGATGATAATTTTAAACTTATGATTGGTAAGTTTAGAAAAAAATTTAAATTTTTCTTATTCACTTATGAATTTTATACTCAAAGTAGTAAATGATATGAACAAGAAGACTAAGTATAAGTTTTAAACTAAACCCTAACAAGTCATTGTAATGGATAATAAGTTAACAATTTAGTGAATTTTTATTTGTTTTAAGGCAAGTACAATAAGGTTAAATTTAGAAAAACTTAAGAACCTTTTGTTGAGCCTTTAATCAAGTAAAACAATAAGTAATAATATATGTGTATATATAAATTTCATGCAAAAAAAGAGAGGTATTTTTTAGGCACAACAAAGGGTATTTAGCTTAAAAATCTTAACTTATGTTATTAAATTATTTACACTATTTTGTCCTAGTCTCAAGAGAACAAAATTAAAACATTTAGAAGAACTCTCTACTATAAACTCATAATAGAGATTAGAGAATAATGAACACAAGAGTAAGCTCCATAACTCACATACACAAATAGTGTAATGATTGAAAGAAGAATGCATTATAACATCTCATGTTCATCCAGTTTCATATATGTGATTGAAACTTGCTTGGATTCACTCCAAAACCCATGAACATGCAAAGGAATTGAAAATATGCAACATCGTGTCTTTTGGAAGTCAAGATTACATAAATGAATGTTGGTAAGAAACAACATAAAGGAAATTACTATAACACTTTAGAGGACCAAGTCACCCAATTCGATTGAAGGGGCCCCTGGGTTGTATCCTAACAATCGCACAATCGAGCTCTAGGACTACATGGGGTGATTAGTTCGAATAGCTCATACTACATTAAGACGAAATTTTGTACAACCCATTAAAAATCAAATTAACCATCATATGCAGCAGCAAAACTATGTGGTGCAGTTAGGGTCAGTCCTAAAAGTATAGAAATGTCCAAACTACATGGAACAAAAGTAAAAATGCTTGGAGCAATAATGTAATAGTTATAAATAAAACCATAGATACAATTAGGAACATTCAATGCATATTGGAAACCTCAGATGACTCAGATCCATCTTTTTCATACGAAGTACAAATACAATTAAAGCATGAATATAATAAATAAAAGCAAGAAATTGATAAAAACACCTTTATATAAAGTATGATGTAACTGTGTTGTGGTAGAAGTACTTTGTGAATCTCTGATTGAGCTAAACATACTTGCCTAGTTGATAGTTCATACAAGATTATCGTCGAAGATCCATATTAATCATGGAGATGCGTACTGTTTTTCTTCATATGTTTTCACTACTTGTCATTTTATAGGTGTATGTTTAACCATTTTGACCTGAATCCTTATGTTATTTCCTTTTTGAGCTGCAATGAACCTATGGTTTTGTCTAACTTTATCCTCAATAAGTTTATTATTAAGGTTTGCTATGTATCTTTTTCATCTACTGGCTTATTGTTGCTTTAGGATGCATGCTTTTGTGTCATTTTATAACTTTGTTTATGGTGCATTGCATGCATCTAATATATTGTAATTTCTATATTTTTCTAGCAATTGTTCTTCCAGTTTTTCCTATAAAACGTTTCAGATTTTTTCTTTTTTATAAAAACTGATACTAAATCTGCATTTTTATCTTTTTCATAGCTCAGGTTTCTGTGTTCCAAAAGATTTCTCGTTCTCCTGTACCTTCATCCAGAAAAAACTTGCAAAGTTGAAGGTGAAATGTAAAGGTCTCATGTTGTCAACAGATATTCAAAGCTTGTTTCTTTGCTCACTTGCCCATTACATTTGCCTGCTCCCTAGTTCATGCAGTATTATTTGTTACCTTTCCAAAGTTCTTAGACTAATAGCAGGCAATCAACAAAGTGTACAGCTCAATACTGTTGATATTAAGTTTTTTTTTCTTGCATACTTTTTTTTAACTGCTGTAGAGCTTTTGTGTATGCTGATGACTTTTTTCTGTAGATAGTACTGGTTTTACATGTTTCAATATTGTTTCTTCAATTTCTGGAAGCTCTTGTTATCAAATGAAACCATAATTAAAGATTTCTGGAACATGGCAAACTGATTCAAGCCCTGGAAGATGCTGTTCTTAATTGAAATTGACGCAATTTGGGTGAAGCTTAATATGTAAAGCTCAGAACTTCACCCAATTTGAGAAAACATGATATGATGCCTATTGTTGGGGCAAGGAAGTGAAACTTCTCTAACAAAAAATTCTTCAGTACTTAGAGCTGGTAGAAAACAAGAGTAAAACTGTTTAAAATTCTTTTGTAAATCTTGATGCACTTGAAGTTGAACAAGAACAATTTTAGAATTGTTTGAATCTGAGCAAGAAAAGTTCAAGTAAAAAAGATAAAGAGATGAGATTTTTAGATGATTTAATTCGATTCAAGAGCCTATGTCCACTCCTAAGTTTACTAGCTTGAACGCCACTCAACAAACACTTTATTGTCACGATAAGGTAAAGAAAACCAATACAATTGATCATTTTTACAATAAAAATATGACCAATGTTTTATACTCGATTGCCTAGCGTTATGGTCACACTCCATACTCTACAACATGGAGTTGGGGCTAAAGGAGGAAAAATAAAAAAGGGTAAATCCTCACATAACAACTCTCTTTGAGAGACAAAGGATACAAGTCTTAAGATGGACAAGCTATGTTGCTCAATTGTAAATGTAGTGAAATGTATCAATATTGGTTTAATCATATTTGAAAGAAAAGAATAAAAAACTTTAGAGATGAATGAATAATGTTTCAACACTAAAAACCTTTGAAGAGCTTTTCTTTGTTTGCCAATGAAAGTTCAAACAAAGTTTTAGCTTTATATGATTTGAGCAACTAATAAAAATACTCAATTAGAGAGTTTAAGACGGCCTAATGATATTGTGGTAGCAAACAATGATAAGAAAATCTATGATTTTATCACTATCAGACACCCACTGTATATCAAAAAGTGATGTAATGTACGTAATTCTTTAGTTAGGTTTGTTAGCTTGCAAAGGTTATCTATTCAACTATATGTAATGTATATTTTTAAAAACATGATATCATATTTTAGTCTTGAGCTCCTATTTTGTAAATTTGTTAATATCATTAACTTTGTAGGCAATTCAATCAACTAAGTATATAATATCTTAATCTTGGGTTTCCTACACATATTTCAGTACAACAATTAATCTACATAACAATGTAGAGGTGACATATATGTATTGTATATAAATAATTATAAAAAATGCATTAGTCTTCAAAATTTATATTACTTTATCGATGCACTACCAACAAGTCTAACATACTTCGCAAAATGATCTAAACATTCCATATGTTATGATAAAATATGATATATTTAGTTTAAACTTCAAGAAACACAAAATTTTCTTAAGTGATTTCTTTTTTAAAAAAACTTTTGCATACATGAATTTATTTCAAGTAATAAAGATGACATGTAAATAAGATATATGTAAAAGTAATTTACAAAACCATCTAACAAAATTTCCCAACCTTCTTTTAATCATTCCATGTTGATTTTCTTGAATCATCTAATTTTAATCTTACTTTGATATGATAGTCACTTATGGCTTACTCTTCCTTACATAATTGTCAAGTGTACTTTCTTGATTACCAATCTTATCTACTCTACAATCAATCAACTAGGTGATCCAATAACAATTAACTCAATTAGATTGTTATCATCAAAATTTTTTTTGAATAACAATAAGCACATGAGACTAACACTTATTTCGCATTGTATGCTCATTTATGCATGATGATGATGCTTTAAAATCCTAAATTCCAAAATTTATTAAAGGTTTAATAGATCCAATCACAACTTTGAATATAGAATTCAAACAAATCAAATAGGATGATAAACTAACCATTTATTTTCTTGTTAATAATACAATCTAATAGATTATATCTATCTCCCATTCATATTTGCCAAGTTTAATCTTATGGGTTTTTTATTTATTATGCTTAGTTTCAAATTAATTAAAAACCGAATTTTATCTTTATAAAATATTATTGTTTATTTATTTGTTTAAAAATAAAAATATGTTTATTTAAAAATTTTAAAATAAATAGCCAATCTAATTTAAATAAATTATTAGTATAATATACCACATTCTTTTGTTCAACTATCACGCAAAGGCAGAGTAAGGCAAAACCAGCAGAATACACACGATACACCAAACGGCTTTCGTCTTCCAAGCACACTACGCGGTATCGTCACCTGAGCGACTCCATCCATTACTCACCAAAAGAAGACGATCACCGTCTCGAATGAGCCTCACGTCGTCGACATCCGCCCCGTCCTCCGCCACCACCCTGTCAGGCCGGAACCCGAACTTCTTCGCCCCAATCGCCAGGAGCTCCTCCAAGGTTCGCGGAACGAGCACGAGCTTTGCGGAGGCATCCGGCTTCTCCGGGCAGCTGATCGTTATTCTTACAGGAGGCTGATGCCCATGCCCGTGCCCATGCCCTCCGTGACGGCGTTGCACGGAGTGGTAACCAAAACCGGCCCTGAGCTGGGACGAACCGGACGACGCGACCGGGCTGCCGCCATTGTCGGCCTGGGCGGCGGACATGATCCCGAACAGCGAGTTCTGGAAGGTGGTCGAAACCCGCCTCCCATGGCTCGTCTCTCGCGGTAGTGCCGGCTCGCTCTTGAACCGTCCCAGAAAGCCGGGTGCCGAGAAGGAGGAGGGGTGGGGGTCTCCTTCGTTGTCGGGTTGGGACGGTCGCTTGGCGTCGAAGAGAGCAACGATCTCTTGGTGGCCCTGCTGCTCGGCGAGGTCGCACGGAGTCCACCCGTGGACGTCCCGCTTCTCGACGTCGGCTCCCTTTGCGAGGAGAAAGCGGACCATGTTGACATTGCCTTCGCAGACCGCGAGGTGAAGGGCCGTGCTGCCGTCGCTGCGGGGGAGGGTCACGTCGCCGCCATGGTCGACGATGTCCTTCAGGAGCTCGATGCTGTTCTGCTCGGCCGCCGTGCAGGCGTACTGGGCGACGTCGCCGTGGGAAAGGGCGGCACCATTGTCAATGAGCATCCGTATCACCGGTTCATGGTTCCCGAGGACGGCCTCCCATAGGGGAACGCTGCCATGCGAATCTGCAGAAGGTTAGGGACGACACATTCAGCTCAATTTGTAAATTAATTACGAATTTAAAAGATAATTTGACAATATATATATATATATATATATATATATATATATATTTAAAAAAATTATGCTTGTCAAAGTGAAGTCTGTGATAAAAAAAAAGTATATTAAAAAATAAAATTAAAAAAATTAAAAATTTGATTTGAGAAGCAAATATGTATTAAGATTTGACCAAAAATAAAAATTTAAAAATCATAAAAAAAATTTTAAAAAAATGATAAATTTAATTCTAATGGTCTAATTAGATTTAATATCAATACTATAAGTTGGACAAAATGATAATCTAAAAAAACTTATAAGGGACTTAAAGGTTCAGGAATACACATCCCCACTCTCGAAACCTAAAGCAATTGTGCCATATAAGGTATGATCAAATATCGTACAACGAAAAATATACTTAACTTCTAAAGTCAATTACTATGTTATATGATCTAGTAGATGAAGGATTTTATCTAAGGCTTATGTAGTACCAAACAAACCAATCAATCACAACATTTGAAGATATTTACAAATCTTGTAAGAATAAATTCATCAAGAATCCTCTCGATAGAGGGGCCAATATTACGAGAAAACATTTATCACAATCAAGTAAAATTAATACTTCTTTGTGAATGCTTGTTCGTCAAGAGAAACATGAATAGAAATAGAAGAAATATATAACCTAATTAAGGGAGAACTCATAACCGAGAAGCTCTACTATCCTTAGTTTCCCTCAATGGAGAAAATTTATAAATTGGGTTTGAAGTTTTTTTCAAGTTTTTGGTTGATTTTTCAAACCTTATTGATTTAAAAGGGAAATTATTTCCTTCTTTTGTCTTGAGCAAAGTACAATGACATGAACTTCTATTCTTTTGAAGAAATATCAAGCTTATAGAAACTATAAAATTGACTACGAGCTTTCTCTGCTCTACATCAATCTCTTACCAAATGATCTCCGTTGTCTTACTAAATCTCTCATCTCTATATTCATATAAGTACTACTTATTCCAAAAATCATGTTATCTTCATATACTTCTTTTTTCCACATTTGTAGTTCTCTTAAATCTAATTTAAACAGAATTAAATTAAAAATTCATAAGACATTTGATGAAATAACAAACAAGAAAATATCACTAATTGGAGTAAAAGAAGCAACAATTTGAGAATTCAAAAGCATACCAAGGCTGTTTGGATCTGCACCATAATCTAGCAAAAGAATCACACAATTAAGATTTCCTTTTGATGCTGCCAGATGCTGCTTACCACAAAAAGGAGAAACATGTTTAGCTTTTTTTCACATAATATAAGAAGCAATGATTAACAAAACTACAAAGATCAACAGATTCCAAACCAAGGCTGTGTGTCCATTGGCATCCGATTCATTCGGATCTAAGCCGCGCTTTAGAAGTCGATGCAACAACAGATCATCTCCTCTGGTCACAGCAAAACGAAGAGAAAGAGGCAAGTCTGCTCGTCCCCGAGCAAGTGTGTTCTCAGTTTCCCTCAACACTCCCACCATGATAGGGTCATTCCACTCTTTTAGGTGCTGAAACACCAAAAATGACATCAATTTTGCTTTAAGGAAAAATATATATTCTGCAGCACAAAATGTTCTATGGACAATATAAGTGGATGAACCTGAAGTAGATTGTTCATAATTATTGTTCCATCTCCAACGTTCGACTGAACAATACTGAGGAACGATGTTCGGTTTAGACGCAACAATTGGCACAACTTTTTGGTTCGAGCCGTGAACAATTGTGGTCTATAGCAAAGCACTCCAATTTCTCCAATAAGATCTCCTGAATTTAACTCTCCAACTACCTGTTCGAATCATTTGGTTGGATTCAGTTGTATACAAACTTCAAAACAATATGGTGAATTTTCAACCAGAAGAAGAGCTTGCCTGCTCAATTCCATTCCTGCGTTCTATCAGGTCCTGCAGCATCAATTTTGTTAGGCATAAGAAGAAAGAAACTTATGGAGATGGATAATTATTAAGTCTAATATTAGAAGAGCATAGCCAAGATCCCTTTTCAACAAGAGTAATGCTTAGACTCACCACACTACCAGTAACTAATATGTAGAAGTCCGTTGGTGCTTCATTCTGCAGGATTACATCCTCTCTTGGGGGGAAATACTCAGCTTTCATCTCTGATACCTTTAGGTAAAATGGGCAAAATAAGTAATTGATAAGATAACAAAATCTGAATTGACAACAAAAAAGCTCACTTGAAATGTTTTACCAGTTGGAAAAGCAAATCATCAGATACTCCTTGAAACAAGTAAGCTTTTTGGACAAGATTATAAAAAAGGTAGTGAGAGATGCTTGATCTGATGGCTTTTGGAAGCGCATCAAGAGTTTCCTGTTGTTGAAGGCCCTCAGAGTCCGTTCTAAACTTCAGGCAGAGATGTGCAAGCATTTGCTCCTGGAGTCGAGGCGGAAGTTGGTTTCGTTGAGCAAATCCAGAGGCAGCTTGAATTGTATCTCTCTATATGATATACAAGACATCCAAGAAAAGTTATATGATTTCTTTATGATAACTTGTGTGCACCTCCATAAAAAATCTTTATGGTAGAAAACTCACAAACTTCCTGGTTCTACTTGTACCATGTACAACCAAATTAGTCATGTTTCCAATTAGATATGATGTGAGTCCAAGATTGAAGAGCATGTATAGGATGTCAAAAATCATCTCGCTGCTGTTTTCAGCATGCAGATCCCCATAACCTACAGTTGTAAGAGTAGTAATTGACCAATACATTGCTGTAACATATCGAATCCATAAGCTTTTGCTGTGGAAGTCAGGCATTGAAGAACCAATCCAAGTCATGCTTGGATCATGATATCTTGCAGCAAGCAGGTAATAGAAGCACGCCGCACAGTGGACAGCCAATAAGGTGACCTGCAATTAACGTTGTGCCAAACTTACCTGGATTGAACTAATTGTTAGTATTAGAAAAAAAGTCATTGATTACTAACACATATTAGCTTTATACAGCGAACCCAGAAGTAGTTGAAGTGCCTGTCCTTCTCCAATCTGGAGGCCAAAAAATAAACATGAATCAGGAACTGTTAAGAGAGAAAAAGTTATATAATGATTTTATAGGCAATGGGGAAATCATATCCCTTTTTGATGTATGCTGGAGATTATATGTTTTAACACCAAATACTAACAAGAAAACTCTGTCCACATCGTGTCTCCTATGTGAAAAATGAAGGCAAAAAGAACTCACATTAAGCAAAATTGTTATTTCAAATGAAAAGAGACTATTTGAAAAAGAACTCACTGTTTTGTAGCTTGCAAACAATGAAGCAACAACAGACAAATGTTCTGAAGGCGATACTACTTTGCCTATATGCCTTTTTCTTTAAAAAAAATAAAACAACCAGCTCTCATATAAATTAACATCGAACTCGAAAAGGCCATCAAACTGAAATCATGAATGCAATGTATGTGCAATATAGAACCTTTTCCTACTTACCCAGTACAAAACAAAGCGATTATAGCAAGGGTTGCAAAACTCAAAAGGAAGAAAAGCTTTAGACAGCAATACACATGACTTGATCAAGAAAAGCATACCGTGCGAAGAGCGAACTAACTCTTCGAAGCCGCCATAGACGAAGCATGTTAAAAAATCCAAAAGACTGCAGCTTTTCGGGCATCATTCTGCGGGGAATTTCGGAAGGGATAGTGGAAATAACATCGAAAACACACCAGGTGGATAAGTACTTCTTTGCAATCTCCTTGGGGTCATCTACGAGCACATAAGTGATTCTGTCATGGTAGGCTACAAAGAATGTCAAGATAATATCCATGGCAAAAAACCCATTCACAACATTATCAGCAATAGACAGAGATCCTGATGGCTTCAAGAGAAACCCAAACTCAAATGGAGACACCCAGGCACTGTAGACAACCAGAATTATCAGAAAAGTCTCCCAAGATCTGCACATTTTTGATAAGCGACATGAGTATTAAGTCCAGGCTACTTAACAAGAAAAGAAAATATAATGACTCCATTTCCGTTGGGGTATATGAGTACTAATCCACAGAATCGCTCATAATTGAATCAAACAAATGGGTATCTTCCATTTAAGCACATCTAACTTTTACCCCAAACATCAATATTTGTCCTTCGTCGAAGAAATATTAAATTGATTACAAAACAAAACCAAAGGCCAGAAAAGTTGCTAAAACACAAGAAAACAACACGAAATGATTACAAATTCGTCCCTCAAACAACAATCCGGGTCCTTCATTTGAAATATAAAATAAAAAACATAAAACGTGGGAAAGGGAGACAGGCAAAGAAGGACGTCACCGGTATCTCTTGTCGCGAGGCGAAATAATGAAGGGTCTGAGCTTAACTTTACGGGTGGTCCTCTCACCAAGAGCCGGAAGCACGCCGCTTGTTATGCTACAATGGCTTGCATCCCTTCCAATATCCATTTCCCCCTTACGCCAGCACGTCATTGGCACAAGAAAGGACCCTTTATCCTCCATTTCCTGCCGTCGTTAAACAATCGATATGCTGCTCAGAAATACCTCGTTCCGAACATTGCACCCACTCTCTTCCTTGAGTCTCCTCCCTCGTGACCAAAAACGCGGAGAGGAGAAGAAATGACTAATCCCGCCATGGCAAAGAGAACAGCCTCGGTTTTGTTTACCCGTTTCTCCATTGCCTCATCTCCTCCATTGCCCACCCAGCGCCCGGAAATGACGCCGAGTCGCCTGTAAACATCTCCAACGCACGTTTTGATTTCACGTCGCATACTGTTTGTTTGGCGCTTTGAAAAATAACCTATACATATATATATATATATAGGTTGATGTGAAAAATTTTTAATGCCAAAAATGGTCGAACTAATAAATAAAAAACATGTATTCTTAGATTAAGATGATCGCATTAGAATGAAAACAAGAAGTAGAAGAAAAATTGAAAAAATATAAAGGAAAAACACCAAGTCAAGAAAAATCGTAGTGATACAAAGAGCTACGTTAGGATGAAAATAAGTATGATATCTTTCTTTTTATCTTCTTTCTTTTCGAGTAAGTTATTTAGGGTTGGATGATCAACCTTGTTTATTGGTCTCTTAATAGTATGAGGTGGTTAACTTTATACTTATTGGGTTTTATGACGGGATAAGGTGTTTTTACTTATCCTTTAATTGTTGTTGTTAATGATATTTATATATTTTACAAAGTGTTGTGGTTATAAAATAAGATATTTGATTGATACAGAGAATATATTAATATGAAAGATATGGTAGACATTCATATTAAAAAATAACTTAAGGAGGTTTATTCAAGTGATTAGTGAAGTGTGGTTCAGTAAGAGGAGTTAGTGAGTTGTTGAGAATAAAAATTTTGATTTTTTATAAAAATATTTAAAGAAATAGTTTAAAAATATTTTTAAAAGAGTTAAGTAAATCTATAAAAATAATTTTGTATACATTTTAATTTTTTTTAAAAAATGTTAATTTTTATAAAAATTATGTAATTGAAAAATCAATAATAATTGAAATTATACACCGATGATTTTTAAGTGATTCGATTTGAAAACAAATCTACATACACCACCGACAAATATCAAGCAAAAACAAACATTTAATATAAGTTTTTTGTCAAAAGATGCGTATGTTAAATTCTCACAACAGCGAAACAAAATAAACAGGTTATTACAGTCTTACAACGAAATAAAATACAATCGAAACAAAATATTTGATGACATAAAATTAAAATCAATATAATCAAAATCATATATTTAATGAAATAATTAACGAGTAATACTATTTTAATTAAATCAATTAATAATAAAAAAATTTAATTACTTAACTGATTTGAGAAGAAAGCCAAATTTAGGAGTTTGATGACTGAGAGATACAACGTATGAAAGCTATGATGAACATGGGCTACTAATGGCTCGTATGTTGTGGCTGAAAAAGTTTCTTTTTATTGTATAAAAATTCATTAAAATTAAATTTGTTCATGATTTCTCTTATTTATAGACATATTCTAAAAGCTAAAAACACTTGCCAAACACATTAAATAGCTCTTATTGTTCCATTCATATATTTTAATTAAAAATTTATTATTTAATTAAAAATTTCAATGGCTTGAAATGACGACAGAAAGAGCCGTTGTGCAGGAGCCGCTTGATTGGAACGTTCAGGACCGTTCAATTGCGAAAAATATGCGATTGAATAGATAAAATTCAACAGGGGACGTTTAGAAATAAGATTTGATCAGGATTGTTAAATCTGAATCTTGATCGAATAGTTAGAATTAGATCCTATGCACAAAATAAGCATACAGCATGCAATCGCAAACTTGCGCGATCGAACGAAGGATATCATCAGGAATTATAAAAAGCAGTTGAAATCAGGATCGTTCGATTACGAAGTTGCACGATTGGACGGCTCTAGTTACTCTCGCATTTCGAAAAAATACCGCACAAAAATAAAGATTTGGTTTAGTCCCACATTGCAAAGGAGAACAAAGATATATTGTTTTTAAAGTTTTGCATAATTATTTATGGCATCTTATTCAAGGTTGGCTGCCTCCTAGTTCACTCGGGAGGTCATGAGCCGTGTGGCTAGCGATCCATTACCCTTGATTTATGGATGCAAGATTAATTACCCAATCACATACATTTTTAATCGAGTTTGGGATTAATTTCTTGATCTATTAATTGTACTGAATATGTTTAAGAAGAGTTATTGTACTTAATTGGTTTATTAAGTTTAAAATTTTTTAGTAACTAATTAGTATTATAATAACATATTTTTGTAATAGATTAATTAAAATTTTGAAAGATAGGATTAAGATAAGATAAATAAAAAAGGATTAAAAATATAAATATTTTTTACGATAGTTTTTAATTTAATTTGTATGTCTTGTAATAAATATTTCAATTAAACTTAATATTTTAAACAAAATAAAATTAAAATACCTAAGATAAAATTCAAGATGTATCTCTTAATGGTTTATTATTCCAATCAAGATAGTCTTTATGAGATTCCACATTTACTATTATTTTTTATATTCTTCTATAAATACAAGAATCAATTATCTAAAATCTAAAAATTCATTTAAACAAATTAATTAGAATATTTAAGATTTATTATCATCAAACAAAATACTATGATTAGGAGTCAACAGTATAACAATTAACAAACAAAATTGAACAAAAATTATGCGGTAGAAGCAAACCCTAAGCCTATTAGAAAATCGAAGCTTTGCTTGCTTAAGTCGAAGAGAGCATTAACAATTCTACTAAATTTAGTGCACACCACATCAACATGCTCCATTTTGCTTTCCTGCTCTAGGCTTCTAAAATCACATTATGTGCTTGCGAACATGTAAACTAGACATTTTCAAAGATTCTTCTCCTTTCCATGAGACCAATTTCAAGCTGTTTGAATTGAAAGAGAGAAGGGCGTGATCCAAGCCTAGCCGTGTCAGGCGATGCACTTCCATGTTAGGGAATAATTGCATGCCAAGCAAATTTAGAAAAACTCAGTCTAGTCTCTTGAAGATGTGTATTGATCCATCTGTGTTATTGCACCAAGTGCAAGTATTACCAATAAAACAAATGTCACATAAATTGGCTTGGCTTGAAATAAGGTGATCATAGATCCAGACTGAGAGTCTTCCTTCCAATTGTCTATGGGCCTCTGAGCCAAACAATCTCTATTCTTCATGCTCTCAAGATGTAGAAGGAAACAACCACTACTTGTGTACAATATTTTGACTCTCTTTAGATGATCCCACCTCCTTATTAGGACGCAGGCACTCTAAAGGAACTTAAATCAAACTTGTGAATGACCACTTGATGAGCACAAACTCCATGAGAAAGCATAATCACTCCATGATGGATATGTGATACATCCAAGTTTTGAGGTCTTGTTATGGCACTGTAAGCATCTCCAATATTGATCCAATTTGAATTTATCCTACCCAAATGGCCGCCTGACAATGCTTCCTTGAAACTTAAAACAGTTTTATTTTGTAGCATTCTCGGCTTGGCCTCCCATTTGTAGTCCAGCTCTAGTTGTGACATTTACACAAGCATCTTGTGTGCATTGAACAACATAGCTTATGCACATTAGGCACATCATTTTTGAGTTTCGCAGTATATTTCGTTGTGCATATATAACCAAAGAATCCAAACATCAAATATTAGACATGGATACACAGATCTTGTCCTTGCCATCAAAGTTACCTCTGGCTTTTCCTCTTGTTGATGTTTCAAAATGGTCATCATTCACAAGCTTTTTCTACTTGGCATAACTGCAGGAAGCACCTGCTGTGGTCGAGTCAATTTATGACAAAAGGATTGCTGGTTGCCCTGGCGGTGAAGGAGGTAAAAATACCTGTGTTTTTAGAACATCTGACGCTTGTGACTTTCACATCCCATTCAGGCAACTGCCACGGATTGGTTGAACGACAATCATCCGTCGTCGTCTCCAAACATTGCTCATGTTGGTGACTTTCTAGAGGATGAGCATGATGTTGTGCGGTTCTGGCTCGAGGTCAATCCACATGAATGCCCTGTTTGCTTCCAATACTTTGCGGTAAACAAACTATCATGACCCTACCATAAAGAGGAGAAATTTTCCTTATAATCACATAGCCTTTTTTTCGGTCATCTTCCCCAGGTGAAGGTGATCAGCCCCGGAGGACCTCCACTGAGCAAGGTTTGATCTCTTCTTTTATTTTTTTTTTTTGAGAACAAGTTTCGTCTAAAATGATTTCTTCTGCTTCTTATCTTCCTTCTGTTGTGATTTCCTTCAAGAATTATGCTCGAATTAGTGACATTTGTTGATTTGTTATTTTATTTTTCTTAGAATTTTTTTTACAATAATGCAGTAGATTTAATTGAATCAGCTTAATATAATATAAAATTTAAATTAAAAGCTAGAAAATATTCCACTGTCACAGAAGGGTATTAGTTCAGGTTTTGAATTAAAAAAAGAAGTCAAAAGCTTTATTAATTTGAATATTTCTAATTTTTTTTTAAAATTTTTACAAATAGTGACGTCTAGTAACAGTCAAACAAATGTTTCTATAGTTTAATATGTAATCTTTATCAAGACCTTGATTTTGGTCTGTTCTGCATGATATTAGGATTATATTTTAAAATTATTGCAGGAAAAAATAATAATAATTATTATTTTAGTGAGGAGATTCTTGATGAAATAAACGATGATTAGAAATCTACAACAAAAAACATTTTTAATTAATGACGGAGTCCAAGAACTTCCAAAATGGCTTGGGGAACCCGGTCAAGATCGGCGGCTTGAAGAACCGGCCGAGAAAACCGTTTGTGACTGGTCAACAAAGGTAAGTAAGCGGTGTCCTTGCGTCATAGGACCGGCTACAATGGGTGGCTTCAACCGGCTGCCAGCGACAGTGGAGTGTAGGCAAGCGAGTATTAATAGAATGGGGAACAGGTAAAGACCAACTCAAGAAAGGATGTGGAAAATATCCAAAGAATCCAAAACTAAAACTAATTTACAAATATACCTTGAAAGCATTTTCCAATGTAAAAAAGTTTCTTTTTTGTGCTCTTGCCTTATGGAGCAATCTTTACTTCAGTTTAGAAGTTTGTAATCAATAAATGACTTTAGTATTTGAGGTTTATTATTCTACAATTTGCAAACTTTAAATCGATTTTATTTCCGATAAAACAATTTTAAAAATTTTATTAGTATAAATGTTTTACAAAAAATAAATTTTTAGTAAATGATTTTTTAAAATTATTTTCTAAATATTGATCAACTTTTTTTATTCAGGAAAACACCATAGTGGAATAAAAGTCCAAAAAATACTATGGAAATTTTTTTTAATTACATTTTTCAAATAACTTGTCAATAAATAAATTATCTTTTTTTGTTATGACAACTCTTTAAAATAAATTATCATTCTTTTACCTTCTAAAGAATTTTTTAAATATGATAATGACATACAATATGTTTTGTGTAATTTTCTCACATATAGTTTGTTGTTTAAGAGGCCTAACAAGTTTTTTAGTCTATAATGGGGGTATGACAAAGTCGTGATAATTAAAATTAAAATACAGTCAAATAAGATATTAAAGTTGGATTGAAACATGTTAAAATATTGTCACATTTAATAAACTAATGAAAATATAATATTTTTAATAAAGTAGATGTATGTAGATAAATTTATTTTTAATTTTTTAAAATAAAATAAAATAGAATTAATAATACTAGCAAATATTTTGAAAAATTTAATTGTGTATCACGTGTTGGATATAATACCTAAGGTCAAAATACAGTACTTTTTAAATAAGTATATTGAATTATAGAAAAATAAATTTTAAAAAAAATATTATTGAAGAATTTGTAGCAAGTAGTATTAAAACCAAAAAAAAAAAAAGATACAAAGGAGATTGTTTTTATAAAATATTAAGTTTTTATAGTCAATCTAGCAATAGTGTGATGCTTGACTAAAATAAATATGAGTTTATTATTAAGTAAAGTATCAATAGAAAAATTAGCTTACAATAGACAATTCTTTAAAAGTTTTAGTAGAGAAATACAAAGATATGTCATCTTAAATTAGAATTAAATTAGAAACATTTTATGTATTATATTTAAAATCATAATTTTTAGATGTCAAAATATCATTTAAAATAAAATATATTTTAATTGATATCAAATAATTAAAACAAATAACATAGATCATCAATAACACGATTTAGTAAATTTGGATCAAAACATTATAATATTAAAATCTTACCTCTTATGAACATTATGATTTAAGAATGAATAAAATAAAATTTAATAACTATCAAGTATTGTATTAAAAAAAGATAATATATTATTGTTAAATTAAATATAAAAAAAGAACTCTTAAAAAAATGACTCAAAAAAATTCTAAATATAGTAATATTAGATAAATAATATCATATCCTAACAATGAATAAATTTTAAATTATATATATATACGATTATTTTTTTAAAATATACATAAGATCAATTTAGGTCTAATTGACAAGTTATGTATAAGACATTATATGCATGAAATTCGTTAGGAATTCTAACAAGAGACATCAAACAAATAGTATTCTAGTCAAGTTGAAGAGAAAGACTCGACCAAAGAGTCTTTGTCGAATTTCTTTTGAATATTCTCTTGTAACCAAGAATGATTTAATAGTATAATTGACAATAAAACTATGACCTAGCAATGATAAGGCCTTTAGAAATGAAGTCAATAAACATCTCCCTCATCCATCGAACTCAAGGGTAGAAAAATTCCACGAGGAACCACAAAACTTCAAATCACCAACAAACAATCACTTGCCCTTTTTTCCATGCTTTAGTCAGCAAGGTCATCATGGAATGACCATTATACCCTTCTCCCGTTTCCCCTATTTAAATATCAGCAATTACTTGAAAAAAAATCCCTAACTAATTATTTCATCATCAATTGAAAAAGGGGAAGAGAGAGATAGGGATAGAGCGAGAGATGGCCGAGTTGCAGAGATCGACGGAGACGTTCCGGAGATCGGGCTCCTCCGGGCTGGTGTGGGAGGATCGGCATCTCCCCGGAGAGATGAACGTGAAGCCGAAGACGGAGGAGCTGGATGATTCCAATATTGCCCTCCGGCAGTGCCACAGCGTCGGCGTCGTCGGCATGATGAGAAGAACTCGATCGAGCGGTGGGGGAGGCGGTGGAGGAGGAGTCAAATCTTATCGCACCGATCAGGTAGCGCCGGCGGTAGACCCGCCCTCTCCAAAGGTCTCGTGCTGCGGCTTCTGCGGAGACTTCAGGAAGTCTGGCGGGTCCGCCAAAACCGGCAAGACACGCCGGCGTTGAATTCTCGACGAAGAAAATCTGAAAAGAAAAGAAACGGGGATCGTCTGCGTGCTTTAGTCTTTTGTAGGTCATGTTTCGTGTCGTGTTTGTTCATAGAATTTTCGTGTCGGTGCTTCCTCTTCTGTAAAATGATATATTCACATTTTCTTTTTAAAAGCTGAGCTCGGTCATTATTTTAGTTTCATTTGATTTTTTTTGTTTAAAAAAATAATAATTTTTTGAATAAATATTTGATAAATTACGAGAAATATAATAATAAAAGCACAAAAGGAGCCTAGTCATGTTACAATTTATAACTTCTATCTAATATTATTTTATAAATAATAACAAAAATATAATATTTAAATAAGATATATCCATAAAACATATATTTTTTATATTTTTTTTAAATAAGGTGAGCACAAATAAACTAATTATAAAAAACAAAACAATGATTTTTTGGTTTTTTAAAATTCAATGATGTACCCATTTTACCATTAATTTGAATACAATTTAAAAGAATTATATTTAAATGTACTTTAATTAATTTTACTAAAATTTATAACTCCTATCTAATAGCAATTGATAAAGATAAGGTGATAAAAATAAAATAATTATAAAAAAAGAATTTATTTAAAAAATATAAATATTTAAAAATATAATTATTTTTAATTTTTTTTAAAACTGGAGTTCTACGTGAAGGAAATAATTGCAAAACACAAATAAGAAATTAAAATTTTCATCTTCATTTAAAATCTACATTATATCATCCCCGCCGCCGTTGACGACCACCACGCCGTCATCATTTTAAAGAATTCCACCGCCATTGACTCCTCCAAAAGCTAAAACATAAAACGAAACGGGGAATAAATAAAATTTACCATAATGAAAATCTCAGATTATACTTAAATATTCGTTATGAGTTTATAAAAAAAAAGTCATTTTCATTGAAAAAATGATTTTCTTTAATGCCATTATTGTGACAAAAGAAGAAAATTTTTTAAATACAAATATTAGAGTTTTTAATACATAATTTTAATTGCTTTAAAACTAGAAATATTTTACATAACTGCAGCAATTTGTTTTACATAATTTATACAATTTAATAAAAAATAAAAACCAACCATATGGAACAATAAAGAACTAAATATTAATTTGATGCGATTTTCATTTAATATTAAAATTAATTAATAAAATTTCTTTTAACATGTTAATAAGAAAATCTTTGAAAAGAGTTTCACAAGATTAATTAATTATCTCATTATTTTTTAAAACTTGCAGAATTTTTATAATTAAGCATAATTAATAACTTTTTTTTATAAAGATAATTTATTTTCATGTGTTTCTACCCTACAACGCAACTTTTCTATTACTTTTATCACTAATAGAGATGATAACTCGCATTCATACCATTTAATCCTCCATGCCTCTCGCCCTAATTATAAACAAACAAAGAAACAACTACAGATTTAAGTTAATTCGATTAAAACTCGCCCAATTGCCATTCACAATTCACCAGCTTCAATCCCTACATTTTTAATTCAATGTCTCCCTCTTCAATCATCGTTTCAAGCAAAGCAAATGTATCTTACTACACACTATAAAAGGTTTGAAATTTCAACTAGAAAACAATTGTAGCATCAACTTCACAACTTAAATGCACAAATTATAAGCAAAACATGACCTGTGAGGTCCTGAAGAGTCGAACGCAATCGATATCACAGATATTTTCTCGCGAGAGCTCGAACTTTCGTGTCAAAATGCGAGGATGTGATGCGTGAACCCGGAAGATAGAGAGGATTCAAGAGAATCTGCAGAGATTTCAAATGAAAACAGTTGTAATGTTTCAGTGCAATGCAAAAACATGCAGCATTTTTGGTTCAGGTAAAGGAATGAAGCAATGGAACAGTAGTTATGTGGAAAGAATTCATCTAGTTTTCCACTGTTCCATTATATTAATTGCTTAGCAAATGGGTAAATAACATGGAACTCAACAATGAAGAAGACAAGCATTGCTTGCTCAGTTAAGGTTGAATTAAAGAGGCAAAAATGAGGCTTGATACAAACTTTTAAGCACCCATTTGGTAATCAATAGTTAACGGGTTTAACTAAGTCACCAATGTTACATTACCACTTTATACTCTCCCTTTGAAAAACAAATTGTATGCCAAAAACTAAATATGACACACAAAGTCCTTATAAAAAAATTATTTGAACAAACTAAGGTTCCTATTGTTTAGTTAACTGCAGAATGGCACCTTTAATATGGTGTCGAAGGCTATTAAAGACTGCAATGAACTAAGCAACTTAGTATTAAAGTGCTTGTAAGCTACCATTGGGATGAAGAGCTTTTGTGAAAAGGTGGAAGAAAGCCTCCCAATAATAAACTATACTATATAACACACTTAGTGAGAGGGAGTCTTGTACAGTGTATTTGTCTGCACTAGTAGTTCTCCAACATGGGGAACCTTTTAATCTCAATGAACGGTTGAGATCATATAAATGTTTCTCCTCTTGCTATTTATAGACTTAGCAAACAATTAATATCTATCATCATAATTGGATTTTTCAAATTTTTTTTATTCAATTTTTGTATCATTAACGTGGAATTTTTCCTTATAACAATATATGTAGGGAGAACTGCAACAATTACTAACATCATCATCATCCAAGAATCATGTTAACATTCACTACAACAGGTGGTATAGCTGATTGAAGCGTACTGAGCTTTTCCCTACAGAGAAGACTTAATTCACAAGACAATGTTGAGTTCATCAAGAGGAAAATGTAGAAACCAAAATCAGTAACCATATTGAATTATAAACTAAATGCAATTTGCTGTTCATTTCTTTAGTCAGAACTTTGTTATTTAAGCAGCACATATTAGAAAAGATTGTTGTTCACAATATTTTAAAGATTATTATTGAATTTGTTCTTTATTCTGTGATTGGATTCAAAAGCAATATATTAGCTCATTAGATTAATTGCACAAATACATTATGGCAGATATTATTTTAGTATGTGCATATAAATACTCAACCACCACAAAATATGAGAAACTCATTGACACTTGGTGAATGAAAATGTAATATCGAAACCATCCTTTGGGTTCAAAGGAGAAATTCATCATGCGGTGGTTCTAAATTGTTAAACTTTTTTAAGTGTTAGTGATCAGTGAGGATTGAAATTTATCGTTTCTTCCTTTATCTGTTATTTTCACAAATTCATGCTCTTCTTGATAGAATATAAACATAGTTTCCCTTTGAAACTTCCCTCAGTTTTATCACAAAAAGCAACTAATTTTGTTGATCAATATAGCTTATGTTTCCATCTATTAATCCAGTTCTTACTTCTAAAATCACTCTGTCCAGGTTTTGTCCAGCATAAATCTCCCAACAAGTCAACAAATAACCAATGATTCACTATAATAAAAACTTCAAATTTTCATGCAAACACTTGGGTACAAAAACAATAATCTTGTTCCAAAACATGCCCAAATTATACTAAACATTCATGCTGAATGATAACGCATTGGAAACAATCTTATTCCAGTTACTGATGTTACTACCTACATAAAATAGTTGGATAACAAGTATACCCTATCCATGCCGTTGGGTCGTGAGAAATACCTAGGTCATAACAAATACCATGACACATGTGGGCCTGAGATCCAAAAAACTTTTCAACGAGGCAATTGTCGTGGCCATTCTTGCCGAGCATGGGTTAAGCACCAGCTCGCACTATTAGACATCTTGATCAATTGCAGCTGCCCAACAGCTTGTGATAGATAATAGCGAGAGGATTATTATAATTTCTAGAGGTGTGTGAGTCGTAATAAACCCTAATTGAATACATCCCCAACCAAAACCACACAGAATACCTATGAAACCTTTAGTAAAGTACTCTAAGATCACCCCACCACCCACCCAAAAAAAAAAAAAAACAATTATCCATAAACCTACCTTTCATCTCACAAAAGTAATGTTGAACTAACGCAACTAAAGAAATTCACACCAAGAAGCAACAAAAAAAAAAAGACTCAAGAAACACAGATTAACATAGAAGAATGCATAAGATTTGCAATAAAATAGCCAACTCAAGGGAAAAATTATGGATGCACTATAAGATTTTCACCGCACACTCTGAAGGATTACGCACAGACTTTCTCCTTACAGTCTTTCTCTCAAAGCTCTTGTCTCTCACACACAAAGTGAATAGTTCTCATGCCTTAAGTTCATGATAGTTTCAAGCACAAAGAGGGAGGGTTCTTCACCTCTTCATCGGCTTTCACATCTAACTTTTTCTGACACTGGAAATCATCTCAATTCTATATCGTTCCACATGTCTTCATCTATGTACAATTTATTGAGCCCTCTGTTAGGGCTGCACATCTACATATTTCAGAATAAATGCATGTCCCCATTTGTCAACTGACTTGTCTTGATATCTAGCCAAAGGAAACTTTGTTTATATTCAACCCCATAAGAGCAAGCATATGAACAGTTCACCCATCCATAGTTGCTCAGATTCCCAGTACGAGTACAACCTCAATAGTCATAATCAACACAAAAACAGACTCCATACAGCCTTAAGAAACTTGCCATAACACATGATCAAGTTCATATAAATCTTTAGAGAACTTAGTCAAACGCTATGCCACAATGAGCCTGGAGTGCCAACGAAATTAGGAGGTTTGATGGGAAATTGAGGAGCTTAAGAAAAAAAGAAAAGCTAAAAAAACTCGAGAAAAATTTCAAAGACTTAGATTATGATTAAAGAGAATAACTGCTCTATTCCTGAAAAATTAAAACAAAACAGTCTTATCTACACTTCTTGAGCAAAAATGGAGAAAATATAATATTTGAATTGCATTAATGAATCTTCAATAGAAAATTGTCTTATTTTCAAATTTCATACGAACAAATACAACCCAAAAAGGATATGACTGGTAGACGTAACTGATGAATAAATACAACATTGTTATGTTTGACTCCATAAAATGCCCCAATTAAAAAAAACCTAGGTTATGCTTAAGAAGTATAATAGTAGTGCGCACTCTAAGAATGCTCAAGTACAAAATAACTAAGAGAGAACTTTTTTTACTAGAAACACAATTTCAATTAAGAATAGCCAAGCAGGGTAGAACCAACATAATGTGCATGCAACTGAAAAATGTAATCTCATTCAAACCAAAGGCTCGTGTTATGTAGAGAATAGCAAGTGTACCTTTATATAAAGCTCATGAACCTCTTGAAAAAAACTTTTTATTGCATCTTCATTCCGGGAATCATGTAGCAACATCAATCTAGTGTGTAAGAAGCAGTTTATCAAAGAGAACAACCAAAGAACGCACATGGTTACAAGGATGAAAAATGGACGTCAAAAAAAGGATTCATAAGCATTATTTATGACAAGTCAGCACTAATAAAAATAATCACAAGTTCAGGCTACAGTGAGTGTGTTTCACCAAGCAACTAGACTACCCTTAGAAATCATATTGCACTATAATTAGAACTTGTCATCAGAAAACATCAACTTCTCTGCTTTTAATGCTAATTTCAAATTCACATGCACCACAATTTCTGCTAGAAACAATTTAGAATGTGAAATCTAGCGGGAAAAAACTGATTTTTAAGGATATGACCAGCAGTTACATAGACAGAGACAACAAGGTCATTGAATCGATCCATTGCCTTGAAAAACCTGTAAGATAATATCAAATTACACTCTTGGCAGAAGATATATGCCAGGGACTACCAAACAAAGTCATCATAAGAGAAACATCATAGGAAAGCTCACATTGCACTTGTTGTCCATGCTAGATCTTGAACAATATCTAAAGCAGCATGTAGAATGAACTGGTGCTGGTGAGCTGCCTCTTCTTTCTAAAGCACATTTTAAAGAAGCAGAACTAAACATGTAAAAGGAAGGAAGTTCTTAACCAAAGTTAGAAGTAAAAATTTTAAAACACAACTGAGCTTGTGCAATTGTATATGCTTCATGTACAGGAATGCTGTCGACTAGAAACTCATCCTTTTTATAATGTATAAAGATAAGACAACTTATCTAACATACATGATATTTGTATGAAATACTGCTCAAGATTGACTATTCATTAATTCCTTTTCCTTCTTGTCAGCCTTATCGTGGAGAGCATCTAAAAGTTCAAACAGGTTGGTGATGCTTCCAATAAACTTAAAATTGTCTATAACACTTCTGTGATAAGAAATCGACATGCAGCTTTTTCATTTGATACTACGCTCAACATTGTATATCCTTTTACAATGCAAGGAGATCAACCTCCCAGCACCACTACCACATAGGCACAAATAAATCCCAAAATACCCTTTCAAATCAATATTTTAACTCTAATATTATGCTGATGATAAACAAAAATAAATGCACATGCATAAACTTTACAGTCCACTCACTAAATTTTCTGATTCGCTACCTATTCTTCTGCAGGTGTACATAGCAGTATAGAGCAGAACAAATGCAACACAGTTGCAAAAATGCTTAATAAAGTTAGAATTCAAAAACCCATATTTACAAAAAAAAACATATTGCCTTGCTTTCTATTTAAGACATTAACCATATGAATAGCTGAGATGAATATATGAAAAAGACAAGATATTAAGCAACAGTTTATCAATAATAACAGTTACATTACAAAGTAAAAAAGAAGACAAATTTCTTTTGCAAGTAAAAGTTAAACTGTAGTGGCCATTCAGCAAGCTCCAAACAAGAAACCATATCTTGATCAATATAGATGTAAATGATGGAAGCTAAAATGAAAAGAAAAATCAAAGAAAATAACTGAAGGGCAGAACAAAGGAAAAGAGCATACTTTAACTGTCACTCCTAGTTCGGCCTCATATATTGGAATATCATTTCTGCTAACAATGATGAAGCAAGCAGTGCTTGCCATATTCTACCGCCCCTATATACCTTATATATGATCAAAAAATAGAAAAGTAAAGTGAATAAAACAAAGAAACTATAGAAATCCTTTCAAAGATAAAGAACAAGAAGTTACTCTGTGTCACAACCTGGATGCAAAAAGAGGTACTTGAGTAGGACAAATTAAGCCAAGAGTCAAGGAAAAATAATGCAACTTTGTGTTGCAAAAGAATACACATGTCACGTGAAATGAAACTCCAAAAAAATCAAAACAAAACATTTTCACTAAAACAAGTAAAAGAAGCTTGGAAGCTGATATTTATTAGCAAGATAAATAATGCACATAACACAAGTAAAAAATACATGTTCCCAAAAATTGTAGTACTACAATGCTCCATTAACTATGATTCACTAATCAATGTCTAAAACTGAAAAAACTAAAAAAAAGCCAATACATATGTCACATGAAACGAAATAAAAGCAAAACAAAGTATTTGCACTAACAACAGTTTATAAACTTGGAACCAGAAATTTATTGGCAAAATAAATAATATGTATAAAACAAGCAACTAATACATGTTCCCAAAAACTATACTACTACTGATGCTCCTGTAACTATGATTCACAAATCAATGAAAACTGAAGATTAAAAAACAAGATATTTTGCATGAAAATGTACAATATAAAGAAAGGAATGAGATAACATAAAACATATAAGTGCTACAACATCATCCCAACATAAATACAAAGATGAAAATGCAATTAGTGATATGATTATGCAATGGCAATAATCACTTTAGCCGCTACGGCAGTGACAAGTTTCAATGACATGACCCACTGGCTACTAGCCGCTATGGCAGCGATAAATCACAAACATGTGATCCAATAACCACTGGCCGCTATAACAAGTCTCAATCATGTCACCTATTGGACATTAGTCACTATGATAGTAATGAATCTTGATCATATGATCTACTAGTTACTAACCACTATAACAACAACAAATCTCAATTATATGACCCACTAGCCACTAGTCATAATAACAATGATAAGACTCAATCATGTAACTCATTAGTCACTAACCATTATGACAATAGTAAATTTCAACCATGTGACTCACTAACCATCAACTACAAATAAGACAACACAACTCAATCTTGATTCACTAATCATTGTGTCTATTTCTAATGATAATTCAAATTATGCATTTCATATAAACATGATTCATAATTCATACAACTCTTTTCTTATCTTTTTTTAAGTAATCTTACAGTACTCATGTCATCATGTTCATGCATTTTTTAATCGTGCTAATTATCACAAACATCATTTATATTATTAATTTAATATAATGCCTTCATAAAAATATATCAAAATGCCTACCTCAATGTCTTTTTGTTTCTCGTAACAGATTACTATTATTGGTCACTAATTTTCCGGTCTTTAAAGTTAACCTATCAAGTGACAACAAGCTTTATTTTATATAAGAAATAACTCTATTTTGTAATCGAATCAACAGCACATGCAAATTAAACTTTTTAGAAACTCACCAAACTCCGTCGTTGGAAATCTCAATTTTTTTCCTCAACTTCACACAAAGAAAGCTTTAGGCTACTTAAATTTCTTTATTCTAGTCACAATAACTCAAATTCACAATTCAACCGCCAACACATCAAAACAACCACCTCGGGTTCAGCTGTCACGGCGAGCAAACCGTGCAAGGTTAGAAAAAAATCTCAAAAGGACACTTAGATTTCCTATCAATCAACATTCTACCATTTGATCCGTATGCAATCATGCAAAGGAAACAATTAAAAAAAAAAAAAAAAAAAGTGCTCGGAACTAACGGTTCTCGCTGGAGAAACCCCTCGGCGGCATAAGAAAGGAGGAAGCAAAAAATCGAAAAATAATGTCTCACGATCCGCAAACACCTCCTCGATCCGCAGCTTCTCGGGCAAGAGGAAGAGGTTCTAGAGCTAACCTGCGTCGGGAACGGGAGAGGTGATCGAGTCTCAAAAATCCCAAAACTTCCAACATTTTAATAAAACCAACACAAATAATTAGTTTATTAAATTACCCCTAATTTTCAAAAATTAACAATAATTCTAAATAAACTCTTATTCAAACGTAATATGTTTTTTAAGACTCTAAAATTTATAAAATAATAAATTTATTTTTATATTTAAAATGTTTTATTTTTAAAATAATTTTAACATGTTTTGTGAAATAACTCAGTTCATATAAGATTTTGAGGATATTATTTTTTAATTATAAAATTTTGCCTTCAAATTCAAGATAGCTCCTCAGACTCTTTTCTCATCTCATTCTCGAGCTTCCAAATAACTCATCGTTTTATTTGGTTTTCATTACATTTTTATGAGTTTTTTTTTCCATAACTTAGATTGGGATTTTTTTCCTAATATTTGAATCATAACATATAATATGTGATTGTATCTGTGATATATCCTCTAAAAGTAAAAATATAAAACATATCGTACACCTTAAACCAAATGTGAAAATAATGTTATTCTATATGCGACATCTCCAATTCTTTTTATTCCCTAGAAATGTCTAGTATATATTTGTTTTGGCTATCTTTTTTTGTAAATATACTTACAGTCTTCATTAGGTTTACTTTAAAGAAAACATATTCCCCTCATTGTAACTTAACATTTCCTTGCATTATATCTAAATATTTTATGTAAGAATATTTAGAAATAGCTAACTAAAAAATTAGTTTATATAAGGATATTTAGAAATATGATTGGTTCACTACTATATCTTGCTACAAGTAGGTTAAACATAGTATTTAATATTAATTTGTATGTTAGATTTCAAGCAAATCCTATGGAATCTCATATTTGAGCTATTAAAAAATTTGTTTAAGTATCTCATGGGATACAAATCACTTAGTTTTTGGTATCCCAAATGTGAATTAGGTTTGATTTGTTAGCTTGCATAGATGCTAACTTTGTTAAAAAATGAATTGATAGAAAAAGTACTTCAACATTATGATAACAGATTGGTGGTTCTCTTTTTTTTAGGTGAGTGACAAGAAAAATTATGTTACATTGTTCATAACCAAGGTTGAATACAATGTTGTAGGAACTTATGTAGCACAATTGTGATTTGTCTTATTATTATGATAATGTGATTTGTCTTGCAAAGAATCTTATTCAACACTTCAACACTAAGCAAATTGATATAGATATCATTTCATCAGAAAATATGTTGAAAGGAAATATAATCAGTTGTCATTTGTTCCTTCTAATCAATTAGTAAATATTTTTACAAAATTATCATCTTTTGAAGCTTTTATAAAACTTAGATTTATCTTAAGAGTGCTTAATTGTAGTATCTCAAAAGTAAAGATAATAAATTTTAATAAATTCAAATCATGAGATGTTGAAAAAAAAATTAAAAAATGATTGATGAACTAAAAGAAAAATGAGTTATAAAATAATAATTTTGGTCAAAATGATAGAAATATGAAAAGTCTTGAGAACAAGTATGAATAAAATGTTGGCTATGATTTAAAGAGTTTCTTTTGAGAAATTTGAGAGGCGTAACATTCAGTAATAAGAAGTAAAAAAAGAGGAGAACAAGTGAATATATTTTTAAAAAATTTAGAAATGAGTTGTATAATAGAAAAAAAAAACAAAATTGAGAGATTTGGGTACTTTTGCAACTAAGACTTGGAACAAAGATCTAAATCTTGATAAGACCACAATTAGGATTTAAGTGATAAACAAAACTTTTATTTATGATGTATACATTTGATGTAATATGTATTATAGGCTATAGACCTTATTGATTTGAATATATCAAAAGGAAGATGCTTATATTGACAAAACTTGTTTGTGATATATGTATTTGATATAATGTATATTATATGTTATATGCTTTAATTATTGATTAAATGATATAGGAAAAAAGATATATAAAAGATGCTTGTTATCATTTATTATAATAACATATTATTATGCTTATCTTATCATACATTTTAATTAGTTACATTTTAAATATTTATCACATATTGACTTGATTATTTGATACATGATTTTTTTAGACATAATAATTTATGTTCTTTTAATTGCATGTTAAAATATTTATCATATCATATGTTTTAAAAAATAAAACAAATGATTAAAAATATATTAATATAAATAAAATATACAACAACGATGGTTTTTCAAAGTGAACTTGTGAGATATAGTTTAAGAAAATGATAATCTGTCAACATAAGTACTGCTTGTAAAATTGTTTTTATATAAGAAAAATACACACACACACACACACATATATATAATTATTGATATTGTATGTGCATATGATTTTAAAAAATAATGTGATAAACTTGATATTTTATAATCTATAAATGAGTAAATTATTTAATATCACTTTCGCTACTTGATTTCAAAATAATAAATATTTGCTTATGCTATAATTTTATACAAAGCAAAGAATGATTTCTTATATGTATTCAAAATGTTAAGAAAAAAGAGAAAAAAAATAGATATTGTAACACCAACATGTAAAAAAGAGTGAAGGGATGCCACATTTAGTGGTATCAAACTAGTTGAAATCCTAGGGAGAACATATTAGAAAACTTAAGTATGAATATTTTGCGTAAAACCAGTGAAAAGGGTCAAGTAATGACATATCACAGCCTAAGTGTAAATATAGAAAGAAAATGAAAACCTTAAGTAACAAGCATAGGTAGATCTTTTAGAGGAAAAAACATGTTAACAATTTTTTTATGTATCATATTATACAATAATACATCATTCAATATATTCCGAGAAGCTTAAAATTTGGTCTCACACGGCTTTGTTATATTCGTACTATATAATGTCATCATCATCTTTGTATGATATTTTTATGTTAGCAAAAATGAACTATTAGAATAAGTGCATCATCAAGATAACCATTGTATAGACCTTATCATTATGACATGATGTTCTCGACATATTAATACGATATTAATCTAGAGAACGTAAAGGCTAATTGAAACTTCTTGGGAATATGATTTTAGCAATTGCAAATTCTTGATTTGTATCTATTTCACTCTCTCATGTAAATAAGTATAAAATATAACAAGAAATTGATGATACTTTAATTTACAATACCATAATCAATCAATTTACTTAGTAATATTCTTAACTTATTGTTAATGTTTTTGAATTCATTTGCAACAACATTTTAAGCTTGATTTGCACTTTATTTCTACTTGGAGCATGTTGTTAATACCTTATTTGATTCATTTAGGAGTTGTGTTATATTTTGCCTTGAATGATTGAAGTATAAGCTACTATATAAACAACTAAAGTATTATATATCTTGTTCCTTTAACTATTTGATATTGTTGTGTGTGTGCCCAAGCTAATTGAGCTTAGTAAAAGTTTGCCAATCATGTTGATTAATTGTTGTTGTGAAGGTTTTAACCTATCCACTAGTTTGGCAAGAGGGCATTATAGTAATGAAAGACTAACTAAGTCAACTAGAGATGAATGTAAGCAAAACTTTTATTGAATCATCTAAAAATCTTATGTCATTACTATATTTGTATTAGTTTATTAGTTCTATAACTTCATAATAAACATCATAATTACAAAAGAATTTAAAAAAACCAACCAAGACTTTCTAAATCTTATAATTATAATAAAAAAAATTAAAAGATTTTTGTAAAGTACTTGAGTTGATTAGATTGAGTTTCAACTAAAAAATTTCTTAAATCTAATTTAAGCAACTATATTGTAGCTCCATTTAAAGATATATATAAAAATATAAAAAAAGATTTTATCAAAAACACTACATTTTGTGCTTTTATTCAAGATTATTATTATTAAACCAACCTCAGATTTGAGACAATTAAATGTTATATATAAACAAAAAATATTAATTACACAATTCATTTCTCTTATAAGTTGTCAAGTCATTTTCAACTCATTCTTATACATGTAAGGATATCACATATATAAGTTAATATATTAGTATAATATAAGAATCATATTAGTACAATACCGTAATCTTGTTAATTAATATTAACTAAGATTAATAATGAGACATGCATATATGATACTATCCTTCGTAATATACAATTCGTAAAATTTAGTGATCTTATAAAAACTATAACTTGAACCAAGCCACAAGTAATTAGATATAGTCATACAAGTACATTATAATAATAATACACGTTTGATCACTACATTGCTATAGTTATGATAAACCTTGAGATAATAAATTGTGGACTCGTACGAATGCAGCTTTCTACTCATATGATACTTGTGGAAACTCAACTCTCAAACATCGAATGACCCACAAGAAACATACCTTGTACAAGCTTATTCATGATTCTAAACAATTGTTTAATTAGTAATTGCATCAGTATGAAGGCATCATACATATAAAATGGCATAACAAGTTCAACCTTCACTCTAAACTTTAAACTAGAATATAGAACATCCAAATATGATATGAGACATCATATTATATATTTCATAAGCTATAAGAAATAAGGCTTATTTTAAACCTAATTTTATTATTTAAAAAATTAACTTAACTTTAGAACATAAATGCAATGATGTTACAATTAGATTATGCAAGTCTAAAGCTCATTTATTGGCTAATAGTATGTTTAAGCAATGTATGCATGAAAACTTTAATATTCATAAGTGCCACATAACAAATGACAAAGGTTGTTCATTCTAAGCAATGTAATGTAAATAATGATGAACTCCATATGAATTAGCCATGCCATAAAGAGCATCCTTCTTTAATTTACGATTTGAAAGCTAAGCCATCATTGAGCTAAGGTCTCCAATATTCTTTCAATCCTAATCAAGGGATATTTGCTTCAATCCAAAATAGCTATAACTAAGATCTAAACTAAACGTTAAAAAAACCTCATCCATTCATTAATGACTAAAAACTTAACTTTGTGATCATCTTCGATGGTATAACAATAGTCTCAAATTAATTGAGTTTTAACATTAACAAAAAAACTTTTTTCACATGATAATCCATCCCAAAAGTACTCCACAATTGGTATACTTAATTATAAGATTCTCGTAAAATCTTACGTAAATTTATCCTCCAAAAAGCTCATCACCAAAGTAAGACTTATGATATTACTTGTTAAGCTCAAAATCTATTCACCTATAACTAATATAAAACTTATTCATCCTTATACTTTTTCACTTAGAAGCATGTTAAGAATCACTACTTATCTAATACTTCCTTTCCCTGAGATATTACCAAATAATTACTCATTGTCCTCTTCGATACTAAGTGTTGCAAGATTCTTTTATCCAATGACATTTAACTTTTGAAGTTCAACAAGAATTCCTTAATAGGAATACTCTGAGCAAGTGAGCTTCTTGAATTCTCCTTCATCATCTCCAATAGAGTCAATTACAATTACAACCAATAAAAATTCTAAAACTTTCTAACAATTTCAAATAGTCCTATATTAAGAAACCAAGCCAAGCCATAATCAAAGTAAAGCTAATCTAGTGTTGCCACTTAACAACAATTTCACAAAGGATGCAAGACCAAAGTCCTCATAAAATACATATTCATTGAGTTCTAAAAAGCAATCAACCAAACACTTGACCTCACGTCTAAATGCATGTTTGCAAGCATGCTTCCTAATAGAGCCTATGTCATGCACACAAGAAGATCAGCCTAATCAACCATTATGGTTTTCTCAAAGCAAACAACTTAACATGAAAAATGCTTTTGAAAATCAATGATTATTGATTAACATACTATAATAATTTTTTTTAATATTACTTCCAGAGCACAAAAACAAAATTTTATGCATGAAAAAATTATATAATAACAATATATAGAAGACATTTCCAAAGAAGCAGAGTTTGTTTTCAACTAGAGAATAAACGTCTGCAGAAGGTAAGAAGCTTTGCTGCGAACCTGTAGCAAGAAGAGAAGATTTGGGTAATTCACAGATCAGGAGCTTTTGTAAAGATATTTCAAAAAAATAATTTTAAAAAAATATTTTATATGAAAAAAGTTGAAACATTATAAAACTTGTGTGATAGATTTTTCATAGTTTTGAGATTAGAACAAATAAAGATAAATCAAGCTGTTTACCTTTGATGCATAAGGTCTCCAGTCAGTGCTTGAGATGTTGCAAGAACAATCCCGTAGAAATTTGTTCCATGTAAAGAGAACCACAGCCCTCTTCTCCACTGAATCATCAGTAGTTAAAAGCCAGCTATGGAATAAAACCAAGCAAATGTACAGAAGGAGAAACTTGCACTCTTTGTCCTTCACTTGTATGGACACTAGGGATTTCAAAATTCCTTTAACATCAGTGACCTGAGGAGAAGAAAAGCTGGCAATATTTAGGGTTTAATTGGTTACTGCAGCTGTATTTGGTAAGAAACTTTGAAGGTTGTTGTTTGAGTTTGCATTTGGAAAGTTAATTTTTTAGTTTTTTTGGCAGTGGGAGCAAGAAAAATGCATCATCATGTATTGTTTTTTATTAAAGATTCTAGATGTTTGATTTGATGACATCATTAAATAATATTATTCAAAGTGTTGGTTTTATTACTAAAAAATGACATCTAAATATTATTTGAATTTAGGCAATATTCAATATTGATCATCTTGAAATTAAAAATGAAAAAATGTTTAATACTTTTTGGGTTTTGTTTGATAAGAGTTTTAAAGAAAACATTTCAAATGTTTTTGTATTTTAACCTTAACAATTAGATCAAACCTTATGATTGTAAAAAAAAAAATATACATATTTCTATTTAAAAGGTATAATTCAAAAAGCATTGCTAATAGGTTTCATGAAGAGTTAAGACTTGCCTTGATAGCAAAGATGATTCCAAGCATGTGAATGGCCGTTCGACTCATGAGACGCTTATGGCGGGTGCTTGAACCAGAAATGCATTCAATAATTCTCAAGCAGTTAAGATCCTTGGGAACACTGTATTAAAGAACACTGTATTAAAGAGCACTGTCCAAATGAGCATTTTGCAAACAAATAAAATCCAATCATAAAAAAATATGGTTAAGTGCAATCAATATTATTCTAAGACTAAACCACTAGTCAAGGCTAAAGCAATGACAGGTGAAATGATGAAAATTGTTTCCACAATGGTTCAATCCGATTTGGTTAGCACACACAGATTTGGCGTAAGATGAAATCGTTGGTGGTTGCGATGAGTCCCTTCGATGATGTTGTGAAGAAGTACGAAATGAATTTGAGTAAAGTTGGCCTTGGTTGGGGGCAAAAATGTAGTCACGCAGTCATAAAACTGATATTATGATAGCAGTAAATGTTGAAGATAAGGTAATCAAGCCTGCCTGATTCACAGTAGTTCAGCTCAATTTGGTGAAAATAGAGCACATATCTGACAAATTGATTTGTATTTTGGCATAATACGTTGCTCATTTGGGAAATCATTTAAAGGTTAAGAGGCAAATCTACAGCTTGCTAGTTTACTTTTCAAATAGGATCAACTTAGAGCTTGAAGAAAAATTGGCTGCAAGAGACATAGTGCAGGATCGTACAATTATTTCATTCCTATTTGATTTCTTAGCTAAAAGAATACCATGTTTTGCATCAATTATCTCATTGATTTACCATAAAGGAGCTTTGGGGGTATAAAGAAACTCTGATGGAACTAAGGTTGTTTGGCAAGAACTTCAAGCTAGTTTCATCTATAAAAAAAACTTTAAGATCTTTTTTGCAAACTTAGCCGTGTTGTTTATTAACTTCAAGTTATTGCATCCCATAACTTGTACTCCTTCAAGATAGGTTACCATTTCATTGCTACCGCCAGTATATGCAGGGCATATTTTTCTAATGGCTTGGATGCATTGATGTTTTACATTCCTAATTCTACCATCCATCGCCATCATAAGATGGTTGTTATCCTCGCAATCATACAAAAACTTCTTCATGGTCACATGGAGTTACATGAATGACTTACCTTATTTGTTATTGCAAATCTTAAGGACAAGTTTTCGCTAAGAGAAGGAGAATGATGAGTGCTACTTTAATGGTGGTTCAACTTAATTTGGGCAAACAAGTACAAAAACATTGAAATATATAATTTTTTAATATGCTTATTTTTTGGATTGACCAGTTTTCGTATTTCTGGCATATATTTTTAGAAGATTTTTTTTCTCATAGATCATGAAATGAAGGAGCCTTTGGGATGTAAAGGAACACTAAACATTAGATTTAAGACTGCATTATAATGACATTCAAGTTATTCATCAATAAAAACTTATTTTCTAAAGGTTTCTCTTAAACTTTATGTGATGTTGATGGCCATATTAAAATCCTAGTCAATGAGGAAGCAAATCTCCAACGAAGAATGCTTGAACACCAAATCTTTGTCGTCAACATCATCTTGTTCATGACTTGTTCATGACCATGCAATTGCAATTTTTTTCTCACTAATCATTTTTTACCATAGAAATTACTTTTCTCCTCACTAACCAAGACCAACATTATTGATCATCCTTGGATTAATATTTTGCCGTTCTATAACCTCATCATCTAAGACTCATCACCATCTCCAATGACTTTGTCCAACATTTGAAGATAAAAATGCACAAATATAGTATTCTTGATAAGACCCATTAAGAAAGCCTTTTATTCACAAGAAAAACCATACATGATGATATGACAACAATAGAATTCCCATTTGTTAGACAAATCCACAAGCATCTAATCTAACCCACTTCTCATGCCATGGTACTTCAATAAACACTGATTTACAAATAAAATAAAATAATAACATGAAAAGTTGAAGGCATCTTTGATTCTTGTTCAATATTTAACAATTCACCACAGATAAGTAAACCAGACCTGATTCTCTATTTGCAAGCACAAAATGGCATTTGCAAAATGAAAGAAAAAAAAAGCATGGCAGCCTCAACATTAAATAAGAATCCTACCCTAAAAGTAAATAAAGGTTTTTCTTGTCCATCAAACTTTTCTTCAATGCTAAAAAAGGTTCAAGAACTTTCAAAAACAAATTACCGAACCAAGTCCCAGAGCTATACTTCTTCATTTGATCAGCATTTGCTTTAAGACAAAGGTATTGATGATAGTCTAAACATTAGATGGCTATTAGGAAAGTCATGACATGAATAACGCTGGCTGTGCAGGAATTACCAGGTAAAGGCATCTTCTTACCAAGATCGTTGATTTGCTTTCCAATCCGAAAGCCAAATAACTCTCAATAAGAAAAGCTGAGCAAGGTAAAATTTTCACACTTGTAAGCTCAATTTTGTTTAGCAACTCAACTTGATTGTACTCACTTAAACTAAGTCATCTCAATAGACTTCACCAAATGCTGTATGTCCACAAATTTTCATATATCAACCCAGACTAGAATAAAGTTGAGGAAGCAAAGGCTTAGTCTCAATCTTTCATTGTAGTAAGACATAGACAAGAGGCTCACCCCCTTCTATAGTCAACAATTCTCATGCGCCTTATAGTTCAAATGTGCATGGAAGGGAGCCTTAGTGTGAAAATCACAGATTCAAGCCATGGATACAAACTTGGGTTTGTAAAAACACTCACAAGTTGAGCTCCTTCCATTTAACTCGTGAAGCACACAATTAATTCTTCAATGGTCTATTGTGAGCACCAAACTCTCACCTTAAAACCAAAAGATCTCTTTAATCAACCAGAGATTTTCTCCACTCCACCTTCTTTCTTGAAAGACATGACAAGAAAAAGGTGCAAAAACAAACAATACAATCCAGGAAAAACATCTTCTCATTCACGTTAGTAGACAACCTGCTAAGTGTTATTCAATCATCAATATCACAGGACAGATCATACAACAAACAATGAAGTAAATAAAAATAGCTGTCTTTCCAAAGAGCACAATATGATTGTAGCTTATTTCTTATATTACCATTTATATAAAAAGAACCAAGCATGCAAATGAAAAAAAAAGCAAGAGTTCATATGAACCAGCAATATCCTTCTATGGTTAAAATGATGCGTCCATTTCGAGAATTACCTATCGGCAATGGCCTGCGCAACATTCTCACAGCTGACATCCCATTCTTCCACGGTAAAGGAGCTCATAATAGATTGCATGCATCCCGTTAAGCAATGTAACAAGCCTTGGAGTTGGCGCTCCAAGAAGAGACGAATAACAACAAGAAGGAACTCCTCAGCTTCAGAAGCAGAGAAAAACGTCTGAAAATTTCTGTAGGCAAAGTATTTCAAGTATGAATGAACAGCTTTAGCAAACTGAAACAACCACAAAACACGTTTAAATACACATGAAACATCTCCAGGAGAACATAACAAAGCCGATAAATGCAAAGGGAGAAAATAAAGATACTGCAAAAGTGTAACTACATGGATAGCCTAAATATTAACGTATTTTTGGTCTCCGGATACATACCTAAACTGAAAACAAGTAGATAAGATCTTGATCCATGACTGGATGTTAAGGGGTGGACCTTCAGAACTAGCCTCTAAAACAGAAAGAGTGCAATCATATTAACGGGAACAAAGAAGAATAAAAGAACAGATATAACAAAAGCCAGTCAAATAACAAAAGAAGGTAAGCTAGTAAATTTCCACGCCTTGCGAGTAAAATTCACAAATAGAAGGCAATTAAAACAAGATACTAATGAGCTATCCCTCAAAGGAAAAAAGAAAACATAGAAATAAATGAAAAACTGAGAATGGGAGAAGCATCAACACTGGATCGACTATACTAGCCACATTGAGCAACAACTTCTTTGAGACATCCAAAATAACAAATGAAAAAAAGGAGGAGAAATATCATCTACACAATGTTCTAAATTGAGCCAACACACCTGTCAACAAATAAAGTAAATTCATGTAGATCTAGCAAATGAATCGACATAAAAAAAATTTTAAATCTAGAGAAGTATCTATGATGCTAGATATTATCTTGAACTTCAAATTAAATAAAAATATTTATTATTATAATTTATTAAAGAAAAAATAATTAATTTCAATTCACAAAGATAAATACAATACCATGAAGGATTTTTGAGCTATTTTAAAGTAAATTATTTAATCCTAAATCCAATTATTTAAATTTTAAATTATTAGATAATTAGAATGAAAAAGTAAACAAAAATTCATATATTATAAACCTCTCTCAGCTAACAAGACCAAAGGAAACTTAAAAGAATTGCCACAAACATAAACCAAAAAGAGAGTACTCCCTTTACAATGATTAGACTTTTCATCTTTTAATTTCTAGATTATGAATCTTGAGAGAGCAAAAGAAAAAAATGAATAACAAGAAGATTATTTTTTGTTGAATTAGGTTAGATCTAGATTTGAGATTGACCTATATCTTTAGGAAGCTCTTTTGATTTCTTCGTATAGTAAAAGACTTTTTATTCAAAATAATTTAACTTTTTTTGTACTTAATCTTGATAATAAATTTTGTGCTTTTCTGGCCCATGGATATAGGCTATTTTTTTGGCAAAATCATAAAAATGTTTTATCTGAGCAAACAAATAGTTGGGTTGTATCACTTTTTCAAGACCAATATGATCCCAGAACCAAGCCAAACTTAGTTCTTATCTAGCCTTGGATTATAATCAACTCGTAACATCTTGATTCCATTCAGGTGAACATATTATCAGTCTATCACTTTGACTTAAGCCTAACTCGGGCAAAAATAGAGTCAAATTTTAATTAGTCTTTTATCTTTATGCTAACTTAATAGCCTATTTACTAGTCAACCACTTTGAAAATGCCCAATAAAAGGCAGCAATTTTAGTAGAAAATGGAAACTTGCTAGAATTTTATAGTTCAAAATCAAGTAAATCTTTTTTATGCAATTTTGATCTTTGCTTGGCTTGATTTTTTTTTTAGTAGACACAAAGCTCATTGAACATAAAAAAAATTTTAGTATACTTCAAATATATTGAATATATATATTAAATAAAATGTTTGTGAATTAATTATACTAACTCCCGTAAAAATTATATTTTAGCCATTTCAAATAAATCTCATTATGATTCAAGAAGGTTTTGATTCATGCAAAACTTGCAATTTCAAGTTTACCTTGACTTGATCTAAATTAACTTGAAACCACCCCTACCAATAAGGAACGAATCCCCTTACCAAAAATTAAGATATTCCTTCAGCCTGATAATATGTACAATGCAATAATAAAGACAACCTTCATATGAAAGGCAAGGCAAAGAACATGCATGCTTGTATGGTGCATGAGTATTCAGAATTCAATGGTTGATGGAAAGAAGATGGAGTAATCATAGCAAAAACAAAGGAAAACAAGATACTACAATTGAGGTTCTTGAGGTGAAGAGACTTCTGCTTGAACTAGACAAAATTTAGTCCAAGAAACATCGAGGGAATGAAAAATAGTGAATCTACATGCATGCTAGACTATCACAAAATCTCAACCAATTGAGCTGAATATAACCATAATAGATGTGAACATGAACAAAGCTCGACGCTTGTTGAACAGAATGCACATCAAGGGCAGTAAGGCCCAGGCGAGATCACAAGAAATCTTAAGCAAAACTTTGCCTTTAGCAAGACTGAATAAAGAAGACAAGTCAAAGATGTCAAAAAGGTTCTTGCCAACACATAATGATCATAAAAAAGAACAAAAAGGAAATAATTACCCACCAAATGCTTTACTCGGAATTGGAGATGAGGCCTCCCCAATTGGAGAAACCCACATGTAAGACAAGAAGTAGGAAGTTGTAATCTGGAATGTCATACCTCTAACAAATCTAGAATGTCAAAAGACCATGTCAGTGAATAGTTTATGGCCAACAATCCTAAGAATCATGCTGAAGAAAAAGGATATATAATTCATTGAACATAGAAAACTGTGCTCTAGTATCAAGAGATGATATCAATTCTACTTCTAGACTACTCATCAAGAGGACTTACCAAAGATTGTTTCAAATCTCTTAATGGTCATCTTGGTGAAGTGAAAAGTGCAAACCAAAAAAGAGATCACGATCTAGAGAGTTATCCTTGTTAATCAAAGAATAACCACAATGGAAAAAACCTTAAAATTTTAACGAGATAACTTGAGAAAAATTTTGCCCGATAGATGTTGGTAAAAGCTAAGATAGATACCTCTAGAATTGTTCATTAGAAACAAAAGATAAGACAAAAATAAATATCATACATATATTTGGCTCAGACATTATGTTATGAAGATCTTGTGGAATGTGGTGAAAAATGAGACTGTTCTATTACAGACAAAGTTTAGCATGCAAACTACTTGCGGTTGACAACATTTGTTTTAATTCATAGCATACTACTGTTGATTCTTTACTATCTTCCTCCTATTTTTGCTTTTTTCATCTTCTGTGTTTATTGCATGTTTCTTTTGCAATGATTTACCTTTCTAAACCATAATGTTCATTATCCTTAATAATAAATGTTACAATGAAATACCTATGATGGGTTATGTTAATGGAATGAATGAGCAAAAGGCTTTTAGAAACTACAAAAGGTATGAAGGTACTCCCTCATAAGCTTGTCATTCCATAGAAGCATTTTTGACATGCCACTACAAAAGCATTTTTGACACTAACTGCCCAACAAGCTACAATGTGCTAATAGCATTTATTTCTCTCCTACATCAATTGGGCGATAGGATGTGTGTGTCAGTAATCATATACAAAATCCTAAATAGACAACAGTAAGAAAAAATGCATGGTCAACATGATACAAATATCACATGCACTATCACTTACATTAGCTCTAAGAACACAAAAATGTAAAACTCTACCTAAGATGACAGAACACATCAAATAATGTAGCCAAGTAGATTTAGTCAGCATGGCAAGACTAAGCAAACAAAGGCATATATGAGAATAAAAAAAAACCTCTACAACTGGAACTTGAATGCAGCGTTCCATTGACTGATGCATTAGATAAATAGCCAAAGATCACAAGGGCTTCCTTCAATTCGTGATAACCGGGAGCCAATGCAAGTACAACAGAGGGTTGCCCGGACTGCCAAATTAGATTATATGAGAAGCAACTAATTAAAGCATTTCACCATAATACGAATTACCTCAGTTTTAGATGAAAGAATCCTGCACCAAAAGTCACAAGCAGCCAGCTGCAAGTCCTCAACAGAAGAGTACATAGCTGATGGTCAAAAAACAGTAGTATCAACAAGTGACGTTATGGTAATCCCATGCAGAGTAAAGCTGAAAATGGTATACCCTTGTAAAACGTCCAAGATGCTACAGCAGCTTCGACAAAACCTGCTTGAAAGGATAATTGTGAGAGCCATCCATTCACTAAAAGCTCTTCCAAATAGGCCCATCCAGATCCTGTGGAGCAAGGCAGGAAATGAATATGCAAATCAAAGTTGAACAATGTATTATAGCACTACCAGAAATAATAGACTTTTGGATAGGTCTTTTATGTTTCTCTAATTGTGCAAATAAGTCCCATAGGTTTCCACACAAGCCAAACAAATCCCAGTAGTCTCATATAGGTACCTACATATACAATTATACAAACCATAAGGACTTGGATATTCATATAAATCATACAAACCTATAGGCAGGTGCACATTGTGACTATCATAGCATTTGCAACACTTTTTAATTGATTAAAAGTTCAAGAAAAATTACAGTTTTTGGAGATAACATGCCTAAAGTTCCACAAAGAAGAAAAATACACAACTATTGCAATAAGGAAGAAAAAATAACTTTTATATGGCTCCATCTTTGAAGAAAAAAAAAAGGAACAAATATTGAAAGATAAAAAGTGACAAAAAGAAAGATACCTTTATCAGAAAAAACAAAATTAGCACCAAGTGTACATTGACTCAAAGGCTCAAGAAGCTTGCAATCCTTCAATTCACTATGATTAAACAAAGGAGGTGATTTCTACAATAAAAACATCACAATAAATTTATCCAAAAACAAACCAACAGCAACAATGAAAGAACAAAAACAGTAAATTTAAAAAGCTATTTATTTGCTACTTGTTGTCCAAAGATCTTCTGACCCCATAACGGAATATTTTGTTCAGCAATAATTTGGCTCATCTGTAAACAAGTTCCAAAGTATGTCAAGAACAAATAATAAGTGAAATCATCTCCTTAGATTTACTTGCCTGCTTTTCACACTCATTGGCCAACTCAATGAACTTAACTTCATTGCCAACTTGATTTCTGTCATCTTCATCTTCTGAGGGGTCAACTTTTGAAACATGAGAACTTACGCATGCACTGTCAAGAACTTTGTTCTGTTGTGTGTAGTAATCAGCAAGAAGATCATCCAAGCCAATCACCTTTTTCCTGTAATGAAAATGCAGTGAAATATTAACATTCACGCCCAATAAACTGTGATTAGGTTGACAATATATGAAGATGCAAATTTGAAAATCTCATTTTCAACAATACACCCAGAATAGACAATTTGATGATAATCAAGAAATGCATGATAAAAGTCTCTACCCCAGGCATCAATGTACTCTAGGGCATCTTCTTGCATATCCTGAGAGTTGACTAGCACAAGTTGTCCCCTACTTAAAATGGCAAAGTTAAGTCAGTCACCTTCATCTTGGAGGGAAGTTTCTAAAACAATTTGTGTCAATTATCCAAGAGCTATTCCTTGATGCCATTTGAATGACAGATCACATGATATTTCGATACTCATAAAGCTGTGTCAAATTATGTCACGTACCACCAATGAACTTCAGAATTCTGTTTAAAAAAATAATCCATACAAGAAGAACAAATTCCTCGAAATTCATACCCAGCCATTAGTTGATCTCATTACCAGCCTTTAATCAAATATTCCATGATTAAGATAGCTCTAGGAAGTTGGTTGCATAGAAAAGCATCTTATGGAATGCAGACATCACACTATACACTATAGTTAAATCCAAGGAATTGTTGAACTTATTGTGAAAAGCTTAGTTTCTATTGCAAGGAACTTGACAACCTTAACTAAATAAACCACAGCAATGATGAAATACATGAATCCCCATACATGTCTCTCATGGCCATCTCTAATGTCATCAGGCTTCCAGCAGACCCAACATCAATGACCACTTTCGATGTAGCCTAATCCATGTTACAATGTGAAATAATGCATGCACGTGGTGTTATAAAACACATTTTTGCATAGCTTCATCACTCTCTCCAACATCATCAAACCTATAAATACAATCATTAGCATCACCAAGCCGCTACGGGGCACGATAGATATCATCGAGCCTCCACTAACCTCCTCCAACATTATCGAGCCTTTAAGAGCATTTCCATTTCCATGTACGGCTTTTCCACTCTCCAAATAGCTGGGCTTTATGCTCTTGAAAAAAGAACCAGCGTTGGCTTAATTGTAAAGAAAACCTTCTAGAAAATCATTTATTATATAAATAATCTAAGGCACCACAAAGTGTGTAGTTAAAATATTACATGGAAGGCTTTCATGCTTATGCATATTTAAAGCAATCGAAAACTGGAGAAAGGACTTATGAAATCTGGCAAGGAAATCTACCAAGAAAGACTAGAAAAGGCACATAAAACTCAAAAATCAAAGTTGATAAAATGAATGCCTCAAGGAATAAAATTTAAAGACAAATAGCTCTTTGAAAACTCCACAAGGACTTATTCATGACTCTTCAATGTCAACATATTCATTTCTAACTTTCATGACCTAATTATAAGGTTATAACCACTTAGATTTGCTCTATTTAAGAGAGTTCAATGTTCATAAGAGAGAGGCGAGTTGTACAAATTACAATACTTAGACAATATCAAATCTCAAATTAATTTACAATGAAAAAAACTTTATTCAAAGTTCAAAACATGAGTTATTTCTAAAGCTAATTCAAACAACTCAAATGATTTCGCAACAGTAATGTCTTTTGTTTTTCACTTCTAATGTTTTGCAATTAAGTTCATCATCCCATTCTCTCAGGAATACATTCCTATTTATATAAATCAACGTCTTAAAGCCAATTATAAAACTCCCAATGGCTAAAATCTTATTTTTTAGTTGTTTTGGCAGTAGGAGCTAGAAAAATGACTAAGCGCTTCTATAAATTTAAAGGAAATAAGCTCTTTGAAAACTTCAAAAGAACTTATTCATGGCTCTTCAATGTCAAAATATTCATTTCTAATTGTCATGACTTGATTATAAGGTTAACCACTTGGAGTTGCTCTATATAAGGCAGCTTGATGTTCATGGTGCTTTCTTCTCTATAATAAGCTCTTCTACGCACACTTCAATAGAATCTAATATTACAATGATAAAGGTTTAACATATTTAAGTAACAAAGCCCACATAGCTCCGAGTCTTCCCTCACTACCATGACTCCATGGATCACTTGGAGAATGACACAAACATGAATAATAGATGCAACCCTAATCTGATTCAAAGAAGGTCTACTACGCATAACGATGTATACATAATGTGCATATAGTCATACAATCGATGACATAAGCAACTTGTACAACTTCCCTCTCCAAATTTAAGATAAGGCTAATAAACCTTCTAGGTACATCCAAAAAAGCAAAGCAAATATATTTCTCAATCCATAAAGCACCGCTGACTTATGCTCATTTGATCAAAAGCTGCTCCAAATACAATGTCCAAATTTTTTGCATCCACTAAGATCTTCTATACTTTTGAATTGTTGATGATCATTGTGAAGTTAATAGCTTCGTTCTACGAGTTTCCCAGGATAAACAGGCTTGCTTGATAAAAAAAATACTCAAATCTACTTAGAGAGATGACATGTCATGAACCAATTTTACTATGTCAAAATACTATTTCAATATAGCTATCTCATAACAATTAAGCAAGTTTTGTCTCTAAAAGGCACCTACACTATAAGATTTTCATTTTGTATATATGGCCCAAGATCATTCCCTTGTTAGTTGATGTAAAACTACTCATTCCTATGGGTGAGAGTCCATCTAGCCGCGATCTAATTTTTAACCCATTTCTTTTTATGATTACTTAGAAAACCTTTCTTTATTAAAAAAAAACCTTTTAAAGTAAAATTTTTTTATCATAAATAAAAATTTTCTTTTAGCATCTTCCTCATTGTTCCTCTATATTCTAGTAATGTGCATCTCTATTTCTTGAAATTGTTAAACCATAGAATAAGTTGAATAAACCTATAAAATCTAGAACTAAAAAGAGTGGAGAGTAATTATTAAGTGATATCATAACAATAGTAATCATTAGATAGTGAACGATTCCTAACAAACTTCTCGGTAAAATGATATATAGATGAATAATCACACATCAGTTACGAATTATACATTCTAGGCTTTATAAATGAAATAATTGTTTTAGGATGTTTAAATGTCTTTTGGGACAAAAATTTGGTCGAGATGAGATGACCCAAGTGGACAACATCTTAGCATAGGAAGATCAGGTTATCAAAAAATAGTATTAGAACAATACCTCCTCCAGAATAATGTGATTCAAAAACAAAATCCAAGTAGAACCTGGTATGTAACATCCAAGATAAAAAATGGTGATCATTGAATGATATTCCAAAGAGAGTAATAATTAGACAAAAAGCTCCTAGTAAACTTGCAGGTGGAGGGTCACAAAGATAAATAATATTACATCGATTATGGATGATATATTCAAAATTTTATATGTGATATCATAGTCTTAAGATGTCAAAACGTCTTTTCGTAGTAAAACTTATGTTGGAATGATACGACTTAATAAAGATAATATCTCATCATAATGAAATTACGTTATCACATAACTCACACAAGCTCAGCAGACAAAAATTATATATCAAGAATACAAAGTCATACAAATTTGGGTCATGTCATAAAATAGATCCAAACAACAAAATACATTATAAGACAAAGTTACTCAGAATGAAACTAACATATCAATACAATTGTCATAATCTATCAAAATCACATTCTAATGTCTTCCTTAATAGTTTTAAGATAAAAAAAATCAGAGTTTAAAAGCAGCTATAAGATACCAACAACCAACTAAGAGATGAATACTGGTTAAGACCAACTCATATTCATTTCCACATCATCTATTCTTCAAACTCTAACTAAGAAAGTTCTGGACTTCAAAACTCAAAAGGATAGAATTTTCACTAAAGCGGACCATTTTTCCATACATATATAATAATATTTGACACTAATTCTTACAACAAATAAATCTTACATTTTCCTTGGGCCAAAACTCAATACATTAAACCACAAAAATCTAAAAAAACATCACAAATCTCTTACAAAAGATATCATATAATACAACTGCAATAAACTTTAACAAAATTATACATATAACACCTCAAAGGAAACACCACATTTATCCACAATCCAATTTACCTTGCTAGCCACTCTTAGGAACCTAACATATGCACCACTAAGTTTCATTGCTTAGTAAATATCTATGTTATGCCTGCAATGCAAGTAAAAAAATGAGCAGCATAAGCTTAATAAATAAACTAATAATTAAAATAGATAAAATAATATAAATATAATAAGAAAAATATAACCTGAGTTCAAAGCACTATAACAAGACAAAACATCTAAGAAATGATCATAAATAATCATGTATCTACAATACTATAAGAATATCACAATATATTACTAATACATATGCATATTATTATCATTTCCACCAACATCTAATAACACCCATTTTTATCTTAATTTCAAGCACTTTCCTTACTATAACACTTTAAATTTATTCATAAACACTCTTTTTAATTTACCTATTGATCTTTTAAATAGTTATTCATCATAATAGTTCTTTTTCCATTATTTTAGTTTCTCAATATGTTATTTCATTTGTAGCATAAGTGTCTAAATATTCTTAAGTGACTATTATTTTACTATCATATGATCTCATCTCATCTGATAACATATCAACCTCAAGCACATAATAAGTCTAATATCATATTATATTATCTATCATCACATCATATCTTACAGACACCAACCTACAGGCATATTATATCACATCCACATCATAATAGATCCCATCTCATATTTAGGAAGCCAAATTACACAACAAATGGCTCATCTCCTGTATAGGTTGTAAGATCACACAAGCAGTTAATCTCACCTCTAAGCCGCTAAATTACACTACAAACAACTCATCTTATCTCTAAGCTGTCAAATAACACAACATTCAGTTCATCTCATCTCTAGATTGTTGGATTACATAACAAGCAACTCGTCTCTAGACTACCAAATCATACAAGCAACTCATCAAATCTCTATAACTACCAAACTACATAATAAGCAACTTATCTTATCAATAGACTGTCAAATCACACAACAATAAGCTTATCTCGTCTATAGGAAACCAAATCACACAATAAGTAACTCATCTAATCTCTAAGTCACTAAATCACAAGACAAGTAACTCATCTCATTCATAGGCTACCAGGTCACTCAACAAGTAACTTATCTCATCACTAAACTGCTAAATCATATAAAAATTAACTCATCTAAAATCTAAGCCATCAAATCACACAATAAATAGCTTATCTCATTTCTAGATTATTAAATCACACAAAAAGCAACTCAACTTATCCAACATTCTTTGTTTTACTTTAGCTTTATTTTTACTTTTATTGTCTCAATTTCTCTTATATTATGTTGATATGCACGCAAGCACACATGCGTGCACGTGCACACACACACACATACACATATTTTTACACTTGTTCTTCTTATATAATAAACTGTCACATTTTTTGTGTTCATGCACAATCCTCAATTTCAAGCCATGACTCCCAAATATCACTATACATGCAATTGTCTACCATATGCACATGAGTCAATGATACCATATTATGTGCTTTAATTCTTGTAATACAAAAAATATAAAATAGCCACTACTTACATTACAATTAATTCAATTTATTTTGATTCTCAAGGAACCTCTCTAATTTTATTCTTCTTTATTTCATTTCTGAATTCTCAAGAAAAGTTCTCTTTGTAACTTCCCCTTAGTCCTTTGCATCCTACACAAAAAACATATGACACATGGGAATCACAATGTAACCACTTCAAACATTATCTTTAATTGCTTATCTACACAATAACTTATCTAAATACTATGACTTGCTAGAAGGATAATAAAGAAACTAATGGAATTCAAAAGAATCACACATAAAACCTTAAGATTGTGCCTTACTTATCACTTCATTTATGCAATTCCACAAACTTTTCAAGAGGGGTACTTCGAGGAATTTGCTATAGCAACACTTCCTAAATTGGCCAAAACTATGGCTCTTTCAACAGCCACAAATCAAAACAAGAACATAAGAAAGATTTAGTTAGCCAAAACTGCATATGCAAACTCTAAGTTATACCTCTCTTCTTTGTGACTATTAAAACAACAATTATTATTTCAATTAGTATAATATTAGGTATACAAAGGATTATCACTTAAGCATGCTTAAATCTCATCGATCTTCAAAATTGAAACATGCAAATAAATTGTATAATCCCACTTATTACTTAAGTTGATTATGATTCAACAACCAACAATCTTAATATTAATAAATCCTTGCCTACCTCTTCTGCTATCAATAACAACACTAATAACAATTCATATAAGAAATGTTTGTCATCTAAAGGGGTAAAACGAAATAATAATTCCATACCTCATTTCTTTCCACTATTAGCTTACATAACAACTTCCAGAAATCTCCTTCACCACACTCCACTCATGGTTTTGCTTGGTACTTCACCCCTTAAAAAGCCAAAAGGAGGCTTAAGTAAAACCTTACCTTGCACACTTTCTTCATGCTATAGTATTCAAAAATTTAACCCAATAATTCCCTTTTTTTTTCTCCAATTAGTGGCAAACTTGAAGAATAAAAAAAATTAGCACAAAATACTTTCTACACAATGTCAAAATACAAGCTAAATCCTTAATTTGAAACTCTTCTCCTCCGCAAAGTTTGTATTTGCAAAAACTCCTTTTTCTCTTATGTAACTAAAGTAAAATTTGAAAACAAGCCCTCTTATCAAGTCCTCCTCAAACAACAAAACCAATTATGGCAAGAAATTAAAGGAAGATAACGAATTTCCCTCCATCCGCAACTTAGGGTTTCCAAAACCCTTACCCTTTTCTTTCCCATTGGCCAAAGGAAGAAGGCTTTGCAACTACTCAAGTTGAGTGAGCGAAGTAAATAATTTAGCGATTTAAATAGTATTTAATCAAAACTTGATAATTTGTTTTAACTTCAAAATTTTTAGAAAATTCAAATGAACTCCAATTGTGATGAAACAAGCGTCAATAACTCATCGTCACAAACACTATTTAACGGTATGCTCATTTATCAAATCTGAAATACTTAACAAAATTGCATTATTTATGAGACAAAGCCCAAAACTGTTATTTTAATCAATTCTATCAAATGTCAAAATTCAAATTTCTTTGGTCAAATTGTTATAGTTATGATCTCAAACATAAATAAAATATAATTAAAACGCTTTAAGACAGAATATAAATTTGGGTCATTATAACAACACTTTCTCCCCTTAAATTAAATTATTTTAAATTTCTTTTATAATTATAATGAGCATTTTTTAAATTTCTAATCAAATCCATGATTCTTGAACCCTTTTAGTTCAACTTTTTCTATTAATCTGTTTTTTTCCTATGCTTACTACTATTAGATATAATTTAGTCTTCAAAATAAATGTTACACATTTATTATTCTTTTAAAATTAGATTTCAACTCCAAATGATACCCCAAAATGAGATTCCATTATTATTTTCATTATTATGTTTTTACCTCCAAATAATACCATAGAACAAAATAGACATTTTTGATAACATAATGACCTTTCCCTTTTATATAAGTCGTATTCTTAAGAACCAACCTTTCAACCTTTACAATCTTTTTTTGATACATTTTTTAAAATATATTTTATTTTTTTAAAAAAATACATATGATCTTTTCTCTTAACCCTATGCAACTAGATAGCATATACTATACCATGAATGTTAAAATATTGTGGCAACATTTTGTTAAGATAAATAAAATAAATCAATTAAGTCGTTATAACATTCTATTTAATCATATAATGCTGATCAATCAAAATCATAAATTTATAATTCAAAAAATCTAACTATCATATAATAACAACCAACATATGAAAACATATGTTTTTTTAAAAATATATGAATCTTTTTTCAATTTAAAGATTGATTATAAACAATCATTAATCACAATTTATATACTTCAAGAGACACGGCATAAAAACCCCTTCTAAAACATAGTCATATCATGTCAAGAGGCTACTAATTGCATTACAACATGCATCACACAAAAGCACTAAGTTTCTAAGCAATGGTCACCCTTATAAATGTTCTTCCTTGCACAATCTCATGAATTTCCAAAGCTTTAGCCTGTCTCTTTTCTTTTCTTCCTCTAAAAAAATTCTTCCTCGTTACTTCCAAAGGAATTCCTTTTCCTCTCCTGACAATAACTAAAATATTCCTCCTCTTTCTCTCTCTCAAAAAACTTCTTTATTACACTGTTTAACTCTCCCTTACAAAGCTTCTCAAGTCACCACCTCACATACCGATCCCTTCCACACGTTGGGACAATCACACCCCCTTTCTCTTACAATATTTCTTAACACTTCATTCGCTACTTTCTTTGCTTGATATCGCCATTTATGCTTTGGAAAAATATAAAAATAAAATTTTAATTAAAATTTTAATACATTATATTTTCCAAATTTTTTAATCCAAATGAGCTTTAAAAATTCATCGATTAGTTTTATATTAAATCACCTAAGAACTCTTCCCGACATCCTATTTTCATACATTTTTACATTATTTAGTTATTTTAATAATTGTTTTCTCTAAAAATCCACATAATAATTATTATATAAATTTCTCTCTTTTGATGTTTGATCTTTTAGTTTGTGATTTTAATACCTCATATTCATGTTGAGATAATTTTAACCTGAGCTGCTCTACAAGATTTACATTATCTTAATTTTATGATTTTACAATTCATTAGATATTTCTTTTAGTTTTTTATAAATACCAATTCTATAATTTAAATTATTATTAAATTTTCATAATCTCTAATTTTTTGTTTTACAATCCAGACACCTCCAACTTTCAACAACTTAGTGTCGTTGGATTTTTAATAATTCATAATTCTATTTTTAAAATTCATCTCTCTCACCTTTTAAATGTCATACACCTATTTTTATGATATAACATTTTTGCAAAAACTTAATAAATTCTAAAAACTAAAAAATAATTAATAAAATAATTATCATACTTTTGGGTGTGTTATAATACCCTCAAACTAAAAGCATCCTATAAATCACTTATTGTTCGATGATTCCACTTCTAATACATCACTAGACAATCACTCATTACGTTATTCAATCCAAGTATCATATGCTCACTCAAATCATACTATAATGAGAGAGATATCACTCTAATACTATAATATCATTATCTTATATTAAATAAAACAAACTTTATTCCTAAAAAATAACATCAACTTAAAACTATGGTATTTCATATATAATACATAATGATTTCTTACTTGACAAATGTGAGGTTATTCATCCTTATACCACTCTATCTAGAAACATGTCCAAAATTGCTCCTTGTTTGATTCTACTTCTAGGATATCACTTGATAATTATTTCCCGCTCTTTTCGATTCCGAATGTTACGTGAATGGTCTTAGTAATGCTCGATTAATAAAGTTCTCACTTTGAAGAATGGCATGTCACATAATAGCTTCCTTTACAAATTGTTGATATGTTGCGGAGTGTGTCGACCATACGTATGGGAGTGGTTGACTTGGGATGTTGGAGAGGATTAAATTATTGTGGCTTGGCAATGCAATTGATGAACAAATGGTTTATTAGACATCCACAATCTCTTCTTGTACTCTTCATTAAGGGGTGTTCTATACAAATCAGGCTCTTCAACGTGTGATGATCTTCAATGTGGTGTTGAAGTTGTCGAAATTGGTTGGAATTTCTAGATGAAATAAGATCAATGTTTGAAGAAGGTTGGAATTACAATCCTTTCACCTCCATCACATAAATCTCCTTAATCAAATCGAAAATACGTAAATTCTCCAATCAAGCATACCCCTTTAATGTAGACCCCTTGATGTACACCTCTTCATCGTATTCTGCCAACTCTACATTTGCAGCCAATATTGCCTCATAATGTGGGCATTTCTAGCATTTTAACCTTCTTAGGCTTCTTTTAACCTGGCTAATACGTGGATCATTGACCTCCTCCTTCCTGATTTTCCATGTCCAAAAGCATGGGAAATGAGAACAATGATTTTTTTGGTATTTTGTGCCCTTAACTCCCCCATAGAATGCAAGACTTCACTCAAGGATAACTTGGATATGTCATGGCTAAATCTAAGTTAGCCTTTTATCATACTTTTAATTCAAAGAAGCTCGAAATAGAAGGAAAAAAAAAGTTTTCCCTGCCCTAGCACACACATTCCGGTCGACACACGAAGCTTGTTCTGCTATAACCCCAGGAAAAGCAGTTGACTGTACGGGCGGAGGGGTGGAGGAGGAACGATCAAGAGAAAGGGTTTCGGCAGAAAGACGACCTCTTCGTTGCGGGAGCACACGCGAAAAACTGATCTTCCACCTCGAAATCCAGAGGAATACTCATAGCAACACCTGTCCTTCAGAAGACTACCGGAGATCTGCAAGAGCGACAGAGGTACGCAGCGCGCCAAGACGGTAGCTTTCCAAGTGGGAATCGCCTCTTGCGGACTCGAACCCGCCTTTTAGTTACTTCAAATATGAGCAAATGTATGATGGACGACGACAAAAAAAAAAAAAATATATAATCATCATTAATTTTATATTGATTATGTTTAATTTTAATTAAAATTTAATTATGTTTGACTTTTCAAACAAAAAATTTATTTCCAATTAAAAGTTATGAAAATTTTGTAAAAATAATATTTTTAACCTGGATTATACAATCAAAACTAGTAAACTATTCCAAATTAATTTAACATAATCATTAAGTATTTGAAAAATAAAAAATTTTATAGCAAATATCTTAATTTTATCTCAACTCGACACATTTTAAACCCATGTGTCCAAGAAATAGAAATCCTCGTGATAATTACTTTTACATGAGAATTATTAAGAAAATCATAACAAACAATTATCAAATATAAATCAAATCATACATCCAAAATTTTATCAAAACTCTCAAATACTTAATGGACGATAATATAATTTTTAATAATAAAAAATTAAAAATAATACTAATTTTAAAAGAATTCATAATCTTATAATAAATGAAAAATAATATTTTTAAATTATTTTATTATAAATATTGATGAATAACATGTGATGAATATGAATAATAAAATTCTAATCAAATATGAATAGTTATCTAGTCTTAAATATATTTAGAAGTTTTATACTATTTTCTCTTTATCTCATACTTAAGATTATAATTGAACCTAACTAAAGTATTTTTCATCCCTAATATCACATCTGATTAATAAATCCTCAATCATATCATATATTAAAATGTAATATAAATTCTTATTTTAAACTAAATAATTACTCTAATATATCAATAAAAAAAGAAATATCATTATCTCAAAATATAATAATCAACTTATCCTATAATGTCAAAGGCAAATGTCTTAATCTCGCATTACATCATTCCCTCTCTTAACAAAACTGTTATTGTATTGGACGTAAAATGAGAGAACTTGACACAAATGATATTTTTATTTTAACAATTTTGCTACACTTTGTTGATTAATTCATTATAATGTAGTTTTAAATATTTTTTATTAAAGGAGATTGATATGTTTAGAGCTAAGTTGTTTATGATAAGAAGTACTTGAATTAATCAAATTTCTTATATTTAGTGAGTTGTCAAGTAAACAAAGAGGCAAAAATACAAAAATCTCTCATTATTTATTAATAAATATTTATTTTTAAACATCTCATTTTTTTACTTAGTTTTATTTATCATTGTTCATCTTATGCATCATTATTGAATTTAACAATTTTATTTTTTGAGCAAATTTAAGGCATAAAAGCTGATTTTTTTTAAAAAAAAATCATTTGAAAACATATTTTAATAAAATTTTAAATTTTCTTATGTTTTGAAACAATAGTCACTTTATTATTTTGATTATAAAAGATTAAAAAATATATAAATTTATGAGAATGCCTTTTGTCAAATCAATCACATCTCCTCCATAATTGTATGGCAAATTTAAACAAAATATATAGAAATTCGGATAAAAATAAGTGCAAATAAAATATTACACAATTTAGATAATATTTTATTAAAATTTTAATTTAGAAATTTAGACATATATAGTATAATATAACATATTAAAGCGTATTACTAAAGAAATTCCGTATTAGATCGGAGAAGAGGAAGGCGGAGGGAGCGATTTTTCGGGAAGAGCTTTGTGAGGAAGCCGATGGTGGCGATCGACGCGATGAAGCGAATTCCTCGAATTAAATTCCCACAAAGGCACCCCAAGTCATCGTCAGGTATCTTGTTGCATCTTCTTTAAGCTTAACCGATTGGGACATCTATTCCTTCGTGTTGCTTTTGCCGGTCTTCGGTTGAAATAACGTTGCTTTTTTACGTTTGGTATAGGTTTCTGAATCGGGATTTTGATTTCCCTAGTAATTTCTTTTTTTTTTTTTTTTTTTTTTTGACTTTTGCTGCGTAGGATCCGCGGCATCCTCATCCGCTGAGCAGAAAGATATGTTCAAGTTCGGTGAGTTTTTCCACGTTGCTCAAGTTCGGTGTGGTAGTTTCTGCTAATTTTTTCTTGTTTCTCAAGTAGTTCTAATGAATCCTTACCAATTTATATTTTGATTCTCGTTATATCTTACCAAAACATGTTTAAATGGATTCTTTGAGCATTTTCATATAAGGAGCTTTGAGCTGTTGTAAGATTTTTGTGTCACGTTTGTAGTGGGTTGGGTTATTTGGATTTGGTTAGTGTAACTTGCCGAGTAAATTAACTCAACCTGCTTTTAGGTTGAAATCTGTTGGTTCTCAATTTACCTGGGGTAAGAACTGGGCTAACTCTTTTCATTTGGCTTATAAGTATGCTAAGGTGGGTTCCAACATGCTGACTATGTGAAGTTGCTCTGGGTTAACTTTTAATCAGGAAGGTTGTTGCGTGCCTGCTCAGTTGGCTACTTGGGTTTAGACAAGTTGACCGTGAGTTGTTTTGGATTAACTTTTTAACTGTTAAGTTTTGGCGGTGTAGGGAATTGGTTTTGCTTTCTTTATGAAGGTTAAGACTCAAGTCATCGATTATATCGTATTGAAACGAAAGAAGAATTGTTTTCTATCGTATGATCCAATTCTTGAACTGCATCAAAAGAGTACTTTTGGATCGATTAAGTTGGTGCTAAATTTAATTTCTAGGAATTTGTAGGCAAGCCAAGAATTCTCAGGTGTCTAAATACGTCTCAAAATATCTGTGATCATTAACTTAGATGTACATAGGATACCCCACATGTTTGAACCGGTTTATTTATGGGATACATTTGGGTTTTTTTCCATGTTCATGGGAGTTTCCATAATAGTGCATAGTGGAGATTGGATTTGAAATAGCTTATTTTCTTCAATTAATTATATTCATTCATCTGCATAGAACTCTCTTAGGAGATGTATGATTTTAATTCTTGATAAGATGGTTTATCGGTTATTTAATTACTTTAACTGGCTGCTGCTGACTTGTTAAGGAATAATTGTTCACATACCAGCAAATGAGGTACACTGGCTGCTATAAAAAAAGATTTATATATTCTTTGTTAGACAGTAAGGGGTCCTGACTTATTAGGTGAAATTTTATCCTTGAATTTTTAACCCTTAGAGACAAAAAATCTCACTAATGGCTCAAACTTCCTGTAGTAACCTAAACAAATTAGTTGTTGAATAAGTTAAAGAAATGGACCGACAGTAAGTAAAATGTCTACTGCATGCAAATATTTATCCTTTGTCCTTTTTCATCTCAAGCGGGGTTGACATCCATCAACTGTTAGACTCTTGTGCATACCCTTTTTTTTATAGGGCAGTGTAGTGCTGACTATTTCTAGGTTAGAATCGTCATAGAATAATCCCACTTGAAAGCTAAGACAAATATCTGAGTAATGGCTCAATTTCCTGGAAAACCCTATGCAAAAATCTGACTAATGGTTCACATTTTCATTAAGCAACATAAGTAACGTCTTATTAAATGAATAAAGAAAACATACTAGAGGTAAGTGACATATCTAGTGCTTAACAATGGCTGTCTTTTGTTTTTTGCTTGGGTGTTGACATTCACAGCTGTTAAATTCATTTGTATACTCATTTATGTGGAATGTTAGCCAAGACTGTTCAACTTTAAGGCTCTTTTTGGTGAATGTGCAGTGCTGCAAAAAAAAAAAGGTTGTGTCCATCTTATTAACTATGGGAATCACGCCAAACTTTGCTTAATGCACGTTTGAGGTGAGGTTGACAATTCTTTAAGAAAAGATGTATATGATTTTTTGCATGGATTTAACAAAAAATATGATGGTGTTGGATGCAATATTTCAAATAGTATTTTGTTGAAAGACATTCCTAGCCATCACAAATTTTTTTCTTTCATCTTTGTTCTCACCTTCAAACTTTTCTCCAGCAAAGCTGCCGTCTATATGGTCATAAGTGCTTTGAATTTTATTGAAACACTTTTAAAGAATAAGAGAGGAATAATCCAACTTAAATATCAGGATACTCTGCTGGAAGAATTTTATCTACAACATCATGTTAATTTTCAGCCAAAATTTGAAATTTTTATGTTGATCCATTAATATTTCAATTATTTAATTCTCTGTTCTCTGATTTGTCTTTATGTTCTTGCAATAATTTTACCAATAGTTTACATGTTTTTCTATTATTTACTTGAAAACTTAACTTGAACTAGAGCAAGAGGTAAGGGAAAAGAATAATAGGAGTGGAAGGACCATTACGTGGGAATTAATTTTTGTTGAACTGTTGTCTCTTGGCTTGCTGACTATGGGCCTTGATGCCTTCATGGTGAGACTGTTACGTCAGCATCAAGAAAGTCCGCATTTCCTCCATTCATAATGTTATATGCAGAATGATCTTATGTTAAGTTGTGTGACATCAGGTCACTTTGGACCATGTTTTAATCCTTGTAGAATTTTTGTACAAGTTTCACATATAACCTGTTTCAATTCTTAGATGAGGTTTTAGCTGGTTTGTCACCATGAGGCTTCTCTCTTTTGTTAAATTCAACTAGTAGGTATCTCTAAATTTGGCGTCCTGTTGTTGTTGTCATGCTAAAGAAATATTTGCTTGGATAGGATCTCCTCCAGCACAACCAACATCTGCATCGGCTGAAGAGACTCGAAGCTATAGATTTCGTTCCGATGTTCCAGCTCCTCCTGCCTATTCTGCCATAGGAGGAAAGGCTTCTCTTCTACCGAAGCGAACACCACTCTCAAAAGAAGAGATCGATGCTATTTTGGTGCGTTCCCTTGACCTTTTTTAAATGGTACTATTAACAAACATTTGTTTTGGTAGATTTTTGGTATCAGGAGACAATGGAGGTACTTTAATTAATTGCCAAAGCTTGGTTGTCATTTGGACTGAAAATTGATGTGCAGCTAGGAAAGCCTGTAGGTTATAGTATCAGTATTTTCTTTTGTTCCATATTGTGGCTTAACTTTTTAAACCGTTGAAGTGGAGTGTTTATGAGGATGTATCAATGATTTCTAGCACATGCCTTAGATGAAAGTCGCCTTAACTGCTAAGAAAATAGCTCTGGTTGAATGACCATAGGGGTTGGCCATTGATCTTTTTGCTTGAACCAACGCAAGGCAGATGAGTCCCGTCCTAACTGGAGGTAAGGTTTGCATTATCAGTGACAGACCGAGGGGTTAGGCATATGAGGAGATGACGTTGGGACCTGGTTGCTTAGGTCCAAGGCTAGATGTGCTAGATGAAGCCTTTTGGAGAGGCTCGCTTGATGGTGAAGGATGATAAATGCCTTGTCAAACCAACGATTTGCTGTGAAACTTTTTTTTTAATCGCATGCCTACTAATTATATGTTATTTGTTAATCTGTTGGGCTACATGTGGAAGTGGGATTCAAGAAATGAAACTGTGGCCTTACAATAAGTATCATTGATCAACAAAAAATTATATAATGGAAAACTTTGTCCTTAAAGTGTCATTATGTTAATAGAATGATTGCAAATGTTATTAGTTTGCAAAGGCAGACCTATGTTAAAATCCATTAAGCATAGGATTAGGAAAGAGTGCACCCTCCAGAAGTTGCATAGCTCCAATTGAAGAATTTTAGGAGTCCAGCTTGAGTGATTTGAGCAAGTGAAACCTAAATTATTAAGTGCTTCAATAAGGAGAGAATGGCAAATATCATAGAATTAAGAAAGTTCTAGCATATTTGGACTTTAATGATAAGTTATTATGTGTTACAGCTTAATGGAGGCCAAAATGTTTAGCCAATGTGCTGAACTGGATTTGATTTGTGTGGTAGGACAAAAAAAATAACAGAATTAGCTCGTTCACAATGGTATATCATACAAAACAATAAACATAAACAGAATGAATCTGCTCGATCTTATTGTCAAAAGCTCATATCTTCTTCAATCTTTTGCATAGCCAGTCCATGGCTATGTGCTATCACTACATAATAATCATTCTGGGGACTAGCCTGTTTAATAGCTTATCGCTTGCAATGTTGATTTTCTCTCTACTACTTTAAAATGAGTCAACCAAGCTAATCCAAATTTACTATAAAACATTCTTTGATTAACCTAGATTCCATTTTAGTTTCAGTGGCCCCTTCTTTTTTCTGAAGTGATAAATAAGAAGGCCTGGAGTTATGTTTCTGCTATTATTTTTAATTTATATACAAGAATATCTAACTCAGGTTCCATTGTTGGCAGTTGGGTGGCAGTTTTTGATAGTTGCTCCCCTCATCACATAAGAATGGAAAGCCAGCATATCATCCCTGATTCAGGAAATAAGAAATATGTTTAATCTGCTGAGGATTCTTGAGAGAAGTTTCACTTTGGTAACTATGAGAAACCAGAATGTTTTGTAGCCATTTGAAACTTGCTTTTTCATCAATGTATTTTCTGTAATTGAATGCCTGTTATCCAATTATAGGGTTTTTCCTTCGATAATAAATTATGTTGGACTGCTTTATGATCTTTATTAAAACCTTGTATATGATGATGCTTCATGCTTGAATGATCACTTCTTTGTTTTCCCCTTGTGGTTCAAGTCTTCCCTTTCTTGTCACCATCATAACATTTTGTAGTAGATGGTGAAATAGCTTTTCATGTTTATGACATGATGAGAGGAGAACTTTGTTGAATATGCCTGTACAAGCTTGAATTGCAATGTCCTTGAGGTATAGATTCATCAAAGTTGATCTGCATCCATGACAAAGAAAGGGATCTCTAAGAATAAAGTTTGGTTTACTTGGCCTTATGTAGATTGATAGATTCCAATAGCTTGTAATATGGATAAAACTTTGGGTTCAAGCAATCATGAGATGATAGTATAAAAAAAATCTTAATATTTTGTTATGTTCATAATTATCATGGTCATATAAATCATCTAGTTTATATGTCTTATTTTTTTTTTATTTCATTCATTTTTTTTAGTTCGGTTAGTTTTTACATTTTTACTTTTTTTCATTTTATGTTTGGATATATATAGCAATATACAGATGCAAATATATTATTGTAACTCATGCTAATATGTCATATGTTAAATAAAAATATATGCACAATCAATCGATGTCATGCAATTATGCTTATATTATATTATATCGTGTAATTATATTTCAATGTACACAACGAATAACTTATGTTATAATTATCTTAATTTCTCTATTTGATAATTTTGAGAATTTTGTTTTATAATATTTCATATTGTTTTCTTTCTCTCTCTTTTTTTTTTTTTTTTGCTTGTATAATATGTTCATTGTAATTATTAAAGCATACAATACTTCATAATTCTCACACTTTGTTTAATAGATTTGTACCCTTCACAATCTCTCAAAGATATCAAACTTTTCTTTAATAAAAAGTATTTTCAAACAAAAGCTACACAAAGCTCCTAAGATTTCTCTTAAATTCTACTTCCAATCATTTTCATGCATTGTTCAACTATCCTAATGTATGATAAGTTGAGCTTGACATATGGTATGTTGGCTTGCACACAATAAATCAAACCTACTTAGCAAACTATTTGTAGTCCTTTGTTGCTTCTCACAAACTAATCTATGGTATGTTGAATTTTTTATGTTTCATTTGTATTCTTGAAGGAGATGGGGTTAGTTGCAATTGCTTTCTCCCTAGCTTACACGTGTCGTCCGAGGTTCCTCATGCATGGTATGTCGTCCAAATGTATGGTATGTCCGATTATTAGCTTGGTATCAATTATTCTTTGGAAAAGGTCAATCTTTTTTTTTAGTGTTATGCATGTCATTTATGGGCACCCCATGTACAACTTGATATATGGTACATTGGCTCTCTGCATATAATATGAAAGTAACGAACGACAAACTATATGTACATTAATTTTGACCTCATTCTAAACCAATTCAAGATTCCAACTTAGTGGCACTCTAAGAGAAATCATAGTTGCATTAATTAAGCTCCAAACTTTTTGTAAGCTCTTTCAAACTTAGGATTCAAGGATCTCTTATTATGGTTGCTTTAAAACATAGGTTTTTGATTATTGTAACCCTTCCTTGAGGATTCTCCCAACATAAAACCTCTTTTTTCTCCCTTTTAAAGCCCTAAAGTTGCTTCTTGAAGCTTCTTTAATTCTACTTGGATCAAGAAAGGCAACACAATCCTTCTTCTTTCATAGTAAAATTTGTAATTCTTATTTAATAAATCTAATATTAGTTTTTTTTTAATTCCTAAAAATTTCAAATGGTTTTAAAAAATTAAAACTACATATTAATAAAATTTTTCAAGCTTAATTTTTTTCAATAGTATGTTCAATTCTAAAAATTAAACTTGTGATTTGACATGAACTTTAAGATGCATTAAAATTAAAAATTTTGTTAAAAATAACTCTATAAATCACAAATATTAATATCAAATACTTACACACATAATGCATGTAGGTTTTGTCTAAGTTACTACAAATGAATGTATGATTGAGGTTCCCATTATCTTTAAGGCATTCATAACCAAGCGTGGGAACGGAATAGATAATGATATATGAAACAATGTATGTTTTTTTGTCAATGTCATTAAAAATAATATTTGTTGTCTTAAGTTAGGATCTTGCTCTTAGTCATTGAAATGATAAACTCAAAGTATGTTTAGTTGGTAGCTTGCTTCGAAGAGGAATATTATCATATCTCTATTCCTTATGGTCCGACATATTTAATTTGATGCTAATTATTCTTATCTTTGTTAGGATCTCAAATATTAAGATAACCAAAGACTTATCCATGTCTACTTTTTGTACTAGGTGCTTGATATGTGGGTAGAGTACATCAATGTGTCTGTATGAAATTTGTTAAATATCTTTGAGATGCATTAGGATATATCTAAATAAAAGATTATTCGATGTTGAAAAGAAGGGTATGATAAGGACAAAGGTAGAAATTTTTTTCAAGACATACTTCATCTACCTTATTCAATGCCCAAAATGACTATCAAATATACTTCTCATGAAGATTGCTAAAGGAAAATAATGAAACTATATGAATTTTTTTCACCTCGACATAACTTGCTATAAAGTTTTTTTGCATGTTACTTCGGATCAAAAAGTTTTTGCATTCGATTATAGGTTTATATTATTTCAATTTCATAGAAGCATTCTAAGGTTATCACTAAATCTAACTGCATGTGCCTAGCAAGGAGAACATGCCCTTCGTTGTTGACATATGTAGATCTTGTTACAATACAATGCTTTTTGACCTAAAAAATGTAAATACTTTTTTATTAAGGATTGATACCTTATTTCAAAACCAAATCAAAATGAATCTAGATATTATGTCTCATACCTACTCATTAAAAGGCATAGGTTCTAAGATAATCTCTATGACATAAAGGAAATCATTGCAACGTTTTAAATGTTTGTGCCTCAAAGCTTTATCTTCCAGATAGAGCTAGCATTGATGAGACATGCTAGAGTCATCGTTGCACTTTTCATGATGCATATATTCTAAAGAACCTTGAAGTTTTCTTGATTCTCATATTTTAACAAAAGTCTCCTCCTTTGCAATAAGGTCATAAAGAAATGAATCATTAAACAAAGCTTTTTATAATATAAGGATGAATTGCTTAAATACATCATATCATATTATATATCATAATAATATCTCAAGATAATTAATAATTATTTTACTTAAATTTTACTTATTATGTTTACCAAATTGATAATTTTGGGATGTTTCTTTTATTATCTTCAATTTTCATTTGTTTCTTCTTTTTTATTTCCTACATAATATCTATTGAAATTATTAATTACTTTTATATTTCAATAATAAATCTCTTAAAATTCCCAAATTTTTTTTAAACTTTCTTTTTTTGCATTAATCTACAAAATCATATGTTTTGTTTATCAAAAACATTTACAAACATATTTGTTAAGTCTTTAAAATTATTATGATATTTTATTGAATATTAACTATTTTCTTTTTGGCATACAATATATTCTTTTATTATATCATATAATCTATAATATTGTTGCCTTAATATATAATACATTATTCTTATTTTTGTTATATGCTAGCACAACTTGATGGACTATTCATTAACTACGTTTACTCGTCTATTAAACCTAATGTATGGTATGTTAATGTTGTGGGATGATACATCAAGCTAAACACACTATATACTAATAAATGAAAGCACAATCTACTGTTTTCAAGGTTCCATTCAATGCACTAGTTGTACGATACATTAAAAAATAACGTGTTATATGGTTTTCTCATGAAACTTTGGTGCTAATAACTGTTCTCATTCATTTACCTTAGTATAAGATATGTTAATAAATAATGTATCATCTATTGTTCTAGAGAAGAGGTATAGTCTTTAACCTTCACTTATTATATTATTTGTGACTCTTAATATGTCATTTATCTAGTTCTAATATATAATACACTAAAGATAAATCATAAGCTACACTTTCTCAATTTTAGATCAATTTTTTTTCCTAAATCCCAAATCAAATCATTATTAGGATATAATTTATAACCATATTGATTAAAAAAATTTCCAAACAAATTATACTTTTAACAATCATTTTTATATAAATCAAAATTTGAGCTCTCCTTTAGAACACTTTTTTTCTTGAGCATAACAATCTCTTACTATAGCGATCTTTATCTTCTCTCTTACCTAGTGCTTCTATAAAGACTCCTTTTTAACTCCATCCTTCCCTCTCGAATGCCCTCTCTCTCTCTTTCTCTCTCTCTCTCTCTCTTTTTCTCTCACTTATTCTTAATCTTTTATAATAATAATAATAATAATAATAATACTAATAATAATAATAATAATAATAATAATAATAATAATAATAAAGGAGAAAGAATAAGATATTCTATTCTTTTTTTTAATTTTAAAATCAATAAAAAAACTAAATAATTTTCAAAAATTGCAAACAAAATATCGATATAATCATTAAGTCGATGTCTTCTTAAAAGTTGTTGGACTCTTAAACATGGCTACTAGTAGCACGACAAGTTTTTTGAGAAAAACATAACAACTTTTAATTCTAAATAATAACAACCCACATTAGATGTTAAATAAACAAATAAAGATGTAATTCATAATTAAATAATTTATATCGTCACAATTATGTTCTATTTGATGAACAAAATTCATTAAATATATTTTATTTTTACTCCAAATCAATCTAAACCCACACAAAAACACACCATTTAAACAATTAAATCAATCAAAATAATTACAATTTCCTTTTCATCTCTTCCAACCCATTGTTCTTTTATCTTTTCTTCAAATTTGCACTAGCATATGTTATTGCAATTTTTAACAATCATATGAATGATATTTATTGTGTTATACTCATATAGATAATTCTTGCTTATCTCTTATTGGTGTTCATTAATTTGTTTTCTCCTATTTGTAGTATTTTATCTCATAAGTTTTATCTTTTAGCTATTATTTTTGAACCTCTTTTCTCACACAAATTCTTCAAGTACAATTATTTTCACAATATCAAATATCAATAAATCTTATTTAATATTCATGATGATTTTAACTTGAGTTATAATTTAGTAAGTTGGGTTCTCTTTTATTTATGGGTTTTTTAAATAATTTTTTTTTTTGTAATATGCTTTATACATCTACACATATTTTTTTTTTAACAAACATTTTTGTAATAATGGTTTTTGCTATTTAAGTGCCTCTGTCACTCTATGACTAGCTTTTTTCATCATCCCTCCCGCGGGCAGAGTTTGACCTGAATTTCGGACCTGACGGGATGGGCAAGGATAGGGATGCCAAACGCAGAAGAACGTCGGTCACCAGCAGCTCGCCCTCTACTTCTTCTTCTTCTTCTTCTTCTTCTTCTGACAGTGAAAACGCGGAGGAGAAGAGGCGGCGTAGGAGGCACCGTAACAAAAGGAGTCGGCATCGGGAAAAGGATATGCATCGGACCAGGGATGAGGAGGCCCGGCGAAGTTCGCGGAAGAAGAAGAGGAAACGTCGGAAGAGATCCCCAAGCGACAGCGGCGATGATTCGTCTTTTTCGGGTGGCGATTTTCTCGATCGCGAGGAGATGGGCCCGGAGGATGTTATTCGTCTTATCCTGGAGAATTTTCCAGATGTTGCTCATGATGTTTCACAGGTATTTCTTTTTCTTGATCTTATTCACTGGTCTTGATTGGACTGTTTGCGAGGGAAACTTTTGTTCTTATTTTATGTGAAATTCTACATGAATGTTGTATGCCATGCGAAATTCTATCTTATGAATGTTACCAGTTAACCTCTGATGGTCAAAATATAATCGATCCCTCTCCTGATTATAACTTAAACTTTGAGGCTTGTGTTTTTTACATTATGATTTTCTTGTTAACGCAGCAAATATGATGCAAGTTAGATTTTGATTATTTACTAAATGTTGCAGTTGTTGTGTTCGTTATTTCTGGCTAGTCCTGATAACGCAGCAAATATGATTGAATTTAATAAAGATATTGGATTATTTACTATAATGTTAATACAATTTACTTTTATTACCCACTCTGAACTAGTTCTTACGTATTATATTGTAGAGTGGAATAGCTAATTTGCTTAATGCTTTGAACTGTGGGATTATGTGGTTAACTTGAGATATAGATTGTGTTTGCTTTCTGATGTGTATAATTATCAGTTCTTATAACTATCTTATCTTCTTCCATCCCTTTCTCCTGCATGTAAATCTGAATATTCGACACCTTATGTAGTTAGTGCGGTCGAATATTTCATTCCATTCCTTCTTTTGCTCATCATAGCTAGCTTTGTCTATCTCCCATCTCTGGTGGTGAATTGTTTATTCATTACTATATCTACAGTGCAGATCTGTTTGAGCTTAAAGATTGATCCAATCTCATTATTGTTCATATACACCCAAACCAATTTCCCAGCCCAATTATTTCCAGTATCTTAATTCTTTCCAATTTGGATCAAATTGACCTGAGATGAAATGATTTATCATGCAGATTTCCATAAAGAAACATGTCATTGCCACATCTTTGTAATCCTCAAGTTAGGTCATCCTTGAGAAGTACGAGCTTATTATCCAACCTTTCGAAAGCATTTTGGCTTTAGTCAAATACTCCCTTTAATTAAGTTGAACATGCCAATCAGGATGCTTATCTGACCTTGCATTCAGAACCTTTTATAATTTAAGGATAATCCTTGGGCAGTGGTGGGTGAGTTTTCCATGCTTGCTGCTTGTTTTTTGTCAGAGACATATGCAGTGACAAAGTGTATATCTGTTCTTGGTAAGAGGCCTGTGCATAGATTTCATATCGTGGTGCTTCTATTGATGTTAGGAAGTTGGAGAATGATGCTTTAGGAGGAGGAAGGACGCATGGTGAAGTAGGTATGATGGTTGGTGCGGCTAAGATTGGTCTTGGAGCTGCTAGAGGCATGGTTGCATGAGTTGGACTTGTGGGTTATTGGAGTGTAAATTCCTGCCCTTACTTAGGTTGGTGATTCAAAGGAGAGTGGGAAATAGGGTATGTTTTAGATGAAAAGTTCTTTTGTGAACTCCTTTCTTACCTTATTAAGTAATTTATCTTATCTCTTTAACAAATCTTTATAAGTTAATTCCAAAATATGCACACACATACTTAACAACTAATGTAACATGAAATTTTCTACTTCATTCACAAAATTGGAAGGATGCCCTTATTAATGTAGATTGTGTGTAATTAATTTTTATTTTTCTTTTTGAAAATATGCGAGAACATTTGACCTTTTTGATGAATGGTGAATATATATGTAAAGGCACACTAAAACCATTACATTGGAATAGTTTTGTGTGCACACTCTCAAAAGGAAATGAAGTTTGGTTTGTAGTTCAAAACCTTAGTTTTAAAGTGGGTAGGTATTAACCTAAATACTTTATTCCAAAGCTCTCTCAAGGATTGATTTTAGTCATGCACTTGGGTAATGCAGGATTGGAAATAAGTTGAGAGAAGTTCTTAAAACTTTTTATACTTTGTATTTGGATTACATCATTTGATCCATTTTTTTTCTTTTTGCACTTATCTTCTAAAATTTTAGCAAATGTTAAGTTTCTTATTGTGAGTTGGTAGGAATCCCTCTTCATGAATAGTATTCGTATCTTAGCTCAAAAATTAAATTGGATACTAATTTGGAAAACCAAGAGATATTAGTTTTTTAAGTCTTATAAATTGCTTAGGTTTAAGGGATGATGCTTTGTACTGATATGTCTACATCACTCCTTGTGGGTATTTTTAATGTGGTTTAGTTAAAAAAAGATAACTAGAGTAGATATGAGCTTTAATACGGGCATAAATGAACCTAGCATTAATGAGCTAAAGCTCTATTTGACATGATAATATGTTAGTGTTTGGTTTGTTAATGAATATGAACAAGAACAAATTCAACTTAGCTAGAAAAGGGATTTCATAACTATTGTCATTTTACATGAAACAATTGGTCATTTGTTTTTCTTTCAAAAGAACCTTTGTTAGCTTGATTGCTCATTATTAACAAGTGAGTTTATTGATAGATATTTTATTTTATTTTTTTGATAGAAGTTGTAAATCTAATTTGATTTATTAATAAAGAAGATTACACCATAGATAGTCAAACAAGATGAGATTAGGTGTATTCATATGGAAGCAAGTACAATGTGACATGTGAACACGTAATTTGGAAAATTTGTTAGGGGGAGGGAGAGAGAGATATAGGGTAGATGGTGGGTGAGTCGATCTAGAGAGCAGCTAGAGATGGGTGTTTTGCTTTTCCTATGTTCTTGAAAATTAAGAATGATGTGCTTCGAAGTAAGGATTATGAAGGTTTCTTGTATCATCAAAGGATTGGCTTGCAAGCATGTTTGCAAAGATCCCAAGTGCATGTTGATCCAATGAATGCTCAAGGGAAATGTCCTTCTGACTTTATTAATGTAAGATGCTGGAGTCTTGTGCCTGAGATTGATGGGAGATTGCGAAAGAGTATGTGGTATGGAGTGATGTAATGGACTAGAACTAGATGCCAATGGTTGCTTGTGCACATCATTTCTTACTCTACTTGCATTTTTTGGAAGTTATTGTTGTCGAAAAGAGGACTTTTGATGGGGTAGAGGTTGGTCTAGGTGGTTAAGAGTGGTTGATTTGTTGGCTACAAGGGGTCCTTTGAGGAAAATAGCAAGATTGTGCTCAATAGTACTGCACATAGAGCATTGAATGGGATTCCAATCATACTCAATTGAATCTATAGGACAGTGTCCCCATTCTTGTTAGAGATTGCAAAGGAAAAGGTGGAATTGAAATTGACGACAACACAGGCTCACAAAAGTGAGGAGAGCATTATACATCATGAGCTTGTCCATCATGATCGGGGTGCCGATGTAGTTTGTAAGTTTAGATGGGCAGTATTGTTATTATTCATTTAAAGTATAATTATGCATAAGAATTTTGCTTTGTATTGAGTGTTTTTTTTGAAGAGCTTAAATGAACTAACTTTTTTGTATCCTTGGTTCAGTAAGTGATAAAATGAAAACAACTGTTCAGCTTGTTCATTATAAAAATGCGCTATTGGTCAATTCAAAAAAGTGTAGTTTGCAAATAATGAGCTTAATTGATATCTCCTAATCTCGTTGTATGTATTGATTTATAATTACATATGGGGTGATTTTTTTCTATTTGTTTCTTATAGGAAGCTTCTTGCTTTTCTTTTATGGAACTTACTTGAGCCTTTCTTCATGACACAAAAAAAAAGCTTCAACATATGTCTCAAACATTCAGATGGCTGAAAAATGCCCATTGCTACTTTTAGGATTGATGGTAGAACCCATGTACATTTATGGGATGGTTGTGTGGCATTTCTTTGTTCATTGATTAGTTGTTCCTATGGACACGATTCTCATGGTCTTGAGAAAGTTTCTATAGAAATTCTTTTTCAAAGTTAAACACTATTGAGTAAATAATTTTCCTAATTTATATATTTATTATCAACTGAATCTTTTGTAGCTTTCTGTATGTTTGTTTCTGCTCTTTGCTTCCTCCATTGTTCCTATCTTTTCTTATTCAATAATGACTTAGGAAATATAGGAATTTGCTTGCAATTTTAGGTCAATGAAATTATCTCTTAGAGGATATTTAGTTAATTCAAAGGTGCCCTTGATGGACTACCATAAATTATTGTATTTTTGTAGCATGCTGGTATCTAACTCGTCTAATGACTTGTTCTTGTATGTTGTTTTTGTCCATATAAATGAACTATTTGTGCTTGCTTTTCTTTATCTAGATCATATATAGTTCTGTTGGGAATTGGCATGTAGCCTTTATAATCAAAAAAATTAGAAAAGTGAAACCAATTTGACTCTGTGAAGGTTGTGGTAACTGACTAATTTGACTGAAAAATTGTTCTTAAAGTGATGAAGCAATCTTTTGAGTGCCAAATTTCAGAAACGCTAACTAATTATGAACTTTTATGATTTTGATTCTTTGTTTGCTTAACCCATACTATGTTTTTTTATCTGTACTTTATGAATTAAATCCTATATAAAAGCAATTTTGATCATATGTTCATGGCATTTATTGTTCATTTCAGCTGTTACAACTTATTGACAGTGGACAAGGTGTTGACATAAAGCAGGTTTCTGACAAGGGGCTTGTCAGGCTTTTAAAAAAACTCTTCATTTCTTTGAATCTCAAAAGAGATGAGAAAGGGATTTTTTTTCTTCCCACAACTAGAATTCATACCTTAGAAGTCATTGGTTCTACGTTTTATGCACATATAAAACCCAGAGAAGATGATTCTATAGACACTGTATCACCGAAGAGGCATACTCACTTGGATTTGAGCCCAAAATCTTCAGAGAATCAATACATACATGATCCAAAGACGTTAGAACAAGGAGAAAAAGGTTCCATGGTTCATTCTAAAAGGTGAACATTTAACTTTTAAAAATTCTTGTGCATGTTATTTATCATGTTTTTTTTATTAGCTAAGAATTTATCAAAAACTGTTTAATGGCTCTGCCTGTCTGTATTTTCCCATCAAAGCTGAGCATTTTTCTTTTGCTTCCTATGTTTCCTATAATTTCGAACTGCTTTAATACTCTTTGATTTTTTTTTATTTTATAATGATGCTCGTGCATTGCTTATTTCTTGGTGTATTTCGATTGTCTTTTTATACTTGAAAGAACGTGTGTTTGCATCTAACCAGAATAGTGACTTTTGGTTACTTGCTTCCTCATAAGGCCCTTTGAGTACATCTAGGGTTGCCATCTTTGTAGTTTCTTTTAATGCTTATATCTACTAGTTGCCTCAATTTTGTTGCTAACTTGTCAGCACATCTGGGTTTGACTTCACCTGTGCATTCACTTTTATCCTCAAGTCCAAGCAACTTTGCCATTAATTTTAGGAGTTATGCAAATGAATAGTATTTTAAACCATCAAATTCCCATTTTACAAGAGAAACAAATGATGTTTTCAAGCTCAATTAACAACTTCAAACAAAAGAAAAGACCAAACAAGTTATGAGCTTGCAAATATAGCTCATTAAGCATGATGATTGTATTAAAGAAGACAAATGGAGTGATTTATAATAGACTTTCCATTTTGTTGTATTTTTTTTTAACCATAGAAGGTTTCACCTATAGGAAAATTTTAATTAAAAATCAAATGAAGAGTTCTAGTTGAGATAAATGTGTATAGCATGTTTAATGATAAATATTGACATCTTGAAGGGAAATAGTATTCATTCTTTTATTTTTAATAGGAACTAATTAATTTGTGGTGTTTTTATAATTAGAAATTTTATTGTAGATAACATGGATCGCTTATGTTGCTCATTTCTTGATTGAAAGAAAAATATTGGGACGTAACAACCAATTTGTCCCTAAAATCATTTTCATATACATTTACATGGTTTAATTTTTTTTTTATTTAACTAGGATAACATTCCATGTTTCTAATAACATAACATGGTTTTGTTTGATAAAACTAAAAATATGATATATTTTTTTTTCAATGTACTTGTAAAAAGCATTTATATACAAGATTAGCACGTAAATCATCTATAAAAATTTAACAATGCAGGAAACTTGTACAATTTGTAATTTATTGACCCATTGTTAGCTATCAACTCGGATGGTTTTTTTTGGAAAGTTGATTTTTATGAATCTACTGCTTGCTTTTTTCCTCTTGATTATATTCTAGCATTCAATAAGCAATGAAATGAATTGTATAAATTATCTGGCCCATAGATTCAGTTAAAAAATCGTTCCTTAAGTAAGAAGATTATAGTGACATATAACTTTACAATATCAATAGTTTATTTCACAAAAGAACATGCAAATTGTCCATTGCCATAATCAATATATAAAGTAGAATTTAGTTGTGCTTAATCAAATTAGGTAACCGACAAATTTTAAATTTACTCCAATGTTTTTAACAAATAGTCCTAGACAATCACATAATTAAATAAATTTTTGTTAATATTTGCTATTGCCATCTTCGTTTCGGAATTGCTATGATAAAAATTCTTGTGCACCTTGACAAATTTTCCTCAGGGTGCTCTTTATGCACCTACATAAGCTTGAGATTTGTAGTTGACTTATGTAATACCATTTATTGTCTCATGTGCAAGATAAGATGAATGAAAAAGAAGATTTGTTAAAACATGACAATTCCAAGAATGTAGAGAAATGAAGAAATATATAATAATTGATGAGCAAAGTAGTTTGAGATATCAAATAAAATGACTTTTGAAGTTTTATGTAAGGATTTAGATAGTAACGAGAGATAACAAATATATATATATATATATATATATATATATATATATATATATATATATATATATATAAAGTGTGTAAAAGCAAAAGAAAAAAAACTTATTCTTGTCTTAGGTATATTGTATCAAATATGGTAATTAGAACATATTGATGAAAAGAATGTTAAATCTAACAAGTTATTTTGATGAGCTTCTCATAGAAGATCATGATAGACCTATTGATGTATAGTGGATCTTAGAATGTTTGAAAGAAAGTAACTTGTATAGACAAATCAATAAAATCAAATTGAGATGAGTTTTGACGGAGTTGAAATTTGGAAAAATATTATGTCCAAATGTTTTATTCTATGGGCTTTTGTGCTGCATTAAAGAATAATGTATCTCTTAGTTTTCTTAAACATAAAAGGCTTTTTTCAAACTAATAGAAAAAAGTTTTGATACCATTTACAAAAAACAAAAGAGATGTTCATAGTTCGCAAATTATAGGATTCTTAAGATAATGCAATATTTTGAAACTCTGAGATAGAATTATTGAGTGTGAATTTCAATATGCAATTAGTACTACCATAATCTATTTGCTTTTATGCTAGAAGATCGAATATAAAAGTTATATGCTTGTTGAGAGGGTTCAATACTGATTAAGGGATCTATTATAAGTTCTTTCAGTCATCATGTAATCCATCATTGAGAAAGGTCCAAGGAAGTTATTCCTAACTTTTGTTAAAAATATTATATTTTTTTCAATTTTTTGTTCTTTGTTATTTTCACTTAATTTCATTACTATAACTTTAAGATCATTATTGAGATCTTGGAACAAGATATCTTATGGTCATATCATATTTTGGTATCAAAGTACTTCAATTCAACGTTGATGGCTTGAGTTAAGGAGTTGAAGAGAAAGCATAAAAAGGAATAAAAGGATTAAAGAGGTTTCAGTGGAGGTGGCTATGTTGATTATATCGTTATCAAACTTGGAAGCATAGATAGCTTTATTAAACTAGCAAATGCAAGTGATGGAAATAGTGTTGAGATTTCAATCCCCTCTGATAATGAAACTTGAAAATAATCCATTAAGCAAGAAAAATATTTGCAATATGAGTAACTTTAAATGTAGTTTTAATGTAAGGATAACTAGAAACAAAGATGAAATTGACATCATTAGTCTTGGCTCCACACTTGAGATTGGATTACATCTGTTCAAAGTAAATGCTAAATATGATCTGCCTATTTATGATGGTATGTTGAATGCAAAGAAATTAGATGTTTGGTTGGAACAAATGAAAATTTTCTTTTTATGATTATTTATCCACTGATGAGGTGGTGTATGCTCGATTAGAGATGATAGTCATGTGTTAGAATGGTGAAATACTCACTTAAATATTGGTATAATTGTAGAAGTAATTGGAGCGAATTTAAAAAATTAATTAGAAAAGAGTTTTATGTTATGGGACAAATGAAGAAAAAATAGTGAAAGTGGTATAACTTATGATATCGACGTAAAAAAGCAGTGTAGGAAGATACCATTGAATTCTGGCAGCAAGCCGTGGCTTTGGAGATATCTATTGATAAGATTCAAACATTATTTAAATGTCTCGTGTTTGTACTATCTTATTATTATAGAACTAACCATATTTTTTGTGCAACTTTTGCTACAAGTAAGCACTTTTGCAATAGCTATTGAAAAGAAGAATCAAAATAGAGGAGCAAAGATAGGGAATTTAAACACCGGAAGAGTGTTACTAATTCAAAGAAGATTATGTCCACGTCAATGCTTCATTTATAAGTGAGACTCGCAAGTATTGTACCTGCTACAAAAAGTGAAGACATAAAAAAATATTGGTTCTTGCACCATAGTCTATTCCTAGAAATGTTCAAGAAAAATAAGCAACTTGTTATTGTTGAAAGTGAGGATTTTAGAGATTGCACAACACAGATGAAAGTCTAACTGTTATGGTGAGACCAAAAGAGTTCATTGGTCAGTTTAGTGAAATTGTATTAGAAAGAGAGGAATTTTTTACAACCTGCATTCTAGTGAAGGGGCTTGTGAGTGTTATCATTGAAATTGATAGTTATAAGAATTTGATTTTTGAAAGACTTATAATAAAGTTGCATTTGGAAACTACACTCTATCCAAGATCCTATTATTTAGGGTGGATTAAAAAAAACTTTAAGAGGAGAGTTAAAAAATAATAAAAAATAAAATTCATAATCATTAGAGAATATATTAATGAGGTTGTTTGTGAAATGATGCTTTTGGATATTTATTATATCATATTGCGATGCCTATACTTGTGAGATTGAGGTGATGTATACCGTTGTTGAGCCCAATAGTGTTGAGAGATAGCAATAGAAATTGCTATTATTGGCCAGGTGAAGAGCTTAGTAAATGCATGCCAAAACTGTGTTATTGTTAGTTAGACTTGAGAAACTAGAGATTGGTACCAAATAATGTGGTAAGCTCTTAGTGCTATTTCAGAAGATGATAAGAGACTATCTTGTACTATTCACCGAACCCATAAGTTTAACCTAAAGGCATGTTGTGGAGCATGAGATTAAACTTTTGTCTAATTTGATGCCTCCAAATGTGGGTATGTATTACAACTTTGTGGTAGAAAATAAAGAGATGAAGAATCAAGTTATAGAGTTACTTAAGAATGGAGTGTTCAAGCTTAGTATATCATTGTGTGGTCTTTCGGTGGTCATGATATCAAAGAAAAGGGATGGAATATGTGCGTGGATTATCAAGCACTTAACAAAATCACCATTAAGGACAAGTATCTTCTACCAAGAATCAATGATCAGACAAATTACATAAGGGGGTATATGGAAGACAACTTTCAAGACTCGATAGACATTGTATTTATGGTTGGTAATGCCATTTGGGTTATGCAACACCCTAACAACGTTCATGCGTTTACTGAATGATATTCTTTATCCTTACTTGGAGGATTTTTTTGTGGTATGTCTTGACAACATTCTCATTTATAGTAATACATTAGAAGAGTATATAAAACTTTTGAGCATGGTATTCAATATCTTATAGATTTATTAACGAAAGTTGAATGAGAAGAAATGTATGTAATAGATACCTTTGTGGCATTGGGCTTTCCACTTGGTAATGGTGAAATAAGCATCAATAAAGTGAAGATAAAGGCTATTGAGGAATGACCTAAACCTCAAAATATTATTGATGTCAAGAGTTTTCTTGTAGCCTCTAAGTACTTGGGAAATTCATCAAAAGTTTCTTTGAGATTGTAGCTCTATTACACACTTATTCGTGCACATAAAGTTTGAGTGGACATACCTACAAGAACAAACATTTCAACAAAGGAGGTGATTTGTAAAGCATTAGTATTAGCTCTACTAAATCTACAAATGTTTGAGATTCAGATAGATGCATCTGGGTATATTATTGGGGTAATTCTAATATAGGAAGGGAAGCCTATGAATCACTATTCTTGATTATTATAAAGAGTGTAGATGAATTATCTGATTTATGACAATAAACTTCTAGTTTTACATCAAGTCATAAAACATTAGAGGTAATACATTCTTGGAAAGAAGACCATAGTATACTCAGATCATTGACAATTTGAGTATTTGTAGACTCAATTTAAGCAATATCAACTATGACACCTAAAGTGGATGTTATACTTACAATAATTTAACTTAATTATTAAATACAAGAATGACACATAGTATAAGCTTGTAAATATGCTTTTTCGTCTTACCTTGATCTTATTATGCTTAACAGTTGTTATGCAAATACAGTCTATAGAATTTGAGGAGTACGTTACCAAGTCTAATGTCGATCCAAAATTTGGAGGAATTTATTGAGAAGCAAAAGGAGGTCAATACTAAGAATATGTAATTCAAAATGAATTGATTTACCAATGAAAGCAGTTTGTGTACTTAAATGTGATGATTAAAAAAGGTGGATGCATGAGGCCCACACATCTAGGGTTTTTGGATACTTTGGAATCTCAAAAACCATCACAAATTGTTAGAGATGTCTATTGGTTGACACAAACTTAGAAATTGAGAAATTTGTTTGAGGGTGTTTGCTATGCTATATGTCAAAGTCATCCAATTGTAAGCAAAGACTGTATGTGCCTTTACTAATATCTACGAGACCGTGGAATAGTATCTTGATTGATTTTATTAGACTACCAGCAACCCAACGGGAACACTACTATCGTAATTGATAGTTTCTATGATGACATATTGATGTCGTGTAGACAAAAAGTTACAATTGAACTAGTTGTTGTCCTCTTCTTTCAAAATGTGTATTCATTTTGGATTACCATCATCTATCGTAATAGATTAGGATACTCATTTATTTAGCAAATTTTGTGAGCCTTATAGGGAATGATGGATATCATTTTAATATGGATTACAATTTTTCATCCACAAACTAATGGACAAATTGAAGTACTATACATGATAGCTACTTATCTACATAGAAGTTATAATGTTGAATGTATAAAGATGTGGAATGGAAGTATTGCATATATACAATTTGCATATAATCACATTGTGTGTAGATCTACATCAATGAGTCATTTTGAAGCTTATATGAAATTTATATTGTAAATCCTATTAAACTTGGAGCTCAAGAACATGACAAATGCATTCCAGTGTCGAAAAACAATTACTTAAATCTCAAAGGAAATATAAGAAGTGGCATGAATATCATAGGTTCTAGAAGTTCACGAAAGGTAATCTTGTTCGGCTTTATATTAGTAAAAAAAAAAGATTGAAAGTAGATGATAATAAATTAAAACCAATATGGTATGACCCTTTTAAGATAATATAGAAGGTCAAAGATAATGCATATCAACTTTAGCTATCAATATATTTGAAAATTTACTCAATCAAGAATGTTGACAATCTGAAGTCGTTTGAGGCATCTATGCTTGATTAAGAACCTCATATGCACACACCACTAGCATACGATTTGGTTATGGATGATGACAAGAACCTAAACAAAGACGATATCCTTGAAAAAAAAATCATCACATCTGGCGATGGATTAAAAGTTATTACTGAATTGGAAAGAAATTAATGAGGTTTATTATTGCAAAATGATACATTTTTGAGAAAGGTCAATCTTTATTCTCTCAACTTAGTTTCTGATAACCTTGAAGACCTTGACATGAGATAAATACTAAAATAGTTGAGGCAAGAAGTTGTTCGATAGGATCAAATCATGGAAGAAGGGGCTTATAATTAGGGGATTCATTGTAGGTTCATTTAATTATCAAGTAGTCAATCATTGAAGAAGATTTAAAAAAGGCATTCCCAACCTTTAACAAAAACACTCTCTTTTAGACTTTTAGTTGTTTGCCATTTTTGTTTAATTTTGTTGATGTAACTTTGATTTAAGAATGTTGTCAAGGTCTTTGAGTAATACATTTCAAAGACAGATCAAATATAGAAGTTTAAACCAATAAGAGGTGTCATTTATTGATTTCTATGAATTTAGAAAAGTTTATGATAAGACATTAAGAGAATTACTTTGAAAGGACTTGAGAAAAGAAAATGGTTAGTTTTGTACATATTGAAGTTATTAAAAATATATACAATGAAGCAATGACGTGTGTGCACTCAAAGAGGATTAATTAAAAATGCCTTTATTAGGGTTAGAATCCATGGAGGTTATGTTATTAGTCTCACCTTTTTGCATAATTTATGGATTTACTTGGTCATCAAATTAAAAAAAAAGTGTTATAATATATATTTTTTTTTGATGTTGTTGTCTTTGTTAATAAGATCATAAAATGGGTTTGAGATAACTTGGAGTTTTGGAAATTGACCTTGGAGTCTAGGAGGTTTAGGTTTAAAGTTGAATGAATAGAATGCTTGTTTTCACATGGTACAAATAAATGATGCATATATTGCAATTGATTGTAAAAAATATTTAAAAATTAAATATTTTGTTGTCTTACTAAATACAAAATAATAGAGAAATTGATGTGTATATGACAACAGGGTCCAATTACATTTATTGAAATTGATGTGTATAATAGAGAAATTGAGCTCTAGAACATCAACGGCTATCCAGATTGTCCAGATTACCAATGTGGAAACCTGATGGTTATTGGACTAATTTTAACTGCTTTCTACCAAGTAAAAATAAAAAATTTTCCATATACGTTCATCTATGAAATCCATTTATTTCTTAATTGCTGTGTGAACCTTGTTACTTATTATGCACCTGCTTTATGTCTTCATTTTAGACTTCATTTCAAGGATTTAATCTTCTTGATAGCTTTATTCAGCATTTTCTGGTCATAATGATGACAAGCAATTTTGTCAGTGCCTTGGAGGTTTTGTTTGTTGATGTGTAGTATATGTAATGGTAATAAAATTCAATTTGTGCAACTTACGAAGTAGTTTAGTTTCTTATTATTGTAGTTTGTTAACATAGCTATTTTTCTCCCAAATAATACTGGTTTGTTTATCTTCATTCCTCCTGAAAACTCATCCAACAAAAGCATCTCCAGAGGTAAGTGTACATATAATTGCAACAATCTATTGGTTATCACTCAGTGTTGTTCCATTATCTTACTTGCATAGAGGTAATGTTTCAGAATCCCATATTAACTATGCCACTGACAGGAGATATAAAATTAAACTGAACCACTTTGTTCTATGCTTTGATTGAAAATTGATTCTTGTAAAGTTTTGTTAGAATCTTTATTTGTTTGTCTTATGATTGTAGTTACTTCCAAATATGAATACCCTCTCAAAATTATGTTGAAATTCACTCCTTACTAGAAGATCATTTTTATGCTTGATCCCAAACTTCCTCTGACTTATAAATCCTTAAGAAGTGTGATGCTTCAATGTATTTGGTTATCTGCTATGTTATTTAGAGAATTTGGGTCACTTTGCAGGATCATTGGGCCTGAAATGCCATCTCGGGAGTTGTTGGAAGCAGCTGCTGAATTGACAAGAGCAGAGGCTGAACTTAGGTGCTTTTTAGTTATGTTTTTCCTTGAGATGATTCTATACTTGAAGCTTTTGTCAGCACTTTGCTCTAGTTATTCACACAACAAGAAATACAATAGTAGTAAGTTTTAACCCACATAGACATTGTCTTATATTTTCTTCTATCTTTTTTTAGGATGATTTTGCTTTAATAGGTCAGAATTATTTGAATTGTTAATAGCAACTTAAACTCTTTTTCTAAGTTTTTGATAGGCTAAGTCAAACCTTTATTACCAGTTTTCTCAATATTTTGATTCCAAGAGAAGGCAATGTGCTAATAAGGATTCTTTTAAGAATCTCTTAATCAATTTAAACTTTCATAAATAAATTCCTCGTTACGCTCAAAAGAATAGTTTCTATATCTTATTTTCATTTCTCTTTGGGATTTTTTTAGTTCTTATTAATATTCTTTTTCTTCTCTGCTACTAAAACATGTTCTAGTCTACCCCCAGCATGTACTTGTCATACTAATTTACATGAATGTTTTTAAGCTTTCTAAAGTGGTGACCTTGTAATATTCTCTTGATCTAGTAGGAAACCTCTTGAATGACTAATTCTGAGTGCTATTGTTCCTTGTATAACCATTCCTATAACCATAGTTTCTACATTGGACAATGTTTTTTTTATTTGTGCATACTCGACTTCGCTTAAAGAATGTATCATAGATAAAGTGGTTTTTGTCATGGCTAAACATTGGGGAGTCAAGGCTGAAAAATTGAGCGTTTGATTCGATTTGGTGAAGGTTCTAAAACTGAGTTTAATTTGTTTAGTCATATTTGATTTGATTTGATTTCAAAGTAGGTGAACTCAAACCAATTTTTGGAACGAGTTGACTATGGGATGGAGAAAGTCGAGTTGTGAACAGCTCGTCTATGTTCTATGAATACAATGCATCCTTTTTTTCTCAAACTCAAATGTCAAAATCCTTGCATCTTTCTCCATGTGAGAGTTGTTAATAAGGACAGCAAGTTTTTCTCGTTTGGCTCATCTTCGATCTATTTGATAATAAAATGTGATTTCTTGGACCTTGAAGGTCGTCAACTCATCTCCGCCTTAGGCCATATTTCTATCACATCTTTGATCAAAGTTCTTCCTTTCTAGGTGAGTTGTTTCTTCCCTACCTTATGGTGTGTAGTTTACTAGGTATGAATGTTTCCTTTGTTTTTTTTATTTCTCCGCAATTGGCTTAGAAGCAAAATCTGTGGTTTAAAGAAGAGAAGCATAAGGAATTTAGCTTTCCAACCTTCTTAATGACAACTACTTGTTAATCATTCATTCTTAATACACTTAGTCAAATCTCTGGATTTATTTTGTTGTTGTTAAGCTGAAATTTGCATATTTCTTTCTTATCCAAATTCTTGTATAAATTTTGAGAAGCTCATCTGTGGCTTCATATTTATTTTCGTTACCATTGCCTTTTCTATTTTTATCTCATCTAGTTCTTCAAATTCTTGATACAACTTTGCATTTCTTTTTGACCTTTTCATGTACTTCTTCGATTGCCAATGTAATCTTTTGTTTAGCTAACATCCTTTAGAGTTCTGAGCATATACTTAGCTACTTGTACAATACAAATGAAAATGTTACTTCACCTCAGATTAATTTTCCTCCATAACGAAAAAAACGGGTCAATTTCCTCATTTGCACGCTTATGACTGGTTATCTGTTTCTTTTTACTCTTTGATTTCTATATGGTAACCATCACACAAAGTTTAGTTTTTTTGTGTTTGCTTAGATTGTTATCTAGTGTATGTCAACTTGTTGCTTGGTAGTTTCCATTAATGTGCCTTGTACTTGGATTATACTTCATTGAGGTTTCTTAGTTTAATTTGGTTATTCCCCTTTATCTTGTGATGCTTTGATACCTCTTTGCATATAATGTTGTTATCTTAGCATGGGTTCTCCATCCCTTTTTGGACTCTTAGCAATCATTGGGACTAGTTCAACCTCTTTTTTCCATGTATTTATGCTGTAGTTTTTCATCCTTCTGCTCTACCTGAATTATAGGTGTGTTGATTGCATCATTTTCTTCTTATCTTTGGATTCTCATTTCATATGAACATACATTTCGATGAACACATTGGAAAGTTAGCAAACTCTTCGCAGCCTGTATTTCCTCAATCCTCAATCCCAACAACAAAAGAGGAAAAGTCTTCAATCTAAATTTTCTTTTTTCTACTTGAGTAGATATTCAAGTTGTGTTTTGGATTGCCCACTTCAATAGCTAATGAAATTCTCTTATCATTTATTATAGAATTGGGCAGCAACTATAAAGTCACATTCTTTGTCAAACTCCACAACCTTTCTCATTTTTGAAACCAACGTTGCTTTTCATTGTTGTTCTCTCAAGATCATAGTGATACTGAATTTTTTATAAAATTTTTTAGCATGCTTGTGTAGATCTCTTTTTGGCAAAAAACTATTCCATTGGGGGATCTCTTTTTTTAGTTCTTCCTATTTGTTTCAAATTTTTTTGCACTAGCATTAGTCCTGTATGAGGGGGTAACCAATTGGTTCCTCTTGTAACAAAATCTTGAGAAATATGGCTCCTATTAAACTCACCTAATTTATGATATTTTCATCCAACATTATACCAACTCATGTTAGTACCAAGGTTGAACTCTAATATGTCTTTGTATTTTTCAGTTCTCACCAACCTCTTAGGTTCATGTAGAAGCAATATTTTTTAAATTGATTTTGATATCAACCCCATCAACGTTTTTGTCAAAGTATCTATGTCGAAGCTTATACATGGAACTTGGTGTCTTCTGGTAGTTTCAACACTTTCATCCATCTGGCCAGTTGTGAGAATGGTTGCTATTTTGTTAAGCTGATTTAGTGATCGCATCTCATTCATCACTCTTCTTGGAGTATACTGGGTGCTTGCTTCTATAAGGATGCCCATGATTAGTGCAATTTGCAATTTTGCATGGTATTCAAATAATGTGGGCTTCACAAACCTTTTTATATTAGTTGTAGACTGCCTAGAAGAGGCTGCCAATTTTCTCATCAAAGCTAGGAATTGACAACTACAACGTTGCTTTGATAATTTCATATGCCATAATAATATTTAAAAATTAACTGATTTGTTGACCATGAATACATCTTTTTTTACCATATCGATTATGTTTTTTAGTCTTTTTGAGTTTGAAATATTTCCTATTGCAAGAGATGTCGACTTGGAAGTAGACAACGATTTGTTTATAGGTCCACCTCCTCCTGCCATGGTTGCTGAAGCTGAGTCTGCAAATGAAGCTGAGAGGTTTGAAGAGGTAATAGGAAATTCTTTGGGCAGCTAACTGATCTCTCCTAGCAATGTTATTTGTTATGAATTTTTAATTTTTTTATTTATATTTGCATGTAAATATGTTGTTCTGTAATTGTTTTGGTGGGTTTTGAAAACAAGTTTTTATAAATGTCTGGTTTTGACATACAATAATTTAGATGATCGTGTTCTATTTAAGATATATTTCATAGATGGCATATCCTTTGCTATTTGATTGAAATTGATTTGAATTGTTTCCATAGATACTATCACAAGGAATCATTGACTTGCTATCTATATCTTTTTGTTGAGAAAAAAAAAAAATTTCCTAGAACTTGTTTGTATTGCAATAAATTGATCCCTATCTTCTACTTTAGGGGTGGAATTTATGCTGTGTTATCTTTCTTGCAATGGCCGTTGGCGCCCTTCTGTTTATTTGTGCTATGTGATGGTCACTGATAACTTTGTATATGAAGCATTGAATTGCTGGACACCATTTTGAAATAGATAATTTATTCCTAATATGCACCATCATACTTTTTTATGCTAGTTATATGTGGAAGTATGATTTTGGTTTATGGTTAACATTAAGATGGAAGGCTTGTAGCAATGGGTTAGACCGGAGTAAACTGAAGGGTTGTATCAAATCTCTAGTGAAAGAATTTGACGTCTCGTGTCACATACTTTCAAAGTATAAGACAGCAGAGGAAAAAGATGTTTGGCTTAGGAGCGCTGGAATGGTTGGGACATCATCTCTTCATTTGTCATGGAATAAATGGAGTGGGAGGAGAGTACGGCATAATTTTTTTCTTTTATAGAGGAGAAGGCTTGAAAAAGGAAAAATACTTAGCTGGAATTTTCATTTCTTGATTTTGAGGTGAGCTGTCACCTTTACTATTTGTTTCGGGTAGCATCGTATGTGATACAGCTGCTGTTGGTTAAGAAATCACTTCATGAAGGAAAAGAAAATTAGGTGACGAGGAAAACTGGATCTTGAGAAGTAAAATTATCATCATTCCGATTCTGAATGTATGGATTAATTGCCAGTCAATATGGTAAGACCATGGGTGAAGGATAAGAAAATGGGAAAAAAGCACATGCATAACTTGATCATGGAGTACAAATGCATTAATCTGCTAATCTTCTGAAGTGGCTGCCTACGTCCACTTTAATCACCATTTCCTCAAGTATACATATATCACCGAGTTCCAAGTAAGCAAACACGTTTCCTACAAATTAATTTAAAAGAATTAAAACAGTTCTTCGCTGTTGCTGATATTTCTACAATAGTTAAAAATAGTAGCACGTTATACCAGTAGCCTTACATGTGGAATGCATGTGGAACCCTGAACATCGAATCAGCATATCGTTACCCAAGTTTTGGAGCTGGTTTGTTTATTTGTAGCAGTATATTGAAAAAATATCATAATCCATTTCAAAATGTTTGCATGCTAAATTGAAACTATATTACTAACAACAATGATAATAACAATACTTAAACTTTAGGTAGGTCAATCATATGAAGCTTTTGAAGTCATTGCACTTATTTATTAACAACTATTCATTTATAATTGAGAATGCTAAATCATTTATAATGGTCCGTTTTCAACATCTCACATCTCCTAACATTAGTAAGTGGCCTTTGTCACACAATCTGCTTCAACTATCAATTGCAAATGCATTTGTTTCTAATCATGAATAGTAAGTGGGCCTTTGTTAAAAAATCTATTCTAACTCTTTTTAAGATTATTTTAATCTCAAATACACTCATTTTTAATCATATTTTCTTGATAATAGTAATTTGTTCATCTCAATATTCTCATTTTTGTAACATTTGTTTTATTTGTTATATTTTAAACCTTTTGAGTTCTTTTTGCTTGTCACGTGAGTGTTTTCCTTTCAATATAAAGTGATTCTCTGTAAGAATATGTGAAAGAGTTCTGTAGGTAGTGAGTCAACGTTGTCTTTCATCCAATTTTATAAGTTCTGTGTATTAATTTTTTGTCGGAAGACTATTTGAAGGTAATTAAATATGTTACGAATGGGATGTTAAGATATCTACATAAGAGCATGGTCAATTATAACTTTTTGAAAAACTAACAAATAAATAGTAAGAATATTAATTCATTAAAGGTCTTAGATAAACCATTGATTGTAAATATTTTTAAATTGTTCTTTAAAGCACATGTTAAGTTTGAAAAATAGTTATGTAAGAAGTGTAATAAAATAATGACATCAAAGTATTTAGGTGATTCAATCTCAATCACCAGATGGCCATGAGCGTCTAGGCTTACAATTTCAATTTTTTTTCATAAAGATGAGTAAGATAAACCTTGCATTGGGCTAAAAGACCTTGCAATTCACTTTCCAAAAAGAGCTTGTAATATTGGCCCAAAAGACTTTACAAATCCTAATTGAAAAACTAAATAAAAACTATCACAAAGGATCAAATACAACAACCTCAAATAAAATTTTCTACAATTGAATGCCATTACAAACATTGAGAGTCATTTAAGAGAGTATCTTGGGATCAAATGCACGTATAAATTTGTCCAAACATTGAGAAAATACTTATGAAGATTCGAAAATCATTTGCAAACTTCTACAATTGAATGCCATTACAAACATTGGAGATCATTCTAAAAGGATGGACTGAACCTATAAGCACTTTTTATCCATCATATAACAAGCTTCTTCATTGAGTTAAATGATAATATCCTTTCTAAGAAAATTTATATTAATTTAATATCTCTCTTAAATGACTCTCAATGGCTTTTTCACTGCTAATTGAAACTTAAAAAAAATTTGGTCAAACTAATTGTTATAGGTTTCTAAGAAGTATTGTACGTTCATGACGATGCATCGTGTTTTTGACCTTTATATATGGTAGTATCTGTTTGAGCTCACAAGTTTCATACCATCTACTCTCTTATGTACTAAGCATTTTAAACTAGAGATATTGGAGCTAATATATCATATGTTAGATTTGACATACCATATGTAGTCCTTTGTCTTAGGGCAAGTAAGGCTCACACACTGATGTACTATTTGTGAGTTTCCATATATGTTATTTTAAGTTTATTTTAAGGGATTTTAAAGAATGAATTCTATGGAATTATGTACTTACAAATACCACTTGAAATCCAGCACAATCTAGATGTAATATAGTAGGCTTATGAGTGCAATATGGATGATTTAAGAACGTTATAGAGTGTATATATATTTAGTTATAATATTTTTGTATGAGAAAACTTTTGATGTGTGAAGAATTTTTAAGAAGACTTTTTAATGTGAATTTCATATGCTTTAATAATCTAATTATTTAATTCCTAGTATCTCATGATTATTGTTATAGGTTTACAATCTAAACTAAATAAGTTGACTTAACAAAGTACACTTGGTTGACCATTATGTCATCGTAATGGTTTTTTCAAATTTGCTCGACCTTCATGTTTGAGTTGGTTATATCTACTCTGAACATTTTTTAAATGAACTCTTCAAGTTACAAACCAATGCTTCAATTGCTTTTATGAAATAAACTTAAGAAACATGATTTGAAATTACTTAAGATAAAAGTATTAAATCACAATTAAAATAATTTTCTTGCCATCAAACTAATCATGCAAAAATCAAAGGATAAACAATATTTTCTTTTTGACGATGATAAAACTACAACTAAATTTGATTGAAAATTAAAACGATAAAAACACATGCAAATCACATGTTTTTCCTTAATTTATTCTCCCCTTAAATGGATCCAATCAAAGCATTTTCACTTTCTTTTAGGTTGACATTAATTTATGGCCAAGGGGTTAAAGAAGTCTTCTTTCCTTTGTTTTTGCAGTTCACTTATAGCAATCAAATTTAAACCTAAATTCTTCATAAATTTTGATATCCTGAAAGTTAGTCTATGTGAATAATTTGAATGCTTTGTTGTTTAGGTTTCTCTTCCTTTTTATCACATTTGAGGAGGCATGTAGATAATCATAAATTTCAAGTTTTAAGTTTTGAATTCAAATAGATTTGGGTCTAATCAACTTATAATCAATTATTTTATCATTGTCAGGTGCGTTAATATTATTCTTTTTAATTGAAGTAAATGAAGGATTTCTAGAATTGACATTACCTCTAGTATTATAGTCATTTGAAGTTGCTCTTTTCTCATGCAATAATGGCAAAATTGACATGATCCGATGTGAGAAATTTATCACTTATTAACTTATTTTTTTGACAAGAAATATTTTCATGGATATGATTAAAAGTAGCACAATCTGAATGCAATATTTTTAAATAATAAAAACATTTAGTTTTTGCATTTTCATTGATTGTTTGGGTAAGTTCACCTTTAGTTAATTTTCATTGTTGCCAATATTTCTCATTTTTTTTTAGATATTCGCATAAGCCAAGATATTTAACCACTTTTTCTTTTCAAGTTTTTGAAAACCTTTTAAATATATTAATCAAATTATCTTCTAATGCATTACGAGAGAGTTTACTTACCTCATGAACTTATTTTTCAGTTTCTTCATGATTTGCCATTAGACAAATCAAAGCCTCTTTGGTGCTTTCTTTCTTGCTCGAAATCGACTCATTCAAGTTTCTTCATGTTGTCTTCATGGCTTTGTTCTTCTCTTTTCTAAATTGTTATTTTGCCTTTTTCTCCACCAATTTAAGACAATTGGGGTGGATGTTTTTTGTCTTCATGGCTTTGTTCTTCTCCTTTCTAAATTGTTATTTTTCCTTTTCTCCACCAATTTAAGACAATTGGGGTGAATGTTTTTTGGATCCTTGCATTCATAACAATATAATTTTGTGCTTGTAACTCTCTCTTTTCAGTTTTATTAGCAACACATTTTTTAACATTGTTCAAACTTTTAGTTTGGAATTCTAGTTCATTATTGTACAAAAATTCTTCATTGTTCAACAAATGATGAATCAACGCTTAATGCATTGTTGTTTTCTTAATTCAGTGGCTTGGGTTGTGGCTGTTTTCTTATCCTTGTCATCTTAATCACATTGGTTATGAGATCACCAAGTAGTTCATCTAGAGTAAGTTGGTAGGTTCTTTTTTACCTTGATGGCTATAAATGAAGGATTAAATTCTCTTGACAACACGCGAAGAAGTTTCCTCACCTATTCAACATTAGAAAAATTTGCACCAAGATTTGAGAGTTCATTAATGTTATTAGTAAATTTAGTGATGATTTTTTTAATAGTCATTAGCATTCATGCAATAACTTAAAATCATGCATAAGTTAATTTTACTTTTTTTGGTCAGTTCCTTTATATATAATCACAAATTTCTGTTTAAATTTCTTAGGCTATTTTAAGATTCATAATCCTATTAAATTCAATAATTAATATACCTCAATAAAGATATTCAAATCTCTTAAAATTTTGTTAAATTATTTGTTTTTCTTGAGAAGATAATTCACTTATAAATTTATGAACAAGCACATTAATATGCTTTTTAATAAGAAATTGAAAGGGATTTCAATAATATCACAAATCATGATCTATGGATTCAAGAAAAATTTATATTCAGTTTTTTAAATAAAGATAAAAATCACCCATAATCAATGGAAGATGAAGGGATGATGCTTCTTCCAATATCATTTGGTCATCTACAATTGTTTGAGATCTTAAAGATTTTTTTAAGGATTTTTAGAATCTAGAAACAATCGTCTTGGATACCAATTGTTAAGAATAGAGTGTTAGAATGTCTACACAAGAGGGCGATGAATTGTAACTTTTAAAAACTAACAAATCAAAAGTATGAATGTTAATTTAGTAGAAGTTCTTAATAAATCTTTGATTGCAAATACTTTTGAGTTCTTCTTTGAAACTCTTGTTAAGTTTTAAAGCTTGTTGTATGAGGACTACAATATGGTGAAGATAGGAAGATATTGAGGTGGTCAAATGTTGAATTTACATCCAATCTTGACCACCAATGCTTGGTTTTGCAATTTTAATGCCTTTCGTAATAGTGGGTAGGCTAAACACTTACAATATGCTAAAAGACTATATAATTTTCATTTTAAAAGAACTTACAATTCATTGACCGAAAAATGCCTACATCACCAAATTAAAAGCTTATAAATTTCAATCAAAACACCATACAAAAATAGTTACGAAGGAGCAAATACAAGAAGCCAAAAGGGATGTAAGAAATAAGAATAAAGCTAGTTATGTAAATTGTTACAACTAATCAAATCATCTAAGAAATGCACTAAATTGATATGAATTGATTTAGAAAGGATGTTATCACTTAGCTCAATGAAGAAGCTTGTTTAGAGACTAATGTTTTCTCAATGTTTGGAAGTGTTTATATTTGCATTTGATTCCAAGGAACCCTCTTAAACGGCTTCAAATGAGATGATTAGAAATTTCCAAAAAATTGGTTAAATCAATCATTTTCACTTTTCTATTATTGTACATATCATACATTCAAGATGAGGTATCGAATGCAAGACCTTCACGTACCATGCATCAAAATAGACATATAATATGCAAGTCTTTTTTTAAGTTCACAAGCCTATTTAGCATCCACTTCTTCTAATATATCAAACATTTTGAATTAGATATATTGTATGTTAAAGCTAATGTATCATACATCTGGTTTGATATATCATACGTTAAAAATGACGTACCATACCTCGAAGATGACGTACCATGCATCAAAAATGACGTACCATATGTAATCCTCTATCTTGGGGTAAATAAGGCCATGAACAGTGACGTATTGTATATGAACTTTCACATACAATATGTGGGACACATACCATACATGAAAGTTCATGTATTGTATGTTAAATTCATTTTTTGGGATTCTAAAGAATGCATCTGAGGATTTATATGCTTATAAATACTACTTTAAAGCAAATACAATCTATATGAGACATTGTAGGTTTAGGAATATAATATGGATTGTTTAACAACATCGTTTTCAAGGGATTTGGACCATACAATTGTTTCAATTTTAAAAGAAAATTATAAATGTAGATTTGTAAGTGTATAGGCATTTAATTATAAGATTCATGTTTGAGAAATTTTTGATATGTGAAGAATATTTTAGAAAATTTTTAGTATGAAGTTTACTGTCATTCATGATCTCATTCGTGTAGTTTTTAATGTCTTATGAATATTACTATAAGTTTATAATGTAAACTAAATAAAGATGACTCTATAAAGTGTCCTCGATCAACCATTACATCATGTTGATTACTTTGTGAAATTTGTTCTATCATTGTGTTTGGGTTAGTTATATTATCTTCAAACATTTTCTTAATGAGCTCATCAAGTCACAAACTAATGCTCTAATTGCCTTTGTCAAGTAAGTTTAAGAGACATGATTTAGCAATGCTTAAGAGAAAAATATTATATTATAAATGCGATGATTTTGTTATCATCAAAATAACTACACAAGAGACGGGGGTTCAACTGAATTGAGTCAAGCCACTTAAAAAAAGTATTTTTTAGAGACGATGTAATCCTTTGGGAAACATATTCCTTTGTTTTAGGTGCCACCTATCTTTGCTTAATGGAATTGTGTTGATTGTTCTCATAGATGGACTAATCCTTGCTAGATGTTTTACATATTTTTAAATATTGGATAGTGTGTCTTTTTATTTTGGCATCATTTTTTGGAACTTTCAATAGCCTATTCCCATTCCCTTGGAGCTTAGCCTACTTTCAATCAAATAAAATGCCAGTTACAGCTTGGCCTCTTTTTTTACTTGTTAGGTGCTGTCCCAGACATAAAACACCCATTTCTGGTTGGTTCTTGCCATTATTATGTTTATGAAATGTTGATGCTCATTTTATGATTTCCCTTGGCCCAATTGAAGAACAGATGATTTAGAAATAATATGATCAGATTGTTCGAGCTAAACATTGACCAAGGTTTAAAAAAAGATGCTCAAGTTGATATTTTAGCTTCTACTTATCAAGGTAGATTCTTCATGTAGTTTCTACTTGATGTTATTAGCATAACTTGTTGGTAAAATGAACCTTATGACATGTCATTTGGAGTTTTTTTAGGTTTATCTTTGACTTTTGCTTCATTGTTTTTATTTCAATTAGTATTCATGAGTTAGCTTATTTGGTTCACAATTGATTTTTTTATGAAATTTAAAATCCTAATTAGTTCATTGTGTTATAGTCTTTTTTATCCTTTTCTGATTAACATTTACCAGGTCTCAAGAATTGTAATGGCAGAGGTCTCCAAACCATATGATGTGCTCGGAGTGACTTGGAGAGCTTCTTTTGATAGCATTAAAAAAAGGTAATTAAATTCTAATATTTATTTAACATGTTTTGAATATTCTTTTTTATGTTGAATTGGAATAAAACAAGAATATTTTTGTTGATATGCACTATTTTTATAACATTTTTTTTTCATTTCGAGACTATTTTGATCTTTCTAATCTTGTTCTGGCAAATGTGCATGATTGAACCCCACTTAGCCGTCTAACCTAAAGTGACATGTATAGAGTTCACAAATACTAAACAACCACGAAAGTGGGATAAAAAGCCAAATAAAAGCAACATGGATGGCTATGTAGCACATGCTTGTTCATTTGCTCCATATAACTAAAGAAAATAAAGAAGAAGATAATGAAATTTCATTTGCAATTTGAGGGTTTGAACCAAAAGTGCAAGTTAGGTGTACCACTAAAATGGACTTAGCTACCAATGCAAATTTTATTGATCACCTTCATTATCATATTTTCACACACCGACAAATACCTAGCTTTTCCAATTTTATGTTCTTTTTAAATAATTTCTTTGATTCATGTTTTTTATTATTATTTCTGAACTTTTCCTTTTTTTTATCAAATGATTGTACATCTTCATCAAATGTGTTGACGAAGGCAATTCACTAATTAAGCTATACAAATTTGGTCTTTGGGCTGATAATTTCTCTGTTGACTGAAAAGGATGAAATGGGATTTAGAACTCTTTGATTTTGTTATGACATAAACTTATGGGTTCCAATAGAAGTTCAAAAGCAATTATGTCTTTCGTTGGTTTTCCTATTCTCTTATTATTATGCAAATCAATACAACACCCAAAATTACTGATAGTTTTATGAGGTGGCATTTGGATAGGAACAAATTAGAGATGGGTGAATTTATAGCTGGTGTAATATTTTCTTTTGCTTGACCAAAGGATTAGGCTGGGTTTCCTGGCCAACGTTTCACCCTTGTCGTGTCATTTTTCTTGTCCTTATTTTTCTCCTTTCTTTTAATGATAGCATGTTGCTTGCTAGCTCTATTTTTATGGTTATTTTAGTGTGTACATTTGAGGATACTAAAACATTCATTTTGTCTTGAATTCCTAGGATATCCTTTTCTAGAAAGGAAGTAACAATGGCAATTTCCTTTTTAAGAATAAGAGGCTCGTTCATTCCACTTCTAATGTTATTATATGGAAATGGATTGGAACAAAGCTTTCCCTCTATGCATTTCTTTCTTCATGGGAAGGTTTTTTCATAATTATGTCCTTGTTGACACCATTTTCATGTTGTTTGATATTAATTTTGTCACTTTGTTGTTTAAGGAGTTATTCACATCTTTTTAATGTTTATTTTTGAAAATTCATGTATTTAAGGGTTTAGAGAGAATATCTCATTTAGTTGATGGATTTATATGGATTATTCGTTTAATCCCATATAAACATGTCAATATTTAAGAAGTACTAATTACATGATAGTCATTGGTGGACTTTGGTTTATATATTTTAAGTATCTAAATATGGATTAAATTCTAGTTGAACTTAAATGTATTTAAGTGGTACTAATGATCTTATGAGGATTTGCTGATTCAAGCTTGTATCCCATTAATTTTGTTTAAGATAGATTTTAATTGAGTGGGTCTGTGAGATTAAATAGAGTCCAAACTGATTTGGTACGTTTAATTGCCTTCAAATGTGAATGTATCTCCAATCTATACTTCATTGAGTATTTTTGCCTTATATCTAACATTGCAAATTTCATTTGGAATCACTTTGTAAGCATTTTTCTTGTCAAGTCATCAGATATCAATGCTATATTGTCAACTCTTTTATAAATAAATCTTCTTAGGGTATAACGTTTACAAGAATCACTTCAGAATTATCCTCCCTGACGTTATCTTTTGGAGCATTTAATCTTTGAGAAGTGCTTCTAAATATAAAGCACTCCAACCTAATTTCAATAATATTTTATGCTGTCCTGTAGGAGATTGAATTCATGATGGAGAGAAAGCTCAATTGCTATAACACCTTTTTTTTGGTGACTTCCAATTTATTTTACGCTGTACTATAGGAGATTTGACTAATGAGAAACAGAAAGCTCAATTACTGTAACATCTCTTTTGGTGACTTCCAATTTGCTTCTTATTGTAATCTCCGGCACACAACTGAACCCAAAAGGTAAATTTCTGTGAATGTGTGGTCCTGCTGGCCTATTAAGACCTGAACCCTGACACTGTTGACTATTCTAGTACCAATTCCTTTAGTTTTAGTGGGATGATCTGTGGCCAGTGGGGATCGCTTAATATTTCTTTTCATATTCTTCTTTGTGAATGACACTATTATGTCTCTAATATACACTATCTTTAGTTCAGTTTTGAATTTTGTATTGCCAAACGTTATCCTCAACTGTGGTTGAGCTTTTTATATCCCATCTATTCTTACTAGTCTCAAGGATGTAATTTCTTGACCTTGGTTTAATTTCTACCACATCAGCAGGTACAAATGTCCTACTTAGAAATTGCTATTACTATTTATATCATTAACAAAAATGTAAATGAGGAAGTGAGACGTCTGGCTTCTATTGGTGTTAATTCTTACAAACTTATTTTCCTAAACAAAATGACTATTTATGATAAACATTCTCAGATCATTGCAATGGATAAAGACCATTGTCCTTATATTTATAATGTTGATAATATGGGAAATTTATTGGTGATAATCATCAAGATGTGTTGGATGGTTGGAATTTCTTCTTCCATTTTCTTCTTTTGGGATACAAGTTCTCTTTACTTGCATAGGTTGTAATGGATTTTCTCATAATCTCCTCTCTTCGAGGACTTTATTCAAGGAAGTTATAAATATATTATTTCATTTGGTAATGCTCACTTCATTCTGTTTTTCAACTCTTCTTTGAGTCGGTCATTGTTGTAGCGTACATATATATTGGTTAGGTTACTGTTTAATAGTTGATCCTTGTAGACAAGAGAACATCTATTGGTGGTTCTTGGGCTTTGTAGAGTCCTGGGTAATGAAACAATTTAACATTATATATGTTGAAGTTGTTAAAGATATGTACAACAGAGCATGCCCAATCAAGGAGCATTAACTAAATGTTTCCATGGTCCAGTTGACTTTGTCATGTTTTTGCTTGAATTCCTTATCTGTTTGTGGCTATGATGTTTTTAGTACTCAAATTTAAGAGATGGTGCCATGATGTGTGCTTTATGCTGAAGATATTGTCCTTTCTGTTAATACAAGAGAAGGCACTAAACTCAAGCAAGTTATGGAGAAGAATCTTCGGATTTGATAATCATTTTGAATATAGCTACAAATCCATCAGAACATTCTCATTTTTTGCAATGCACTTATTCTCTTGAAGCAAATGCATGCCTTACTGGTTTCTTTGTAACTTTGCAAATTGCTTCCATATAAACCATCTGCAAGGGCAATGAGGGTCCTTTGATGTGAACTTCTTTACTTAGGTATTGGAAATTATCTTTGATGGTGCATCCAGACAAATGCTCTCATCCGCAGGCTCATCAAGCATTCGTGATACTGAATCAAGCTTTTAAAGATCTACAAGATCCAGAAAAGGTATTCAATTTAAGTTTCAATTTAAATTATTGTATGATGGCCGAGTTATCCTAATTAGCTGATCTGCCTGCAACACTGAAGTGATTTGCTAGGTCTTATACCATTAATTTGATTAGTATTAACATCAATTTATTTTCTCCCTCACTTCCTGCTTTCAATTTAACGCTTTTGCTTCCACAGGCGTCATACTGTGCATGCTAAATTTTTCTGTCCTTTATTTAATGAATGATAATTTCCTATTATGTGTGGTAATATCCTCTTAGACATTGCAAATGGATGGTCATGCCCAATGCTTCGCATTACAAGTTGCATTAGTGATGACTCATTCCTTTATATGAACCTTTTGTTTCATCAACAAGTTTCATGAATAGCCGATATTTATGATGTGTTTAGGTTAGAGTTCCATGTTATGTGCCAAGCTCTGGGTTTAGGCCCAATCATGGACTGGTCCATAAGGTTCAAACCAAAGGGACTTAGAAGCCATTCTATTTATGAGAGTTTGAATCCATTTATGGGTTGTGTGCATCAGCATGAATTTCTAGCAAATCTTATGAAGTTAAACTTATGGAGAGATGTTTTGCATAAAGTTGTGACAAAGCTCAGTTAATGGTTGTTTGGCATCAACTTGGGAACTGTCAAAATGATTTGGCTTTACAATATTCAGTTGTGTTAAACTTTGATTAATCATGGTTTGTTCATCGAATGACTCAAGTGGATAAGATAGGAGTTGGACTTAACATGTTTTATGCTACCATGTCAAGTTTTCTTTGTTTTAACATGGTTTATGCTACCCTGTCATGTTTTCTTTGGTTTAACATGGTTTATGCTACCTTATGTTTTCTTTGGTTTACTCTTGATTGAAATGGAACGCTTCAGAATAACCAAAAAGGAAAAGAAGGAATGCTTAAGATTGGCCATGTTGTTTTGAGTTGAGTTTGGAATAAACTTGTCTGGCATTCAGGATGTATGGCTCAAACGGTGATGCGGGTGCATCACCTTGGTGATTGTGAGATATGATCATTACGCCACTTGACTGGGATCTACCATGTGAATTTTGCCAGATGTAGTAGCTGATAATAGCACTGCAGGAAATGAGAGTGCAGAACAGTAAAGAACATACATTGCAAAAGGCCGCTATAATATCAAACTCGAATTGAATAAACGTTTTTGGGTTGCAGCACTGTAGACATACATTGTAATTGAAAATAGTTTGTAGAGGGCTACTGATTTCTGCTAGAATAATTTATCGTGTTTTTCATTTGTTCCATGATATCAAGTTCTATCTCCCAACGCTCATTGCCCATTAGCTTAAGAAAAAACTAGCTTGTTTTGAATGCATTATGTCCATCAAATATGCCATCTTTTCTGATGGAGATAGCGTTAACTTGATCGTTACATCACCAGAATGCATCCAAGGTGGTTCAAATGAAGTCAAATGATAAAGACAGCCCAAGTCCAACTCAGCACAAATAAACAGTAGCCTCAATCAAAATATTTACTATAGCATGGGGACTCCATCTTGATATCGTTTAGGCCAAAATATTTACTATAGCAAGCAATTGGTACCCTTGTCAACAAAATTAGGATTTGGAACTTTTGTGTTAAACAAGTCTTGGTTGGCATGAATAATTCCTTAGATATTTTATACTTGCCTTGTTTTGAGTGTATGAGAATTGGACTTGTGATTTCTTCTTTTATGAGGGCAATTTTTTTGGTTCTTCAATGAGATCCTCTTCCCTAAAGGCATCACAACTGTCCCACTCACTCTAAGTAAGGTGGAGCTTTAGACCCATTTATTGATTTCATAATTGCTGCACCTTCTCCACTTGGAGCACCATCCTTGGGTGACCCTCACTCAATTGCTTATGTGTTGTCTTCTCCCCTTTCCACATTTGTTTGAAGTTTTTGATGACTACGATAATGGTGCTGGTGCAAAGTGATCTGGAAGTGGCTTAATTATAATACTTAACTGCAATCACTTTGAGAATGGCTGGGAATGAGAGCTTTATGCCTAGGGACTCATGGGCCATCATGAAAGTGAGGTGGATGTTGTTTGTCCCACTATAACTCATAATCATTGCATTATTGCAAATAGTTTTGTTAAGTATTTGATCAAACTTAAATATTAAGTAGCAGGCCCAAGTTTTGTATTGCTTAAGAGGTACTTTTAATCTGATGTGTTGGCTTGTTCTATGTCCAAAATGCCTAGCATATATAGGCATGTGGCTTAGCATTGGTTGAACATTACACCTAGGACTTAGCCAATAAAACAAAAGAAATGAGCATTCTATGTTGAGAGGCATGAAGGCATCCAATGCAAGGTCATCAAGTTGCTATAGGTAGAATTTGTCCAAGAAATCCAATGCTTGAGCGGCTAGCTATTGTCATCCTTGTCATAAATAGTAGTGAGAATTGGAGCATGTGTATGGGTTTCAGTGGCTTCCACAACCATTCAAAAGACTTCAAACTTTGCCTAGGATCGACGCTTTAGTCGATACAACGATTAGGCACATTGTCATGAGCTTTCTGGATGCATTCTATGACTACATCAAGTATATATTGTCAAGGAGGATATAGAAAAAAGATTTTTTAATTATAGATTTTAGTACTTTTACTATAAAATAATATCTTTGGACTGAAAAATGTATGTGTGATATGCCAAAGAATGATCGATGCATCTTCTAGAATTAGGGAGTGAAGAACTTGGTTACTTATGTTGACAACATCATAACTAAGAGCCAAACTTTTGATCAACACTTGTTTGATTGGGTTCAGACATTCAAGTCTATTTAGATGTTCAATATAAAGCTCAAGCCACCAAATGCACCTTCAGTGTTTCGTCGTGGTTTTTCCCCTGCCTTTCTTGTTTTCTCCACAAGAAATATGGTGAACCTAAAGAAGATCAGAGCTATCTTGGAGATTTGCATGCTCATAATTGTTCAAGACGTCTATTGGGTAATTGAGCACTTTGCTTTATCGAATTAGAACTCTCCCTGTCATCAAATTGGTGCATGGCCATTGGGGAATTGCATGGACTGAGTGTGAGGAAGTCATCCAACAATTGAAGAAGTATCTATTTGCATCTCCATTGTCATGCTCCTTGCAGCTAATGGTAGTCCTCTTAGTCTATTTGAGTACTACCGATGTAGCTACCATTGTCCTTGTCATTAAGGTGGATGGTATCAACCAAAAGCTTCTATTGTACACCAACCATGCTCTCCTTGGCCTAGAGATTTATTATCCTGCCTAGAAAGCCTTGTTGTTGCCCTTGTCATAATGGCAAGAAATCTTCACTCATATATCCAAGTATCTTATAAAAGTGATGACCTCAAGGTTTTGACAGACTCCAAAAGTGGGCCACAAAGTTGAGAAACTTTGAAATCAATTCTCGCTTTGAACTACGATTAAAAATTAAGCTCTTGCCAAGTTCATCATTGAGCTCGACCACTGATATACTAGCCCAGCCTGGCTACTCGTTCTTTGATGGTTCTTTGGCAGCAAGGCCTTAGGCTAATGATATGGAGTGGACATCATATCATCCTGGTCAATCATTGAGCTCTTGACCACTTATATACTTGCCCAGCTAGGCTATTCGTTCTTTGATGGTTCTTTGGCAGCAAGGCCTTAGGCTAATGATATGGAGTGGAGATCATCCTGGTCAATCCCATTGGCATTGTTTAGTGGCATGTGTTAGAGCCTTTATTGTTCAATAACAACCAAACAGAGTACAATACCGTGTTCAAGGGTCTTTGCTTTTCTTAGTGACTAGGTATGTGTGCTGTCCAAATCTTCAAAGTCTTCCAGCTTGTTGTTGACCAAGTCAAAGGCAACTTTCAGTCTAGGGTTGAAATTTTTTGGTACTATGAAGATTTGGTGCAAGCTTCCCTCAACTATTTTGACCAGGTCAAGCATTTTAACATCTTTCAAGAGGAAAATTAACATTCAAGTTTCTAAGCCATGAATGCTGGAAGGGACATTGTTGAAGAGTTGTGTAGCCCCATGTACTCTTTTTTGCAATTGATGGCCATTGACCTCGACCTATCTTATGAATAAACTGGTGAGCTTTTTAAATAATAGTTTTGTATTCCTTCTTTTAAGAAAGTAGGCCAACTTTGGTAGAGAGTCGTGCTCAACTTATTGATCTAGAGACATTTATATTTTCAATCCTTAAATGGCCTACTATTGAAATTCCTTTGGCTAAGTGATGCATTGGAGGTCCTTTGTTGAATTCACAAGAGTGAGTGTAGTAGCCATGACAATTACCGAACTCTCATTGTGAGGCTCATCTGTCAAGGGTATTATTGTTTTTTGATTGGCTATAATGTTGAGGATTTTCAATGAAATGTGTCCAATGCCAGTTGCACACTCTAGTCTTGTAGCTAGCGTCTAGACCTGTCATAGCTGTTTTCCTTTTAAGGTATGGGCTTTTTTAGTCAATGTCTAAATTGTCTTGTGACCAACGTTTCCTCATGTTAGTTAATAAGTTCACTAAGTGGAGGACAAGTAACTCTCAATGATGAAAGAGTTATAAATATGCAAGTTTCTTTCATCTTACATTGTTTGTAAGTGTGGCTAACTGTTGGCCATCATCTTAGACAACAATTGAACCGTTGACAATGTAGATGTAAGGAAGTTTTTCTCAAGGAATTAATAACATTGAGGTGCTCAATCATGTATGACCATGTGCCAACAATTAGGTCGATGTTGCCAACCAAGGAATCTAGACATCTTTCAGTCTCTCGTGGATAAGGAGAAGTTGATATAGGCAAATGAGCTACCCATTGTACTCTGGGCGCATTACGTTACCTGCGCCCTTCTCATCGGAGCAAAATCTTCTCTCATGTAATCAATTTCCTAGAGGAAGTTGCCTGGCCTAGACTTGCTACAAGAGGCCAGGTTGTAGAGGACACTAACTCAAGATGCTATCCAATGGCACATCAAGAAATAATATAACAAGTGCCTCTCCATTTGTAGTTCACACTGGGTGTTGGGCAATTTGGTCCTTTGCAGGGTTGACCTTTTTATTCTTGAGATGGGAGTTGTTAAGTTTAGCCAAAGCTAGGTTGTTTTCCTTCATCATTATGGAATTGTTTGAGGCCAATGCTTCAAACTGCCCAGGTTGAGATCCTTCGTCACTTATGGAGCGATGGCAACCTTTGCAAGTTCTATACCTAGCCTCTTGTTTCATTGTATCTTAGATAAAGACTCTGCCCCCATATTGTGATCTCATCTTAGTGACTAAGGCCATTTTGGTTGAGTTGTCCTAGCCTAACATGGCAACTTTAAGTCTTCCCGATACTATTTTGACGTAGTTAAGTTTCTTGGGATTGTGAGTTACCTTTTCAAAGCATTGGTTGGCAAGTTATTTTATGTGTACAAGGCAACAGGATAGACATTCAATTGAAATCAATCATAAGATAGGTAGGACTTTAGGGACCTTCCCAATGCCGGCTTTGCTCATAACCATTTTTTCACCATACCTGGCATGACTCGATACTATGTCTTGATTAGTTGCTAAAGGTTTTACTTATTTGACTTTTCTCGCCTTAGCTGAGTCTTGTTATTGGAACTATGGGTGCACTCTTTGAAAATTGGTTTGATGATGCTTAGATTGACAAAAACTTGGAGGGCCTAACTAATAGCCCTAATCTTGGTCTTGGCTGTTTTGATTGAACTAAGATACTGAAGACTTTGATCATGTACTTCTCTTAGGTGCAAGGGTTTTGATTCTTCGGCTCATTCTCCTTAGATAAGTCTTGCAGTTGATCCAAAAGCATTGAGCCAACAATTTTTAGATGTATGAAAACTCTGTGGCTTTATTCGTTGGGCACGATCCTAATTGAATATTGATCTGTGCTTCTCAAGATCGTCTGTTGTTGGCTCAAGTAAATTAGAAGTGCTAATAACATCCTAGTTTGGCTAAGTTTCTCGATCGATTGAGAAGTAACTTTGTCTGAGTATATTCACCATACCATTCTTTTAAATTAGTCAAATGGGTTAAGCTAAGTTTTCATCAATGTCTCTCTTTCTTTATGAGTTTTGTCTCGCTAATGGATCTCTTTACGTATTGGTTGGGTTAAACCAAAGCTTTGCCCAAAACTTTTAGTGATTACAATAGAAGAAATGTATGCAAGACGAGAGTTGGATGCTCAAAATTGGTGCAAATTTCGAAAATCTCTAGCGAATTTTATTTATTTATTTATTTCAATTTGTAAGTATGCATGTGAAAAAAAGAGAAAATTACACAATTTCTTATCATTTGGTCTAGAAATTTGTTTGACTTTGCACAACAATTATTGAGGTTGTCTAACAATTGGAGACTCTATAGGTTTTATACTTAATTTTTTGGTCAAATTTTATGAATCACTTGTGATAGTTATTGATCTCCATTTTCAAGCTCTTGGCTCATTCATGTGGACTCTTACTCTATTCACATGTGACCAAGCTAGCTCGTTTGAGCACCTAGTGCGGTCTAGGTGATGGGAGTGCTAGTCACCCAGCCCTAGTCGTCAAATAAGTGTCATGGTTAGGACTACGAGTAGCCATCCTAGAGCACTAAGCTAGTGGCTTTTGAATTGGCGACTTAGTCCTTTCTTAGCTTTGTCTATGCACGTGTCAACTATGGTCCACTCTCAATCAAGCTGAGAATCCATATGTTGCAACTTTGTTGCCTTGTAATGCTCCTACTCTAGCCCAACCACCCTTGCTCATATAGGCATCTCGTCTTGCTTCATGCACTTCGAGCTCTATTTGTTTGGCTTTGCCTGCTTAGCTAAGTCTTTGGTTAGGGCTACAAGTGCTCCTCCCCAAGGATCGAGTTCGTGGTCATCGATTGGGCAAAAGCTCTAAGCTTTAGCCAAAGGACCTAGTCTTATACCTAGTTGGCTTAAATGAGTAGAGGTTTTGATTGATGTTTGCTTAACTGTCTTTCTAAGCCTTAGAATCTTGATGCTAGTCTTTTAGGTCATTTCACTTATCCTGTTCATAAGGGCATATCTCATGTCATTTTAAAATCTCATCCCTACATGACTAGATGTTTCTCTTTGTTAGCACTTAGGGACTAATTGCTAATGATCTTTTCTAAGTGGCACAAGAAGTTGGTTAATGTTTCCCATTCTATGACTTTTTAGTCATTGTTTGAAACTCATCGTTCGCAGCTCAAAGATTTGTGACTCTCTTGGGTAGTTTTTCCTCTCTTTGGCAGCTTGAAGATTATCGTGTGTGCTCTTGATCTTTTCTAAGTGGCACAAGAAGTTGGTTAATGTTTCCCATTCTAGGACTTTTCAGTCATAGTTTGAAGCTCATCGTTCTCAGCTCAAAGGTTGGTGACTCCCTTGGCTAGTTTTTCCTCTCCTTGGTAGCTTGAAGAGTATCTTGTGTGCTCTTGATCTTCTCATATGTATGTAAGATCCCAACGTATGATGCAAACAGTCATGCCACATATTTGTATTGCTCAACTTTTGCTAGTTCGCTCATCAATCATAGTTATTCAGTTTTGAAAACTTAGACACTTCCATTTTGCTTCCTGGTTTGCGTCGATGCAATATTATGTTTTGAAACAAGTTCGTTGTCTTCTTGAGCTAGAACAATGGTGCACATACTTTGGAAAGACTCTGTCTAGGCCGTCAACTTCATGAAGTAGTGCCCTTCTCTTCTCACCCACGTCATTCATAAAGTGGTTACTTAGTTTTCCCTTCTCTTGTATTTGTCACTCAATCCAATCTTGTGATTGTTGTTGAGGACCCTTCGTTCTTTGTACCAATGTTCAATGTGCATAGTAGTCACATCCAATGTAATGTCACTCGATTAAAATGCTACCTTAACCCTAATTAAATTCCAACATATGCTCTTTTATCCCGGTTCTTTCACATAGCTCATAATAGGTTTAGTGAGACAAAGCAATGTTATCGTAGTGTTTTCAAAGTGTGGTAGAATGGCTCTTTCCCCAGTATTTGACCTCTTTTAGAGGGCATCAGTTTTGGTTGTGGACTATGAATCCACGCAAATGTCTAGGGCCCACTAGGCTTCGTGTTACTCAAATCATTCACCCTCCATTCCCCTCTTGTCATATTGCATTCACGTATGTTAGTGGGCAACATTGTAACATGGCCTTATCATTAATGGCCAACTTAGCTGTAATTTGGCCTTCCCCTCATTGTTTCAATGATTCTCATCTATGCCTTGCTCCATTATCCATCTTCCCCTTCAAGCAATTTTTGCCCAAGTGTTGTTTCTCTAACCTTCTTAGTTGGTGCTAAGTTGCTTAGGATTCCTCGCCCAAGTTTACTCAACTAGTTGGCACGTTGACAAGTCAAGCATTCAGGCCAAATCCATATTTGAAGGCAACGGTTTGTTTAATCTAACCATCTTGCTCATACATAATCTCTGCTTATCAGATCCAATATTTGCTCAGATTGAATGGTCCACTCTTTTCCATTGAGGCAGACTGTCATTTGTCATTGCTAGTTCACCTAGATAATATTTCCAATTGCTTCATAACCATTTAGTCATTACCCCGTTTTTAATGTCTTTGAACTTTTTTCAATAGATGGGTTGGTAGCTGCCTATTTTACCCAATGAAAGTCTACTTTTTGACAATTTATCTCAAAAACATAGAGCCAAATTCATTCTCTATAAAAACCCCATTTCAACCCAAACAAAAGAACCTCCTTTTTCTTTGTTCTACTTTCTTTCCCTATTGTGGTATTCTGTTGTGCTCTTTTTGTTTTCTTATGGGCATTTCTCTTTTGTATTTGTTGAACCCTAGTTTTGAAGTGAATCTTCTTTGAGTGTTTTGAAGTTTTTTTTACTACCATTCCCTTATATTTATGTTAGGGATTAGGGGTTAGGGTATTTTCATATTTCATATTAAATTTTATGATTTGTCTACCTTATGTTTGTTTAGTGTCTTGTCATATAAATGAAGTTATTATACAACTTGTATAACCTTTATATTTTTTAGTTTTGAATAAAACTTTCAAGTCATGTTTTATAATTATGTACAATAGGCCCTGTTGATCTGACTCTTTTTTGGGCCTCGTAAATGCACTACTTTCATGTAATTGGACACTTTTTACTTATTGAAGAGATACATAACAATAAATATAACATTTTTATTAAAAAATTATTATTATTTAAAAGTTTTTGTGTCAGCACTTGACAGTAGGTTATGGACTTGCTTGATGCCTTGTAATAAGTTTCTCCCCTTTTAAGCTAAAGATTATTTGGACCTAGAGAAGAATTGTTTGAATTGGTTAGTTTGATTGGGGTAATATTTTTCCTTCACATGTCTTTCCATTGTTTTCTTTTTCATTTTCTATGTCGTAGTTATAGGTATTTTTCACATGCATTTAAGTAGTTTTTGTTGTTGCTTTACCATTTGAATTGCTTTTACTTTCAGTAGGTAGGTTTTCTCAATTCCTTTTGGTTCTTTTTAATCAAGGAATTCCAGAGGATTCCAATGCTCTGCTGCAATGTTTAAGATTGTAGTATAGCATTCGTTTAGATTCCATGAGTTATGAAAACGTCTTTTAATCTTTTGTTTTAAATAATCATTTAGGATATTTGTGGTCTATTTCCAAATAAAAATTGCACATGCTTTCACATAAGAATGCATCATTTATTTTTACATTATTGTGTGGTTCATTGTTGGGACATGTTGTTGCATGATTTTAGATTTGTACTCAACAAATGCAAAGTAGAGTAGGTAATTTAAATTTATGTTAGGAAAAAAAAAAAAGATGCAATGGACGCAGTGAGTTTGCTTTCCTGTTATTTGGGTTGATAAGTTTAATAAAAAAGATAAGGTTGCCTCCTTTAAAGATGTTAAAAAATTAAGCATGGTCAAATTTAAAATAATGATAAGCTGTTATAAATGTGCTTGAAGAACTAAGTTTAAGGCTCACAAGAACTAAAACCATGCAAGAATACTAACTCTTTTTTTTTGCAAGAAGATTAATTCAAGTTTCAATCACAAGCAGTTTCACATTTCCCAATATGAAGGAATGAACATGAGAGATTTTTTTGTTTTTCTCAATATTGTAAAATCTAGATGGGAAAGCTAAACCACTTATTTCACTATGTCATGGTTCAATATGTTGAAACAGTGAGTCGATACTAAAAATATCATAATTTGAAAAAAAACCACATAATTATGGAATCAAAATCAATAATATCAACCTAAATAAAATAAAAACAATGTATATACTCATTTTATCATAATATTATACACTATTTCACCAATTCAAACAACACGCACTCCAGTTAAACAAACTACCATAACAATTACAATATTTCTTTATTTATATTAATGTATAATTGGGAAAAAATTGAAGAGAAATTGTGTGGAAGGAAGAACACTAAAACCTTAAAAGCTTGCATTTTTTGCTATAAAATATTTGAACTGTGATCAGACTATCTGGTTTGTTTCTTTGACAATTTTGTTATTGTTGTTTTTTTTTATTGGTTCCATTTGTCCTAGTTTTACATCGTGACTCGAACTGGATGCTTAACAAGTCATGCTCAAACTGGTTCTTGTTGGTCTAGTTTGGTCTGGGATTGTTAACACTGTTTTTTCCAGTTCTGTAGATAGTAGAAGATGAATGTTAGGGAGAAAAGTCCATCCCAATAGAAACAAATAGTTTGAATTATCTTATAATGAGCGGTAATGGACATCATTAATTAAGACTTGGATGATGAAGACGAACAAAGGGGCAAGAAAATGGATTGTGAGAGGCATGATTTTTTCTAATTAGTCACGAGATTGCAAATGACCCAGTCATGTTGCTGAAAGGTATGGTGGAGAGGCAGGGTTTGTGCAATGAATGCATGATTTCAATGGTCATCATTCCATGTTAATAATCCCACATTTTCTGCATTCACTTTGCTAGGGAAATGACGCTTTGTAGGCAATCAAAAACTCCAAAAGAAGAAAAAAAGGCATGGTGTACTTTACACAAACTTTCCTAGCAATCAGACATCCTTTGCATCCTCTTGGACCATTTGAGCCATGCTCTCATCTTGCGATTAGTATGAATGATTCTATGTCCGTTTGAAATGTTAACAAATACGTGCATACATGAACATGAATTTTGTATTCTTCTGCATCGATTATTCTTGATAACATAAATATTGTATTGTTTGGGCACCCACATCATGATCATATCTTTGTCAAATTAATTTTTTGAATTCATTCATCTAGTGTTGCATGTGGTGTTAATCCAAGGTTAACTAGCTCTTTTGTTCAATTCTAACGCCAATGAATAACTCGTTGTTCTTATATTTTACAGAAGAACTCTATTGATGAGAAGATTAAAATTAAAGAGGATCAAGAGGCATTCAAGGTAATATTTTATTTTGTGCATCTTAACATATTATTTTGTAGAAGTTTGATTGCAAATTCTGATGGCTGTTATTCATTGAAAGCATTGTTTGCCCATTTTTTTTAGAAAGTCCATCTGAATAAAACTTTCATTAGCATTTTGCTGACATAATGTAAACATCTATTATGCTGTGTATAACATGAATGATTAATTCATATCAAACATAGATGTTTATTTGTTTCCTTTCTTATTCAAGGAAGCTTTTTTCTGCCCTTGTAGGCTGAGCTTCAAGCTCTGCGTGAAGCTGCACAATGGCGACGTTTGCAAGGTTAGATTCTTTTAGCTTTTTATAAAAGATGTGGAAGTTAGATTCTTTATTTTTGTTTTTTGCAACCAATATTAAATCATTGGATCTTATTAAAACTTCAAAGTTAGGTTTGTTTGGGCAAGAGTAGTATTGGAATGGGTCGCCTCTTATTAAAAAAACCGATTGGTTTCCCTTGAATCACTTCGTTATATTTTTTAACGGGAGCACAATGATTAGTCGATTCATTAGGTTTATGGAAGAAAACTTATTGCTTATAAGCTTATATTTTCTCTAGATGTTTAACTCTTAATTCATCATCTGAATTCTCAAGTTATATGCTAAAAGTTACTCTTGCTAATCCAAGCATAAGATTGTATTTCTGTAGCATTTGATATTGAAGTGCAAAGAGCACCCTTAGCACGGACAGTTTCTGCATTAGAAACAAAGGTTAGAGTCAGATCGTGAAAATAACTTCTTTACATATCAGGAATAAATTTTATTTCATCAACATATTCTCAAACCCCTACATTGATCGTTAAACCCTCTACAAATCTCGTGATATCACAAGACAAATATATTTTCATGTCTTCGTTGATCAGGTGATGGTGACACAAAAAGGTGAACATTAATTTACATTTCAGGGTGAATCTAAAATAAAATAATATTGTTTTTAACATGGAGTGGTACGAAATTTTCTTTTAATGTTAGAATTTTTTTTCTTAAGTTCATCCATACAGCATTGGTAAGGTTAATGGATCTAGTTCTTGAGCATATATACAGTGCATTCAAATAAGATAAAGATGCTAGAAGAGGTTAGCTTGATATGGGATAGAACTAATTTCATTAGAAGACTGGTAAGCAGGTTTTAGAAGAATTCAAGACAATATTCTTCTTACTAAAGAAGCACCCCACCCAATTCTGTGGCCAAAACATACAAAACATTTAAAAAAGTTATATGAGAAATTGTTAAATGTCTTGCATGTGTTTGGTGAATGACAAATAAACAGAACTTATTCATTATTACAAAGTAGATGTGGGAAAAGCATGGTTAAAATTGCCTTGATGAATATCTAAAGTATAAATTAGTCATAATAGATACCAAGACAAATGAACATGGGGATCAGACATGAAAAGACACAATATCACAACACAACTCTTGAAAAAAAAAGAACAAGGATATGATAGGATACTATTTGATAAATTATTTATATAAATATGTAACTATTAATTATAAGTATGGTAACATTTGGATTTGAGCAATATATATAATGCTTATTGTAGAATGTTTTTTATGTTTAATATCTGATGGGAAACTAATAAGGTCGAATAAGATGTTGGATTCAATGATGCTCTTAAAAAAGGGTTCAAAGATGAGATATGGGCTTCAAGTAGTTATAGGTGCTATTCAAAATGTAACACGTGACCAATAAGGAAAATGCATGAAACAGTATTGTTTGAAAACTTAAAGTTGTTAAAGATGAGTGTGTGCAATGGTGATAGCGAGAGATGAGTGTATTTGTGCTACCAAAAATGATGAGCAAAACAAAGATTGGTAATAAAATAAAATTTTAATCCCCTTTTTAATATCATGTGAACACATTGAATGCCTTGTCTTGAAGCATTGGGTCACGTTGAGTTTCGAACTCGGTCATTGTGTGTCCTTAAATTTTCCATAATCTTTACTATTATTTCTTCATTACAACATGCTCCATGGCATGCTCGACACTTTTCCTTCCATCTCAAGCAATGTCATCTCCTTAAAGCATGTCCAACACTGATATGAAGAGAAGTGTAGGGGTCTTCTAAGGTAACTTCCAGACGCTCCATGCAACATGTTCATCTATTTATCTTAAGAATATTAAGAGCAACATACTTATCAAATCATACCATTATGAAAATAATCATAAAAATGTTACAAAAGATAAAAAGTGCCGGAGGCTTATGTCAAGAAGAATTTAACTCAAATCTATTTTGCAAAGGCTGATAGTTCTATTTTGTCTACTAATTCTAAATTTTTTTGGCTTTGCTTAGAGTTGGGTGTGTGGAGAAGAATAGAACAAAGTATGCTTTCCTATCAGTTTTTGCCAACCATTGTTGATGTACAGGAATATCCATGGAAGGAGACGATGAACTTCTTGCCTTCAATGAAGAAGAACCCAAAGCGAAAAGGGACGAATGGATGACCGAACTGCCTCCAGAAAGAAAGGTAAGTGTTCCAAATCATTGGTCTCTCTTCTTATTTCCAAGATATTATTCGTTTTTCTATGTAGAAAATTTCTTATACTATTTGTTTGTTGATTTATCTTCTTCAATTCCAGCCTGGGATGCCAGTTCAATCTACAACATTTAGCAGGTTTGGGAAGGAAGGGAGAGGAGACACAAGCATGTGGACAGACACCCCACTTGACAAATCAAGAAAGGCAAAGCAAAAGTATTTTCCTTCATTTCTTATTGCATCTTCTCTTTTTTTTTTTTTAACATCATTTTGTTTGGCTGATAATGGTTAGGCAAAAATTCATTTATATATAATTTGTTTAATGAAATCATGAATATTCTGAAATAATTAGAATGATTATGGACTTTTTGATAAAGTAGTGAATGAATTTTTTTTAATTATTTTAAAATATAAAAAATATTTTATTGTTTTTATATTATTCGTTTATTTATTTGAATTGACAAAATGCATTTCAAGGCATGGTTAGGCAAACGTCTAATAATGTTTTGAAAATGCATTTACAAAAGAATTGATTCTATAGCCAAGGTTGATACAACATGTTATGCTTACAGCTACTTGGAAGCATATGACAAAGCCCGAGAGATCGCCGACATCGAGGACCGACGAAAATCCAGAAGCTCCGAGGCCGACCTGGTCGACAAATACAACTCCACCAAACGCTCCAAGTCTTTGGTACAAAAGCACCAAGAAGAAAGAGGTAAACAACAGAAAAGGAAATCCAAAGAACCTGTTAAAGGAGAATGGGAGGGTTCTCATCCATGGAAACCATGGGATCGCGAGAAAGATCTTGCCGCCAACCGTCAGAGGGTGAATCTTGATGCAGACAACATGGCTCGAGGGCTGACCTCCCGCTTCTCCTCTGCTTCTTCAGATCACAGACACTTCTTATGATTCAATAAACAAACTATCAGGTTTATGGTTCTTACTTATTTATTTCAAGTAATATTTCTTATTCGTAGTTCAACAATGTTTTACTGTTAGTTGATGTGCACAAGTTTAAGATAATATTTAACTTCACTTTTACAGGACATCAACCGTGTATATTTCAACAGTTGCATGATTTAACAAGCACATCAGAAGAACGCTTTTGCAGGTCAGTTTCTGTTGTTACATACATAATAATTGCTAAGTTAATGAAGGTGAGCATGTATTAGTAACTAATCTTCTTAACATCACTTTATGTATTTGAGTAATACCCTTTTTTTTTTGTTTATCTATGATTACATGAGGCATAACAATGCATTTGTGAAGAGTTCTTTCTATAATGGATGACCAATTTGTCTTTATCTTCAAGGTAGGAACGTCATCTTCTCGGTAATGTTTTAACCAAACTGACTAAGATCTTGATTCAATATATAGTCTCATTTGGACAAAATGAGTGAAACATAACAGATATCTGTACAAATCTTTTAAGCTATATTTACTTCATAGTCTCAACGATCCACGGTTTATGCACAAATGTTAGGATTGAAATGCATGCTCCCATCAAAGCATTAATAACAGTTCTAGAGGTAAAAAGGGATCTCAAAAACAACACAAGTCCACTAAGATTTTCCTGATAGCTTAGCTATACCTGGAGAAGTTAAGTTTCTTAAGATAGGTAGCTGTTCATCCAAGAACTGAAGCGAGACCAGGCCAGTTCGACGGCAGCTGGGTCATCATCATTCATTCCCATGCTCTTTCTCCTCTGCTTGCCCTCGGGGGAGGCGTTTAAGAAGGCATGCCCGACTCTAGGGTAGATGTAAACTTCGTAGGGCACCCCAGAAGACTTAAGATTCTCTTCCAGCTGCTTTGCAGCCTGAAAAGAACAAATAGATGAAGAAAACTTACAGGAATCAAGTGAAGTAACATCTCTGTTATAAAGGTTAAATCGATTCATAATATATCAATCATTTTGTTAAAAATATATCAGTTCATAATTATACTTTTTAAATTTAAAAATAATTTAATTTGAAGGAATTTATAATGATTTCATTGTCTGGAAAAGTGTACCTAAAATAAAAGAGCTTGGTTGACAAAAAATCTTGGATTCCTCTCAATTAAGAGACATGGATTCTGCTCCGTTCATTCCAAACAAAGATGAAATTTACTTATGATTTGTATCTACAACAAATCAACAAACAAACAAAATTAAATTTTGTTTGATTTTCAATCTTTCTCTTTTATTTTCGTATTTTCTTTCAATTTAATTAAGTAAAAATCTTATTTCTAGAAACAAAGAGCTATAAATTATCTTTCAGTGCACATTTTTTAATTCCCTTCCATCTTTGTCAATATCTCTCTAACATGTTTAATTGCTACATACATTCACTTCAACTTGGAAAAAAGATCTTTGGGAAAAAAATGGATCTCCATTACAATGCATTAAAGTAATCTAAAGGACACAGAAAATCACTGAGAGAGAAATCAACATAAAAAAAGATTAAACTTTTGGCAGAGGTTAGGTGTAGAGTGTGCAAGCTAGTGTAGGACCAAGCAAATGAAGTGCATGCAAAGGGTGGTTGAACTTTATACAAGTATGCACAAATGCAAGTATGGGCAAATGTGTGAGTGATCACACTTGAGGATGTTAAGTGTGCTAGTGCAAGGTTCATGCATGGGTGGGCATGCACATGATGTGGGGTGAATACATGGTTGAGCAATTGACAAACCTAGTGGATGAGTGATCAACAAGTTATAAATGCATCTAACAATTGTCACAACACCAACAATGGTTTTGGGGTCATTTGTGGTGTCCACAATGGGAAAGATGATGAAAACAATAAGAAGACCAATCTATATCTTCCTTTAGTATCGATACACTTGTAAATAGACAAAGAGAATTGGCTAAATCATAATACAAATATATCTATATAATTTGATACTTATTGTTATTATACAATATGATAATTTCCAAATTTAGGATTAAGAGAATAAATTTTTAAGAATTTCATAAAATATAATGTTATTCTATAATATAGTATGATCAAACTAAATATTAATTTTATTATAATTAAACTTGAAAATTTTATAAGTTACATTAATATTCATTATATAATCTAAACAATTGATTATTATGCCATTGCATTATACGATTCCATTGATCATATAACAAAATTAGTGTTAAAAATCGTAACGATTAGTTTATCATTTTCAAAAAATGTATTATAACCATTGTTTAGTATTTAATACTATCGTATTCAACTTTTTGAGAATCTTTTATATATAAAAAAGGGATTAAATCTTGAAAGAATAATCGAATATAAAAATATTAAAGAAATTATTTTCATTTATCAATTCAAATTTTTTGGACTCGTAAAAGTTTTTGTTCTCTCAAATGTTCTATCTTCTCTTTAGCTTTTAATTGGTATCTTTATATATTCTCGTTTGGAATGTTATCTGAGATTTGCACTAGTTTAAGGTATTTGTTGTGTAAATTATATTGTTGAGAAATTACATTTATCTTGCATTTGTTAGTTTGTTTAGCTCTTTTGGGCTATTTGAGATCCTTGTAAATCTCTTTTGTAATACTTCACCTACTCACCTTTGGACAAAAAGTGGTGATGTATTAGTAAGCTTGGCCTTTTGTGGCCAAAGATAGACCTAGCCACGTGTGTTTGTCGAACCCTCCGAAAACTTTTATATTTTTTATTTATTTTAATCACACAATATCTTTAAAAGTTTAACAAGAGTTTTTTTTTGAAAAAAAATACTTAGTTAACATTAATAACAATATTATACAATTTGATTTAAATTGGCTCAATTTTTTACAAAGTACAATTCACCCACCCTGTGAGAAGATCAAAACTTACAATTTGGAATTATACAATCACGATTTAATATCTTCCAATGTAAAATCCCAAAAATAATAGAAAGACTAGAAGAACATCTGACGCATAGGGATCAAGGTTGTCCAAGAAAAATGGAAGGACCAAGAGAACGTAAGTATGAGGGTCAGGATGGAGAATAAGTTCAACATCAACTATAGAAGGAAAGATATTGAGCGATATAAGTTATAAGTCTTGAAATTGTGAGGCAACTTTTAAGAACAACCTGTGCTTACATCCTATGTCTATGTTTAAACACGTTAAGAGTAAGAAAACTTTTGGGATGGATGATCAAGACAGAATAGATCCTAGAAAAAACAAAACCTAATTAATTTTGGACAATACCTCATCAAAAAAGACTAAAATATTAAATATGATATCAAAGCTAATCTATACTAATCCAATGTCGTTCGAAGATCAATCAAGCAGAAATTAATGAGCATGTAATACTAGATTGGTTGCCCGAGAATGATAGAAAGACTAGGAGAACATATAAAGTATGAGAGTGGCAAGCCTACCTAAAAAGGAATGATTAAGAAAACATCTAAACTGTGAAAGCTGGTATAAAAATAAGTTTCACATAAATTACAAAAGAAATGATCATAAGCAATATAAATAAAGTCATAAATCTTAAAATTGCGATGTACTTTTTAGGGGCAACTTAGGTTTGAATATTATATGAAAGAAAGAAATAACCCCTAAAAAAAGGATAAAATCTAATTAGTTTTAGATAATATTTTATCAAGAAAAACTAGGATGTTATGATATTACATCAAAGCCAACCTTCTTAATCTGATGTGGTTTAAGGACAAACTAAGCAAAAAATGATGGGCATGTAACATCCGACTAACTGTTCGTGAATAATAGAAAGACTAAGAGAACACACTATGGGGGCCAAAGCTGTCCAAGAAGGATGAAAGAACTAAGAGAATATCCAAAATATGAAGGCCAAGATAATAGATGCATTTCACGTCGACTATAAAAGGAAATTTCTTGAATGGTGTACATAAAATCATAAATGGTGAATGTCTTTTGGATCTCATGAGAACTTTATGATCAAGCATACTAGAATAAAAAAAAATTAAGATGGGTGACAAAAAAAGAAGGAATCTTTTAGAGAAAAACAAAATCCAATTAGTTTGAGATAATATCTTATCAAGGAAGGCTAGAATGTTATAGTTAAACAATAAGATTATGATCCCAATTCAAAACAAAAAAAAGTTATATTTAAGGAATTCCATAAGTTTATGAAAACCAATGAGAGGAAAATACGTAGCATTATAGAGTTAAAAAGAGTATGCAAAATTAATTCATATGAGACCAAAATAATGCAAAAGCAAACACAATGGTTTTAAAAAGAAAAGGAAGCAAGCAGGCCACAACAAGCATTAGACTTCACTATAAACACTCTTTTACTCTCCAATGGAGGGGAAGAAAAACTTAATTGAAAAGAAGTTAAAATCTGACATGTAATTTCCCTAAACAACTATTTCCATTCCTACAAACTAAATCACAACAAACTTTTGCAATTGACACCAAGTTGAAAAGGTGTATAATTCAATTGAGCATTAAGTGGGCACATAAGATGAGCTTGGTTGCCACCATCTAATTAAATTAGATGGATCAGTCATCCGATTCACTAATTGGATGTACATATAATGTCAGTTGGTGATTCGATCCACCATTATCAATGAAAATTGTAGAATTTTTGCATTAAACCCTACACAACACTACTCTCTAAAACCCAATATGCAAACATCAATATGAGCAATTAATAAAATACTAACATAATAGACTAACACAAATGATCAAAAATAAAATCATTAAAAAAACACGACATTAGACCATTTTACAATAGTCAAGCTAAATGCACTAGCACAAACCATAAACCCTCGTCGATCTTAGTGGCTTGGAATCTATAATTCAATCTTCCTCGTCTGAAAAATGCTAATCCCATCACCTTATACAAGTTGAACTATTCATTAGCAATGCATATTTGGAATGGACATCAAGGAATTAAAATACAATCTAGACCAACTATATTTGAAGATGCAACAATCAAGATATGATTTCTTATTATCCCCATATAATAGAGCAAACTTAGTCTCAAATGATTCTTCCTCTTTTTTTTTTTTTTTTGCTTTCTTCATCTTAAATAACTTCTTATATTACAAATGACCTTTCATTATATGGTCATCCTCGTCACAAATAAAACACATCTTATGACCTTTTAACTTAGAATGCCTTGTTCCTTGTTGATGCCATATGCTTCACCCTTGATCTACCTCCTTGTCAACCACAACCTATAACAACCAAGGCATTACTCATTTTGAGAGCCTTTAGCCGTTATTCTTTTGTTGCAGTTCATTCATTAGTAAAGAGATCACCTCATCCAATATGAGAGTGTTCTTCCCAAACAACAATATGGTCACAATGTGATCAAAGGTGGCAAGGAATAACAATAAGATATATGATATATCATTCTCAATCTTCACATCAAATATAGACACCCCCTATTAATATTCATTGCCTCCCAATTATCACTTACAAACTACAATTGTTTCTTCGAAAACAAACAATTTGTTCGTGATTTGGAATTGCACTTGCTCTTTAATATTTCCCAAACCTCCTATGGATCCATTATCCTGATTACCTCTCAAAGTATATTTTTAGAAGGAAATAATTATTTGTATTATGTACAAGTCCTCATTGATCTTGTCAAACCTCATATGTTATTGTAATAGGTTTATCTGATTTTTTTTTAAAGCCTTGATCAGTTCTTCTCTTAACTTATTGTTGCTATGATGTAAAGTCAATGTAACCATTAATAGGCTTCACAAAGAAGATTGAACACTTTACAATGAGCCCAATCTATACAAAATGCAGTTTCCATCGACACCAACAATGTCGATCATCATTGATCAAACAAAAAACCTCATTATTCTGTACGTAAATCAAATCTAGCTTCGATCCAACAACAAATTTGCACATGGAATATTGGAAAAAAAAACCTAGCAACTGATTCATAGATCATCAAATTCCACCAAAGACTGCAAAACTAATCAGAATAATCAAAGCCATTGATTTCTTTCGTCTCTTATCTTGGAGTAGCAACCAAACACTAAACCTAAATTTTTGTGCAAGTAAAATTATTAATGTTGATGCAAACACTATTGTAGATACTCTAGTGAGCTTCTCTCATTAGCAATAATTTCCAATGAGTTCATTAGCCATCACCTAGTCCAAATGAGCCACCAACCATTTCATGCCTTCATGGTGTAAAGCCATCTCCTTCTCTAGTCACACAACTCTTAACTCCTAATTTGACCATTGTTGTCACTGTCAAATTATAGAAAACTTTTTCCACCATCTTGTGACAATCTCAAATAAATTTGTGAAACCTCTTGTGACAATCTTGATGTCTAGAGATCTACAAACCATAGTGATGATACCATGTTGTGGAAGGATCCTTTCTCCATCACAATGGATTCAAGTTGTCCATAGGAAACTAAAAGTCATTGAGAGGAAAACCATTATAAAGAAGATATGATTGTATAGTAATTGGGCTCATCTATTCCTTCTATTAAAAAATCAAGATCCTACTCTTATCTCTCTCTCTAGTGATATTCTCACAAGAGATCACATATATATGAATTTCAAATAAATCATAACCATATAATTACAATTACCAAATCAATATACGACAAATAAGTTTAACCCACCCAAATACTATTGTGAACCTAATTACAATTATATGAATCATAAAATACAAAACAAAACCCAAATAAAGATCAAACACAAAATCCATGTTAAGCTATTATTCCAAAGGCTTTTCAAGTGTGCCCAAACATTTGCTCTTAATCTATTTTTATCTTACACAAGCTGCACAAATACTATCTAGAGCTGGCTAGTTTAATTACTAAGTCAATTGAAGCAAGATCCCAAGCTACAACTAAGAGAGTATAAAACTATTGATTGGTAGAAGAATGTAAAAAATGATGCAGAGATAGCACACTATAATTCTATGTAGACAAAAGAAACATAAAACTTTTGGGTAAAGAGATCGTACATTAACGTCCGAGAAACCGACAAAGCCATCGAGTTCCCCAAAGTGAGCTTGGACGGGGGCCTTCGCCTTTGAAACGTCCGCAAGTTCAATAGATGGAGAACCATAAAAGCCAACCACAGCATCAACTTCTGGAACTAAAACAGCACTTGCAATAGAAAGAGCACCTCCAAGGCAAAACCCAGTTACGCCTACCTAATAAGCCAGACAGAAAAAAAACAATTATTTAAGCAATTCCACATTCAACATTAAACAAGAAAAATAATAAAGGAACAATAGAGTAACAATTGTAGGGTAAAAACTGATCCTCAGTCATTAAAAATAAGTATCACATCAATTGAATTATTATGCATCACATTGTTAAGTAGCAAACAAACTGATTGTTTAGTAGTAATCGTACTACAATCACAAACATGAAGCCAATAATGAAATAATCATACAACTGATCCATGCAAGCATTTAAGAAGAAATTGAGTTAATTAGAAGACATTGGTATGATCAGTTTAGTTTGCTAATTAATTTCAATTACCACTATCTACTAACAACAAAAATGTATAATACCTTTGATTAAATGGTTGTTTGGTTCAGTTGTACATGGATACTACACAATGCTAGCAAAAGACTTTAGTTGTTTCCCTGATAACATCTTTAAATAACTAGCATGTTACAATGTTACAATTGTAGAGAGACATCTAGATTTTATCTAACTTTTTAGTAACATCTAGACGTCAGGCATATCAAGATACAATCTCACATGCCTTCAACTTTTTTTTTCCTTAAGAACATTTAAGTCATCGTAATGCAATGATCATAACACATTTGATGTTGCCAAAGCTTTTTGTTGTTGCCAAAACTTGTGCTAAAATGACATCTAATAAAATAAGCAACCAATAGGGGGTATTCAGGTCTATATGACATTGATTTCTATGATCAAACAATACATTAATCAAGACATTTAATAATTTATCTTCTACAACCCAAAAATCCATCAGAAGTTACAGATTAAGTATTGGTTAGATATATTATTCCATGCTGAACATTAAATGGTTCAAAAAAATATGCATTAGAATAATGTTATTATTAATTAATTGAAAAGTGATAGTTTGACAACTTATTGTTTGAGAAATACTTACTTTGAAGAAATTATCTAAACTATCTTTTTGACTTGTTAGTTTGAATATGATATGAAAAAATAATAATTGTATGTTGTGAGGATAAAAAAAATCTTATGAACCATTAAAGCAATACACTAAAAATAGATAGAATTCATAGAGTTATTTGAGATGAGTTAAAATAAGTGCTTTTCTTTTTGCCAACAAATGTTTATTTTAATTTGTTCTAAGCCAACCCTAAGTATTGACAAAAACTACATCTCTCATGATGGCAATGCAAAGGTGGAACTTGTATAAGCTAAAGGGATAACAACTTGGACTAATTCAAATGGAACTGTAAACAGGTTCTCGTCAAAAAGGAAACAAAACCTAAAAGACAATAAAACATAGTATTCTTGATCACCAAATTACGTGGTGTGAAGCACAAAAGGGCTGTCATTACTACCTTTGACGAACCATTTGCCTTTAGCCACTTGACTGAAGCATCAATGTCCTTGACAGCACTGGACCAGTCCAAACCCTCCATCAAATGCTGCGCCTCAGCAACATCAAGACCAACCTTTCCACGGTATAAACTGAAAGCAAGAGATGGATTAAATTAACATCAGCAGAATCTCATCGGAAAAATCCATGCCCAGGAACGCCCATAGATCCAAGTTTAAGCATTCTCTTCCAAATCAAACAATTTGCCATTTGTCAAGAAGGAAAAGGAAAAAGGCGACTCACTCTGGAATCAGGGCTCTGTAACCGGGGGCCAGACCAGCAATCTTCTGAGCATGGTTTTTAACCTCGAAATCGACTCCCCACCACTCCTGTACCACCACTATCGCCGGAGCATTTTCTTTCCCGACTATGTACGCGTCAAAGGCCTACCGATGAGGTTCCACAACAACCAAAAAAAGATACGCGAGCAAATTTTACGAGCAGATAACAAAAAAAAAAAAAAAAACCTGTTGCTTCACAACATGAATGAATCCGGTGCTCTAAATTACGCTAAATAGGTTATCGAAATATCGATTCATAGAAGCAAAACAATCCAAGTTTGAAATCAAAGGCAATGGTTTACTTACAGTGTCCTCCCTCTGAATCTGAACCTTCTGGAAGGGACCGACGGAGGAGGAAACGGCTCTGCTCGTGGAGGCACGGCAAAGCAGCGGACCGGAATGATGGCGATTTATGCCGGCGGCAACGACGGCGCACTTAAAAGAAGAAAGCGCTCTGTGAAGGAGTGGCTGTACCATCTCGGCCGAAGCAGCTTCTCACTTGGTCGGTAGAGCGCTGGCCTTCCACCTGTTATTTTAAAGATACGAAACCATATAATAAAGAAAAGAATAATCTGTAAAATATATTTAAAGACATATTTCTCCAAAAAAGCTTTTTATTAAAAAAAGATCATATTATACAAAATATAAAAAATATATAAATAATTATAATTCATCATTGTTTTATTAAAGTTTCCATCGCTTTTAAAAGCTTCATTTTGGTTGTTAAGCATGCTGCTTTCTTCTACAGAACATCAACCTTGTAAACAAAGGTACTTAACATAGGTAAAAGCTCATCCAAGAACTGAAGCGAGACCAGGCCAGTTCTACGGCGGCTGGGTCGTCGTCATTCATTCCCATGTTCTTTCTCATCTGCTTGCCCTCCGGGGAAACGTTCAAGAAGGCATGGCCTACTCCGGCGTAGATGTTAACTTCGTTGGGCACCCCAGAAGACTCCAGCTTCTCTTCCAACTGCTTTGCTGTCTGAAAAGAACAAACAGATGAAGACTTCGTTTTATATCTCCAACAGGTTTGATTCTCCTTTTATTTTCTTATTTTCATTCAATTTAACTAAACAAAAATCTTATTTCTAGAAACAAAGAGCTATAAACCACCTTTCAATAGAATGATTAAAGTGCTCAACTCATTGCACATTTTTTTTAATTCCCTTCCATCCTCTTCAATATGCCTCTATCACACTTAATTACTACATAGATTCACTAACCATACTTATGATACAATGTTGGTGAGATCATATGTCCATCACAATGTGTTCAACTTGTCTACAAAAGAAATAAAAATCTCTAAGAGAGAAACCATTATAAAGAAGATATAATTTTATACTGATTGGCCCTATCTATTCCTTTTATAAAAAATCAATCATAACCATATGATAACAATTACCCAATCAATATATGAAAAATAAGTTTACCCAACCAAAATATCATTGTAAACCTAATTATAATTAAAGCATAACCATAATAGAGATCATACCCAAAATCCATGTTAAGCTATTATTTCAAAGGCTTTGCAAGTGTGCCCAAATATGTCCTCTTCATCTTACCCAAGCTGCACAAGTATTATCCATAACTGACTTGTTTAATTACTAAATCTATTGAAGCAAGATCACAAGATGCAACCAAGAGATGGTATAAAAAAATTGACTAATGGAAGAATGTAAAAAAAAGATACAAAGAAAACATGTTGTGTAATTTCATGAAAACAATAGGAACTAAAGGCTTTTGGGTAGAGAGATCATACTTCAACGTCCGAGAAACTGACCAAACTATCGAGTTCTCCAAAGCGAGCTTGGACCGGGGCATTCGCCTTTGTAGCGTCCACAAGTTCGGCAGATGGAGCACCATAAAAACCCAACCACAGCATCAACTTCAGGAACTGAAACAGCACTTGCAATGGAAAGAGCACCTCCAAGGCAGAACCCAGTTATGCCAACCTAATAAGCCAAATAGACAATAAACAATCAGTTACTAAAGAAATTTTAAATTCACCATTGTAGGGTAAAAAATTATCCAAGTCGTTAAAAGTAAATTATCACAACAATTGAATTATTATGCATTGTATTGCTAAGTAACATACTAACTATTTAGTAGTACTCCTACAACACTCACAGACATGAAGTCAGTAACAAAATAACTATATGAATGGTCTAATGCAGATATTTAAGAAGAAATAGATAAACAGGCTAAGAAGAAATAGAAGACAACAAAATTGTATAGTACGGTTTGTTAAATGGTCATTTGGGTTTTGTTGCTAGCAAAATAATTTAGTTGTTTGCCTGATAACATCTTTAAATAACTTCCATGTTTACGATGTTACGACTCTAGAGAGACATCTACATGTTATCTTATTTTTAGTGACATCTAGAGGTCAAGCATGTCAAGATACAATTTTATGATCCTTCAACATTTTTTTTTTTTTTTTTTTGTCTTCAGACCATTACAGTCATTGAAATACTATGGTCATAGCACATTGGGGGTTGCCAAGGCTTTATGTTTTTGCTGGAACATATGCTATAATGATATCAAAGTTAATAAACAACTAATAGATGGTTTTGCCATCTATATGACATTGACTTCTACGATTAAACAATCCATTTATCTTCTACACCCCCAAAATCCAACAGAAGTTACAAATTAAGTATTGGTTTGACAAATTTGTTGCTGAACATCAAAGCGATTAAAAAATATAAATTGAAGAGTGATAAGTTTGACAACTAGTTATTTGAGAAATACTTATCTTTTAGGTTTGAGTCATTTGTGATGACTTAAAATAAGTGCTTTTGTTGCCAACAAAATGTTTATTTTAATTTGTTCTAAACCAACCACATCTATCATGATAGCATAGTTATCTACAAGTAGTGGATTAACAATTGATTGGTAAATTATTCTCGAAATTCTTATATTTAAATTCCTCATATGATCAAAAAATTCGTAATGCAAAGGCCAACTTGTATAAGCTGAAAAAACAAAGAAAGGATAACAGCTTGGATTAATTCAAATGGAACTGTAAAACATGTGCTCATCAAAAAGGAAACGAAACCTAAAAGTATACTTGATGACGAAATTGCGTGGTATGAAGCACAAAAGGGCAGCCATTACTACCTTTGACGAACCATTTGACTTTAGCCAATTGAGTGAAGCATCAATGTCCTTGACAGCACTCGGCCAGTCCAAGCTCTCCATCAAATGCTGCGCCTCAGCAACGTCAAGACCAACCTTTCCACGATATAAACTGAAAGCATAAGATGGATTAAATCAACATTAGCAGAATATCATCAGAGCAATCCATGCCCCGGAGCCCCTATAGATCCAATTTTAAGCATTCTCTTCAAAATCAAACAATTTTCCATTTGTCGAGGAGGATGAGTTGACTCACTCTGGAATCAGAGCTCTGTAACCGGGAGCCAGACTCGCGATCTTCTGAGCATGATTTTTAACCTCGAAATAGACACCCCAAAACTCCGGTACCACCACTATCGCCGGAGCATTTTCTTTCCCGATTATGTATGCGTCGAAGGCCTACAGATGAGGATCCACAACAACAAAAAAATGAACTCAGCAATTTTACGAGCAGTTAACAAAAATAAACTGCGCCTTTACCTCTAAATTATGCTAAATAGGTTATCGAAATATGAATTCATAAAAGTAAAATAATCCAAGTTTTCAGAGGCGCATTTCGTCAAAAATTTAGAAGGAAATGGCTTATTTACCGTGTCCTCCCTCTGGATTTGAATCTTCTGCCGACGGAGGAGGAAACGGCTCTGCTCGTAGAGGCACGGCAAAGCAGCGGACCGGGATGATGGCGAGTTACGCCGGCGGCAACAACGGCGCGCGTAAAAGAAGAGAGTTCTTTGTGAAGGAGTGGCCGTACCATCTTGGGCGAAGCAGCAGCTCAGTTGGCGGTGCAGCGAAGGGAAATATATTATACAGAAAAGAATAATTTGTAAAATAGATTTACAGACATATTTCTCAAACAAAAATAGCTTTATTAAAAAAAAGATTATATTATACAAAATATAATTTCTTTTTCATATTTTAATTCTTTTCAGTAAAAAAAATATAGAAACTTTTTTGAAGTTTCTTTTAAGTGAAAGAGACAAAATTTCACTATGTCAATTTGTGATTTTTTGAGTATATATATATATATAAACTTAAATTTGAGTAATCTTCAATTTACACAATACTTTTATTTGAAAAAATTTATGTTTATATAAAAATTGAAAAAATAAAATAAAACAATATTTAATGAATTTGTATGCAGTTAAAATTAAAAAAGAAAAAAGCATCCAGGCACCTCGCATGGAGCCGGCAACGGTGGCCGCGGGAAACGCCTCTCCGCTCCACGCTTGTCTCATCAAAGCCGCCCCTCACTCCGACTCCTATCTCGCCAACGCCACTCTCCGCGCCTACTCGAAATCCCCCAACCCTGGCTGTGCTCTCCACCTCTTTGTCGACCTGCACTCCAAGCCCATCGCCCCCGTCCCAGACCGCTTCACCTTCACTTCTCTATTCTCGGCCGCCGCCCGCCTCCGGTCCTTATCCGTCGGCGTTCAACTCCATGCCCTTCTCATCAAATCCTCTCTCCTATCTTGCTCTGCCCCCCAATCCCTCAACTCCCTCATCCATTTCTACTCCTCCTGCCGCCTTCTCCACCCTGCCCTCCAGGTGTTCAACGAATTGCCCCACAAAGACGTCGTTTCCTGGACCACGGCAATCACCGCGGCCGTCGATGCGGATTCCCCTGGAAATGCCCTTCGACTCTTTGAGTCCATGATGGATGAGGGTGTACAGCCCAACATTGCCACCGTTGTCACTGTGCTCCGTGCTTGTGCAGACCGTGGAGCGCTTGCTACTGGCCGGAGAATCCATCAGGTAGCACGTATTTGCGGGTTTAGCTCCAGTGCCAATGTGGCTACTGCCCTGCTTGACATGTATGCGAAGTGCGGAAGGATCGACTTTGCTGAGGAGATATTTTATGCGATGCCGAAAAAGGATGTTTTTGCGTGGACTGCGATGATTTTTGGGCTTGCAAACCATGGAAGGAGTAGAGAAGCTCTTGATTTGTTCCTAAGGATGGCGGATGTTGGGGAGAGGCCGGATGATAGGACCATTACTGCAATTTTATGTGCATGCAGGAGTAAAGGTTGGGTTGCTGAAGGCTATCGAATTTATAATAACTTGCATAAGTTTGGTTTGAAGCCAAGGATCGAGCATTATGGTTGCATGGTGGATTTGCTTGCTCGAGCTGGGCACCTAAATGAAGCGGAAGGATTTATCCGAAGAATGCCTGTTGAACCTGATGCCGTTCTCTGGAGAACGCTTATCTGGGCATCGAAGCTTCATGGAGACATGAATCGAGCTGAGCGTTTAATAAAGGAGAGGGCACCATTTGCAATTGATTTGATGGACAGTGGAAGTTTTGTTCTGATGGGTAATGTTTTTGGATCGGCAAAGAAATGGGAAGACAAGGCTCAGGTTAGAGAAATGATGTTAAGAAGAAGAGTTGGGAAGTTGCCAGGGTGTAGCAGAATTGAAGTTAATGGGGCTGTTCATGAATTTGAGGCAGGGGATAGTGGTCATCCAGATGCTAAAATCATATATGAGAAGTTGGATGAGATTGCTGACAGACTAAGACAAGAAGGCTACAGCCCAATCGTGTCAGAAGTACTACTTGATATGGAGGATGAAGAGAAGGCCTTACAACTGCAACACCACAGTGAAAAACTAGCTCTAGCGTTTGGGTTAATTAACTCTGGGCCAGGGGAGGATATCTTGATTGTGAAGAACCTTAGATCTTGTGAGGATTGTCACTCTGCAATGAAACTAATATCAAGGATTTATGACAGAAGAATTTCCATTAGAGACAGAATCAAGTTCCATCATTTCAGCAATGGTTCATGCTCGTGTGGGGATTACTGGTAGGAACTAGTTTTTCACGTGTGGGTGGATAACAAACTTTGAAGGTGGTTCATGTTACCAGATAGCAATACTATGCATTCTACAACCACAAGTTCACTGTTTTTAAGGAGTTACATGGGATACTATAGTTTGATCAGATTATTGCTATTTTTTTAATGAAGATCACGTCGTGGTTGGTTAAAAATATGATTAACTTATTATGTTTACAAGGGTTTGGTTAAGATACATAGAGAATAGTTTCATATTATATATATAATTATAAGTTATAGTATTAATATAAAAAGTAACGATTACATTTACTAGGGCCATATTGCAATTTTACGATAAGGTCGATAGGGAGGTTGGGCCAAGGGAAAGTTTGATAGTCAATGGGCAACATAGTTGGAATGGTGTGACATGGCCAATTTATGTTTGTTTGGTAAAGATATGTTAATGCATTTGATGATTTCAAATGCAATTTAGTTGCATGGAAAGTAGATCTAATGTAAAGAGATTTTTTATGTAAAAGAGAGATTTATTGGAATATATAAAGAATAATCTTATATTGGATATTTAATAAGTTATAGTATTGATATTAAAAACATGATAACTTATTCTACCTGAAATAGTTTTGTTAAGATACATAGAGAATAGTTTTATATATAAATTTAATAATAAGTTATAGTGTTAATATAAAAAGTAATAATCACAACCTAATAATGCAATTTTTTTTATTTTTGTCATATGTGTATTAAGTCGTATTTAGATCCATTATGATGCAATTCTCCCAAACAAGTGATATTAATACCAAACATAGTTCAATTGGGACAAAAAGTTTATGGAACTGATAGGGTGGCAGAATCGAAGGTGATAATTTTAGTAAACTAACATAGCAGTAGTGTTCGAGGTAATGGTTCGATAGGGCAAATATGGATTACCATGGTAGAACTGATAAAGCTATAGAAGTGCAATATAACATAGCAATGGAAATTATTTTGGCCAAATTAATAAGGTGAAATAATAAAGGTGATAGTGCTATATTGTAATTTTGCAAGGGGCCACTAGAGAGGTTAGGCTAAAGGAGAGGATTTGATAGAGTAGATGGGCAACACAATTGGCATGGTGTGTATGGACAATTTACGTTGGTTTGATAGAGCTATGATGATTACAAATATGGTTTCATTGGAAGGCAAATAGATCCAATGTAAAGGGATTTTTATATGTGAGAGAGATTTGTTGGAATGTACATAAAGAATAATGTTATATTGGATATTTAATAAGCTATAATATTGACATTCAAGGTAATGTCTTAACCAAATAGTTTAAATTTTTAAGTTAATGAAATTCACATCTATATTTGCTCCACTTGAACTCTTTATGCTACGACTCCCAGTAATAGCTTTTCTCCTTTTTGTTTGGTAAAAAAAACTACTATTATTAGCACTTAGTTGCATTATGTCCTAATGTTGGACAATATTTTCCCAAGTTCCACAAATTTTCATTAGATTGTTTTGGAATGTCTTTTTTCACCAATGACTATGAAGTGTAATTCTCTTCATGTTATTGTTTTTTTCAGTGACAATTGATTGAGCTTCTGCTTATATTTAGTTCCATCTTGACCAACTCTTTCTATTTCAAACATCTTTGAAGAATTGACTTTCTATATGCTGTTGGTTTGATTGGGTATGTGATGATTAATTGGAAGGATTGAAGAATAATTTTCAAAAACTCAAGAGATCAAAAGCTTTTGAAATGAACATCACATTAGGGATTCCAGCTACAGCCTGGTTGAATAAGCGATGACTAAGATTTGCAGTGAAATATCAGAATTATGTTTTGAAAGCAGCTAACTTGATATCTGGAAATTTTTTTTGATTTTGCTGATAGCTGTAGCTTGAATGAATTAATAGTGATTTAGGATGTAATACTAGAAGATATTTGCAAACAACAGGTGAATAAGCAGAATTCAATGAAAAGGCTTTAAACATGTATAAATATGATGTGAATCATTCATTAATATCGTAGCCCACACGTCAACCTTGCAATGTTTTCAAATAAGTATAACTTGTCCAAATAAGGGCACAGAGATAACGCCAATCTGTTAAAGAACACTTCAAATCTAGGGATGCCAGTCGTCACTGCTGTGGAAACCATTAGAATAGACTTATGCACGCATCCAATATTATCGATAGATGTGGAACTTAGTTCCTACACAAAATAAAGTCACAAAAAATAGAAACCTTTAAATTGTCTAGATTGGTTGATGGCAGTAAGGAAGTTAGCATGGAAAATTTATTGTAAATTATTCAACGCTTATGACAATAAGGTAAAATCACTCATGGTGGATGTGCAACCATCTGAGGTGATTTGCCCTGGCATAACAAGTCTCCAAATGTATAGAAGAGTGCTATAACCAAAACACCAAATTGATGATGGTTAAATAATCATTTTTTTTTTAAGGATGAGCTTTATAATGCAAAAAGTCATTTTGAAGATGTTTCATTCTTGAATCAAAAACCTTAACTAAATGCAATCTCAAAACTCATGTGAAATCTCATGAATTCATGATTTGTGTTGAACCATTGAAGTGAACTATGATGTAGTTGGAATGAAATGATCGATCAAGCCAAATGGAATCCTAGAGAGCACTACTGAGAGTCTCAATTGGCTAGTCCCATGGAAGTTTTTGGGTGAATGCAAGGTGTCTAGATCAGGGAGCTTGTTTAGTTGCTTCAATCAGGAGACTAGGAGCTTATTTATATATGGGATTTGCTTTATGGATGTGTACTATGCTTTTTAGATAAGAATCACATTGAAAAGTGAGTTTTTTTTTCTTTTTGATCTTTGAGATATGATTACTAAATTCTTGCCTCTCTTAAAGTAAAAAAAAAAAAAAACACTTGTGGGATATGAAATCATTAATACCTTACATGTGATGATTAGTAAGATTTCCAAGACTTAAAGAGTTAGTGCATGTTATGAGACTGCACAAGTAGTTGTGCATTTTCATGTTGGTCATGTTTAAATGGGCAGCAAGTGGAAGTGTGCTTTAGCTGGTCTTAATAAATAATTCAACCCAAAATGTCATTATTGAGTCGGTTTGGCTACATGCAATAATCATCTGTCAACTTTTGATAATAACTTCATAATATTTTGCTAATTTGTTTTTAAGTTTGGTTTTTCTATCAAGAAAACCAAACTATCATCATTGTGTTTCAGTCTTTGCAATGTTTAATTTTTGGCTCTGAAACAAGCGATCAAGCAGAGCTCAACTCAGTTTAGTCTAAAGTTTTGTTAGCTGAAGATCAACTAACAGTACACCCAGTGGACGAAATGCACACCTCTGTTAGTATGAGATTGATAGTCAGCTTCATTGAGTGGTAGGAGAATGTATTTGGAACAAGGTCTTCATGCTCCATCTGATAGAATTTGCGTATGATATGCAACTAATTGGTTTGCATGATGATCTACATGGCATAATCATGAAGCACTTGGTTAAAATATTTTGGAAATTTGAAAGCTAATAATAGTTAAACGTTTGCAAATATATACATGGAAGGTTTCAGATATTTAACTAATTTTTTAGTTATAAGTACTGATAGTGTGTTAGATTGATATCTTAGATTTACCACGGGTTGTCACTATATTACTTGTAGTTGAGTTGGTCTTTCTAATCTGATCTTTAAATTGATGTGAAGACATTTCTTCCTCTCCTTTTACTATTATGTTTGCTTTTGTGATGCTAAAACTTCTACTCAGCTAACTCTTGTAGGCATGTAGGACATTGTTCTGCAAAGGTTTTAGAAGAACCTCCTCTAATTTGAATAGTTAATCTATTTTTTAAAATTCCTATCTATGTTAGCAAGCCTAGATTGCACGGTAATGCCCTTTTGGTGAAAAAATGCTCACGTTTCTCATAATGGAACCTCAATAATTTGAAATTGAATTCTACTTAGGCTATGTTCATCAAGACCTTTTTAAGAGAGTTTAGGGATTAGGGACATCAAAAACATCAAATATTTATCAAACAATTTTCTTAATTTTCATGTTCTTTTCACTTAACATAATTTTTTCAAAAATATATTTTAAAATATTTTTTAAAAAAGTTCTTTTTCAATAACAAAAGCTATAATCAAACACAGCTTTAGTTTATCTTACAACCTTATTTAGACAGGTATTGCCATGAAATCATTGCATTGATATTTTTTCATGTCAAGTCTGGTCTTGTTCGACTTCCAACTTTCGCACAACCATAACCGACATCAAGGCATTGATCAAAAGGATATAATGGGAGTAAATGACATCATATCATCTGTTTCTATCCTCCATGCTTTTGGCTTTTCAACTTCTAAAGCTCCAAATCATTTAATCAATATTTGGCTCTCAAACATACTGATCACTATTTAAAAACTTAATTCATTTTTGTCTAGAATGTTAGTTCTTAACCTTGCAAGTGCTATATAAATGGTCATAAAGATTATAATTTGAAGTTCAGCTTGTTGTGATGCCTTTTAGGATAATGCTACGTACATTTAAACCTTTGGCTTCGACTCATCCCTTGAGTGCAAGCATGCAGGAACTTTGTGGCACAAGCTTTCCCGTTAAAAAAAAAAAACCCATAACTTGTTTCATATATGGCAAGTCCTACTGAACCAAGTATCTTTCCTAGAGACATCTTGAATCATGTCATGTTTGAATTTTGCAAGAACTTACATGATTGTGTGAACTTTGGTACATGAGCAATATTGTACTTCAATTACTAAACTTGAAAAGGTAAACATTGCAGTTCAGTTAGTTGCTGAATGATGCTGAATAGTTTGAAGGGTTAGTTTGATGCAATAGTTATATTAACAGATTGTTATTGAAAAGTGTTTATAGAAAAGCTTATTAGATTTCATAGAACCCCTTTTCATAGGAATTATTTCTTATATTTAGTTCTTTGCAAAACATTCAATGAACATGTTTATACCAAACAAATCCTCAATATACTATCTGGGGACTCTACATGGCAGAACTGCACAAGTTTTTTGCTTCATTGTTTTCACATGCTTTCTAAAGTAGTTATTACATCATGCTCTTTATTAAGGTCCATGTAATAATAATGCTTTTGCTTGAATATATGAAGCATTGCCTGTGTTGATTCCCATTTCTCTAGTTGTTTCTGGCAATTTTTAGTACCTTTATTTGCTCTTCATTCTTTTGCTCTACTTTGTGCTTTGATAGTTCAAGCTTTTCATTCTTAATTACTGTTTCCAGCCATCACCTGCATGCAGATTTATTAGTAAATCTTAGGAGAATTGTTGTACAGAATAACAATGTGAAGTCAATGTGAAGTTTATTTGGTCTTTATTTGTACACTTCAAGAAAATTAATATTGAACTAAAAAAGAGCTATGATGCATCAATGCCTCAGTGCCATAAGTGTGCAATATTTAGTAGGACAAAGCTTTCAAATGATCCATGATTCAAAGAAAGTGTTAGTTGATTGATCTTGTGCTTAAGGGAGCATGTTAATAATCTTTGTTTGTTTGGTTTTTATAGAAGTAAATAAGTTAGAATCTATTTTGCATAGATATGGTGTGGGGATATGACTACAATGGTATGATGAACATGAAAAGAGCAAGTTATGTATAATTAAGCTATGATAATTATAAACATATTAAGATTAATTAATTACAAATATAAAATAATAAATATTGTTAGGATTTAATTGTAAACATTTGATACGAGTGTAATGAAAATAGAATCAATAAGAATTATGCTTATTAAAGAAAAAAATAGTGTTATTAAATTTATATGATACAACCTAATTTCTAATGAGAGAAAAAGAGAAAATTTAATATAGTCAAAAACTTAAATAAAAAGTATGAACTCATACAAAGATAGAACAAGTTCATTTTTAATCTTTCAAGTATAAAAAAGATGTTAAGCTCTTTCATTAAAAGGATAAATCTTAATCTCTCACAAATAAATCAAGAAGAATAACACATTTTTCTTGTCAGAAGAATTTTTTTGTTCTCAATCTTTCTTGGCCTCGCCTTTATGACCTTTGTGATTTTTTTATTGTAAATCACACATGTTTAATATCAAAAGTCTTAAAGTTGTAGTTATGTTCATATCATAGACATAATTTTATTCTTTGATTTTTTAATCATAGTTGTATGACCTAACACTTAAACATTTGATAAATAATCTCTATGTTTGTCATATAATGTTTGTAGGTAGACACAATTTTGGATTTGAATATAATAATTTTTTCACTCAAACTAATATTATGATTAAATGTATATGATCTTATTGAAATTAAGCATCCTCTAAAAAATTAGGATATCATATATTTCATAAGCTTATCGATTTCATCCAATACGTGAACTTGACAAAATTAAGAGACATTTTCATCATACTTGATTCTTATTTGCTTTTATAGCTTTTATTATAGCCTTGAGAATTGAGCGAACATCAAAAATCACGTCATTGCTAATAATTTTAAGTAACTTTGGATCCAATTAATATAATCTATATGTTTTTATATCTCATTCCTAAGAAAATAAACTTCTTAACTCACAACTCAAACACAATGTTATTTTAATAAGTATAAATTAGATAATCAAATATTCTTAAGATTGAATAATTAGTTAGAGTACTAATCACATCTCCTCTAGAGTCTTTAAGTTAATAGTTATATGTGGATATTTGTTCACATAAAAATCAATTGTTAAGATTTCTTCTGCTCAAATAAGATTTCTTTGAAATAGTTCAATTTATCTTTTTAACCATATCATTTTGTTATAGTAAGTGAACAATTGTTTTATGCTTTCAAAACCTTCTTTATGACAAAAATCATTAAACTCTTTATTGCATAATTTTAAGCCATTGTTCATGTTGTCTTTTAACTTTCTTATCAATTTATTTTTTTTATGTGTATTGTATTGTTTGAAATAAAAAGTACTTAATTTTTGTTTTTTTTAAAATATATGATTATATCTATTTAAAATTATCTATAAAGCTAAACATATAATGTTGAAGTTGGAGATATTTCTTGCAAATTTAAATGAATATATCAAGTGTGCTTCAATATGTGTATGATAATGTTGAAGCTAACTTTTTTTGGCTACTTTAAACACAATGTTCAAGAAGATTAATTTTACCTATTTTGTGTTCACAAAACAAAATTTGCATGTTAAGCTTAGGCCTTCATCACTCATGTCTTAGTCATATGTGGAAAAGTTTTGTGATATTCTCTTTTGTCAAAAATGATGAAAAAGTTGATACAATACTAATAATTAATGCTCCTTAGAATGCTTAGAGATTATTAATTCTATTTACTATCTTAACAATAAAAAAATTATTAATCATATTTATTAGAAAAAGTAATTATAGGCTTATTCAATTATTAAACAATTCTTGTTAAATGACTCAAGGGAGACTATTCAACAAGTGGCACACATGCAACAATTGCATTGTACTATGAACAATCGTACGCAAGACAAAACACAAGCCAATAGACTCGTGCAGTGGTGTGCAGGATAGAGCACTAAATGCTTGATGCACTTAGCTGTCTGTGGGATAGTACTTAAGATAGCATGTAAGACAATGCACGGAATTACATGTGATACAATACTAGACAAGCATGTAGTGTGCACACATTCAGTAGGGTGTGTGTACTCAAATTTTTTGCAATTGCTAAATTGATGTCAAATTAGAAGGCAAATGTACAAAATAAATAAATTAGTATTTTATAATCAATTATATTTTAATCTTTATAAAAAAGGTGAAGAGGGATGAACAATACATTCTTAATATTTGGCAAACATATTGTCTTGCACTTTCATTCTTTTAGTTTTTTTACTATCACATTAATTCTATCATTAAAACTCTGAAACAAAATCTATTATAAAGTGTTTATAATAAGATGCCTTATAAACATATCATATCTTAGGAATTTGATCATCTCCAATAAAAATAAAACAAGAGCTACATAGCAATTAATATTCTTATAATATCATTATGCATCTTCATCTTTATTGTGCATAAATGAATTGTTTCAAATTCACCATCAAATGACTTGTATATTAAGAACCAAGTTTATTCAAACACTTGATTTGAACAAATGGAACTAAAATCCAATCATTATCTTTCATAACTCTTATTGTCAATTGAAAAACATTAATTAAGGTTTTTATATCCAATTTCTCCAAAACTACAAAAGTTTTTGTTGACTTGTCATTTTTTTAATTGGTGTTAGCTTGCTATTATTTTCATTTAAGTTATAAAATCTTTCTTGATATGCTATTTTTTTCCTTTTTTCCTTTGTAAAGTAGTTACAAATTAGATTTTTTTTTTAGATTTGTTTCTAACAAATTGGTGTAATTCTTTTTCTATATATCTCCTTAACCATTATGTGTTTTGCATTTTTGTTTTTCTAATATTTTTAAGTTTAATTATAATATCTTTTGAGATAAGTTAATCTCTCACATCTTTCAAAATATTGAGTTTTTATCATACAATATAATATTAAAAAAATATTTATATAAAACTGATAATGAATGTAATAATAATAATAATAACTTATTTTTATTTCTTATTTTCATTTTAATAATTTAAAAATATTTTATTATTAAATTGAATCTATTAAATTGAAACCTTATTTGCATATTTTCTTTCATATAAAGCAATTATAATATTTTCTTTTGAAAAAGTTTGTTCATCAGGTTTTTAGTAATATACATAGATTTCAACTTAAGTTATAGACCTTATTTGCATATTTTCTTTCATATAAAGCAATTATAATATTTTCTTTTAAAAAAGTTTGTTCATCAAGTTTTTGGTAATATACATAGATTTCAACTTAAGTTATAGACCAACAGTTGTGATCTGCTCTAAGCTATCTGTCAACAATTCATCTGACAAAGATAATTTGATTGAAAATGAAAGCTTTTCATGTTTGTTTTGTTTTTATTAGTCTCAAGCATTTTATATCCTTTTAACAATTCATCTGATAAAGATTATTTGATTAAAAACGAAAGCTTTTCATGTATGTTTCTACTTTTGTTAGCTCAAGCAGTTTATATCATTCTAATAGCACTTTTGCAAGGCTTTTCCCAATCAACATCCCTCACATTTTTGTCATAATCCTAAGCTTTTAAATTCATCAAATTTCTAAATCTCACATTTTGTCACTATGAAATCTCACTAACACTTTGATACTAGATTATTAGGATTTTATTTCATACAATTGATATGAGCTTATCAAAAATAAGATCGATAAAAATAATAATAATATAAGGAAAGAATGATCGTTATATTGAATTTATAAAACAAAAAACGCTTATACAAAATGTGAACTTATATAATAATAAAACAAGTTTTCTTAAATATCCTCAACCTACAAATACAAAAGAATATTAAACTCTTACAAAAAAAAGTAATATCTCTTAATTTATCATAAAAAAATTAAAAAAAAAATACATGTTCATTTTCAAGAGAATCTTTTGCTCTTATTTTGATTTCTCTCACCTTATGACTTTCATGATATTTATAAATTATAAAAGTTTAAAGGTTGTAAAACTAAAAATGATAAGGTTGTAATACATATAAGATGCTTTAATACTAGAAATGATGGATGTAGGGAAAACGAGACGATGAAATGCGTGGGTGGCACTCAACGATGAAGTGATGAGCAGGAGTAAGGGCGTCGGTTAGCAGCGGAAGAGAGTCGTGAAGGGCTTTGTGCCTATGTGCAAGCCATTGGAGGCTAACAAAGGAAGGCACGAGTGGCGGCACAGGTGATTACGACCGAGACTAGATCTGTATGTTATTCTTCAAAAGGCATGTTGCAGAGGGAATCCTGGAAGCGATTCTCGAGAGATCATTGGGAAGAGCCGTGGTCGGCGAGTGAGGAAGATAACTAGCGAAAGTTAATTAAAGCAAGGAGAAGAGGAATGGCATCGGATCGCAATACAGATAGGGAGAAGGCTTGCCGTATACCTCTCGAGGTACTTCACTCGTAATTCATGCCCTAGAACAACTTGACATTCTCCAATTTATAGCAACTTAAATGCAACTTTTGATTCCACACAATGAGATCTTAAATAAGGCATAGATTGATGGCCTCAATGTAATTGAAAAGACAACATAATTTTCAGACTAGAATTTAATAATATAACGAGAAAAATAACAATAAAATAAATTTTATGGGATTGATTCGTAGAGTATTATAAGAAATAATTTCGAGTCTCATAAATATCCCCTTGTAATTTAATAAAGCTCAATTTCCTTTGTTCGGGATCTAATTTAACAATTATAGCAAACTTGACTCTTTTGTATCTCAAATTCTTTTGGATCATTTTATTGTGCTTTATTAACAAAATATGTTTTAGTTGTCTTTTTTTTTATGAAACTATGATATTAAATCAAAAGCGGCATAAGCCATACAAGTATTTCACATATGAGATTCTCACAGAGGATCAAACATGAAATCTAACAGCATAAGTTTGAGGAGGGGCTTAGGAATGGATTTCCCAGATTCCCATACGAACTCATTGCAGCATACAGCACGTGCCACCCGGTCAACAGGCGTATTCCCTTTTCTATGGATATGAGAAAACCTGATTGCCTTCAGACCCCTGGCATACCTAACAGTCTCAACAAAGTGGCTATTCTCAGGGGAGTGGGATATCATCTCACGGATCTCTTGGAGCGTCATAATCGAGTCAGTCTGAATCTCCACGGCCTTGTGAAGGGGAAGGGAACCCCTTAACATGTTAAGAGCCTCGAGCATAGCCTGGACCTCCATCATATTGGCAGCCTAAGAGAAAACCCACTTACCAGCCACCCAGAGCGGCCTCCCCATGCAGTCTCTGACAACCAGGCCAAGACCAGCAGTGTTATCACCTACCGCAGCATCGCAATTCACTTTTATCCATCCTGTTGGAGGGGGAACCCAACCATGGGTTACAAGCAGGTCCGAAGAGTTGCAAGGATTCCCGCTGGACAGGGATGAATAGAAGTTTTGTTGTCTGACTACAGTAATCACCTCGATCTTGATCATCCGTAGCACTGTGCACGACGTGGCCATCGGATTTTTATGCCTCATCGCATTCCTCCTTGCCCAAATGTAATACATGGTGGTGGCCAACGTGGCAGCATGCTTAGCGCCATCGCCGCGTCGTGCTACCGGCGAACCCACGAACCTCAAGAGCCGATCAAGGAAAGGCAGCCCGGCACCCGCACCACGTGGACGATGCAGCCACTGCCCTGCGGGCGTGGCAGTCATCCCAGAGTTCCTGTGTGCGCGAGCAGTCCCAGAACACGTTCTGCAAGGATTCTTCCGCCGCACAGCCCCATTGGCAGCTGCTGATCTGGAGCATTCCCCTGCGGGCCAGCCACGCCGCCGTAGGGAGGAAGTCATTGGCGACTCGCCACATGAACATGCGCACCCTCGGCACTGCTTTAATCTTCCAAATGCCCCTCATCTCATCCGCATGACGCCGGCCACCCCGCTTGACGGTGTCATCAGCACCGCACACCATGTGCGTATAGATTCTCCCGCTATCGACCCTCGCCGTCTCGGTGTGCATCTGAAGGAGCACGTGCTGGGCTGACATCCAGGCTCTCGGAAGATGCAGAATTCTATCAATCAGCTCCTCGCCCGCCCATGCACGAATGTTGTCCACATCCCAGTCCCCAGCATCAGTAATGCAGTGAGCTATGCTCGCCGGCCAAATGATATTCATGTTAATAAAGGTCGGCCAGCAGCAGAGTGGAAGGATGCCCAGCCAATTATCCTCCGCAAATCTCACTGTCCTCCCATCGCCGATACTCCAGACGAAGATCGACATTACCTTTGGCATTGCCTCCAGCACCATTTTACACACATGAGATGCGTTCCGGGGAGCTTTCATAAGAGGATTCATCTGCGTGTACTTTCGCCTCATAATTTCGACCCAAAGGCTCGCCTCGCTGCTGAGAATGCGTTTTCAATTGTTCATTTGCAGCACGCGTTGCCATACACTGAAGTCCCGAAGTCCAAGCCCGCCAGCGGCCTTCGGCAAAGGGACGCAATCCCAGGACGCGTAGTGCATCGTGTGCGCGCTGCTCATCCCGTTCCATAAAAACCTTCTAATTCTCTTTTCCATGTCGTCAATTACTCTCGCTGGCACCGCACAATGCCCGCAGAACGTGACTTAGGATGGCAGTGAGAACAGAGGAGGCCAAGGCAGCTCTGCCCACGAGCGACAGTGGACGAATACGCCAATTGGCCACCTCGGCGTCAATCCTTTGAACCAGGAAATTGAGGTCAGCTTTATTCAGGTGCCTCACAGCAATAGGGACCCCGAGGTACGTGAGCGTCCGGTCTTGCTCCATATGGAGTTTCCTCGACACCAGCCTAGCTTTTTTCTTGCTGATCTTCGTACTGAAGTATACTTTGGATTTCATAAGGTTGACGCGTAGCCCGCAGCTTCCCCGAATGTCCGCATAATCCTTCGCACAGCTCGCGCGGCCTTGTGCATGGCGGGAGCAAACAGCAACACATCATCCGCGTATAGGAGGTGCGAAATCCGCGGTGCGTGTTGCCCAGGTCCGAATCCGAGCAGCTGCTTCGTCTTGTAGTCCCTCACCAGCACCGATAGGAATTCTGTAGCTATGACATACAGATAGGGCGAAAGCGGACATCCCTGTCGGAGTCCCTGCTGAGCCACCACCCAAGGGAGGCGAGAGCCATTAACGAGAACACTAAATCTTGGGCATGTTATGCATGCAGCGATCCATTCATACCAGATAGGAGGAAATCCCGTAATCTTCATCATCTCGAGCAGGAAATCCCAACGCACGCTATCGTAGGCCTACTCCATGTCGATCTTTACTGTCATGAGGCCTGAAGCAGCGGTGCAGGCATGCATTTTCGACTCCATCTCCTGTGCGATGTAAACATTATCTGAGATGCTTCGCCCGGGAATAAATGCTGCTTGCTCGCGCGAGATGAAGCTTGACATCAATGGTTTCAGCCTCTCAACCAGTGCGCGCGCCACCACCTTATAGATGGTGTTGCAGAAGCTGATTGGCCGGAAGTGCTCCGGCCTGCGCGCCCCCTGCTTCTTCAGGATAAGGACAATAAGCGTGTCCTTCCAATCCTCCGGCAGCCTGCGCTCCTCGAAGAAAGCCAGCACCGCGCGAATAACGTCCCTGCACGTGATGGCCCAATAACCATGCAGAAACTCCGCCGTGATCCCATCAATGCCTGGGGCTCTGTTCCTCCTGATTCCCCGCATAGCCGCAGTAATCTCGCTCTCGGTGACCTTGTAGCCAAGTTTGGAGGCCATATCACCGCAGACGATGCCGGATAGCATCGAGATCGGCGGCAAGGCCACCCGCCCCCTGCATCGCCATTTTTCTTCAAAGCAAGCCAAAAAAACATTCCTAATGCTTTCAGGTGTATCCGCCACCTTGTCCTCCGCATCCCTCAGCTGAGTAATTCGGTTTGTTCGTGCACGAGCAGTGACAGCAGCGTGGAAAAACCTGGTATTGCGGTCCCCAAGCTGTGCCCAATGCACTTTAGCACGCTGCCACCACCATTGTTCCTCATGTGCGCAGCCACGCTGGAAGGCCGTGATCATTTGACCAAGCCGCATACTCTCTTCCTCTATTAGTCCCTCCTGAGACTCCTTTGTCTGTAGTTCATCAATGCTTCTTTCCAGCTCGGCGTTTCTATTAACAATGTTCCCGACCTCCTCCTGGCTCCATCTTCGCAGCGCCATCAGTGAGCGCTTGAATTTGGTCATAATCGCCTCCATGCAGTTTCCCCCCCACCCGTCTTTGCATGCACAATTCACCACCCGGAACGACTGCGGAAAATCTAACCACACGCTTTCGAATTGTAGCCTTCCATGTTTGACCGTGGATTTCTGCACCCCAGATCAACCAGTAACGGGCAATGATCAGACCCAAGCCGACAGAGGTGTTGCACAGAGCATTCGGGAAAGACCTGCATCCCCACAGAGTTCATGAGGACACGATCAAGTCGCTCCAGGATGCGTGCGCCACCCTACTTCCTGTTACACCAGGTAAAGCGATTGCCGGTGAAGCCTATGTCCACCAGCTGCAGCTCCTGCATAAGGTCAGCAAGTTCTTGCTGTCCCCTGCCGTAAATGAACTTCTTCCCACCCCGTTTCTCCTTCTGTGCCATCACAAGGTTGAGATCCCCTGCGACGATGAGTGGGTCATCCCCACTAGACGTATGCCTAATGGCGTCCCAGACCTCCCGACGCTTGTGGTGGTCTTTAGGGCCGTAAACAACGAAACAATTAATCTTGCAAGCAACACATAGCCTCACCTCGCACGCCACAACATGCGTTGAGGCCGCCATGATCGTGATATCCACCCAGCTTTTCCATAACAGAATGATACCTTCTGACATGCCAGTTGAAGGGTGAGCAACGAAGTTCCAGTCCTTCCCAAGGAGCCAATTCGCATCCTTCCGTAGGAAACACTGCACTTTCGTCTCCATCAAGGCCACGACTGCAACATTCCCCTCGCGTACCAATCTTTGCAGGTAACTTTTTGACTTTCTGTCCCTAACTCCTCTGATATTCCAAACTGCGAAACGCATCTTCACCTGGAACTTGTAAGTGGTGCCCACATGCGGCCCCACAATTCTCCCGCCATGCCGAAGACCTCCTCCCCATGTGAGGCCTCCTCCTTCTTCCTCCTCGATGTCCCCTGCGCCCCATGAAGCGCAGCCAAGGAGATATTCTCCTACCTTGTTTTGGTGTAGTGTCCATCTGAGTTTTTAGTTTTGTCCACGCACACTCCTCCTGCAATAATGACAATTTCCCCTTGTTCCCTCCTGCCTGCACTGCCTGTCCCGTTCCCACATCCTTCGTGGGAGCATCTGCCTGTTGTGTTCGCACCCAATCCTCGCGGGCCCTTGGGGGCGAGGCCCGCCGTGCCATACCTCTGCCTCGAACCTTGGATGGGCTCGTGTTGTGATGCATGCTAATGGCCCCCTAATCAGGAATCCCTCGGCTGAAAGTCATCTGAGGATTCTGGCTCACCTTGCTTGCTATGCCCCTGTGGGCATCCACGCCCTGTCTCTTGTGTCGGGGTTGGACAAGCATCCAAGGGCCCAGCATTTATGCCTTTTTTTCTGGATAATACAAATTCTCCTCCCGCTTTCGAGGAATTCTGGAGCATTCTGCCTCAGTAGTCTTCCCACCACCATTATGCGTATCCTCCGCCTCCAGCAGTCCCCCTCCAACGACATTGTCTTTTGGGGTTGCAATGGGAATTGGACATGCATGCACCGCCTCCGGGGACTTATACGTGTTGCACTGGCCCGCGAGGTGACTAACGTGGCCACAAGAGAAGCAAACCCGCGGCAGTCCCTCGTACTCGAAAGCCTGGTAGATTCTTCCAAATTCCCCGTTGAGCCATATACCTGGTTTTAAAGGCTTCAAGAGGTCCATCCGGATGCACACCCGAACATAGGAGGATCGTCCCATATCAGCAGTCCAGCCTTCAAGGAGAAAAGACTCCCTAATTTTCTTGGCAATTCTTAAGATGTTCTCCACATCCCAATATATAAGTGGGAGGCACGGAAGGCGTGCCCACACTGGTGCGCACATCGCCGTTGCGGCTTTTGGCCTGAATTCGTGCGTCCAGATATCAAGCCCCATGGCTTGGCCTGCGACTTACCACGGGCCGCCAAGCCAGACTTCATTCCTGTCACGAATGGAGTCGAAGTGCAAGCAGAAACAACCAGATGACAGGTTGAGAATCCTGAAATTCTTGTAGTGGCCCCATCTCTTCAGCAGTACCCGTGCAATGACGGAGAATGGAAGGGTGTTCCCATATACTCGCCCAACCAAATCAAATTTATGGAATTCTATGCGCTTATAGCATGCTTCCGATGACATAAAGACATCGCCACCCTCAACGTGATCTGGGATACCTGCAGCACGATCTTTTACATCGATATTGGCCGGAAGCACATAGGAGGTCGCACGACTATTCGGGGTGTTGCTGTTTGCAATTAGGGCTTCTCTGAAGCTAATCCTTCTTGAGGGGACCTCTCGTCTCCCAGCAGCCCCATGCTCGGGGTTGATCATTTCCTCCGATCGCTTGCTCACCGCATGTTCCACAGCCATGTGTGTTGTGTCCTCCAGCTCCATCAAGCCAGCTATGGCGGTGTGACCTCCATTTTCTTTCCCGCATCCGTCCCCCTAGCTCTGACAGTGAGGTAGCTCAGCTGGAGCTTCCACATATTCCACTTTCTTCGCCGAGCTGTCCCTTGGGTCAGTCGTACCAGTAGTTTCGATTAATACCTCCGCCACTGCAGCTAAATTTTGAGAGAAGAGGAGATTCTTCTCAGCGGTCGTCATTTCCCCTCCAGAGGTGGAAGAGAGGCATTCTCTCACTAGCGAGTTGCTCCCAGAGGTCCTCACCTTCCTGTTGCTCTTCTTAACCTTACCTCCCGCCATCTTTCTTCCCGTTAGGGCTGCAGGTGTCCTAGAACCATGCAAGGGGACGATCCGGTGTGGTGCGCCGCGGGATAACTTTGCAGTTTAATCCTGTCCCCACGCCCCCGCTCCGAACGAATATTCAGGATTTCAAATTCAAAATTTCTGGATCCACGTGACCCGGCAACTTTACACAACGGTCTTGGTTTCTCACATGCCCGCTTGCACGTGCGTCCGTTAGCCGTTACTACTGCCCTTCACGTGCATGCCTTCTCCTCCGTTCTGCCGTGAGTTTCCCTGATCCAGTATCCGGCGGTGACCCTGTACCACACCCTCCGTGTGTGCCTCCCCCACCAGCTACAGCCAACTTCTCCTCACCTGCCTTCAACTACTCACGTTTTGTCCCTTGCACTTCGCCACCAACAGTCCGTCTCCAGCCCCCTCCCCCCGACACCAACCCCCCGCTGCCAGCCCCCCGTCACAAACTCCTTCCCGTCACTGGTTTCCAGTCGCAAACTCCTTCCCGTCACAAACTCCTTCTCTCTTATTCAACTACATTACATTAGAAGAATTTATTTTTTCGTTCTTGTTTTTTTTCCTCATCTATATAAATAATTATGTTTAATTTTTTAATCATGATATATCAAATGTCATTCACTAAGTGAATGACATAATGAGATAAGGATTACGTTCTATTGGCTCATTTGATTCTCTTTTTTTCAAATTGGATTCTTCAAACAACATATTGGATAAGTATCAAGGATTATCACATCTAACACGTTTTTGATACAAATACTTAATCTTTAGATAAGTATTAAACTAGAATTATTTATATAGTTTACTTTAGAATTGCAAATTTCTTTGTTTGAAAATTGTTCTTATGGAATCAAAAGACATCAAGCAAAAACATCATCTTTATACCTAAAAGCATCGAGAATTTGTCTGTCATGCTTGCCCAAATGGAACAATATTCAAACTACTAGTGATAATCCCAAATAAGATTTGTCTCTAAATTTTAAAAAAAAATAAAAAAGAATTAAATCATAATTCAATGTTTATAATCATTATATTTTTTTCTTTTTCTCTATAAAATAAAATAAAAAGTCTTTACCTATCTATTTATTTTCAATTGCCTTGCATTTTGATCTCACATTCTCACTTATTATATTTTGACAGATACCATTAAAAACAAATGAAACCCAAATAATTGGCACAGTACTCTGATCAATATGTTCACACATTAACATCCAGCAAAACTATTATATAAGAAAAGGCAAACATCAGCAATAATTTCATAGGCTAGTTATAATTGCCTATCATGAATAAACTGTATGACTTTTGTCTTTCTTCATTTCTAAAGTGCAAGTAGTTTTGTCTTCTTCACTTTAAAATATTGCAAGTCCAGCAACTTTTTCCACCTTGATGTCATCATCCCATAGAAAACTCTGAAGCAAAAATAAATTAGCAGCTCATATTTCTTATCCAGAGAAACAAACACAACCATAGTTTTTTCATTCTTGCATCGCTTTGTACAGCAAATCAGTAATAATGAAGCACATCTGGTGAAGCCATGATAGGATGGTTCATGAGAAAAGAACTCCATGTGTTGATCAAATAGTCATAGGATGACATCTGTAAATCATCACTTGTGGTTCTGTTGTTTAGATTCGTTTGTTGCAGGATGTCTTGCAGGGAGCTGAGCCTGGATGTGAGCTCCAGTATCTGAGTTCTCAGCACAGAGTTCTCAGCCTCTAAGCCCAGGTAGTAATTTGTTGTGTGGTTAAGAGTGTCAAGGATCTGGTTGTTCTCCTTCCTTAGATGGCTTACCTGCCCCATTAGATCATCCAGCCGCTTCTGCTTTCTCATTCTGGACCGCCGAGCCGACTCTCGGTTGGATAGCATTCTCTTCCTCTTCTTCTGTTCCATCACAGCTTGTAGATCCTCTTCGGAGCTGGAATTTGTCAGCTGGCAGGGCGACCCAGAAGAAGCACCACTGGCTGAGGCCATCAGAACTTCGCCAAATGTGTTTTCAATATAGAAATAGAGATCTTTGTGATGCTACTGTGTTTAATCTGAGCTTATTGTTTGCTCTAATACTTAATTATTTGTGCAGGAAATAGAGAGGGACTTGATCAAAACAAGCTCATGAAAACACATAGAACCAGTAAAGGAAGACCACAGAGAATGATTGAACCAAATGGGTCCTGCTCTGGATGGTTGAATTTATCATAAACCCAGAGAGGAATAGCTCACTTAGGATAGGCGGCATCAATCAGAAAGATCAATAGGAAGAGACGATGCATGTGAATTGAGGAGAAAATCTCTGGGAGAAGCAGAGTTAGGTTCCTCAAGAAGAGAACTTCCAGGTGAGGAGAAAAGGATTTGATCTTACTGAGAGACTGAAGGAGCAGAACCTCGGCAGGGAAGGGAGAGGAAAGCTTATCAGGGAAGGAGGAAAGAGTGGGAAGGGGAATTTGGGATTGAGAAGAGGGTTCAATTTATAGACAAAGAAGGAGTTAAAGCCATGTCAGAAAGCACTGCAAAGGTAGTTAAAGTAGCTTGATTTGGGAACCATGTGATCTGCAGTAAAGCACCGTTTAACTGTTGGGTAATTGGTAAAGACATTTGTTATTAATTTATGAGGAAGAAGATAACTTGATTACACTTAAAAAGGAGTTTTACTGTTCTTTCTTTTCGTTGCAGAAAGCTTAGTTACTTGTTTGGCCCTTTGCTCCAGTTTCAGGATAAAGGTGCTGCAATGGGTGGCCACAAATGCTTTGTGTTCTTCTCTTCATGTAAAGATGAAAAATACTTGTATTCTTAGGTCATTTGTGGGCCTGAGATTGATATTCTAGGATTTGGTAGTATTTTTCTTTGAGAAAGATGAATAAATTATGTTGGTAAAATACTTTAATAAATTATTATAAATACTTTGTTTTTTTTTTAATTGTTATTGAGTATTTTTAAATATTTTGTATATGTAAAGGAGTGAAAAAATATTATTTGTATAAATTGTTTAAGGAGAAAATATTGGTAGGTTTTGTAAGCAAAAAAAAAAAGAAGTTAGGACTTCAGCAAAGTTCAGCATTTTTTTAAAATTTTAAAAATAAAACAATAATATACGAAGTGTAAAAATAATTTTATTTATTTTTAAATAAAATTAAAAAAACAATTTTTTTATTTTTTTATTGAATATGTTAAAATAAATATTTTAAAATAAAATCGAATCTCACTGGCAATTTTCGATTGATTTGGTTTGGTTTGATTTTCAATTGAATATTTGATAATTTTAGTTTTAATTTTTAGTTCATTTCATAAACCAAAGAAATCAAACTAATAAAAAAAACCAAACTGCCACGTATATCACATTTTTTTTATTCAATTTTATAATATTATTGGTTTTATTTTACTAGTTTTGGTTTTAATCCAACCAAAATATTAGCTCATTTAAAAAAAATGTAACAACAATTATTTCATTTTATCAAAATTTAGACTGATTATAAATAATTAAAGTTTAGTTTAGTATCATAACTAAACTAGTTTAGACTGATTATATATATATATATATACACACATTTAATAATTAATTTTTTTATTGTCATTCTCGATCTTTAAAATACTCAGTTTCTCTTAATTCCTTCTCTCACACATGCATGGCCAAAGTCTTATTCTCATTGTCATCCTTTTTATATAGAGATCACATCGTATGAAGAGAAATTGACTTCACTTATATTAAAATAGTCTTATGAGTTATTAAAAATGAATCATATTACATAGTATCATAAAATGGATACTCCTAAGAGTATCCATCCACCTAAACAACATAGAGAAACCAAATAAAACTCAAACTTAATTAAAGCACAGATAAGGTTGGTAGTGGAAAAGGAAATGCAATAAATAGAACAAGGAAGATGAACCTCTATCCTAGTTGATCAAGGTGAGGAGAACGAGGAAGAATTGCTAGATTTCATGTATATATTTGTTAAGCAAGCCCACAAATACAATTTATTGGAATTCTACCCAAATGATATCCAATCTAGGCCTCACATTGAAGAATTGTTTTATCAATGTTAATTTGAAAGATGTAGTCATCTTTGAGATGTCTTCCTTGTCAAAAACTATTTTGGATTCTCTTCTGAAGATAGTTATTGGTTTAAGTTTAAGCAAAAAAACTTATTTCTACCAAGCCAAGGATCTCAGTGAAGGATCACTTTGAGAAGGAAACCCCACCACAAACCTTCATGAGGAAACACTCTCAAGGTAAGAAGGCTTGACAGCAAACGTTCAAGTAGAACAAATAAGGAAGAGACATGTACTTGTCTAAGACAACCTCACTAAAGCCTATCGAAAAGATTTCCTTACTAAAAATCCTTGACCCTTTTTCAAATCACCACTTCATTATGATCCCTTAAAAAACTAGCTTCCATGTTAATAAACCTTAACACAAAGCTCAAATCTTATCCATTTCTTAGGTATTTATCGAGAATCTTGGTTTGTGTTAGTGAAAACATCAAACTTGATAATTAAAGAGCATTGTTTGTCCAAATTTTTATGACAATTTCACATTATTTCATTAATATTTGTATCTATATTTTTATTTTATAATTACATATGTTATTTTATTATATGCATTTGTAAAAGCAAGCACATTTTCTAAACTATTTGATGAGAAGAAGTTTTGTTTAAAACTATGGTTAGATGTTTTTGGAAGTTGTGATTAAAAAAATTATCAAAATTCTAATGAACTTTTAAAATTATTGAGCTTGTTTTCTTTTACAAAATAAGAATAAACTCTTACTTTATGACTATAACCAAACAATATAATATAAAATTACAATTTTAAGATTAATGATAAAGAAAAAACATGTACTTTGATTTCAATCAATATTCAATGAGTCCCAAACGAAATATTTATAAAAATTATTTTAAAAAATATGACAATTATTTATTTCAATCCATTTTAAAATAACTTACTAGAAAAGTTTTTAAGAAAAAAATTATAAATACAAACGTTTTTATAAAACAAAAATGTATTCAAATACACATAAGTATCAAAAAAAAATTAAAAACTCATTTTTCAACATTATTAAGTATCAAATAGGGAATCAACAAGTCATATGTCAAGTGAGACAATACTTGCAAGTTGATATAACTTTTTATAATAAAATGAAGAAAGCAATAATTACTTTTTCAAAATAATAAAAAAAGCTAAGCTATATAATATGTAAGTGGTTCACCTTTGAAGTAAGGTGAAGCAATCACAATAACATGATTTAATGGTCAAATAATGCACACACCGAAAGGTTCATGTTAGCACATCATAGACCATCCATTGGGTGCTTTCTCTAAATAACAAAGCAAAACCTCTAATTTACCATAACATCATACATAAATTTAGTGAATTGTCGCAAAAAAAAACCTACTTCGACGCAAAAAAACAAATGCACTTTAGTAGAAGCTCTTGAGAATGACAAACAAAAGCATCTAATTAGCACTTTTGATAAACACGACAAACAGAACTTGAGATATGCATCGGATGTATTGTTGTCTTGTTCAAAAAGAAGCTTCTGATTTGTCATAACATCATAAATAACTCTGAAGATTTGTTATAAAAGAAAACCAAGTTTGATGATTCAAAACAAATATACTTACAAAGAAAACTTTTGCTAACAAAGAATAAAAACATCTAATAAACATTTTTGATAAGTATGACAAATAAATTTTCAGATGTTCATTCGATACATTATTACCTTGCATAAATTAGTTAATAACATTTGAAATATCAGAAGAATTATGAGAGAAGTTTTAATATTAAAAAAATTAAAATTAGAATAATTTAGAAGGCCAAACAAATAATATTAATATCTAGTTTTTAAATATTATCTAAATATTTGTCAATTGAATAATCTTTAAACAAAGAGAAGATTAGATAATGATTAAATTTGAAGAGAAAATTGTTGATTTTCTTTGTATTTATGAGAGATATTTTAATATTAAAAAAATTAAATTTAAAATAATTTATAAGGCTAAACAAATAATATTAATATCTAGTTTTTGAATATTATCTAAATAATTGTCAATTGAATAATCTTTAAATAAAGAGAAGACTAGATAAAAAATGATTAAATTCGAAGAGAAAATTGTTGGTTTTCTTCTTATTTAAGAAAACAAACAAAAAAGAGAGTTATATGATTTTTTTTTTATTTTGATAATATTATTATGTCATGCATTTTAATTTAATTTTTTTTATATTTAATTTGATAATCTTAAATAATATAGCTAAAAATTATCATTTTGTCAAATAAAACTAACATTTAGATATAAGATAGTTTTGATTTTGAAGAAAAGAGATGAAGCTCATAGGCAAGGTTATTCCATAATAGAAATATGCCTCATAACTCATCAAAATTAGTTGCTCTTCTTCCCTTTGATGTCTATTTCACCTGAAAGGTGTGAAGTCACACCAAATCCTACACCACCTAATAGTTGAAAGCAAAGAAAAAGAGAAAAAGGGCCAAACTTTTCTTTAAAGGAAGACATCATCAACAACCATGGCTCCACAGCTTTCATCTTCCTCATCTTGGTGCTCATCATGTGCCCTAAAGCTTCCTGAATTAGAGGAAGCCTTGCAGTTAGCTGCCATGAAAGCAAAATTCCATTCTCTTGTGCCTCACATTAGCTTTCAATCTTAGCCACACCTTCTCTGAGCTAAAAGGAGAACATATGGGCAACAAAACAAGCTAAATTTCATGGCTAAGCTTCTATTTTATGCTTTCATTGGCTTTGCTATGGTGTTCAATCAACTCATCAAGAAAAATGATTTTGATGTCTATAGATCACCTTTGTCTATAAGTTGGCAGAGTATAGTAATTAATTATTTTAGTGATATTATTTATTAATCTTTAATTATTAATTTCTAATTCTTAATATCAAATTATGAATATTGAAAGAGCTCTATTTCCATTTTTCGATGTAATTAAAGAAAATAACCCACAATAATAGTGAAATATCTTGAATAATCGACTTATTTATCAGTAAAAAATTCTTCTGATTCCTTTGAATTGTCTTTTCTCATAAGTTGGTTGAGCACCATAACATTTTTTTTGAAGTAGAAAATAATCTTGTATTATTTTATATGCATCATCTATTACGAAATAAGGCACTTTCAAAGTCACCAAATATTGGTGATTTGCTAATAGGATGAAAAGTTAAAGTATATGACTAAAAAGATTAAAGGTATATTTATAAATAAAGTGACAAATTTTGTTTTCAAAGAAAATCAAGCTCTATTTTTATTATGTTTTTTTATAAAAAAAACTTATTTTATATATCACAAAATCTTTTTTAAAAAAATTAAACTTTGAAGAGACAAATAAAGCCTAAATAAATGTAAAACTATGGAGAATGTGGGTTTTGAAATTTTGTTAATTAAAAGTTTGGATGGAATAGCTTTGAAGATATAGAAATTGTTCACAATGAATTTGTTATAAGAACACAAATATTGGATAAGTCTTTATAGCTTATTGGTCATATATGCAAATAGGTTTAATGTATATTTAAAATATCAAAATAATTTCTTATATTCAATTATCTAATAATTAGGAATTCATTTAACATAATGTTTAAAAAAGTTATTTTTTAATAAATTTTATTCAAAATTTTCATTTTTACAAAATGACAACAATAATAGCATTTTTTTATTCACATAAATCATATTTTTAAAAACTTGTTTTCAAAATCTTATTATAAAAACTCTTTTTCAAACCGCAAAACCCACCTCAAATGATCATCATATATGTAATCATTTGTCTATTTATAAAACATCTATTAAAAATCATAATAGAAGTTTATCTTATTAGCACAATTACACAAGCATATTCTTATAAGAAAGAAAAATAATTTAAAAAGAAAAAAATTAAGAACCTAGTTGTTATATTAACAAAATAATGTAAAACTATTTAGCTATTTAAGAAATATAAGTTATCTATCTACTTGTATGACTAAATTATTTTCTTATTTATTTTTTTTGTAAATAATTATTTAATAAAAATAAATAAGTACTTTTTTCATAAAAAATGTTTGATTCAAATTTCTTTTTTTATCAAAACACAACAATAAATCATAAATCACTTTTGAAAAAATAGAAACAAATCATGGTTTAGAAATTTTGTATACTTCAATTATACTAGATTGACTACATTCTTATCTCAAGTTATGTGGATTCTTCCATTCAAATATTAAAAAAAAATATTTTCATCATACATTTACTAAATAGTTACTTTAATCCTATCTCAAAAAATCAAAAGAGAAATTTGTCTTAGTATGACTTAGTTTGTAACATTACATTCTCATCATAATTTAGTCTTTTTATGACTTAAATCAGGCAAATGGGAGATGTACAACTATTTGGTAGTAATTTGGGAGTTTATAAAAAAATGAAAATAGAAAAAAAAATATTTATAAAAACCTTTTAGGCTAGAGATATTTCAATAATTTGAGATGATAAAAAATAATTTTAGATAATATGAGATCATATGACATACTTCACAAAAAAAATTCAAATGAGATAATTTTAAGATAGATTTTTCCTTAAAAAATTGTAAACAACCTTTTGCTCTTTTAATGATAATTTTATTTTTTTTCATTTTTTTTGAAATTTCTTTTCAAATTGAGTAATTTGCTTATTCTACACTTGTGATGATAGTTCATATACTTTCATGGTAAACTTTTTAAAAAACTACACATCAATTTCAAAGATTATTAGAAATTATTATGAAATTTTTTGAGAATTTTTTGAAATATTTGAATTTCTTTTCATGATAAAAAGCATGATCAATATTTTTGCATATTTAATAATTTAATCAGTTCTCGAATTGATAATGAGCAACCATATGAAGGACCTATTGGAATAGCTTCTAAAGTTTGTTTTCTTGGCAATGATGCATGCATAATGTTGTAATTTTAATGATATATCATGCAACTTTAACAAGGTTTGAAAAAAAAAAACTATCTTAAAAATATCATCAATTTGTAAAAAGAAATCTAAAATATTTCATAGTATTTTTAGTAATTTTTAAAATTTAAAATTTTAATTATTTAATATTTTCATTATTTCATAATTATGTTTGAATATATATCAATGGGTTATTTAAAATGTTAAGTTGAATGTACATGGAGGGCAAAGATATTAAGATGATGATAAAAAGAAGATAAAAAGAGAAAAATAAGATTATAATAAGAATGATGTGATATTAATTAAAATTAAAATAAAGTTTAAAAATCACAAATAATATTAAAATAAAAATTAAATGATTATATATATACATATATATATATATATATATATATATATAATTTTCTATTTATTTATTTTTTAGTAAAAAATATTGTTTTTTTTTTTATTTTTTGTTCACTTTTCAATCCATAAAATCTTGTTAATAAAAAATTTAAACTATTGCATACATTATTATTTTTATTTAGTTTTTGGATCTAGTTAATTTACTTTAATGATATTTGTTTTTAATTGAAACCTTTTTTTGGATTCTAGAATATCATTTACCAAAATTCAATCAAGAAGCTTGATTGCACGCTTAGCTTTTATCGTTGAACAAATTTTAATTTTCTGGTTTATTTCAAATTTTTATAAAATCTTTTATCTAAGATCTACATATCCTAAAAGAAATATGTATGTCTAATATGTTGACCAAATTAACTTAATTCAAGCCCATACCAAACTCATCTTCTTGTAAAGCCCTTGATTTTTTAATCCAACAAATGATAAAACATGAACAACTTGATGAAAGTCATGCTTTATTTCATCTAATTGGAGAATAGCTTTAAGGATTAGGCTCAAATGATCCATCGGGGGATAGACATAAATAGTTTAATGAGGACTAGAGACAAAAGAATGTTGATGATAAAATTCCCCTTAGCTAATGCTTAGTGGACGAACCTTCCTCAATGAAGCACATTGGATATAGCATGTTAGTTGACGTGATTGCATTATATCAATGGGTGGTGCATAATGCATTTACTCAAAAGGTTCTTGTTGTACAATTCATAAAGTTTTATATGTATTAGGTATGCAATTTGCAATCGTTGTTCATATAAAATGTGCAACATAAATTCAATATAGCATAATTATGTAGCATCTTATAAAAAAATATAATAAGATTATTAAATAGTTTCCTACTAGCGTCATTGATTTGCTAGTCTTATTTAAATGTTCATTTTGTTACGAAGATTTTTATTGCTACCTCTTTTAGCATGTTTTGTGGTTTGATAAAGCATATGATCAACATGCTTGAAGAGCTTATAGTTTTCAAATGAATAGAATTGTTAAGAGAGTCTTGTTAAATGTTGATCATATTGAATTTGTGCTTCCTCCTTGGTTTGTTGGAGTTCATTTTGTTGAGTCTTATAAATGATCTCAGAATGTTATGACAATTCATATAGTAATATGCATCATGATTTTATTAATTTATAGATATTCCTTCTAATTTTGAGCTATTAAACCCTTTGTAGTTAATTTGTATATTCATGCTACTAAAGAGTGAATTTATTGTCAAGCACTAAAAAAGATTTACTTCTACTTACGATCCATCTTTAGGTAAAAGGTGGTGAGTTTTTCTATCAAAGTTGTATATCGCTCCTATCATAGGCTCAAACACGTTTCATATAATGTCAATTACAATAGCATCTCGTGCATCACTCAAAGATTTTATTTGGAAGCATACAAATCCTTTTTGAACCTAGAGTAGTATTAGAATTGGCTTATCTTTTTCTCAATAGTCTCTAATATCATTGTTGTTGTGAGGGTTAATTATAGTTATTTGCATCTACTTTTTGTTTTGAGTTTTTTTAATACTAGTCATTAGCTTTTCGAATGTTTTCAACTTTACACAGTCTAGAATATCCTTGTAGCAATCCTGTGGTCTTATTAACGTACAATTTAGTTTTCTTGTTATTTTTGCTACTGGAACCATCTATTGTCATTATCGTTATTGTCCATAGTTATTACCACCATTACACCATCCACGATCCATTCCCTTCGCTTCTTTTGCTTGAATTACTTCTAATCGTCTTCAACTCATGTTAATCTACTCCGACCAATGATTTGTGAACCTAAATCAATCATATTCAACCCCTGTCAATCAGCAAACCATACCTAAAAGCGTGTCCTTGGGTTTTCACCCATGACACATCGACCACGCCACTTGTAGCCTTACTAATTGCCTAACTATGCCCAAAATATAAATTATGCTTAAAAAGTACTTTTGTATTCAATTTTGTATCTTTCTAGAATTTTTTGGCAAAATCCAAAACCTTTCTTTGTAATTTATAATGACTTTTGAAATTCTTGTAATATCTCTAGGTTTATCTAGATAGATTGTGAGATGTTTTGATGAGTAATAAGACTTTTCTTAGTTATAGTCTTAATTTAAGGTGGTTGGACTTACGTAACCTACACAAATATAAACAAAACCTCTTATGCTAGTTTAGACTTATAGTCTTACATACTTAAGTATAAGTGCTCAAACCAACTTAATTATTTTTGCTTTCACTCAAAGTTTCATACACAACTTAGTTTTATACATAGACTATAACAGATTTTATTATGCACAAACAGGCAATCTTTGGTTTGTCTTAGTCAAAATGAAGGTCATAATAGTACAATAAGATTATCATATCAATGTGACATGCAATGCTAACTGAGCTTGTCATGAGACATAATTAGGAAATAAATTTCAACAATACGACAAAAAACATTGTTTAGTACAATCATTATGTAGATTTCAAACATAGCCATTTCTCAAGTGTGCTTCAAGAGACATGTTTTAGGTTATTCCTAATATTGATTTGACTAATTTAACCTCATGATTTGAATATTAGTAGTTTTTCTACGATGATTTGATGTTCCATATAATAATAAGTAAAAGGTTTAATAATCTAACCAAATTATGTTGTAGAAAATAAGCTCTGGATGGGGAACGACTCCACCAAGAGCTAAGTCCTTTATTTATATTTATAGAGTTTTCTCAATAAATCTTTATGTCTATGCTTAGTATATCTTATCTTATATTTACGTAAATCCATAATATGTGATAAAGCCACTCATAAACTGTTCATGAAATGATTAGATCTAAAGTTGTTGATATTTAAATAATTGTGTTATATTTTTTTTTTATAATAATTATTTTTGCACTTGTTGTCTTTCCTTTTAAGTCATTAAAATTTGTATGTTTCACATAGAATTAAGTTATATGTAATGGTTGTTTAGCCATCAATATCATTAGTATTGGTGTGAATAAATTTGAATTTGTTTGACATAATTTTTTTTTAACAACTAGTGTTGCTTAAATAAATAAATTTTTAAAAAATATTATAACAAAGTGCTTTTACCATGTTGCTTGTTTAGTATTTTTCTATTGAAAAAAATATTTATTTTAAACAATTTTGATTGAATTATGTTCTAAGTTCACACACAAAAATAACAAAACAATAATTATATTTAACATCACAAATTGATATTTATTTTCTTCAATTTAATAATCTAAAGCAAGCTCTTGATGTGCTATCAAACCTTCCACCTAATTAATCCATGACAGTTTACCAAATCTTCCTCTCAGAAGAGTGAGAACCTCCATAAGTGTAATTGTTCAGGTGAACTGTTAAGTTCAATGTTCATACCATAAAGGTGCTGAAGTGAGTTCTTCAACATAAAGCTACCAATTTGGGCTACAGGTCATTATTTGTCTTTGAAATTGATTGCAAAATCATGCCAAACTTTGTTACAACTTCATGAAATTTTGTTGGAATATTCAATGTATGTTGTTATAAAGATTTTGCATTTTCATTTCTTTGATTGCATTTTGCTTCTTGCTGCATTTTCATGTGAAATTGTATTAAAGGTACTAAAATGTCATGATAATTTCCACAGTTCATGTTTAAAAATGTTAATAACAACTTTATAGTTTAGAATTTTACTTGATTTGCTGAATAAAAGAAAATGTTTCGAACAATGTTTGTCCCATAAGTGCTACAATTTGGTGATTTATAGCTAAAAGTTCACAACTCATTATTAGAATTCTAATTAATAAAAAAAACTATATACATTTTATCTTTGTTAAGTTTAAAATGTCTTTCTAGTTATTAACACATTTGAAATTATACAAATTAATAGAAAATAATTTATTTTTTTACTATTTTTGTTGAAATAAATTAATTCTAATTAAAAATTAAGGTTTGATGTAAAAATTACTTGGTTTATGAAATAATTTTAAAATATTGCTTAATTTGAACTTTTCATGTTATTTTTAAGTTTCATTTGATGCTTAAATTTTCCTATTACTATTTTCAATCACAAGGAATATTTGGAAATTGACTTAGTTTATTTTTTTTTATAGTGATTTGGCAAATTCATCAAGGCTTTGTTCTTTATTTTCATTTTTTTGTGTTTTCTACTCCTAGCTCGCTCGCTATGATTTTGCTTTTAGATTATTTTCTATCAATCTAAACCAAAAATAAAATCAATAAATATATATATATATATATATATATATCATGTTTATCATCCCTCTTATCATTTCAATGTTATTACTCTTAACTAAGGTTAAGTTAGTTATTCATAAGTTAATTTCAACTTAAAAAATCATATTTCTTATTAAATTAATATCACTGATAAGAAATCATAAATTTAATTTATTAATATCTAAGGTTCTATTTCTTATATTTAACTTTATTTTTATATGATTTTTTATCTGACAATTATGTTGCCACCATTTGTAACGATGCGACATGTGACCCAAAAAAAATGATATTTAAATTCTATTTTATATTTTATATAAAATTTATGTTTGTTCTCATTGTCTTTTATTGAAGTCTTAATTCAATCTACATGTTTCATATGTAATAAAGATATACATTATAGTTGTTTAATCTTTTAATTATTAATATACTTCAAATTTGTTTGAAATAGTTTTAATGGAATGATTAATCATGAATTATCTATCAAGTTGTTTGTTTAGTATTTTATTATTGAAAAAATATTTATTTAAAAATATTATTTTTTTTCTTCAATTTAATAATATAGCCACCTAATCTGAGATAAATTTTTTAAATAATAATAATTAATGACAGTTCAACAAATTAGTTCTCATTATTCCACAACTCACGCCGACTTACAGCTATTATGATATTTATTATTATTAATGGAAGTTAAATCGTAACTATTTCTTGCGGAAAAAACGAGCGGGTGGAGCAGAGGGAGGCAGGGTGGGGAAGAAAGCCGCAGCAGCAGATTGGTGCTTACGATCGGCAGTTTCCCTTGCCTGAATCGTCCTTCTCTCTCTCTCTCTCTCTCTCCCTTTGCTTTTCTGCGTTCTTCAATTGTCCAATCTTAGCTTACTGGTGGCTTTTCCTAGGTGTTTCCGTACACAGTGCCTCGGTTTAGTGTTTCAATCTAGGTTTTGTGGCAGGAGGTCGAGGCAGCTTCACCGCTTCGTTTTGCAGCTGGAGTTTTGGTTTCCGCCTGGAATCTTTGCATTTCTGAGAAATGTCTGGGCCGCTCGATCGTTTCGCTAAGCCATGTTGAGTTGCTTTCTCTCTCTTTGCTCAGATTAGAAGGGTTTTGTTTTTTAAGTTTCTTCTGCTTGATGCGGTATTTGATTGTGTTCTATGGACAAAGTTATATTGCTTTGTTGGATGATTGTTGTTGTTGGTGGTAGCAATGGGACTACTATTTGCTGTTTAGGTTGATGTCAAGAAAAAAAAAACGTCCGCAGAAAGCTTAATTTTCTTGCTAATAGCCAGTTTGTGTTGTAGATGCCATTAGATGCCATGGCATTCTTTTTGTCATTCAAAAAATTGGTTCTGTTTTAGAAAAACTTTTTAAGCGACAGTTTGTGACGTGTTTATCAGGAATTCCATATTCTTTTTGTTTTTGATGTTTTTATTGCCTTGTTTTTAATGGATTCCATGTTACTTAAAGCATAAGAATTGCTGTGTGAAGGCTTTCATAAAAAGAGAGTGATTATTTCATGGTTGTTCTTGGGAAGATTGTTATAATTCATGGGCTTATATGAGATTTACTTTTGATGGTTTTTTATGTTCAAAGATGGTTTTAAGACATAGAGACTTTTCTGTCACATTTCAGGAAGTCTGCATCCTACAATTGAATTCATTAAAGGAGACCTGAATTATTAAACATAATAAACACCAGGTTTATTGAAGCTTGAGGCATGCTATGTTCCAATTTCTGTTTTAATAGTTGATAAAAAAAAGCATGTTACCTTGAAACAATTACTTGGCGCTTCATTGTTGTGGACCTTAACTCTAGAAATGTGGATAGTTTTTGCTGATTGGCATCAATTCCTACTTTCTAGCCTACATCATTATTCATTTGTTATCATCAAGAGCTAGGAAAATTAAAGCACATCAACTTTTCTGCCTGGAAGTTCGCAATATTATGTTTTATATTATTTCCCTCTTATTTATGCCATAGTACTTCAATTTGTTGAACTTGATAAATTTATTTTGAAGCTGCTGGTTATATTTTCTCATCAATTTTGGTGATTTGATCTCAAATATTGAGTAGGTTTTGAGGGAATTTCTTTCCGTGATGGGAGAAAAGAGCGGAAGTCAGATTATGAGAATTCAGAAGATGATAGAAGGACGAGGATTGGGTCTTTGACTAAGAAAGCAATGAGTGCCTCGACTAAATTCAAGCATTCTTTGAGGAAAAAAAGTAGCAAGAAGAGAAATGGCAACAAAGTTTTATCTGTTTCAATTGAAGATGTGAGGGACATTGAGGAGCTACAAGCTGTTGATGCATTTCGTCAATCACTAGTCATGGATGACATTTTACCAACTAAATTTGATGATTATCACATGATGCTGAGGTGATTTATTACCCTATTAGTTAATTCATGGCCTTTATCTATTTTCTATTAGATAAGATGAGAATTATTTTGATCTTTTTGGATACTTGCCCTTTTTTGAGATAGCTAACAGAAAAGCTATTCATTTTTTTCTTCTTTTTATGATGTATGCATTATTTCTTTATACATGAGAATAGAGACATATATGTAAATTCGAATCATAGGTCCAGGGATGAAATGAATTATTTTGATGAGGCCTATTACTAGGGAAGAAGAGATCTCACATGGAGAGAATAAACTTGATTGAAGTTCACGTGTGAGACTTAACCAAGAAAAGGAGAGGAAATAGAGCCTCTGCAAACACTTATGAGTCAAAGTAGAATGTAGGACCTATAGGACAACATGAGCCCTCAAATCAAAATTCTAAGGCCCACTTTATTGGAGAGGAAGTAGGTGGAATGTTATGACATTATTTTCTTAAGTGTTGATATTGTTGAAAACTTTTCATGACTGATTAACCTATTTTTTGACTTTTAGTCAACATAGTGGAATTGGTTATAAATGCTCACGAGGGGTCAACGCTTGCAAATTGAGGAATCACTCTAAGTTAGGTACAATGAGTGACCTCGTGTCCTCGAACTTCCCTCCTACTAGCATAATTGTTTTGAAGCCCTATATTATCGTTTGATTGTCACATAGCTGTAGCACGACCTCCACATATGGTTGTTAGTTCCTTGGCTCCTATAGGGCTATCAAGCCTCTATCGAGTGATACATGGCGTTCGAGAAGCTGTTGGATGACTTTGGCATGATGGTAGATTGAATTGGCCATTTGAATGTTGCATGGTGATCGTACAATCTTCAAAGGAATAGTTGGTACTCTATATGACGCTCCAGGAAGCCTCCTAAATGTTAGATCAATGAAGTGATTCCAAAATAAATGCTTGAACGCCATGTAACTCGATCTAATGAGCTTTTGATTAACTATTACGATGAAGTACTGAATTTTTGCAACATCAACAAATTTCATACAAGAACATTAACTTGTGTTGTAATTTGGATTGTGATCTTAAGATGATGGTACATCATTGGAGACTTATCACTTTGAATGTTCTTTTATGTGCCTTATTTTCTTATTTGCTCCTCCTAAATATTGTAAAAGCTTCATATTTTTCTTAATAGAGGCCACTCTTACTTTAAGTTGTCTTTTTTGCTCATCTTTTTATTTTCCTAGACAATATAATTTGTGTTTTAAATCGTTTAAGTTTTGTGTCCTTGATTTAATCAATAGTTTGACTTGGCTCTTACGCGTCCCTGCCTTGTGAAGCTTTTAGGAATTTTTTTTCATACCTTCTTCTTTGGCTTACTAGGTGAAGATTCCATTCGTTAGAGAATTTCTTATACTGACGGTATCAAATATGTTATAAATAGTAATATTGGCTTCCTTTTATTGTAATGTCTTTGGAACTTGCACTACCGTCTTTGACATGTCTTGTGCTTATCAGATTTCTTAAAGCAAGGAAGTTTGATATTGAAAAAGCTAAGCACATGTGGGCTGATATGATCCAGTGGAGGAGGGAATTTGGTGCTGACAAACTTATTGAGGTAATGGAACATTCCTTACACCTTGATATATCCAGAACACCCTTTTTAATTGCATCTATGGAAATGAAAGAAAACTTAGGTATGCTTTTTTTCTTCTAGTGATGCACTTTCCAAATGAGATGTCCTCTTTTTGTTGATTGATATGGAGCCCAACTTTTCTGCTATGTTGTCATTTATAGTTTGTATGCATATTTCATATGCATATTGTACAACTTCAATTTGCGTATTTTGATTCTCAGTGTTTTAGTCCATTTCTTGTCACTGACCCTTCATTTCAGTGGGTTTCCCCTCGTTTGAGACTTCAATTCTTTGGCAGGAGGGTTATCCACTTGACTTGGTCTGTTTTATAGTGAATTACATTTTTTTTATTTTGCTGGGTCTTATCCATAATTTGTAATTTTCATCGCATTTTAATAATTCTTCTTTCCTTGTGAACATTTATGGGTACTTCATTGTAAATTAATAAGCTAATCTGTTACTATTGCTGCGTTAGTTTATTTTTGCTGTTGTATTTATTGTGTGAAGAGAATCCTTTATGCAATTCTAAAGTTTGCTTTCATATCACTTGAAGGCCGTTAGTTTTGGGAACATAGCTTCTTATAGAATTTATGACAAGATTCTTATAATAAACCTTTTTGGATTTAGCTGTTATTGAAACCAGTGCTTTTGGGAGTTTTGTGGGACCTGAATGTCCATTTTACTTTCTATCTTGTTTTCATGCATTAACCTATGAATTAACCAGGCCAAATGCTAATTGATACTTTTTTTCTTTAGGACTTTGAGTATGATGAGTTAGATGAAGTGCTAGAGTACTACCCACACGGTTATCATGGTGTGGATAAGGAGGGGAGGCCTGTTTACTTTGAAAGGCTTGGAAAAGTTGATCCTAACAAACTCATGCAAGTGACAACCATGGATCGATATATAAAATATCATGTTAAAGAGTTTGAGAGATGTTTTCAGATCAAGTTTCCCGCATGTTCAATTGCTGCAAAAAAACACATAGACTCAAGTACCACGATCCTTGATGTTCAAGGACTGGTATGTGTTAAGCTTATCTGCTGTAATCTTTACTTGCATGATAGCTATATAAGATTGGAAAATCGATGGCTGTTGACCCCACATTTCTACATAGGGCTGTAAAAATTTTACCAAGAATGCTCGAGAATTAATTTTCCGGCTGCACAAAATTGATAGTGATAACTATCCTGAGGTATGGTGTTTTATTCCTCTCAGTTCTGTACACTTCGGTTTTATCTAGTTGATATGATGTTTTTTTGGCAGTCAGAGTTGTAAAGGAATTTTTTCATACCATCAGTGAGTGTTTTTTACCAGTAATGTAATGGTTGTCAATGTAACTTTGCAGTCTCTGTATCGAATGTTCATCATTAATGCTGGCCCAGGTTTTAAAGTGCTCTGGAATAGTGTGAAATCCTTCCTTGATCCCAAAACTGCATCAAAAATTCATGTAAGTGCAACGTTTTGAAATAAAGGATATTCCCATTTTCTAGCATCTGAGTTTCATGATTACAAATTTTCAATATACAGCTTATTGGAACTAAGTATCAGGCTAAGCTCCTTGATGTAATTGATTCCAGGTAAACATTTTTCTTTTACTTTTAGTTGCAGAGTCTTGGGCTATATTAAGGTTGTTGGTCATCTTATTTTACAGTGAATTGCCAGAATTTCTTGGTGGTGGCTGTACATGTGCCAGTGAAGGTGGATGTATGAAGTCTGACAAGGGCCCATGGAAAGATCCACAGATACTGAAGGTTTTCCTTTCTGCATAATAGACATGGTTTTTTGTTTGCTATTAAAGTCTTGAAAGTCTCATTTGTTCTAGTTATTCAGATGATACTTCGTGGTGGAGTGCATTGTGCCAGACAAATTGTTACCGTCTCCAATAGTGAAGGAAAGATTATTGCTTATGCCAAACCACAATATCCTAGAGTGAGAGAGCTTTTTCATTTAATTTCAGAAAAATAATTGTTTATTTTATATTAATTGTAAGACTTGCTTTTCCTTGAACTAGATAAAGGGCAGTGATACATCTACGGCAGAGTCAGGGTCTGAAGCTGAAGACATGAACTCTCCGAAAGTAACAAGCAGTCGCTTCTCTAATCCTCATTTGGCACCTGTGCATGAAGAAGCAAGTCTCATTCCCTCCCCTTGACTTTTTTTTTTACCTAACTGTACCGTCTTTTTTTGTTCCTGACATGCTCATCATCTTAATAAACTTTGTAAATGATATATAGCTTCTTGAATGTACATGATTCTTGCAATCTTGTAGGAAAGCAATCCCTGGACTGGGGGCATGGAGCGAAACTCAATGTAGAGGAGAATCTTGAAAAAAATTATCGTTTCAAGAAATAGGTTGAAACCGTGCTTACTGTAAGATGGTTTATAGCATGTTCAAAATATTTGAAGAAAAATATGTTTCTTGGGTAACCAGGGACGAGAGGAAATATGAACATTTCATTTAAGAAACTTTAGTGGGTCTAATAGAGTGTCTTCTAATTTGTCTTATGACAAGAAGTTCAATAGGAAAGTGAATTATTAGATCAGACACCCTAGTGCATGGCATTTATTAGGGCTCTCATTGATTAGCTGATAAGAATTTCTTGAGAAATTAACGCAATAAGTATTCTGTTTGTCCTGTTTTACCATATCTACATTATAGGTAGTAAATAAGGGTTAATAGGAGCACATTGTTGTTGGACAGGAGATTTGCAAAAATAATGACATACAATGAGATGACAGATATCCCTTTGGGAGGGAGATGTAGTACTGGACATGTTAAAGAGTGAGAAAGTAGATGCTAACGTCCATGTTTGCCCTCATCTGAGATTTTGAGTATATATAATGCACAAACCATTCTGCATGTTAAAATTGGACCACTAATGGTGACACGTGGAAAACCTTCAAGAAGTTTTGATTGCAAGCAATGCTATTTGTTTATTTTGTTTTGCATTTATTGTCAAGCTCAATCATTAAATTTATATTGGAACTCAATTTTTTTTCCAAATTAATCATAATTTACTGCACATTGCTTTTAAACTCTGAATGAGGGGGATGCGAGCTAAAACAATGGAGGCTTGGTTTGCTGCATAGTAATGTCTACTTAGCACTGCTTATGTATTTCTTTGAAGAAATTGCATCATTGCAATTGCTATGTTATGACTGATCCATTTACAAATGCAAAAAACTCATTGTTCTGATCATATGTATCTGTCCACATAAAATTTATATGATTGGGGCATGTCTAAGTGTAATTTATAATTTTTAGGACTAATAATTTGATATTATAGTCCCTACAATATGTTTAATGTTAAAAAATGTACTTTGTACACTAAATTTTCTTTCTTAAAAAGAACAAATTATTCAACCAAATGGGAAATAGGCAAGAGCTAACATAATTCAATTAGTTGAAGACTAGTGATTATTTGAGTGAGAAGATTTATGGTAGGGTTAAAGTTGTTAGAGTTTTTCACTTTTGTTTATTAACTAATATCGAGTTGTAGGCTCAATTTGGCTTTTGTTGTGCGATTGAAACATTCTATTTTAAGATTAAAGATAAGTTTTATAAGATTTGAATATGTTATGTATTATTGAATGCTTGCATGTGGATTATAACATAAAAATAAAACGAACATTGTATAAATGAGGATATTAAATGGATAAGTGTTTATATGTGAAATGCTTTGATTAGTGTAAGAATAAATATTTTATTTGTTAGACACTACTTGATCATCATATCTGTATTTTGCTCATTATTACAAAAAGTATTTCTTTGATTTGATACAAAAGCAGTATTGTTTTTTGCCTGAGTTTATGGAACCTTTGGTTCTTATACTATTTTTTTGATGACAATAGTATTTTATTATTATTATTATTATTATTATTATTGTTTTTTTAAATATTTTTAGATCATTTATCTCAAGAGTAAATAGGATAATCATGTGAAGAGTTTAATCAATTGATTTAAGGAGCTTAATAAAGGTGTTTTGGTGTATATCATAACTGTTATCGAGAGAAATACAAGCTTGAGCGACTCTTTTCTAAGTTTTTTATTAAATCATCTTTATTGGTATTGAGTTGTTTTCTTGTTGAATGCTTGATCAATTGACTCAAAGGTCTTAATAAATTTGTTTGGTATAAATCGTAACTAATATTAAGAGAAACACAAGTTTAAGCAACACTTGAAGAAGATTTATATTATCGTCTTTAAACTATACTAAGTTTCGGTGAGATTTGAATGAGTGTTTAAATAATTTCAAATTTATTTTCACTCATAAGATTTTTAATTTTAAGGTATTCATTTCATCTAGATTAAGTTTCATATGTTTTCTATTCTAAAACATTGCATATATAATAGGTTGTTTTAAGTATTATTATGCAATCAAGTTAGAAATTGAAACATGAATGAATTGAGTAAGGTATGTATTATTTGTACTAATTGTACTTGTGCGATGGTCTCATCGTGCAATACTACTAATTAATTCTTAGATTGGACAAAGACTTGGTCATGGCCCATCTTAGGTCAAGTTGATTATATGTACTTGTTTTAGACATATGATACCCTTATCGTATAAATATGTTAACGTTTTTTTGAGTGATTGTTGAGGTTTAGAGTTATTAAGCATCATACAATATGATAGACTTGATCATAGTTATATAATCCATCCTTTTGGAGGATAGAACATGTGATTGGATCGAGTGATGTTGAGTATGAATTGGAATTTGTACCTTCGTACATTTACAACATCACCTTCATACAAGTATGCTCATTTTAACATAATATTGATAGTTGAGGACTTAGGTTGTTTGAGTCATTTTCCATTATATTAATATGATACACATTTTGTACCATAGAAGGTCTAGTTTAGATTTAGACACTTAGTGGGTTTGCATTGTATGGTTATGATCCATTTATCAGACAAGTATAATCCTTTATGATTTGAAAGGGAGCTAAGTTCTAGAGCTCATTGTCGTGCATGATCATACATCATATAAAAAAAAACTTAAAGAGTTTAGAAATTGGACTTGGAGAAAGTATAAGTACAATATTTTGTGTGATGATGAATGAACTAGTCAAACATATTTGATAGATTAAATAATGTGATGATTGTTACATCATATTTGTACGATCGCTTGGATCGGATAGTACAATCAGTTTAGAACAATAAGTAATGGTTAATTTGATTATTTTTTTTATAGAAATTTATTTAGCTATTAGATTGATCATTGGAACTATTGGAGAGTTTGGAAATTTTTCTATAAGGGGATTCAAACTAAGGAGAAAAGGTGAATGTTTAACTTGCTTATCTTTGTGAAAGAGTTACACAGTTGTATCATCATTACTAAGTGAATAGGAGAGCAAGACCATGGTTATATGTATTGGTCTCATCCTAACAAGCCTTCTTTTTTTATTAAATTATGTTACATGTTATTCTTTCTTTGAACAACATTTCATATCTCTTTATATTTTTTTAAAATCATATTGGAGTGCCTCTTTTTTAATTGTATTTGGGTTATAGGACTTTTGTGTTGAGCTTTGTATTTGGTTTCTTGTTTCATTGTTGGGACTTTATACTCATTTTTTTGCTGGTCTTTTTGCTGTGATTTGTAAGATTTGGTGTTGTTAATTTTTGTAAGTTGGTGGTATATGCTTTACTAAGTCGGTCCTAGGGCCTTTTCTAAGTCCGTATTGTGGGTTTTTCGTATTGTGGGCTTTTCTAAGTTGGTGCTATAGGATTTTCTGAGGTAGCGCTTATAGGATCTTTTAGCCCAGTGCGTACAAAGTCTTTTAGTGTTAAAAAACTTAGCATTTTGGTCAAGGGTTGATATAGATTTGGTTTTAGATTGAATTATTTAAAATCTATGCCTTTACCTTGTACTTTTGGTCTAACCATTGGAAATCTATGCCTTTACCTTGTACTTTCACACAAATTGTTGTTGAAGTTAATTAAGATTTTGTAAACCTTATTTAAAAGAGCAATTAAGATTTTTAAAAGACTTTAGTTATGAAATTATTTGAGAATTGAATTTGTTTAAGTTTCTGTTATTTGCACAATTCACTTCGCCCATGTGAACGTCATGCTTTACACATTTTAGCATATGCCCCTCTCCCATACTCTGCCTACCCCCTTCTACCTCCACCTCCAAAAAAACAAAGCATCTCCTTCCTCTTTCATTGGCATGATCGTCTTTGTGTCCTATGACTTTCTCCCTTCTAGGCTACTCAGGGAATAGTCATAGGTTCATGGTCTTAATTATGGTTCTCATGTCCCAATGCTTAAGATCTTGGTTAAAAAAGGTCAATCACATCTTTTTGCCAAGTTTGTATGGATTTGGTTATTAGATTAGTTGGCATGGAAGAAAGATTAGAAGGTGACAGTAAGGGATGTTTCACGAATACATTGAGTGATTTTTGATGGATCAAACCACGAATGGTAGATGGACTAATCCATTGTTAGTACAAAAATTTAGATTATGGTGGCAATGCAAAACACATTTATTTTTTAAAATTGAATGCTCAAATCATTTTTTTATTTATTTAAGTTACTTGAGGAATTATAGGATTGACAAAAAGGGATTTGTTAAGGATCTATGCTTATGTTTATTTTTCACGTTGGATTGGATCCTTTTAAATTTTGTGGGTGCTATTTTATTTGTAAATTGTAGAGCTTTCAAATTATGGAATGCAGTTAAGATTTAAGGTAAAAATCATTTGGAAGATTTGGAAATTTTGGTATGTTTTGAGAGACAATTGATGCTTAGATTTTGGATCATTTGTGTTCTCTTTAGGTTTCTTACCTAATTGTGGAAAATTGTGAAGTAGTGAGTTTTGAGAGAAACCCATCTCTAGGGGAGGTCTCTTATTAGTTGGTTTGTTAAGATAAATTTTCGACCATGAGGGTGTCTGTCTTTCTTGTTTGAGAGATTGGTTCAAAGCTTGGTTAGCTTTAAGGGAGATTGGTTGATCATCCTTATTGAGAGAAGGAAGTTGCATGATGGAAGGAACTTAACTGTAGTTGATGACTTTAGTTGTGTTAGATCGAGTAGGTTTGGGTTTGCGTTGGTGATGGTAGAGAACAACTTATTCTTGGTTTGATTCCATTGTTATGTTGGTTGGTTTGGCCGAGGTTTTGATTAGTTCGAGATTTCTACTTTCTTGAGAGAGTTTTATGGGCATGAAAATTTAAAGGTGAGGGATTACAATTAAGGCATCTAGTCTTTTGAATATCCATGTAAAGCGGCATTCTTGAGTTGATAAGAATCAAGAGGCACGAATCTTGTAAAGAAGGGGTTTATTGTTCTAGATCATTTAACACAAATTGGCATTATAAGAGTTCTCTTGGCAAGGTAGGTTGACATGATAACAACCCTCCATGAAATGCGACTTGCATATAGAGAAGCATATAATTTCTTTCCAAGTACCATGGCATTAAAAGAAAAAGAGAGGAGCCCATGATACCAACCTTTTTGAGGAAGTAGGGACAAGGACCTAGTATTTCTTAAGCGGTTTGGCACTCATGAAATACTAGTATTGCACATCATTTCTAGTAATGTTTACCAAGTTTTTGTGTTGGGTGGAGGTTGTAGTTGTTCAAGGTTGCAAACATGTTCACAAACCAGGCTTATAGTTGTGGTGCCACATTGAAGTATTACATTTTATTTGAACGTTGGAAACCTTGGGTGGCCATTGTAAATACTCGTAAGCTAAAACGAACTTGGTTAGAGTTGAATAAAAACGATTAGTTAATAAGTTAAAAAATATTTCTTCTTATTTCACTTAACAAACCAACCTATCATTCTTCATTTTTGAAATGAGAAGCTTTTTAGAAAGGCCTATGCATGTAAGAGTAATTTCACTTTCTCTATTGCATCATAGCATTGTCAGGCTATTTCTTGAAACCACCAAATAAAACCTTGAAGCCTTGTAGTCCCTTGATCCTTAACTCCATCGCTATTTTGGCCAACTCTCGTAGATCCAACGTGCAAGTACATCACTTGCATAGGTGCCGAAGCCACAGAAGACCAAGTGGAATTTTTTGAAGATGCCCCCAATTAAGCAACAAATTGCAAGGAAACTTGAATATATCGTAGTTAAACTTGATTTAGTCTTACGGTGTTATTAGGCAGTATTTGTAAACTTCAATAACAAAGCAATGGCATGTGTCCTACAGAATTCCAAGGTACATCAAGAAAGATCTTGTGAAAAGTAAGCTTGTACAAGAAATAGAAACATTGATGTGGAATGCCATTTAAATGATTATTTTGGCTTGATTGATAGGAAATCGGCAATCAGACATTGTATTTTATTCAATGAAAATTTTATGAAGTGGAAAAACAAGAAAAAACCTTTATTCCAGCATTGCAAAAATTTGAAGTGAAAGTGATGTGGGTAAAAGCACTGTCGAAAGATTTCGATGAAAATATTCTCAAAAGATGTCGGTAAAAATACTCTGAAAATATCCAACTTTATAAACTAGTTCATTGACAATTGAGTTGCTATCTATGTTGTCAGCATTCTCTTTTATGAATAAACTATATTGAAATTGAATGTTATTTCATTAGGTATGATGTTTGAGAAAATTTTATATACTATATATTTCTTGTTTTGATTATATGCCTGACAACTTCACCAAAGTTATGGATTGCTCTACATTTTCAGTGTTTTTTGTTAGTTGATATTATGCTTCAAGTTGAGGGACAGTATTAGAATGTGTATCTTTTTAGCCCACATTATCAATGTATGCTATGCATACCTTACTCTTTGTTTTAAATAGAGACCCTTTTGCATGAATGAAGGACATAAATTATTTCCATAACTATTAGCCCCCATTTGGCAAGGAGGATTGATCATGTTAAATTAATCTAGGTGACACATCCAAATAGTATTTTAACAAACTAGGTGAGCGGTCAACTCAACTTAGTTAATTCTTAACTTAGTTTTTAATTAGTTTAGTTAGTGTCATTGTGTTAGCTTTCACCAATTATTTGTCATTGTTGTCATCATTGCCTTTTTGCTACCATCGTTATCCATTGCCACTAAAAGACCATCATTGCCACGTTTGGCCGACAACCATCATTGGTTGCTATCATAAGCCAAACACTCTGCCTTCTTTGATGCCACTGCTAAAACACCTTCATCATCACCAATACCATCGTTGTTGACCAACCTCTATCATTGCTCTGTCGCTGGACAATAACTTCAATATTGTTGGAGCTTCTGTCACCGGCCAACCACTTAAAGATCGTGTTTGCTATCTCCAATGGACCACTGTCGTTGGTGGCCATTGCCAATTGATCACTGTTGTCGATTTGTTGCTGCTAGCTATTGGTCAAGTGAAACCTCACTAACTCAAGTTAACAACCAAATGCAAATCTGTGTTAAATCCAACAAACTCGATTAGTGACCATACCATTTTGTTTTTTAAATGCACTAACCCAATAGTAATCCGGTTGTGAGATGCATATAGGAGAATGTTGTTGTAACATCAACTATGGATAAGCTTTGGAGAGTAACTTTTGTTGATTTGAATATGTTAAATATGAATTACTAATGTTCCGTGAATGGATAGAGAAGTTTTGGAAATCTCTACTGTGAATATATGAGAATGTCAATAAAATAAGACTTAATGAAAGATTATTAGAAAATATTTGGTATTCTTGAATCTTAATATGAAGATTAATGTGCTTGATCCTATTTTTAAAAGAGATTGAATATGCTTAGATGTTTCTATGAAGATTAATGTGCCCAGCCCCACTTAGTAAGATTGTAGTGTATCAAGGCTTTTGTTGTTGTCACTATGAAAGATTCATACTTTTGTGACTTGGGTTTAATTTTGTTCTTTAGACTTTTGGTGGTTGCTTCCCATATTGTGTTGGCTTATTGTGGATCTTACATTCATAGTTAATAAGGAAGTAAATTCCTTGTGAATGTTCACATGGGACTGCTAATGTGGACACATAAAATTTATAAATTTCAGTGGTGATCGAGTAATTTTGATATTTCAATCATCTAAATTACTAAATGCTCCCTTGACATGCTTGGGTTTCAGCTATGGCCATATACAACATTTTCTAATAATTTTTTCCTTTGCTATCTTGTTTGTTGCCAAATTCTTAGGCAATTAAAGCATCCTCCTTCCCATTAGGAAATGGTGTTATAAAAGAAATAAATTATTAAGATAAAAGCTACATACAAAACAATTTAATAAAAGGTAAGAAAAAAGTAGCTTGGAAGGGAGGATATTGACGGCACTATCCTTAAAATATGTCAAACCTTGGGTGCATCAAATTGTTGCTCTCTCTTGGACTCTCAAGATATAACCCATCCACTTGTTTCATCTCATGTGCACCATGTATGATTGGCAAAATTTAGAACCAAGCATTTGTCTCTCATTTCTTGCAAGAAAAACTTAAAAATAGTGATAAGAAAAGCTTTGCCCAAATGAGAAAACTAGAAAAAATTGTGTAATTTTCTTATGACTAACTCTAGATGTATAAAATATATAAATGTTTTTTTGGAAAACTTTTAATATAAAATTGATTCATGAATGAATAATTAAAAAAATTGTAATAATTTTTATTAAATATTTTAATTGTTATTTTTTTATTATTGATTTATAGTGGTTAGCTCACAATATTTTTAATGAATGATTCATAATAGCTAACTCATAAAAATATTGTTGAATGATTCAAAATAGTTTACCCTTTTTTTTATTTTACGTTACTAGCATTCCCCTTCTAATTCAAGATAATAATAGTCAAAACAAAACAAAATACTAAATAATACGAAAAAAGCTGGGCAATTTTTATCACGAATTTGATGTCTAGTTATTATCTAAATTTGAATTTATATCCAATTTTAGCAATAACAAATGCTATAATAATCAAAGTTATGAGCTAATTATTTTAAGTTGTTTCGATTGGTACACGTGATATGACACTCAATGGGTTGTACTTAAAGGTATGCTTTAGATGCCATCTACCTTTTTCCCAAGTTATGAGTGTTTTCGAGTCTAACAACGATCTCATTGTAGCACCTTATTATTGAAGCTTTTATAGAGGTGAGATCTCCAAGGTACGATGTAATTATAGTATCTTGTAAGTTTTGCCTTTGTTTTCATTACGAGTTAAAGCTTATGCCTCTTTTCATTGTAGTTTAGCTCAAATCATTCATGAAGGAATGACATGAAGGAATGACAAGATAATTTTGAATTTGTTCTTTTACCAGTTATTTAATTAATTTTGTTTGTCCTATATCGAACCTTCAGTCATTGTATTTCCAATCTAAAGTCTAAATGTTCACAATGTTGACTATTTTAATGATTTAAGGATCATCCCTTTGTTAAACTCAATCTAGCATTCTTTCTCAATCTTTTTGTTAGTGAAATTGCAATATTTTTCTCAGAGTGAACAAAGTTTTGAGTGACAATGCCACCTTTATATAATTCATTCAAAGAATCATATTTTATTCATGTGGTGTTTCTTAACATTACATTTTGAACTTTTTTCTTTTATTATTGTAACTTGATTATCATAATGAATAAAAATGCTAATAATAACAAACTTTGAAGTTATTTAACTTAAGTAATCACAAGTTCAAGAGTGACAAATCTTCCATAATACCTTTAGAAATTAAAGTTTATTTAATAGATTTTTCGTGACACTGAACCATTATAAAATGTAAATACTTAAATCACATATGGCTTTAGGTTTATCAGTTCTGACTATCCAGCTAGCTGCAATGAATGCAATGATTCATAGTTTCCTTCAAATATTTGAAAATTCTTTTTAAAGCTTTCTGATAACTTCCATTAGGGTTACTCTTCTATGCACATGATTTTCTTGTAGCATATGAAATATTGGGATTATATTTTGCTAGATGCAGAAGATTGTTGATCATTTGAGAATACTTCAACTTTGATGTGCTTTCTCCTAAATTCTTTTCATGATGCATGTTAGAATCATTATGGAGTGCCTACAAGATTCGTATCATAATAATGAGATTTCTTATGAAGCTTAACAATGTAATTTGACTGTATAATAGAAATTGTTTCATCACTTATGATAATTTTTACGCCTAGAATAGTATTAGTTTCAATGTTTTAAAGAATAACATTAGCTTTGTCCAAGATTTTCCGGTCATATAGATTCATTAACAAATTTTTGCTATTATGAATAATATTCATACTTGTATCAAACGTTAAAATTTCATCAATACGTAGACATGAAACATACAATCATAATCAATAACTTTATTAACCCATTTACTAAAATCATTAATTAAAAATTTATATCATAAAACTATTTTATCAGTTCTTTATGCCATCGTTTGAGAATTTATATTGATTCATAAAATGATTTTATTAAATTAAAAATTTTGCTTTCTTGGCCTTTTCCAACAAAACTTCGAGATTGACCCAATTGAATTGTTCTTTAAATCATTATTTAGTTTTTCATTTTGACATAGATTTTATTGACCATTTGTAACATAACTTTCAGATTGGCCGATATAATCTTCTTCCTTTAAATCATTATAAAGGTTTGCAATTTTAACATACATTTGGTGCATGAGTAATTTAGATGTAAATGATAGAGCAAGTAAAACACAAATAGGAGCATTCTTTGCAACGTGAGTGTAAATATTTAATTAATCAATATCATGTTTTTTTGGCATATCCTTTGGCAACTAGTCTTTGTTTATATATTGGAATCATCTAGTTTTAATTTCCTTCAAATATCCTTTTACATCCAGTTGTTTTATTATCATGAGGTAAATCACATATCACCCAAATTATGTTTGATATAATAGCATTTATTTTAATTTTTGATAGCTTCTTTCTAAAAAGTTAGACCAATATGTTTTATAGCATATTTTAATGCCATAGAATCTTTTTCTAAACTAAAGATTTTGTCTAGAAGAGAATATGAGTCATCACCAAACTTCTTCTCTCCTAATTCCTTTCTCTCTTCCTAAATTATTTTTATGATTATTATTCGACAAGGTATCATTATTACAGGAATATATATGTTTTTATAAAGATTTTCTTTTGAATGATTGTTTTTGAAATCTTATTTTTCATAGGAAATGTCTTCAAAGAATGTGGTGTCCTTGATTCTATTATAGCGTTGTTTGAAATATTACTGTCTCAGAATTTATCATCAGAAATCTATGAGTTGGACTATTAATATAATATCCAGTGAATATTTAATCTATAATTTAGGACCTAGTTTTCTTATTTTAGTTTCTGATATAGATATTTAGCTAAACAACACCAAACTTTTAGATATTTAAAATTAGGTTTTCTACCTTACTATAGTTCATATAAAGTATCATTGGAGTCTTTATGAGGAATTTAATTTCATTAGTTTGAAGAAATTAACATAGTTCTTCCTGGAGGAAATTGACATTGTCCTTTCTGGAACAAATTAACATTGTATTTATCATATCAATTAAAGATTTATTTTTTTCTTTCAGCTATGTGATTATATTAAGGTGAATTTAGAAGATTTACTTGATATATAGTTCCATTTTCTTCATTAAAAATTATCAAAAATAGAGCAGTATATTGTTCTCTATCTTATCCTAAAATCCTAATTTCTTATTTAACTGATTTTCTACTTGTATCACTTAAACATCCCAAAAGCTTAATCTTTGGTTTTAATTGAATAAATAGCAAAATTTTGAATAACATCAACAGAAGTAATAGAGCTTTGCTAGTTAAGTTGCCATTCTAGTCATATGATTAAAGATTTAATAAATCAAGTCATATGATTATTGCTTGAATACAAATTTCACCAATTAATTCTAATTGTTTTGTAGTTCTTATGTTCTAATCTTTCATGTCAAGTATCACAAGAGACAACAACTGAAATTAAAGGACTTAAACAAGAAGCTTTATTAATAAAAAGTAATATATTTAATTTAAATAAACTATTACATAGATAATTGGTTTCTATAACAGGTATGCTCTTGGTTATAACAACTTTATTTGATTCAAACATTAGACAAGGACCATATTGAGCAAGAAGATAATCATTAATCGCGTTTCTCTTAATTTAAAAACATGCAATTCAAAATGCTTAGTCAAAGTGTTCTCTGGTGTTAATTGAAGACCAAGTTCTCCCTCTCTTGCCACACTAGATAAAGCTCCATTGCCCATGCCTTTAGGTGCATCCTTATAAGAAGTGAGGCATTAACATTAGAAGTCATTATGTTAACTTGTTGAGATTTCCTTTGACTGAAAACTTTGCTCTTCTCTCGGGTGAATTTACTTTTTTGATAATAACAAGCCTTCACAAGATGATTGGTCCCCCTAGAAACCCAGCATTGAATCGCGCATTGCTTTTTATTTTTATTGCCTGAATTGTGAAAATTTTGTTTAAATTATTTAAGTGTTAGCTCAATCTGATTGGAGAAAATGATTAATGCAATGCTACGATTCTTCTCTTATAACAAAGTGAGCTTATTTGTCAAGCTGAGAATGTGTTGTTGGCATTTCAGTATTTTTTTTTTTTCAGGAAGTTATTCATACAAAGCAAGTTGCCTTTCTTGTAGCTGGTTTTATAGCATGTTGAATGCCTTTTTAGATTGCCAAATTTTTGTTGTGCATATGTTCTTACCTGGATTTCATATAGCTAACATATATTTAGCTTTTATCAGATATATTGATTTTACTGTCATATGTAGCTGTTGTTTTATGATGGCTGTTAGTGATTTATTTTGTTCATGCAGGCTAAAACTATCGGGATGAAAACGCCTTCTGTCGTCTCTTCAGACTTTGATGATTGTGTTCCTATGGTTGACAAAACTGTAGATGCAGGATGCGGAGACAATATGCTTGGTTACCAAAAAGGTTATTGACACATGTTTTGAAAAATAAAAATCACTCAAAATGAGTTATTCTATTTCGCATCTCTTCATTTCTTTATTCAACCAGTCTTTTATTTTGTTAGGAATAAATTATTTAAACATGCTGTTAAAATTAAATAAATTATTAAGATGCTTATTACACTCTAATTAGCAACTTAATAAAAAAACTGAGAAAGAATTAGCCTAGAAGGGAGATGCATTGTGGGCATTGCCTTCAGAGTAGATCAAACTTTGAGTGTACCAGTTAGTATTCAGCTCCCTCTTGTACTCTGAATTGCAGCCCTTCTCTTTACTTTGATCCCATGGATACAATTGACAATTTCAAACAAAGTTTGTCTTTATTGCCAATGGGAAGAGCTCAAAAGCAATGAATGAAGAAAAGCTCTTTGATGTTTAAATTTTGCTATCATATTGAACCTCTCCAACCAATATTATATTATTGTTTATATATGTGCTCTAAAGAACTATCATTAAATGCCTTTTGGAAAGGATAAAACATCAATATAAAATATAAACTGATTCATGAGTACAACAGCTAAAAAGAAATGGAAAATTGCATCTGAACATTTCTTAGAGTTTAAGACGAACTTGTATTTTTAAATGGTTCATGTGAACTTCCTCGTCTCTCACTTTCATTATCATTGTCTTGACACATGCAGTTAAATAATGAGCTTACTTTTTACATTTGATGTGCTTTTTTATTCTTATTTTATGCTCTTGCTTAAGTTGGTCATTAAGCTTTGTCAATCTCCATGTGCTATAGATTTTAGCTTATTGGTCCTTGTCAACATTTTATTTTTTATTTAGTTGGGCAATAGAATTGCAAAGCTACAGTTGAATAATTTTTCCTCAATGTGGATTGCATTCAGTGATCCAGTTATGCCAACTATTTGGGATATGGGTAACATTGTGTTCTTTGGATTTGTTGGTATCGGTTGTTTGGAAGGTTTGGCTAAGCTACACATCTCTCTTCTATCCATACAAATTCATCAATATTCCTCTTGCTGTCATGGTGACTGCTTGGTTTATGGATTTGATGGACATGCAGTGAAAATTGATTGATTCAAATGAAAATGTAGATAGTTTGGACGAGCTTTAGAAATGGCAGTGGATAAAAACTTGGCAGTTGGTGTACTGCTTTGTAATGTGCAGTTTCTCTTATTGCTTTTTGAGGTCTAGGAGAGCAGGTATTAAATGATGGTTCGAGTTATAAGATGGAACGAGGAAATGAGAATAGGAATAATGTCCTCTTGGATAAAGCGGTGATGAATACTTGAGTCGTATAATGCCATTGCAGTGTTAATGTTAACAACCTTTCCTTGATATCCAAATGCATGATCAATTCCTTTTCAGTTGTCCTTTGTCATGTTGTTTTTGGTTTTCCTCTTCTCTCATTTATGCAAAATAATTTAAAAAAATCACAGCTCACACCAGCATGATTAACAAATTTGTTCGAAAAAATCTAAGTTAACTTCTTTATATGATTATTTCTATTTGGTTCTACACTGGTTTTGCTTATATACTAATTTGATATCCTATCATTTAATTTTATCGTAACAAATCTATTTGAACTTCTTGTCTTCGCAATAATAATTTCTATTTAATATTTGAATTTTACGAACCAACATTAACTAGTGTAAAACATTTTGGATCTCACTGCATCATATAAAACTTCTTTTAAACTTGAGTTGGATACTTGAATCCAAAAATGCATCAAAAGTGCTCTTCATTTTATGTAACTGTTTGGATCTTATTATCGACTTCTTCACTTTTTTAAAGAAAGATGAAGAATTTTTTTTATATGCCAATATTTTATATTTATCAATTGTGATGTGTATATCATATGCATTTCTATTCATATTTCAACTTTAAATTAATAGATTCAATTTATTTAGATGAAACCTTTTAAACAATAAAATTGTTCTTAATAACTCTTAACTTGCTTTTAAAAGCTAATGAGGTGTACCATTTAATTCCTTACAAGTATAAAAAACCTAAAGCATCTTACACACTTTACTTTTGTTGGCAATCTAATTGGTTTGTCATGCTTTCAGTGCTTGTTTTTTTGTTTGTAATAAAGGTGGCTCAATGTTTACTTGTGGTTGTATCATTATTTTGTGAATTCATAATCATGAAACCATCACATACATGATTGTGAATTTACCTGTATGCTATGTGTTAACTCGTGCAGTTTTTGTTTAGATCGAATGTTTTGATTCTCATACCATTTGAAATATTATCTTTTGTGAAATTGTGAAGTAAAAACAGTAGATTTAAGGTTCAACAGTATGAATTTGTGTTACTAAATACTGCTCTTTTATGATTGTATTCTGTCTGCTGAACTTCCAATTTCACCACTACAGGCGGCCTTCCTACTCGAGAGGGCTCCCAAAAGCCTCATGGTGTCAAGGATCGACTTGTGCCTGTGCTTATGGCTTTCATTGTAGGATTCTTCACCATACTTCGCTCTCTCACTAGAAATTTGGCGAATAAGCTTCCTGCGACAGCCTCTGAAGTTGATAACGGCTGTTCTCCTTTTTGCCTTGATCCTGTGATGGAGGGAAGTCCTTGTTCCCCAGTTCCCGTGATCCAGGGAGCCAATCTCCATTCTTCCCTTTTGAGAAGGATCGGTGAACTGGAAGAAAAGGTTGATAACCTTCAGACAAAGCAAACGGAGATGCCGCTGAAAAAAGAGGAGCTGCTTGACGCTGCTGTCCGCCGTGTGGATGCATTAGAGGCTGAGCTTATTGCCACCAAGAAGGTACGCATTTAGAAATCCTTCTGCTTTTCTATTTCAGCCAGAAATGTTGTTCTTTTTGTTGGCCTTTGAGTTTTGTCTTCCAAACAATGCTTTTAATAAATTCTTGTCATCACCATCAAAATTCTATTTTCATTCATTAAGAACTTGCTTTTGAAAAGTTCTTTCTGATCCTTGTTTATAACTTTCTCTTGTTTAACAGGCTCTCTACGAAGCCTTGATGAGGCAAGATGAGTTGCTTGCCTATGTCGATCGACAGCAGCAGGCCAAGCGCAAGGTGAGCTTTCTTCATCACGCATTTTGTTATATTATTCAGAATTTCCTCCGAAAATGCATTTTTGCTTGACAACCATATTCTTTTCCATTGCAGAAGAGGGTATTCTGCTTCTGAAAGCTGCATACAAATGAATTGCTGATTGCTGTGTACAAATCTACTTTCATGTAGGAAGCAGAAAGACCTATGATGCTCTTTTTCTTTTGTCTGTGTTGGGAGGAAGATTTATAGCTAGAATATTAAACGAGCTTGGTGAGAATTTGGGAAGAAGCATGCCTTCACCTTGCGTTCTCAATGCCAGGATTCTTTGCCATGATTGAAGATTGAATGTTAAGCAAATGCAATGGAAAGCTCTTTTAGCGAGTTATCTAAAAGTTTAGTTCTCGTGGGCTGGCTTTCTTCTCTACGAGGGCCTGCAGCCGCTGCTTTGATGTGGCTAAAGTGGTGAGTAGCAGCTTTACATGTGATCTTTCTTTCATTTCACTCTTGCATGTCTTTCCTCCTAATCTTCTCATTATTAGAGCAATTTTTAAACATGTAAAGCAAGGTATCCGTTTGATGAGTCTACAACATTATTCCAACAAGTCTTCCAGTTGTAGAACTTATGTTATATTTCATGTCTACATTAAGTGTTTGCTTGCTTTAGAGTTCTCATTGTAACTTGTTTTTTTAATTTTATCTGGCTTTTAAAAATGAAAATATTAGATTATCTATGAAATGTTGTTATGTTTTAGTAGTAAATTTTTCTATGAGTACTCTTATTATGTGAGTCTGTTTATTGTGTTCTCTCATCATCTCACCTAAATGAAACCAATTAGGGTTTTTGCATCAATGGAAGTGATTGAGATATGCTAGGTCTTCTTGATGTTTGGCTTTTGTATTCAAAATTTCTTGAGATTTCACTTATCTCCAAGGTATTTTAGATCAAATCTTAGCCCATGCCTTATCCTGGTTTAGATATTTGTGATCTCTTGGCTTGTATAAGATCATGTCTAGTTGATACTATGGAGCCCCAATGAAGCCTTTGAACCGTTTAAGCAACAAGTCATATTATATTCCAATACTTTAATATAAAGTTGAATTTATAATACGAGTTTGAACTTCAATCTTATATATAAGCCCACATGCTTAGTTGATGATACCATAGAGACCCTTATGAAATCTTTTTAATTAAATTTTTTTTTAAAAAAAAAACCCACTTAACCAACAAGTCATATTATATTCTAAAGTTTTAATATTAACTTGAATTTATAATGAGTATAAATTTTATGTCATTTGACAACTAATTTTCAAGAACTTTAGTACTATATAAGCCCATATACTTAGTTGATTACACTATTGATCTCCTTGTGAAAATGCCTCTATTAAAAATTTTCAAAGAAACCCTTTATGCAATAAGTTATATTATATTTTAAAATTTTTATATTAAGTACAATTTATAATATAAGCTTAAACCTAATTTCATCTGAACTCAAAATCCTATATAAGACAATATACCTAATGATAATACCATAGAGCTCCCTATGAAATCTTTCTAAAACTTTAATATTATATTAAATTTATAATATGAGCTTAAATTTAATCTCATTGGACTCAATATGAACAAATTATCAAAAACTTTAGTTCCATCTAAGTTGAATAAAAAAGAGAAATAAAAAAAAAAAAGAAATTTCAATTAATATATAGGATAATTAAGTTGTTTCTTTTAAGTTTGATGTGTCTATGTAGTCTACATTCACTTGATTGCTAGACCAAACCTAAAGATTGAAACAACCAATATAACTCTTCACTGAAAAAAGAAATACAAAAAGATTGAGCCTTATTTAAAGCTGAATCCTCTCTCTTCACCATAAAAAAAAGTAACAACTTCGTATCAAACTTGCTGTTTTATCTAATTATTATACATAAAGCGTCATCACAAATGAAAGTAAAGAACAATGGCAAAACAGATGTCTTGAGGGAAAAAATAAAAATAAAGAATTGCAAGGAAAGAAAAGAAGAACAAATCTGAAACTTAAAATGAAATCTTCAATCAAAAAACAAGCAATGGTAGCCCACAACCTTCCCTTGATCTCCTACTGAAATGGGCATACAACCACAGTTGTGTGACAGCCAAAAGTGATCCAATTCCATTGGGTAGCTAAAAGATTAAGAGATAGATTAAAGGTAAGTTCAATCCAAAACAGTAGAGCTGCTAAATCTGAAGCTTATGCTAACAATCAAACATTAGAAGGAAACACAAAGCTTTTGAAAACTTACATATATGAAGAAGTCATGCATTAATAAGCCATATGCAAAGAATGATATGCTCATAAGGAATGTTCCAAATGATAGATGAAAAGGCATGAACTCCACACTTCGTGTTCGAATCACCAAATTCTGCCACAATGCAATATAGAAATTTGATTAAGAGAATGCACATTAATGTTGTTAATTAATCGCAAAGTAATCATTGCAAGTACAAATATATTGAAATACGAATGTGAAGTATTCAAGAATTGGGTATTTGAGCTCTTTATAATAGCAAAAATTATAAAATTAGTTTGAGATAAAGCATTCGAACACCTTAAACTTATAAGAGTATTTTTCTTAAAAAACTTACAAAATAAATCTAATTCACTTATCATCTTTATATTCTTTTATAATACATTCTAGAAATGAACAACAATAATAAAAGTATGTTAGAAACATATTAAGCTTGAGTCATTAAAAGGATTCTTTTAGCCCACAAGTATATTGGAATAAGAATGTGAAGTATTCGAGTCCTTTGTAGCAGAAAAGTATAATAAAATTAGTTTGAGACAGAGTGTTTGAGCATTTTAAAATTACAATAGTGATTTTTCTTAAAAAGATTTTAAAATAAATTGAACCCATTTATCATCTTTATATTCTTTCATAATATATTCTAGAAAAAAACAAGAAAACATAATGATTAAAGTTAGATAAGAATAATAATAAAACTATGTTAATAACATAATAAACATAACAATACTTGAATACTAACAAGATAGTACTTGAGTCCTTTCCTAGAAAACAAGCTTATAATATGAAATTATTCAAATAGATAAAAGCTAAAATGCTTTTATGAAATGCTGTACAATATTTAAATTTTATATTGAAACAAAAAGAAAAATAAATCAAAGTTCAATAAAACATCCAATAAAGATTAAAATGTTGAATATCACCTACATTACTTAAAAACTTTTCCTCTAAAACTTAACACAATGAATGAAGATGCAGTCCATATCATTACATATTGTATAATACTTGTAAAAAAAAAACATAACAATAAAACCGCATTAACAACACAACAAATTCAAAAAAAAATTGAAGATACATTTTTTGTTATTAGGAAGTGCATTTGGGTATAAATGCTCAAATACTTAACAATAAAAAATTCAAATATTTTTAATTATTTACACAAAAACAGTTAAAAACATGACAATTATGATTAACTATTCATTAAAAATATGTATAAAATTAGTTAAAACAACCTAAGTACTTTTGCAAAGTGCTAAAATACTCTTTAAGCTTCTTCAATTACATCAAACATATCAAAAATTCAACTTTAAAAAGCAAAGAAATGCAATCGAAACTTGATTAATCATAATCAAAGTCACACATTTATCCAAATAAACGTATATGAGACTGATCTGCATTGTTGTATAAATATAACTTTACATGTGTACGATTGATCAATATAGTTGCATAAAGATAACTTCTTATGTGTCATGAGCTCAATAATTGGGCAATAATTAAGAACTGGGTCACAAAATGCATACCATGATGAATAAGGGAGAAGCAAACATAGAGATCAGAGAAGCAACACTCAGATACCCGATGAAGGTCTGCCGAGCTTGATGTTCGAACATCACCAGGCTGACATAAACTATCAGGCCAATAAGGGAAAAGACTCCAATCAACAATCCACAGATCTTGAGCTGCACAATTGGCCATCAATATGTTGAGCTCATTGCAAATAGAACTAACAAGATTAGCAAATCATCAAACGTATACCCTTTTGATGTTATCTGCAAATATGATGAATATGGTGATGTAGATCAGCTGGAAGGTAGCACCAACAAAGTTGACAGTGGCAATCAAAAACACGCCATGGGAGACAAAGGGAAGCCCATACCATAAGCAGATGCAGCAATTCAAAAGGGAGAACAGATAGGGAAGGCCTGAGAAATGCTCTGTGGATCTGTTTCGGGCAATTCGTCGAAAAGTTGGTCTGCACAAAACAAAGGTACGGTTTTGAGAAGCTTACATAGAAATAACCCTATGGATTGGATTTCATGAAGGAAACTTACATTGGAGAGAGGAAGAGCACCAAGGCAAAAAGGTTTCCTACGAAGCAAAGGCACAGAAATTTAGTCTCAAGCAGGACCCCAAGCTCCAGCTTTGTGAAGTGGTGAAGAGTTAAAAGCTTCCGGCTTTGTACGAGGGGAAGCAGCCGTCATATCGTTCAGCTTCGACGAATTCGACTGAGTCTTAAGAGAGAAGATCATTTGTTTACCTGCGAAGCCGGTGGCAGAGCTGCAGATATCATAGAAAGAGGGCTCGCCCGTCCACGGCGCCGAAGTCATCTTCTTCTCCCGCAGTGGAGCACCTGCCTTTTCCATCGCTCACACATCAAATGTATATTAGTTATTTTTGAAAAAGAGACGCTCATATGTTTTTACTTTGCTTTCAAAAAGGTTTAAATTAATATAAAAATATAAAATGTATTTTAATTTTTTTTTCAAAATATTTTTTAATAATAATTTTTCTATTTATAAGTAAAATCTAATAAAAATTTTAAAAATATTTTTTTAAATAAAAATAGCTCTTTTTGCTATAAAAGAAGATTTGGTACAATATTTGGGCCTAGTTGGTAGAATCTTTTTTTATAAATGTTTTTTATTACAACTTTAAAAAATAAAAATCTATAAAAAAATAGCTTATATTATTTTATTTTAAAAAAAGTAAGAAAACAACTCACGTGTATTTGATTTTGGTACAAGTGACTTTGGGTCCTTATCTTGTTATTATCACCATGAATGTTGTCATCAATAAGAGGATGCAACCTAACCTAATCAAAATTTTGAATTATGGAAAGGCTTTTTTTGATATATTATTTTTAAATTTAACATTTTAAAACCATTTATTTTATAAAAAACAAAATAAATAATATGAAATTAGCAAAGAAATCTTTTATCTATTTAAAATAATTTAACAAAATTATTTTTTATCTAAGATTATTTTAGACATCTTATAATATCAATTATTTTATTAAATAGTTATTAAAAATAAATTTATTAAATACACCTTTTTTTATGACAACTAAGGATAACTCTTTTCAAACCATTAGTTGATGAAGATATTTAATACTGTAAAATGTCACATGTTGTGTAAAATGAGAAGTGTAATCTTACAACTTTTGCATGACCCAAAATTACAAAGGAATAATAAAACAATTAAAAAATGGCTCTATGTTAAATTTGGCATGATTTTTTTTAAATATTAAATTGATTAATAAAAAATAATTTTATAAAATTATATTATCAACTTTTATTAAAAGAAAGTTATGTATTTAAAAAAAATATTGATGATATATATTAAATAAAATGATTGATATTTAAAATGATTAAAGAATAATCTTTAATTGTTTTATAAAATATTAATATATTTTTTAATATAATTTTAAAAGGATAAAATAGTTGTTTACTTTTTTATAATATGGTTTATTTCATGAAAGAAGTTATTTAACAATGGCCGCACAATTTTTTTTTTTTTTTTTTTTTTTTTTTTTGAAAGAGGGTTTGTTATTTTTTCTTTAAATATTGTTTTTTTAATTTGGTTATTTGTAATGGCATTTTTCAAAATATAATTAGGAGAGGAGAAAACAATTTTGTCATTAAAAATAGTGTTAAAAAATTTACTTCTCCTTGATATCAATAAGTTAAAAACTAATTTAATCATTTCATTATATTAATCATTTTATTAAATACTTATGGATAACATATTCACCAAACATAAATTTTTTATTATACTAAATAATTAATCTTTTCAAATAAACTTTTTATTAATCAACTTAATATTCAACAATAATTATGTCAAACATAAGAGAGAGAAGGCTTTCATTGTTCGGTATATAAATATTCTAAAAGAAATACATTTTAGAAATACATGATTAAACGAGGAAAACATGTTACCAAGAAGGTGGATATAAATTGATTTGCCTCACTTGAGTACCTTTCACCTACCTTGAGTATTTTCAAATTAAAAATGATATGATCTAATGTATTAAGAGAAGATATTTCGCATCAATCCTTTTGTCCTCTTTATATTTTCACATAAACAAATGATATGCATAACAATCACATAGAATTATAGCTGTCTAATGATAGTGATTGGAATCACGCACGATAAATTCACTTGAGTAAAATACCATTATACACCTAATAATAATTATTAACTATAATATATGAATCACATATGTAAAATAAAAGGGTTATCTATGATAATGTACTAATTATATCATCTCTTTTAATGTTATCATTAAAATACACATGAATAATTATTTTATATTAAATATCTAATAAGTTATGATATTGATATACAAATAACGATTCTTATCTGTTAGTATACACTTTTAAGTTGATTATATTTACTTGTTTGTTTATTGGCCTCAATCGTACCCCTTTAGTTGAGTAAGCTTTTATGTTATAATGCAATACTAAAATTATTTAAAAACAAATGAAATATTATTTCACTTTAGATTTTTTTGACAAACTTTAATGATGACACATACGTAAACATATTAAAGTCATTTGTTTTATTGACAAATGCCAAAAAATAAATGAATTATGTTTATATATTAATATAGAATATTAGAAGCAAAGTTTATATTTTCTTCCACGTATATTAATTAATTGCAATTTTGTATCATACTAACCCAACAACCTTGTTTTATGTCTTCTACCATTATTATAAGAAAATAGAGGGGCCCTTTTCATTAATTTTATAAGAAACGTTTTTAAAATCATCTAGGTTGATGTGACATCAAAAGAAAATCATCAATTGTGACAAAAATCATACCTCATGCTTCACAAACAACTTAATATATATATTATTTTTTATTTAATTAACTATTATAATAAAGTCTAATTTTGATGAATGAGAATAAGATTCTATTAGTCATATATGCATCACATAAAAGTGTCTCTTTGCTTTTTATTTTGAAGTTATTATTCAATTTGTTATAGAAGAAATTTATAAAATACAGAACTAATAAAACATTCAAACAAATATTCAAAATTGGTTATTGACAATCCCTACATCATTTAGATTTTAGAACTCTGCTAAGTTGATAAAAAAAAAAGGGCCCCTATATTGCCTTGTGATGCTTGTGGCCTATTGTTATCAAAGTAAAGTTTTGAGAGAATTTTGTTATTTATTTTAAATTTTTAGTGTGAATTTTGAAGGTATAATTATGGGTTTTTTCAAGCATGTATTTTTAGATAAATATTTGTGTTATTTATTCATTTTTTTTTTGTTTTTTAAGTGTAATTGTTTTTCTTTATTATTCTCCTTAATCTCAAACTAATCATGCTATTATTTTGGGTGATTATAAGTGCTTAAGTTATAAATAATCAAAAAAGAGAAATTAGTTTTTAGATTATCTCGAGAAGCTTGTCTTCAACCTAAATAAAATTTGTAGTGTTGTTTCTCTTCATAATATTATCATAAATAAAGATAAGTCCTAGCTTATAAGAAAAGATCATGATCAGGAAAAACGAGTTAAAATGTTCATATGTGTAGAAAATGGATTTAAGGAATTAAATAAATCCTCAATTAATGAAGAATTTTAAAGAATGAGATTACAATGGCAATTGAATAGAGGAAGCTTGACCCTCGTAGATCGAGGATAAGCAATGGGAGGCAATTAAAGTATCACTCTAGGAAGCTATTCGAGTCCCTTCTGTTTGAGGGTAAAGAGGAAAAGAATAAAGTTAAAAAATGTTCAAACGTCCTTTCATATTAAGTGAAAAACTTAATAAGGAAGGCTATGCTTCTTTTAAGCAAATCTTCACTTTCTTCATAATTACTTACCTTCTAATGATAAGTGCATATATATTATTTATTTTAATGACTCGCTTTCATAATAAGGATGCACTCTTAGAGTTATATTGACTTTTTTCTTATTACTTTCATGCATGCATTTCTCCGAAAGTGATGTTACTTCAATTATGCTCATACCAACATGCTAATTATTCTAATAATAATTCAAATCTTAGAATAGGTGTATATGAAAGGGGAGGGAGACATGAATAATCAAGTTAGAATTGACTTGTTGCTTATAATGAGATTAATATTATTTCATTCAAATAGTTGGGCCTTAACTTGAGAGATGGCCTTGAGCACAAGAATTAAGATAATAATTTATTTGAGCTCTTTCTTAAAAAAAAAATTAATAAAAACTTTATTATATAAGACCATAAAATAGTTACATTTCAAAACATGATATTCATAAGTATAAAATAATGTCGAGCATAAAAGGTGACATAATTATCTATAATAGGTGCAATCATTAAAGCAATTACAAGCAAATAAAGGGTTGTTTTTTTTTTAAAAGGTTATGATACCTCAAATAAAAATTACTTTGAAAAAAATAAGATTTATAGAAAAAAAAGTTATGATAAATTAAGTTACAATTGAACTAGATTGGGACAAGGGCTAAAATATAAAACAAAGTACAAAGATTTTGAATTTTTTATTTGATAAAATAAGTTGAGATAACCTCAATACAATCAAGGACTTAAAAGTATAAATAGCCATTAATTGAATTTAATTCTTCATGTTTTCTTATTCTTTTTTTTTTTTTTTTTAAATACCAATTATAACCAACTTGAATATCATGCCTAACGTCATGAAAACATCTAAGATCATCCTAAAAGGAGCTATAAGGATCAATAGAATCAATTCATCATTCCAATATCACATTAACACTCTTCATTCATTCAGTTCCATTTATGTTGGAATGACTTCATTCTGCCTCAAGCAGAATGCACATATCTCTATAGACTTTATTGTTGAATTCTACAATGTAAACAAAACAAGAGGCAAATTTCAGCAAAAGTTGAAGCGAAGTAGAACATAAATGGAGATGGGCTTAGGGGAAATCATAGAACCAAGCAAGAGAAGGGCGATGACACAAGAGACAGGACCCTGTTTGCTGCAACTGAGTTTCAAATAATGTTTCCGGCTTCCTATCAGAACTCCAATCCACAGTTTCTTCATCCATCAAACTCTTCATCTCAGCTCCCATGTTGCCGTTCCAGTTGTCTAATCCATCCATTATATTGTCATACTCGCAGAATGCTGGAGCTGAGATGAATGGAGCATGGAACTGTTCATAATGGTTCAGGTTTGCTCCTGTTTGATGTGCTGCTGTTTGGAAATCCAGTTTGGGAAATGGCTCAGGTTTGCCCGTTTCGATCTTGGAGATGGGCTTATGTGTGTTGGGATCCATTCCTCTTTGCCTGAGCTTCTTCTTCAGGCAAGAGTTCCAGTAGTTCTTGATCTCATTGTCGGTTCTCCCAGGTAGCTGAGCAGCAATCCGAGACCACCTGATCACCAAATGAAGAAAAGTTCAGCCTCAGAACTCCTAAATAAATCTCTTCCAACCCCTGGTTGTGTGCGTACCTATTGCCCAAGCCTTCATGGAGGGATATGATAAGATCCTCTTCCTCTGGTGAAAAGGACCCTCTCTTCAGGTCAGGCCTGAGATAGTTAAGCCACCTCAACCTGCAGCTCTTGCCACATCTCTGCAAACCTGACTTGGGTTTCACAGATGGGTAAGATTCATTTGATGAGACTGGGTAGTATAGTAGTTAAATGGGTGACCAAACCTGCAAGCTTGGGTACTGAACTCCAACAGCCAACACCAAACTTGATGATGTGGTTGACGAGCTTCTCATCTTCTTCAGGTGACCACAGTCCCTTCCTCATCTTGTGCTTCAGGCAGCAAGAATGCCGTCCCATTTCCTGCTGTTGGGTCTCTGCAGAGAGCTGTTGGGAAAGTTGGGCTTGATTTAAAAGGGTAAAACTTGTCTAGGTTTGAAGCTAAGTAGTGGGTTGCAAAAGATGGTGAAGCAATCAAGTGGTATTTAAGCAACTCCTTGATCCTCCTGTAGTTGAATGGAGAGTGTATGAATGATTATACAACAGGAAAGGTTGCTTAAGGAGATGACATTTTGGTTTGTTAGATGCATCCAACAAAGGTTTTGCACTTAAAAAAAACATTAATCACATTTCTGTAATGCCTTCACTTTGCTGATGATAACAACAGCTTAGGGTCTTGATTCATCTCATGCAGTCCACTAGTCATGATTTTTAATATTGACTTTATCCGAGGTTGTGCAGCTAAAATATAGTTTTTTGGGAGTCAAGAAACTAAACAAGTTTGTGAAATGCTTTCACACAATACAAATTTCACCTATGTGTGGGTTCCTTGAAGGATTCACATCCAAACGCTCAAAAGAAGATAATGACTAAATATATGCTAAACTTATGTTTTGCTTACAACTTATGAAAAACATTTTTTTGGTTTGAATCTTAAAGGTGTTAAATGTTTTCTGAACAATCTTCGAAACTTCTCATATTTTTATTTAGATAAAATACACTTCTCAAAAACTTATTATATAAAAATCTTTTCAAAAGTTTATTTCAATTGTGATTATTGCTACAAAAGATTAAATTGTGATTATTGTAGATCTTGATTAGATTCATATATTTTTTTCTTCATAGCAAATTTCTAATATCATTGTGGACTTAGCCCAAGTAGTTGAATAAACCATGTAAATTGTTTCATTTACCTACATAAATTATCATTTTTAAAACCAAATTTTAGAAAACAATTGAGCAAAAACTCCCTCTCTATCCCAAAAGGCATAATCAAACATTCCTTAAAAACGATATTTGCAAGCCTTTTATAGGTCGTAAAATAAAGAAGAACAAACAGAAACAAGAAGAATTTTTATCCTCAAAAAATCTAAAAGGAAAATCTTGGGAGATCTTAGAAAACGCAATGTATGGTGGCCTTATGTGGAGTCCCTATCTTCAACAATGTCGTTATTTGGCTTATCACCTATAATTCTTCCCTTACACTTCAAATAACATACTCTAATAATTGCTCTATGATACATCAACTAAGCTCAATATGAAGAATGAGTGATTAAAATGAACTATCGGCAAAATGAGAAGTTTGTTTAATTGGAAGGCCAATTTAAGATTTATTTGAATTATCAAGTTGAATCATTGCCTCGACCAAACCACGTGTTTCGTTGCATTTTGTCGATGGGTCCACAACCTCCATTGGTTTAGTTTCTCCATGAAGAGGTTGCAAGGATATTTTCAATGGTTTACTTAGTAAATAAAAATATTGAAAGCAAATTATCATTAAAAATTTCTTCATGATGATGCCCTTTTCATTGATTTTGTCTTTCGACTCTTTAATTTTGTTTGTTGATCCATTTTGAAATTGAAAAAAACAATTGGGTTGCAAAAATTGAGACTAATATTGTCTTCTAAATAAACATTTCTTATGAAACTGTTTCCTTTCTTCTTTAATACCACTTTTTATCACCTTTGTGAATAGAATACTAAAAGGTCATCATGAACAAATAACTAACAAAGTAAAAAATCAAGCCTCCATTAACAATTGCCCCCTTCCAAAGCATAGTTTGGTGATAGTGGAAGAGTTAACTACTTGATAAGGATTGCTAAAGAAATGATTAAAAGGTGGAAACTTCAATCCCTGAAAAGCTAAACAAGTTAGAAAAAATCATGAAAATAAAAAAAAATGCATGTAAAATTGCTATAAAACAAACACAGAATACCATAAATCTTGCCTACAGTAAGAGAACTTGACTCTGATGCTCTATAGGTAAGGGTGCAGCCATTATAAGCATTTTATACATTTATAGTTAAAATAAGGCATGAACAGCTCTTAAATCTGTAGGTCATAACTGACGTTGCAAAGGTGTAGTAGCCATGAAAGGTTGCTTGCTAAGAAGATTGGATCCTCTTGTCTTGGTTCTTACATCATCTTGACAATGAGCTTTATTCATAAGCTGGTTATTAGTGTTCTTTTTTATGTTTGGATTGTCTAAGGTCACTTAGTGTTAAATTAATACGGAGTTAGCTCCTTTGGTGAGGTTAGGAGTGAAATTGTGTTTGATTGTTAGCTCGGGTTAGCTAGTGTTATGTATTGTTATAGATGAGATACGTTTGGGTTGGAATTTTTTATTAAGTTTTTTTGGCATTTTATAATACCAATTTAGTTTGTAACAGACACAAGATTGACTATTCAAATGAAATTTCATAATGAAAAGTTCAACAACATGAACACAACAACATGGCTTGGAGAAAAACTAACAAAGTTCTTATATATAGCAAGATTGCTAACATATCATCTAAATAGCTAAGCATGTGCATTGACATTCCCAACAAAGGGGATAACCCTAATTTGTTGGATTCGACAGAAGCAAGATGGCAAGGATAACAAAAAAAAAATGATGACCAAAAAGGATAAGAACCATTTTACTATTAAGTTAGGACAAAGGGAGAGAGAGAGCAACGGGACGAAGAAGAAGCCACTTATAATGACTCTTATTTTTATCTCGATTAAAATGGAAGAAATCTTAGAATCAATTCAAAAGGATTGTGATAAGGTATGGTTAAAGATAATATTTTAAAATATATTATTTATATATAAAAATATTAAAATGATGATAAAACATTGAAAGAGTGTAACATAAACCTAATTTTGGTAAAAAAAAACATCATTTAAGCATATTAATAAGAAAAGCTCTAAAAGACTAGACTAATGACATTGAGTTTGTAATTTTTTAAAATTTTAAAAAATTTATTATGAATTTTTAATGATTCAAAAGTAATTATAACTTTCAAAATGTCGTTAAGGATATATTTGTAATTTCTAGAAATTTTGCTAAGTCAAAGCCAAATTACAAAGGATATGTAAATAAGGAAAAATCAATTGTGTTAAAAAAACTATAATTTTGAGAATATAAACACAATTATAATTAGTTTGATAGATGATAAATTTATAAATAATAAAATATCACAAAAACAAATGTTAATTTTTGCTTATTATTTTTATCGATTTCTTATGACTATTTTACATGGTAATAGATATGCATTTCAGTAACAATTATTTGGTCAAAATAAATACAATGTAAATAATTAAATAAATGAATTATTTTCCCAAATCACACATATCTAATTCGATTGCACGTATGTTTTTCCCTAATCTTGCTAGTTATTTATTAAGATGCTTATAAAAGCTAACATGAGAGAAGTTAGGTTCAGGTTTTACTAGTGGAGGTTGCTTAAAGCTCAAGTGTGTGGATATTGTCAGAGAGCTAAGTAGTGTCATCGAGAACTACCAGAAGGAGTTTAGCTGAGGAGGTTGCTAATTATTGTGCTGTAGTTTCCTACCAGCCAACTCGATTAGAGAGAGGAAATGATGGGAAAGAGGAAAGAGAAGTTGTGAAATCATTGAGAAAGCTTTGATGTATCTCATGTAAAAGATCAAAAACAAGAGGAAGAGAAGAAAGGCTACAAAAAAGAAATTAAAAAAAAGAAAATATGCTAATGAATAAGAGGCAAGCATTTTAAGAAAATTATTTTGTTGAATTTATTTCAATTTTATGCAAATAAGGATTTGGTTTGGTTGTTGTTTGAATCAAAATTAGTATTTATATGATTTGAAGTGGAATTTGAGTAAGGAAAGGACTCAGTGAAACCGAGAGATGAAAAAAGCGAGTTGTGGCTGCTTATATGTTTCATACAAGTACAATGGTCTACATTGTATGGTACGATTTTACTTAAACCCATCAGGGTTAACAATCATAAGGATATGATCTATGTTGTACAAGATATTTGAGAGATTTGTATTAAGACAATCCTTTATTATATTAGTACAAGACAACATCAAAGTCGTCAAGTATTATACAAGCATAGCGTGGGTATCATACTTGTAGGATGATGGTATTTGTCAAGTTCTCATACAAAAGTGATATGGGTATTATACTTGTATGATACAGATGTTGTTGTTGGATTCATTGTACGAAGGTGATGTGCGGATTATTCTTGTATGTTGATGTTTAGCATTATATGTATATAAAATCAAATCTTCATATTAGGGATAAAAAAAGAATGTATTACATTTATACAATTGTCAAGATCGTATTGGATGATCCTTTTGATGTCAAAATCTAAGTTAGTGGTTTAAGTAGTTTGAGTACAATTACTAAAACCATATTGTATGATAAGAAAAAAAAAGATTAAATTCATGCATGAGATGAGTTTGATAATAAAACACATATTAATACGATTTTGATCGATTATACTGAACAACCGATTTGAGCTTAAATAACATAAAATTTGTTAAGTCTGAGCAATTGGATAGGTACGATGTACGTAATCGTAAGCTATACTAGATCATATTTTAGTAAGAATGTATGAAGAAAATCGCACTTGGCGATGAGTAGAAAAGCTTATGAATTTAATTGTGTTGTATATTATTTAAATCATATTAATATGATCAATAGGTGAGGTCAGTAAACTGATAAAGAAAAAGCAAAATAATTTAATATAATGTGATTAATAGTACAATATTATCATTAAAAATAAATATTATTTGAATAATAAATTGAGAAACTAAGACATAATCATACGGTATGATTAGGTTTAGAAATAATAAAAAGGTTTAAATTGAGGATTAGATGGTACATTAGGTGATTGCACATGTATGATTTGTTCTAAACCACTTATGAATTTTGTCATATTTTATAGTACGATAACTAAATTATACGAGTATGATCCAAATTAACAAATGAAAAATTAGGAATAATTTATTAGAATAAAATCACTTAATAATAATTATGTCACATATGAGCTATATATTGATCATTTCACACATATTTTGTTATAAAAGACTAAAAGAAGGGAATATCAAACAATTAAGATATTTTGTAGAACCAAGTAAATAAATATATAATTTATGATATAACATAATATTACTTTTGATATTCTATATAATTTCTTTTGGATTATATTCTTTTATGCTTGTAAATATTTAAACTTTTCTTTATAATTTGGTATGATCTTGATGGTATTTTACATTGTTTATCATATGATTTTAATATATAAGATTGAAGATATGTATTTTAATATATAAGATAACATTATAATATGAACTATTTATAGACATACACATACACATATACAATAAGTATCAAAATATCGAATTTGAAAGCAATGAATTAAATGAAAAAAAAAATAAAAGAAAGAGAATGATTTAGCTAAACAAAGTTTTAATCTATAAGATCATAATAAAGATGAAATAAGAACATCACAAGATTTTCTTTATAACTTTATCTTATAGCTAATTAATTTGTTTAGATCACCTATGTAGATGTTGATAGTTTCATCAGGGGCCATGATAGACATGGGTCTACTATATTTAACATTGTCATACAAGGTGATGTTAGATGATGGGTTTTGTAATAGAAATGATGTTTGATCTTATTATTATTATTGTGAATACTTTGGTACATGACAATGATAATAAAGACTCATTTGCATTAGTAACTCACTATAAGCTAGTAGTAATAAAAGAGATGATTTTGATAGCTTGACGTTACCAATGATAGTTTTAAGATATGATCGATGTAATAAAAATATGATATAACATGTGATACAGTGGAGTGAAGATGATAATAATATAGGAAAATCAATATCCTAATAAAAAAAATAGTTGAAAATGAATATGAATATAAAAACAAAAAAAGATAATAAGTACTAATACTACATGATGATTATATGTATATATATATGTATAATATATACAAAATTATATATATATATATATATATATATATATATATATATATATATATATATATATATATATATATATATATATATATATATACATATAGTATTTCAATGCATTTATACTTTTTCAAATACTTTAGATTCTTATTTATTAGTCTATTAATATTTACTTATTAAATATTTTATTTTCATACCATTTTATCTATAATTAATTAGTATTTTATTTATTGAATATATTATGCTTATTATCTATTTATATTATAAACTAGAACACAAATATTTATTGAGATAGGTGTTCCTAGAGGTCTTTAGTATAGAACCCTGTTAGTGGGGCGAGTGTTTTATTTTAAGAGCTCTGTGATGATTTTTGTATAAGAGGAACACATGTATTTGTAAAAAATATGAAGCATGAGAGTAATTTTAAATTTTTATTGTTATATGAGAGCTTAATGACTATGTGTGTGGCTATTATTTATTTGTTTCCTTTGTTATGATATATATAATTTTAAATGTTCTCATCACCTTTACTCGATTTTATGTGGTGCCTTATGGATTTGTTTTGTTGCATGCTCTATTTTTATGTAATAGTTTGATATTTTTGAGTATTTTATCAGATTTATTTATTATTTGATAAGGTAGAGTGTGACAATGACTTCAAAAAGTTTGGGTTTTAGAGAAAAAATAGACCAATTTACATTTAAAATTTAGTTTAGGAGAATTTCTTAAGAGTGGTGATGGAGAAAAACTTAGATTAATATGAAATTAATGTTAAAAGGATGAATAGAGGTATATAAGATGGTTTTTAAGAGACTTGAGTTTGTGAATAATGCTTGGGTTTAAGAGATAATAGAAGAGAAAGATTAAGAAAATGAGTAGTAGATTGGTTCAAAAGGAGTTGGCTCAATTTTGGGTCTATTTTTTAAATAAATTTAAGTGAAAATATGACTTGTCATGTTTAGAGAGAGAATTGAGAGATATTTTTGTAAGTATAGTTAACTTTAGAAAAAAGAGAATAAGAAAACAACTTTTTATCAAGGGTTAAAGGGAGAAAGAGAGAGAGAGAGAAGTCATTAAGAAACTTGTGTATATAATTTTCTACTTCGTATTAATTTATCATACACACACACACATACACACGAAAAGAAATCAAACCAATAATTTTTAAAAAAAATCTCAAATTTACAAAATATAAAATACCAAGTATAACCTTAATTGGTTTATTCAAATTTAAATAAATTATATATTTATTCCTACACTTATGCTATCTAATTTATTTCTTAAAAGATAATATTATCTTAAAAACATATGTGAAAGCTTATTATATTTATAACGTATCTTATAAATGATTTAAATGGTTCGTTAGATAAACTAAATGATTTAAAGATTTAAATCATATAGTTTGTGTATTTTATTCATTGATTGGACTTAATTTGACCTAAATTTTGATTTGGATTATATTTCCTAAGTTAGGTCATATAATTCTCTTGGTGATACAACTAATTTTTTTTTATTACTCACTCATTTAGTATCTCTTTTATTGACTTTGTTAGAATATTTTCTTAACCATGACACACACATTGCTCTTCCTCATTATTAAAGGCGACAATGATAAACAATAAAATACTATTTTTTAATTAATTATTTTTTATTGTTTTTCAAAACATAAAAAATCAAATAATGTTTGACTTTGATAAACTTATAATTACCATACTCAAATTGACCAATATTTTTAAAAGTATTATTAGTTTTAGATTTTGAGTTATTATTAAGTAATTCATTCATATGACATAAAATACACATAAACATGTTTATTTATTTTTTATATTAGATAAACTTTACTAGTAAAAAACTTTCATCACATTATAATAATACACGATATGAGGGTGATGCATTTAGCAGGTGCAGATCCGATTGTCACCACCGCTCATTCTTCTCTCTCGATGCACTGATTGGTGTCATTCCGGTCGTCGATGTCCGACGTTCAATAGAGTTCCTCGAGCCCGGTCTGAGAGGACCCGTGGCGGCGGGTGGCGGCGGCAATGGATCCGTCCCGTGTGATGAACGTTGAGAGATCGTCGCTTTGCAACTGCGTTGTGAACTTCTTGCTTGAAGAAGGGTACGTTCTGACAGCTTTCGAGCTTCTGCACGAGCTCCTTGAGGACGGAAGGGATGATCAGGCCATCCGCCTCCGCGAGTATTTCTCGAATCCTGAACTGTATCCTCCCGAACAGATTTCTCGCTTCAACTCCATACGAGGTTGCCTCGATCCGTTGTTTAAACTGTCTTCTTTCTGGATCTTCTTCTCTGTGAACTCTTTCTCTGTGAGAATTGGCGACCTATGTGTTTTTATTTTATTTTTATTAGAAATGGATTTGTCTTATAAATTCCAATTGTCATGGAAATCTGAACAAGAAAACTTTAGATACAAGGCATTCGTAGTTGACTTCGAAAGGAAGAATCTTAAATGTTCACAATCTAAAGGCACCATCTGACCATTAGCGATGAATGTGAATCTTTCACCTTTTTTCATCTTTAGAAAACGCATTTCCTGGTTAAATTCGAAGGATGCATGTGGCCCGTTGTCTACTGATTGGTTTAAACTTCGTTGACTTTGGTCAGGATCTCTTGTTCTAGTTAACTTAGTATGATGCTAGCCAGACCATGGAATTGGAAGCTTCTCGATAATGTGTTCTAGATACGCAGAATCGATAGATATATCATTTTTTGTGTTTCTTTTAGATCTTCGAATTATAACTGACAAGTTTGGCCTATTGGAGTAGTGTTCATTTCATGATCCATATGATTCCCCAGTATTGTGTTGCTGGTGATGAACTACCAATTGGCTTTATGCAAACCCAGTGAATTTTATATTTTTTAAATTCCCAATTGTCTAATTGAGTTAACGTGTTAATTGGAAATTTTGTTGTTCTTAGTTTTTACGGGCTTTTTGCATGATCCTTTGTTAGGATTGTGAGTTTAGTGCTTAGCCTTTTTATTTATTTTTATATATTAGCCCTAGGTTGTTTTTTTTTAAACATTGAGTTTGAAATAGGTTAGCTCAGCCATAGGAACTTTTGGTTACATATTTTTATGGGCTGGATGAATAACTACCAATCTATATAATGTCTTTCAGATTCTTTATCTTTCAATCTGTAGCTTTTCAGGTTTATCCACATTTGGTAAAAGTTTAATTTAGCTCCTTATACAACTTTATTTCATATGTGGCAAAGTTTATTCGTGGCCTTTGCGGTACTTATCTTTTTTTGTGCATGATAATAAGCTGTATTGTCTTTTGAAGTCATATGCATTCAACTATAGCAACATAATTTACCTTCTTTTTTTGGTGAGGTTGGTGTATTTTGAATGATAGGTTCATACTTATGTATGCAGTCAAGGGTCCATTCATCTAGAGATAAATCTCACCTATTTTTATATTAGGGAGATGAAAGAATTTGAAATATATAATGAAATGATGACACTGGAATTTCATCATTAGAGTTGCTCTTATTTACTTCAGAAATGCTGACATCAAATTGTTCTTTTATTGTTGTCTCAGTTGCAGATCCACAAACCTTACTCGAGGAGAAGCAAGTAGTGGAGGAGAAATTGGCAGTCACTGAATATGATCTTCGCTTAGCACAAGAAGATGTATCAAGGCTCAAATCAGAGTTAGAAAAGATGAATGAAACTTTTCCTGATGAATGTAAGTGTCTCCTGACTGTTTTGATATATAGTAGTCATGACAAAGCATTTGAACTTGCCAGTTGATATATGGGTGTTATGCCACGATATATTTACCCATAAATTGTATTTATGGTTGGAGTGGCTATTAGAACTGTAGAAATCTGTTTCTAAGTATGTTCTAAACACAATTTTTGAGTGGTTTGTTATATTTATGAAGCTGCCATAAGTTTAGTTTCTGCATAAGGTTATTATGTGCCTTGTCCTAGTGCAAATATTATGGAGAATTTTGAATTCTACCCTTCTGTGGAAGTTGTCATATATCAAATTGTGGTTAATTTATGGCTGCAGGTTTTCCTGATGCTGCTGTGACTAATGGCCCAAAACATCAGCTAGATAGGAAAGAGGGCATCCTTTCTTCATTAGGTCCATTGAAGGATTCTGAGCGTAAGGATCTTAATTGCGCTGTGAAAGAGTACTTGATTTTGGCAGGCTACAAGCTCACGGCAATGACATTTATTGAAGAGGTTGGTTGCCTCCATCTTATTGGTTTTTTGGAAAAGATAGAGTGGGCATGCACTTCTCAAATCATTATTAAATTCTTTGATGATTTTTTTAAAATGCTTTAGCATAGGATTTGAGCAGGGTATGCCATTAGGTGTTTTGTGATAAAGTATTAGTAGAAAAAGAATACTAGTGTTATGCTTCTACCTTGCTGATTAGGCTCTATGTATTTCTTCTTTGATGTGCTCGAAATACTTATTTTTGATGATTAATAAACTGAAGTTGCTGATTTTTCTTGCTTAGTTTGTCATTGTCTGTGAAAAATAAGCTATTAACTTGCAATGATCCCTTGAAAATCACTTTTTTAAGATTTGGAATCCGAGTTGGTACTTTTTTGTTTATTCATGTTAAGCTTTAAAACTAAATTTTTGTTTTATTACTATTTGTTTAGGATAAGAATTTTGAAGAGCATGGTTGATGGAGCTCAATGGAGAACTTAAATAAAAGAGTTGAGGTCAAGGAGGTTGGGATCATAAGGTAAGGGTGGAGGTAAAAGGGGTGAATAGGTTGTTGAGCTCACATACTATCAGAATGTCATTGAGAACTTCCAAAAAACTATGATATTGAGGGAGGTCAATTGTGAGAGAGTTTTCGATAATTTATAATCACCAAAACTTCTTTCATAGTTCATCGTCTTAATAGGTTTATTACAAAAAAGGTTAAATAGATAGGTCATGAAGTTGTACTTTAATGACAAAAGAAAAAGTCTAGATTGTTCTTAATACTCAAGGAAAAATAATATGAAAGGAAAAAGAAAGATTTATGAAGAATACAATTCATGAATAAATAGATATAAAATGAATTAATAAGAAAATCTTTAAGATGTTTAAGAATATACTTATAAATAATGAGGATGTAAAGAGAATTAATAAGAGAATCTTCAAGATCTTGGATTTTCTTCAAAGTTTATAAAACTTTTCCTAATTTTAAATATTTTCTCCAATTTTTGGATTGTTTTCTTGAATGCTATTGGTGTTATGCATTATTATTAAAGTGGTCTATTATGACTTATTAGGTGAGATGCTTGTCTGCTTGGGTTCTTTCTTGTTGGTCTTTTGCCTAACTCTTTGTAATGGATTTGTGTATGACTTGTCACTTTTTAGTAAGTGCTTCTTTTGATGGTTACCTTACATCAATTCTAACTGGCATGGAAGAGCTATGCTCTACAAATTTAAAGTCTAGATAGTTCTTATTTAGTTGTGGTGTTAGTTTTTGCAAGCTCACCTATTTTGGTCATGTCTCTTCTGTGGAGGTTGGTTCTTTCATCTAACAAGGAACCTACAAAGGAAACACTTGAAGAAATCTCATCAGAGACAATACCTTCGATTTTTAGGAAGTTCGATTTTGATGGCAAGGGCCACTGATTGTTAGAGATAGTGGTATCATAATTATCCTACCCACTTTCAACCTGCAACATGCCTTGATAAGGCTGGATATCTTCGACATTAAAGATTGGGCTATTAAACATATTAGATACCAAATAAAAAACTTAAGCATTAATGCCAAGTTTCTTAACGATCATAAGTGGCCCACAAACTCTCTATTATCATTGTTTTGAATTTTGTAGAGGAATGTTTCTCAAGTTTATATTGTTTTCTTTAATTTGATTCCTTGTTCATGCATACTATGAAAATCATACACGAAAGTAAAGGAAAACTCGAAAAACACATGTGAGCGAATAGAAGCTAAGTGGAGTAGTCTCTTAAGATTTTAACCATAAATAATTCCAAAGGGGGATTTATTAGTTGTTTAAGAAATAGTATTTCTACAAGAAAATCTTGAGGTTGGCAAGTTCAAATCCCATGTTCCTATATTTTTGCATATGAGGTATCGAATTATATTTTGTAATATCCTATTCATTCCTTTGGTAAGACTATTCATTTATGGGTTGGATGGTAGAGAAAAATTTTAACCATGTCAAATAGTTTTCACAATGTTTTCCAATAGTCAAATATGAATTCTATATCCCAATCAAACAATATGATTGATGGTAATTATGCAATATTAATTAATGAAAAAATAAATTAGCAATATGTGAGGGTTCATTAGTTTTAGAACAATAAATAAAGTGTGCCTTTTTAGACAAACAATTGACTACATCATAAATGCTGGTTTGGGGCAAATATAAGACAAAGTCCATGAAGAGGTCAACTCAAGATTGGTAAGGAACTAGATGAGCTATATATTTTTTTGTACATTGCATGGTAATTTTTGCTTATTGTATCATTATTCAATGACTCTATGTACATTTTTTTTAAAAAATTCCAATAAAAGATTTGACTCCAATAAACAAGTAGTTTTGTCGAGCCCCATATGGTCTATAGTTTCTATTAAATTCATTTTGGTGATTAAGAATTCTTTTAGGGATGATCATGAAATACATAGATGTGTACCCCAAAATAAGTAATCATTAGAAAGTGTATATGACATCTATATAAATTGGTGTCGCACACAACTCTAATCAAATTAGTTGAAAATCTAGATAGTGCATTTATTTTTTGTAATATAACAAATCTTGGATTTTTGAATTCTAAAGTACTGAGCATTAGGTTAATTGATAATAAGAAAATGACCACTTTATTATCTGCCTTGGGTTTATGTTTGATAATAAGAGAAAAATCTTGTAAGTACTTAACCTGTTTGGTGTGTTTATGACTTAAATTCTTTTGTGTATTGATGAATTTGGAGCATGATGGTCAGTGTTTAGGATGAACTTTTTTATGGATGATAATTTGGTGGTGACTGCTCCTAAAGTCAATTTTTGTGAACAAGTTAGAATCCACAATAACATATAAAATATCATTTAGTTTCGAGATATGGAATCAATATTTTCTTATTATATTATTTATTGCTTTCTTATAGGAACCATTTTCTTAATAACTTGTTTACTTGTCTCTTTAGTTTTACGTGTTTAAGAGGGTTCATTCGATAATAAGAAAGGTTAGGAAGCTGGGAACCAAGAACAAAGTCAATATAGTGTTGTTTAGATCACTTTAGGGGGACCTCATCTGGTAGGTCATCTAAGGTGACCTTATTATATGCTAGCAAGAGATTGGATATTGTGGGGGTAAAGGAACCTTGGAATGATTAGGTATAATATATAAAGAAGATGAGTCAAAACAGTCTTTCATTAAGTGATTGTATCTTAAAACGTCAAGTGTAAGGTTGGGATTGCTCAAACAAGGTTGATTGTGTGGATTTCAGACTATTAGTTGGTATTTTTGTTGTTTGTTTGGGGTAGGTATAGTTAGTTTCTTTGAGTAGTGATTTAGGTGACATATGGGATGATTTTATTGAGGTTTTTTAATAGGAACAACTTAATGAGTTTTCATTGAATTTGAAAGCATAGGTATTTTCATGCCTATAAGGATTGGCATTGTGATCGTATAATCATGGTTGTCATACAAGGATGCTTGCTATGTCTAGCAGAAGAATGTCATATCTAATCTCGTCTTCATAACAACCCATTTTAAGTGAGACTAGATGTTTTGACGTTGATTGTGAAGTGTGCCCGACCCCATTAACGTGAGAAGCATCTAAATGGGGCTCAAACTTTAGGCTAGTTTTTGATAGTGTGTTATTAGAGATGACATTCATGGTGTTATTATTGTCAGTGATCAAGGATGCATGCTATGTCCAACAGAAGAATGCCACACTTAATCCCGTCTTCATAAGAACCCATTTTGATTGAGACTAGATGTTTTGATGTAATTGGTAGTGAAGTGTGCCCGATTCTATTAACGTGAGAAGCAACTAAGTGAGACACAAACTTTAGGTTAGTTCTTGATAGTGTGTTATTAGAGATGACATTCATGGTGTTATTATTGTCAATGATCAGCTTATAACGTTTCTTATTACATGTTATAAAGATACTAAATATATTTATTTGCCTCTAGTCCTTAGTGACAAATTTGGATATTTTTCTACATATTGCTCCTTGTCAAGAATGATCGTCTTCTTCTACATGCTTTGGTTCGAAATCACTAGGTTTATGAACTCCTAAGATTAGTGTTGTGCATTTATTTTAAAGTAGCCTGGTTGGCCACATTTGAGACAATTAACTATGGGGTACATTTATTGGGTTGAGTATTGGAAGATAAAGTGATGGGTTTGTCTATCATATCAAAGGATGAAGACAATCTAGAGTAGGTCTTTGGGTATTTGGGTTACATGTAGAGATTGTATTCTTTAGCAGAAGAGAGGGAAATAATTTTGTTGTTTGTCTTAGCTGTTGTGACCAATTTAATTTCTTCTTGTAAATTTTTTGGATCATGAAGTTCTACATCTTGGCATGTGTTTGTTCTAAGGCTGATGACAAATTTATTAGTTGTCATTTTGGGTTAGTAGAGCAAATCATGGCTACTAGCCCGTCAAAAGTTTTTAATTATTCATTTGCAAACATGGCTCATCATTGTAATTGGAGTTGTCTGTGCAATATTTTGTCGTGTTAGAGGGGACAATACTTTATGTAGAGGAATTCCTCAATTGAGGCTAAATCATTGGTACTTTGCTCATAATATTTTTCCTCACTTGGATGTTGGCCTAGTAGATTTGGCCATTTATTACTAATTTCATTCTAGGAAAGGTTGTACATTCAACATTGTTTATGTCGTGCCAATCAAAGAAGTTATTCATTTGGGTGAACCATTATAAGAAATTATTAGGGTCATGGGTATCGTGAAAGAGGGGGGGCTTACATTTACTTTGATCTTCTTGTGCATGTCATGATTTAGACTATAATTTTAGTTCTTATGGTTGGGACCACCAAACCTAATATTCCTATTTGGTGGGAAGTCGCCCCTGTTAGCTAAGTTATTATAGATGGAAGGGGTGGAGATCCTATATCTAAGCAGATGAGTGACTTTGAGTTGGTTTATTGCTAGTAAGAGTTAGTGGAAGTGATTCTTATTTTTTATTTCTATATCATTAAAGTTTTATTTTAGGTTTTCAATCTGACTTTAGACTTCCTTGACTTATTTTATGAATGTATTTTGAAGGACCATGCTATGTGGATAGGCCATATGATGTAATGCAAAGAGTGGAAATGTCTAATAAAAAGGGAGCAATTTGTGTAAGAAATAATTGAGAAAGAAATTCAATATAAATCAACTAAAAAAATGTTCTTGAAAGCTTTGTAAAAATATGCTACGCTTTTGCAAACTTGTAGAGGTTTTTGGTTCAATGCTTCATGTTTTTATGTTATTATTAGGATGGAGAGGTTGAGATGTTTAAGTGGATCTCTATTTGATAGGGGAACACTCAGGGGTGTGTTGAGTTATAGAAAGTGATCGGTTAACTTATTTGGTAAAATTAACTGCTTGATAGTAATACAAAGCTCTTTAACTTGCTTAAAGATATGAGTACCTTATTTTTATGATTTTAGTTGCCTATTGGATCTTAAATAGCCATAGGACAAGAGTGCAAGGCTTATCCAATAGTATTTTGTGCACCAATCACACCAAACAAATTTGGTCCTCAATCTTAGAAGATTTTAGTACCAATTTGATGGTTCTTCTTACATTGTGTTGAGGAAATCTTCCCCTGATATTTGAATAGTCTGTCTTTGATACTAGAAACGATATAGTTCAATGAAGAACTTAGACAAAAGGTTTGAGTTTAGAGAGGAATTAAGGATGGTAAGATAAGGATGGATGGGAAAAGGACAATTAGATTGTCGTTGAGTGCACCTATTGTTAGAAGGCCGTCAAGATGTTTTTTTAATAGTTCATGGCCTTTAAATAGACTTATTATAAAGAAGCTAAATTATAAAGAGAATTAGTGATAGAATCTTCAAGATCTTAGAAAATATCTTCATAAAGAAACATACAAAGAACTAATGAGAGGATGTTCGAATCTTGGATTCCCTTCAAAGTTAATAAATTTTTTGCCTAATTTTCTATATTCGCATAAAACATTGGATTTCCCCTCTAATGCTCTTGGTGTTGTGCATGATTTGAAATGGATCATCATGACCCATTAAGTGTAAGGCTTGTTTGTTTGGACTTTTACTTCGTTGGTTTTTTGTCGAACTTTTTGTAATGAGCTTAGGCTTGGCTTGCTATTTATTAGTAAGTGATTCTTTTAATGGTTGTCTTGTATCATTGTTTAATTGTGAGGTTTTAGCTGCTGAAAAGAAAGAATGTTTTTTTATCGCATGTTTGTTTTAGAAATTAAATTATGTTTGACATATTTCTTTGTACTCAACATGCTTTATTTAGTTGTAAGTCTTGATTAAGGGTTTTGGTTTAAGTTTTTAAGTTCACTTATTTCTTTATGTGCATGCTTGTTGAGTACTTTTCATTGGTGAGAATACTGTCTCAGGATGTTTCAATATTTACATGTTAGCTTGTTCTCTCCACGGCACCATATTGTTAGCCATGTTGCAGAAGGTTTTGGATATAGCTTTAATTTTATGAAACCTAGCTTGGCATAGAGCTTTGGCTTGGTGATAAGGTCAATCTTGACTTTCTAAGTATTGTAACAAAATGACCTTATGTTCTTTTGGGGGCTTCATTCACCAACCTTATGAACATGAGAAGGATCAATCTTATAAATCATTTGTGGATAAGTGTACACATACCTACTTGCACAGAGATTGAATTAGGCTTTTGTCTTGGGAAAATGGCATTTTTGTATAAATATTCTTTTTCGGCAATTCTTTTGTAACAAATAAAATCAAAATGCAAGCCTGGGCTATATACCATAAGATCATTCCTAAATTATGGACCAAATTTCATTAAATTTTACATTTAGGTTGTTTTGAATTGAGAAGTACCAAAATTTTAATAATGTGTGATTAATTTTAATAGGTCTATTGGCCGTGGTTTGATAACTTATTTTAAATTATGTTTCTAAAAACCGTTTATTGTGCTCCATTCACTTCCAAATCAATTGTTGTACTCCATTCACTTCTTTTAAAGGATCATTACTGAATCTTTGTAGAGTCTTCTAAATTTATATTTGTAAATAATGATCAATGGTCCATGATCCAAATTTATCTATAGGAAAACTGCCGATTTCTTGTCAATAGGAGCAGCTCCTATCGTTTTATGGAAAAAGTATCATTATTGTTAAATACATATATTACATAGTGATGGAGACTAGCAACTCCTTTAATAATAGAAAAAAAACTTGTTTGAGTTGTGCATTTTATTGATCAAAGTTATTACATACATTAAATAATGTGATTTTTTGTGGGCCTTGTGTAATAAACAACAAAGCATTTGTTAAAAATTTGTACCATATCTTACGATCGTATTCTTCTTCTAACTTAATTTCAGCTCAATAAGAGCGAACACAAACAAATTTTTTTTCCTTAAAACTTCATGAGTTTGACCTCAACCTGTATTTTCCACTAAAGAAATGTAGGGTGAGACTTTTAGACCTACTGGGATTGATCCTTCGTGGATTCTGCATGTAAGGAAGCCTTTTGTACCATGCTACTGCTCATGAGTTTGATCTTGGCAAGTTATCTGCTCAATTAGTTAAGGTGAACCAGGCTTCTGTTCACTCTTTTCTGAGTTAATTGATCTGTTCATTCATGTTTACTTCAAAGCATATGTGGATGGGCAGTTTTGATACATTTTCTCCTTTCAATCCTTTGCCAAGTCTCAAAGTTTGGCAGCCCTATCTCCAGAACAAATGATGGATTAGATTAGGCACTCACCATCTATTTTTATTGTTCAATAGTTTCACAACTTGGTAAACCCAAAAGTTTGTACCATCCTTTGGATTGATAGAGTGGGAGAGCAAAGGCATTTAGCAACCCTTTCAGTTCAGAATTGCTGCATTAGGATCTGATAGGGTAGCACTGATTCTGGATTGATCTCGAATTATTTTTGTTTAGGCCAATTACTTGATAGAAGCTGAAATGTAATTGAGTCGAGCCAACTTAACTTTAATTGAGTGGATTCAAAGCATTTTAGCTTTAGGTTCAGGTTGTTGTAACTTGTCTATGAGTAGGCCTAACGCATTTGTTTAATTTGTCTTTATCAAGTTGAAATTTATAGCATTTTGGATTTATTTTATGCTTAAATTTTGAACTAGTGATTTATTGATTCTATAATTCTTTAAAAGTGCTCTTATAAAAAAATTTTAAATTTTGTGTACAAACAAAAATTTAGTAGACAAAATAAACTTGTACAATCTGTATTAGACATTAAACATAAATTAAAAAATAACTGTGCACATACAAACTTTAACTTCAACTCCTAGCCTTTTGCCCTTCGCTTAATCTCAAACTTTCAGCAACTTCAACAATAAGCTTGAATCCCGGATTGGGGGTTGTGTAAATGAATTGAACTCCACGTGCTTTGTCAAGTTTATATGCCACTTCAGGTTCAGATTAGAAAGAGCCTTTAAAATCTTTGCATGTCCTAGTGTCTTGATTAATGTTATATTTTGGATAAATTGTAATTAGGTCTTTCTTTTTTAGTTTATTTCTTAAGTAGGTCTCTCCAATTTCAAAATAGGTAGATTGATACTTAAGTTTCTTGAAAGTTGCAATTAAGTTCCTTTTGTCTTTATATTGTTTAAGGTAATTCTCAAGTTATTAGCTTTCCTTGGTAGCTGACTTGGGAGATCTAAAGCTTAATTAGACGAAAATGTATTATAGCTTATTTTTCAACGTAGAAGGGAACTAGAGAGATTAAAATCTTAAACGCAATGGAATAGAATAGAGTGTTTTAATTTTAAAAACCCCCATTGAGTATCTCCTTTAACTCTGTAGTAAGAACCAATACGTTATTTATGAATGGAAGATTCACTAAATTGTCCCATAGAGATCAACATCTTTATTTATTTATCATGCTGTAGGAGAATACTTTTGGATGCTCAATATTAGGAATTGCATGTTTTGTTAACCCTTAGGAGAAACATAGTAAATGTAGTTTGGTGACTTTTGTCAAGTAGTTTCGCGGGAAGCCATAAATTAGAAAGTTAATGGTAGACAAATATAAGCTTTTAAATTTAGCTTGAGTTATATATGTAAGTGTTTGCTATACATTGATTTGACAATGATCAATAAACACTGAATCCTTTAGGAGATAAACTCCTTGCATTGAAGATGGTTCTGGTGTGGCTATCTTGAATAGAGAAAATAATGCAATGATCGAAGGTAAAATAGCAAACAACGGAAATTTGGGTGAACATACATGTTAAATTTAATATTCTTGTGTGATCTCATTTCAAAGGGATCTCTATGGCTAACATTGGAAGTTAGCATTACTTAGGGGTTTCCGCATAATCTCCCTTTTTCTCTGGTGCCTTTTATTAAAGCTCAGATGGATCATTGTTATCTAATCAGCAAACACCTACCTCTGCCTCTATTCCATAGAAACCTAGTTTCTTTTTAGTGGCCTATAATTTTTCTAATCAGCAGTGTTTTGACCATTTGAAAAGAACAGTAATTTTAATATTTTTTATTATTTATCATCTAATTTCATCATTGAAATCCTACATGTAATAAACATTAGTCAACAAAACCATGCCATTGCGTGAAGGTGCCTATTTTTTCTTTATTCCATGCTATTTTTGTTTGGGTATGTCAACACAATAACCTTGATGTAGTATTGCTTGATTTAAATACTAATTCCTAGGAATGGACTTGAAAACTCTTTTGTACTGTTAGTTTGTGGAATTTGGATTTTGATTTACTTCGAAGATTTGCCATTCTTCTGAGTTTTTTTGTAAGAACAGAGGACTTTTGTTTGATCAATTGGGATATGAATTTCAACCTTGTTTTGAAAACTAACATCACATTAGAACATGATTAGAATTTTTTTTTATAATTATAGATGAAAAAATTTTGTGAAGATATGTAAGTTGGGGTTTCATTATTTTAATTGGCACAATATAATTGCATTGATATAGTTGATAGTAGAGACCGAGGAACATGGAGTAGATTAACATGAAGTGAATAAAAAATCAGCTTTATGAACTTGTTTTTTGAGAGCTGTTTGTATGAATGAGATAGAGATATGAACACTTACTAGTATTGTCAAATTTTAAAAGAAAAACTTTGTTTAGTTAATTTTAATATGAAACTTGAAATTTCGATGAATGTTTTTACTAATAATAAATTGTAATCAAGATTAGGACCCAAAAAAATATCACAGCAATATTTAAGATTTTTGTGACAACTACAAAGTGGTTCCAACCACCTTCAAAATATATTTTTTTTGTGCAATTCTAACAATTTAGTTTTGGTGGTAGGGTTCAAAAGAGTTGAAAAATTTGGGATTACGGATTGGTTGTATGGTTTGAAGCTTCAGGGTCAACTATCCATGGGCTTCATTATTGCCTTTTATCATTGCAAGCATTTAAAAAATTTCCTTGCATGTGAAAGATGTAGTTCCATAACTTCAATTTGTGAGTACTAATTGGGCCTACTGGAATAGTTTCTATTGCAACTCCAATTGCACCTTGCTAAACAATGATGGTTCAACAGAAGTACCATGTATTGGCTTTTATCAATTGAAACATTATTTCCTTATCTTTTTTCTCTTTCTAGCTTCCAATTTGTAAGTTCTCGTGAGTGTGGCAGGTCTTCCTTCTGTGATCTTTTTGTGACATCACACCAAGTACTAGATTTCTTCTGTCCATTGTTAAGAGCCTTATGGCCCACAAACAACGTGTAGAATTCTCCAGAGATAATCGATTGTGTTTGAATCATAATTTCTTGTTTCTTTTTTACAAACTGTGGAGGTTCTCTCTCAAATTGAGGGTAGTGATTTTTTCCCCAGAATTCACCTTTAAACTTCTTCAAGCTTTTTTTTTTGAGACTAGTTAGGAATTTGTAGATCTGGTTTCTTTTCTAAAATTTTCCTGTATTTTATTGCATTTACCAGTCGCACTTCAGCATTTATTCAAGTGCAATCAATTAAAATATTGAGTTATCGGTTGGTCTCATTGGTATAGACCATGAAGAAGACTTTCAGTTCCGAGCAACTACAACGTATTTTCAACATTTGAATAGACCCACACAAGCAACCTCACAAATTTCTTGTTCCATCTCATATAATAGAAAGTTTTTACTGTTGTCATTGATTAATTTGCCAAGATATGATCGATTTCATTTCAAACTTCCATCCTTATTATTTTGAATTTTCTGCTATTTTGATCAAACGAAAATCCTTATGAGATGGTCTTCTTTGCCTCTCCCACAAATATGATAGGGTGCACTTCAAATTACCCTGCCTATTCAATTTGTGCCCTTTGATGTTAATGATGTGGCCAATTGATGTTTCGGCCATTGCTGTTGACATGACTCTAGGATGATTGACGATCTCTGATACAGGAGATGGTAGAGGGAATGGTGGTTGTTGGCTTTTCAGTATCCATTTGAATGAAACTTTAAACTGTGTTTTAGGTGAAGGCCTTGGGCTACCATGTAACTTCGTGGTAGAGATTAATTCATCTTATTCAAATGATGGGTCCATACAAGGTTCAAATAGAGGTTTGGAAGATCACCTATTTCAGAAACAAATAAAAAGGTATCTCAAGGCAGGCTAGTTGAATTGCTAATACAATTGAGAGGAAATAATGCATTACTAAATTAAATCTTTAATCGAAGAAAAAATAAACGAACATAATAACTTCTATTTTACATATCATCAGTTAGAATTTTTAATGCATATGGAATAAAATATAGAAGCTTAAATGTATGTGTATGCAATTGTAATTTTAAAGCTTGGAACAATGGTCGTTTATATTTTACAGCATCTTTATTATGTGTAAATTTTTTCTATCTTAATGCATTGCTGAATTTTATTTTTGGTGCATCTGAAAAATTTGGATTTTTTTTCGAAGGTACATAGAAGACTATTCTTGGTGCTTAATAGAGGATCAAGTGCATGATACAGTAAACATAAAATTTACATTGGTTAATATATGGATGTTATGCTAAAAGAACAGTTTTTTATATTCTAATTGATTGTTTATTTGTAATGCAACCCAAAAAGGAGCAATCTTAATAGGTTGATTACAGGTAGATCTCGTATGTTTGTTTCATTGTGTGAGTAGGCGTTTTGGGTTTTAATAGTAATTTAAGTCTTTATAATTTTCTTAACAGGACAATTAGATATTTAATCTATTTTTTTATTTAAGTATCTATTTATATGAGAACCCATTTGCATGATTATACAAAACATATGGATCTATATAACTCTTTTTGATGGGTAAATTAGGAAATAAAAATAATTAGGAATTTATTTGTTCCATTTAGGAAATTAATAGGATTTATTTAATTATTGTTTAAAGTCAAAAGACTTATTTACATTATTAGGCAAACGTGAAGTACTTAACTGCAACCATCCTTTCTTAATAAATTAAGGGACTATTAGATGTAATGTGCTTATTATCCTTTGGTAAGATTCCGTGCCAATTTTTTTTATAACCCATGCTTTGTGTATAATATGTGTGTTATATATATTAACCTTTTTATAGATGGTCAATTAAATCAAGATTATGATTACTAATGGCTTCCATATTGAAATATGTACTATATGGTGGTCTTCATTTTGATTGATAAAAAACCAGGGTTTTGGTAATTTTTTTTCTACATCTTCCTTGTTTCATGAACTCATGACCACTGAGTTTCATACTTTTGCTGCAGGTTACTGACCAAAATCTTGATGTCTGGCCTAAAACCTCAGCTTGTGTGACTGACGCTTTGCGTCGTTATTATTACCAGTATTTGTCGTCAACCACTGAGGCTGCTGAGGTACTCATTCCTAAATTAATATTGTGCATTTGTACAGCAGCAATCTTATCACTTGACTTTTTTCACTTCCACTTTGACACTGCACCATGCGTAGTATCTGTATTCTTGATGAGCTGCACTATTGTTACAATGTAATATATTTTATAAATCTATTGGATCACCCATTCTTCTGATCAACTATTTTAGTTGTTGAATGCTATTTTACTAGTGATTTCAAAATTAATTGGAATTTAGATAGCATTTGTTCCCATCAAACATGCCTTTTTTGTCAAGCATTCCGTGTTCTGAACCATAAGATCTACTACCACTAGTGTGAGCAGTGCTACTTACATAAATGCAGCTGGTGTGTGCATGTTTGCATGATGTGAATTTTTTTTCTTCTTTGGAAATTTTCCTTTTCCTACCAATTATATGAAGAAAATATAATCTTATGCATTCATATGAAGGAGGCCCAAACAAAATGTGATGTTCCACAATGAGATGATTTAACATGGATATAAAAGAGCATCCTTATGGGTAATCCTAAATGTCCTAACATTTTGTAATGACATAAGCGAGAAGGAAACATCCAGAGTTGTAAGATGGAGTTTAAGCTAGAAGGAAATATTCATAGAGTTATGAGGAACAAGTGGGAGGTTGTAAGAGTTTCTTGAAACCAAGATTATCACATAAATGCAACCAAGCTGTTGAGGTACCAGATCATGGTAGTTAAGCAATTGAAAAAAACACAGGTAAATGTGGGCATAGCTATGGAAAGATACTAACCCAATCTGTACTTAAACTCTTCAAAATGAAATAGCTACCAACACAACAAGTAGTGGAGCAAATCCAAATGTGTCATAAATTCTCAATGGACAATTTAAGCAAAGCAGATGATACCTCTATTGAAGCATTTACATTTTTCTCTCCATAGAATGGAATCATGGAAGCCAATCAAGCTAGCTTCTTTTCTACAACATTGGGAAAGTGGATTTGGTCATTATTAAGGATTTGTGTGGTTGGTGTGTCTATTGTAAGTTAGTGAGTCTCACACTATAAAGGATAGAGAGGTGGATGATATAGAGAATGAACAATAAAATGTAAGGTAGTCAATCTCCTTCAAAGTGTGATGATTAAATGTGCATAAGGGATTGTACAAAATGCCAATGGAGGAAATAATGTATATTGTCTTGAACTATTAAGACAAGAATGCTAAACAAAGTGGATTACAAATTAAGCCAATGGAGGAAATAATGTATGTTGTCTTGAGCTTCTTAAGGCAAGTATGCTTAACGAATAATGTAATGAAGAGCACTTCCATGAAATAGAACAAATTTGACCAAGGATATTAGCCTCGACAACAAAGAAGTAATAGATGCTACTTGGAAGCAGGTGGTGGAAGCAATGCAAGAGAGTAATCCTTACCCACCAAAATGGCAATTTTGTTGAGGAACAATTCAAGATTAAATATAATGGATGTTTAATGGGGTGATTAGTAATTGCTGAACCCCATGATTGTTGATTGTGATATGGATGCATCATTGAAAGCTAACATAGAGAAAACAATATTTCCATAAATTTTTAGAAGTTTATTCCAAAGCGCATGGATCCAAAAAAACAAAATGAAGTATCATCATCTCAATTAAATAGGTTATATCATGTTTCTGAGAAGGTTCTTTTAAAATGCAAAATCATTCTTTTAAAAAAAAAGCGAGGCAAATTCAAAAGAGTGGGATCCAAGTGAGCCTTTATCTCCTATGCGTAAAGAATTCCTGAAGACCATACTTCCCAATAATCGTCAAGCCTAATTAAATGTAGACTCCAAATCAAGATCTAGGTTTTGTTAGCCCAATAATCTGTCTTGATTAAGCAAGGTTGTGAGTGCAGTGGACATCAATGAGGCAAATCTCCAAGTCAGGTAAAATGTAGCATACTTAGATTTGACCTTAGCAATTTTAGAGCAAAAGTTGGATGAGTATGATTGAGGAATGATATTAAAAACATCTTGAAATCATCTTAGTTTAGCACCAAGAATACACTAGTGGTTCTAATAGATAGTTGAAGTGAGTTAGCCTAAAAATTCAACCATTGTCTGACAGCTATGGAATTGAAACATATCCTTATTACAATTCTTAGGATAACAAGATGAAGAGGAGAGAATGGAGAAAATTCTTCAAATTAGAGGGAGTTGATCAAACTATTGTTCATTGCAAAGTGCTTGGCACAAATAATGCTACTATCTAATTGGTTAAACTAGGATAGGGTTGCACAAGTTATGGTAAAGTTTTGGAACTTGTTGAGAGGGTATTTAGAATTTAGTCTTCTTGGCATGATGGGTGATTGACTTGCCACTAATCGTCTCATTCCTGAGAATGTGTAAAATTAAAATCCCTTATTATGGTGTATGGTTAATCTAGTGTATCCCAAATTTGGTATCAATCTACTTAAAGAACTTTGCTACTGGATGTACAATTGACAACATGAGCACAAGAAATAGAAGAGATACTAAGTAGCATGTGATCAATTTTTTGTGAATAATTTGATTTGAAATAATTAAATAGGATAAGTTTAATAATGCATACATCTATTGTAACCAAAACAGCTTTTCAAAAAACCACTTAAAAAAAGAGTGAACTTCATCAGATAATGCAAAGGAATTCTCTCTCGTAATAAATGATGAAGTTAACCAATTGAATTTTAGTTTCAAGTTTCAACAAGACACATCAATCTTCTCCAAGGCTTAAGGTTTATCAATGATTATTCTTAATCTTAGATGGGGCATTGAAATCCTTATTATCCTTTGATAAGGTCAATGGGTCGTGTACTTGATTTGTTAGGGGAGATGAGCTTGTTTAACCAACGATGACTTCCTAATAATAGGTTTGATGTCAACTCTAGTTTGAGTGAGCTTGACTCAATTTAGAATTGATTTTTTGTATTTGAGGATAGCTTAAACTTGGTTTGAAATCATTTCATTTCAATTTTGACTCAAATTGACTTGAAATAAATTGATGTCGAGGTGATTTGATGTTATAAAAATAATTTTCTTTGTCGAGACTCAAACTTGCTTGGAGAGAAAAGGGCATAAATTGGAACCACTACATCAACAACATTTTTTGGTTTTTGTCATGCTCTTGTTATATGCATAGGATATGTAAGAGATACTTATTGGGTATGTGACTAGGCTTTGTGGATAACTTGATCTAAAATAAGTAGATAAGAGAAATTTAATGATGCATGCATTTATATTATAACAAAATCTACCATTCAGAAAACTACTCAATAAATAAATAAATAAGTCGACATTATCATGCCATACAAAGAATTTTTTTTTCATAATATATGCAAATTTAACTAATTGAAATTTAGCTTCAAGTTTCAACAAGGCACTTCAAGGCTTAAACTTTTATGATTAATATTGTCAAGGGAGGAGCATGTGGTTAACCAAGGATGGCTTTGTAATAGTAAGGTTGATGTCAACTTAAGTTCTAGCAAGCCATAGCCAATTCAGAATTGATTTTTGTTCTATTGAGGCTAACTTAAACTTGGTTTGCAATTGGTTTGAAATAGATTTGTTTCAATTTCTAGTTGAAATGAATCAACTTTGAGGTGACTTAACGTTATAAAAAAGATTTTTTTTGTCGATGTTCAAATTCACAACTTGGTAGAAGGAAAATGCATAAATTGGAGCCATTGTTCTAACAACTTTTATTACTTGTTATCCTACACTTCTTTATGTACACCCAACCCAAATCAAATGAAATTGAATAATAGCAAAATGTGTTTCTTGAACTTGCAACCTCAAGGAGAGAAATTAACTCTTGATCGTTATGCCAATAGATTTATTGGTTGTTATGCTATGCTTTTTTGACATATATATATATATATATATAGACACACACACACATGTACGTATTAATTCACTCAAATAAATGTTGAATAATAGCAAAACGTAGACCTTGAGCTAGCAACATCTTGTTATGAATAGGACTCTTGACCACTACATCAAGTCAAATTGCTATAACATGTTCATTTATTATGTCTTAATTTCAAGTTTTCTTTAATCACATTTGAATCGGGCAATGTTGAACTAGAAGTTAGTTTTTTTAATAGGTTTTGGTTTTATAAGGATATCTTGTGCACAGCTTGATTATGATTTAAGCAAAATTTTGAATTTTTTAACAATTTTTTAATTTCATGTGTGATGTAGAATGGGATGAGGTGGATACTGACTAGTCTAGATGACACTTGACATGATTCATTTCTTATGATTATTCATCATAATTAATTTGTGTTTTATAACGTCACTTCGTCTGGTTTAGTTTTTATGATGATTCATAATGGATAGGCTTGTTATCGAGATCTTGGATTTCTTTCTTGAATGCATAAAATCTCTTTTATTCTCTTTTTATTTGAGTTTCTTAAAATAAGAATCATGATATGGATGATTTTGTCTTTCATTTTATTTGAGATTTTTTTTTTATTTCTTCATGCATTTCTTCTTAAAATATGTTATTATGTAGTAAGAAGAAATTGATTAGAAATTCTAGAATCATGAATATTTATTTATTTTTTGTGATTTTTATAAACACTTGTATTTAAAGAGAACATGAGATAAATAAAATTTATAGAGATGAATGATTATGAATTTGTTTTTTGTACAGTTGGTGGTTTGTTTTTGGTGAGACATAATGTTAGGAGTGTTTGCTAGTCTCCTAATTTGATGACATGTGATATGATTTATTTTTTGTGATGGTTTATTTTGGTATATTTATGTTTCATTATTTCACTTAGTTTGGTTTTTTTTTTATTGATTGCCTACAATGGTTTATAAGAGATTGATTTATATTAAAGATCTTATTGGATTCTCTTTTTTAATGCATAAAATCTTTATAATCTTTGTTTGACTTTTCTAAAATAAGTATCATGAGATGGAATGATTTTATCTTTAATTTTATTTGAAACCTTTCTTTGTTTCTTTATGCTTTTCTTCATAAAATGTGTTGTCATGTATTTGAAAGAGATTGATTAAAAATTCTAATGTTATGAAAATTTCTTTCCATTTTTATTGTTTTCATAAAGTCTTGTATTTGAAGAAATTACTAGATAAGTAAAACTTATGAATATAAATGATTATTAAATTTTTTTTTTTGTATAGCTTATGGATAGAACATAGTCAAGCTAAGTTCTAACACCAAAATGGTGGATAAAGAACATTAAAAGAAAAATGAAGGGAGTGAGAGAGATAGGAGACCATTAAGCACTCCTAAGAGTGGATTGGCTATCAAATCTCACAAAAAACAAGTTATGCCATGCAAGAATGTTTTTCATAATCATTCATTTCCATATATTGTGATAATAACCTAATCTCTTTAAATACAAGACTTCATGAAAAAATTATAAGAAAGAAGCAAAATATTTATAATACTAGAATTCTTGATCGAACTCTTTCTAATGTATAGCAATTTATTTTAAGAAAACAATCATGAAAAAATAAAGTTCTTAAATAAAATCAATGACAAAATCATGTCACATCCTGACACTTTTTTGAGAAAACTTAAATAAAGAGAGGATAAAAGGATTTTATGTATCCAATAAGGGAATTTAAGAAGCTCTTTATGACAAATCTATTTCTCACGAACCATTATAAGGAATAAATTAGCCAACTCTTATGAACACTCTCTCTCCCTTGACCTTAATGGACAATTTTAATTATTTTTTTTCTTTTTTTCATGCATTGTTATAACATAGCACTCAATTCTGGTCATTTGGACACTGTTTATGGTATACTTGTTAGTCCCATGTGAACTTTATCTACCCTTGCCTTAACTTTTGTCAAGTGTTGTTGAGGCAGTTCATGTCTTTCTTCATCAATCCTAGATGATGAGACCATGGAACCAAAAGTAGAATGCATGGTATCTACTATGGAGTTGAGATTATGTCCATATTTTTATTATTTCACTCTATTTTATCTTTTTCCCATGACCATCATTTTTATCCTTATGAAAGTTGTGCATGGTGAGTAAAACTTTTTTTTTTCAATGCCTTTGTCGTACATGTAATTCTGTAGTCTGATTGTCGATTGGAGTCCAGAAACTGCACAATGTTCTAGAACAGTTTTCTTCATAAGTTGAATGACGTGTCATAGAAAGTAGTAATAGGAATAAATTCAGATATTACCTACTGTTTGGCCCACTGGTGTAGATCATTATGCTCCTAAAGTGATTTTTCCCCTCTCCCACATAACCTCACCCTCATTTTATACGTTTTGAGTACTATAATTGCTCTTCATTTTGTTAGCATAGAGCAGAATTTGAGAACTCTTCAGTCAAACTGATATATTTGCAAAAGCAATGATGCTTTCAAAAAGGCGTTACATAAAGAAATGAAGATCAGCAACATAACTGGCATTATGGTCCATGTTATGAAAATTTGCATTTGAGATGCTTCAGGTTATGTTACCAAATGGTTCCTAAATCTCTTGCCAGGTCTTTTTAGTGAATCCTTGTCTTTATTAGATTCTACTCTCCTTCATCTCTAACTTAACCTTTTCTCAATTTTCCCTTCTTAGTTTCACCACACAGCCGCTGTAATATTTTAATTTTTTCCATGATTGCATTCTTGCTGAGACTTCTTTGATGTATAGCATCAATCCATGAAGCATGGCTGATCTTATTTTATGTTTGTACATGCATTCTGCACATACATATAAATTCTGTAAAATTGCTGTGTACAAGAGTGACATAGATTAACTGCTCCAGGAGAAGATATCACTTATTCAAGAAAATGAATCACTAAAGAAAGAAAAAGTAGAGCTCAATAAGGACAAGGAGTCCCTGTTGAAAAACAAAGAGCTTTCTGATGGTCAGATAGCTAGATTATCAAAGTACTTGGAAGCCGTTCAGAAGGATCTTAAAGAAAGAGATCTATTGGTATTTGACCCCTTACACATTCTCCACAATTGTGGTGCCAATTTTGTTCAGTATTTATATGGCTGTAATTTATTTAGGTTCAAAGCTTGAAACAGTCTGCTGAACTTCAGAGGAAGGAGTTAAATGACTGTAGAGCTGAAATCACCTCACTGAAACTGCACATAGAAGGTTCCCAGGCAAGTAGGGCATGGAATGCGGGAGATAGTGAAAGCCAACCAGCTTTCGTGGATAAGAATGAAGAAATTAAATACCAGAATGTGGACGCTGAAAGCATAAAAGGAATTAAGGGTTTGGTAGACAACTGCAAGTCCATCGTAAACCAGGGAGAAGATATCCAACCGGAGCAAAAGGTTCTAGAGGTGAATGAAGTAGTAATGACTGACTCTGTTTCGGATTCACATTCAGAGAATATTGAAAATTATGCTGTTCATCATGAATGTGATGAAACCACTCCTGCATCTGTAGCAACAGATGGTTCAGCCATTTATTACAATGGTAATTATGAGCAAAAGGAAAGAACTGTTCACATTGTTGAATTGCCCTCACCTGGAGGTGGTTGCGTGACTGATAAAACTGATAGTACCAAGAGGACAAAAATTTTTGACAAAATGGTAAAATTTTCAGTATTCCATTGTAGTTTGAGCTGTTTTTTTTACCGGATAACTACATGATGTGTTGATCTATTATATTACAGGCCTTTGAGACAATTCAGATAGTTTCTGATGCTTTGCCTAAGATCGTTCCTTATGTTCTAATCAACCATCGTGAGGTTCTTTTCTGAGATTTGTTCCATCATTTTTCTCATCCTATCAGATAGCTCTGTTTATTGACATGGGTCTTCTTTACAGGAGCTTCTTCCTTTGATTATGTGTGCAATTGAGCGGCATCCAGATGGAAGCATCAGAGACTCCTTGACTCACACATTATTTAATCTTATCAAGCGACCAGATGAACAACAGAGACAAGTTATAATGGATGTAAGTCGCTCTGGAACAGCATGAGTTACATAAATAGCACTGATTTTACATTTTTCTATCATAATTGTTTCAGTCTATATAATCAGAATGTCAGATCCTTCTGTTAATGTTTTCTGTTAATTGGTAGGCTTGTGTTACTCTAGCTAAGAATGTTGGGGAGATGAGAACTGAAACGGAGTTGCTTCCCCAGTGTTGGGAACAGGTGATTCGTGATGGTCTCTTTAGTGTACTTTTATTCATGACTTATATCTCCAATTTTTCGTACTTGATTTCATTAAATGCAGATCAATCACATGTATGAAGAGAGGAGACTACTGGTTGCTCAATCGTGTGGACAGCTTGCAGAATTTGTTCGGCCAGAGATTCGTGATTCTCTCATATTGTCAATTGTGCATCAGCTAGTTGAAGATTCTGCTATTGTTGTGCGAGAAGCTGCTGCCCGTAATTTGGCACTGCTGCTTCCACTCTTCCCAAATATGGACAAATATTATAAGGTCAGCCTCACTAATGCCCAGAGGCAATCATGGAACAGAAAATTGTCTTCACAGAAATGTAAGCTATTGAAAAGGCTGGAACATATGGCTCCTGGAGTGGCTTGGAGGCTTAAGCCCTAATAAAAGATAATAAGAATTTGATTGCAATAGTTAATCTGATTAGTTGTTTTGAACTTTTAAACAACAGGTTGAGGAATTGATGTTCCAATTAGTTGGCGATCCTTCAGGGGTGGTAGTTGATGCCACACTGAAGGAACTCCTTCCGTCGGTTATAAGTTGGGGAAGAAAGCTGGACCATGTTCTACGTGTAATGCTTTCTCAAATATTAGGAGCTGCAAAGGTTACCACATTTGCATTTCCATATTTTGTCTTTTTTTTTGGTTTGATATTTATATGAGCTTCTTGCTGATACCCTTTTTAACTTCTCAGCGGTGCCCTCCTGTTTCAGGGGTTGAAGGTTCTGTAGATTCTCATTTACGTGTGTTAGGTGAACATGGACGTTGGAACATTGATGCATTATTGCGAATGTTAATGGAGTTACTTCCTTTTGTTTATCAAAGATGTATTGATTCATGTCCCCTTGTGTTTGCTGCCAATTCCGTTTTGGCAACAGATCAAACCACACCTTTTTTTTCTTTAACATTGCTTCAATCATATGCAAGGTAAGTCCTTAACTAGTAATTCGTTAATCCATCTACTTTATCTTTGAAGGATTAAACATTAATACAATGGCATTTATGCTGCTAAGTTTATGGAACTTATTCTCTAATTATTGTTGCTCTTTGATGTGTAGGAGCAATATGGACTGGCCTGCATTTGATTGGTTATACATTGATTGTTTTCCAGACTTGATACAACTTGCCTGCTTCTTACCACAGAAGGAGGACAGTCTTAGGACACGAATAACTAAGGTATTTTCAGCTGAAATATGCTTCTTTTTTCGCATGCTTTTCCCAAATATTCTCTAGTAATTATATTCTTAATCTTTTCTTCCAATTTGTTGATTTTGATGTTAAGCAGTTACTATTATTAATATCAGAACTTTTTGGAGATCAATATTGTTATGTTATAATGCTACCCGTTTTTCTGATATCGGTGGGAGACATTGAGAATGCTGATTTGGCTTATTTTCCAGCGTCTTTGCTCCCAAGGATCAAAGGTACGAATTCACTTTTTTTTTTTTTTCTATGAAACAGATTTATCCTGCTGAACACCTTTGGTCGTTCTACTTGCAGCTTTGCAACCTAAAACTTCTGTAGCAGAAAGAATTGCTATTTCATGCGTCCTTCCTCTTCTTCTATCTGGCATATTAGGCACTCTGAAAAATCAAGAAAGGTTATTGGATTATTTACGAAAGATATTAATCCATGATACTAAAAAAGAGCTTCCTTGGGTGGCCAATTATAGTGCTGAGGTTATTGGTGCTGTTCGCTTCCTTTGGTTGGTATTAGTTTTAACACTTTAGTGTAACTTTTGTGCCAAGTGAATTGGTTTTCTTTTTCCTTTATGAGATTAATAAAGTTTACACTGCAGCACGTTTGATGAGCATCATGGAACTGTTTTTAATATTGTGTGGGAGTTAGTTGCATGCTCAGAGGAGAATATGAAGGCCAGTGCAGCAAATTTGTTAAAAGTGTTGGTATGTGTTCGAAGAATACATCTCCTTTTGATTTCATATAGGTTCCAATGAATTTACACCAAGCATTTCTGGGTTCCTCTTTTCATTAAAATTAACCAACCAGGTCCTCAGTTGGTCTCTTTGCTAAATTAGCTACTTTCTCTGTAGGGTTTCTTCCTTCCTTAACCTTTATCAGAACTGATCCTGATGATGTAACCACTTGTCAAGATGGGTGCTTCATTGTATGTTCTAAAACAGAATAAACTTGTTAAATCTCCAGAGCAACCTAATGTTATAATTTTATGTTTTTATAAAAAAGAGCTGGTATAAACCTAAATAGAAGGTAGTTGGTTGATGACTCCATCTTTTGTTCCTAATTTGATTTCCTCCTTTTCTTTGGTACATTTTATGTTTGTTCTCAGTCTTAGATTACTTTTTTATGTAATAGATGTTGTAATCTTCATTGAATTTTGTAATTTTAATGGCTATGTTTGCTCTGTCTTTAGAATACTTTGTTATGTAATAGATATTGTAGTATCATGCTATCATCATCTTGGTTGAATTGAGTAATTTGATTGACTTGAACGGTCAAAGGGTGAACTTGCTAGGTCATTTAATTGCTCTTTCATTTCTTAAATTAGTGTTCTTTAGTCATAGGATGATCAAACAGATTTCACCTACAAAACATCAACATATGTCTGTATTAACTTATACAATAAAATCCATAATTCGTTGATAATACTAAGTTCCTATTGTCCTTTTGTAGGTAATATGCCGAGACTTTTCCACTGTTTGTCTTAATGATATTGTTGATTTAAATGCGATGACTTTGTATGCTTCTTGGATCATGTAGGTACCATATGTTGATGTGAAGCTTGTATCGACTCATGTTTTGCCAGCACTTGTTACTCTTGGTTCTGATCAAAATTTGAATGTTAGATACGCAAGTATAGATGCATTTGGCATTGTGGCTCAGCACTTCAAAAATGATATGGTACCAAAATGTTTTATTTTCTTGTAGAGTTTTGCTTCTCTTTTATCTTTTGCAGCTCTTATAAAATTGTTAATCAACAGATTGTTGACAAAATACGCGTACAAATGGATGCCTTTTTAGAAGATGGATCACACGAGGCTACACTTTCGGTAATTCGAGCTTTAGTCATGGCAGTACCACACACAACAGACAAGCTACGTGATTATATCCTTAAAGCTGATTATTATGCTTTAATTACTATTGGTATGGCTCCATGATGGCCTCTCTTTGTTGTTTACTTAACAATTCAATACATCTTTTATCCAAGATCTTCCAGTTGACATCGACGCCTTCTCATGGTAATGATGTTGTTCGTCGTCGTGACAGAGCCAATGCATATTGTGAAGCAATTCGTGCTTTGGATTCCACAGGTATTTTTAAAACCAATTTATATCCATTTTTATTTTTCTTGTTGAAATGACATGTATTATTGTTCATCTTATTTAAACTTTTGAATATATCATTTTAAATATTTTGCTTTCAGAAATTGATGATGATTTAAAATTTCATCCAACTGAATGAGCTCTTAGAAAGTATGTTGAGGTGATCAATTTGCTTCAAATATGCTGTGTTGGGGTACATATTTTGCATCTTGTGCAGAGTGAAATGTTATGATTTAAAATTCTTTGTCCGGGGATGTTGTCATCAGAAGAATATTTTCATTTTGACTTCAGTTTTGTTTGTTTTAATGGTAGTGTTAAGAACACAATGAGATCAATGAGATGAGAACTTCCAATCGGAATAAGAAAATAAAATAAATACACAAACACAAGATTGCCAGTGAGTTAGAATAAAAGTTTAAGTGGCCAATTGTGATGTTTACATGTTTAGACTATTTTATATTCTAATATTCATTTGCACTGATTCTTTTGGCAGATCTTTCACCCACAAGTGTGAAGGATTTCCTCATTCCAACCATACACAACTTACTGAAGGATCAGGACAACCTGGACCCGGTACACAAAGAAGCTTTGGAGATCATTCTCAAGGAAAGAGCTGGGGGAGCATTCGAAAACATTAGCAAAGTAATGGGCGCCCATCTCGGCATTGCTTCATCCATGACCAGCTTCTTTGGAGACACAGGTCTCCGAGTAAAGAAAGAAGCAGCAGATCTCAATGATCCTGCAGCTGCCTCCCCTCGGCAGCACAGTCCACAGGCCCAGCACGACGACACGAGGTTCCGCCGGATAATGAGGGGTGGCTTCGGTGAGATGTTGAGGGGCAAAACTAAGGGACCTGATGACTCTCCAAAATAGTTAGTTCATTCATTTATAGTTTTCAACTTTCTATATTGCAGATCTCATGCTGACTTTTTTTTTTTTTTTTTTTTTCTTACTTTTGGGTAGGCACTCAGTCATCCACTTATGCAATTTGGCGCAGATATACAATCTTCACGGGCGAAAATGGTATGTAATTCGTTGGACATGTATTTTTTTTAAGTTATTGGGATATCATCTTTCAGATAATTGTTATAATTGTTTATTTTTTGGGGAATTTGATGAATGGTTTTACTGCATGGTTCTTGCCTGACATGCAAGGAACATGTTCCCCAAAGCTACATATTCTATGTTGTAAGCTTAGGCAGAACATCTAATAACAGTAACAGTGATAGATCTAAGGATCATTTGATATGTTTGGAGATTGATTTATTGGTTGAGCTCTTCTTTGTTAAGAAGAAAAAAAGGAGAAAAGTATTCAAACTATAGCTTTCACTAAGCAATCCTTCCTTTTACCTGCATCTCATAGTAGCCCAAATGCAGGAAGAAAGTTATTTGGTGCAAAATCAACTCCACAAGCAATATTAACATCTATATGGTTGCTAGGATATATACAACAAGGTAAGAAACTAGCACAACTAAAAGCAAAAAATGCAAACAAATCCATCAGAAAATGATTAAGAGCAAACATTATACTTTGCATGTAAACCCTTCAGCTTTGCATGTAAACTAGCGACTTTTCTTGTGCATATTTTATTATAAAAAAATTATTGCATACATATAAATGTATTTAATATGATTGATTATGTTATAAGCCGTGGATTAATAATTTAATTATTGTTTGATTTAATTTAATATGCATAACAATTTTAATATTTTACTTAGTTATAATATGTGAATTTTTAAGTTAGGATTTATGTCAATTTTGGTATTAGCAATGCAATAATGATTTCTTAAGTATAAGGGTACATCCATGTAATTTAACAAAGCACAAAGATATATCAACCCAAAAATATACTTGTTCTATGGTAATATCATCTTATAGTATTTGTTATTGAAACAGAGAAAATATTAATCGAGCTATTTATCCTTATTTTTTAATTTAACATACGTCATCTCCATGTTTTTATTTATAGTGGGTCTAATCTATTTGATACTCCATCACTCAATTAGATTATGTTTTGACTCAATTAGATTATGTTTTGAATGTTTCAACCAATTATCCTAAGTAGATTCATCTATCTAACAAGGCATCACTCGTTTTATTAAAGTAAACTCCTTTTCTTTCTAATCTTCTCGATTAGAGAAAGTCATGATCTCGAGATCTTAGTTTTAGTTAACCTTTAATGAAGTTGGTTTTGATAGTCTACTAGTGGGTAAGCTTCTAATCTTGCTTAGGTATTTAATCAAAATGTAAGAATCTTTCTTTCAATATTTATTGCATTAAATGCTTATTAAATATTAATCAAAATTTGGTTAATTTGTTGCCCACTAAGCTTATCTCACTATCATTTTTGTGTTAACTTTTCACATCCACCTTGTTCAGAGTTCAAGACACGGAGAGTGAATTGGTGATATAGAGTTTTAATAATTTTTTTGCTGTTATAAAAGAGTATCCAAATAAAACTCCCCCAATTCTAATCAAGCAAAAATCTTATTCAAGTAAAATAAAGTTTAAATAAAAATTATTTGTAAATGTTTGATGCAATTCAAGTTTTTAAACAATAAGAATATAAAATACAATAAACAAATAAGAAGACACAATACTTTTATATGGTTTAGCCTACTCATTAAGGTTATGTCCATCCTCAAGTAATAAACTTTTAACACCATTAATCATGACTCTTATTTGTTAAAATTATGTGAAAAAACTTAAGTATAAATCAACACTTTTCTTAGATTAACCACAACTCAAACACTAAAGTTTTATAGCTTCGAAGCAAGGGCCAATCCTTTAACACTATACGATCGAGAGCTAATCCAAGACAAAACAAAATATAAGGAATTGGATATAAAGTTCAAGTTCAACAAATCAAAAAAATGTGCAATTACAAGTACAAAATCTAACAAATTTAACAAATAAAACTATCATGTTCAAAAGCCCTTGAATAGAGAAGTGTGTAAATGATGCGATGTCCAAAGTAAATTTTTCTCAGGAAAAAGCACTAGAACACCTCTTATAAATGTATATTTGAAGAATCTTTCCCTCTAACTCACTTGGGAAGGTTTAGCATGTGAACCCTTATGCCCTCACAAAATTGCTCACTAAATAGTCAATAATGGAGGCAAAAACATAACCCTTATAGATTTCTTTTAAAAGCTTTTCAAAGGTTCATCAATCTCTTATCGATCATTTTAAGAGTTTTAGAAGGGTTTATATGTACAACGAATCTCAAAGGATCCCTTGAAATCAACTATAACATTCAAATGACATCTATAATCCACTTTTCTCCTAGTTAAACTATTCATTGGACATTCTCACTTCCATTTGTACAATATAATGCAATGACCATAGTGTACAATGCTCATATGTTATATAAAACATGTTTTACACAAATTAATATTGTGTCATACACAATTCTTTGGATTCCTCTTTATATTTGTGTGTTGATATCTTTAACTGATCGTGCAATATGATAAAAATTATCATGTCATATAAAAATTTTGGGTTTATACAATGCAATTCCTAGTTGAATATTTTATTTATTTTATATTCATTTTATTGTATGATGTACACTAATTTATAACATGTGATAATAACTTCATAATTAGATAATAATGCATATCAATTGTTCCATGACTTAATTGTATTATATGATTAAGAACATTGTATTGTACAAAAATCTAAAGTTTTTAATTCTTTGCTTACATCAAATACATTCACCTTACCACATAGGATGATCATGAGTTCCTTGCTCATTTGACCTAGTTATATTATTTGATAATATGATTATATTATACAAATAGCTCAAATAACTAGTTAGAACACTAGGTTAGACTTTTCTTGTCCTTCATCATACATTTGATATATACTAATCATATTATACAATGTGGGAACGTATCATACAATAATGCAATTTCAATCATTTTTTAGTTTTCTTGTAAATCTAATTTTCATTATTCTTTAATAATTCTTCCCATAAATCTCTCATTTAAGTACACAAAATTGTTAGTATTTAATTTGAAAGACTCTTTATGCACGCCCTTTGAGTTAAATTGATTAAAAAGTTGTTTTCTAATATGATTGCTTAAATGTGGTGAAGTGCAAGGTCATAAGATAATTAGTAACCCGCTTATCAATTCTTAAATATGCTTTAAGTAATGCAGAGACTTGAGCATATGGATCCTTTCTCCTCTTCAAGTGTCTTGGTCAATGAACTTATTGTTTTTACTTACCTTCAAGTGTCTAAACTTATAGCTTTGTAGGCATCATCCAATCACATTATGATAAGTGATATTCTTTTTTTATTTTAAAATAATTTGTAAAAAACTAAGTAGACATGTCATATCACAAAATAAGCACTATAAAGACATGTTACCATCATCACGAAATATTATCTTTTGGGTTAACAGGATTCAATAATCTCTCATATTTTGTTAATGATAAACTTTTTAAGTATGAAAAATTAAATATAAAAAAAATAAGAATCTTCTCTCATGTAATTCCTGCTTTGGTATCACTAACTTTGTAAACCCTTTTCTTATATAATCTTGTCACATGATCAAATGGTAATATCTAAAAAGCACCTATTAAAAATAATAATATTTTTTTTCAAAGTCAAATTTATACAATATCAATTATAATACAAATAAAAAAGTATTAATGTAGGACTTGTGTCACCACTATTATAGTAATGTTATTATAATATTAAAACATTCATAATATAATTGTTAAGTCATGATAAAAGTAAATAATTAGGTGAACTAGTAAGCATATTTTTTTCTTGCTCTCTTAGAGTCTTGTGGTTACCTATAATTTTTAAATAAAAAAAATGAGTCAACCAACTAACCTTAGTTTTTTTGTGATTTATTTATTATATACCAAACTATTCTATAAGCACTCCCTTATTCTAAAGCAATGTTTTCATAACACTTGAAAGTAGTTAAATAAACATGATATAAGCATACTATTGTTCTAATAAATAAAATCTAACATAGTAATAGCTATGAAAAATTAATACAAATTTAGTCATGTTGTCTATCACATTTTATATCACGAAAAAATAAAATATATGTGCAATGCAAAATTGTTGACATATATTTTATTTATGTGAATTTGTTTAATTGAGTTTTATTTTCATTGATACATGATCTCCTCATATTTTTAATAGACACTTAATCATCTATAAGGTGTTATTACTGAATGTTTGTGATTTGCTTGGCCACCATACTAGCTATGACAAATCATTTAGGGAGGAACTCAATTAGTTCTAGATGGCAAACTCTACATCATGGGCTACTTGCTTACCTTCCTCAAATTCTAATAGAAAAGAACTAAGTTAATGATAGGGTTTTTGCTCAAATAGTCTGGGGTTTCTTACATATCTTTCTATATTAAACTAAGAGAGGAACTTGAACAACTGGATTGACTAACACAATATTCATGTTTTGCTTTCCTATCATCTTGTGTTTTGTCATAAGCTTGAGAGTTGTGAAGTATAATCAATGGAAACCATATTTTGTATTTTTTTCATAATATTCTTATTCATAATATTTGTTTCACTTAACACATTAGCCATTTCCTCTTCAATAATGGCATATCTTTATATGATAAACATATAAATTTTATACATGACCAAAATATAGAAGAAAAATTATTTGATGAGGATTCTCATGACAATCATCTAAGTGGAGGGGTAGAGAGATGAATTATTTTACATTAGTTAATAAGAAAAAAATTTTGATGCTTATATAAGATATCATGATCTTAAGATGTTGTGATATCATTTAAAGATAAAATAATCTCGGGTTTGTATGGGACAATCTAATTAGATAATATCTCTATATAGTGAGATCAAGATATTATATTTAGTATCAATGTTAATCCTTTATTACACTAATATAGTTTGAGGATGAACTAAGAGAAAATTAGTAAGATTGAGACACTTGAGATTAAAGAATAGGGAGTTAACATCAGATGATGCTTAAAGAAAGAAATCATTAGACAAGCAGTGACTCTTAAAAAAAATTCTAGGTAAATGAATATAGGTATGAATTATCCCAAATAGCCTACTAAGAGAGTAATTCTAGTATTTATGTTTCATGGACCCCACCTCATCATCTATTAAACAAGACAAAATTAAAGATAATGCACAATTAAATCAATAAGTTAGGACAAAAAACTTTAAAGGGGGACCTAACAGTGAGACAAAATTTTCGAATTTTAGCCAAATAAAGTCACTAAATGAGAATAAAGTACCAACATAATAGAAGATTTGGATACAAAATTATAAACCATCATTTTATCATACTATTAACACTTAACTCATATTAAGCACTACCCATCTCAATCCTCAAGAGTGTTATCTTCTCTTATGATATCAAAATTCTTAAATCTTAATATAATGGATATATAATATATGATATAAGTACTAATGAGATTTATAGACCTTAGTAGATAAATCACTAAGTAATCATATATAAAAGATATATCAATATAAGCATAATGATAATCATATGAATAAACAATATCATAGGCCTCATGAATAAGTTATAAATCATATAATAGTAATGTGGATGTCATAAGAAAGCTAGATACAATATAAGTTATCAAATTTTCTTTTATTTTTAGTTTCATATATTTTATGATTGTCATTCTTCATTTCATTTGAGTAATTATCTTTTGAATTTTGAATAATCACATAATCAAATCAAATAAAAAGAGCATCACAGCTTTATTCATATTAATTTGTTAGTGACTTGCACATTCAAGTATTGTAGCCCTAACCGCACTAAAATACTGGTGACTTGTATATTTAGGGCATCGTTGCCCTTACTATATTGAAATGACAGTGACTTGCATATTTTAGATAATGTAGCCTTAGTCACATAAAATACTAGTGATTTTCACATAGAATGTATTTTAATACTAACCACACTAAGATATTTGTGATTTTTATATAGAAGGTATTGTAGTTTTAACCATACTAAAATATTGGTGATTTTTGTATAGAGGTATCATAGCCCTAGCCACACTGAAGTATCATTAATTTTCACATATATAGTATCGTAGCTCTGGTCAAACTAAAGTGCTAATGACTTTCATATTGATGATATTATAAACATTAGCCATAATGAAGTATTGGTGTCTTTTGCATAAATGATATTATAGCCTTAGCCGCACTAAAATATTGGTAAAATTCAAGATTTTATCACAATCTTTTTTATATTGAGGTTTTGGTAACTTTCTTATAAAAGTTATCATAGTCTCAGTCATATTGAAGTGTTATACATATATGTAGAGTATCAATGTTTTAATATATCAAGTATTTTATTACTTTTTATTTTACTTCATTACCAAGAAATTATGTTGGATTTCCAAATAATAAAATTACTTCTTTTAACATATTCATATGTGAGGTAAGCATGTCAATCCTTATGTCATTTATATATATATTTCATTCTATTTTAATTATTTCTTATGGTGTCATATAATAAGAAAAGTATAAATCAAGTAAACCATATAACTAATAAAATTAGATGATAAGTACTATAGAACATCAAATCATGTTATATCATGAAGAAAAGTATAAGCATTTGCCAACATAAAAAATGTAGTCTTAAAAGAATCATAAAAATATAAAAAATAATTTTATTTTACATCACATTTATACATTTATCTATTTGAATTATGGAGTTGATGTCCTTGCCCACACTTTGTCTTGATTTTTTGCAATATCATGTGTACAAAACAATCAATATAAAATCCCATATGTGGTATATATCTATTATTTTTAAACCAATAAATTTTTTACAAACTACTTTGGTTATACTTATATGATTACAAAATCATACATTTTCATTAGCTGCATATATATGTTTTTGATATAAATTATACATGTATGTTCTACTAATCATATCTTATGATCCTCTCAGTTTTACCTTACTTAGTTTGATCATACAACCAAATTACTAGGATTGTAATAATATGATTCTGTTTTTCCTAAACCAACCTACAATTTTTTATAGTCTCTTCATTTTTTAAATGATTGTGTAATATAATTTCAAATATTGTGTCATATGCTCCCTAATTAAACCACTAAAATGATATGCCCTTTGTCCCATATGATTACTTCTATTATAAATTATTTTTCTCATTGTACGTACGATCTTCCTTGAACATCCCATACGATTGACTATAAAACTACAATCAACAAATTGTTCCTTATGATTATGTCCAATGCATATACCCAATTATAAGCTTTTTCTTCTTTGATTGACAGTCCAATATGATTAACTAAATTATATTGTATGATCTCATGTATAAGAACCCCTCTACGATCCCTTTAATGAGTAGTGTTTAATCCATTCTTTCATTATACAATGTGACTGTTATCATCATACTCATAAGACCTTAAAAACACAAAACACTTGATATGCATTTTTCGCCTTAGAAAAATCATCCACCATGATTCTCATAATCATACTAATATGATAATCCTTTATTTAATCCTGAGTAGACCAGTACAATTACATGTATATTATTATTGCATTACCTATATAGCCATTATATGATGAATCTTATAGCTTTATAATTATCTTATACTAGTACAACAAAGGTTTGTCTCAATACGAACCTCTCAAAGACTCTCATATAGAACAACATTGCATTCTTACAAACCAAGCTGATCATATTGTATGAAATATATCATCGTATTAATATGATACTTATTAATAATCATAATATCTAATTCTTCTCTCTCTATTGTATTCTCTTTATGTCTTTCACTTTCTTTGTAATGTAATGTGTGCTAAACTAATGCACAAGAGAAGGAAAGTGAATTGTGTTTTTAAAATTTTTATTATTTTTAAAATTTTTTAAATTAAAATTTGATAATTATAAAATTATCAATTTAATAGTTTTGCTAAATAAAAATGTAAAAGAAATTAGAAATTTTATGATAAAACTATTTTTAAATAAAATTTTTTATGCTTGATAAAAATAATTTTGATAAATTTTTTATATATGTTTTTATTATTAAAAAGAATAATATCATTAATTATATAATAACAAAAAAATAAAAAAGATATGAGATTTTTAGATGATTTGGTCTAACTTATGCTTACATCCACCCTAGTCAACCCAATCAAGGTTTCACTAACAAAGTCATTCTCTTTTGTTGTAGTAAGTAAATGTAATATTTACAAATCACACCTTTGTATCATAGCAGGTAGGGGTTCGTGATCATAATCTCAATAATAAAATCTTATATTATTGAAGCATAATATAAAATAATAATTAATCATAATATTTTACTATTCATTTATAAAAGTATATATGAGACAAGTTTGTAGATTATCACCGTAAAATTTGAATACACATAGGAAGAAACATACAAAAACCTAAAAGACATATATTTGAAATATTAAATCAAAAGATTTATTAATGTACGCTAATATTGTTAAAAAATAGAATCAATAAAGATTTTATATTAATACAATCTTTTAAAAAAAAGAAAATAAAAAATCAATTATAAAGAAGTTACCAATGCTCCAACAAAAGTGTTAAAATAAGATTACAATTTTTGGATTTGCTCATTCTCTTCCAAAAATATCGATGTAATAAGAAAATTATCAAAACTATTCAACTATAATGGTAACTATATTTATATTGGAATAATTTAAACAAAAATAAAATTTTCTAATTGCTAGAAAGGGTCACTCGAAGTAGTCATTAGCATTTTATAGTTTTAAACAAACACAAATAATTTTCTAGAATGCTGATTACGAGTGGAAACAACGATCGCCATTCGTTCTGGGATGGAATAAGAGTCGCTCGATCATAATGATAAATAAAAGGTCCAAATCTAATCCAAACAAGATTTGATCTAGAACATTAGATCTTAATGTTGGATGAACGATGCTGATGTGCAAGAACACTGTTCATAAAGCTGAAGATAATCTTAGCAGTTCACTCTAATTTTTTTGATGGACTATTAGATGAAATATACAATTCACAAATGTGGAGAATATCTTAGCCATTTAATTAAGTTTCATGAATAGATAATAAGATGAAAATTATTATCCAAAATGGTGAAATTGATCTCATATGTTCGATTAGGCTTATCAGATGGGCGGTTAGATAGAATCTATCATTTATAAAAGTGGACATGATCCTAACCATTTGATAACGAAAACACGTGATCAAATGACATTAGTTTACCTCAGTTAGAAAGCAAACAAGCTCAGTTTTTTAGTGTCATATTACAGGCTTATACATGATGTTTTACAATCATAATATTTCCTCTTAGCTTATAGGTTAGTCAAATAGGGTTGGTTATCTCTTAGTGCACTTAGGAAGTCAAGACCCAAGGTTCTAAGGGATATATATATATATATATCCAACTTGACCCGATCTCATTACTTAATAATTTTTTGTCTTACTTGATGCGTTACGCCTAAGATAATTTAGGAGTTATTTTTTAACCCAAGGTTCTAAGGGATTGTGTCTTGACTAAGACTCAAGCCTAATCCAACTTGACTCTATTATAAATTATATGAAGCAAAACATACAAAAAGGGAGGGTAAATAATGCATTTAAAAAATTTTGAGTTCAAAAAATTAAAAAAAAACTTTTCTGCTTAAAAATAATATTTGTTTTTTTAAGAAAATTATCAAAGAAATAAGATTGCACAATAATAAAAAAGACACAAAAATGTTTTAAATAGTTTGTCCAAAACAAGTGCTTACATCTGCCCCTGATCATCAATTAGGCTTCCATTAACCACTCTCTTTTGTCGAAACCTGTAGGGGTAAACCAAATATAAACCAGTGTTCAAATGAGATACAAAAAATCATAAAAATTGGCTATACAAAAAAATCAAAAGGTTTGCAAAATTTTTTGCATACAAAATTTCAATACTTATAAATCTTTAAAATAAGAGTGACAACAAATTAATGATATAGATGTTATAAAGATGATATAAAAAAGATTACAGATGAAATCAAAAGATTACAGATAAATCTTTAAAATAAGAGTGGCAACAAATTTCAAGGTTAAGTATAACAATTGAGGTTGAACGATTGGGTAGATAGATTGCAATTTCTTGATTCTAGTTGCTCCGATGAAGAAAAATTCATTGATTTTACTCTTAAAAAAGCCTATTATCCCAAAGAACTAAAAGATGTGATATACCTAAAAGAAGCTAAAGAGCGACTGATTGATAAAGAGTTAAGATATGTTATAGACAAATCTCTTCTTCTCAACCTAAGTGTTCATTAAGAATAAGACTAACCATCTATTGATCAAGATAAAAAAAAACTCGTCAAAAAGAATGCAGGAACTATTAACTAAATTATTAATAAAATCATTAAGAGGAGATCATATTGAAACATTTTAATAATTAATAAAATCATTAAATGAGGATAAATATGATATAATAATCAAACCATTATCTCAAAATAATAATTAGATAATTACCAATTAGGTTGTTGTTGAGAGAAGAATTACTTATAAGAACTTGAATTTTTATATTAACTTTAACCTTTTGTGCAATGTGTCCGTACAATAGCATGTATCGTCAATTGTGTGCTCCTCATCGTTTGACAATTACACCTAATTTGTCTTAAACGAAAAAATAAATGTAACTTTTGGTCGAAAGTGTAATTTGTATTTACAAATTTGTCGTATTTTCCGTCGACTTGAGCATGCTTTGGGCGTTTGGAACAGTGATTTTAAAGATAAGAGAGGAGTTAAATGCATAAATGATGGGATTTGTGGGGGCGCGGAACAGTTCATAGCACCGCAGCAAAAACCGCGTCTCCGCGTTGTACATTTGCCTTCGGCTTCCCCTTTCTGCTCACCATCCTCACTTTCCGTTCTCTCTTCTCAGATCTGATCACCTTTCCTCGTATTCTCCGCCGCCTCTGTTCTCTCTGCTCTGCGCCAGCGTCTCGGGATGACGAGGCGGCAGCGATTTCGTTGGAGTGCGTGACGGGCCGCGGTGACAGCTAAGAGATGGCGGCGGGCGGAGGCGGCGGCGGGGACCGGCGTCGGGACAACGATATGGTTCCCTTGGCGGCACTGATCCGTCGGGAGCTTAGGAGCGAGAAGGCGGAAAAGACGATAGTCAGGTATGGTTGTGCTGCGCAGTCCAAGAAGGGGGAGGATTACTTCCTAGTGAAGACGGACTGCCAGAGGGTGGCTGGGAATCCTTCGTCCACCTTCTTCGTCTTTGCGGTAAGGCCTGCGACGCCTGTGGGGTTCCGTTCGGTTCTCGCATTACTCGATTCTGAGTTAGGTTTTGCGACATTTTTTTTTTTTTGTTTTTCGGTAGAATTTTATAATCGGTTTTTCGTGTGGATCAAGGGAGGGTGTTCCTGTATGGTTTGCGTGGATTGTTAGCCCTTTTAGTTGATCTTGGGGGAGTTAATTTGATGAATCGGGGATTCGCAGATATTTGACGGACACAACGGGAATGCTGCTGCGATTTTCGCTAGGGACAATTTGCTGAGTCATATAATGGGCGCGATTCCACGTGGGCTTGGGAAGGAGGAATGGATTCATGCTCTTCCACGTGCGTTGGTTGCTGGGTTCGTGAAGACGGATAAAGAATTTCAGATGAAAGGCAAGCATTTAATGTTCTTGCTATCTTTATTTGATTTGTTGCTACTAAAAATCTAGTACTTCTTCCAGCCTGTTTGATGTCAAGTTATATTTTGCTTTATCAGGACAAACGTCAGGGACTACTGCAACGTTTGTGATAATTGATGGGTGGACTATAACTGTTGCTTCGGTTGGAGACTCTCGGTGCATTCTTGATGCTAATGGAGGAGAGGTTTCTCTTCTTACTGTTGATCATAGATTAGAAGAAAATGTTGAAGAGTGCGTATTTCTGGATTTGGAGCTTTTACTGCCCTTTCTGCATCCATTCGGTTGTTGAACGAAGTGTTTGTTATTTCATATGCAGGAGGGAGCGGGTGACTGCTAGTGGAGGGGAGGTAGGAAGGCTCAGCATTATGGGTGGTACCGAGGTGCTTTGCTTCATCATGATGAAGCCCAAAATTTATAATTCACAGTTTGGTGTTGTTTTGTTTTTTTTTTTACTATTTTTTTTATTGCAATTTGACCTCTCTTTACAGATTGGTCCCCTCCGTTGCTGGCCTGGTGGATTATGCCTTTCCAGGTCAATTGGCGATATGGATGTAGGAGAGTATATAGTTCCCATACCTCATGTCAAGCAAGTGAAGGTATTTTTTTTTTCCAGTGTGCCATCCCTTTCATGACTTTATCTTGTATTTTTGAGTGTGGCAGAACAAGAAGTTTCTTCTTCTACTTTATACAATTTATTTTAATCAATTCTTCTCCCACATTGTGACACTAACCCAATCATAGCATGTGGGCATGGTAGCTAGTTTGAATTCGATTTGGGTAGTAGCTGGCACATCACAAGGTGCACAATGTGTCAACTGTGCTTGGCGTGTGGAAAAATTTAATAAGCAGTGCTTGCCACTTAATTATGAGAATTCAACATGTTCTTTTGACTGATCCAGTACCACTGTTATATCAGCTATCAACAACTGGGGGGAGGTTAATAATTGCCTCAGATGGCATCTGGGATGCTTTACCATCTGAGACAGCAGCAAATTGTTGCCGTGGCTTGCCTGCAGAGCTTGCTGCTCGACAAGTTGTGAAGGTTTCTTCCTTACATTTATCTTCTTTTTTTTTCCGTTCTTTTCACCTAGACCGTGTATATACTCTGGAATGTTGTTAAAAAGTGATTTTGTGGGTTTGCTGTAACTTTAACTGAACATTTTAACTTCAATTTTTATGTATCATCCCATAGGAAGCATTGAGGACAAGGGGTCTGAAAGATGACACCACATGCATTGTGGTTGACATAATTCCACCAACTGATTCTGTAGTAGAGCTGCCATCGCCACCTAAAGAATCAAACAAACTTAACTGTCTAGGTTTTAGGAAAAAGTCACGAGACTCTTCTAATAAGCTGGCAAAGAAGTTGTCTGCTGTTGGTGTTGTGGAGGAGCTATTTGAAGAAGGTTCGGCAATGTTGGCAGAGAGGTAAGTTTTAATGAATCTGAGTACTTATATGCACATCACTTATTATTTAACATCCACTAGTGCTGTTTGTTTTCTGTTTCGACATCACATGTCAAAGTAGCATTTATATTTTTGTTGATGCAACTAGTTTACTTCCAATTTCAACAAATATAAAGTGCTTATAAGATTTGTGTTCTTCAAATATTTAATGATGAATGAATATTTGCTATAGGAGGGCCATATTAGCATGTTAAGACTCAAACTGGTTGATGTGGAGCCTCATTTCTCTCAAGTAATTGCGACTCTTCAAATTATATAAATGAAATCTTGATTAGGCCTTCTTCAATAAGTTTAAATAAGGCATTTATCATTTTTAATTTACAAAATAGATATCTATTATAAAAACTTATCTTCAAATAGCTCTTTATTGGAATAAAGATTGGAAGACTGTTTTATATTTGAGTAACTGACAAATGACAAGCTTTCAATCATTCCTTCAAAGAAAGATCAACAGGAATGATGTTCAATTTATCTATAATGTCTCAATTTATGAATAATATCATGGAATATTGTCTCATGTTAACTGCTGTGATGCATATGAAATGGTGCATCGAAATGTTTAATGTTTAATTAGAATATTTGTTCAACTTCATTTGGATCTTTTAAATATCCAACTTATTTTTGGAGTATTACTAGTACAATTGGCAATTCTATGGAGGGGAAGATCATCTCCCCCTAAAATTATGCAGCTTCAAGCCCTTTGTTCTTCTAATCTCTTGAGTCACATGCAATGATAGATGCATGTACTCTTATATATAATATAATACTCGGTAAGAACAAGACTAGCTCTTCTAAGAAGTTGATTCAGCATTACCGCCTTGTACTGCTAATTGGGATTGAATATGGATTACTGTAGATTGGAGAAATGTTCTACCTCGACTGACTAAGAATTAATGCTGGTTTAGCTATTTAATACATTCATCCATGAGATTAGTAAACCTGCTAATTTGAATGATAGAACTAGGAAGCATCCACACATAAGGACATTATGACATACATTCTGCATGTTTGGTTGTTGATAAAACATAACAACTAATGTTTATTATTCAGATTAGCAAGTTATAACCAAGGCAACTTTAGCTTTCCTTGTTGACAAGTACTGCTCCAGTGCACTTAGCAACCATGATAATACTAAAGATTCTATAAGATTGTTGAGTATAACTTGTCGACCATTGATGGATATATAGCATCACTATTTTTTAATCACAAACTGCATAAGCTTATCCAATACAATTTTCTTGAGAATGGCATTGAATTATCAACAATTTTCTAGCATGGCTGAACCATTGAACAAGGGAGAAGGATGGATATGAATAGGAAATTGACTGGGGTTGGGGTCAGGATAACCAGCAATGCTGATTGCTCAAAATGAGATGCAACTGTTTATGCTGAACAATTAGAGTTGGAGCTGAAAACTGGCTTGTGTTTGGTTGGATGAGTGATGGAGAAAATGATGTGGATTATAGGACATTGATTCACTCTTTTAATATAATGTATACGACTATTCAATTTTTATATTGGAAACTTGAGAAAGCAAAAAATGGATTATTTAGATCAGTAATAGCATGCATATGCGTGTACTTAAAAGTTTATAGTCACAATAATACTAGTTTTATTGTTCTATAAGATTAAGATATACTGCCATAGTATATTTTCATTACACATGAAACGTCCTAATCATTATTGCAACTACTAAAAGTATATGCTTTATGTTAGCTCTAAGCATTAGCAGAGACTTCTGTGGAGTTCTGGATCATGATGGTTTAATAGAAAAGAATAGGTAGCTAGTTCTATTTCGTATGGGGGTTGCGCAGCTGAGAAATGAATAATGAAAGATCAAAATAGGGCCAATGAGAGGTTTTTAGGTGGCAGGCAGGGTTTGTTTTGGCCAAGGCAGCAATTGAGGTTGGCTGGGAGGTATCTTTAAGTAGATAATGCAGTTTTTTTTTTCAAAACTTTGTCCATTAATTAACCGGTATGGGAATTCATTGAAGTGGTTGGTTTATTATCATTAAAAGTCATTGTGGGATCACTTAACCGTTGTTGAAACATTGTACTTAAATCACATTTTAGGTTATTTGGAAATTCAAGTTACAAGACCACAAAGTTAGATGAGATCAAACTTTTTTTGTCCCCTTTGCTACTGGACTTCTATGGCATTTAATTCTTCTCTAAAAGGATGTTTAGCCCAAGGATTACATAGATCAAGGCCAAAGCATGAGAGCTGAGATGAGTTTGAAGGAAGATAGGAAGGGGCAAGTTACATGGAGGATTGATTATATTGGGTCCACCAGGGAGAGTAATTTGGGATCAATTAGTTTATTACTAATGAAAGGTTTATGAAAAACACTTAGCTTAAAAGGTAACATTACAGTTCAAAATGCATTATTATTTAAGGTCCATGGTTTTCTGAAATTACCCAACTAATCAAAACCTTAATAATTTTTTTATCGATTACATGTTTGTGTTTTGCAGCTGTTGCTCTGCTCAAATCCCTTTCTTGGCTGCATCTTATTGATTGCTTTTCTTTATCCTTAAGCCCTACACGTGATTCAATCATTCCTTTTTTAGTTAGGCAATCAAACCATCATCACTCTAGGGTGCCATAAGTGCATTTTACATTGTTATTTTATTACATTTCGTCCAATTTATTGAACTATTATTGGTATAGGTCCAATCTAGCTTTATGATTTCATACTTGAAAGCTCCTTGAATCATAGACCCAAATCGTACAAATATATATGCACAAGCGATTTTCTCCTTGTTCATGATGAACTAATCATTCTAGGCCCTACATGTGCCTTGTAAGAGGTGGACATTTTTGTTGACTCTTTAAGTTTTGGCTTGAAACTTAACCTCTAGGTGAGAAATGCCACAATCTACTTTGATCATTGACAAGCCACATGGCATCTTTGAAGGTATCCATCCTTTCAAAATCCACATATGAATATCAATAATTACAATCTTTATTCCAAACCTTGAAGTGTCTTTAATAGGATTTTTGATGATTTTGATCCGTATTTTGGAGATATGATCTTAGGTCATCAAACTAGGAAACGATCATTTTTTTTATTCGGACTAGGTTTAAATTAAAGTAGTTTAGTTTGAGGGCTCTAGTCATGACTCTAATATAGAACTAATGGAACCAAGTTGAAATCAATTCAAATAAAAGCATTAGAAAAATGATAATTGTTTTAAGATCATTAGGGATATAATAGAGTCGAACCAATTTTGAGTCATAATGGTTGATCAAGTTCGAGCCTAAGTTTTCTTATGCGAAGTTTAGAATCAGTTCGAAATGTTTTTAAATATATTAAAATAATCATCAACCAATCATTTGGGTATGCTAATTGCAAGTTGCATTGATGGCTATTAGGTTTGAGATGTGTGAAACACTTTTTACGAAATTGGAGGGACAAATTGGTTCAAAGTCTAGAATAATAAGTGTTTGCGATAATTTACTTTATTCGATTTAAAGTTGAGTTTAATTTGATTTCAAAAAAAAAGTCTACCAAAAATTGAAACTGTCAGGGTTTGTGTTGAGCCATGTTCATCTCTAAAATTACTTGTCCTCCCTCTTATCATGTAATTATATATTCTTTATTATAACTTTATTTATGCATACAATTGAATGTATTCACAGAATTATATAAGCAATACCTTTTACTTTTGACACAATTGAATGTATAAATGCATGTCATCTTAAGATTTTGACTACAAAATGAAAATTCAATTGAAAGTTGAATCTCTTTTGGCTCAGATCAACCTTTAATCGATGCCAAGTTTAGAACAAAGATCAGATCAAGCTACTCTTATCCAAAGCACATATACAACTTTTCCATACACCTGTAGCTTCTGTCTTTATCTTTCTAATTCAAATATTGTTTAATCAACCTGATGCTTTATAGATATCTTTTTAACATGTTCTTCTTGTAGTATAAATGTAAGCTTACCTGCAAACTTCATTCAGCTCATGTTGCTTGCTGCTCTTCTTGTTATTCATCTGACAGATGCTTGGATGCATTGTTCAGGTTAGGACACGAGTCATCTTCATCCCACTCTTACTCAAGTCTCTTCAAATGTGCGATTTGCCAAGTGGAGCTTGCTCCTTTTGAAGGCATTTCAGTTCACGCCGGTTCCATCTTCTCCACGAGCTCCAAGCCATGGGAGGGCCCCTTCCTCTGCGCCGACTGTCGGAAGAAGAAGGACGCCATGGAAGGCAAGCGTCCCAGTGGCGTCAAGGTTCCGTAACCCCCTCTCCGCCGCCCTCAACCACCGTCCCAATTCTTGATTCTTTCTTGGATAAAAATCCCTTTTCCTTCGCCTTCCGTGGTCTTCCGCCGGAGCCTTGTCGTCATCGAGAAACGTGGTCGGGAAAGAGCCGCGGCCGGCGACGACGGAATGTTGGATTTCGATTCAGTTCTTTAGAGATTTTCGGTCGTCGGGAGTGTGTATATCTTCTAGCAAATTTTTCTTCGTTTGGGACGATGAATTCATAGCTATTTTTTTTCACTTTTTTTCTTTCATAATAACGAATCACAATGTACAATTTTTTTTTTTCCCTTCTTGAGTTGGTGAAATGTGTTGGCAAATGTAGTCGACTTTAGGTTGTTGCAGCTTACAAGGTTCAAAGGAATTAGGGTTTTTTAAATGGGCATGATTTGTTTTTTTTTTTATAAATAACTTGTTCAGAGTTTAATCGGTCAGAAGTGGATGTTTTTGTTCTTAGAATTGGTTTTAATGTTTTATTTTATTTTTATTTTTATTTTTTTTTTATTAATTTTTTTTTCTTGTAATTAATTGATCAACAACATTAGTAAAGCCTTGTTGTCTTTTTAAATGATCATGTATGAGCTATGATTAATGGTAATCTTTATATTATGATAATATAATTATGTATTTTTATTAAATTATTTTTATATAACAATTAATTGAATGACAACCTGAAAGGCATATTTTTTAAAGTAAATACTTTTTATTTTTTAGTGGAACTTATATTATATATATATATATATATACATTTTTCTGACGACTGAAGTTTTTTCTTGTAACATATTAGTTGACCCAATGATAGCATAGCTAACAAATCTCAAGCCAGACAACAAATATATATAAAATATATAAAAGGTAAAACTGTCATTTCAAACAAAAATAATAAATAAATGAAATATTTTCTCACAATAATGCCGGCTTAAGATAGGAGCATTGACAAGGTTTGAAATAGTTTAAAAAAGAGGGTGAAAAAGATAAAAGAGACTGAGGGAGACGTTATGAACTATTGATCTTGGCATTTTTCAATCTGAACCCCATTTTTTAATATTTTTAACTTTTTAATTTTAATGTCATAACATACCAAAAAAAAATAATAACACATATTTTTACACAAAAAAATATTCTAAAATTCTATTTGTGCTTTCCTTGTTATTTTAAAATTAGTTTGAAATAAATTTCAATTTTTTTAAAAAAATATATTAAAAAAATCGATCGAATAAACGACAATGATCTTGTATAGGACGCTGCTTTGCTTGATTTCAGTTAGACTTCTCCTCAATGCATAATTTAAAATAATTTAATTTTTTAGTAAATTAAACAAATATTCTTATTTTATTATCCCAACAAGAGATGACGTCACTCTTGAAGTAATATTTTATTTTTTTGGACTCCGTGCTATCTCTGTATAAATTGCTAGTTATCTCCCTCTCCTCTCTCTCTCTCTAATTTCTCTTTCTAAAAAATTCTCTTTCCTCCACCATGAGCCGACTTAAGCTCTTCGGCTTCGACGTCACCGAGGAAGATGGAACGGGCGTCCACCCGACGACGACGGCCGCCTCCGCAAAGATGTACGAGTGTAAATACTGCTCTAGGGAGTTCATGAGCTCGCAGGCCCTCGGTGGCCACCAAAACAGCCATAAGAAAGAGAGAAAGTATCTCAGGAGCGCCGCCGCAGCTGCCGTGGCAGCCGCCGCCGCCGCCGTTGTAGATTCTGCCGAATCATTTATCCTTTCCAAGCCCCCTTCACCTTCAGGCCGCAGCAGATGGGTCTATTTCTCCCAATCCTCCTTCTCCTCCGTCCAGTTGGAGACGGCAGGGTTTTCCGGCATGGAACAGAACGGATTGGCGGTGGCCGTGCAGCCCACCTCGGGCGGTGGTGACCAGGTTTGTGCGGTTGATCTGCACCTCAGACTCGCTCCGGCCGGTTCGCTGGTTTGACTCGGTCCGGTTTACCATCTCTTATGGATTCGATAACCGTCATCTCGTGTTTTGCAATTTATTTGGTTATGTTCAAGGACGTTTTTCTAATGTTGTATAATATTATTTAAAATTATATTTGATGAGCCTACCCCACATTTGTCTCCACGAGGGACTTATTTAAAAATATTATTATATATGTCACGTTAATAATATATATATATTTATATATATATTATAAATACAAATAAATTCATATTGAAAATTATGATTGTTTCTATACAATAATATCTTCATGTATGAAATAACATGCACATTATTTTTATTTCATTTATATACATATTAAGTTCATGTGCAAGTGTATTTAATTATATATTTATTAAATAACCAAATGGAATAAAAATTGATGAATCATGCAAGCTGAAATTTTTCAAAAAAACTCAATTAACTAAAGAGAACCAACATGTCCTATGCTGAGAATGAAATTGGCATTAAAAATATTAAATTAATTAATAAAAAATATTTAAAATGTTATTATTAAATATAGTTAAAATATTATATATGTGATAATTTGTTGTTGAGAAGTATATATTTTGATAAAAAAAAGAATTACTATTATTAGAAGATTGAATGTTTATTAGTTAGTTATTTTGAAATGATATTCTTTAAAATTCTAATAAATTATAAAATGAAAATTGTTATTAAAATAAGATAAAAATAAATACAAATATTTGAAAAATAAAAATCAAACCGGCCCTAAAAATATTGCCTTTAGAAAGTTAATTAAATATAACATTTTTTAAGAATTCAACGATGTAATTTTCAAAAATAAAAAAGAAATGAATAAAAGAAATCAATTACACAAAGATATCTCAATACAAAATGTTTAAAAATTGTTACACCAAAGTCAAGATTAAACATTTAAATGATCATTAGGCGAAGTAAATTATGCTCTTTTTTTTAATTTATATATTGTTGACGTAAGAACTGTCTTTATATATAAAAAGAACAAGAAAGACAAACAATCTTAATTCAAAACCCTTTATATAAATAAGAAATATATATATAAACAACAAAAAGAAATGTCATCATTACCGAAAGTCAATCTAACACTAAAAGTCATCACAAGACATCAAATAATAATCTTTTTATTTATTTTTTCTCTTTTCTCTCCAAAGTTAGAAACAACAAACTGTAAGATAAAAAAAAAATATTAAAAAAACAATTTCAATAAACAAGATTTTATCTTTTTCCATTGTTTTTTATTAAGCAAAATCGTCTTACTCTTCTCCTCCAAGTAAATTGAAGGAGTATATTTTTAAAATAAGTTAAGCTTATTATAATTCTCTTTTTAAATTGAAAAATATATGAAGAAAATCTCTCACGATATTATTTTTTACTTGCCCAATTACAATTTTTTTAATATAATTATTTTTTTAATTCAAAATAATACTTAACAAATTCAACTATTAATCTTGAATTATTGCTCATATAAAAACAAAATGAATTCAATCAAGAGAGCATCAAATCTTAGTCTCATCCAAATCCTCAAAGGGCAACATTAGCTACAAACTCCAATCAAGTCAAAGCATAAGTTGAACCTATCAATTGATATTACTTTGATAAATATATCAATAAAATTACACTATATAAATATGTAAAACTAAAATATCATCTTACTCCATATGCTAAATGCTTAATTCTTTAATGATACATCTTTTCTCTCATGAACAAAACATATCATCATATATTTTTATCTAATTATGAAGACAAATCTATTTTTAAGTTTGCAACAAAAAAAAAAAAAAAAAAACTTAACAGTACCTTAAACAAAAAGATTATTTAATACAATACTTCAATAAATTTGAATAAAGTTTTAAAAAAATGTTTGTTCTATCAATTTAGATATTCAACAATATTTCAAGAAATGAAACATTCATATTTAATTTGTGAATTAAAAATTATTTTAAAATTATTAAAAGTAACCAAAGTATTTTTACAACTATAAACCAATGGAAAAACAACAATTGAAATGTAAACAAACATAAAATCGAATCTACACAAGCAAGCAGAGAGATCTGGCCAAAAGAAAAGAAGAACTTTTAACACCACCTTGAAGAGTTCATATGAAGGAATGGGATCAAATGCAGCAAATAGGACTTCAAGGGCCGAACATATTACTAATATTAACACCTGCATTCCAGGTTTTAGACTAAAAGAGAACGAGTTACCTGCTTGTATTGGCCCAAACGGTCCCTTTGGTGCTCAAGTATGAGTTGGTTTACAGCTTTTTATCAGATCGACTGAGATTAATGCCGAACCATTTCTTTTTGTTTGATTTCTCCTTCCAATCCAAGCTCCCATCATCCGACTGGCTATCGATCCTGAGGTCATCTATGTGGGTTTTGCTGCTGCTGCCGCTGCCACTGGAGTTGATGAGCGACCGGGTTGTCGTGAACGAGGAATGGATTTGATCTCTTTCTTTCAGTAACTCATCAACCTGCATTCCAAAAAAATGTTTTGGAGTAGCAGCTTAGAAGGTCAGATGTGAAGTTTTTACGGTGAACCAAACGTTCAGGGTCAGTTTGATTGCAATGTTTATAAAAACAATTTTTAATGGAAAAGCAACCTTTTAGAAGTTGTTATAAAGAGTTGCTTGTGTCTGTTTATGTTGCAAAGAAGTTCTTTGCAAGCGTTTCCATTGACAATAGTCTTTATGCTCGACACAATCCCCTTGCACTTGCCCAACATTCAATGCTCAACTCGCATACATACACACACACACACACACACAAGTGATCTAGAGATTAATTAGTGAAGAATCTTTAGAAGAGATTATGAACAAAAAAGACAATTTTTATAGAGCATTACCCTTGAAATATATAACAATGATTAATTTATGTTTAAGAGAGATCACTTGGGAAAGGAAATGAGATAAGAGAATCAAGAAAGAGAGAAAGAAAGACAGAGAGTACACCAGGGGGTGATCGTCACAATTTCCCTCAAATGGACACTAAAAATGTTACCAAATAGGATGGAGAACAATTTGAGTTTGAATAAAGTTGTATTGGTTTTAAGATTCACAACAAGAAGAATAACCAAAAAAAGATGAAGATGTTGAGCAAGTGGTTCAAATGATTTGTCAATCCTCACATCCGTTGTTGCCACCAGTCTACTTTGAACCACACATTGACTTGTACGAAAATCTATAACGAGAACAAATGACTATATTTTTATAACTTCCCTCCCCATGGATAAGAAATTTATACTAATATTTAACGATCCACAACCAAAACCTCATGTACATGTACGATATTCTCTTTTGAAGTCCCTATCATTCCTATCAATCTTTTACCCTTCTCATTTTTCCATTCTTCACCTTATTCTCCTTCATTTAGTTTACATCCTTCTCACATGAACGTTCTTTACCCATATCCTCCAATCTCTACCTTTTTTTTCCATTCTCCATTCTCTCCATTGTTCAGTTTATGTCCTCGTACACACATTCTCTTACCCATGTCCTTTAGTCTTGACGGCATGGACGTCTTAACTTGAACAATCTATAGGATGAAGGAACTCTGCAATGGTTATCCAAATTGCTGATAGGTTTCTCAGAATAAAGGTTGCAGCGGAAATGGGTTCACAAAGTTAGGATTGAACAAGAATTGGAGATATACTGAAGACTCTTCATATGAATTTTACGAAGCTCTACGGTAGTTGCATTCTTTAGTTTCTAGGATCAGATTCAAGTCCAGTATTGAGCAGGTCATAATACACTCAAACTCAATTTTATTGAGTAATGATCTACTAGAAATTGACTCAAAAATCGAATTGAAATGAAGTTAAACAGAATGGTACGATTTGAAACTATCTCAAAACCAAATCAAGATGAATAAAAAACCAATAAAAAGCATGTTTTTGATAGTTTTGATAGAATGTTGAATTGAACTCAAATCAATCTAAAAAACAATAAAAAGTCATGCGTACCATGATTGGCTAAAACTTAACTCAATATTAAACCAAGTTTGAGAATATGCTTAAAACTCAACTCGAAAATATCCTAATCAATTTTGACTCGAGTTTATTAATAAACAAGTTTTTGAGTAGCAAGTATAACTACCAACCTTTGCCATACATTTCTCTGTCTAAACCTTTTGTGACTCTGATAATGGATTGGGAGTAAAGACAATAGGACCAAGCTTTTATACAGTAAAGGATGTCACACATTCTGTTCACTTTGCAAGGTGGAGGGTATTGTTCACTTTGCAAGTGCACGAACGTGTGGAGGCTGGTTTTTCGATGCACAGTTGGGTGCGCATGCATGGCTTGTGTTCAAGTGTAGACTCGAGCAAAAAAATGCATGAAGATTCACGATCAAGCGCTTGTGAATGGAGGTATGGACATGAGCTGCACGAGCATAGACACTAAATGAGTGCAAGGCAAGGCACAAACAAAGGGCAAGCAAACAATAGTTGGCTTACTCTTAGGGTTTTACACTCTAGTTTTTTTTCTCTCTCAAAAAGCTTCACCAAGGAAATTTTATTCTATGATTGATTACAACATGGCTCATCCAGATCCCTTTTATAAGTAAACTAACGAGATTATGTAGAGATATATATGTAGATATATTAAGACAATCTCCATAATAAAAGCCTTTAGACATAGATCCAATGATGAGAACTAGAAGAAAATTCATAAATTTCATCAGATCTCTAACCAACCTTAAAACAAGATAAATTTGAATTAAATCTACCCATAAGAAATTAACTAAAACTTCTACTTAAAAAATCTCTAAGTTCTATGCTACAAACTAATGAATTCCCATTTAGATCGAAGGGTATTTAACACAAAATTGGAGCATATGATCATTTTTAGGCTAAAAATCCTTAATCTAAATTTAAATATTGACCTATACAAATTGGATCAAAACCTAAGGCAATCTTTGACATTTTGGGTATAACTTTTGACTCTAATATCGTTATTTGATGAATTATTAATGTATTGGAAAGCTAAAAAAAATCTATAACTTTCTAGCACAAAGCTTTGTCAAAGTCCAACAACACTTGTCATATCGTTTGATGTGATGATCACAAAACCAAAGCTAAATGTTTACCAATACATTATTGAACTTAGTAGTGTTTCAGTTAAATCTCAAGAAGTATTCTAACGGTCTGGATTTATTAAAGCAATTACCATAACATAAATAGTTAATGCAATTTGATAGCTCAATCTGCTGACTTTGAAGCCAATGACAATAATCTTTGTAGAGTGACTAATCTATAAAGAACTTCATTTCTAAATCTTTATGATTAGCATGTTAAACCTTCAATTTCTTCACAATTATGAAACATAGCTATTTTTTATATATATTTGAATTTGATTTAAGTTATATTTTATTTGAAGACATTTGAGTTTTAAAAATCTTATAAATATTAAATTATATATATATTATTATAAATTTTGTTTTTACCTAAGCACCATCACACCTAAACTGTTAAGCCCGAGAGGCTCAAGTCAAGTGGCCCATATTAACAGGGGGGCACAGGCCATGGGGACCCATAGGCTAGGAACCTTACCAAATTTAAGACGGGTCGATCCCGAGTATCGGTCAAGTTAAGTTACTGTTGCAATCACTAGGTCAATCGCTTCAGGACATTACTTCATTAGCTTAGGTGAATTGAGTCAAGGGTGGACTTGTTAATCAGTTTAGGTAAATTAGGTTAGGTCGGACCAATAGATGCGCGCTAGCGACCTGGGTCATGACTTCCCAAGAACGCCAAATGGTAGCCAACCCCATTATGTTGATTATAATGCGCAATGGATGTATTACAAGCACAAAATACTTCAACTATTTCACAATGTGAGACTAAACAAAAGCTATTTCCAAACTTGAGATTTCTGCACCAACCGATCATGTGTTTTCATGATCGAACGGTTCAGATCTCGCCCGCATTTTGTGAACAATTAACTTTCTTCAGCCGTTCATCGAGAAAAGTTGATCGAACGACTGAGCGTCTCTCCATCTGCATGAATAATAATCTGATCATCGTAACCATCCATCCGGCTTTCAAATCCAACGCTCCAAATCTTATCTCATTGTGATTAGATCTAGACCCTTTATCATTTAAGTTGATTTGACATTTATCGCTCCGTTCACTTAATCGGACGACAGCTATACTGTCTTCTTCGTCTGTAATGACTAGCTTTCCGAAAAGTATATTCTAGCCATTGGAAAAGTTATTTTTGAAATTTTTCATTTCAACTATAAATAGGGATCATTTACAAAACAATGAAACTATTGAATCAAACTTGAAATTTTTCATATAAGTCCAAGAAAAGTTCACACAGAGAGCAACAAATTTCTACGCAATTACAGGAACTGCGGATTTCTTTCAGTCTCTATTTCTCCTGCTTCTGTTCATAATCATTTTTTAATTTCCTAATAACATCTACCCTATTTATTAGTAGTGCTACTCCTATTTAAAGAATTAAAAATGTAGGGATTTTTGTAAACGAAAATTATAAAATTATAATTTTGAATTTTTTCATATAGCCTGAATTTTTCAGATTTTGGTGTCTTATTGGATCACCGATATATATGTGGTTTACCCCTACCAGACTCAAAAAAAGGGATTGGTTAATGGAAGCCTAATCGGAGATCGAGGGAGGATGTAGGCACGGGCTTTGATCGAATCACCTAAAAAAACTTTTGTTTATTTCGTTTATTGTTGAGCAATTTTATTTCGTAATAATTCTTATAAAAGCAAATTTTATTTTAAGCTCAAAAATTTTTCTTCTAATTTTTGGAATAATAAAATTTTTGGAATAATAAAAACACAATTTAACCCTCCATTCATGTTCATTTTGCCTCAAATGTTTTATAACACACCAAGAAGAAAAATTGACCAAAATACATTGAATTATTAGAGTACAATGAAAACACGAGATAATTCACATTTTTTCTCCATTACATAAGGTGAAACCCACAAAATCGAAGTTTGATCTCCATCTGCAACTATTTCTCTCGTTGACTACTCTAACACTATAATTTCATCATTAGATCATAAGCCTTTTTTTAAAAGAGTTCCAATTCCCAAAATCTATTATCCCCAAACAAGTCATTGTGCACTTGGTCAAATTTGCAACTTGCACATCCAAAATAACCTCCTCATGACTAAAAACCTCCCTTAAATGAACGTTGTTGTTTAGTTAGTCACCACATGACTATTCCCCTTATATCCCAAAAATAAAAAAAAAATTCGAAAAACATTAAGAAAGTATATGATCCTCCATCCACTTCTCCAAATAATGAAAATCATATTTGCAATTCCATATTTCATCTTCTTAGTTGATTTTAACATGCTAGATTCAAATATGTCAAAGGCCTATTTAGCTTTGGTCAATTACTTGATTTGAAATTTAGGTTCTTAGTTAGCTTTGATTTTAGTATTTGAGCTATACTAGTTTGATCAATATCCAAATCTAACAACAATTCATAAGCTTGGTCAATTCTGATTTTTTTAACTTTAAGAGGGATTTTTGGGTTTAGCCAATTTCATATAGGACCTAACACTTAAATTGATCAAATGATTGAAAACATTGCAAGAGGGAACTTGTGTTGCTTGACTCCTATGGACCATTCCACTATAAATAGATCCTTAAATCAACAAGAGAGATAAAACAAGCTATTTTAAGTGGAAAAACTTGCTAATGAGAAAAATCATGATGTAATGCACAATCAATAGTGTGTATAAAGTGTCCTCTTATTGAGGTAAGCTCATCTATTTAGAGAGGGACATGATGTAGAGCTCTTAAAGAGAGCGATGGAAAGATATAAAAGGAAATTTAATGCCTCTCTAATTGGATTAGGCTATCTCTAATATTTTCAAACGTCCTTTCTTATGTTGCTTCTTATACTTCACTTTTGGTGCAAGCACACCTTGTTTCATAAAGGACATGCAAAGGCTAGCATAATAGGCATAAAACATAGCATGAGCCAAGATAGCCATAATGTCATGTTCACCTTTGACAATAATGGAAGATCTCTTGATGATAATGATTACTCTCATTGCAAAATCTTGTTAAAGATTGTTGATTCGTCTTCCAAATGTCATCTAATGGTTCTCCTATGACATCAAACTCAATTAAAGAAGTACGATATCATGAAAGGCATCATTCATGATAAGTTAAAAGCATCATTGATATACAATAAGTGGAATTCTCATTGGGTTAGATATCAATTGACCTCTTCACATAGCACTATTATGTTTAATTTTGTCAACTACAACCCATCAAGACATGGTTGAATTTTGTTACTTTAAAGTCCTCTAAGTAGATTTTTATTAAGCTTATCTTTTGTTGGTGCTATACTAACATTCTCCAACATGTCCTCATTTATAAGCACAACCTTTCGAGTTTAATCACCTATTTATCTTAACATGCTCACCTCTACAACACCATTTTATTTGTACTTTTTAATTTTAAATGTCAACATTCGATACCATATTGCATTATCGATGTCACTTAGGTTACAAAAGTTATAATTAATCTTAAGTGAGATGTTTATGATATAAAACACACAAAAGAACTCCATTTATCTAGTCTATTAAGGTCATATTATTGACATGTCCATAAATTTTTTGATTTTAAAACATAGACTCCAACAATGAAATCTCATTGTCTAATGCTTTATCAGCATAAATTGCAAAAAATTTATTTGTGAACTTATCTTGACAAAATTTTATATTTCATAAAATCATATTTAAATCTACCAAAGAGAATGCACACCATGACTGCCCCTAGCTTGAATTTAGTCCACTAATTCATCAGTAAATATCATATCAACATCAAAAAACATACACTATGATAACACTTCTTAGATTTAACTAAAAGGAATATCCATGAGTAATGCAAAAGATAAAAACTTAATATAAATTATTCATAGAATAAAAATGCAATTAGAAAACTTCTAGGCAATCTTCCTTTAAGTACATATACTTTTATTCTATTACATATCCAAAATAACTAATATATATAAAAGCTAATTCTATTCTTTTATAAACCTTTTCAAAGTACTTTAGGTATTTATAATAAGCCTTCTCTGAATCAATAATAATTAAATAATGACCTTTTTTTTACAATAAACTTCTCTAATAAATATGATTAATCCCTTAACATAAAACTAAACTAGTTTAAGTTAAATTTCTCTCATATCATAATATGTGTTCAATTATTTTTACACAAAGTATTTTTATTAACTTAATTCATTCATAATAAACATATATATATATATATCCAACTATGTTAATATAACCTTTGAATCCATATCCATGGCATATTCAAAAAAGGGTGGAAAATTTTCTATCACATTTGTAATAAAACCTTGGTCATAATCTACCATAGTTATTGAAGTTTTTGCATCTAATAAAATAGCATAAATAAAATTGGACATTTTCTACATAGATAATCTGCCTTCAAAGTTTACAACTTCTGCTTAATCTGATCTTTAAGTAAAAGAGCTTCCCACCAAAACCATATGCAAACAAAAATACTGTTATATGCAGTCAAACATTTAATCATTCTAATAATTGTCTAAACAAGGAGTTTAATATTTTTTATGCCTTAATATCATTGAGGATACTTGACCCAAAATAATCAAAATTTACGATCGTAGATTATTATCTCAAAAAAATATCACTACATTTATAAATGTAATTCCTAAGTGCACAATCTGCACATCTTAAAATATAAATTGAAGATAAACATTAAATCCAACATGCTTAGCAACCACATAAAAGCCTAAACTGTTTCCGAGGATGGAAAGTTTAATCAATTAAGTTTTTTAGTGCAGTATAATGGGTCACATTGTAGATAAATGTCCCTCCTTGAAACCCAACCCAGCCCTACCTAGGCCTACCACCTTTAGTAACTTAAGCCTACTTAAGAGTCTCTCAAGCCTACTCAGCAACCCCACCCAAGCCTAGTGTTCTGAGCATGCAAGTCTCCACCACCAACATTAAAATGGCTAACCCTCAAAAGAGAATAGCTTTGTGCCTCTCGCAAACACCTGCAAATTGACCCCAAGCATCCTCATTGTAGTCTTTATCCCTATAACAACCTAGGAGGATTATTCCCCTCAGAATGACTAAGTTGGGCCTTGAACCCTTGTGGCTAGAAAAAAGAAAACAAATCCCAAAAAGTTGAAAGTCCAAGCTAAGGTCCAATTCCTATAGGCTTTACTATCAACAACTTCGAAGCCACAGCTTAGAAGCCTTGCCATAACCCCTTATGCTCACTTCTTATCTCACCCCTTAGATTTCTTTAGCCTCCAACCTTACCCATACCCCTCCAAGTCCATTCTCTAATGCTCCATGTAGTCTTCTATGCATTCTTCCATACCACCACCACCCGAAGTCCCACCATGGATGCTTTGCTGATCCCCTCCTCTTCTAGGACTAAGAGTAAAAAATGTTACAATCAAGCACCCCTAATTAAATAGCCAGGGATGGTTCTCAGCCAGCTATAGCTCATTAAGGATTAATTCCATTTTTGAAACTGAAGACAACCTTGCACAATCATATCTAGAATTTGATCTGAGACCATGACCCTCACCATGGCTTTTATAAAAATTCGCATCCAGGATATCTCAAATCGTGATTTTATCTGTTTGATTGGGAGAAATTGGGATTGACTTTTCCCTCTTTATTGATATGTCCGGGAATACCATCCTTCTTTGGTTGCCCAACCTTATATCTCTATGTACTACCCTCTCCTTCAAGCAAACTATTGCAATTGAGATTACTCTTAACTCTCGCACTTCTTGGATTGTCAAAGCAGAGTATGCTAATTGCAATCCTTATATCTGACAACCCCTTTGGGCTAACCTCCTTCCCAGCCTTGTAGGTCCCCACCCAACAATTGTAAGAGGTGACTTTAACTGCCCTTTCTTAAGTGAAGTGTGATGATAAGGCCTTTACCTTTACTAGGGTAAAATATTTTCCAACTTTATCAAAACTTTTAACCTACATGACCACAACTTTTTGGCCTTAAGTATACCTTTTGCAACAAGAAAAAAGACAAACCCATATTTGGTTCTATCTTGATTGAATCTTTACAAATTCCAAGAGCATCCTTAAGTTCTCCGATTCCAAAGTCACACATATTACCCGTATAGCCTCTAACCATAGCCCACTCCTTGAACTTTTCAATTTATCCTTTCAATGGCTTCACCATTCCTGCAAATTTGAGGATGTCTAGCTGTCTCTTGTCGAGGTGAGTGATGTTATTTCCAAGCCTTGGTCCACCTATGCCAAGAGGTCCCTACTTTCATTCTCAATCGTACATGCGCCCACACCCTCTGTCATCTCCACTTAGAGTAAGTCAAGGGTAAGCAACCTATTGTTTCTCTAGTCCACCCTTAAGAAGAAAATCAACTTCCTCAAAAATAAAGAGTAGTGACCAAGGCCTAACTAACGAGGAGTTTGATAAGCCTCTTGCTCTTGTAGCTAATTACAATACTTCCTTGGCCATCCTTGAAACATGGTGTTAGTAGAGAACCAAAGTGAGCTTCAACTTGGCAATAGGAATTCCTCCTTTTCTATAAGACGGATGCTTCCTGCTAGCTTTAAACACATTTCCCCTTGGTGAATGAGGCTGGTAATCACATTATAAAACCTTCTAATATCTAAATAACTCTTTTAATGTTCTTCAATCAAAAGTGGCTCAAAACCCACCCTCCCCTCCACTGAAATTCAACTTCCACAACACTAGACCATTCTTATGGCCAATCAGATACTTGAGATGTGTTCCCTTATTTCTCCAAGAAAAATTCTCATAGTTGTGCAATCCCTCCCTCCAAACCATGATGTAAGTGTGGATGGTATCCATGGATTATTTTCATTAAGAATTGTTGGGTATAAAACGCAAAGATTCCATTGCTACAATCAATCTTTTATTTGAGTACTCTATTATTCCCTAATATTGGCATGATGCTACAGTGATCTTTATTCCCAAGGTTGATGATGCATCCTTTCCCAACATTTTGCATTAAATCAGTTTTTATTCTACAACCTACAATTTTCTCAACAAACTAGGTAAATCAAATTAAAAACTACCTTGGGTCCTTAATTGGAATGAGCAAGGAGTCTTTATCCTTAAACAAGGCATTACTATTAATCTCTTGGCCTAAGAGATCTTCCATCATATCGATTCCTCCTCCTCAAGATTCATGGCTACCAATGTTGATATGAAGCATACTTATAACAACATTAAATAGCCCTCTTATACTCCATCACTTTGACTTTCCTAAGCATTTGTTTACATGAGTCTACAGGTGCATTTCTTTTCCTAGACACTCCCTCCTAGCCAATGGTGCTTAGTCAAACTAAATCCCTTGGGTTTAAGACCTCAGCCAAGGTTGTCCATTACACTCTTGCTTCTTTATTCTCAATTATGAACTTTTATCCCTCTTGATCCAATAATACAAACAAGCAAGCAGTCTTAAGCACATTCAGATATCTTCCAATGCCTTGCTTATTCCTCTCCAGTTTTTTGTAGATGATATCATTCTTTTCAACAAGGCTACTTACAAGAATAATTCTCCTCAATCGTAACTATTATTGCACCGTCTCTAGTCAAATGGTTAACTTGAGCAATTACTTAACGTTCAATAATAAGAAAATTGCGAGCAAACGTGAAAAGGATGATTGTCAACAAGCTGCAATTCCGAACAAAATGTACTTAAGGATCCCTATTGTTTGGAATTGGCTCACTTGGAAGGATTTCCAACTCACAATTTCCAAGGTCATGGGCAAAATTGAGCTATAGAAATCTTTCTTTGCGAGTAAACGTGAAAAGGATGATTGTCAACAAGCTGCAATTTCGGACAAAATGTACTTAAGCATCCTCATTGTTTGGAATTGGCTCACTTGGAAGGATTTCCAACTCATAATTTCCAAGGTCAGTGGCAAAATAGAGCTCTAGAAATCTTTCTTTGGCAAGAAAAATCATGCTTGTCAACAATGTTTTGAGCTCTCTACCCATCTATTCTTGAAAGATTGATTCATGGCTTCCTGTTAGGGGTTAACTCACTCTCGATCGTTTCCTCTAGGAGACTATTACTGGGCCTAAGGACTATGGTGGCTTGGGGATCAATCATCTTAGGCCCTGGAGAGAAATTCTTGTGCTTACTTGGTCTAGTTCATTGACAATCCTCCTTATAGGTTAAATATCTCCAAGCCAAATATAACAGCTATGCTGACCCCTTTCAAGATCATATGGGAGATTATTATGTCTAGAAACTCATTGAGACTCAATGGTCCAGCTATCATTAGCAATACCTATTAAATGTTTGATAATGGCAGAAGCATTCATTTAGCAGGGATTGCTGATGCCGGTTTGACCCATCAATAGGTGGTTGGCCTTCATTATTTGTCTATCCCTCAATTAACTCGTATCACTCTCCTAAATAAAATGAGTATCTAGCAAATGCTCTCCCAACACATTTTATCAGCTCACTTTCCTATAGGATCTGTCACCTTGATTGGCTCAGTACCACCTCTAATAGCACCCCTCACCTAACAAAAGTCTAAAATCTCGAAAGCCCTTACAGCTCTCACATACAAAAGTTTAACCATGCATGCCCACTGAAGCTTAGGCTTGAAAATTAAACATCAAACCTAGGTGCACACTTTCCCATAAAGAATCTATCTAAAGAATGCCCACTAAGGATGTCCTTTATTACAAGGGCATTATCCCTTCAAACGCCTGCCATAGGAGATGCCACAACCTTGAAACCTTTGATCATGCAATCTTTAATTGCACTAGACTTTCACTGATTTTTTATTACTTATTTGCTATTTTTGACACTGCTCAATGGCCAAAAACATTTTTCTCATTTGTTATTTCATATGTAAGCTTCCTTCAGACAGGACCACACCAACTTTTGGGCTGCCCATGCTAATATCGTACCTTTCTAGAATTGGAACGATCAAGATGCTAATCCATCAGTCTTTCGTTCTATCATTCCTGATTTATGAGGCTATCCCCATATTGTCCATCAATATCAGCTTAACAATTGGGCCCCATTCACCCAATGGTACCCTAATGTCCCCTGCCTCTCCCGTTGGTGACCTCATCTCCAAGATTAAGGTAGACTTCAATAACTCTATCTTCTAGTGTTATGACGATGATTAAGATTCCTTTTGATAAATTCATCGCCATAGAAGGGCATTCAAATGTCTACTTTCTCTCCTTCCCATGCCAAGCTTCAAGCAACCAAGTTGGCTGTTTCCCTTTTTTCTTCCTTGGTTGACCACCATGTTGGCATATAGCTCAAGGGGGACTATGACATGGTTTCACACCGCTTTCACTCTTTATCAGCTGAAGTTCTACGCAGTTGATAACAACTATGAATAACAACTATGATGCCGAGTGTCAACCCTCCTCACAACTTGAGATTATAATCTTCAATTTTATTTTATGAATATATTTTAGCATTCAGCAGATTTAGCCAAGTGTAAATTTAGATAAATGTCAAGAGTAATCTATCAAGGATGTCTAAATTTATTTTAACAAACGTATTTTGATGGTCATATAATCATATCACAGAAAAAGGGAACTTACAGCTTGTTTTTCTAGGCTATATTTGTTTGTTACTTCCTGAAACAGTGCCAACGCCTGCCCAAAAAATAAACATCAGAATATGAAAGCATAATTAGCGAAATCAAAAGCAAGGGAAATTCTCACTTTTCTGTATTCCGTTTCAAACTGGCGCAAGTCATTTCTCTTTGCTAAAATCTGCACTTCAATCTCCTTAAGCTTCTGAGTTGTATCTTCATATGTCTTCGCACACATGGCCTCAATTGTATAACTGGCAGGCTTGAAAAAGTTATCACCTGAGAAGGAAAGCAAAAACAAATTAACTAAAACAATTCATAGCGGAGGGAATCAGAAAAAAGCAAAACCATCATTAGTACTGACCCCAAACAGTTGGGACAAGGCTAATGATGATTATTATGATGATTAGTGCTGACCATAAACAGCAAAAATATGGGTGCCAGGTTTTAGTTCACAGACTTCACAAGGCTGGAGTCCTTCCAACCTTTTAAAGAAGGCAGCTTCTGGGTCCTTTGCCATTGCTAACTGTACCTCAATATGTTCAAATCATAAGCTCCTAGATCTATATGCTTAAATCAAAGATTACAACAATTGTAAGAAAAAAAAAAAACAGGATTATGCACCGTATTCATCGCGGAATCCATACGATACACTTGGAAATGTAAGAAATACATTCCAGCTGATGTAGCCTTTCCCGTCTTTTCACTGTCTTCCTGTGCACACCAGAAGTAACAGTCATTCATTCTATTAACACCAACCTCAGAAATGTGAACATACCAAGAACTGGTACTCAAATACATTTAACAGAAAGAACAGCAGCAGAGCACATCTGTTGTCAGATGTCAATTTTTTGTATTTTCTGATCATTGTAACAAGAATGGGGAATGACATATAAGATAGGAGCAACAACACTCAAGAGAAGAACAAGAGTTGTTTAAACAGTTATCCACATCCAAGTTAGCAAATGGGACAAGATCAAAAGGAAATGAATACAGAATAACATACCAAAAAACATTCACATGCGGTGACCAAAGCAACAAAAATTGTTAACACAAGAATCTGCATAATCACCTGTAATGCTAGACCATACCCTCCATTTGGCTCTTGTTCAAAGTAAAGAAGCTGGGGTGATGAAAAATAATAAGTTATCAAGCCAACAAAATAAGATTAGTGGATGAAAAAATTGACCCTTTTAATTAACTTACTTTAAATTTACTTTGTGCAAGTGAAGAAACTCTAACAACTATTCCGGATTGTGCTTGCTCCTCATTAATTGTAACACCAAAAAAATGAGCTGATTGTTTCTCAACCTGTAAGAAGAAGTAAGTAATTTAAGAGAAGGTAAAAAAACCATGACTCCTTTACCAAGTTCATTCACCTTTCCACTAAAAGATGTCCCAAGTGGAAGAGGTCTAACTGTGACTGTACCATTTAGAGCTTCTTCAAGAACTGTAGCAGAGACTGATGTCTTTATGGGAACTCCCAGTTTACTGTATCGAAGGGCCAAGATATAAGTTTTCATATACCAATATCATAACTAGCAATATCATATGACCATGCCAATTCACTTGAAACTGGGATAATGAACCTTACTCTGCTCATTAACAACAACAAATAGAATGTGAAAATCTTTTTCCGATCTGAAAGGACAACAATTAAACCTTTTGGAACAAAAATAATAATTTTAGGCTTACCTGAATAATGCAGCAAACACTGTATTGACAGTACCAAGATTTGATAGATCAATCTCCATATCCATAGCATCATGTTCTAAAGCCTGAGTGGAGAAACAACTAAAAATTTTGAAGTGCATAGTTACGTGAGCAATATTTAATAAGCATAAAAATTTTATGGCCGATTTGAAAACATGGTATACTCTTGAGAAGCAATCATTGTTATTTGTGAAATGATGCACAATTCAATGAAATAGGATATATCAAAAATTTAGTATTCTAACAATTCATTACAGTATTGTAGGCTTGCAAATGCTTGGAATCTTATTCTCATTCAATTCAATAAGAAAAATAGATAAATAGTTTTTTTATAATCGTTCATTTGGCTCAAAAAATAACACAATCCATTTAAGTCGTCCAGTTCGGATTTTAGATCAGCCCTAAACTGATCAAACCCTAATTAACACAACCCCCATGTGGGTATATGAAGCACAAACATGACAAGGACACAGGTACAATACTTGACTTAGATATATGAAAACTTTCTAAAAAGACAAGTCACAAGAACAAAAATAATAATAAAATTCACATCTATAATGACACAAGTAATGTTTGTTTTAAACAAACTATACTACGCATAAACCAAAGACAATTCACTTAACAGTTAATAAAAACAACAAATGAAAGATAAGTAATAAAATACTACTTTAATGGTCTAATTTTGCATAGATTTTGTTTAATAAAGCAAAGCCATGCATCACCAAACACTAAACAAGATTGTGTTTTCCTCATATAGAAAGAGAATGGGTTGCAATGTCCACTAGGAGAACAACGTGATGTGGTATCCACATGGTGGAGGACCACCAAAATGTTCTCATAGACAAGTGTTAAAACCAAGCGAGTTTAAGATTAATATAAATTATAAAATTGAGCATAAAATTAGACCCTCAATATACAATTAATATGATACCAATCCATTGGCTTAAGCTTTTGTATTATATGATTGAGTTGGTCTAACTTAGGCCCTCATTTGATGAAACACCTTAACAAATGATATCAAAACTAAGTTTAGCTAAGAAAGAACTAGGTCTAGCTGAATCCAAGTTATTCATGTACGTAGTGCCTCACATGGGTCTTTGGATGTTTCTACCATGATTAAACAAAACTTTTGTGAACTCACATGATGCATCAAGTGGTTTAACAGCACTTGCTGTTCATGATGCTTGATGATATCGATTAGCTTTTGTAGGGTGACTTAGGTTTCATTTGAGCGACTAAGATAGGATATTCGTGGTTTAGTCATCCATGATAGAGTAATTAAAGAACATGGCACTTGGCTCAATCAATCAAAAGACTTTGAAATTAAAGAAGATAATAAAGAACAATTTTAATGACACTCTCACAAAAGGAAAGCTTGTTGAATACAAGTGAGATTAAAATTAGTCCTACATTGAAAATTGAACATAACCAACATAATAAATAATTGAAATATTTTACTCTAATTTAGTTATATTATAATGTAACTATAAATCTATTCTTATGTAATTTTTACATTGATTACGTTATATTACATTTTCTTAATTTATCTTATTTTAGTTTTAATATCTACTTACTTAATATTAAAAAAATAATTTATTATCATTTACTCTTATCTACTTTGATAATTCATAACAATTCCAAATAAGGCTTATCTAAATGTACTCTATCCAATTAGATATTTATTTTTTATATTTCTAAATTATTTTTTCTTAGAATTTTGGTATTAATGTAAGCTAAACCCAAAATTTATCTTTTTGAGTTATTAGATATTTACAAGAGGGCATATGCTTGAATTTAAGCCCACATTTAATACAACTTTCTTAATAAGGAGAATGGATTGTGCTGTATGCTTGTTGATTTGCCAAAATAGAAAGAATAATTGCTATACAAGGAGCAAATCTTTGAATAGGTTAAAGGTTAAACTCAACCCTAAAGAGACTAAATTAGAGATGAGAAAAAAATAATAATTACAACTCTTCAGGTAAAAGAATAAACCAAACAAGTTCATTTTTAATTACATATGTTCAAAAAAGTGTCATATAATATCCAAACAAATGTTCAATTTTATCTAGTGCCAGTCTCTCAAAGTATCTTATAAGGCCACTAAAATATTCAAATGCGTATGAACTTTTTTATTTTGAACATACATAATGGCTTGTCTATGCCCTTCCAAATTTCTAACAGAAAAATGGTGAAGCAAATGAAAAAGTTAATGCTTTTTAAATATTTGCACTTTGAATATTTTGCAATGATAATTTTTTATTTTAAATAGTCATTTATATATTAAAACAATAAATTTTCAATCTTCTTTAACAACTTAATAAGAATCTCCTTTTTATCAGACCAAGAAATCACTAAAACATGTTTAGAGCCATTAGAGGTCAAGCACTACCATGTTGATCCCATGCTCAGTTGAAATAAACTAGAGGATTGCATTAGGTAATAAACAACCAATGCAAACCTTGTTCAAATGTGATGTAGATTCTCATAAAATTGCATTAATATTTGGGCATCCCTAGAGAACAAGAGGTGTACTACTTGAAAAGAGTGACAAGTGAAAAAGGAATTGTTCATCAAAGTTAGGTGCAATGTTTAATGACCAAGAGTTTTAACATCTTGGATAGGCATGGATAAAGGAGCTAGTTCATGACATTAAAATTAGGATAAGATCATGATATATAAGTACAAATACAAAGAAACTTTGGAAACATTAAAAAAAAAAGCAATTTATATATTCAAGCTATTAAGAAAAACTATAATGGAGCTGTAACATGCATACGTACTTAAAAAGGATAGACTAAAGTTTTCATGGATTATAATTGAATGCCACCAAGGATCATTTTAAATCCTTATCATTTTATATAAGTTACAGGTGTTTTTATCAGTCAAATTTAAAAGATAATTCTATTGTTTATATTATTGATGTTTTCAATAATCAAATTCAAGTAGTCACATGTTATATATTTTTAACTACTAACTTTGTACTAGTTGATAAAACCAAAGAAAGGGTTAAAATGAAATTAAAGTTATGGAGAACAACCTTGGATTCTAAATAGTTTCTCCTTATAATCTTAATACATGGAATATCAATTTTGTCAAGGAGTACAAATAGGATGGAGATTAACAGTGATAATAAAAAAATCTAAGTATAACATATTTCATTACTTGGATCTACTCTCCAAAATGATAAAAAATTAATGATAATATAATAATATAATCCAAATAGATTAGATGAAATGAAAAGATGCTTCTATTGTTGGGTAACAAGGTAACATGATAATAGCCTTTAATTTATATCAGCTTTAGACAAGATAATTCAAAAAGATAGGGTCAAAACACTGGACCATGGACATGCCCATCCTTGGAGCTTTTTTTTCAATATAGAAATAGAGAACGATATAGGGCTGATTTTGAAAGCAAATTCTTTATGTATAGCAAGGAAAAAAGAGTACAAATACACTTAACAAGCATAACATAAACTTAAAGGGCCCTTTGACATTGTATGACTGCTACAATATTCAAAGTGTTTCGTGAAACTTTGGTAGAAGGGTGCCATCAAGATACATGTTTAAAAAATTATTAGTTCTAAATATTTGGCTATGACATATATCCACTAAAGGTGAATGGTCAAAATTGGGCAATTCATAATTTCAAGCACTAAATGTTTATCAAATTTACAAAGATTATAAACTACGTATTTCTTAAAAAGGAGGAAGGACTTGATTGCAATTCCATATACAAGATGAAGTTGGGGTATTGATATTGAACATATATGCTAATTTTGTAAGAATTGCTAGGTATTTCCCCATCATAAGATGAAAAAAAATTAGGTTAATGAAAAAAGTTGTACGATTGTGTATTCCCAAGAAAATCACCACGGTAATGAACAATAGTCATTCAGATATTAAATTATTTATAGCTCTTCACTCGCAAAGAAATACACGTATCCCTCCAACTCAAAGTTTTAAAAAAACTTTTTGAAAAGATACTGATAAAAGAAGAGAATCTACTTAACAATTGCAGATAAGAAGAACTTATAATGCTAGAACTTCTTTACTAGCATTTCTAGCTGTTACCAAAATCCTAACTCCATTCATGGTAAAGCTAAGACATGCATACACACCCACTTAAATGCATCCATATAGATATGCACACACCCACAATCACATGCACTCAAACGCACACACCTGTAGACACCCACATGCATGCCCATACAGGCAATCATTACACACACGCACCCACATGGTCACTCGTCCACATACACACACAACTAGGAATTTTAGCATTGACCATATCAAATAAGAGGCAATGAATTTCACTAGCCACTAGAAATTTACTTAAAAAATAAATTAGTTGATATAATGGCTGATATAAGCTAAAACTAATGCATATTTCCAATAGCACAGGTATAAACCAACGAGCTAGGATTCATTTCGAAGACTACTAACGAGAACCTTTTTTGCCACCAATGAAAACAAAATTCGCCTGCCATCAAAAATGTAAATTTAACAAAGTAATATGGAAACATGCCGTTGCAGACAAGTAAATAGGATGAGATACAATAGTACCAACATAATTCAAGCAATATTTAATATTACTTATATTTCATTGTTTCAAGATTAACTTTCCATTTCCCTGTAATACATAGCCCAAAGATGTCTTAAAAGCATAAATAAAATCTCAAGAAAAATTCAAAATTATGAAAAAAACAAATCAGAGAACAGAAACTACTCCAAATACGGAATAAATCCCAGTAAACGTCGTAAAGTATAAATTAGTGGACATAGTCCCACAAATTGCTGAAAGAAGACAGAATAAAAAGGCATTCACCTCAAAGCCTGCAGTATCATAATGCCTCCTTTTTTCTGGATCAGATAAGATGCTATATGAATAAGCAACTTCCTTGAAAAGCTCTGAAGCTTCAGGATTACTAGCATTTTTATCAGGGTGGTACCTATAATACAAATCATTATTATGGTTACTAAGAATTTCAAACACATTTTTTTGGTACTGATAGTCTCAGTAGAACACTTTTCCACATGAGGAGCAAACAAAATGTTCAAAGCAAACAGCTGCAAAACTGTTAAATATCTTTCGTTCAGAAAGAGTTAAATATCTAAAAACAATATGATAGCAGAGATGCACATTAAAATAGATTTGACAGCAAGGTGGCACACCAAGTAGTAATACAAATAATTAAAGGAGATATCATCACATCAATTCACAGTAAATGTCAGATCCTTCAATTGTTCTTTCAGAGGGGTCACTTGATTGCCAAAGAAAAAATTTGCAATCCTTTTTCAGATTTGCATTTTGGTATTGACTTTAGATAATCTACATTGACAAAGTACCTACCTACTCTATAAAGCACAAGCTTCACCCCACTATGGGTAATAAGTGGCCACCATTGCAAAATACCAAAAGGGATGGTTGCACCATCTCCAAATCAAAAGTGATGTGCACTCTACTTGCATATAGTACTCTACTTTTAAGTACATTTTAAACATAGCATTTTTTTCACAATTCCCAAAACTTCAACATGATGAGATGTATTGGGCATACAAAATTAAAAAAAACAAATAGATGAACTCCTTAAAAAAGGATTTCTAAAAGAAAGTTTAAGTACTTACATTGTCCCTGCACTATTGACAGTGAAGAATGATGGAAGGTAGAGGACATGTGTTAACATTAGAGCTATCAATAAAATTATCAATTACAGATTTCTCAAATCTGAACTAGATGACACGTTGGACTTAGTATCTAGGTCGAACTCTTTCACAAAATAGATCTTACAAATAATTACCATCAAATAAGAATTAAACTAACAGACAAATAGAAGCCAGCTTTCAAAAAGCCAAATGGGCTTTACACATAGCTTATTATGCCTTTTAGCTTGTCAAATACACCCAGCACTTTCATGCGTTTGATGAATGCAAGAATGACATCTTGATTTATAGTCCTAATATGAGTGCACATCTAGAAAAACTTAGACTAGTCATGGAGTTATCAAGGAAAGGCTTTTTGTGAATTTAAATAAAAGCTTCATTATACAACAAGACATGAGCTTTTTATGATTCATTGTGTTAGCTACTAGCCTCCAACCTGTTCCAATGAAAGATTAAATCAATAGTTGTGTAGAACATCCCAAATGCAATAATCTATGTCACATGAGTATGGAATTCTTGCAACATCCATACCATCTCATCAACATCATACCATCATGTTCTATGAGACTAGCATTGAATTTATCTCATATGGGACAGATCAAAACATTAGACAAAGTCTCAAGTCCCAAAACAAGCTTGGTAAGATTGTGGATTTTTTTTGTGAAGGCCTCAAAGCATATTTACTTTTGACAATATTTTCAAGTTATTATAATACCACCTAATAATATAAAGGAAAAATGTTTGCCCATATTAATCTCTTTTTCTTTGAACATGACACTCATCTAAAGTGATTGTATAAAATTAAAGTCAATAACAAATGTTATTATTGAATCCTCTAGAAAATATTAGCAATAAATTTCACCTTTCCTTGTCAAGAATTGCATATGCTAAAACTATTTCGCAACTTTGACTGCCAATAATGATTGATTTGGCAAAAAGATCATCATCAAAGAATTGCCATCTTCACTACGTCATTTCATTTTGTAATGTAACACAGGCATCATCACTTTGTTCAAAACTAATGTTGAATGCTTGTTACAGAAACAATAGAAATCATGATTAGTTCACTTGATGAGGATGTTAAAGGTCCTGCTTATATGTTCACTAATTCCTAGGAAGTAAATGTTGCATATTAGCTTTGATTTGTGGAGCTGACATACCAATTTTGTTTGAATCCCCTTCAGAACATCTGCTCGTGAAATGGATGCTTCATCCTCCAGAACAAATGAACTATTTGTTGTAGGCTACGGTGGCTTTTTAAGAATTTTTTACCACTTCTGGTCTATTGTAAAGAAACTGAATTTAATAAAAATTAAGTTCACTTGGTATGCACAAGATTCCTCTTTGGAAGTTCTAGAAAAAATTGATAATTATGGAGCATAGTTTGGTTTGATGCTATTTTTTATAACAAAATATTCTAAATGTTTAAAAAATAAGTCAATTTCAAAACCATTCTCATGAAAGTGCATAGTATAATTGAAGTCCACGAAGAGTCGTGGAATTTATCCAAGTGGTGGCATTTCCTAAGTTCCACAATTATGAGGTCATAATCATCTACAATGACTAAAAAAATCTGCAAAGTTCATAAGTGCTTTCCAAAGTTGAACCATATGGAATACCATAGATCAAACACTGAGAAAACAAAATGAAATGCAACCAATAATATCATGCAAACATGCAAGGGGTGTTTAGGACTGCATCAGCCAAACGTACGAAAGTCCAAAAGTGTATAGAACTTGAGAAAACATTTTTAAGAGACATGAAACTCTATTTTCCCATTGCAATCTATCATGAACCTAAAAATGGAAGGAGCCTAAATGCGTATAAATTGGAATCCTCAAAATCCCAATTGACCAACTTTAGATCAATAAGCACAATAAGGCAAGTAAATCCTACCACTGATACTAGACTACGGGTCAACTCACTGCTTCTATACCCAAGCCCAAGAACAACCATCTCATCTGACAACAACTGTCCTAAGATACTTAACCAAACAAGTACTTGTGTGGAGCTTATCGGCTCAGAATTGATGCCTTCTCGAAGTATCGCAACAACAGCCAAACCTCTTACAACAAAGAATTATACCAACAAAAGCCCCAATAGCCATATGAATGAAAACCAATAATAAAGTGTTTGGAAAGATGTAACTCGTTGTAATCTCTATTGTATATCAAAGATCTTCCGTTGGAGTTTTTCATACAAAACTTCGTGTTATTATTTGTCTTTTTTATTGTTCTTCCATTGGTCATTGTATAGCTTACTAGATGAGAGACAAAAGATAGAATCATAAAGAAGCAATTCGGATAGTCATTTTTATAAATTTCAAAGGCTTCATGGACAAGCTCCCCATTTGTTATTAAAAATGTAAATCCAATGAGGCTAAAGGAATGGTTGGACCCACATGACTAATTTACAAAACCTTACCCTACAATTCTGTACTAGATTATTTCCATGACAAACCCAAGGCCACTAAAAACATCTTTACTATTGCACAAAGACCAGCCTTTTCAATAAATCATCTTCATGATAAAAACATCAATACTATCAAAGACAATAAAAACAAACCATATCTATGAAAGATGAACAAGACAATCCAATCTAGAAATTAATGATAGTTGAATTTTTTTGTGAGACTTATCAAGCATTCAAATCAAATCATAAATAAAAAAAAACAATAAATTCAAGTGTACACTAGTACAAAGAAAATGTTAGTGGAGTATTCAAAAAAGTTTGATGTGAATCCATACATAAGAGATATTCAACAAAAAATTCTTGTACAAAACAGTTGTAGATGATCATGCATCACTTGCATCCACATTTTAGAAGGCACCATTACAAAAAGTTAACAACCAACTACTCGCATATTATTACACAAGTAGTAAACAAAAGTGAATGGCAAAAGGTGCAATCACCCTTATAGTCAACCAATCTGAAGGAAGAGGATATGATCAAGTTTCAAGCATGTCACCTAATTATATAAGATTAGCCTTATGTCTTGTATGCTATGGTAGTCATCATTATAGTTAGGCCTATAGTAACATCGGGGTGGACTTATTAATCATGTGCTGATCGTGTAATAACAATTATGTGATTAAGATTTAATTAAGATCCTTGTATATAACATCTCCTGTAGGAAAACCTAGTAAAAGAGATAAAAGAGACTGAATATTGTTTCTTTTATAGAAAGAATAGAAGATATTAATTGAGAGTTTGAGGGTGAAGAGGCCGATTATGACTAAATCATGTAAAATCCTATCTTTTCTACAATCTTTTGCTTCTTGATGATTGTGTTTCCTCCAAACAATTTGCATGCATTACAATGAAGATTTTTTCTTCTTCAACAAGTGGCATCTAAGCTATGGTTCATTGATCTCAACACAGCAACATCCGCATTTTGAACTCAAAGAGGTTGCACAAATTTGTCTAAGATTGTTGCATGGGGGTGGCAAATTTTTTCAAGAGGAGACAATAAAATTTGGGAGATGCAGCAACAACAACAATGGTCAAATCTAAAGCTCAGGGAGTTTTCACAGCTTGGGAAGGAAACAAAATTGCATTACGAAAGCATGAAATAGATGCCAGCAGAGCTCATCAATCAAAGCAACTTCCTGCTAAAAAAAGTTGCAGGTTTGTCAATAGAGGCATGAAAATCAACTCTATCGAAGAAAAGGAGGTGGAATTCAATAGCGTTGATTTTGTTCCTAGGTATTTCAAGGTTTTTAAAATAATGACGGTCAGATCGTGAAATTCTGCTCAGATTTTCAGTTTGTGCCAAAAAGCGAGCTTTTAGTTGCAATTTTAATTGAATCAAGATTTATTGAGATTGTTGTTGACAATGGAAATTGTTGCACAAGTTAAGCACAAAACTTGGTGATAAAGTGTTTAATCTTCTATATGGAGCCCTTTAGAATTTCCAATGACATCTTGTTTTGATAACAAGTGGAAAACATCTTTACAACAGACAAACTAATCAAGGTTTTTAAAAATAAATCAGAAACAACAATAACAATTACATCAAACATTCAAAGAACTACAAGAGCTTGCAAATAATACCATATAACTATTTCTTGCTAAAGATACACATTGAGATGTCATTAGGACAATGAATTTGCAAAAGATATAAGAAAAAATGAAGTCTACTATCAATCCAAATCACTAGCAAATCTTTTGTTTTTAAAGAAATAATTATATGGATTGAGTATGAGAAATGGAGAAAACATGAATACATATTTGAATTATTGATTAAGGTGTAACACCCAAAGCTTACGAGGAATGAAAATTAGGTGTTGTTGAAAGAAAAAAACTTGTTAGACAATGAACAACTTATGTGCAAAACTTCTAGAAATAGTAGAAATTGATTCTCATATTGGCTACTAAAAGGAAACCCTTGACCTTTATATAAAATACCATGAAATTAAGATATAAAAATGTCTTTTAAAAAAAACCAGTTTGGATCTCCTGAAAACTCCATAATTAAACATACTATAATAAAAGTAATATTATGATGGATGACCAAGAAAAAAAACCCTTTAAGAAAGATAAAATCTACTTAGATTAGGATGGAACAACTGAAGAAGATAATATATCGACATAATACGACCGAAATGTAAACAATGTCCAAACTTGGTGTGAAGATCGCGAAGAAATATAGGTCATTTGATCATAGTGTCATCATATTATTGTTTGGGAGGAATACTTTCGTGTTGGATGAAATGATTGTTGCTTTGCTAATGAATGAGTCTAGTTAAAATAATAGTGACAAGGGGCATGAGATAAGAGTAATTTTTAAGTTGTTGAGAGTGGTGGTCAAAATAGATGTAGAACAAGGGAGAAGCATAGTGCATCAACAAAAAACAAGAGATGTTCCAAATCAAAAGATCATAAGAGGACGTGCTTTATGATGAGAAAAGCTATATAATGAAGGATTGTATATGGTGTAAGGAATTATTTAGATTGAAAAATAAAAAAAGAGAGAAAGAATCATCAAATATTATAGTTGCTCTATAAGATGGTGATGATAGGAGTTATAAATTGATGTGATGTATGATGGATAGTGTTACCACCATAAAATTTCTCGATTTGGGCCATAGATTAGCCAATGACCTGTAAAAGGAATGTTATGTAATGTCAATCTTGCATGATCACATCACTCAAATGATGAGAAGTAAATCAAATACCTGAAAGTAGCAAGTAATTTCTAACTCTTTTAGCACCCAATATTGTTTTCCATTTATACTCCAATTCCTTCATGATACAACACCCTATTCCCCTTGATCATAGCACTTGTAAAGAAGAATGGGTCTACCCAACTTTTTGCACAATAAATAAAATGTCATGCTCTTGAAACTTTCTTTCCATTTTCAGCAGGTAGGTCTAATGATGGAAATCGAGAATCTTGGAAAATAAACAATGAATGGCGTGGATTCAGTTGAAACTACAAGGTACGATTGAAACAATTACAAGAACCAGGAGGTTTTAGTACCCTGATTGGCATGATGAAGTGCAGCAATGTTGCAATGCGGTAGTGACTGCATGCAGGATCTAAGATTAGTTTGGCAACCTAAAACTTCAAAAGTCTTGAGGATAGAGGTCTTATCATATACGAAGATGTGCATGTAGTCCTGACAATATAATTCCATGAGGACAATAAGCATGCTAAATTACAACACTAATTCTCAATGCCACCTTGGAACATGTTTGATGTTCAATGAGGCATTATCAGTTCAAATTTGCAAATGACTTCAAATGCTATTTAACAAGCTCAACACTGCTTAGCACGACATTGGCGTTTAAGTCGTTCAAACCAGTACTTACGATTCAAAGGAAAAACATGCAATTTTTAAAAAACCTTCTACCCTCAAATCTATCGCCCACTGTGTCACAGCTTAAAGAATCGCAATTCTGTGAGTTGACTTCATCAGAAGAGAGCACTCCCAACACAATGGGAGCGATTCAAACTCCGGAGAAAGTCAGAAATAAAACATCGCTAATACAAAAAACCTACATTTGTGAGGGTCTTACTTAAGTGCGAGCTTTCTGTACGCAGACTTGATCTCCTGATCCGACGAATCTCTCGAAACGCTGAGTACCTCATACGGATCTCGCCGGACCGCAGGCGCGGAAGGACCCTCCATTTTTGCCGACGCCATCGCCTTCCCTCGCACCCCCTACAAATTCACTCGCCCAGACGATCCTCTTCCACCCCAGCTTCCTACCCTTGAAAAGAACTTTGCGAAGGCAAATCCTTCAAAAAAACAAAACATCACAAAATCTGAAGCGATCCTGCGTCTCCATTCGAGAGTAAACCTTCTTGGAGGAAACCAACGGAATAAACGAAACGAATAAAGAAAATCTTTGAAATCTCTCCGCCAAAAAGGTTGGACCGACGTCGATAATGGAATTGTTCCGGAGGGGTCAAGGGGAAAGGGAAGGCGTCTTGAGCTCCAACGGGAGCTGCCCTTTTCTTCTCCGCTCCCTCGAATCGAAGACGACGACCCTCATGGAAAGTCCAATTACCGCCAGTGGCTAATAATTCCATGCCCCAAAAACTCCCTACGCTCGATTTTATTGCCACATTTGCCCAAAAAGACCTTTCCCCGCAGCTTGGAAACAAATGGCAAGTCAATAATTTATCCGAATTTATAATTGATGAAAATAAATATGATAAGATATTTTTAAAATATTTTCATGTTTAAATTGTAAATCTTTATAATGGTTCACAATTTATCATAATAATGTATATCTTTAAAATTTTATTAAATAATTGTTTTGATTTTGATATTAAATCTGTTTTTTTGTTTATAGACTTTCATTTTTTTTCTTGATTTTTCTTGGTAATTATTTAAAAAAATAAAATACTTTTCTAGAAAACTATCATATAATATACTTATTTAATAATACATGATTATGACTGAAATGTATTTTATGACATTAAAAATAATGAATTAAATTCAAAATCATCATACGAAATAATTGGCGATATTTTTTGTTATTCTCTTTTTCTACTTGCTTCTTTTAAAGGTGTATAATGCCAAATAAAGAAGAAATCAAGATAAATCATTCTTGCTTTTGAATTTGGTTGGGATATATGATTTTATTATTTATTTAATAGATTTAATATTGAAGGAAAATAACACTTACCTTTATTAAAGAAAAATATAAAATGAGCAATTAGGTAAAGAAAAATAGGAATATAAAGTAGCACAATGAGATATTTTTTAAATATTCAATCATAGGATTATTTGTAAATATTATTTTAAATGTATATGTGAAACTCAAAAATAATGTATTCTATTTAGCAATAACAAGAGTATGCAACCATGGTGTAAACATGTGATTATAAGCAATAAAGTATAACAAAAAAAATTTAAGAAACTAACTATCATTAACAAAATATAAAAAAAACTTTGTGTCATTTAATTATAATTAATGAATCTATTTTAAATTTTTATGTGATATATGAGTATAAATGGTATATTATTTTAATTGCAAATCATTTGTTAATATAATTGTGTGACATTTAAGACAAATTAATTTGTGATAATAATCACAAGGATAAAAAAAATAAAAACAAAATAAGAAAAAGAAGAACAGGTTTGATGAAGAAAATATAGAAGTTCTAAACAAAAAAAGGGGAGATTATCCAAACTGGCAAAATACTAGCTAGAATAGCTTATTTTGGATCTAAGCCAAAATGAGACTCTTTTTTTGCTTATTTATCTGTGGAATAATATATTTCTAAATAGTTAAATTTGTTGAATAAAAAAACTTTCCTTTATGCCAAAATCTCTTAAGAGATGAAAAATTATAAAAAACTAAAAATTATATTATTATACAAAAGATTAATGGGTATAAAAGTTTGAAATATATTACTACTTTATTTTAAATTTTTATATATTTATTATTATTATAATAATCTTGTATATATTTATCCAAATATTATAATATTTTATATATATTTGTATTTATTTATCACTGAATAAGTGTTTGTTGGATCATGTTTATTTAAATATAATACTTTCAGTTCAAAGAAAGACACTTTATAAAACTACTGAGATAAAGTAAAAGTTATCACAAAATGATTTTAAAAATGTTACAATTGTTACCAAATGTGTAATTTTTAAGTTTTTTTTATTTGAGAAAAATGATATGTAAAAGAATTATAACTATTGATATTATATGAAAATATGTCTTTAAAAGAAATGTAAAAAAATTTTATGTTATTATAAAAGATACTTTTATTACTTGAATTCAAATTGATAAATGTTTGTCACTATTATTATTTTGATAACAATAAATAATAATTTTGTATGTTTTTTAAAATATTAAAAAAATAAATAAATAGATGTCGTGAAACCAAAATTAATAGAAAAAGGTAAATAGATGTCATGAAACCAAAATTAAATGACTGCCCACATGATACCAAAGTAATATCATTATTTTTGTGATAAAAACATGTGCTTTATTTGACAATTAAAGGCTATTTACATGTTAAGATTATAATAATATAAAATAATTAATCTTAAATACTATATGGAGACATTACACTTTAGCTGAATGATGGATGGGATTGTTATTAGATAAGATATTCATTAAGTAAGGAATAATTCTTAATAGGCTTCTAGATGATGGGACATAGAGATAGAATCTCATATTCTTAAAAATATGAATAATACTCTATCGCATGAATAGAAAAGAAAGTTAGAATAAGATTTATATTTTTATTATGTAAGTACATTAGTATACTTGAATTTTATAATGAATTTATTAAGGTGATAATATATAGTACAACTCTAACTACTTTGAATGATAACAAACCTCTAAATATATTATTTGTCAACTAATTATGTAATTTGAAAACCTATAATGATTTAATGTGATGATATTCAAAGTATTTGTCCAAAGAAATATACTTATGATATCTAATGTATGACATATAGTAAGATGCTAATTATGTTAAGAAAAAATATTAGTCACTATATTAGATCATTAAAAAAATCCTTTCTTTATCAACATAATCATTTGAATATTTATGATCCTATTAACATCATATTCTTTTGATGTCAGTATATTATGTTTGCCTTCTTATTTAATGTTATTATATACTAATTAATATTAATATGTAATATTATTAATATTTTCATAGTCAAAATCTTATATTGAGCTTATTATAAACTCATATGTAGATATCATTTATAAATCAACATTATTATAATAGGGATCACTCAAGCAACAACTTTATATAAATATATCTATATACATTAATATTTTTTATTTTTTTGAAAGAGATGTATCATTATATCAAAAGTAGCAATGCCACACAGGTTTTACAGTAAGATCCTCAAGGGGGATCAAATAAAAAATCAGACAGCATAAGTTTGAGGAGAGGCTGGGGAAGAGATTCCCCAGGAACCCAAACAAACTCATGAAGACAAGCATCGCGAGCAACCCAGTCAGTCGGCTCGTTCCCCTCCCTGAGGATGTGAGAAAACTGGAGAGCCTCCATATCCTTAACATACTGAAGAGTAACAGCTAACACGCCCTCCCCATTGGGGTTGTTAACCATATCCCGGGCCACCTGAAGTGCCATCATCGAATCAGACTGGATCTTCACGGCGCGATACTGGGGAAGGGATCCCCTAAGAAGGTTGAATGCTAAAAGATTGGCTTGGACCTCCATCATGTCAGCTGCTACTGAAAACATCCTCTTGCCCGCCACCATAAGAGGTCTACCTAAGCAATCTCTCACAACAACACCAAGTCCAGCTATGGAGTCGCCAACCGCCGCATCACAATTGACTTTAATCCATCCTGTTGGGGGGGAAGCCAACCATGCGTAACAAGCAAATTCGAAGACCTGCCAGGATTCCCGCTGGACAGAGATGAGTAGACGAGATGCTTCCTGAGAGCCGTGCTTGTAGTTTTACACTAATGATGTTAAATATGATTCAAATTATAATGTTATGAATATCATATATTTAACAATAATATATTTAAAATATTTTAATAATATATATAAATATTAATGTATACAATAATATCAAGTCAAATATATATTTATAATAATTTTGATATGTTAATTATTTTAAAATTTTTAATAATAGATTTAAATATTAAAAAAAAGTAAGAGGAATATAGTTATAAGATAGTTATGTCACGAGATAAACATTATTTAAATTGACTTATCTAAATTAGTTAATTTTATTAAAAAAAACTAAATAATATTTTTGGATGAAAGCTAAATTTTGAATAAGAAGATTATTTTTTATTTGAAATATTTCTAATTAAAAGAATTAGTGCATATGTTGTTGCAAAATGGATTAAATATAAAAAAGAGTATTAAAACCAAAATTTCAAATTTAATATATTTAAACATAAATATAATTAAAAATAAAAGAAAATTTTGCTATACCAATTCAATTAGGATTATAGCGTTTACCCTCAACCAAGGCACGCTTGCCCTAGCGGAGCACTTCAAAATTGCCCTCATCCATTTTTCAGAGCGAAAACATGGAGTTTCCCGTCCCGACCATCTCTGGCATAGGCAGTTATTCGTAGCAGCGAGGGAAGAGCTGCTGCCTTGTGATCGACCACGCCCACCTTCATAAACAGAGGCACAGGGAAGACGAGCATACGGAGGTAGGGCAAGGATAGAGTGAGAACGAAGCGAAATGCTGTCACCGAAGGAGCCTTCACCTGATTCGCGCTCTGCGCGGCGCATTCCCATCAGGTAACGTTTGACTTCATATTCCGGTTGATCGTTGTTTCTCATTTTTTACCCTATTCGGTGCAAATCCTCGTTAAAGCTTTTTCATAAGTTTTATGAAAGGTCAGTTAAGCTAGAAACGGCTTAAACCTTGATGGATGGGATATTTTGGAGTAGTTGCGAAGAATACTATGAACGTAGGTATAAGTCGTAATTTTTGAACAACTTATCCTGGTTTGGGGACGCAATACGTATGCAACTTGTGCTAGATTTTCTGGTTCCTAAGAAACTAGAGGGAGACAATGGAAATGGATCCACATCGGGTTGAAATAATCGTCACAATATTTGGTTTAAATCGAGGGTTCCACTTATCTAGGCCGAAGATTTGGTTAGCTATTGTCCAAGGTCTCCCACGCCACATAACACCTCTGGCAGATATTTTGTGGAAGCGAAGGAGAAAATAGTTATATCTCAACGTCACCACTCAAAAACCATCAAAGTGACCCCACCACCAGTGAAGCTCTAACTCACTCCAAAGAAAAGAGCCATGACTGTCTTATGACCGCCTAAAAAAGTTACCCCCATCATTGATAAACGAGTAGTCTTGAGAAACTATTTTGGAGATGTTCATGTCCCAAAACGTGGCTCTATAGGTCGCCCATCAAGGGGCTAGCCCCCTGCATCTTGTAAACCGTCAACCTTGAGTCTCGTCGTCATTCCCTCTTGTCATGGTTTGAGCGAAAGTCAATGAATCCAAATGTCGAGCCTGCTGTGTACTGCCCTCAACTTCAGACAATTTAAGATTGATAGGGTCATGACAAAGATTTAGATTAATATCCATACATTGCAGGTTCTCCCCAATCAGATTCACGCTCTCTTGAGCGGCATTATCCTCTCTCATAACTTCCTTAACTAGAGTGTATCATAAGAAGGTTCCCCTGCCATTTTTCTGCTAGACAACTCCATTGCATCCATATACGAGATGCCCCGTCAGCTGTGAGGCAGGGCACTCGCTAGGCATGAGCATTGACCAAGAAGTTTGGCTCATGGTGCCACCACATTGCTAAGAATTGCTGGCAAGCTGGGAGCCCACCCTTCCACCTTTGCTCTTCTCTAGTGTTATAGTACTTTGAAACACTAGCCAAGCTGAAAAGCCTAGCAGCTATGTTCTTATTATTGTAAATTCTTAATTAGTTTGTTTTTTTAAGAAGATTTTATGCATAGATTCCATTCCATCTCTAAAACCTGCAGTAAAACTGTACTCTTTTGGAGTTTTTATCTTTTGAACTTTTGTCCTAACAAATATGTTCCAAACGACATGAAATTTCAAAGGTTTATGGTTCAACAGCTCCCCTATGACTTTGATATTCTATGTTTTCTCTATTGACCATCTAAATGGGAGTTTTCATCACTTAAATCAGAAACTTTCTGGATTATGTGTTTAATATCTAGAGTTTGTTGCTTGCACTAAAGACCTTATGGGAGGAGTTAGAACCCTTATAGAGAACAAATATTCATGTTTAATGGTTTTTTTCACCTTTTCTTGAAATTTTCTCTTTATTTTTGCCTGATTGGAGACAAGGTTAGGAGATTTTCCTATTTCCCTGGATTGCTTCTGCTAAAATTCCTGTTTAATGGTTTGATTGAGGTTATCCCCTTTGCCCTTTGAGTTGTCCTACATCAATAAGAACATATAATTAATCCAAAAATTAATCAATTGGACATTTGAGTTAGGCACCAAAAAGCAACCAGCTCATGTTTGAATCTGGTCACAGTTCTTCTAACAGTATGGTTCTTACATATGTAACTTTATGGATGTCACATTGCTGTTTGCAAACTTTTGCTCTTGGATAAACCCTCGAAATGCTGACTCTTGTTTGTTGGTTGCTTGCATGAGCCCCTGAAAAATAGTGAACATCTTCTTTCATTAGATTTTTAATCTGATTGGCAAAATTATGGTCTTATTAATACTCTTGATCTTAACATCTTTTAGCTGTGAGGTGCCTATTTAAATTCAGCAGACAATAAAAGGGATTAGACAATCTTTTATAAGGTGGGGAAAAATTAATGGCTGGTGTTAAATGTTATTGACTTTGGATTTCTTGTTCATAAATTAATTTGTGTGGTACCCTTTTTGAAACTATGTTGTTGCTAAAATTGGGAACTACATAAGAGTAAGTTTGGCTTGTATGATCTAGAATGCTTTTATTTGTGTTGGTTATCAATTTTTTTTCTCCCCTCTGTTCCTCTTGCAGGCAAACACCTTTGCAAATAATACATATAATTGGAAATTTCATGAGAATATGGTCTGTTTATTCTCTATACCATCACCTTTCACAGAGAGGAGATTCTGTTATACTCTTTATGTTCTGTTGTTTGGTTCCAGCTTCTCTCATATTTTTGTTTTTGCAAAAGCCTTGGAAGGGAAGACCCTTGCCTAATTCACAGGTCCGTGCAGCTTTCTTTGATGCAATTTTTTTGTAAAATTTTTTATGAAAAAATGTTTATCGCTTTTCCATTTTGAAAAACATGGTTTCTAAAGAAGCGTTGTCCTTCAGGTTGCACCTACAATAATCAATGGTGCAATAATGGCGTTATTTTTAATCTTGTGGGGCCGAGGTCTTTTGTCTTGTGGACCACTTGTGTAAGTACTTGATAATATTTACAGCACCGTGCCTTTGAATGGAGTTACATGTCTTTGGGTTATGTAAAGTAAAAAAATAATTTAACTTCATAAATTTGCTTTACATTCTACTTTTGAAAATCTTGCTTGCTTTCTAGCTTTTATGATCGATGCATCATGTTTAATTCATTATAGTTGGTTGTTCTACTATTGTATGTTAAAAATGATTATCACTTTCAATTTCGTATTCAGTCGTTTCTTCTATTTTATACTTGGATAAATCGACTAAGTCCCTTCTCTTATTGTGGAATCTGTTATTGTATGCTTTTAAATGTCAAAGAGTCTATAAGCCCATTTTCTTTGAGCTTATTCATAGTTGAAACTACTCTAACCTTTTGAGGGATATATTGATGGGTATCATTTTTAGCATCTTAATATTAGAACAACTAATTTGAATCTGTATAAAGAAAACAATAGTTTTACAACAACAGCAACAAGAAGCTTTGATTATAATTGTTGCTAGAATATTTTGGTACCATTGCATTCTATCCGATAATACTTCTTTAATAGTGATTTTATTATAATAAATATGTCGGCATAATTATGTGGTGAATTGAATTCTTTTCTTAATTTATATTAATAGTTTGTAATAACTTTATTTTAAATACCCAAGTATGGTTCTTTATTAGAAATGGTGTCTTGTGGGAGCATGGTAATTGATGTTATCTTTTAGAACTAGGATTTAAATAATTGGGTATATAGGTTATTGGTGTTAGCAGAATATAAGGCTCACATGGGGTTAATTTGATATTTGATTCAATTTTTGCAAGATAGGATTTAGCTTGAAACTCAATTGTGCTCATGCCTAAGTAAACGTTAGCCTAAATTTATAGTAGGATTAAAATTATCTGAAATTAACAAAATTCACTAATTAAGTTTATATGCAAATGGTAAAACACAAGTTTTTTAGATTTGATTCCATCAAACAAAGACTCATTCATTTGCTTATGGAAAATACTTTGCTTTTCAATCTTAAAAGCATTAGAAATTCACCAAATAATTTTCATAAGTTTTTATTTGTTACTTAAATAAAATACCTTTTTGAAGGTCTTCCTTGTAAAGCAATTTTTTTAAAAGCTCATTTCTAATCCTAAGAATAGAGCCATATTTAGAATCACTGAAACGGTTTAATCGATTAATCTTACAAATTGATTGAACAATAAGCATCTCTTGGAGATCTTGAAATGAATATTTGTTTGTCTAATTATGAGAAGGTTGTAATGGATGCCTAATATTGTTAGCCTTCCATTTATTCCTATGTTCTTCAATGTCTCTCATAACAATGTCATGCTTGTTAAGATAACATAAGGGGTTGGATTTGGTATTTGGCATCCATAGTAAAACTTGTCGTTACAATATGACATGAATCATTTTAAAATTATATTAATGCTAAGGCATGTTGAATGCCATTGATCATACTACTTGTATGACTGACAAGTGGTCAAAGTTAGCCACATCGGTGCTCATGTGTCAAAGGAGCAATGGTTCACACATGACATTGGATGGATGCAGGTGAGAAACCTAATAAAGCAATTATAGTCAAGGTGGGAACCTGGAATATGGATACTTAAATCAACAAGTTGATGGATTTAATGGATATTATGATTTCTATGAAGATTAATGTTGTGTGTACTATTAAAAAAATTATTGGGTAGGTAAGAAGGTTGAAATTGATAACTAGGATTCAACTTGGTATTAATGTAACATCAAAGTACAAGGGGGTTAATGTCTTTAAATAAGAATTTAAAAGATAAAGTGATGGATATTAAAAAGAACGAGAATAAAATCATGACCTTGAAGATTTTTATATCTAAGCAAATTATTAATAGTATTAGTATTATGTGTCTCACAAAGGTTTTGGATACTAGTGTTAAATAAAATTTTTTGAACAGTTATGAGTTGTTTAAATGATTGTTTTGCAATTTGGTGAAACCATTTTTATTGGAGTAGGCATAAATTGTCTTGTAGGAAGGTAAACAACAAAATTTAAAGACTATAATGGTAGATATCAATGTAAGAAGATTAATGAAGGTATTGTTTTCCTTGGCATATGATTTTGTGATTCATTGTACTTTCAGAAAAACATAAGTGCCTTTGATGACGAGACCTTCAAGAAAGTCAGTTAATTATTTTCTTACAATTAAATGTCATCATTTATGGTTGAGTCATCTAAAAGGAATGTTTGACTACTCCATATTGGCTGATGGTTTTAGGTTTGCATCTTAAAAAGTTTTAAGAGGATAAAAACAAGTTTTACTAATTTCTTAGTTGTGTTGTTGGAATCTTAAGTAGGGACTTGACTCTGATTTAATACTAGAGTCTTAGATTTATGTTCTATGCCAAAGGTAAGAGAGTTGATCTTATGCTGAATATTGTTGCTTGTTTTGTTTGTAATGTAACTATGGTCATACTTTTAATTGCAAAGAAGCTTGATAATAGAAACAAGTAAAATGAGGAAAAGGTTAAAGAGTAGAAGATTTATTAAAAAACATGGTTCCACTTACAAGGAGGATTAAGTGTGATGTAAAATGACATGACAACGGGCTAATAAAATAGTTGATATTTAGAAGGTGATTTTTAAGGGTTTGCATAACAAAATGGATATTACGAGGCATATATAAGAATATTAAAGCAAGAGAAGAAATTAAAGATTTAATTCTATTGAAATTTATCAACTATGAAGTTGAGGATATTATGTTTAGATGACTAAGTTGTTTTTAAAAGCTTTTCAATGAAGATTGTTACAAGATGATTATTTTAGTAGTGCTTAGTAGTTTGAAAAACATATAATATTTTTACATTATTAACAAATCCACAAAATGAAATTTGGGGAGACTTTGATGGAGATGAAATTTAGAAAGGCAATAAGCATAAATACCGTTCTTATATACATGTGATAATTTTACAAAGAAGATGTTGTCTGGTTTATTAAATTATTGAATTTTTATTTTTAGGACCAAGGTATTTGATGAGTGGAAGAAAGGTATTTTGATAACTATTTATAAGTGTATCTATAATTGTGTTAGTTATAGAGTAATTAAATTGATAAATCATGTTTTAAGATTTTGTTAATTGGTGGTTGAGAGCATATTGTGTTATATGATTGCTAACCCTACAATTTGGAATTATGTAAGAATGGCTGACTATAGTGATTATACGCATTGCATGTACTAAAGGATATTTGCAATAGAGCAATAAAGTATATATGCAGTCAAGGAGGATTGAATAGATATTTTCCAATTATTCTTGAACGTTGTTAAAGATCTAATTTTTTGTTCTTGTCAGTTTCAAGTAGTAGTGTTATGTATGTTTTTTAATGCTGACATTTTCTATATTCATGAGACTTGGGAACGGGTTAACGAACATGTTAGAGTTATAGAGAATCATCGTGGAATTCAAAGTATTTGCTTAAGTTTCTAAAATTGATTGTATGGAATGTAAGCTTTGTTAATGACACAAATGATAAAGTTATTACCATGGATGATAACAAAATATTGAAAAATAAGATTACGTAGGTCTATACTTTAACGATAGAGAAATTAATGTGAATATTAATAATGTGATTCAATTGATTAGGAGTTTGTACTTTATATTTTATTAATGAAATTAAACAAACTTACACATTCCTAAAGAAGGTATGATAAATAGAGTGTTTCAATTATGTATTATGATTGAACTTCTTAGAATTGAATGTAAGACTTAGAAAACTATAATGAGATTAGTGATTAGAGGATCTATTCTAAGTTTACTTAGTTGTTAAGTAGTTTAAGTTTGAGGTCATAAAGAAGAGAATGATTTTTCATTAAAGAATTGGGAGCAGCTGTGTTCAAACGAAAGGAACATGTGCCTTAGCCCAAGAATGAGATCGCGCTCAGAAAGGAGTGTGCAGAAAGGAACAGCTATGCATATGTGACCATGAAAAGGAATAGTAGTTGCATACGTGTGTGGAAAAGTCAAATGTTTGCATGTCTGTGCACACAGGGCAAACATGTGAATATTCGTTGAAAAGTTTCAACTTTTGTTTCCTAATTCTCTAAGTTACATTTTATGTTTTGTACTCTTTCTTCGACTCTCTCATTTGTCTTTGGTTATCGTTTGCATGCTACTATTGTTAATTCTGAAGAAAGATCACTATTTAGATTTTGAAACAATGTTTATTTGCAGACATGTCATATTTTGGTATTAGAGTTTTATTCGATGTCGATGGTAGAGAATAACAAGGAGGGAGTTGAAGGGTATGTCGAGAAATGAAAATAGGAGATTGTGGAGACATCAGTCAAGAAGATTATGTCAATAGTTTTGCCATCAAACCTGAAAGCTTAGATAGCTCTATTAACTTGACATATATAAGTGTTAATGGAGATAGTATGTAAGGCCCAATCTCTTTTGGTGATGAAGCTGAAGGACAATCATCGAACAAAGAAAATGCTGCTAACCAGCGGAATTCTAGATGGAGTATTAATCCAAGGGTAAATAGTGAGTGACGTTAAGATGATAGAATCAACAACATTTGTTTAAGATTGGAGCTGAATTTGAACTAATTTATGATGATGTAGTGGATGCTGTGAAACTAATGTCCTAGTTGAAACAATTTTTAACATTCTTTTTTTTGTATGATTTTTAATTAGTCTATAAAGTAGTGTATGCTTAATTTTAGATGATGAACCATGTATTATTCTCGTGGAATGCTCACTTTAAAGTTGGAACAATTCGAGAGGTGATAGAAGCTCAATTCAAGAAGCTAATTATAGAAGAGTTTATCCCACGAGATATGTAGAGAAAAGGTGAATGAAGTGGTATAACTTAACACGCTGAGAATAACAAGTAATACACAAGTATACTACGGAGTTTGGATTATAAGCTATGGTTTCAGAATTATTTACTAACGAGATGTAGACATTACCAAAGTATATGGTAGGATTGTACTATCTTATTGCAATGTAGTTAATCATGTTTCCATGCAATCTTCGATGTAAGCGAGCACTTGTGCAATGGTTATCAAGAAGAGTCAAAATAGAAGGGCAAAATATAAGAGGTTCCAATATTTGGAAGCCTAGGACCAGTTCAGAAAAGTGGCAGAAGAGGAAAGAGTATTAGCCAACAAAGAATATTACAACCAGAGCTATTAATGCTTAATCTACTAGTGAAAATAAGAAGTATTGTGACTACTACAAGAATATATGGCACATATGAGAAAAATGGTGAATCTTATACACTAATTTGTTTCCATATAAGTTTAGGAAAAATGAGAAAAGCAAGGTATTAATTACAATTGAGAATGAGAGTGTACTCAAGATTCGACAATGTGCAAATTAGAATTTATTTATAGTGAGACAAAAGGATATCTTATGAAAATGTTGAGACAGTAGCAAGAATCAATGAACTTTCATCATCCACATTCAGGTGAAAAAGAGCTTATTAGTTAAAAAAATTTAATGTGAGAAAGTCTTGTGAAATGTTTAAATTTAGAGACTACACAAGATTCATGATTGTATTCTTTGGGATGGATATAAAAAGATTCTGAGACAAGAGTTAGGAAGTAATCCAAGCTAGTACTTGTAATTTCTTAGGAGTATATTGATAATGTTATATGTGAAGTGGTGCATTTGAATATTCGTTAGATTATATTGGGATGCTCATAATTGTGAGACCAAGACATCCTGTATTATTGGAAGTTCAATAATATTGGTTCACGAAGGATGGACAAAAATTTATTGTAATATGGGATAAAAGAGTGACAGTAGTTGAAATTGTTGCTATTAATCAAGCGATTACTAAATGTATGTTAAATCTATATGTTGTTGCTAGTTAGACTTGAGAAACCAATTGTTGGTATTGAGAAAAGACTTAGCCTTTTGCTACCAATACCCTTCGAGACCACCTTAGTGGTTGGTATTGATGAAGGCAATCTAGATTTTGAAAATGTTCATCACAAAGTTAGAGAGAAATACTTAGAGTATGTAATCAGGGATGGATCACTCTATTATGGAAGTAGTAGTGTGTACCACCAATGGATGTTCTTGTCATTGTGATTGATAAGACTTTACTCAATGATAGTTTCCTTGAAAAGAGAGCTAAGATGACTGGGAGAGGGATCAAGACTAATTGAATCAATAAGGACATTGGTTTAGTGTTGCAAAATAGTATGGTTTTGAGAAGGGTCAATTTCTATTCCTTTAACTTATTTGCTAATAATTTTGAATACCTCAATATAAGGGAAGCAAAAATGTAGCTAAGTGTTTCATTTATATTTGAAAGGACTCTAATAAACTTGAATCACCAAAAGAAGGGGCCAATGATTAAAGGATTCATTCAAGGTTCTAGTTATTGAGCAATTCAACTTCTGGGAGGTCTTGTGAAATAGAATGATTTTTTGTTAAATTTGGAGCAATTGCTTGTGAAGGAATGGAACACGTGGCTCAACTTGGAAATGAGTATGCACTTGGAAAAGAGCATGTGGAGTTATTGCTAGTGTATGCATGTTGAAAGGATTTACCATGTCGAAAGGTCTAATTCGTGCATGCAGATGCGGATGGGGCAGATGTATGCTCGTGTGACTAGAAACGGTAGTCGTGTACATGCGCACTTGGAAAGATTAGCTGCACGTGCCACTACACATAGATGCACGAAAAGGGCGGTTGCGTGAACTTGCATGCTTGCACACTCGAATGGCGTGTAGGAGCATGCGCACGTAGTTTTCCACTGCGTGACCTAGGTGCATGCTCATTGATGCACACTAAGCATATGCCATGCAGAGCATGCTTGTTAACAGACAAAGCATTGCATGCTTATTCTTAGAAAAAATGTGAATATCTCTACTTGTAGTTAATACGAATGTGCAATTGCGTTTCATTTGTGGAGGGGGAAAACCGTACCACTTTGTTTTCCTTATTCTCTAAGATTTTGTTTTATCTCTGTACTCTATTTCACGTTTTATTTTCTTGATCATACTGTCCTTGCGACAATTGAAATTTTAAAGGAAGATCATTGTTGAGATCTTGAAATAAGGTTTACTCCTAGGCAGATCAATTGGTAGTGTTATATGGTACTAAATGTTATCTTTTAAAGTCCAAATATACAAATTGAATGAGCATTTTGGGTAGGAGGATGTTGAGATGGATGTGTAGTTACACTCTTTTTTCAAACTCACTTGGATAAAGGATTGTCATTGTTGTTATTATTGAATGTGTTGATGTTGTTGCACTTCGTATACCCTATAATGGAGATGTTGACGATTCCCAAAGATCGGTTGCAGTTGATAGCTGCTTTCAAATCCTGGAAGCTCATTTTTATTCATATCTGCTTTTCGGCAGTAATAATAGGCAAGTCAATTGAAGCATGTGCCATCTCTACTTTCATACATTTGTTTTATATCTGTGCATTCATTTTCAAGATTGTAGTTTTCGTAGTTGTAGATAATAGTTCATAACAGCATCCTGTTGTGCATGTTTTTTGTGAAATGGCCCTTCCAACAAAGAGCATGGACAGTTTGGATCTTTCAGTGTACAAGCAATGGAAGTTCCAATTTGAATGAAAAGTTACTGAGAAATTCAATTTACATCTTTCATCCAACTATGTTACCTTTTTAATTGGCTACATGGTATCAAATTAGTGTTAAAAAGACATTGTTATCAGAACATGCTCAAGCAGGCTTGGCAGATTGTCAAAAGTACTCTTTATTTTGTTATAGCTGCTTAGTTTTTTTCTGTCAAGTATCCGTTTATCTTGAAGTTAGTAGGCTGATGTTCATGAAAATGTTTTTGCCAAGTATTTTCCTTGAGCAACTGCACTTCTCAAGTTATCTTAGTTGACCATTATAATTGATCTTCATGTCTGGGAAAGCTTGTTTGTCAAATTTTTCTTCTCACCAATACCTTGTGCTTGCTTTTCCTTCAAATATTCTGTTTCTACTAGGAGTTAATCTAAAAGTTGGGGTTACTATTAAAGCATAATTTGTTTTTGTTTAAGCAACCTTCTCAGTTTGTTTTGTTGTTTAAGAGTTGCAATGTCTTTTCAAAAGTTGTTTTACAATTGGATTGTTGCAATTTAAGCCATTCATTCCTAGTATATTGTAAATATTTTATTGCTAAGTAAAAGAACATCGTACAAGCTCTATATTTTATTATTTTTCCACACATTCTCTTTATTCTCATCTATTTATTCAAATTTTAATGTACTTTTTAGCACCCTCTTAGCCGAGTATGCAGGTGCTGTTCTTGGAGTTTTATCTGCATTGTTCTACGGAAGAAGAGTTAGCCTCTGGAAGAAGGTAAAAGATGTATTTTTCTGGGAGTTATATTTTTGTCTCTCTTCTATTAGCATTATTGGACCTTTTGGCATATCCACTGATTTCAGTTTGGTTTCTATTTCCGAATTATTTTTATTATAATATTTTTAGTATCATTATCTATTGATTTTAGACAAAAATAACAAGTCTAATAATTGGCATTAATAGGAGCTTTCTTTCTAAGTCTATTTCTTTGTGTATCTTTTAGTTTGGATCCTATGTAATGGATATCTTGTTCCCTTTTTGTGGTCAAGGGAAATAAAATTTGTTGTTTCATTTGCATGGTATTGGAGCCATCTGAACCTTGATAACCAAGTTTGGCTCTTTATCTCCTCTAATTTGAGCATAAAAGAACCTTTCCTTACCTTCAAAACCTTTGGCATATAAAACCTTTCCTTTCCATCCATTTTTGATCTTGCATGCCACTCCTTTGCTATTTTGCCCCTCCAAACGCTAGATGTTTCCGCTGCAAGCCTACCACCACTTTGTGATCCCATTGCCCCATATGATCCCCCTCTATGATGCTTGTAATCTTATGACATTTGTGGTCCTCTTTGTAGCTTAATATGTGATCACACTTCCTCGTCACCGTGGGCTACATTGTTCTTCACAACCACAATGTTGCGTTGCAACTCCTTTGGTGCATTGTTTCTCATTCATCACAACATGATCTTATCATCACGCCTTTTCATTTAGGTCGATGGCTACGAAGGCTTGTTTTCTTCTTTGATGCCTCTTATGTTCCAAGTAATATCTTCTTGTGACTAGTTCTAGGGAGAGAGAGAGAGAGAGGTGATTTTCATTATTTTTTAGCACTTTGACCTTCTATTTTGGACGTTAAAATTTTCTTGTGATTTATTATTTGTTGTCTTATCATCTGCTTTATGTTCACAATGACATTCAACTTAAACAAATTTATTTCTAACATCACCATTAAGGTGATGGATTCAAACTGCCTACCATGGTCTCAAACACTAGAAGCCTTTATTTTTGGCCACAACAATTTAAATTAATTCTTTTTATTGTCCTTTGAGTGGTTAAGGCAAGAGTTCTACTCTTATAATCAATAACAAAAAGGCAAATACAAATTTATATGTTGACTTCTTAGTAGCATTGAATCAAATATTTTCTCTTTGTGTTTCTTTACTCTGCTAAGAAAATTCAGGATACATTTCATATGTTTTGCTAGGAGAAGGATGCCTCTCTCGATTAGTTGATTTACATGAGAAAATTTTCAAGTTGCATCAAGAAAAATCGTAGTCTCTATAATACTTTGGTTTTTTGGAAAATGGCTTTTATTTTATTGCTTGTGTGCCATCTATCGATTGCTGATCTACTACAGAAAAAGGCATAGTGAGGAAATTTGTCTCCAAATTCCTTTTTTGGTTGTAATGTCAAGTCATTGCTAGTGGAAGAGCAACCAACGTTTAACTTAGCTGCCTTCTTTTGGGTACTTAGTGTCTCGATTGCCTCTGACGGTCCATTACTCCTTTCATTATAGCTACTTTAGTTGTTCGTGATTGAGGACATGGTTGCGGTTGTATTGTTAATTGTGGTCGAGGTTTTGACTTTTCTTATTGTCCTTGTTATTGCTTCCATTGTGCTTGTACCAATCACTTTGAGAAGCTTAGACTCAAATTTAGGAAGCTTAAGTGGATCAATACCATCGAAGGCAACTAACTCTTTGCATTGTGTCCTAATGAAGATGATGTGTTTCCCTAACTCACAATAAGTATTACAAGTTCAAGCAATTCTAGCAGCTCATATAATCTTCGTCAGCCCATTGCTTTCATCAAGTTATGGCCTTTGCTCTAGTTGTCTTTAGCATTGTCTTTGGCAAGTCATAGATGTTAGGTTTTGGAGCCAAATCTCAAATGATTGGCAGTTGTTTTCTTTTTTACAATTTAACTTTTTTCGTGTGTTTACCTTCTTTTTGCATTGTGGATGGTTTCAATTCTCTTATTATGAGCATAGGATATGCTTAGCATTTAACTATTTGCTCCATTGATTATTTTCATTACACCTCTAAAGTTACTAAGGGCTTTTAATCAATCAATCATTTTATAAAAACACTTCATTACTCTATAGCATTTTATCTCAAGTCTTTTATTTTTTTAGGAGCTAACCACGAAGATGTAGATTGATGATAGGCATGGATGTCATGGTTTCCATTTTTGGGATACTTGTATTTCATCTATCTCTTCTATAGTGTTATCTACCTTTGTTTCTAGTGTATTGTTATCATTAATATCATCTTTACCTTCTCTAGTTAAAGTAGCTTCTTCATATTGAGCTTTTAGAATTTGAGTGCAATTCTTTGGAGTTAGGAAAGTATAATCGTGTTTCTTATTCATTTAGAGTTGCTAATGAGAGTTTCATTTGATTCAAATTAGTTGATTTAGACATTTGGGTTCCCGATTGATGTAGTCTCTCGATGGATTTCATTATTATATCGCCTTTATTGACAATATTTTTCTTTTAATAAGTAGATCTTTGATATTAGAAATAATACAATGTTTCTTTAGTGAAATCATGCCCCAATTTTTTAGCATTATTTGTTTTCTATATTTTGACAATGGTTTTGAGTTAGTTCAAAAATGTGTACAACATCCCCACTTCATTAGGCATCGTGCTTCATACATTTTGTCCATTTGTACATCAACAAAAAGAGATGACTGAATGCAAACATTTTCACATAGTTGATATTGCTTGTACACTTCTGATTCAAATGAATATGCCCAAAAAGTACTAGATGGGTGTCGTCTTGGCCGCTTGCTATCTTATTAATCAAATGTCATTCTTCGTTTTGGATAGCACCATTTCCTTTAGTTTATAGTGTGCAATAGACCTTTTGGTCATGTCACTCCTAGAATTTTGGTTATATCATTTTTTTTGATCTTCATATTATTGGTGGTGAAAAATTGTCTTCTCAGAAAATTGTCTTTCTTATTATTTGCACTCATAAAAGGTGTCGCTGATACGGTCATACTCGTTTATGCTTTTTATAGATGTGAATTTTGTTTATTTAATGTCATATTTGTCATGCCCAAAAAGGGTGTCATAGACAACTCCATCCATTGTCTTAGCATCCTTGGTTGTAGTTCTTGCTTCTTCCATTTATCAAACTACTCCATCCTTCTACAAGTATACTTTAGGTGGAGAAAAGAGATTACCGCATTATTACCCGCGTCGATTCTCGAATGCCTATTGTAGATAATTTACTACCCAGCACTTCATCTACACCATCATCCCTTCCATTATTAACTAATTATTTTGCAATGGGTCAAATTGTTCTATGCTGCTTATCTTATAGATAGCAGTGTCTCTATTCATAATGTAAGCCTGTCTTATCGGGCTTTTTCCATTTCTCTCACTTGCTTTTATACCCAAGGCTTACGAGGAAGCATTGTGGCAACCTACGTGATGGGAAGCTATGAATGAAGAAAAGTCCTCCTTTATCTTTCTTGAAACATTGGAATTCATTTGTCTATCCCTTGAAGTGAATATTGTTTCGTTTCAATTGGTGTTTATTCTTAAATAAAAGACAAATGGAACCATTGGTGGCTGGAATAGTGGCCAAAATTTTAGCTAAACATACATCATTGATTGTTATGAGGCTTTTTGTTTTGTTGCATGACTTGATTCAATCTATATCTTATCCTCTCTTAAGTTTAATCAAGGTTGGCTTATGTTTTATAATCTATATGGTGACTTTTAGGAAACTATATATATGAAAGAAACTATCAGGGTGTTTTTATATAATATATTTCATATTTCATTAGGTTTTGTGGTTGAGGACAGTTACAAATGGGCTTTTGGACACAATTGTATTGATAAATGTGGTCAAGGTTTTGCATTTTCTCAATCTTGTTACTATTGCTCTCATTGTGGTCATACCAACCACCTCTTTGAGAAGAGTGGACTGAAATGTGGGAAGCTTAAGTTGGTCAATACCGTCAATGGTGGTTGACCTTCTGTAGTGCCTCTAATGAATATGATAGTGTCTCCTTATCTCAAGGTACAAAAATTTGAGCAATTCTAGTAATTCATATAATCTTTGTCTACTCATTCCTCTCTCCAAGTTGTGTCCATTGCTTTAGTTGTCTTCTGGTGAACCTTAGATGTTAGGTTTTAGAACAACATCACATATAATTGATAATTTCTCCCCCTTTTCAATTGAACTTGATCTTGGTTTTACCTTTTTTTACTTTGTGGATGGCTTGTTTTCTCTCTTTACAAGTATAAGTTCTGTCCTAGCATGTAATAGTTTTCTCCATTGACTATCTTCTCTATACCTATAAATTTCTTATGAGCTTTTTATCAAGTGGTCATCTTATAAAAAGACTTCATTACACTGTAACATTTTAGCTCAAGTGCTATATCTTTTTTGATCTAACCACGAAGATGTAGATTAGTGGTAGACATGAATGTGGCGGTCTTTATTCATTAGATACTTGTAAAACACTTATCGCTTCTATGGTGTTATTTATTTTTGTGCCTCTTTTATAGTGTCATCGTCATTTACATCATCATTGCCTTCTCCAGTTAAAGCAAGTCCTTCCTCTTGAGTCTTTGAATTTTGAGTGCGAGTCTTGGGGGTTAGGAAAGCATCATTGGGGTTTCTATTTTATTATAGTTGCTTATAAGGATTTCACATCAATCGAGTTAGTTGATTTAGGCATTTGAGCTCATTATTGAGTGGAGTCTCTCAATTGATTTCATTATTTTGTCACCTTTACTAACATTATTTCTCAAGAAATCTATATTTGTATTTTGTGTTTTGACTACGGTTTGCAAAAATGTGTATAATTTTCTCACTTTGTCAGGTGTCCTACATCATATATCTTGTCTATGTATATATCAACACTATTTAGTGGCTTAATTCAAGTATTGTCACACACTTGTTGTTGCTTGTATACTTCTAATTCCATTGAATATGCCAAAAAGTATTAGATGGGTGTTGTCTTAATTGCTTGCTATTTTATTAATCAAATGTTGTCGTTTTAGATGGTGTTATTACTTTTAGTTTGTTATATCTCAACAAACCACTCTTTTATATCACTCTCAGAGTCATTACTTATATCATCTTTGTTCATCTTTATACTTTTAGTTTTAACAAGTTGCCTTTCGAGGCAATTTTTTTTTTAGTTTTTTGTACTTTGAGAGGGTATGCAATTATGGTCATGTTCTTTTATACTTCTATAGATGTCACTTGCTTTTATTTAAAGCCATATTTCTCACACCTAAAAAAGATATCATAGACAATCTTATCCATTTTTTAGCCTTATTGGTTCGAATCCCTGCTTCTTGCATTTATCCAATCGCTCCAACTCCTATTTGAGAAGTGAACAAAAGAGATTGTCTTATTATTAACCACTTATAATTTTGGAATGTTTATACAATCTCTCAGTGAGGTGTTCTTGTCCTAAGCTATTTTCAACAGACTTTTTTTTCAAAGTGGCAGCAACGGAAGTGGAAGTGAGATAATGGCAAGGAGGATAAGAAAGAGAAGAGGAGCATTTTGCCACAAGAAGATTGAATTTTTCAAAAAGTTTTTTCTCAAGTTGTTCGGAATTGATGAAGTTCTGATTCCCAGAACTCTCTGAATTTCTTAAGTTCTGATTCTTTGCAAGTTTTGCCTTTCTTCATACATTCTCTCGCATTTTTATATAAAAGATTAGAAACAAATTTTAATCATAAAACAAAAAGCATGTGATTTTGACAAAAAATTTTAAAATTTTTTGAAATTCCCATCTATCTGCTTGTGTCTCCCTACTCCGACCATTTGTTTTGCCACTCCTGGGGGACTTCCTGCTCATGCTGATAGCCTTTCACGAGTGCATTGACCATGGCGGCATGGTAGGTATGTCTCCCATGCGGTTGTGGGATGCTTGCAGGGTCAGTGATTGACTGGCTCATGCGTGTTGCACGTGTGCTTGTTATGCTTGAACACGTGCGCCAGTGCACATGGGTGCTTGGTGCATTGCACCCTTCAACATGCAAGCCGTGCCTCTGCGTGGGGCAATTGGCCAATGCACCTCCGCACACGATCTGACTCGCTTGTTGCTTGTCTCTGTGAGTGGCCCAGTGTGTTGTCTTTCTACTTCATGTTGTGTCGTCAATTTTCGTTGTTTTGTTTGATTCATTGATTTTTTTCTTCTATTTTAGATTCAATGACCTTGGAAGTGATCTACAGTTGATAATTTATCACTAAAATGTTATTTACAATCATCCTTTTATGATTAACTTATTATTTTATGATAGGTTCAATAGTTTTGCAATACTCATTCTATATCCATGTCCACCTTCATAACCTAAGCTTATGTTGTCGTTTCTTTTTAATATCGCTCTCATTTGTTTATATATCCAAGACTTAATAAGAATTAGGGCATCCTATGTGGTAGGAAGTGCGAAGAAAAGCGTTCCTTTATTTTTCAAGAGGCATGGGATTTAGTTTTGCATCCCTTGTTGTGAATATTGTTTCTTATTAATTGGTGTTTACTCTTTAGTATAAGAGAAATGGAACCATTGAGAGCTAGATCAATGCACAAATAGTTAAACATACAACATTGATTATTATGAGACTTTTTCTACTATTGCATGATTTAACATTGATTATGTTTGCAAATTAATGAAGAAAGCTATTTACCGTCATGAACAAGGTCTTAGAGTTTGGTTCGAATAGTTCATCTGGATTCTTATTGCTTTTGGATTTCAAATGTGCTAAATAGAGCATTTTATGTTTATAAAGAAAAGCACTTATGGTATTGTCAATCTTTTTTTATTTGTAGACAATATTCTCCTTATTGGAGGTGACTTTTCGAGGAATTTAAAAGATACGGATTTTTGGCAAAGCAAGTTGTTAGAAAAGATATGAGATTGCCATTATACATTCTTGGGATTAAGATACCTTATAATAAATAAGTTATTTTATCTCATTGAAGATGTACACTTGATTTATTACAAGAGACAGGTCTACTTGGAATCAAGCCCATTGAGATTTTGATTGACCTCGGCATACATTTTTGGGATGTTGGTAAATCCTTGAAAGAAAATCTCATTTCTAACAAATGGTCAACCAATAGCTCTATTTGAATATTATTTGACCATAAATTACTTTTATGAAGTGTTTTAGGCCAGCATATGGACAAGCTTATTTAGATTTGCTAGGATAGTACTATTAGGATACCTAAATATGTCATAAGTTGCAGTTAAGGTTGCTGTACACAAAGCATGGTTACTTGTAGACAAAGACATATTCTAATGTTGATCATGTTAGCTCAAAAGACAAACGATCTATTTCATGCTGTTGTGTTTTTTTGGGAGGAAATTTAGTAATTAGAGATGCAAGAAACAAACGATGATAGCTCTATCTATTGTTGAAGCTGAGTATCAAGGTATGGCTCATACAACATGGGTAAAGCATATGCTTGAAGAATTTGGTTTTCAGTATCAGGAGCCATTTTCTATGCATTGCAAACTATTCATCTTTCACGAGCAAACCAAACGTATCCAAGTTAATCATCTCTTTATTGGAGAAGTCATTGAATTAGAAGATCTATACTCTTTTCATTCCTTCGACAAAACAGTATGTTGATATGTTTACGAAAACTAACTTTTAAGTAAATTGTAACAATTTAGGCATGTTTGGCATCTAAGGTACTTAATGAGTGGACGTTAGAATATTTCTAAAATAATGCTTCATTAATATTTAGTTAAAAATTGTAGACTTAATAATTGGTTTTAACTTGAGTTTTAATGTTTTTTTTTCTTATGTATATCTTGGACTAAAACTTATATATATATTAGGCATCTGGTTTTTCTTTTATAATAAAATGAAATAAAATCTTCTCTCTTGTAAAGTTTGTAGTAGCAATCCTTTTTATTCACTTGTTTGGATAAAACGGTGCATAATTTCACTGAACTGATGATTCATGCATCACTAATGCTTTTGACAATACAAGAAATTTTCACTTCGTTAAGCTGAAAAGCTCTATATTCTGAGATGAAAACTTTCTTGAAATCTATAATCAAATGTTGCTATGCATCATCCGTTTCAGTTTTCTGTTATTTCTTAGGGTACTTTGTCACTTCCATGATTAAGATGTTATATATATTGAAAGTTATAAAAATTGTGTACCATTAACACATATAATATGTTTATCATGTTTGATATTAGATGTGTTATCTCTCAGGTTTAGTAATATTTATCAAATGTTTTTTTCTCTTATAGTTGGGTGGTCTTTTTGCCATGGCAGCATCATTCTATTTCTTGTCAATGGGCTGGGCAACCAGAACTTATTCACCATTTTGTATCCATTTATTACAAAATTTTTGAGGAATGTTTTTATTAGTCTGAAGCATTATAATTTTGTAACAGCTTCTTTTCTCCCTGAAGATGCTATCACCTTTAGAATTGTTGTGGGGTTTTCTTTTTTCAACAAATAGATTGGACTTGACTCTATGGAAATAGATAGCTTTGGTTCAGAGCCAGTGGCTCAAACCAAGCAACCCTTACAAATCAAAGAAATAACAGTCCCCATCTTGGCTGGCATCTTGTCTGCTGTGCGAAGAGTAATGGCTCGTCGTGTGTCACTCAAGGTATCATTTATCATTTATTTATGAAAAGCCTTCATGGAAGAAAAAGGTTTGTTGATCTCTTTTTGTAAAGAAGGAACAATACATTCACTATAATTGTTGTTTTGAAATAAATAGAATCAGCTTAAGAGGAGATTACATGCAATAACTGTTGCTTCAGCTGCATGCTTTCTTTTTCCTCTGGCCATGTGGGATTCAATCCTAGTAAGTCCCTTGTATTCAAGTTTCGTCTGCTTGCCAATGGATGTTTATCATTTTACACTATCTCATCAGTGCAACTTAATCTTATCTGCTTTCATTTATCAAATGCAGGGATCTGATTCAAACAGCATTGCCAACTTACACTTTACAAGTTGGGCTTATTTGAGCACTGTCTTGTTTGGAATTGTATTCATATATTATATTGATAATTTAGCTGAGGAAAGGTAACGTGAGTTGTGTTACTTTTTGGTTATTACTAAGGCTGATTTTGTAACAAAAGTTGCAAATGTTGCCCCTTGTTTTCTTATTAACACAATAACCTTTACTTAAGGGTTACCAAAAAATCGACCTTGCCAATTGACCATTCAATTGCCTCTACCAAGAAAGTAGAGACTAATTTATTACCTTTGAGTCAAGAGTTAAGGCATTGGCTTGTAACCATGCAATGTATAAAGGCTGATTATGGTCAATTCATGTATGGATGCCTACCCATTCTGCTCTCATCTTTGCAAATTCATTTTCTTGATTATTGTAGTCATCAGTGGCAATTTAATTTCTTTTAGATTATGAAATCACTTCTAGGGTGAACTTTTGGAAACTAATGCATCTGAGTCCTTCATAACACTAGCTAAACATCCGCTTGTGCCTGACCATCTCGAGTCCTGCATTTTAATTTGCATATCTATACATTTCTCCCATTATCTGTTAGAATATGTGCAGAAATTATTATTCTTTTTATGATGGATAATTTAAAATCTTATACACCAGTTATAATAAGCCATGAAAAACCAATTAATGCTCATGTTAATCAGTGTATTATATCACTGAAGTTTCTTGGAGATCTAGGATGAAACTGTCTAGACTTAAATATTTGACATTTTACTGCATGTTCATAATTTCCTAATATTTTACCACAAAAAAACCTTTTTTGCAGATTGCATCTTGTTTTCTCTTCTCCAAGGCATCTAGTTGTTGCCACTGGCTGTATCATTGTTATGGAGATCTTATACAAGATGGATTTTTCTCCATTGGGGTTTTTGATTTGCTCTTTGGTCCTTGCATTAGGTATACTTTTCTTTAACACCTGCATTTGTTTTCCTCAATCTTGTGAATGCCATATTAAATCTGTCGTATGTTTTATTCCACTTTGAAGATAACTTTGTGTTTCCTTTATATTGTGGATTTCAAAAATTTGTTATTGATCCTAATTTCCTTTAATGGCAAAGCTCTGTATAATTGTTTGTTTCCCTAAATTTTGAATTAGAGAAGGGCTTAGATCATAGTATTGGTAAGTTGTTGAGGTTGATATGAGTGAAGAGGTTCACATGGGATGACCTTAAATGTATATGTCAAAGCTTGGGTTGTATTAAATGGGGAAAGTAATTTGTATTATGAATGGGTTTTGTTTGTAACATTATGAGTTTAAGACATGGTCTTAAGGTGTGGGACCACAGGCATGGGAGAAGACTTGTATTATGGTATGATGTAACTAGGAGATAAGTAGCTGACATCACAAATAATGAATGACCAACGATTATGGTGCGTACTATGTGGATGGCAGCTTGTTGTGGAATGCACTTGGACATGGCATAAGGAGATCTATGTGAGGAAGAAAAACAATTTGAGATTGGACAAAGAAATATGCTTGTTTCATATAATACCCTACACATCAATTGACAAGCCACTATTTTGTCTATAATATCACATTGAACCTTTTTTGTGGTATTTTGTGAGCTCAATCTTACTGCATTTCAAATTGGCAGACCACTATCCTATCAAACAATATGATATTAGACATTTTTTATTTCTTGATAATCCTCTCTCCTATGTTGCCATCTTTTAACGCTATTGCCTTACTTGATATCATATGGTCGTATATTCATATTAATAACACATATTATATATGTCTATCATGTAAATATTTAGTCATTCATATGTTATTATGAACCTATTCAATTGTTACTCGACCCATCAAAAATTGGCAAGAGACGTAGTGGAGAGCGACAGGGGTTTTAAATTGTGTGAGTGAAGGCCGACCTAAGTGTGTGTATGTAGGATCACGGAGTGCTGGTAAGAATTAAGGATTTAGATTTATAATTATTTGTATGTAATATTCATAAAAATTGAATATTTTATTTAAATACTAACATTAAAATTCAACAATTTATAATAATTTTAAACGAACTTCAATTGAGACGAAATAAACATTGTTAGATTTGTCTTAACGAGCTCTATTTATCAATGTTCTTATTTTTCGATTTATGAATGTTTAATTTCCCAATCAATTCTAACATTTATTATGAGATTTTTTTCTTATAAATAAATTTATCTCAAAATGTTAAATGGTAATACATTTTTTTATCTTATGAAATTGAGGATATTACATGTGATTCTTAAACTTTTCTCTCTCATTTGTGCTAGTGCTAGTTAGGTTGTCATACCTTCCTTTCACTATTAGGACATGAACATCTTAGCTTGAATTCTTTCATCAATTGGGCTTCTCATTGCATGGACCTCTTCACCCAACTATGGAGTTGTTGAGATTTGCAAGAGTTTTTTGAAAGTTGACGTAAGCTGTTGAGAATAATGGGTCAAAGGTAATATTGGGAGCTTTCATTAGAGGGATGGAGTACGAGGGCTTACTTATCACGTCTTATTATGTGCCAAAGTGGGGCATAGGGTTATGTACCTCTTGTATTCTTAGTGTGTAGTTGCATCTTCCTGTCAACCATCATTATGTTGGAGGTTGTTTATGCAAACTTAGCAATTGAGCTTTTTTGAGGATTGTAGAGTTGTGCCCAATGCAATCACTGTAAGGCTAGCTGAACAGGTTGTTTTCCAAGAGGGCCATTGCCTGGTGAAGGGGCACAATGATAATTTGCAATTGGGAGCATGATTTCTTGCCATTTCCTAATAATGCGGTAGATGTTCTGTGACCTTGGACACTTGTAATTTGTTGACTACACAAGTTGGGCAAGTAGATATATGCACTTTATAAAGCATTTAGGGGCGCATCACCTATCCCCTCCTCCATGAGTAAGTTGGTAAATTAAGGTGGGTAGTTTGGCTTTAACGTTTGCCACAAGGCAATTTCTTTCTATATGTTCTGGTCTTATTTGATTTTTGAAACCCGTGTAACAAGAACCAGCTAATCGACAAACTGGACACTTGTAATTTGTTGACTACACAAGTTGGGCAAGTAGATATATGCACTTTATAAAGCATTTAGGGGTGCATCACCCATCCCTTCCTCCATGAGTTAGTTGGTAAATTAAGGTGGGTAGTTTGGCCTTAATGTTTGCCACAATGCAATTTCTTTCTATATGTTCTGGTCTTATTTGATTTTTGAAACCCATGTAACAAGAACCAGCTAATCGACAAACTGGAAAAGAAAAGAGGTTCATAACTTCTAGCCTCTAGAATTGATGCCTTTGAAGTTCAAATGGTAGGATATATGTGGGGTACATTTGATGCCCTTATCTCTTCTTGTTCTTGTTATGAATTAAAGTCATATAATAAAACAATCCTAGGGATTTTGAAGACATCCACGTGCAACTTCGTCCAGGATTTTTTCTAGGAACATTCACCATTTTTTTTTGTTTTTCCTCAATACTTGTGTTGAGTCCTCTCATTGAGATGTAGCTAAACTAGTGGCCAGGTAGGGAATATTACATTGTTACCTTAATGGGAAACACTAGGGGATTATTATGTCGTAGTTCCTTCGTCTGATCAAAGTCCAACTTGTTTGCTTTGCTAAGTAGCTCATTGTTGCAAAAGGTACGTGTTGAAGAGGTCTTACCTTGGCTTTTTGGTGATTTTTATAACTGGAATTATCTTATTAGAAGGTCAGTTTGGCTAGCTTTTCTTGATTATGTGGTGTCTGGTTCAGTTAGATGTAACTAACTTTATTATTAGTCAGTAGGAGAAGCGATGTGTGGAGGGATGCTTTTTTTTTAAGGTTGGCTGATAGGAATTTCTAGGATTTGATGACCCAGAACCGTCCTTCATTTGGGGCAACATCAATGGGAAGGTCTATATGTGTGTCTTGTTAGATAGGGTTCTGATGAATATCATTACTCTTATGGCATTCTTGGGTTCATTGGTCACTCGTTTTTTAAAGTTTCTTCAAGTCATTGCTTCCTACTTCTATCAAATGCAGAGCTAGACTTTAGAATCAATGTGTGATTGATCAAGTATGAGAACATTTGACTCTTTTTTGAGGGTGTGAGAAGGATTTTAGCTTCTTCTTGGGGCAAACTAGTGGCCCCTCCACCACATCCCTTGGACATTAGTGTGTCTACACACTTGAGATGCTTAAGTGGAACAAATATTAGCTGGGTGATTTATTCTCCTTCTTCTTGCATGTTGCAATCGAGGATTGGTAACTTAAAATATTGGGAGATGGAGGTGGATGGAATGTCCCCAATGTTGACCATAGGTTGCTCTTGCATTTGGTTGTTCACCCCAACTTTGCTTCATTAGGATTATGATGTTCTAATGGTAGAAGGCCAAGATGAAATGGTTAAGGGGGATTATAATACTACCTTTTTGTATTAGGTGGCCACTTGCACATTTTTTATGAAATAGGATTCTATACTTGATGGATGATAAGGAAAGTATGGTGGACACCCTAAGGGCATCTATTATATTTTATTTGATTACTTCTAGGTGATGTGGAATGCAGCAAGACGAGCTTTTAGTGACTAACCTATTCTTTCTTTATATGTGGTCATTGATCATGTTACCATTTAGCTTTTGTTGGGTTTTATTAGAGATGAGGAGGTTTATCAATCTACTCTTTCTTTCTATCTCTAATATTGATTGAATCATTGCTTTGTTCTTCAAGAGATGAAGAGTCTTTTTGATGATTTTTATTTCTAAGGTCTTATGGGGGGGGCAGGGGTGGGAGACAGTTATCACAACCTTTTTAAAACCCATCAATAATTTACAAAGTAGTGATCAAGGTTTGTTGAATAAATTTTAAGATTGCTTGGAACCCTTCATTACAATTGAGTGGGGGAACTTTTTTCTTGATTGGTCTATTGCCAATAACTACTTCTTTTCGTAGATCATGTCTAGCTTGTATTCTAACTTCCTTAATTGGGATGATGGCTATTAAGATTAACATAGAATATGCATGATGTAATAGGACTTACCTTTTTGGCTATTTTTGATTATCTTGTATTCCTTAACCTATGATGTAAGTGGATGCTTGTGTACATGACTCTAGTGAGGTATGACATGCTTATGAATGTGATAATAACTAACTAGATTGAGGTATCTTGTGAGTTTAAGGATTGCCTCTCTCGTCGTACTTTGTGTATTGTCTACTTTGAGCTACTCTTCCCTTTTTTATCACTCATTTTTATGTCAATGAGATGCTGCCTAGGACATTGGACACATTTGAGGACTATTGCAGTAGGTTGGGGCAAAGGGTAAACAAGACCAAGTCCAACATTATTTTACTTAGATATTGTTGGAAAAGAAAAAAAATGCCTATTGAAATGTTGTATTTAAGAGCTTGTCTAAAAGCATATACTTGGGTGTTCCTCTTTTTATAAGTGCATTATCACTGACATTTTGTCTCTTAAATTGGAGCTATTTATGTCATTGAGATGTTGGTTTGCATTTTGTAATGGAGTGGGGGCTATCTTGGTAATTCATTATGTTGCTTGAGAAGACATTTATAAGATTATGTTAAGGTGTTTGATTCTATAGCCTTGAAATTATTGCCTTATTTATAATACTTTTTTTACATTATTGCTAGTAGCAATATATTTAGATTTAGTAGTGGATAAGATTATACAATTTTGTTTCTTATTAGTGCAAGAGATGAGAGTGTGTCTAAGGAATTGGCATGTACCCGAAGTGTTCTTTCTATCTACTTTACTATTAATAAAGTAAGCATGTGAATAAGCATTAAAATCAAATCTTACTTTTTTCTTGAGTTTTTAAAGACCAAAATTAGGTGTTTTAATTATATATCTAAATATATATTTTTTATTGCTTGTATAACACAAGCACTATATATTATGTATGGTCTATTAGCTGTATGATATAATAAAGATCTTATCATACCTATATACTACTTTATATTTGTAATTTTTTCTCTTTCATCCTTATCCAAACATGTAAATATAGACATGGGGTCAGTCTTGATTTTAAACTATCAAAATGAATCTTGTTTAATAATTCTAATGTGTATTTGGTTTGAGATATGAAAATTTCATTCTCTTCTTAACTTGTAATCTAAGAGAGAAAGTCAATTCTCTCGTTAAAATCAGCTAATTTTTTGAATGGTGGAGTTTTCCAACAGCTGCATCAACTTTTTTCGACAAGTTTGCGCAGGATTGGAAAAGGCAAGGGATGGATGGGGGTTAGGCTGCTGGTTGGTGGTATGGTTTTTTACTCTAGTCTGGTTGTTCTTCCACTTCATCTTGAAGAGCTTTTGCAGTCTTTGGAGGGGAATAGTTATTTTAGAAAGGCATGGTCGAAAACAAAGAAGGCACGTGTTGCTGTGATTGCTGTAAGCATTTTCGTAAGCAATAAAAATGTTAAGAGTACTTAAATTGTTGATTTTTTATTTGTTATCGTTGTCGAACAAGTGGGAATGTAGAATTATTTGGACGTGAAACCATTGAGGCAGGTTGTTGAAGTTGGAACGGAAGTTATTCCTAACGTTGGAATTGTTCTATGAATGCAAGCTAATATACAACCTAATAGTGGCACAATCAGAAGAACTTCTGTAATGCGTTAGAAAATAGAGCAATTGATGTTGAAATGCATGTAGAAGACTTGAGGCTAAAGGAGGAGATTGAAAAGAAAGAAGGATGGCCCCCACATAATACCAGTACTACTAGATGACAAAGTTATCATCAGAGTCATAAGATACAACATCTAAGTGAGGACACAGAACAAAAACCCAAGGTGAGGACCCGACGGTAGGACAAACACCAACTCCCAAAATTAAAAGTATATATATAAAGGCATGTTTTTAAACATTTAATCACACTAAAACTTTCCCTCACACATCTCTTGAGAATGACTCTTCTGTAGCAGTACAATTCTCATCTCTTGGTGTAGTGGTTTCATTACCTGTGATATAAGCACTAAATGAGATTTTACGCATCTCAGTTGATAAATCACAACAACTAACCAAGTATGAAAAAGAGATATCAAAATACCATGAGCAGTGAAGATCTATTGTATTTATATAGATAAAACCATACCAGATATCATATATGTAAGGTAATGCCAAATGAAAACCATAAAGAAATGCAAGTTCCTTATATAGTGTGTTATTACCAGGCCCAATTCCCTTTGATGCATTATCCTCTGGATCTAATCATTATCAATAAATAATCTCCAGCCGACATCCAACCAAGCACATAACACTAGGCAGATATCTGATCTGAAGATCGATACCCTACGATCCAACACGCTGAGCCTAGTGCAACTAGGCAAGTATGGTACTATACCCTGCGATCCAACACGCTGAGCCTGGTGTAAATCATCATGGAGTCATAGCACATAACATTAGGCAGATATCTGATCCAAAGATCGATACCCTGCGATCACATATGCTGAGTCTAGTGGTGAGGATAATGTTATCTGGGAATCCATTTTTACTCCCATTTCCAATCATAATTCCAAACAATTATGCTATATCAAAAGATCACTATTTTCATATTTTTATTTCATCATTATACTATGTTATTTTTTCCTTTTCAGTTTTGATGCAAATGCATAACAACCAAAGCACCATGTGATAGTAAGAAATCATGTAAAAACATATAATATTTTGCTACATCACAGGGTTAAGAATTTATCTACCTGGATTTGTTGTACCAAATTTTCTTGCTCACTTCTAATTTGTCTTGATGTCCTATAAGCTCATAAATGTAAACATAATCAAGTTAAAATATACTTATTAGCCAAAAGTTGTTTTCTAAAAATCATTCCCAAACAGTTAAAAATTCCGTTTTCTAAAAGCTTTTCCAAATAGCCAAAAATCCCAAACATCGAAAAATCTCGCTTTTTAAAAGCTTTCCCAAATAGCCAAAATCCCGAATTCTTAATTTCGGCTATTTGTTCTTGCTGGTTTCCCGTCGAGTGGATTGTTCGCGCCCAATGCTCCTGATTCAGCGACGCGACCGGGTCCAAAGGCCTGGACCGGTTTTTCTCCTTCGCGTCTCTCTCCTGTGCATCCAGCGAAACCAAAAGATTTCGCCGGCGCTGGACTGGCCAGTTCACGCACGGAACCCGTCGAATCCAGCTCGGCTTCTGCCCTCTCGGTCTCTGCCGCTCACCGGAAAACTTACATAACCCTGACGACAAATAAATTATTTCTTACCTTTTGGAAATCTTCGCCGGCCATCACCATCGCATGCCGGAATTCACGGAAATCATCGCCGGCCGTTATTGTAGCGTGCCGGAACCTTGCTGAGCATGACGTTAGTCATCGGAAATCTTGCCTTCGAACACCGGCAACCTCCCCGCAATCAGTATTCTTTGCAGAAATGCTATTCAAAGCGCACCCTGCTTCGGCTTTTATAACGCGGTCAGAACCGACTTGCTATGAACCGTATTTTTGTATAACACCCCTTCACAACTTTTTATTTACACATCCTCCGCTCGGAGAAATAAACCTGCGCTAAAATTCTTAAAATTGCATATATACCCAGCACAGCGAATAACTTTAAAATAACAGATATACCTTCTGCCAAAATGAATTAAACTATGCCGACATTTACAAAATTACAAATATATCATCAATATAACAAATCTATCCAAATATTTAAAAATTCATAATTTATTCCTTAGAACTCCAAAAATTACAAACTAAACACCGTTAGACTCGTCTCAGAGGGCTCTTTAAAAAAAAATTATTTATTCGTGAATTCTGGCATGCGACGATGACGGCCGGCGAAGATTTCCTTAAGGTAAGAAATAATTTATTCGTCGTCAGGGTTATGTAAGTTTTCCGGTGAGCGGCAGAGACCGAGAGGGTGGAAGCCGAGCCGGATTCGATTGGTTCAGTGCGTGAACTGGCCAGTCCAGCGTCGGCGAAATCTTTCGGTTTCGCCGGACGCACAGGAGAGACGCAAATGAGAAAACCGGTCCAGGCCTTTGGACCGGGTCGTGTCGCTGAATCAGGCGCGGCCGGTCCACGCGACGGGAAACAAGTAAGAACAAATAGCCAAAATTAAGAATTCGGGATGTTGGTTGTTTGGGAAAGCTTTTAGAAAGCGAGATTTTTGGATGTTTAGGATTTTTGGCTGTTTGGAAAAGCTTTTAGAAAGCGGAATTTTTAACTGTTTTGGGAACGATTTTTAGAAAACAACTTTTGGCTTGTAAGTTTATTTTAACTTGATTATGTTTGCATTTTTGGGCTTGTAGGACATCAAGACAAATTAGAAGTGGGCAAAAAAATTTGGTACAACAAATTCAGGTAGATAAATTCCTAACCCTGTGATATAGTACAATATTATATGTTTTTACATGATTTCTTATTATCACATTGTACTTTAGTTGTTACTTATGCATTTGCATGAGAACTGAAAAGGAAGAAATAACATGGTATGATAATGAAATAAAAAGGAAGAAATAAAATGGAAAGAGTGGTCTTTTGATATTTCATAATTGTTTGGAATTATGATTAGAAATGGAATGCAAGAAAATATGAAGATCAATTGAATATTAGGTCTTCTTGTATGATTGAATCTATCCTTGAGCCACTTAGGAGAGAATTGCTTCACTAAACTCTACAATGTGCATGCAAGATGCTCGAGGAAATGCTAGCTAATCCAATGGAATCGATGAAGGGATCTGATTTCAATATTTTGGGAGCTCATTGAAACTTTAAGGAAGCTTTAAACAGCACACCAATTGCTTAGTTGGGATAGGATAGGGGTGTTGGATTCAGCAAGAGCTTCATAGATGATCTAAATGCTTATGGGCTATCTACTAGATAAACATTTAATGAAGTATTTAGTTCCTACTCTAGTTGGAAAGTAGGACAGTTGTGAGGCCTTCTAATTTGGATATTTTAAGCTTGTTTTAACCTAACAAATTTTTCGTACAAGGGATGGTTGTTAAGCTATGTGACAAGACAACTGATAGAAGATTTGAATACCACAAGCATGATTTAGTTTTCTGCCTATGTGGTGATAATTTTTTATTTATATTGATTGCAAGGGAATTGAACAGGATATAGAGTCACTTTAATGGGTTTAAAGTGTTGGAGATGGGAAATGGTTGCGTCTTGCTCCACTTCAGCAACCCAATTAAACGTGATTATAAATGGCATGCAAGTCTTTGGATTGTGGGGGTTGAAGTCTTGGGTTTGTATCTCTAAACTCCTCATTTTGTTTCAAGTTTGTTTGTATTCATGAGTACTTCTATATGGTTTAGACTTCCTGAGCTCCTTTTTTTTGTATTAGGACACAGTCATCCTTCTTTACATCTCTTCATTCAGTGGTGAACTTCAAATTGATGGGTAGACTGCCTATATAGATAGTCATTGTATGCCTGGATATGTGTGAGGGTCAACCTCTGCTCCATTATTGGCAGATATTTGGTGTGAGGGATGACTGAGCCTTACCTTCCAAAGGTTTGAATTCAAAGGTTTTCGCATGATATGCTACAAGTGCAACAAAGTTGGACACCATATAGGGGCATGCAAAAATATACAATTTCCTCAACATGAGGCAACTTGTTAAGTTGAGAAGCATATAGATTCCTTTAGAGTGGACAACAAACTAAATGTGTATTTAATTTATTAGGTTAGGACTTTTAATGGTAGTCCAACTCAAAAGAAGATAACATAACCTTGGCCTTACCTTAGCTCAGAAAGCAGAAACTACTATGCCAATAAAATCTAGGGAAAGGATTTTTAAGAATTTAGCTACCTAACAATTTGTGAAAAAACAAATACAAGTCTCAAATTTTAATGCCAACAATAATAGCTCAGCAACTAGCCAAATTTATTCATCTTTTAGGCATATTGCCAACAACCTTAACTTGTGACAAACAGGTTATTAAGTATTAGTTGAAAGAGAAGGTTATCTAACAATTTGAATCTAATTCTGCAATGTTCCGTTTCAGCAATTGGCTAGTTTTGGGCCTAGTTTTTCCAGGCGACCCTTACTCTTGTCACCTCCGAAGCTTTATTTTATACAAATTGATTGAACAAAAGAGATTGTCATTAGATTATAGGGAGATAATGTTGTAGAATGAGGAATGTGGATCTTCTTTTATAAATAGGTTAAGATGGGCAACCATGTAGTTCTAATGTGGAGGGAGTGGAGATAATTAGAGATGGGGTTTTTACAGCGGGAAGAGCCAGTATCCTGCTCCTGAAAGTTAGCGGGTTCTCCATTTTGGCCAAGTTTTGCCCATCTTGTCTGAATAATCTTTTTCTATATGATTTCAATTTTTTGTATGCATTTGCTTTGTTTTGTATCAAATATTATGATGATTGCTACTTGATGGTTTGCTTGAAGATAAGATCCTGGAGGATGAGTTGCGAAGTCGTAGAAAGGGTTCATGTAGTACATCCATAGTGTTGATTGAAGAGCAATATTTCTTTATATTTTCTTGGAAAATTGCAGGTTGAACTTTCATCTATACTGAATAGAATGCTTGTTGGTAATTGAAGTTCTCATTTCTTCTGGATATTGGGAATGTGTTTTGTGGTAAACAACAGAATTAATTTCCCATTCCAAAGTAGGTCAACATTGAAAACTCCAAATTTGAGGAATTCTAGCATTGAATGTTCGAGTGATGGAATGGTTTGTTCCATGGAATTTCATAAATTGGAAAGTGGAAGACCACGGGCTATATTGTATGGGAGAAAGCAAAAGGTGAAATTAAGATTAAAGCAGGGTAGGATTCTCACATACATTGTGACAATTTGAAAGTTGAAAGGAACTTATGTTCCATCAACCAATGCATTGATTTGAAAAATGGTGAGTTGGAATTTTGGGATTGCTGTTGCTGATGCAAATTTTTGCCTGGATTTCAATAAAACTATGGCCAACCAGGTATAATTGCTGCACTCAAAGAACTCATTTGGTGTTGGGATATGGGGAATGGCTGCTTAAGAATGTTTAGAACTTTGTTACAACTATTAGTTATCTGAGCAGGCACTTTATGCCGGTTTATATTACCAATTGGCAAGCAGAAAAGGGAATCATTGTTCACGTTGGCTAGGGTAATGGCTCCTTGAAGTGAATTCTACAATCTTATTTGTTGCCTTCTTGATCTTGGGCTTCAACTGCTTTCTGGAACATAGTTTCAAGAAGTTAATTTCCTCCTTTCAATTCAATGTTCACCTGGATGAAGCTGCATTTTTGCTTCCTTTGGAAAGTGCATGGGTTTTGGTCCGGCTGAATTTTTCTTGGGAGTAGGGGCAGGTGCAGGATGTTAGTCTTATTTTCTTTGACAACATTGAATTGAGTATTCCTTGCTTGAAACTCAAATGGTTATTATCAATCTGGGTAGATTTGGTAAACAATGGATTGTTGGGAAAAGGAATAGTTATACTTTCAAAATTTATGCGCTGATTGAATTCTACTTTTTTGAAGGCTTATCTGTATTTTAGTTGGATCTATAATACAACAGTATTCCAATGGGAAATACCATAACGTACTGCTAAAATTGCAACTAGAGGCTTCATATACCCTGGTTAAGAATTGTTGGAAACATAGGTTGGAGTCAGGCAGTGTGGAGAGATGGTAGTAAATGTGTAGGTTTTGAACTACAGCAGTTGCTGTTGATGTACAGTTTGGGGACAACAGAAAAATGAACATTCTACCTTTTTTCCTGCAGCTTATATCAGAGAGCAATCTATTAAAATATTTGGCTTTGGTGTTATAGGTGTGATGCTTTTAAGCAAATTTAGAAGGGGGCTTTGCATGAAGTTGCTAAACTTGGTAGGCCATGATTTTACCACAGTTTTTCAAAATATTTGCAGCATTATCCTGAAATATTAATGGAGTTCTATCAGCCAAGTCAATGACATGTGTAATAGAATCAGAATTTTTTTAGTGACACTTCTTGTAATCAGAGTGGGCTCTTTCTCGAGGAGAGAATAGATTGTTTTCTTAAAAGAAACTAGAACTATTTGTGGGGGTATTATTTTGTTATGGAAGAATATGATTAATGTACAAGTCTTAAGTCATTTTAAGCAAAATGTTTATGTTGCAAATCAAAAGGGATAATTAGTTATATTGTTTATTCTGTTTTGTTTATGCATCTAAAGTTTATCTTGTTAGATGGGGTTATAGGACCGTATTTGCATTGCCACTTCTCATCAGGAACCTATGCTTTTATTATTGAGGATTTCATCATTACTATGTCACAAGTCGAGGAAAGAGGTGGGAAACAGTTCAAATGCACAACAACATAGGAGGATTTCCAGCAATACCTTAGCATCATAGACTTATGTGATTTAGGGTTCATTGAAAAAATAATAAATGGTGCAATAGTAGAGATGGTATTGTAAGAAGGTTTGAAAGGTTGGATGGGGTTCTTCTCAAATTAAATGGTCTCAATGTGTTCCCAGGCACCATTATGTATCGTTTTTCACATCTTGCATTTAATCATTATCTAATTTTGATACAATTTAAGTAATTACTTGGCAGAAAGTTTGGCAAAAAAATAAAATTCGAAAATTACTGTATATGATAAGCAGAATCTCACAGAATTGTTAAAATTATATTAATGTAGATTGCAAATGGTGACCCCATAAATGTCATATGCACTAAGTTTCACCTTGTATTATATGCCCTATAAAGTTGGAGTAAAGAAGAATTTGAGTAAATTCTTTAAATGCGTTCAAAAGTTTTAGGAAGTGATTGATGAGATCCAATGAAAAGGAATCGAGAAGTGGTATGGATGAGATTGAGAATAGGAAAATGACAACTTATTTCATAGTATCTCAACTATGTGGTGCATGAGGAATCTTGGTGGCAACATTCTAACTCGCAATGGCAGCCTTGGGTGATAAGAACGCTGCTTTCTTTCATACTTCTTCAATGAGAAAGAGGGACAATGCAGTTCACAGGCTGCCAACCCCACGTGCAGCTCACTAGTTGTGAGATTGCCACGATTCAGGCTTAAGTTACTAAGAAGGAGATTATTTGTTTTATATGTACTATGGGAAGGAATAAAGCTTCAGGTTTAGATGGAATTATGGCTAAGTTCATAGGTGCATATTGGAACACCCTGCATAAAGATACATAAATAAAATCATGTACCATTATGCCCACAAAATGGAAAGACACTTTCATTGTGCTTGTCCTTAAGAGGTAGAATCATATGCACTCCAATCATTATAGGTTGATCAGCTTATTCAACGCCATATATAAAGTGATAATGAAGGTTATGGTAAATAGATTAAAGCACATACTGCATTATTGCTCCTGAGCAAGGTGCATTTATTCATGGTTGGGCAATTTTTGATAATATTATTACCATGTAGGAAATATCCCTTAAGCTTTCAGGTTTTATTATCCATTGAGGGGCTAATTAACATCAAATTGGATATGAAACAAGCGTACAATAAAGTTTGGCGGGATTGCTCACTACAAATGGTTAAATTGTTGGGATTTCTAGATCTTTGGTGTGCTTGAGTTAGTACTGTCATCTTTAGACTTAGATATGATATTCTTTGCAATAGAAAGAGGCTTTCTTGGATTGTGGATACTCGTGTGCTAAGTCAGGGTTACCCATTATCCCCTTATCTGTTTACTATCATATTGAAGTTATTGTTCTTATAGATTCACAAGCTGTAAGAGGGAAATTGTCATTTCATATTTGCTGCATGCAGATGACATGCTTTATGCTCCTGCAACTTGCTCTAGTTGATCTTAATACCTAAGATTCCTTTTACCATACCAACTATTTTCAAATTTTATTCTTTTGCCAAATCTTCTGTCACATAATTGTTGAATCCTGATCAAAATTGGATAGTGATCAAATTCAAGACGTGAAAGATAATACAAAAGAATACTTAGGAGCATATTGAGGCCATTCAAATTGAGCAGAATCTTATCTAAACTTTCAAAAATTCTTGTTGTATCTTCTCTGTTATTGCATCATGTATAATTTTTTTTAATGAACCCTAAATCACATGAGTGTATGTTGTTAATGAATTGTTGAAAATCCTTTTATGCTATCATATACTTAAACTATTTCCTAACTCCTTTTTTGTTGTGTGATATATTATATTAAAATCCTTGGCAATAAGCATAGGTTACTGATCAGAGACAATAATGTGAATGTGGTCCCAAAACCCTTGTCTAACAAGGTAATCTTTTGATTCATTTACATCGTAAAACAACTAATATGATTTATCTACTCCCTCGATGTTTGGAGTGCCCCAAGACCTACACATTGATGGTATTCCACCATAACAAAATAATATCAATAGTTCTAAAATATAGTCCTAGTTTCTCATGCAAATTATTTGCTTCTCCCCTCATCGAGAAAGAGCCAATTCTATTTTCAAAAGGTATTCCTAGAAAAATCTGGTTTTGTCTAACGATGCTTTACAAATACGTCTTTAACTTGATTGATAGAGCTCCCCTAATATTTTAAGATAGTATTCTAATCTTCATGTGAATCCCCTTTCTGAGTTTGTTTAAAAGCATCACACTTGTAATAGACATTGAACCTATATGTCTGGTATCTTTACCCATTAGTGGAGGAAGATTCAAATGTCATTTCTTGATCCACAATTTTATCTACCCGTGGTTTGGTGATAATCTCAATTATTTGATCAATTTGTATAAAATCGAGTTGTGGAGGTGATTAAAGTAATGTTGGATTGGCAATATTTTTGGCTTAGAGTTGGCTAATTGTTGAAGGGAATCATTGCAAAATTACATTCGGATTCCTAGATAACCTTCTCTTTCCTTGATACATAATAGCTTGTTTTGAGGGGTTGAGGTTATCTCCAAATTGCTACTTGGGATAGAGGATATTTGAATTTGATTAGTTGTTGAGTTATTTGCTATTGGTATTGCAATTTGGGACTTGTGTTTGTTCTTTTGTGTTGTGAGATAGTTGAATTTTTAAAAGACTTTTCACTAGATTTTATTGTTATAGCAACTTTTTTTTGAGTTGTGGTAAGACATTGGTTATGTCACTTTCTTTTGGGTTGGACCGTCATCTAAGTTCTTAATCTAGTAAGATCTTGCTCTTATCTGCATCATCAATTGGGATGTTTAATGTATGTTTTGGTTTGTTCTTTATTCTAAAATAATCAATAGGCTTCTTAACATGTGAATTGGTTGCCTCAGGTGGAGGAGATTAGACATTTTGCGTGCCTCTATATGGAGTCTAATCTTGTTATGCTCAAAACATATTATGGGTAAATCTTCGAATTTGAACTTTTGGATGGTAAAACCTAGCCTTACCCTAAGTTAAATGCCTAAAGACAATGGAGCAGAGAGGTTAGCCTTCACACATATTTGGGAATGCACTAACCTTTCCATACAGGTGCTCTAGCCATCGATTTGAATAAATTCGCCCATGAATAAAGCGGTACGAAGAAGGTTGATTTTGTTTCGATTTATAAATGAGAACTCAGAAAATTTAACCTATGTAGGAGTACTCATGATTCTAGATAGATTTTGAACAAAATGCAGGATCTAGAGACCCTAATCTAGGAGTTGACCCCCTTATAGTCTAAGGACCCTCATGCCATATTGAATCACGATCAATTAGGTTGTTAAAGTGTCAAACATTTTAAACCCATTAAGTTGACCCCATCTTTTGTTCAATTTGCTCACAATCCATATGAAGGAATATTTTCTATTATATAAGCAATGAACTAAATCATTCTTGTGGTATTCAATTCTTTTATTGATTTGTCTCGCCACACAGCTTAACCACCACTCCTATGAAAGACTTGTCAGTTGGAATCAAGATCGAAACATCCAAATTAAGAGGCCTCACAATCATTATTATTGCTTAGTTGAATGAACTAGATATTGCATTGGACGTCTGTGTTGTAGATGGAACATAAGCATTTAGAACATCTTTAAAATTCTTTCTAAATCCAACATCATTATCTTGTCTTGACCGAGCAATTGGTGTGTCGTTTAAAGCTTTGGTGAAGCTTCTTTGAGCTCCCCGAAGCATGGCTTTTGCTCGGTCCTCCAGATTGACTAGCATTCCTCGAGTATTTTGAATGCTAATTGCAGAGTTCAGTGAAACAATTCTCTCCTAAGATGGTTGACGACCAGGTTTAACCAGACAAGAAAAGCTGACATTTAATTGATTTTTTGTACTTCCCTTAGTTCTACCAAGGTGAAAACATCATTCTTTCCCTTTTAATCTCCACGTTTGGCCCCAAATCTTTCTTAGTCATTTTAGTGTCAATGGCTCCTTTTTTTAATGCGCATATGATTGCCATTATTAGGTTGTATACTAGCCTACATTGCTAGAATAATTTCAGTATTGGGAATAACTTTTGTTTCGGCTTTAACACCAGCCTCAATGTTTTCATTTTTTAATCATTTTGTGCTTTAGTGTTTTTGACAGCTATAGAAAATGAGGACTCACAGTAGCACGCACCTTCTTTCCCTTTGACCCCACCATTCTAATAGGACCACCCCCTGCGAAGCTTGCAAAAGCTGTTTGGAATGATGAGGAAGAATAGCCAGCTTTGACAGGAAACCCTTGTTGTCGATTGGTGACCTAACTACCCGTCATCCTTTCACATGGCCAATCTGATCCAAGCTTGTTATAAAGGGTAGAAGCACTCATCGAAAAACTCCATTTGGAAAATTGGCTGATTTTAATTGGAGAATTTTTTTAGATTGCAAGTAAAGGATAAAATTTTTATATCTCAAACTAAATACACATTAGTATTTTTAAACAAACTTTGGTTTTGAAAATTTGAAATCAAGAGCGAGCTCAATGTCTACAACTACATCTTTGAATCAGGTTGAAGGAAAAAAAAACTATAGATTTAAAATTATATAGAAGTATGATAGAATATTTATTGTATCTTACAACTAGTACAGACCAAACATAATGTATATTGTTTGTGTTTGTATTAGCTTTCAAACTAATCCTGAGAAACCATATTTATAAGCAGTAAACCATATAGTAATATATGTAATTGGAACACTTATCTTAGGTCTTTGGTAACCCAAGAGTAAGGTAAAATTTGATTTTTGTGCTTTCTTAAATGCTGACTTTGCTATTGTTAAAGTAGATAGAAAAAGCACTTTGGATACATGCTAATTCTTTAGACATTGCCTCATCTCTTGGACTAATAGAAACAAAATTTTGTAGTCTCATCTATTATTGAATCTGAATATGTTATTGCAAGAAGTTTTGTAGTACAAGTATTGTGAATCAAATATCAATTGCAAGACTATAGAGTCAAGTTAGTGGGGACCCCTATTTATTGAGACAATGTTAATGTAATTTATCTTAAGAATCCAATTTAGCATTCTTAAATATATATATTAGATATCATTACATTTGGGAATAAGTGAATCTTAAAGTTGTGACTTTGGATTTTGTTTCATGTATTATTTGCATATATTTTCACTAAAGCATTATGACTTGAGATTTTTGTTATGATTGAGATGTCACTTAGAGTTATTAACCCCTTTGAATGATGACCAAAAGGGGAAGAATGAGTTAATAAATATTTTGAATTAAGAGAGTTGAAATTTAGCAAAAGCTAACTCTTAGGGAAAGTATATATATGTATGTGTGTTAATTTCACTTAATTTATCATTTTTAGCATATTTTGTTATGATTTTGCTTTCATTAAAAGAGAGAGATTGTTAACCCTATAGTCCATTGTGGGAATTTGTTATACCAAATTGTATGTTATATTTATTAAGAAATTAATTTAGTTGATGTCTCAAGACAAGCATAAATTGATAATCTTATAAGAGATGTTGGCTTAGAGAATCACCATTGGGATCTCATAGAGAAGATGATTTAAGTAATGTTTTAACCCATAAAGAATTTTGCTCTTAATGATATGACAATCATCATGAGTGATTCTTACTTTTTTTTCGTATACTTAATTTGTTAGCACTTAGGTCATGCTTTATTTAATATCATCCATACTCATGCATATATCATAAGTGTGTATCAAGAAAAATATTGTAAAAGTAATATAATTGAGGTTAGAATCAATTAAAGAGTAAAAACAAAACAAAATATATTTTAAACCATTGAATTTGTACTAATCGTATAATACGACATCAATGTTGTACAGTTCGATTAGGCTACACTATTCAGACAAGGGATTGGACTCGTTGATCCATGGTTAAGATGCTCTGTAAGGTTTATATATGATTTCGTATTAGTACGATATTTGTTTAATTGAGACCTGTTTAAGTGTTAATAACTTCGTCGAAGTTGACATCTTTCATGGAGTAGTATGAGTATACTACGTAAAACAAATAATATAATCATACAATACAATATTGATTATCATCCTTGTACAATATATCTCAACACAAAAAGCCTAAACGGAGAAAAATAGTTGAATTGAAAAACGTCGTACTATGCGATATTGCTTATCGTACTTGGACGATTCATATAAAATTAGAATATTAATAGAGATAGAAAATTTCTTACAAATATGAGTGGTTATCGTATTTGTATAACTCACATGAATACAGTGAATTTATGAAGTTCGAAATCTTCGAACAATACAATATTGTTCATCGTACTTGTAACAAATATATCACATATTGCTAGAGACTGTTTTGTAAAGAGTTGAACATCATCATACTTGTACGATCTTTTTAAAGTTAGCACATAGGGTTGATTGGATAGGCAATGTTTTGAGCAATTAGTATATTAAGTGGTATCATATTGTTTGATATCTCAGACCATGCAAGTACAAACAAAAGCCGAAAACCATAAGACTAGTTAATCTTAGTGGAAAAGTGGATTTATCCGTTAAGGATTTCTTAAAATAGCATTTTAACTTCTATATATGTATAAATAACATCAAGATTCGTTTGAGAAGAAGCTAATGAAATTTGCACAACACTTTCTGAGAAACCTGTTGCTTCAGTCGAACCTTGATACTGAGCATCTTTGTTGTTGGTGAAGCATTTCTGCAGCTAAATCGTGATACAAATATTTCTTGCATTCTTCCTCTATCACACTTCAAGCTTTGGTAACCTTATTACATACCTTTAATTAATTAGTATTCCTTTTGAAGATTTTTCTTTGGTTATAGTTTGCATGTACGATCTTGCTTGGTTTTGTAGCTGTAATAGTTTGTGCTTTTGCTGTTTTCTTGTGCTTTTGTAATTAGGCTGCTTTGAGCTTATTTGATTTGTGTAGATCCTTGTTTTGTGAAGGTTTTTCACTTATTTGTCGTGTGACAAAATGTTGTTTTATCATGTAAGATTAGTCATTAGATTGGGGTTGGATGTAAGCCTCTGTGTATGGCCAAACCACCTAAAAATTTTCTGTCATTTAATTTTGCACATTCACAAAATGTATTTTAAATTTAATCTAGAGTTTTTCTTTGAAAAGGTTTTTAGAATAACTAATTATGAATACAATAATTGAAATCTTATTTATAGCTTATTGGTATTAAAATTTTATAAGATATAATTCACCCCATCTCTTGTGAAAAAAGCTGTTCTTTCAGAAGGATTTCTATAAATGAAAAACATTGACCATAATCTTAGTTGTAACAAAGCTTTACAGTCATATGACTAACATTGAGTATAGCTTATAATAGAGAACTTGCACTTGGAACAGCTTGAAGTGAAACTATATTTTTGAGGGATGACTGTGTAAAATGGCAACTGAGAGAGAAGCGATGTGAACCACTGGTGCTATCTTAAGAGCTGTGATGATGCATAATTTTGATAGTCTACATGGATGACATGCTAATGATGGTATTATGGAGAATATCCATGATTTGATGGAACAACTGTTAGAAAAATTTGATATAAGTACCTTGGAGGGGTGCAAAAAGAACATATCTAAGAGAACTTCAAATTTAACACACCAAAAGTACATCTAAATATTTTTTGAAAGATTTGTTGTTTTAATCCTAGAATTAGGGATACTCTACTATAAACTCTTTTCAAATTTAGCAGAGAATGTCCTCTAAACACATAGGAGAAGTTAAAATTCATAACAAAGGTACTATGTATGTCATCGATGGTTAGCCTTATGTATATAGTATGGTTAGCATTAGGTCATATATTGCCTATTTAGTGAGAGTTTTTTGGCTGTTAATGGTTGATGAAAGTTTTGCTGCATGGAAGATATTGAAGATCAGAGGAAACGATCAGCTATCGAAGCATAGTTTGTCTAGAAGTGATTAGTTTCTAAGCTGGAAGTCAAGATGGGAGGCCTAATATGGTTAAGAAGGTTCAAACTGAAGAGACTTACTCCAATCTGTAAGTCAAGTCATGATTGCAAGTCTTATTGCTTGATTAGATGTTATGAGAGCAAAAGACATACCTCCTTACTACGGAAATGCAACTATGAGGACAAGCACAGAATCCTATGTAACATCTCTGTTACATAGGAAACAACTTGTTAAAAATGAAGCACCTTGCTTACTTTTGAGACCTTAAGTATCTTCTTTCTTTCTATTATGAACTACACAATGAGACATCACATATGTTTTGTCACCGCTGTTTCATCTGAAGCTTACTAATGCTTTATGAAGTTTTATGATGATCTTTTGAGAACTTTATTTGTTTTCTTACTTGAATAATGTGCCTCTTGTGCTGTCTTTCTAAAAGATTGTCTTTCTTTGCATAAGAATGCCTTTGTTAATACTTTTCCCATTTATACTGAAAGCTTAGATTTGTCTAAGTATTTTTGCTTCTTTTTCTTTTGTTTATTTCTTTGGTTTACCAACATTTTCTTTAGCTTTTGCATTATAATGTACACTTATTTTGTATTTGTACCAGGTATTTTTGAAGCAACTTCTTTGGAGCGATCAAAGAGAGGTTATTTAGATTCACAGGAAATCACTGAAGCAACCTTAAAAATGTCTTCACTTCCGAGTTGATGAATGCTTTTTGGTAGCATCTTGTAGCTCTTATCTCTTGTACAAAGGGAGCTTCTCTTCCAGTCTTCCCCTGACTTAAATGTTGGTATAATAATTATATTAATTTCTTAGTTTAAGCTTATTTTTCATAATTAAAAGTTCATTTGTTGAACTTATTAATAAAAATGGTTCGTAGGCATTTTTTATTTTTTTTAAAAATTAATATGGTGGTATCTTTTATTGGGTTTCTTTGTTGTATTGAGATTCATATCATGTTTCATTTGAGTACATGAAGTGCAAACACGAAAGTTTAAATGGTTTGAGTTCGGTTCGGAAGAGTGTTAATCGTGTTATATTGGTTGCAGTGGTGTCCGTCCGCTCGACTTCATCATGTGCTGTCAAGAAGAGGGCCCGATCTGAGTGTTGGGTCAATCGACCCCAATGGTGGGCCAAGCCGGCTGGGCCGAAACCACCTGTTTCTTGCATGATCAGTGATTGTTGTATTGTTAAGCGCCAATAGAAAAATCTGTGTACATTTTTTTTTTGTTTTAAGAATCCCATGAATAACAAATTAAATTTATTATTTTATGGTATAGTCGTAATTTTGTCCAAATACTGGGGGCACAAGCCCTATCCTTGCCTACCCTTTATTAAGCTGCCATCGTTTGGCCAGTTGCCAAACCATTGCATCTCTGCTCCCGTCTCCCTTCCTGCAACCTTCGTCATCCTCACCGGCGCCGGCGACTACACAAAACTCCGGATATGCCAACCGGAGCAGGGCGGATGCTGCTCATCTTCTATTTCCTCCTCGTAACCTTCTCCCCGCAGCAGCCATGGAAGGTGGTGGCGATCAGATATTCTACGGGAGACACGGCGGCTTTCATCGGCCACCGTCCGGATCTGCGGCCGGCGATAGTGTTCGCCGACTACAAGCGGCCCATACCCAGCTGCCCGGACCCGCTCCACAATCGGTGATTGAAATTGGTTTTCGATGTACTCCCCGAATTACCCCTCTCCAGCAGTTCTCATAATTGATTAGCTTGTCTTCCCTTCCCTCTGCCATTTTTGGTGAGGGGTATAATTGGGAAAATACTTTGTATCTGTAGAATCTCCAGGTGTCTCTGTTCGGTAGGGATGTGGTGGGGTAAAATTGTAATTACTGGAGATTCTTCGCATACAGGGCATTTGAAATTAGTAATAATTGATTGATGGCCGAATTTTAATTACTATAATTTAAAAAGTATAGATGTATAATGTATTTTTCAATTTCATTTTTTAATTATTTTTTATTTCATATTTATTACTTGTAATTTATTAAATTGAAGCAAGAAATCAATCAATGGTTTAGATGGTACATCTGGAATTAATTAAATGATTAGAATGGTTAAATAATATGTTTAAAATGTTAAAATGATGAATATTGTTAAATAGATTTATATTAAATAATCTACTATTGAAATTATGTGATGACAAAGGTGTCTTCACACATGCAGTGTTTAAAAACAAAATCTTTATATAATTATTATTAATATGCTTCAATATTCACCATCTATCAAAATGAAAATTAGCTAACAAAAACTATACTCAAAGAATATAATGAGTAAATGTTATTTAAAACTTATATATTTACTAATTTATTATCATAAAGTGGTATTAAAAAAATTGCCTTTTTGTGATTCTTTCATTTCCTAACTTTTTTTATGTGTTTTTTTATTATGTTGTCCAACTAATTCATCCTCAAATCTTTTTTTTTTTTTGGGTAAAAGTTTATTATGGTTTATAGCAATTTTTCTTTTTATCCCAATTATCTGGAAATATATTAATTTCAAGGAAATTATTGCATTTTGTAATTATGAAGAAACTTTAATCCTATATTTATAATATTGATCTATTTGAGGGGCAATATTGATCACATTTTCTTTGTAATTAGTAGCTTCAACACATGCATTAATTTCTATGAAGAGGCCTTTTAATTGTCTTCATGCCTGGATCTCACCATCGCCACCTTATTCTTAGCTGGAAGAATGCATCTAATTAAAACTCACGTAAAACTTAATGGCCTTATATATATATATATATATATATATATATTTGAAATACATTTTTTCTGGAAAAAAAATTTAATATGAGAAAAGTGAGAGAAAACGATTTGATTATTTCAAAATAATATAAAAAATCAAAATATTTTTCATAATGTTATAAGTTATTTTATTTTGTGTTTATGATAATATATTTATTAAATAGAAAATTGACATTTGTGGCATATACTCTTAAATTTACATTTTTTTTATAAATTGATTATAAAGGAAAAAAATTAAAAAAGCGCACCGTTGTCACGTTTTGTTCTTTCAAAACAATTTAATTAATAGTGGATTATGTATGCGGTAATCCGCATATTCAGTTCTATGCGACCGGCGGTTTTCACGGACATCTCGACTCCGACCGCTGCATTTATCGTACAGTAAATATATGTGCTGCCTCGCACAGTTACGTGTATGACGCTTGAATATGCGGTCGCCTATGCCCTAGACATATTTATTTATTTATCATAACACATTTATTTGACGAGTAAATTTGCATTCATGGATGCTTTATTGATCGTACAATGAATTAGAGAAATTTATTATCATTCAACATTGCCTAGTAATTAATGTTACATAAAAGGAAATTTACTCTATATAAAATTTACATGATATTATTTTTTTTTGTTAATTTTTGTCTAAAATTTCAAATTTAGAAAAAAGTTTAACAAATTATATAAAATAAAATTATCATCATGTAATGTGAGATGATGGATTTTTAGAAATTGGATGTGTATTATAGATTCTCTTTTCTTGTTTTATTTCTCAATCTAAAGTTAATTGTTATTTAATTTATTTGATTATTTTGTTACAATTATGACTAACTTTTTTCATTATTTTCTATCAACCCAAATCATGTCACGAAGTAGGTCATAATTCTCTTTTTTTTGTTTTATTTCTCAATTTGAAGTTAATTTTTATTTAATTTATTGGATTGTTTCGTGACAATTATGACTAACTTTTTCCACCATTTTCGATCAACCCAACTAATGTTACAAAATAGGTCGTTGGCATCTTTCATTTTGTCTGTCTTCTACAAGTGTACCCATTACGTCTCTATTTAACCATCGATTAACATGAGGGATATTTTAGATACATGATAAGTTTTCATGAATTTTAAATATAACTAAAACTTTGTGATATCTTATCTCCAACTATGACGACACCATGGTTATCAACATTGCTTTAACATTGGATTTTTATAGTGTTTGTAACACATGTATGTATATACTTCTCATATAATATATGTATGATATAGTACTCTATTTTCTTTATTTGTTTTTAGGATCTTAATTTCTCTTAATTATCATTATTCTCATTTTATAAGATCTTATATAATATCATATCCCTTTGCATCACCATATCAGTGGACCTTCATCTCTCTTTTCATACTCTAATTTTTGAAGTTTTTTTCTCTCATTTCAAGTGTTATGATGCCTTACACAGTTGCGTGTATAATGATCAAATATGTGGTCTCCTGTGCCCTAGACATATTTATTTATTTATCAATAGCACATTTATTTGGTTAATAAATTTACATTCATGAAACCTTTATTGATCGTACAATGAATTAAATAAATTTATTGTCACTCAACATTGTCAAGTGACAAATGTTATATAAAGAGAATTTACTCAACATTAAATTTACACAATATTATTTTTTTTAGTTTGTTAATATTTTTTCTAAATTATTAATTGTACAAAAAGGTTTAAAGAATTGTATAAAACAAAATTACCATCATGTTAATGTGAGATGAAGGCTTTCTAGAAATTAGATGTGTATTGTAGATTCTCTCCCCTTGTTTTGTCTTTCATTCTTGAGTTGTCTCTCATTTATTTTACTAGATTGTTCCATGACAATCATCATTAACTTCTTCCCATGCTTCTTATAAACCCAAATGATGTTACAAAGTAAGCCATTGACACATTTTGTGTTAGTCTTCTACTTATGTGTTTATTGCATCTCAATTTGACCATCAATTAATATGAGAGATATTTTAGATGCATGCTGATAAGTTTTCGCATATTTTAAAAATAACCAAAAGTCTATTATGTTTTATCTCCAATCTGTAAGGGCACTATGGTCATTATCATTGTTTTTTCATAGGTTTTTGTGATTTTTGTAACTTATGTATGTATATATTTCTTATATAGTACTTATATCACATAATAATACTCATTATTAGTATCTTGATTTTTCTTAATGACTGTTATTCTCACTCTATGAAATTTTAAATCGTTTCATATCCTTGTGACACATATCTTGGGACCTTTATATAGCTTTGTTCATGTTCTAATTTTTTTAAGTTTGCTTTCTCTCTTTTTAGCTATTGTCCCCTTTTTTATGATGTATGAGTTTTTTGAATTTTCATAAAATTTTAAAAATTAATAATAATCATAAAAATTATAAATTAATATATTTGTTTTACTTATGAATGATTATAACTTTCTTCCCTTTTTATGGATTTTAATCAACTTTTTGATGATGTATGAGTTTTGTGAATTTTAATAAATTTTTAAAAATTAACAATGATAATAAAAATTATAAATTGATGTTATTTTTTCCTTAAGAATGATTATGACTTTCTTCATTTTTTATGGATTTTAATTAACTATATAATCATTATATTTTGTTAATTTAAGTACTTAATAACTTTAAGTATAAAAAATAATTAATTAAATAATTTGTCTAACTTTTGTGATGCTACAAAAGGTTTGGGACATCATGCCCAAAGATCTTTTGAGAGTATTAATGTGATGTTTGCGTAAAGTAAAGTGTTCAAAATGGATAAATTCTAGTTTATGTAATTTGTTATCTAAGGATAGCTTCTAGTTTTTTTAATTGTTGTTTTGGTGTTGATTAAGATAAATATTTGACATAAAAAATAGTATCAAATGCTAATGAAACCTTATAAGGCTAATTTTAATATATTAACTAAAGGTTTTATTTACAACACTTATATTGGTTTTAAATTTATATAGGAGTTTTAAGAGAAATTTCAAAAACTATCAAGAACACTATTAGAGCTTATTATTATCTACATTATACTAAAATCTCGATTAAAGTAGTCATAAAAATTAAAAATTGTGAAACTTGACAATAAATTTACAACAAATTTTCTATTCAATGTTTTAGCTAAGATTTAGTGTTTCAATGTGAATATAAATTGTCTAGTAGCTAATAAAAATTTGGGAGAAAAACATTGAGCTTGTTTTTATAATCATTAGATTTATAACACACACATGGATCAATTAATTTGACATAAGCAATTTTTAGTTAATCTTGAGAAATATTTATTTATATTATCCTTTTATTTGAATAATATTTATGACTACTTCACTTTTCCCAATACTACTAAATAGATATATCTCCAAATTTCATTCTTTATACAAACTTAATTTTCAACTTATGCAAATCTATTTTTAGTCATCCAAATTATTTTCAAATTATTTTCCAAACATGCCTAAACACATTTTTTATTATATATGTCTAATTATAAATTTTTAACATTTTTTCTAATTTTTCATTAAGCATTCATTAGTTGTTTCCTAGTTTTCTTTTTTTAATAATGAAGTGTTAAGATATCTATACAAAAGAGGAGTGAATTATATATTTTTGTATAATTAATAAAGTCAAGAGAAGCAATGATAGTCTTTGATTAGAAGTTCTTTTAAAATTATTTTTTGGAAACTCATATTAATCTTTTAAAAAATCTTTATTATGAAGAGCATGATAAAATAAATATACAAAGATATTTAGATGATTTAATCTTAAACATAGGATCTTTAAGCACCCTCAAACATGAAAGTTGAGGCTTACAATCTTAATATTTTCCACAAAATAGGTAAGCGAAAAGATCTTACAATTATTACGCCCAAAGACTTTACAATTCATCAACCCAAAATAGCCTATAGTATATGGCTATAAAGACCATACAAATTCTAGTAAAAAAAACAAACATAAAGATCTTAAGGATAAAGTATGAGAATGATAATGGCACAAAAAGAATAAAATTCAAAAATAAAAACATATATGACTAATCAAATAATATGGGAGGAACACCAATTTGATGCAAATTAGATTAGAAAAAAATTAATGCTTTAATATAATGAAGAAGTTTTAATAAAAGTTAAAAGATGATAAATAACCCATATTTTTGAACTTCAACCTATCTTTTATGTTTAATCTAATTATAAGATGGTTCAATTAGTTCAAACATGATGGTCCAATCCAAGAATAAAATAGTCCAATTAGTATATAATTGATTATGTAATTGTTCAATAATCATCTGCTAATGACTTCATTTTCATGCTCATTTAGTTCAACAAGCTAATAGATGGTCTGTACCACTTATAGGATGGTCAATAAGTATTAGATTATTTATTGGATAGTTTAATGGTTATCTAACAAAATATATGAATATGAAAATCTTAAGTTTATGTTCATAGAAAAGCTTTTAAGTGTGGAAAGTATTTTAGAAAGCTTTTAATATGATTGTTATAGACACTCATGATCTCACTAATATGTTCTTATTATCTTAATATTATTGTCATGGGTTCACAATTTTGACTAAATAAAAATGACTTTGCAAAGTGCACTCAATCGATTATTACTTCATCCCAATTGTTTTGCAAATTTTCTTAATCATGTTCTGGCAAGTTACATTTTATGACATCTCAAGACCAACATTTCTTAAATTTGGTGTTATGTTATCTAATCTTTTTGCTTTTACATTTGATTTAGAAAACATTTTTTTAAAATATTTACATAATTGGCTTGAAAGTCTATTTGAAATTCCATCACAATTTGTAAACCATTTTAAGGTTTTAAAAGAAGTAAAGGAAAAACATCTTGTTTAAGAAACATAATTTTTTAAATAATATTATTTTCACATCTCTTTTAAAAAGTTTTAAATAACATAACAAAATAAACTTCTAATGTAGGTCTATCTACAAAGAAAAAGTTACAATATTGATATAATAATAACACAAATGATAGTAAATAAATATATCTAAATCAAGCACTTATAATACCAAAGTCTTATGCTAAGTTTTGTCATGACTTGATTAAAATCATTTTAAGTTGAATATAAGGCTGACCTTTTAACATTTATCTATTTAAATTGGACATATCTAAAACATATTATTCTAAGTACCCATAACATTTCTCTTTTAATCCTATTTTAAAGGATATTTTATTCTATATAAAAGCCCTATTATTAGAGATATTTTAACTAAGATAACTAGTCATATATTTTTAGGGACATTATTACAAATAGTAGATTAACATCTTCAAATAATCATTATCATTTAAAATTTCAAAATTATACATAACCAATCTTTTTCTCTAACCCTCTTATCATTTCATTTCATTTTCTAATTCAATTAAATAAGAAATTTAATAATTGATGTTTTCCTTTATCCTTATAAGCACATATGTATTAAATCTACATAACAATCATCAAATATCGCATTTCATAATACAAGAAAAATCAATTGATAATAATATATCAAACAAGTCATATAAACAATCATCTTCAAACAAATCACTTAAATCATTTCCTAAGGGGTCGCTATTCATTAAAAAACAAACTATCAAGCATATTCACTATAATATAAAGTATGTCTATCTTATTTTAATATATAATGATCTTGTTGTGAAATAAATCCTCGAAATGCATAATTTTCTTCACTTCTTAGGTATTATAATAGTACTACATTATTGCTATAGTGTTAGTACAAATTTCTCCCCCAAATCTAGACTCTCTCTATTTCCTTGAGTTGGTTATTCCAAATATCTCAAACACAACTCTTCTCACTCTCTCCTTTTTAAACTCTTAACTAAACCAACTTCTCCTCCAATTTTTCAAAAAAATCCATTCATTGGTTGCAGCTCTCTTTTTATACATTTCATGCATCGAATCTCATTTTCTAATCCTTTTAATACCCACAATACTTCATATGGTTGACTCATCACCTTATTCTCCATGGATTTTGATGATTTTGTCCTCTATTGGGTTCACTTTTATGTCAATTTTTCTTTGTCATTCACCATTTAAATTGTAAGAAATTTAGAAAATTTTTAATTATTAAATTCCTAAATTAAATTAAAGCATAAACTTAATATCATTTACATTATTTGATCGATTCAATTCCCAAAACTTTGTTGATTAATTTGTTTATTCATCTATATAAGATTTATCTATTGGCCAAATTTCATCTTTTTTGGAATTTTTAGTTATTTTTAAATTTTAAAACTTTAAAAATATTTATTTAATATTTGTCTTTTAATCTACATTAACTTTTAATTCTAGAGCCATCTCACTTCCTTTATATGCCAAGAAAATTTTGTTAAAATGTTTGTAATAAGTTTTAGATCTTGAAAAAATTTCATAATTTTTTTAGTTTTTATAATATTTTAAAGAATTTTTTAGTACTTTTAAAACTTATAAATAAATTCTTATAAATTTTAATCATTCATTTTAATTTCTAGAAAAATCAAATATTCACAAATTTAATGTTATGGACTTTTAAAATTGTTTTCTTAGTTTGTTTGTTCACCTCCCTCATTTAAGCTGTCTTACTCTCTTTTAGTATTGTTGATTTTTTGAAAAAAAAATATATCATAATTTTTAAAAACATCCAAATAGTTTCTAAAAATAAAAATACTTAAAAATAACTTTAAACTTAATTTTCTTCTACTCGTCCTTTAGAAACATCAATCAAACTTGAGGTTACTAATTTTTTTATTTTAAACAACTTATAATTTCAAATCATCACAATATTTATCTATTTGGTACCATGTTTTTAATGTTAAACATTCTCATTGAAAATTTGCCAAATAGCTCTTTTAGTCATAGAACAATGCTCCAATTTTTCTTTGTCCTGCTAACCATTATGTTCTCTAAATATTTTACTAAGCTTAATGAATAATCTAAAAATATTTAAGAAAAAAATATCATATCACAAATAAATTATTTTTGTTATCATCAAATTATCACATAAGGGCCAATGATTCAACTAACTATTCATCAAAATTTTCTTACTTGTTTATCTTTGCATATTAGTTTAGTATCAATGCAAGTTATTATATTACTATTTAATATCACACAATCATTATTATTGTTTTTACAATCATTTCTAACACATCTTATAGCATGGATAATTCTTTTTCTTTTTAACCAACCCATATTCATTGTATGATGCATCCAAATAACCACGATTGACAAGACATCTATAAGTACAAGTACAAGAGAAAGTGACATAGAACATGGTTCAAGTAATAGTTATGACTTTTTAGTGATAATTTCTCTCATAAAGACATATGATACACAAAGAATTTTAATAAAAGTGGAAGACAATTTATAAAGTAAAATAAGTAATTTATTGTTACATCTAAAAAACCTATACCATCTCTTTTACTTATAGAGCTATAAAGACAGATATTGTTAGTATTAATTAGAGGAGTTTGCAAAAGCTTGAGAACAAGTTTGTACTTTTAATGTTAAATTTTTAAGTTTTAGAAAAGTTTTTTAAAATATGACTATATCCCCCATGGAGTTTGAAAATTTTCATATAAAATTATAATTCTTGTCTTTTTATGTTTCTATTTCTTCTTGCTTCTTTGTGTACCTTTATGGATAGTCAAATGTGAGTATATCTCCATAATTCTTTTGATTATTTTATATATAATATATTTTTTAAGAAAATATTTTATCATTAGTTTATAATAAATGCCTTGCTTGTATATCCAATCCCTATTTTCATATAAATCAATGTAACAAAGAAATGTTACATATATTTTATGTTTCTAAAACATAACAAATATATCTTATAATGAATTGTTTGTTATTAATTAAGCATGTTTTGAGTAGGTATATTCTTGAATTCAAGTTAAATTTGATCTTTATTTTCTTATGGGTTTTAGTTTCAACTATAAAAGCTTAGAAATCATGTTTTATAATCACTGAAAAACTCAATTTTGCATAAAATAATTATTTCAACAACCTCCTTAAAAGTACATTTTGAATGCTCCATTTTTCAAACAACAAATTTTGTATCAAACTAATCCTTAATAGGAATGCAATTTGTGTCTTCTCATGACCACCTCCTTCACTTGTCTTTATGAGAGACAATAAGATTGATTCTATAATTATTCAATAATTATATTCCTACCACTTAATAGATTTTAAATAAAAAAATAAATATACATACAAATTATTAGCAATGATTTGTAAGACCAAAGATAACTTTTGACGATGTGTACATATGTTTTGCATATGCATTTAAGATTGTAGTATGCTGAAACTACAAATTAGGAGGGTGAGGAGAGAGAGAGAGAGAGAGAGAGAGAGAGAGAGAGAGAACAAAGAATAACAAACAAAACTTTTTTTTGATAGAACAAAATCTTTTCATAGATAAAACTCATGATCAAATATGATAAAAATATTATATGATCATTGATAAGTACAATAAGATCCTTGTTGTTACAATAATTTTTTAGCTAAACTCAATAAAAATAAAAGAAACTACTAAATTTCAACAAGTATTGTTGATAGAACTTATATCAAGAAGAATGAGAACCCTAGTTGAAAGAGGTTCCTTATATTAAAGTTGGTTAAAAGAACATTCAAGAGTATAATGGCAAAACTCTTTTCTAATCTATTAGACACATGACCTTTTATAAGAAAAAAAATTAAATGATAAGATATGAAAATGAATTGATAAGTGTTGAGATAAGATAAGCCTAAGAGAATGAATTTGACACATAGTGAAAATTTTGATAAAATGAAATGAACATTTAATATCCTGAATTTTAAAAAATATAGACAATAATTGATTGGTTACTTATAGATAAGCTAAGTGCTTCGATAAAGACAAGATAGTTAAAGAATGAGTAAATTAGCAACCACATTATAGATAAATAAATAGACAGAAGCATATCGATGACACATGATGGGAAGTATGCAAATGACTAATAGTTTAATTATAGTTGACACTTGTATCAAAGAGATCAAACACTAAACAGATTATCACTTAATGAGTGTTGATCAATTTGTAACCCAAATGAGAATATAATGACCTCAACAAACTGTACCTTAGTGATATGATTTCTCGAATACTAGCAAAACTAAAACAACCCAAAACTTCGCCCAAATCATCGATCAACAATTAGACATTACATGTGGGCTACATTTCCATCATGTCAACATGACACATTGGACTTGGTGAGCCTAAACATTCGATCTTGATACAAAGGAGGCTACTTTGACATAGTGAAAACTGTCGGGATAAGATTCCACGTGGCACATCCTCATGGCTCTTACAAGATAAGGCTGCAACTCCGTATGTGGTGTCCGATGCATATATGTCATCACCTGATCACCTCGGCAAAGGAACGAAACGCATCGAGTGGCTTCACCCGAGTGAGAACTCCCATGTATATATAGCGAAGTAGCGGAGGCAGCCTTACTTCCCCAGAGCAATTTAAAGAAGAAGCATGGCGTCCACAATGTTTGTCTCACCGACGGTAGCCCGACCCACCCAAACCACCTTGGTCGCCCCCTACATCGGCCTGAGGTCCGCCGCAGGCTTCCCGGCGACCAAACGGCACTCCACGGACCTCTCCCACCTCCCCAGCAACGGCGGCCGAATCCGGTGCATGCTGGTGTGGCCCATCGAGGGGAAGAAGAAGTTCGAGACTCTCTCGTACCTCCCGCCCCTCTCCGACGAGCAGCTGCTGAAGCAGATCGAATACCTCCTCCGGTCGAAGTGGGTCCCCTGCCTGGAATTCAGCAAGGTACGGACGCCGTCATGGGTTAAGAGTTGTTTCGTGTTAAGCTAAGACCTGTTTGATGTTTCAGGTGGGTTTCGTGTCGCGCGACTACCACAGGTCGCCCGGGTACTACGACGGGCGGTACTGGACCATGTGGAAGCTGCCCATGTTCGGGTGCACGGACGCAGTACAGGTGGCGAAGGAGCTGCAGGAGTGCAAGAAGGAGTACCCGGACGCGTTCGTAAGGATCATCGGGTTCGACAACGTGCGCCAGGTGCAGTGCATCAGCTTCATCGCGATCAAGCCCCCGAATTTCTCCTAACCGGTGTCGTGTCAAATCAGGTCACCTGCTTTGAGTAACTGTTTTCCCTTCCTGCTGTCAGGGGGGATTTAGTCATTGTGTTGGTTTCTGGTTAAGATTTGGCCTCTCTTGTGGCTCATCCAAGAGGACCAGGAATAAGTAATACTTTGTGCTCTCATTTTATTTTAATTTTGAATGTTTGTTACTTGAGTCGCATGTGGTCTCGCGAGCCAAATCAAGTGCAAAATGCAAAATCTTGACTCGGTTTAATCGAGTTCTCGAGCACAACTAGACCTTCACCGGTTAAGTTGAGCTCGAGCTCGGTTTTATAACAAAATCTGATCTCATTTATGCATCCCGAATCATATGTCATTATGGATTAGGATTATGAATAAGAAATCTTATTTATTATTTTTTTAAAAAAATAATAAAAAATCATTTTAATCGTGGTCAAATAGCTGTTTCTATCATAATATCGAATTATCTAATGTCCTACATTATCCAAAAAAACTTTGACGAGATATTGTCAAAACATATAATAAGATTTATAATGACAACAATATGTTATGATATTTTTTTAAAAAAGTCTTTCCTAATAAAAAAAAAAAGGCAAACAATCATTTTGGATTGTTTTTGGCAATTCAAACCTAGGAATGGAAAGAAAGGCCAAATGAGATCCAAAATTATAAAAAAAAATTAAAAAAAAGGAAATAAAAATAATCTTCTTCCATAAAAATTTACAGCATGACACTCTATGCCTCTCAATCTAGGGATCTTTTGAACATATTTGGTTTTGATTTATTTAATTATATCTATTTTAACATATATGATTATATCTATTTGTTGAATATTTTTGAAGTTCCTAATTAGTGGGTATTTTATAAAATTTATTTTTTTTTTGTATATTTTTCTTAATACTACTCAATGTTAGGGTTTGAAGGCATCTTCTCTTCTATTTTTTATTTATTTATTTTTTGCTTTATTGCTATTTTATAACTCCTTTTTTTTATAATGATTTTTGTTGCTTTTGTTCACAAATATAGCCCAAATCTCTATGTAAACTTCATAAATCATTTTATTTCTCCAAATATGTGATTTTTTTTTTTAATTTAATATTCATACAACAAAGTTTTTGAGATAAAAAAAAGATAATTCATTTTCTTTATCATCAAAATAATGTTCTTATTACAATATCAGATGATCAGATACCCCTGCTATCACAAATAAAGAAAAAATATTACATTCTGATAGAAAATATGATCACTTACCCAAATCTTTCTTAATTGTCATGATGGCATTTAAATAAATTTTACTTGCTTTTCTTTCTTGGATTTTTCTTATTGAGATCTTCAAAACAGCTGTGAAGTTTTCTTCTGGCAGCAAACTCCTGAGAGCTGGAGGCAGAAACTTGAAGCTGTTTTACCATCAAAAGACAAACTTTGTTACTCTTTTTTGAACCTTTCCATTGCCCCATCATTTTGCCACTCTTCTCCAGCTTGTAGTGTTTGAATCGATTCAACTTCCTTTGGCTCATTATGTGTCTTGACTTGTCCAGTGGCTTCTCTTCTACCTCTGTATTGGCTTCCACTGGATTGAATTGGGTTAGGCAAGTTCAGCAAATTCCTTAGTTCAGGATCTCAAATGTCACCAGCCACAATGATTTGGAATAAAGTCTGTAGCAGGACATTAGACCAGGCAAAAATGAACTTAGAAAGCCAACAAAGAAAGGTGATGCATATCTGTTGGGCATTGCGAGAGCTCAAACCTAAGATTTCCAAGCAATCAATGAAGCTGGAATGCGATTGTTTTGTTCTGGGTTAAGCATTTTGTATTTTTTCATCTGGTTTACTCTTATCTTCAAAATTCAAATGATTCTTCAGTCTTTATACTACTTGATTTCTAGCATTGCATTTTGTTTGCAATTTAACAAACGTTATTTCTTTCTGTTTGTGAAGTTAACCAAGGCATAAAGCATGGACTGAAGTAGCTTTGATGAAGTATTCATTAGAATCTTCAACACCAAAGCAGCTTAAGGTTTATATCTAAATCATTTAATGGAAAGATTGTTGCAGACAGGTGGTTCATATCTGATTATTTAGGATAAGAGAGGACTAATTCAGCTCTAAAAACAAACTAAAAACCTTCCTTTAACACTACTTCTGTACTTAGTAAGAGCATATTAGCTGCAATATTAGTATTTAAGCTGCTGTTAAATTCTCTTATTCTTTTAAGTCTATATTTGGTTTCAATAATTGCCTGAATTCCTTTTGTTCATCTAAAAACATAATCCTCCAAGAAAGCCAGAGCAACCAGCAATTTATAGCTATATTAGACAGCATTACCAAGCAAAAACAAATTAAACATCACAGTATTGTTGCTGTCATGTGTTGTTTTGACAAATACCAAATGCCTAAAAGGCATGCTGGATGTTGTATTAATCCCTATCCCTTTAGTCTTCAAGAAGAAGTCTATCAAACTATGAATATAAATGACAATTTTCTTCTAATTTTAAAAATAAAGCATCAACAAATATTAAGAAATGTTTAAGTTTGGCAAGATTGCAGTGAAAGAATGGGTGGTGAAGTTGAATGAAATTAGCTTAAAGAAGTGAAAGAAAAAGAAGTAGAAGGAGAATAGAAAGAGGAAGAGGAAGAGAAAGTATTTTTGTGTGAGGAGTTTTATTACACTCTTTCAAAGTTAATAAAAGATAATTAAACTTTTTTAGGATGATTATAATGAGAAAATTGTTATTAAAAGAGTGTTCATTAAAAAAGCATTGTGATGAGCAATGTTTACAAACTTGTATATGATATATTATCAATTCAAGTGGTTCAATTGTGAAGTTGTTCACTAGTAGATACGATCACTATTTAGGACTGTTCTTCTCATAAAAAAGCCTTGACCTTACTAAGTCATGACTCAATTGGCCAATCGGTGCACCGTTTGAGTCGAATTAGCCAAGTATATTTTAGGTTAAAAAAAGAATAGTTTAATATTACACTATAATGATTAGTAAAAGTGTAAAATCCAAACATAAAAAAATTGTGCTATCATTTATGTAATATTGAATTATTTGAAGCATAGAGATATAAATACAATATTTTTTTTGATACTTTTATAAATTAGTATCATGTTTTATATTTATGTTAAGTTTAGAGTTATTATATGTAATTTTCTTATATTATTATAATTTCTTATTTTTTAAAACTATTGGATGCTTATGATTTGCTTGCATTCAAAATGTTTAAAAACTTTATAATAAATTTGAAAGAAAAACTAATAATAATTCATTTCCTTATAGTTTAACAGATACCAAATATTTAGTGATGTTTTACTCCAAGGGTTAGATGTATGTTAATGCAGAATAGTTGGGTTGTTGCTTATGTTTCTAGGCATCCAAAGACTCATGAGATGAATTATATAGTACATGATTTGGAGTAAGTTACCATAGTTTTTGCCTTGAAAATCCAGAGATATTACTTTGCATTGAGTGAAATATGAGGTGTTCATTAGCCATTAAAGCTTAAAATATCTCTTTATTTAGAAAACATTGAATATAGCATATAGATAATAATTGGAATTCATTAAGGATTATTATTTGACCATTAACTATTATGCAAGTAAAGCCGATGTTGTTGCAAATGCACTAAGTAGGAATGTTATATGTTTTCTCTTGTGAGTGAGCTTGTTTAAAAGTAAGTTTCATTTGAACTTGATAGATTGCAAATGAAAATAACTATGCATAGAAATGTTGACTTATTTTTTAATTCTCTATAAGCCTAAATTGGATTGATTGCATTAGAAAAGATTAACTCTAGGATGAGGAATATTAGAAGATGATTTAAAAAGTTAGATTCTCATCTAAATTTTCTCTTGATGAGCATGACATGTTGAGATTTTAAGATAGGTCATGCATTCTTGCTCACTAGTAGCTTAGCAAGTTGTTATTTGAAGCTTATAATTTTGAGTGGTCTATTCATTTTAGGAACAAAAAGATGCACCAAGAATTGAGATAGAGGTATTGGTATCAATGTATGAAAAGAGTGGTTGCAAAATAGGTAAAAAAATGTCGTATTTATTAGTAACTTAAGAGTGAAAAGCAAAAAATCGGTGGTTTGTTACAATCTCTACCAATTCTAAGTATTTTATCCATCTTAAAAGTGATAAAAAGTATCAAAAATTGAGATAGAGACATCAATGGTCTAGTATGAAAAAATAAGTTGCTTAATGTCTCAAAAAGTATCTTATTTGCTAGTAGGTTAAGGGTTAATATCAAAATCCTAGTAGTTGGACTACATAGGACACTAACACAACATGATAAAATGTGTGTAATTATTGATAGATTGATTAAGTCTATAGATTTTTTAACTACAAAGACAGCCTTCTTTACAAAATTTGTCTCAAACTTATGTTTTACACATCGTAACACAACATAGGATACCTAAAGTGATTCTTTTTGATAAATATGCTAAATTCACATCTCAATTTTAAAGTAGTATGCATAAAGCTTTTGATACCCAATTAAGATTCAGCATAGTCTTTTACCTTCAAACTAATGGGTAAATTGAAAGAACTATTAAGACTTTTAAAGGTTTGATAACACTTTGTGTGCTAACTTTTGAGCATGATTATAAGAGACATTTATTGTTGATAGAAGTTACTTACAACTTTCAAACTAACATTAAAATGATTCTTATGAAGTTCTATATGAAAGGAAGTGTCACTCTCTTTTATATTGATTTGAGCAAAAGAAAAAGCATTTGATTGGATCAGATCTTGTAAAGGAGCCACAAAAAAGTTAAGAATAATTAGAGATGCAGACCACTCAAAGTTATCTAAAGAAATACTTTTTATTAGAACTATAAAAATATTTAATTTCATGAAGTTGAGCATGCCTTTCTTAAAATAAATCTCTTAAAATGAGTAATTAAATTAAATAAAATAAGAAAATTGAGACCCAAATACATCAAGTCTTTTCAGATATTAGAAAGAGTTGGCATTGTTGCCTATAAAGTGACTTTGGCTTCATAAATGGCTAAAGTGCATAATATTTTTTCATGTTTTTTCAAAGAAATATTTCTAATTCATCCCATAATATTTGGAATGGCACTAAAGGGATTAAATCCAATCTATATATCATATTAGGAACAAGTAGTTAGAATTTTAGTTAAGCAAGAAAAGAGATTAAGAAATAATATTATTCTTATGGTTAAGGTACTATGAAATAATCAATTTAAAAAAAGAAGCAACCTAGGAAGCTAAAGTTAATATGATGCTTCATTATCCTGAGTTACTTTAAATTTCAAGACATAATTTTTATAAAGTATGGAGATTATGATAATCCAAATATTTAGTTTAAAATATATCAATATTTGTGTATTTAATACTAATCTTGGATTATGTAGATTTGAATTAAGAAATTGATGAGTTTTGACACGCCTAAAAAGGCATGCTAAGATGTTAATAACCAAATTGGTATTTTAAGTATACTATTGAGAAGAGCTCACTGTAAAAAAAATATCATTATATGATTTGTAATTTAAACCATCCTTTAAATATTTTAAAAGTTTTTAAAGATGAAGCCATTATTTCAATATTTATTATTTATTAAATTAAAAAGGATTATATAAACCCCTTTCTTAGCTTAAGAGAAATGGACAATGCAAACCATAGGAAGCAAGGTGAAGAGAGCTCAAGAGGGAAGGAAGGGAATCAAAGAAAAAAAGAAATTTAGGAGTGATAACAAATATAAAATAGGCTTTGAACAAAAGCAACAATGGAATTATCTTAGCTTGGGCAAAGAAAGGGAGTTGGGAAGATGTAGCATCCCACTTCTTTTCAACCAAAACATTTCTAAATTTCTCTTTGGGAACTACTTAAATCTTTTATTTTATATTTTTCTCCTTATTTATATTTTACAAATCATGTCAATTATTTTAAATAATAGAAGCTTTCCTTATTTCAACTTTTGTAAAGAGATAATAGAAGTGATATAAAAATCAACACTCTTACAGTATTATAAATATTGACTTTTTCACATCTCATTTAAATCATAAGATCTTACAATTTTAATATATGCCAAATCTTTACATACATTTTTTTTCTCAAAAATAATATTTTTCATATCATCAAATGCTAACTAATTATCACTCTTTCTTAATAACCTCATAAAATACATCCTTTGACTTAATAGTGTAAGATCAAAATAGACATGAGACAACCAATATTAGTTCAATAACAAAAGTATATAATATAATATAATATAATATAAATAATTATTAGGTAACTATATGCATAACTTATAATAATATCCACATGAAAATAGTAAGAAATATATTATCTTCCTTTATATTTGGTTTTATTAAAAACCCAAGTTCTTTTTAAAAAATCTTATTAATTTATTTTATCCCTTTTTAAGATTTGATACATCAAAAACATTTTATTATGGATAGCCCAATAATATCTCATTAGTAATACTCTTAGAGAGATATTTTTAAGTTGTGTAGCATTTTTACTTCTATAAAAATATTATTTTAGGGAACAAAATACTTACTTTAAATGTATTTTATTATCAAATAACAAATTTGTTTTGAAAACTATTATTGTCGATGCTCCATCCTTATTTTAGCCAAAGTTTCATCACTTGTATATGTTGCATCTCTTAGTTATTCTCTTTCCAATTCACATAATCAATATTTGTTAAGCATTCTTTTCTTTTTTTCACAAATACACCATGGTATATATTTAGCCTATAACTAAATAACATAACATTATCATGCTCAGATCAAAATATGTGTTAAAGAAATCATAACAACATATTACTATAATAAATAATAACGAGTATCTTCCACATAATCTTTATATATAACAAGTTAGGTCTCTAATATAATATTATATATTACATCAAATCATACACATAATGTACAAATTTTGACTATATATTTATTTAACATTTCTTACATGATTAAGACTTCTAGACTATATTATATATTACATCAAATATATAAATGATTCTTAGGTTTTATTTATCTTTTAAATTTGAGTAATGGTCTGACAAAGGTTTAGATATTTGCTCTAAGTTCTTGAGCTATAGTACTATGATTTGAATCTTTTTATTTTCCTTTGTCACAATCTCAAATTTTTTGAGATGCTTCTTTTCTCTCTTTCCTTCACTATATCACACTTGACTAAAGCTAACCACACTAGTTTTCCCCAAAAATTCTTTTGCAAGCTTGGTCTTAATTGCTTTTATACTAGAACATCTCGTTGTATTTCTCGTTTATTCACTTTCTCTCAATAATCAAATTCTTTCAATGGAGATCCTCATCACCTACTCTCTAACATAATTCTGATGGTTTCTTATTAATTAGACTCTCTTAGTGATGATTAAAATATCTATTTGCTATTTTAGGTTTTAAAATTATTTTAATTTTTCTATATCATACTAATACTTTACTTAGCTGCATATTATATAATTCATTAAATCTCTTATTTGTGCTCTTATTTATACTAATCATATTGATATGTTTCATTAATCGTACATGTATAATACATTTCTGCTTAATTAGTTCATGCATTCTCTCTGTCTCGTACTTATATGATTCCTTCATCATATTTGTACGATATTATTTTTCTTACATCATAATGCTCTGATTCTTGTATATGACACAATTATTCACATAGTTTTACTTATATAGTTATTCTTATCATATTATATGATTTGTTCATATATAACTTAACTCATTGAACTTAATTGAATGTTTCTTTCTCATCTGATTATACATGTACGCTCTTTGGTTTCATACTTGTATGATATTGTATTGCCCATTCAAACTATTTTTTCTTATGTATTAATAGCTTTATATGATATCATGGTTACCCTGGTATGATCCTTAGCCAGCTTTTATACCTACTCACATTTCCCCCAAGTTCATCTTTCTTTCTCCCTCTCCTCTTACTTGATTATAAAATATAATATTTTTTTTATCATATTGTATGATAAAATCCTTTATTATTTAACTTATTAAACTCATCTAATCCATTCAATGATGCATTGACTACACTCTATCATACTTTATTATTTTATTATTGTACTTGTATAATTTGTAGCTGACTTCTACATTAGTTAACATTACATTTAAGTTTATTTTCTTACTTGATTATATTATATGATATTGACTATACGATCAAATTTTTATTTCTATAAACTAATCTAACCATACATTGGCACACTATTATATTTATATGCTTTCGTAGTCATACATGTATAATTTAATTTTATCATATGAATTTGTTCACATAATTGATTCTCTCACTCGATCATACTGTGCAATCCTATAATATTGTACTGTACAACACCTTAAAGTCTTAAAAATATTCTAAAAACTTTTAAAAGAATTTATAACAAATCTCGAATATATATAAATCAAAATTATTATTTTATAACTCTTTTATTCTTAAAATCATCGATCATTCTTAATCTCATATGCTTTTTTAAAATAAATTATCCTCACTTTTGAGATGTTATAATCTCCCCTCTTAAGAATTTTATCCTCTAAATTTAAGTCAATCTTATAAATATTTATTTACCTCTACAAATTATGTTATATTATTCAAGCTCTTATACTTCATTTAATAAAAATAAAAATTCTTCCAACCTATGTTGAGGTACTACTCTACAGATTCCATATCACATCATCATCATCACAGGGCATTGTCCTCTATTGCCAACATCTTGTGTCATGCTATGGCCTCTATCATGAGGATGATGCCTTTATTGTATTATGACCTTATCTTTGAATGTCTACAATACTAGGAGTAATGTTTATCTTATCTACATAGTCACTTAATATAGGGTCATAAAAAATATTCTTTCTTTTTTTTCTTTTTCAAAATTATCAGATCATTAAGCAATAATAGCCTTCTTTCATTCTCTTTTTTTTCTTTTATTCTTTTTCTTATTACATGTTCTTATTTATAACTTCATAGGTATACACATATAAAGAAATGTATATATATATATACACACACGCATACACACATGTCAATAGTAGTAACAGTAGCATCATTAAATCAAAACAAATAATGATAAATCATGCAAATGCTCATATCACTATGCATTGCATAATAACAACCAAGACTTAGCAACTTACATTATAGTTATTTAATTTACTTATATGATCCTTTGAGAGGTTTTTTCATTGTCTTTTCCTTTCTCTTATCTCCTCTTTTCATTTTTTACATAATTCATATTACATTTTGTTAATAATAGGTCAATTTTATCTTCAACTTTTAAGAAAATCAATATACTTATATTCTCACTTTCTATTCCACTTTGTTTCACAAAATTAGTCACTTTTTATAATAAAAATACTTCCAAAATCTATACTAAATAATTGCTAAATAACATTCCTAAATTATTAAAATCCACATTCTGGCTTCACATCATACAATGTAATACCCCTTATCATATTATATAATTTCAAGTAGACACAAGTTTGATAAGAGATTAGACAAGTGGTTTCTATTAAATGAACTTATTATACTTGTATGATCTCTACTTCATACTCATATGATAAATAACAATAGTCAGATAATAAATTGGATAAATGATTACCTTGACATATTTCTTAAATCAATTGTACTTATCTAATTAGCTCATCATACTTATATGATTAATAATAAATACTAATTGAACTAGGGATCAAAAGGATGATTGTTTTGTTGCATTTCATGAATTGGTCATACTTAGCTAATTAAATTATTATAATGGTCAACTAACTTTTTTTATTCACATTACGCCAAAGGTCCTTCTCTAACCCTCATTGTGCATATCGTACCAAAAGATTTGACTGAGTATCTTGTATGATTGCCATAGCCAAAATATAGCAATGGGCCACCTAATTACCACTTCAGCAAAACCACACTAGATGGACTTCCACAACATCATAAATAGCAAAGGCTGGATTTATGAAGAAATATTTGATTAGGATCATACCTTAACAAGCTATTTCAATAGACAAGATCAAAAATCCCTTTTCCTCCTTGAGCTCTTCCTCTTCCTCATTGATTTCCTTGAATCCCCACAAGGACTCGAGCCAAATCCCCTCCAGCCCTCTCTCTTCCCTTCTTTGGGCTCTCTCTGCTTACTTTCTTCACACATAGCCCCATGCTTGGTCAAAGCAACTTAGGAGAGGTAACAATTGAGTTTATCTCTTATTAATTAAGAGTGTTAGCTTAATATTAAATTCCTTTTTTTTTTAACTTTAAAAATAACCTCCAAAAAATACAAACAATTTGTCAGATGTTTTATCAAAATGTCATCAGATGTTCAATCAATAGTTCGATGGTTGATTCGACAAAAATTGACTGATATCAACTTCTATCAATTGGATATCACATCATTTGATATGCATTTGATAAGATTATTAACTGTGAGTTTGATATTAGTTGAATAGTCTAATAAAAATTGAGCTAAAACCAAGTTGCATTGGAAGGATATTAAGATTTGAAGTGATCAAACTATTTGACAGTTCAATTAAATTGTCCAATTAGGCACTAATGGCTAAATCTTGCGTGAAGGGAAAGTGCTTGCTCTTTGCCTCAATGGAGGGAAGTGCTTAAATTGGGTCTTGTTTGGAGAGATTGTTGAGACATGCTTTTGACTAAATCGAAAAAAAAATTTGTAAAAACTTCTACATTAGTAATCACAAAAAAGAGAAGACGAGCGTAAGTCAGTTGCTTGAGGGTGAATATAGGCCTAGACATTTAGAGTTAAACCACTTAAAAATATAATTTTTTCTACTTTTGTTTAATGTTATTATATTACAAATTAGATTTGTAAGTTGTATTTAAACTTTCAAATATTTTTATTTATCCCTTTCTTAAGTCTATTAAGAGCAAACAACATTTAAACAAGAAACTCGTCTTGAAAATAATTTTATCACCCTTAATACTTAATTATTGTCAAGACTACTAATGTTATCATCAAGGTACCATTGCAACTTGACTAATAGGTGAAGGAGAAAAAAAATGTAAAGCAAAAACAAATAATAAAGAGCCAAGAAATTAAACATGTGATATTATTGTATAACATATGAAAGCATTATCTCATGAATGACATGTAAAAGTATAAACTAAACATAAAAATACTTAAACAAAAGTAAAACATCTAGATTATTTTCATGCTAAAATAAAAGATAATTATAATATAATATATTAAAGTCACTAATAAAATACAATAAACCCAAATTATTGGAGATATCTACTCAACATAATGTTATGTCAAATAAGGGATAGTCGTAGCTACTCTCAATATGTTAATATTAAATTTAAAATCATACAAATATTAAAAAAAATTCACTAATATTACAACATATGCTAAGCCATGCATAAATGTTTTTGTTTTCTTAAAAATAAAAAATGATTAAAATTTTAAATTATAGTTTTTCTCTCAAGAAAAATTATAAAATATTATAAAACAAATCAAGTATAACTAAATTCATAATAAAGATAATAACATAAAATATGATATAAAACATCAAATATATTTAGAATAATTTTCAATTACATTAAAAATACATTCTACTGATTTGAGCTCTATATTTTATTTCATAGATATCTAAGAAAGCATTACTAAAATAATTTTAAATTGATTTTTGGCATGAATATGTTAAGTAACAAAAACTTTTAATGCATATGTATGTATGCATATATATATATATATTCATTTGAGTTTTGAACATTTTTTAAGATGTTTGTAAACCAACTTTATAGAAAAACATGCTTAGGAGTTTAAATTTGAATTATTCATTTAAAATTACAAAATAATTAAATAAACTATTGTTAATAAAGTTATACATTTCCTTAAACTACAAAAACTAAATAAATTTTTCACTTGATAAATAAGTACAAATTTGACTCCTTCATTGGAAAATGTTTTTAAGAACTTATTTAAAAAAGAAATTCATGAAAAAGGAAAATTCATTCAAATAAAAAATGAAACGTTTATAAATTTATTTGATTAGTTTTTAGTACTTTTTTATAAATAATAATAAAAAAAAAAAGATAGACTTTGTGTTCATGTAATTGGCGCTTCTCTTTTAATGCAGGCTCGCATTATTACTCCAATCGGCAAACCGGGGAAGGGTTCTTCGGGTGACAAAATCAAAGCGTGCCGGCCAGGCCAGTTCTCCCGGTTCGGCCGGCAGGTCACGTGACGCATCGTTTGGGTGGATTGAAGTCACAAACTAATTTCGAAATTTCAACTACAATTATTAATATTACATAGACATTTTCTCCATTCTCTTTTACATATTAATCCATTTAACCAAAAGAGATTTGCATTTATACCACTCACTGGCTCAAATCCAATTACCAAAAAGTTGGACATGTCGGCCATCGAAGGAAAGATAAGATGCATCGTGGGGCACATGACGACCATTGGCGAATGTTACTATGACATGTGATGTGCCTCCATTAGTCTACTTCACAAGATTAGCCACGATGTCTCTCGAATTGCATGCACGATTCATTATGGTATGCATGTTGCCATTGTGCGACACAAAGACTGTTACGTGTTGCTTGGTTTGCGACATTGTGATATACATCAAGATGTTGTGCTATTGTTTGGCTTTTATGTAATACTTATTGTTCATTGTTATATATTATTTATTATTTTTATGGATAGATATTGATCTATTAGAATTTATGAGTTTATGAACTTATAACTTATATTAACATCTAAGTATTGTGCAACAAATATCAAAAACTAAAAAAATCATTTATGTTTTTTTTATCATTGAATCTTGATTCAGACATGAAAGTGATTACTATTTGTTTTTATTGTCTGATATCCATCATCATAACCTATATGATGGGAAGTGAGAAGTTTATCTCAAATTTTTTTATGAGGTCAAAATCAATTAATAAAACTAAAATGTTGGTACATCAAGATTAATACTTGTCAATAAGACTTTATGAATTTTGACAAATAAAATATCGATGACACAGTTTGAAGTCTTTGTGGTCAATCATGTTTTAGGTTTAAAGCTTAGAATGCTAAAAACATCATATAATGTATTAGGATAAATTACTGAGTCTGATATTACAAAGACTTTATGTCATAATACAGCTAAATACATTAACATGACATGAAAACCCTAAAGACCTAAAGTTTGTATCATCTAAATGTAATAAGAATGAAGCTTTATTATTATTTTGAATTATTTAATTTTTTTAAAAATTAAAAAATTTAAGAGATTTTATCTAATTTCTTTCAGAATGTCATATTACTATTAAAAAAAGATATGATACCACAAAATAGATAGTTTAAGTATAAAAATAAGTACATAAATTATTAAAAATTCAACAACATGAATTTCATAAAAATCAAAATTATTTGAGCGATAAAATAGAAGATCAAGGACTTAAAAGATTAATTAATCAATTAATTTATAAGCTTAAAATATTCTAAAAATTATTAAAAATAGCAAATATACTCAAAATTTTATGAAATAGAAATGAGCATAAAATTTATAAAATTTTGCAAAATAAATGGATGATAGAGGGGATAATCGAGCCACATTGTAATTCCAAGCTACAAAATAGGCAAAGGAGGAAAGGAGTTGTCATTAGGAAATAGGGAAAAGTTCTTTAAGTTGAGATTAGGATGTGTAGGAAGTTTTAGAAAATTAGGAGAAAATTTTAAGTGTGCTAAACCAAAAGATAAGAAAAAGAAAAAAGAGAAGAAGATAAAAGAAATTTAAATAGCAATTTGTGAAAAATCAATGTTGTGTTCCTCCATAAAGAGAAAAGAATAAAAGAAGGGATTTGAGCTCATAGAGAAGCACATAAATTGAGATAAATTAAAAGACATTGCCGCTATGAAATGAAAATCAAGGTAGACAAAATTTCTAACATATTTGTATATAATTGATGTAATATTGTTTGATATCATAATTCCTCAATAATAATTGAAATTTAATTAAAAAAAATCTAAAGATGTTATAATTGCTTATACTTTTTTTTATGCTTATTCACATGAATATCTAAGCATGATTTTGTAAAGTTGATGTTAATTTTATTGTATATGAGCATATTATGAGATCATGATAATGGCTTTCATTATTATTTTATATTATCATGCTATATAAAATTAAAGGATCTAGTAGAGAAATAAAAGAAGAGAAAATATTATCCAAAATTTACTTATTCTTACAAGAGAAGAAAATGAAGAATAAAAAATTTGATTAAGAAAGATTAGATACAATTTCAAATGTATAAAAAATGATGATTGTCCAAAATGTCACTCTCATTCCAGAACTATATGTTACAAAATGTGGAGTCAAAAAACTTATCATCAAGACATATCTCATTCATAAATTATATGTTTTAGAGATGAAGTCTAAAATATTTAAAATATTATAAGTTTCTTTTTTAGAATCGAACTAAATAAAAAAGATAATATTATGATAAATCTAAAAGAAAAGAATTTCTAAAGAAATTTATATGATTTCTTTTAAAAAAATTGGCTTATTTTTTTTAAAAAGATGGGATTGATTCATAGGTCACTATCTCTTATGTTATATATTTTATTATGTGATCTTGACCTAATATGTGATATAATCTTAAGTATTTTGTTTTAGATATGTATTATATTATTATGTCACTATATCAATGATAGTTAGTTCAACTTATCTTATGATTTAAAACTTCTAAAAAATAATGAGACATAACAAAGGATTCTATATTAGCTTTTAAGAGAGATATTACATTGGATATTATGCTTAGTGGCTTTAGTTTATTTTATCCCATGTTGTAGAAGTTGTTGCATCAATTATTATTATTTACATGACTTTAGATATGTATTAAATTTACTTTTTACTATGATAGATCATGTATAAACTTTCCTTTTTAAAGAAATGTGATAGTTTATGTTGTTTGAGCTTGACTTTTCAAAAGTTGTAACTTGCTTTAAAAAAATAATTTTTAAAAACAAGGCAATAGAAAAGAAGTAAAAGATGACCATACCATTACCCGAGAATGCGAGTGATCACAACAAGTATATTATGCAACCAATAAATGGTGAAACTTAGAAACATTTTGATCAAGTTTATTAATGCTTTTTGACTAATCTATGAAATATAAAAATTAGGCATTATTTCTTTATTATTTATGAAAAGTGTTTTTTCTTTTAAATCCCCATACTATAGAAATGTAATCACATTAATTTCAAAATTTCACCTTTTTCATTCACATAAAATACACTTTTAGATGCTCTATTTTAACATTTTTTTCCAATAGTTCCTTTCCAAATTCAATAATTTGTTTTTAAATAAAATCCTAGTTTATGCATAAATGATTCAATGTTTTTTTGAAAGCTCGACATTGCATACTCACGTTAATTAATTTTTATAAGAATATGTAATATAATATGATCTACGTGTACGACAAATATAATATTTAGGACCAAAGTAATTAAAGGATGATCTATGAGTGATGTCTAAGATAACTTCTAATAAGCTTCTAAATTAAGATATATAGATAAATTATATCACATTAAAAAATGAGAGAAATATATTATAATATATATATATATATATATATATATATATATATATATATATATATATATATATATATATATATATATATATATATATATATATATATAAGATTATGATCTTAAAATATTTAAATTTCTTTTAAAATAAAGCTCATTTTATCAATATGAGATAAAAAAAAAAGAGATAATATATTAACATAACAAGATCAATTATAAAATTATGTTAATAAAGTAACACTATTTATAAAATAATATTATAATACATTGATTTCACTATATCGAGATATCACCTCTTTAGATTATCTCATCTTGACCCAAGAAGATTTTAGCCTCAAAAGGCATTCAACTTTTTAAAATTATATTAGCACATATGTCATGCTTTGCTTGACTTACAATCTAATTAAATAATAAATGTTACACAAAATCAAGTAACATTAAAGTGGTATACACAATTAAGGATATCTATCAAACAATAAACAAAAGTGACAAAAGAGCAAAATTTTCAAAGATGCCTTTTCCAAACAAACATTCTGAGCAAATTTCAAACTAATAATTACTAAACACAAACATACCAAGAGACCAAAAATAAATGAATATCACATCCTCCTATTTATTAAAGTGTTAATGTCTTAAACTATAACATAATTAGATAATGAACTTGTATAACTCAACAAATAACCTATTATCTATAAACAATAAATACAATAAAATACCATAAAAGGATAGTCATAATAATGAATGAGAAATAACATTACGTGACATCTATGAAGTGAGCTTATAAAAGCATATGAATATGCTGAAAGCATACAATCTATAAAGTGTGTGATAGAAATAAAAACATATGATCATAAGAAACATACAATATATGTAGACTTTTGACCATTATCATGATCTACTCAATATGATTTTCAATTCTTTTGGTTTTAATAATCCTTATATCTTTTATCTTTCATATTTCACAAGTGTCTTATTTTTTCCAAATAGTTATCATTCTAGTATCATAGGATCTTATATCATGTCATCAAATATCTTATCATATTATATAGATTTTAATATGTGTGCATATCATATCCCAATATAGACTTGTAATTCTAATTAGCCCAATACTCAATACATGTTTTAATCATATTTTATCTTTCTCACTCATTTAATAGCTCATAGAGACAATAGACTCAACTCATTCTCAACCTATAGTGACAGTTGAGTATGTGCGATTTGATGTCGATTGTGCCATGTCATATCTTTTCATTTCATTTTTTTAATTTCATTTCCACTCATTCAACTTGAGCCCATAGTGATAATGATATCATATCATCTCTGTTCATTTAACCTACAGCGATAATTGAGCTTAACTTATACTCAACTTTTAATGATAATTGATTATGATTGCTATGGATAATATCAGTAGAAAATTCACATTATCTTCTTTTAATATTGCATCTTATTTGTCATGTAAATACCATCATTGATATAACAAAAGGCTCATAGCCTAGCTTATATTATAATATAATGTCATATCATAACAACATATCAACTATCAAAAAAATCACATAGTCTATTTTCTCTTTATCCTTCCTATATAACATTTTTTATCCTTTATTTATTTTCTCTCTTTATGTTATGATGCATTTATTTTAATCATATGTATTAAATACATAAATATGACAAAATCTCATAGCATATAAAAGATGATACTAAACTCATGTTACACATTATTAGAACATATATGAACAAAAAAAATAATATAATGTAACCATACTTTATGATTATACATTGTTCATAAATAAGTAGTAATATCATACTTATATCATAATCATAATAGTTTACCTACTTGTTTTTGAAAAAGTTGTTTCTATTCTAATTTATCTTTTCCATTGACTTTTTATACATAAAAATCATGTATACTTCTATTATAAAATATTCATTTAGCTATGCACCATATGTTCTCTATTTTATTATTAATATGCTTCCCATTTATACTAACTCACATTTAGCTCAAATTACAAAATAACTCTTTCATCAAATTTATATTAATCGAACTATTTGGCTTCCCTTTATCAAACTATTTGATTAATTTCATATACCACCCATTAGCTAAAACAAAGAATTTAAAGCAATTCAATAACATGGAAACCCCTTAATTCAACAAAATGTTAATGATTCCAAATCAAACACAAGCTCTAATAGCTATTCTAGCTTTGCTCTCTTTAAAGTATGTTATTATAATAGCAAAAGAAAAGCTATGTAAAGACTCATTTATATCCATACCTTACAATGTGTAGTTATGGATGTTATTATTTTTGTTTGATTTTCTCAAGGTTTCCTTAGACCTCCTTACAGTAGTTTCCTTTATTTCCCTTGTTTCCTTCTACTACCATAGCTTAACTAATTTCTAAGAACTTCTTCTCAAGGTCTTGCTTTTTCAAAATTGGTAACATTGCTACAAAAGTTTGTCTTATTCCTTATAAGTGATGTTACAGAAGCTTATCTTTTTCAAAATTAGTAGCTTATCTTCCTCTTGCTTTGGCTCATCAACTCTTCCTCCACTATTTTTTTTGTAACAACCTACAACTTTGCCTTGTTTGAAGCTTCTCCAAGTCCTCTTCTTTTCTAATTCTTATTCTACTTTCAGCAACAACACTCTCTAACTACTCTATTTGAACTTCTTTGCTACAACTACTTCAATTCCTTTGATTTGTTTTATTATCAAGCTAAATCTTTCACTATTTTTATTTTGCTCTTAATCAAGCCTTCACAATCTCATTGCTTTATTCTTAACTATAGATGCAACTCTCTCTCTCTCTCTCTCTCTCTCTCTCTCTCTCTCTCTCTCTCTCTCTCTCTCTCTCTCTCTCTCTCTCTCCAAATAGTTCCAACATCAACTACATGTTCTCATGAGTAGCTTCTACAATCGTGACTTGTTCCCCATCTAAAAAGGCAATGAGCTAAACACCTTAATTCCTAAATAGATAAAGATCAAAATTAAGTTTTTAAAAAAAATCAATAAAACTTTAGTGGCTTTTAACTTAAAAGTCAAATCATTTAATTTCCTAAAAATTTAAAACCAAGCAACCTTGAATTTCTCTCAAAGAGATTTATGTAAAAAGAAGTCCTTATATTTTAATCTTTCCTTATGAAACCCATATTCTTCCTTTTTGTAGTGAATATTAGACAATTCATTCATGTCCCTTAAAATTCTCATACAAGATACACACATTATCCAATAATTTCTTTTCTTTTGATTTAAAGATAAATAATACACTTAGCAATCACTTTGTATCTTCTTCATGTGTTACAAATATTATTTAAAGATAAATAATACAAAAATTGGTAGGCTTGTAACACCTAAGCTTATAAAGGATTGGGAGTGATCACTAAGCAATACAAAAGTACTAAGTTTGTATTTTTGTTTGTTTCTTAAACAAACATTCATGTTGGCTAAATAAAGTTTGTGAACACAAATAGGCATACTACTACATGTGTAACATCCTTGAAGTATTAATAATATTTAATGAAATTTTATTACAAAAATTTTATTATTAAGTAATAAAAATATAAATAATTCAAAAGTATTGTTATTTCTATAAATTATAAATCCTTTCTCCTTATGATCATCAATTAATCTTGATATTAGTAATTTTTGTTAATTTAAACGATAGATAATTTAAAATTTTTAAATATTTATTAAAATATTTACCCCCACTTATAAGATGTGACATGCACAACTAGGCATGAAGATTAGCCAAGAAGACGACACGATGATCAACTTGATTGGATAATGGTGATCAACTCTCGAGAAAAGAATTGGACATATATAGTCTTCGAGTCTCATTAGAGGAGAAGACAAATGTTGCATGGGTAGTCATAATTAAGTCAACCTAACAAGTAATGAAAACTTCAATTGACATGAAGCGTCATGGCTAATATGAAAAAATGACCAATGAAAACATCAATTACTTGTATTAGTTTGAGATTATGATAAAGAAAAAGTTAATCTACATCTTCTTAGGAGATATGTCTGATGTATGCTTACAATAGTTTAATCAATAATTGTTCTCAAATTTCACATAATCCAAAGATCATAATTTAATCTTTTTTTGATAGATTAATAAACTACAAAATATAATCCTTACTAAAAATAAAAAACTAAAATGATCATTAACCTAAAACTAACAAACAAACATAAAAATAATGAAACACAGTGAGAGAAAATCCAACTAGAAGGAATCTTGCACCTTGAACAAAAGTAAAAACATCCTTGTGTATTATTATCAACTCATTAACTTCAATAAATACTTTTCTTTAATGAACTCTTTCACATTGTTTAGATTATTACTTGTGATTGGCCCATGACTTATGATAAGCTTGTGTTCTATGTATCATAGGCCTTTTAGATCATGTTGTGTCGCATCATCAGCATTAAAAACATGAAGGCAAAGTGGTTTTGACAACTAAAGAGGTCAACATAGAGATGAAAATTACTAAAGAGATTTAAGAAAAGAGGTTTTGATAACTCAAGGATATCAACTTAGTGCCAATGCTGACAATTGAGAACTTAGAGACAACAACACAAGAGGTTGGCAATAATAGTACAAGGTCTTGATGGTAAGAAAAGGAGTATTAAAATTCTAGGATCTTTGAAATGCCCAATAAATAAAGATGAGATTCATGCATGGGATTTTTTTATTTATAATGTTAATAAATATTACGTCATGAATGAGCAACGAATGCAATAGAAATCATGGACACACTACCCGAGATATAAAACAATGACCATAATGTTGGTCGTGATTCAAAACACATGAAAAGATATGCATTTTGTTGCACTGTACAAACCAATGACAAATACTATAAGACTGTTATATTTTTCGTTTATAAGTTGATTGTACAAAAGTCATCCTCTTGCTCAACCCCTTACTGATTACTTAGACACATCTCAAATTCTTCTAATAAACTTCAGTAAAAAAAACCTTAACAATCAAGAATGTCTTGAGAGAGGATCATCTAGGATAACTAAACTCTTAAAGGTTAAGCTGAAGAATACCTTCTTTCCCTAAAGGTGGCAACAAAAAGCTAGCTATGATAGTTTTAAAAAAAATATCTTTAAAGAAGAGACAACCTCTCAAAAATTTTATTAGCTTCTCTATTGTAATTCTCAAAAACAATCATCCATCTCTTGAATTAATCTCTTAACCACAATATTCATAGATCGATTAAAGTTTAATTGGCATCTATATTGGATGATCAATCATTATTGATCAATAAATGTTTTAATTACAACACTTTCAATGATCAATTTTGTCATCAAATGAGCCAATCACTAATAATATTCAAAGATTAACAAAAGAGTTCTAATCGCCTATAATTTTATTTCAAAAAATGAATCGATATCTTATAATCATGATAAAAAATAAATAATAGATTTTTCATGTATTTTTTTTTTTATTTGATAAATCCATCTTGCATGGTCACCTATGCACTCATCATAGTTCTTCTACAAGAATAAAATATACATATACCTATAAATACAAGTAAATTATTAAAGAAATATTCTACAATTAAGTAAATATGGTTAATGCATTGTAGATAAAAGAAATGATTCTTTAATTATTTAAAAACACAATTATTGTTTCTTTATGATTCCTCCGACCACCGCACCGCACGCCCGCATCGAGATTTGCGAAACGACGTCAGATCCAGAAAAGTAGAGATAGAGAGAGAAACACAGTCCTGGCTTTGGAGTGTTCACCGCCGCGCGATGAGCAAACCAGTTTTAATGAATTGCTTTCCTCTCGAGACCGTGTTGATTAATTAACACACAAAGATAATTAATTATTTGTTTAATACCTACCATTATGTCCCATTCTTTCGCTTATCCAATTGCCAAATCTTATGCATTCTCCACTCACCACGTCACCATATATTTATTTTCTTAAATTTTCTTCCCATTATTTTTTTTATTTATTAAATAAAATTTTAATACAAACCTTGGAATATAAACACCGCACACCCCGGGGCTCCTCATCCCTCTTCTCCTAAATCTATCTTGAGAGAGAAGGCAAAGGTAATCCCTCTCTCTCTCTCTCTCTTTCTCTCTTGCTTTTTCTCCGCCGAGACCTGGTCTGGTTTTTACAAAATCGAATTTTTAAAACAGGCGGAACAAGATATGCCACAGGGATGCGCGATGCAGCAGGTCGACGCCGGCGAGAGGCGGGTCGTCTGCCCCAAACCTCGTCGGCTCTCCGTCCTTCCTTTCCAGCCCGCCGAAGGCTCGGATCCGAAGCCGGTCAAAGATCTCCTGGCCATGCTTCTCCCGAAGGTTTGATTTCTGGATCTGATTTCTGCCGTTTGTTCTCGAAGCAGGGTTCCTGATTAGCTGATCTCCCATTATGCAGCAACCGGATCCGTGCCCGCCGTTTCTCTGCGGGTCGCCGCCGAGGAGATACAACAACCCGGTGGTGCACGACGCCCGCTTCGGCGAAGTGGTTCCGATCGGGTCGGTGCCAGTCGAGCCGGCAGTCAACGGATCCGGATCCGCGTCGAGGGCAGCGTTTGCCCTGGTCCGATATGGCCTCGCGCCGGCGGCTGTCCGCGTCGAGGGTTTTGATCACAACCGCGGCATCCCGGCCGTCGCGTAGCGTCCGCATGCGACGCACTGGCAGAGACGCAGAGAAATATAATATTATGCGTTAAGTTTGAATTTGTAAATTGAAGAGGGGGATTTTTGTAATATAGGTATTGTTGACAAAGCTGTCGATGATTCGTTCGGGGTTCATTAGGTAACATTGCAAATTTGGCCTATATTTTGAATTTTGTACAAATGTATTTAATGGGTGAGCTGGAATATATCACCATTGTTTTTGTTAGATATTATCTTTGGAAGAAAAATTATTATAAAAATTGCTTTTCCCAGTGTTTTTTTATTATATTATTATTGAACATTAAATTAATTAATAAAAAACAAGTTTCAAAATTGTTATTTTTGTATGTATTTAATAAACATTTTTCTGATAATGTACTTTATTTTTTTGTATTATATTTTATTAAATATTTAATTATATTTTAAAAAATATATTATAAAATAGAACAGAACCTTGTTTGTAGAATACCATTATAGATATCATAAGAGCAATTTTAATTTTTTATTATATCTTGTTTGTTTATAGTATCATACATAATAAAAAAAAATATTATAATGAACCAATGATAAATGTAGCAATTATATTTAGAATGTAAATGCATGAATGATATTAACTTATTTTTTATATTTATCTATAAAATATAAAAAAATAAATGTGTTATTTGATGAAAAAAATAAACACAATTCAAAAGAATTGTTATATTTTGTATGATAAACACTAAGAGAACAAGTTTTAATATTATAATGTAAATCAATAAGAGATTTGTGAATTCATAAGTGATTATGTCAACTTACAAAACATATAAAATATAGTTCATAAGTATGACTTAGATGATCAATTTACAAATTTTTTTTATCACTCATATTAATTTAGTCAAATAACTCATACTTCTTGAGATATTCAAGAACCAATTTATTATTATAACAATAAACAAAATTCTTAATGGTTTATGACAAATTATGTAAACATAGGCATATATTTTACATATAAAAACTTCTTAAAACTAAATTTCTATGTTTACATTATATAACTTATTTAAAATCATATACATAAGAATCATTTAATGTATCATTGAAACTATTTATTAATATCTTTTATAAAAGTTTACACTCTTTACTAATACTTACCAAGTTAAAAAGATTGCATAAATCTTCAATCATATAGTTAAACTTATACTCAAAATATTATATGTTGTTTCTGAGTTTTGTCAATTTATGATTCTTTTCATTGATAACTTACGAACATTGATATTTTTTTCTTAGTTTCAAGACTAACGAATTATTCGAATCATTTAAATCAATCAAGTATATAACATTATACATTAATAAAAAAAACCCATGATAAATTGTTGACATATTTTGTTGGTGCCAAAACAGCATACATTAGATTACCAGTATCCACATTTTTTCTCATGTGTGCAAAGTATGCATTTGTGTCTTTTAATTGATAAATTTTATCCTTTTAAAATCCTTAACTCTACGCATACACCCATTATTCTAGTTTTGCAAAACTTTTTCCTTCAATTAGCATGAAAATATATTTCCATATATTTTTCCTTTTAATTACTTTTCAAATACATCAATTTATAAGATTCAAATATAAATAAGTGAATTGTTTATGCCTATTAAATTATTTTATATATACTCTCTATAATCAACATAGTACAAAATTCACTTAATTGAGAGATCAATGTTGGTTGCTTACATAATAAACCATGTATCATCAAAAGCATTTTTTAGAATGACATATAAAGGAAGAACCAAATGCATCCAAAATAAGAAACAATATTAATAGATTTGAATAAGTAGATTTGATTTAATTTGCAACTTTATACACAAGAAAAAAAATAGTTATGACAAAATTCAAGAGATAAATTAACTTGCTATAGAAAAACATTATTAAAAAAATATCTTTATACAACATAACTTCAATGTGATGCACATAAAGAAAAACCTTTGTGAGACTTTCCTTTATACTTTTTTGAATCTATGTGATAATTAAAAAAAATAATATTAAGTATTATGTATTGTCTAACCCAACTAACAACCTCATCCTATAAATTTATATTTTGATAATTAAAAATGAAATTAAAAACCTTATAAGAGAGTCCTAACAAAACAACTTTATGACTTAACATCTATTTTGTATTTACTATGATTGTTACTTCACAAGTTCTCAAAGGCCATTATCCTAACCTTTTAATGATATTTCTTCTCAAGTCTTTTCATATCATATATACCACAACATATCCTTAATTATCATATCTCTTTTTTAAATAATCATCTCATACCATAGACTCAAAATATCACCTTATCAATTGCTCTCATCACGAATTCCCCTCACATGTCAATTATTGTGTCAAATTAAGCTTAATATATAATACTCTACAATGGATATTCCACAGCCATTCAAACTCTTTAACAAGTCATATCAAATGACAAAATATAAGTTTTAATTTTAAAACCACATAATTTAATCAAATTTTAATGAAACTTTACATAAGCAAGATTATATCTTTTTTTTAAATTTAAAAACATCAAAATCTCAACAAATCCTGTTATTATTAATTTTTTTTTTCCAAATAAAACTGTTTATAAAAATATTTTTCCATATATAAAAGCAATCTTATAAGCTATTTAGAGACTAAGCAATCCTAGATAGCAAACCTCAAAGAGATTCAAATATAGCAAATATTGAAGTAGATGAAAGCTTTGAACTGAATTAGAATATACCACAAAATAGAATATTTTCTTCTAAAATAATTAATATATATCTTACAAATAAAAGAATTCCTAAAAAATTTTGTAGATATATATATATATAGAATAAAATATTTTTTTATATGAACCTAAGAAATTATCTTTCCAAATATTTCGAAACAATAATAAAGTAAAATTTCTAAAAAAAAAAACGATCGGAGTACAATTCGGAAACAAACCTGACACACCGTCGTATAACGTGTGGCGCGAAATCAGAACCGTCGATTTTTTATCACATGCACTGGCGTTCAAACCTTTTTAAAACCCCAATCGCGTCGTCTGTTTCTTAATCCTCCATCTCTGCCGGGGTTTTAGCGGAAGGGCGGAGCGTAAAGGGACGGGGGTCACCGGAGATCAAGTGAGGGGTTGAGTCGAATGTATGCCTTCGTCTTCTCCGGCGACGAACTCGTACCGATCAACTTCTCCCCTTCTGCGGACCATCAACAGGTCTCCTTCCGCCACTTGGCCGCTTTTGCCCTCGTCGTCTTCTGGCTGCTCTAATTACCGCATGCGAGGGAGGCTGAAGGGCCTCAGGGGAGACTCCATGCTTGTGATTTCCTCAAAAAGGTATTATTACAGCCATCTGTAGATTGGCGATTCATGGATTTGGAATTTCCTAAGCGATATTTTCGGTTCGGAAGAGATTAGGATATTTATAGACAGATTGTTGCGTTTTGAAGATTTCGTTCTTGAATTTGTTTGCTTTATCGAATTCCAGAGAGAAACGCCTGATTTTGTTTAGAGAATGGGAAAAAAGGGGAAGAAGATGGAGGACGAGGATGCCCACAAGGTGTTCGATGATAATCCCTACAAAACATTACGCATTTTGTTGGATGATCCTGACGCCACGGATTCTTCCTCCGACGAGGAGGACGACGCCTTCCCTACTTTCAAACATAAAAGTCGCATCTTTCGTGAGATCTCGCTGTGCAAACACCTTCCCGAGAAACCCTCCACGCATCACAAGACTAAAAGGCGCAAATGCACCAACCACCAAGGCCGATCCCCGCCTCGCTCCGCCGCGAACAAGGTCCGGGTGAAGGGCGTCCGGCAACGGCGATGGGGGAAGTGGGCAGCGGAGATCCGCGACCCCATACGCCACACCCGCAAGTGGCTTGGCACCTACAACACGTCCGAGGAGGCCGCCGAGGCCTACAGGCAGGCCTATCGTCTTCTCCAGGCCGAAAAGCTCGCCCTCCAAGCCTCCTCCTCTTCCTCGAACTTCTCCTCGGTCACCCATTGCGATGAATCCTTCTCCCTCCCGTCCCCTTCTTCGGTTCTCGACGCTCCCGCTCCGGACATCGAAAAACCGCAGCTCTCTCGGGTTCCTGCGGCCGACGACTTCGAGGACCTATTTAAGGAGCACGATCTTTTGTTTCCGCCGGAGCTGGACATTTTGGCCGGGGATACGGGTGCCGATGATTTTCTCGTCGGATCCCTCGACCAAAACTTCGTCGGCCTCGACGATCTCCCCCTATGGACGGGCGACCCCATCGGCGGTTTATCCTTCAAGGATTTAGACTTCCCGTTCTAAAGTTTCACAGAATAGCTTTTTTTTTCTTGCTTAAAAATGTGACTTATCTTCATTGACTAATATTTTTTCATTTAAATGGTTGATGAGATTTTTTATGCCCCAAGTTACAAATCCCTATACTTGTGTATGTATTTAATTCTTCTTCTAAAGGGCCACTCTTTAAGTTCTAGAAAGTAATCAAGAGACCTTAACAGATCTAACAAGCAAGAGGCAACAATAAACATTCCAGAGAAGCAAAAATGGGTTTTGGCAAACCTGCTTCACCTTGTACTGACACATCATGAAGGTCATTTGTAGCTTTCATGATCAAGTAGTTTCTGAAGAATGGCCTTCAAGAATACCATTGCATTTCGTCAATACACACTTAAGAAAGCACATAAAATAGAGCAACTTGTAGAGGAAGAGGTGGCTTACAGGACAGGAGACATGGGAATTGAGTCCTTGGTGCAGCTCTTGGTAAGAAAGCAAAGCTCTCACCGGCCGGAATTCAATAGAAAGACTCCTCGTTCTGCTGTCTGTAAAACTAATCAACTCCCTTTCAAGAAGATGCTCCAATGCCTGTAAAGCATCAGAATTGAGAACTTTGTAATCAAATTATAGTTTGGAGATTAAAGATTAGTCATTTACCCACCCTTAGGCAAACTATCTTTGAGTAATTGTCAGAAGTCTTGTAGGCATCTTGAATTGCCTTATACTCTGCAATCAAATGGTTTCCTTAGAAATCTGGAAGAACTATACTGTACAATTAGAACATTTGAAGTTACAAGAAAAAAGAAAAAAAAAAGATTCAACCTTTCATTATGGAATTGAAGTTATAGGAATTTTGCTCCCTGCTCTCAAGTCTCATCATGCAAACTAAAATGTAGAGCTCCAAAATTGAAGAATCTACACAAAAATACCAGATATTTTCGAAAATTAGAACATTGAAAAATGAAAGAATTTAAGAATTCTCAAGAAATGTACAAATGCATGCTTCAAAATTATCATTAATTTGATTGAGATAATGATCTCATCAACAGAGTCTGCAGATTTAAGCTTCTGGGTAGGGGAGTATGAGAGGAGTCGGATCAACAAATAGTTCACAAGCAAAAAATTCAACACCAGAACAGATCACTGGAGATAATCCTTGACTCAAATAAGAGATCGTTTTATACAGGAAAGTGAAGTCATGCTAAAACAGATGATGCAGATTCCCAATGACAACTTAGTTACCATAACTAAAATAATGAATAAGTTATAAGAAAGAATAAACTAGGAGGGTTATAATGCTACAAGTAATATACAAGCAATCAAATTGAAATCCATAATGACAACAAAAGATCATCGCATGAAGCACTATAAACATAAGAATACCACCAATGTGACTAGAATTTCATTACTGTGACCAACAAAAACTTGTATGTCCTCAATAGTCATCGGCATAAAACCGTAAGGCAACCGACATAAAACATGGGTGCTATCTAAAATAATGCCCCCAAAGAAAGTTTTTATTAAACTTTATTTACTACTTGATAACATTTTATGTATTAAAAAATGTGTGATAACAATCTTTTTATGCATAAACTAATACAAGGCAAACTAAGGATGTTAGTGCAATCGTTTACCGTGTGTTCATGAATTGATTTTTATTAGTTCATTGATTCATCTGTCTTTTTAGTCCAGGCTTCTCTTGCAATCGATGCTTGAAGTAGATTGAGTTTTGGTTAACTCAGGTTAAGTCATGGTGAACGAGCTTGGTTGGATTAACTTGGTCAGATTTTATCAATACTTACACAAAGCAATCAAACAAACAAAAGTTTGTCACACTTAGGGCTAGGTTGGATGTGATGGTCAAGCTCATCAATCCAACAATGACCGAGGTGGGGCAATTCAGAAGAGAAAAGGAGATGGCAACTAACAATGTGAGGAGTCGATGCATTCCAAGGAGAAAGCAAAGAACATAGGAGCCAATCTGACAAACTTGCACAAATGTGATGATGACTAATGCTGGGGTTAGAGGGGTAACACCACCAAAAAGCTGAGGCAATCCTGCCGGGGAAAAATAGAGTAAAACAATGTAAATCTTCTGTTTAACGAAAGATCTAAGCTGATAAATCTTAAAATATGAGTACCCAAGCAATGGCCTCGTTGAGTACTAATACTTCAATTTCACCTAAATGAGTTTTGATGCTACTAAGAAATAAGGATGGCAAAGTGAACAGCATATCCAACGGGGACAAGGAAAACTGCTCAACGAGCAAACCACTTAAGGAGCACTTGAGAGGGATAAAGTTCAACATATTATAAATAACCCGAGCGGCATCTTTTTGACCAAGGGGAAAGGTGGAAAGGAAGTGCCCGACGAGATTAGTACCTGCCATCTGCTAGCCAAGGCACTTAACAAATGCAAACACGTGTCAATAAGAAAGCTAAGGTCGCTAAGGAAGTTTGGCAAGGCCTTGGAAATAATTTGAGAGAAGAGCATTGTATAAAGCAGGAAAACTCTTGCCGAGAAATGATCACGACAAGGACTTGTTACAAAGGGGCGAAGCTCATGTTGAAGAAAGGAGACAACAAAAATAACTTGGCATTCTTTTACATGTTCTTAATGCTTTAGGAATTGTGCTGTCACGTTGAAGTAGGCCAACAACATGACAAAAATGGGATTACAGACAGTAAATTTTGCATAACAAGGTTTTGTTATTCCCAACAAGGGCCTCCCCAAATCTGAATTCTCAAATCTGCAATGTCAATAGTTCAGATAACCGAACCATTATGTTAGGAGCTGTTATCATAATCATTTCAAACATTTACCAACCCACCTTGGAATTATTTAGGAACTTCTAATTCTTATATCTCAATTTTGATACATTGCATTTTAATGCCTTTGATAGCTAATTCACAAGCCAACAAAAGAGAGACTAAGAGATTGTATGTGTACTATGATGCAATCAACCTATACTCTTGTACCTTTTCCTTCTTAGTAATGCTTATTGCAAGAAAAATACTTCTAACAAAAATACAAAGTTAAGATAAAGAGAAGATGAGCAAAGTTGAGACAATAATAATTAAACTTATTTACAAAAACTTTATATTAAATGATATGTTACAACTATATATATATATATATATATATATATATATATATATAGTCTTAAAAGAATTGTAAATTTAAATTAACACTGAATGAAATTAGAATAATTGATCTACATATGTTGGTGTAATAAATTGAAGAGGTTTTTTTGCTTTATTGAAAGACTCCTTTAAGAAACTTTTTGAATGCTTTCCAATTATACATCATTCATACAATTCACTTGGTATATTGATATATAACATCTCCTTTATCATTTTCTTGTTTGATAAAAGTTTAAGACAACAAAATTGACATGCCCAAATCTTAAGTACCATAACCAAAAACTATCCTTTATACGAACACTTAAATATTTAGTACAACATACTTAATATTAAGAAGAAATATACAATTCTATAGAAACATGAGTAATAAATTTATTTTCTTTTTTTAAATAAATACTTTTGTTTATCATATGTATGTTGAATCTAGTTTCCAATAATTGTCTACAACTAAGATATTTGTTTTCATCTCCAATACATGATAAATATTAGAAATAAACTATTTAGTATTATCTTTAAGTTGAATAAGAATTTTATCAAAGCCTTTTACTAGCACCTTAGAAATATCTCCAAATGAGACATGACCATCCACTAATTCTTCTAATTTCATAAAGATTTATTTATATCCACACATAAGATTGCTTGCTTCAAAGTTCAAGTATCATAAATATTGAATTATAGATTTTCCTTCTCTTCTTACTAGCAAAAGTATTTCCTCTTTAACATTTTTTGTTTCAATATAACTAACTTTCTTATACACTAAATTAGAAAAATTTGACCAATATTCTAAAGAATAATACTCATACTTATTACAATTATAACAATGAATATTACTTTTATCATACATTTTATCTCTTTCTCTCTGACTTTTCCTCTCTATATTAGTTGAATTATTCATGGTTATTATAGTACACGACCTTGCCCACGATCATGCATTCCACGATCTTGAATATTTCCTCATCAATAGCCACAATCACAAACGCAACCTTTTGGTCCAATTTCTTCCTCTTTTGTTTCTTATACTATGAGGCTACTTTAGCTTCTCCTTTGAATACAATGCTCATGAGCTTGAAGCAAACCTATAAGTTCCTCAATCTTCAATGTTCGAATCTTTGGACTCTTTAATAACTATCACAACATAGTCATACTTACTATGTAATGATCATAAAATTTTCTCTACCATTCACTTGTCTTTAAATGCTTCCCCATTTCATTTTAGTCGATTCACTATAGTTAACACCGAATATGAAATATCTGAAATACCTTTTGATTCCTTCATTTGCAAAGCTTCAAATTCGCCTCTCAAGATTTAGAGACGTACCTTTTTTACTTTATCATCACCTTTGTATGCATTTTGCAAGAGCTCTCAAACTTGTTAAGCATTATTTGCACTAACCATCTTCTCAAATGTGGCTTCATCTAAGCCTTGATAAATGAAGAAAAATATTTTCTTATATTTCTTTCTTGACTATGTTAACTTCGTCTTTTGATTTTGTATAAAAATGTCTTCATCTTAAACCTCTCTATACCCTTTATCAACAATCTCTCAAATATCTTAACTCCCAAAAAACGGTTTCATCTGTATATTCCAATCATCATAATTATTAATAAGACAAGAGATAAGAAGTATATTATTTTCCCTCTTTACAAGATCTTTCTTTACATTTTGATACCACTTTGTTGCAAGAAAAATATTTAAAACAACAATATAAATTTAAGTTAGAGAGAAGATGAACAAGGTGAAGACTAAAAATTCAACTTCTTCACTAAAATCTCATATTAATTGATATGTTACAACTATATATATATATATATATATAACTTCGAAAAACTTCTAAATTTAAATTAAATTTGACCACAACTTAATACAAGTGATGACTCCACTAAATTTAACCACTCATACTAGCAGTTTAACAATTTCAAAGTCATTTAATCAGCTTGAGAAAAAAACAATCAATCATTAATTTCTTAAGAACTTTAGTCATAAAAGCTAAACCAAATGCAAGATCATTCTAAGCCTAATTGCACATGATAAAAGGAAGAAATAATTCTAAGGCTAATTGTTACAACAAGAGAAAGAGAAAGAATATTGTTCAAAATAAAGCATCTCGAAAGGCCTAGGTAAACATATCCAACACTTTAGCATCTTACAATTTATTTCTCAAAATAGTGGAACTTACAAAAAAAAATAAATAAAAATGTTACTAAAGAAGGTTAATTTCAAAATATCAAAAAGTTCTCTAGAGCCAATGATGCGGACATCAAAGCTTGGCGTTGCACGAACAACGGGGGATCAATTTTTATTTAAATTTTCAAAATATTTTTTGAAATGTTATGAGGTAAAAAATGATGCAATGACGTATGCGCCGAAACATGGATTCCGGAACATCTTTCGGAATCGAATTCGGAGTTCAAATGGACTCCCAGGAGCCAAAACAGCACGAAAAACACTTTTCGTGCCGCCGGCTCCTTCCGCCGCCTACGGCTGCCGCCTGCCGCGCCGTCCGCCGCCGGAGCCACCGCCGAACCAGAACCGGGTTCGACCGACGAGCCAGACCCGCGCCCGAGTCCCGCTCGGGCTCGTCAACCCACACCAACCCGCCAACCCGCGCCGACCCGCACCAACCCGCGCCCGCGCCCACCAGCGCAAACCCACGCCGACCAGCGCCAACCCGCGCCGACCCGCGCCCGCGCCCACCAACGCCAACCCACGCCGACCCGCGCCAACCCGCGCAGACCCGCGCCGCCGCCGCAGCCGTCGCCGCGCCTCCAGCTGTTTGAAATTAGGAGTCTTTTTGTATTCCCATGAATGAACTTAATTTTCATTATTTTTAAGTGACTTTTGATTTACCCATGTGTCCTTTAGTATTCCTATGTTATGAGTCAAATGTCTTTTGTACCCTTATGGATTCTTATATAAGGGGGAGTCCTCTTTTGTTGTAATAGATTGAATAGTTAATGCAAGCTTTTGAGTTTGTTTGCTTCCATTCTGAGCGTGAGTGCTCTGAGTGTCTTTGGCGTGCTGACTCGTCAAAGCTCTGATACTGGGAGGAGGGACGTGAGGTCCAAGTGGTGAGACGCCACTCCAGTTTTGGCGTGCTGATTCGCTGAAGCTCTGGTACTGGGAGGAGGGACGTGAGGTCCAAGTGGTGAGATGTCACACCAGTAAGTTATCCCCGACACTGGTTCTACTATCCATCTTCCTACCCCTCCACCAAAATCCCAAAATCTAAAGCTTTTACCATTTCCCTTTCCTTTTCTATCTACACACACAATCCCGTATCTTTTCGTGTCGCCATACCCCTTTTTGTCCTACATCAGCCAACAATTACAATTGTAACACAAGCCAACATCACATAACCCTAAAGTAGTAAATTTTTGCACATAGCTTAGGCATTGTAATCTCAAACACAATTTAAATTGTTATTCGTCAACAACAACTACAAATCCAGATAAATCTTTTTGACTCATTAATTGGCTATCTCCAGTATTGAATTAAATTATTAAACATACAATGACACAAAACATTAATCAATTTGTTTTTGTTTTCATTTAAAATCAATTGAAAGATTACATGTGAGAGACTACATGAGTTGCTTGAATCATAATATGGCTTTTCATAAAATTTTTTGCAAAAAATCCACACATTAAATGTAACATACTTTTAAATTGGAAATAAACTGCATAAAAACATAACAATTACTCAAAAAACCTTCTTTGTTAAACTAGGGCAAAAGTTTTGAAGAGGCTAGGTAGAATGTAGACAAATTTTAGCAGTTGGATAGCACACTGTCACATTTCATAGTTGTTGATTGCATAACAAACTTATACAAAATGAAAGACAATTGAATAAAGTATCTTTTTTTAGTTCATCAAATGAACTCCCTAAAAACATAAAAGCAAATACTAAAATAGGAAAAACAAGAGTAACAAAGTAAATGTAAAATGCTAAGGTAAACTTTACCCATGTAACAAACTTAGAAGTACAAATCAAAGCAATAAATTGGCTCAAACAATGCTTTGGATATTAATCAACAAGTAATTAAGAACTAAACACCTTCAGCATATAATGTAAATACAAATGAATTGTTTATCTATAGATAATGGGAAAATTTTGTGATAAAGCACAGAAATAGATAACTTCACATAAAAACAGCCTCATAACAAAGTGTCAATGGAACCCGACTAACCATGTATTTTGTCGATCATTGGCTGTCTTTGGTGGCATAAAAGTGCACTTTTTAAGTCAGCCAATGTCAGGGATCCTGACTTACAATACATGAAACCTATGGCCTGATAACTGTTCAGACAAGACGTAATCAATTTCACAGTATGCACAAGTGTCCAAATTAATAGAGGTATGCACATACTGATATTGGAGAATGTTCTTACAGATATCTAATTATACTGCTTATGGTGCTGTCTACAACCAATAATGAATCAATAATTTCCTTGAATCTTTTGTCACTCAAAATACTCTGCAAAATTCAAAAGATTTTGCTTATCAAAGTGGACATCTACATCAAATGAACAATCCACGTCTATGAATGAAATGACAAATGTTAACAAAGAAATGCAGTTCCTCCACGTTGCAACGTCTAATATGCTCAATCTAACAATGCATGTGCAAGGACATCCTCGAAGCATGTGCAAAAATGTTTAATAAATCATTTTTATTTAGATTACCCATCCTGTCCCAGACATTTAGTTTATGAAACATGTGATTGTGGAACATTTTTTCTTCAAGAATACTGAATAGCATGGGAATTTTCTATAGACAAGAAGTACAAGGCCAAATGTCCAAACCTGGTATTATATGTGATGCTAGAGGATTCACAAGCCATGATTATGTTTTTAAAAAGGATACCTGGATGTTTGAGTTGAATTCATCAACAAAATTGGAAGTAAAACTTGGATCTTTTGGCAAATATAATATATGCTCCAGCAACCTGCATGAAAGAACAAAATCAACGTTTAAACAACCAAGTGTTTTTCAGCATTTCTCAAAGCTCGAGGATGTTTTATAATGTTTAAAAGCCACCTATTAATATCTTCAGTGGAGGGTGGAATGAAAAGAAGCTTCCTATGTGAGAACCGTGATCTCACTCTTTTCTCGAGCAATTGATCCACATCCTAAGGGAGAAAAATTACATAGGAATCAATCAACATATAAAACCGCAAATTACCATTGTGTTTTAAACAAGACATTTTGCATCTTCTCATAGATTTTACTGAGATTGCCATATATTGAATTTAAAGCAGATGTGAATCTTCCTCAACATGGAGAAGACCCCCCTTTGCATTGATTAACAATGCCTTGGTCTATAGGGACCTTTGGACACTGGCCTACTACGATGAGGATTTTCATGAGGCACAGCATATGCAGCTTGACTGGATTTGGAGGCTTCGTGTGGCACCAAGGGTGCGTATTTTTCTATGGAGACTTATGCACAATGCGCTGCCCACTGCGGCGCGGCGGGCGCGCCGCCGGCTTGCTGTGTCCGACTTGTGCGCGTGGGGGTGCCATACTACTGAGACGCGTTGCCATGCACTATGGGATTGCTTGCGCGCGCGCGGTGTGGTCCGCGCGCGCCTTGCATGACACGGCTGTGGCTTTTGTGCGCGTGCGCCGTGGCGATGACTTTGTCGCCGCGCTGGCTCGTTTTGGCGCTGCGTGTGGCTCTCGGCGTGATGCTAATTATGTTCACTTGCAACATATTGCCACTGCTCTTCATGGCCTATGGGTGAACAGGAATGCCAGAAAACATGAACAACCTTATTTGAGCAACGCCTCGTTATTACGTAGCATCAACATCAGCATTTTGTGCAGCACACAGCGTGATTCTGTTATGTCATTTTTGCCCACCGGGAACCTTCTCAACTCTGCTGAGTTGTGTGTTGCCCATAATTGGGTTCCCCCTCCCACAGGATGGCTTATGGTGAACTGTGATGCTGCGATTGGTTTGGATTGTGCAGGTATTGGCATCATTGTTAGAGACTCTCTTGGCCGACCTCTTCGCATTTTTGGGAAGCAAATCTTTTCACATTCTTCTGATGGCATGGAGACTCTTGCGATCCTTGAGGCTTTGAGATTGCTGCAGCACTCTTTCATGGAGTACCATGCGATTGAGGTACAGACGGATTCTACTATTGCCATGTAGGAGATTAGCGAGATGCTAAGTCATCCACCCTCGAGGGGTTATTTTGCTGCTGCGGTTTCTCATGTCGCTCACCTTAGTGCGTTCCGCATCACGCACATGTTTCGTGAAGGCAACTCTCCGGCTGATTGGGTGGCGCACAAGGCGTGTGGTGCTGATTTTGATTGGGCTTGGGGTATGCCCCTCCCTGATTCGCTCCTTCAGCTACTGTTAGCTGATTTTTTGTTTGAGCCTCCTTGAGGTCTTTTGTACTAGCTTAGGCCTTTATTTTATCAAAAATAAAATAAAATAAAACCGAGGTCAAGTAGGAGCTTATAAAAATGTGACGTAAGCCAAACATAACTTTAAAAATTGAAAGATGTGAACTTCCAAAGATTAACAAAATTGATTGAATTTTAATTTCTTTTTAAGGCAGTAACTTTCAAATGTTAATCTTATTTTGAAAGTAATGACATATAAGTAAACTAATATTTAATGATGTTTTATATTCTGGTTGGTGGATCTTGTTTTGTTATTCATAGATGGTGACATTACCCTCTTACTATTTAAGTGGAGACAAACAAAGAGTGACAAATGTGGCGATGGCCAATGTCTAATGATGAAGACTATGCAACAGCAATTCTTCTAGCCTACAATGTAGAAAGACATCACTGTTTTGTAAGATACAGGAAATGACAGATTAACGCCCCCCTGCTAACAGCCACAATGAAATCTCTATCATTGTCACTTGGCCTTTCTTAGTATGGGGCATGAATTTCCTTAAGCTTGTTCCCAACCATCAAAGGTAAAAGAAAGTTCCTCCTCATCATAGTCGACTATTTCTTCAAGTAGATTGCAACAACACCTCTTGTTAGTCAAACGATTGTCAAGGTCCATTACTTTTTATGCACGGATATCTTCAATGGATTTGGAGTCCATTCAACCATCGCCACTAATAATGAAATATGTTCCAAACAAAAGAACTCCAGGTCTTTTATAAAAAAAAATAGTTGTCACCTAAAGTATGCTTCTATCTCTCATCTCACACAAATACTCAAGCTAAGGTAGCAAATAAAAGCTTGTTGAAGATTCTAAAGCCTTGCCTCAAGGACAACAAAATTGTTTGGGCTAATGAGCTACCCAGTGTGTTGTAAGCTTACAGAACCACATCATCTATAGCAATAAGCAAATCACCATTCTCCTCTGTCTGTGGCTCCAAAGCAATGCTCCCTATAAAAATCAAACACTCTACTCTCTAGATCTAGAAGTTTCGAGGTGACCAAGACATAATGACAGTTTATCAATCAAATGATGAAATAGAAAGGCTTGAGCTTAACTGTTGAAGAAGAAATGACTTAAAGCCCATTTAAATAAGCTGAACAAAAACGAAGATAAAGATAAATACTTCAATAAAAAAATCAAAAAAAGCCCTTTCAAGGTTGAAATTCTAGTTTTCAAGAAATGCAAGGTCTCTTGATGACAAGAGGATCTCAATAAGCTTGCTCCAAACTAGATGGGTCGTTTATTATTAAAGACATTGCCAAATCAAATGCCTACCAACTTTAAACAAAGAAAAATGTCGAGCAATCACAATCGTGGAGTAAAGATCACTTGAAAAGTTTTGTCTATGATAAGTATGCACTTTCTCCTTTTATTTTTCAAAAATACACTTAACTTGGCCTAGCATTTTCAATATTTCATATCATTTGTTTTCTCAAGATTTAATTAACTTAAATAAAGTCATATGTTTAACTTTGATTATACAAATAAACAATCTTGAGAAGTCACGCTCTACCAAACAATATGAGTACTCCAGGTCAAAAAAACATTTTCTTAATTCCAAAAGGGAACTTCGTTTCAAGTCTACTCAAAGCGACTCAAGACTCTAGCTCTCTTTGAGTGAAACCGATAAGAATCATTTCCTAATTGACATAGACCATATTCATGTTTCTAAAAGTCTAGTGAAAGTGACTCAAGACATAAGGAAGCAAGTATCCATTCATCAATTCAATTTGCGCTTCCATTCACTCTTTGATTAAGTTAAACAATCACTTAAGATTTGACCTATCCAGTCTCAACCCCCTCCCCTTCATCATCGATCCATCATGTCCCAAGAGACACGGCCTTAGCTTCTCTCCTTCATCACCATTCCATCACAAGAAGCTCTCAAGAGGCAAGGTCTTAACTTCTCCTTCGCCATTGATTCATCGCATTAAGGTCTTGAGTGGCATGGAATTGACTTCTCCTTCATCATTGCTCTATCGTATGAACATCTTCAGAAGCATAGTCTTAACTTCTTCTCCCTTCCTTTATTGATGCTTTGGCACATGAAGGTCTTGAGAACATTGGTATTGCCTACTCTCCTCTCCTTCATCGTTGCTCAGTTGCATGAATGTCTAAAGAAGCATGATCTTGAGCTCCCCCTCCTCCTTTGTTGCTCCATCCTATGAAACTCTCAAGAGGTCTAGTCTTCTCTTTTTTCTTTTTTTTCTTTCATCTCAGCTCAATCAAGTGAAAGTTTTCAGAGGCATAGCCCTTAGCTCTTTCTTTCCCATTACATTCACCACTAATTCATAATGCAAAAATCAAGAAGTTTTGTCTTCAAATCCTCTCCCTTGTGAGAAATCTAACTCTACAACAAAGTAAAGATCTAACCCATCGTCTTGCTTAAGTCAAGGTTTTCACACTTAGCTATTTTTCTCTCCCTGGACAGTATCATGTATTCTCAAGAACCATAAGGAGATCAATTCTTTTTAACCCAAACAATTTTTCCCCTTCTCCGTCGACAATATGACCTACACTCTGGGATTAAGAAAAGATCAAATTTTGCTTAACCAACTTTTCTCCTCCTCCATATTGTATCGTCAACACTCAATCACAACCCATGCAAAAAGCTTTAACAGCTTAAATAAGTGGCAGCAATGACTTTTGGTCATTAGGTGCACCTAAAAAGATATTTTTTATTCCAACAACAAGAATTTGCAATGCCTCCTCAATAACCAAAGATTACTCCCAACCTTGACAAGACAAGTAAGCCAATCCAAAAATACAAGACTTCCTAAAGATATCCCCAGTAAAAATACTAAAAAAATTATATTGTTTGAAAATGTAAATAACTTTTTCAAAACAATCTCACTATTTATTTTCTACCAATCGTTGCAAGTTATCAAATGAAAAATACAAATCCCAAAAAGGAAAATCATAGATCTTTCGAGGACTAACTCGTCAAAGACCTCCTTAGGATACAAACTCTATTCTTTATACTCTTGAAGCTCAACTTCCCAGAAACACTGTCATTTTTAACAAACACAAACAACCTCAAGATGTCATATTATTTTTGGCATGAACAAGACTCCATCTTTGACACCTTGTTGATATAAAGCTAATCTCCATGGACTTGTCAAGAGGATGGACCTGCTCACATCCTTTGTTATCTTCTTTGAGTCTAGAGGAACCATTTGCCTTTTGATTTCTTCCAACCCAAGATAAGGCATGGTGTCAGATTGCTCCCTCAATAGTTTTACCACAACCTCAAGTTAAGCATTCCCCCCTTGACAAGACTTCTTCCTCTATGCTCTCTTTTGAGGCTGCAAAAGATAAATTCTACACGTACAACCTCATTAATTGTAAATAGCCTATGAGAACCCGTATGACACCAACCACAATCACAAAAACAGCTTCACGACCAAAGTGATAACGGTGACAAATCCTCCACTCTATCAAATATAAGAACACTCCCGATGGTCCAATTGAAGGGCGATCAACAACCAAAAAGAATGTCACTGATTTCATTCGATTTTCTTCTTCTTTAATAGTTATATGACGATCCAACTCTCTTCATCTCCTTACTCTATAACCTCATACTCTAAATTCTCCACCAAGTTTTTGTTAATCCTCTTAGATCTAATTTTCACATCAACAAATTACTAATCCAATGATGGAAGTCTTGCCCATCTCCTTTACAAGTTAAAGAAATGGCAAAAAGGCAACATGAAATCAGAAACATTCTTGCTTGTTCTTCTGATTGGCAACCATTTCAAGCCATAGAAAACTACTAGAAAGAAATCTCAATGCACAATTATATAAAAAATTGAGGCTAGAAACAAGTCTAAAAGGAGTATAAAACCAATCAAGTGAATAACTCCTTTCATAGATTCCCAAAAAGCTCAAAAAGTTTTACGAAAGTTAGTGAAAGGCTAAACAAGCATACCAATTGACAACTAATTCCAATCACTATGGATTGGGAAGATAGAGTCTGCATTGCATCAAGAAGACTATAAAGCAACCTTTGCTTCCCCTGTAAATTAAATGGCAAAGAAAATTATATAAACTAAGTTTAAGAATCACAACATCGCATGTGTAAAGCACGCTAAAAAATTAACCTAGAAAATGAATATTACAACTAAACAAAAAAATGGTGCAAATGAAAATATTGTATAAGATGATTTAATGACAATAAGATTTACCTGAGTGAAAAGTTCAAACTCATCTAGTATGAAAATGATCGTCTTATGAGCTAGTCCACACTCTCTGACATGGTATCACTTAAAGTTAACAAAAGGTGAAGTTGTTGAAGAAGTAAGCAAATAGTTGCAAAATAATCAAAAAGCTACTTGAAGCATGACTTAGCAATAACTCACCTCAACATGTCAATCATGAATAAAGAATTATCATCCAAAGAAGCCTAGGAAAGGACAAACTTAAAGAACTTAAAGGTCATCTTAACAAGATCAAATAAGTCGAATCCATGTTGCACAAATACGTAATAACTACCGTTTTTGAGAAAAGCAAATTGTGCTCCACACATAATTGCCTTGCGATTTCCTTTGAGCACAAAAACAAGCATGAAGTGAAATAAATTATTTATATACGTGTTAATTAATCATTTTTTTGGCAAACTTGCAGAATCTAGCTAACAAAAACCACAATCTTTAACCTTCTATAGAGCAAATGATAAGTTGAATGAACTGACCTTCACAGCACAACTATCTTCAGCATGCAGTAGGCCATTTAACCTTACCTAAAATGCCAAAGGAGAAGATAATAAAGAATTGAATAAATAAGCTACGAGTAATATTTCTGCCAACAAAACTGCTAAAAGAAATTTATTGTACCACTGAAATTACTTCAGGAAGGTCAGCCTTCAAATCTTCAAGAACGAGATCGACGATCTGTGCAGACAACCATAAGAACTAATAACGTATCGGGTATACAAAAATCCCAGCTGTATCAACTTTTTATGTCTTTTGCTATAACATTGCACTTGCTAGACGCAAAATCCTAAACATGCACTATGCATAGCAAAAAATGAAATGTGCGTTTGATCAGGAGTTAACTTTTAAATAAAATGAGTCTCAAAATCATGTGAGAACCAACACCTGCCAACACAACGAACTGTTCCTCTCAGAAATGCTAATTTCTCATAAAATTTCTCAGCGCCAACAACATTAAGGAAGTTAAAATATGAAATAGGATGTTTCCTAGATAATCACAAAGTTCTATTCCTATCTTGAAGAAAACTTATGATCAATAACTAAAATTTAACTTAGATCAACTTGCCTTCGAAACTATACTGTTACGTCTCTCACGAAATAAAGATTGAAACACAAAATGGTAATTCTCCAAATGTATATACTCCACCGTAAATAAACAAGTTTCTGATTAGCAAAATAATTTAGCAATTCAATGCGTTGTAAAGGGCTTGCATCCATCCAGAAATCAGAAAAACAAAAGTAAAAACCAAATGAAACTAATTACAACGATTCAAATTTTGAAGAAGTGCCCACCGCTCCCTTTCCGCATCCACGGGGGCCAAGAAGCAGGACAGAATTATTGCAGGCCTCGCTAATCGTGTTCGAAATCAGGAACTTCAGCTTGCTAAAAAGGCAAATAGCTCGAACCATTTCCCAGTCAGAGTAGTTCTCGGAAAGGAATACAAACGATATCGAGACTGAGTATCAGATGTAGAAACCTGTAATTTTCGTTCGAAGAATATCTGAAAGCGGAGTACACGAAGGAGGAATCACAGATCCTCTGCCGGAGAAGAGTTATCGCTTTCTCTGACGCCATCTCGGTCAAGGGTTTTGGCGGGAAAAAGAACGCTCTTTGCGCTATTTATGGCTGCGCTAGGGCTTTTTGTATTGTTATAACGTTATAATAACTAATATAATATAAAGGTAGTAGTAAACTCATTTGGACTCTAGATTTTGTCAGAATTTTAATTGAAGATAATTTTAGATCATTTACTTTTATGATTTTATTATCATTTTTTTTAAATAAATAGACTTTTATTTAAAAAGATTTGAGTTTTAAAATAATATCCTATAAAATAAAATCAACTATATTGAAAACTTTTTTTTTGAGATAAAACATATTATTTTCAAACCTAAAAATCTATTTGATTAAATATATTTAAAAATTAAGTTTTATTCAAAAATATAGACACAACTAATCATTTTAGACGGTCAATTATGATCAACTAAGAATCACTCAATGAAATTAGAACTATTGTAGATAAGGGTTAATACAAACCATCTTTATAGTAAATCACATGAAAATATGAGCTTATTAGTTTAGTAAATGCACACATTTTTTATTGTTACACTTACTCTTCTCTCAATATTATAAATATGTTATATTAGGTTTTTTGAAGGGTAATAAACTTGTTTTGAACATTTGCATTTGTTGTTTTTTCTCTTAGTGAAATGTGTCGTACATTCATCCTCATCAATTTGATATGATACAAGTAGACAATATCCAAGATTTGGATTCTCAAGAGTTTTTGAAGATCTGATTGCAAAGCTTATCATGGAACAAAGATTGTTAATAAGTGTCAAAAGTGATTACATCCTTCATTCCCTTGCTTAGTTCTTTTTCTTAACATAGCAATAATTGTTTATGATGTGAGTTCAATAAAAGGAAAGTAAATTATTAGAAATAAAATTTTAGTTTATTAAAAAATATTTAAATAAAATATTTAAAATAATTTTTAATAAAATTTAACAAATATATAAAATTATTTTTCTACAAATTTTAATATTATTTTAGAATATATTAAGTTTTATAAAAGTCGTGTAATTGAAAAACAAAAAAAATTAAAAATACACACGATTGATTTTTAAGTGATTTGGTTTATAAAACAAGTTTACGTTCACCTCCAATAAAAACTAGGTAAACACAAACCCAATATAAGCACTTCGTTAAAAAACTAGTAAGCTAAACCCTCATGACAAAGGGATATGCTACTACAGCCTTACGATGAAATAAATGAGACAAGCTACTATAGCCTTACCACAAAATAAAATGACAAAAGAAAAACCTACTTGACAATATTATCTAAATCAATACAACCAAAATCTTACATTTAATTAAGTCATTAAAGAGGTATACTTGGTTTGATTTATCACCCTAGTGACCAGCTAGCTACATATACTTGGTTTGATTTATGGATGCGGGATTGAAGTCTTGGTTGAAAATACATTATTTGGGATTGATTATCAATCAAACCGTGCTTAGAAGTAGTAATAATTGGATCTTAGCGATTCACTATAACAACCCATTTGGTTCAAGCAATAATTGTTTGTACAAAAGGGTTATTTTTTATTATTAAGTTTTCTATTGATTAAAGAATATTATTAACATATTTTTTTATAATAATTTAATTAAGAATTTTAAAATAATTATTAAGATAAATAATGATCAAGATAGTCAAAATGGATGGATAAAAAATATTAAAAATCTAAATACTTTAAAATTAATTTGACTTTAATTTATGTGTCTTACAATAAATATTTCAATCAAACTTAATATTCTAATCAAAATAAAATTAAAATACTTAAAATTAAATTCATAATACATCTCTTGGTGGTTGTCACTCTAACTAAAATGATCTTCATGGGATTTAACATTTGTACATCTTTTTCTTTTAGTTCTTCTGCAAATACTAATATCAATTTTTTAAAATATAAAAATTTGCTTAAAAAAATTTATTAGAAATAGTTTAAATTTATTATCATCAAATAAAATACTATGACTAAGGGTCAATAATATAACATTTCAATTTTAAGTAATTACTAATTGTCTTTAGAGTTTTATGTTAGATAATTTATGTGCTATTATCATAAATCAAAACTTAGGAAGGATAATTTGATGTTTGATCTTGATCTAGATACTTTAGTTTGATTTTGTTTAAAGCATTTATAGAAGTTTTTAAATGTTGTTAAGATTATTGTGGCCCCTATTATCCACCATATCATTTAATTTCTTTATTTTACCTTTGGTTTTGAAAATATATTATTTTATTAGTAAAATTATAATAAATTAGTTTCAAACCATAGTTTATGCACAACTTTAAACATTTTTAGAAAAAAACAACTTAAAATATTTTATAATTTAACAAACACATTGAAAAAACTTTAAATAAAACTGTTGTATTGTTTAAACCATATTGGTCTCATATATAATATAACAAATAAAAGTTTTATTATATATCTAATTTAGAAAATATATAAAAAAAAGTTGACACAAAAGTTTACACAGTTGATAATAAAAGAAAAAAAAATATCTAAGTTAAGTACTCATCATATTATCTTTTAGTATTCCTCAATAGTTTTATAATAAGTCTTATATTGACTTGAAATTATTAAATTAAATACAAAATGAGTCAAATATTACAAACATAATGATAAAATACATATATAGACACGAGCACGTAAGCACAGACACACATAAATACTAAAAATTATTTGGATCACCGTTAAGTGTAATGTACTATAGGATTTATGGAATTAATTAAAATTCCACTAATTGAACTTGAAAGAACTCAAATTTTCATACATTTTCTATCTAATCAAACTCCAAAAATTATTAGACAAATTTGTTTAAATATTCTTAATGAACTCTACCTATAAGCCAAGTTTTACAAATGTTTAGTCATATTTACTATTTATAATAATTTTTGCAACTTAAAATATTTAAAAATCATTATCTAATAATTCCTTTAAAATTTTAATAATTTTTTAAATTTATTTAATATTTATAATTTTTTATTTTTTTTTGAAACTCATAAATAAACTCTTATTAATCTATGCTTCTCTATTTTAATTCATAAAAAAAATTATATTTTGATCAATTTAAAATTTTTTGCTTTCAAATAATATGTATACTAAATATGTATACGTTCTTTAAATGATGTATGCCTTTTAAAATAAATTAAGAAAAATCTATTTGTTCAAATCTTAGCCCTAAGTTGGTGATGACTTTGTTGATCACATGCTAAATCAAATCACAACATAACAAACCTCTAATATTTATCGGGGGCTATGAAGAGTGGTCTTTATAATGGAAAGAAAAGAATTATTTAGGCTTATCAGTCGCTATGTTTGAAGGTGGCTCTTGATTGACTAAGACAAATAACCAAATTTTACGATTGATAAAACATCTAGAACATTAAATATATATTCAATGCTAAGAGCATGAAAAAATCGAGATAATGATTGACAAAACTAAGCACCTTAATAAAACATGTTGAGCATAAACAACAAGAATATGACAATAAATGCTTTTGTTTGATCAAGATAGAAAAGTTTTTGACTTGATTAGAATGAATAGACTCAGATATATATATTAAAAGCTAGATTAAAAATTAATAAACAAATAAAATATAATAAAAAATATTTTTTTATTTCAATCTGAAAAAACATCAAAATTCTACCACATTATTTTATTAATTTTTTTCACATAAAATATATATTTCTTAAAAACTTATAAAAACTTTTCTTTAAAAGCATGTTGAAAGGCTAAGGTCCAAAGCCACCATTTCCTACTAACCTCTCATCCCTTGAAAGAAGAGTTATGAAACCATTGAATTAATCATTAGGGGAAGAATGCATTAAAGTGGAGCTTTCAACATAAGCTACCAATTAATAAAAGAAAGTCACAAGCATTGGCAAGTCAACATCCCTAAACATAACTTATTGATGAAGGGTTTAACATTAGTCAACAATCTTCTTCCATTTAAATAGCCATCTCACTATTGCTTTAGCACTTAGCTAAAAATGAGCCTATAGATAGCAAGAGAACTAAGTTCCAAAAAGGTTTTTCCACTTGAATATCCACCACAACTCAAATTACATTTGTAATTTCTCAAGAAATTGACCATTTGCTAAAACAATTGCTTCAATGATCTCTATTTTAGGATCATTGTGTTAAATCGGTAATATCCTTCTTTTTTTTTTTATTTATTTTTTTTTTAAGTTAACTAGCATCAATTTATATGATTTCTTGGTTCATTTCTTTGGATATTGGTATTTGACCCTAATGTATATTTTAAGCTTTTATTTGAATTTTTGTTTCTTTGTTTTGGGTATTGGTTTGTGGTTACAAGACAACAAGCAATAAAGAAAAAAAAAAGGTCTTAATATCCCTTGATGAATTAATTAAAGAGATATTTATAATAAAAAAATAATTGTTTAGAATTATAAGACTAATTATTTGAAGGTGACTCTTGACTTACTGAGACGAACAAACTAACTTAGTTGTCGATAAAAGATCTAGAACATTAAATATAAGACTGATCACCTAAAATGCTAGATTGAAAATCAACAAACAAGAAAAAACTTATAAAAATATTTTACTATTCATGAACCAAAATATATATTTTTCAATAACTTCTTTTAAAACCATCTCTTTGAAAGCTTTTTTCGACCTTAAAAGCGTTACCAAACAACCATGTTGAAAAGCTGAAGCCCAAGTTTGCTAACCTCTCGTTCCCTCCAAGAAGAGATAAGAAACCATTGAAGTAACCATCAGAGGAAGAATGCAACAAAGTGGAGCTTTCTTTATGAACCATCAATTTAATAAATAAATTCATAACAATTGGCAAGTCAGCATCACTAAACAAAGTTTATTGATCCAAGACTCAACGCCAGCTTGCAATCCTCTTCCATTTAAGCAAACCCAAGACCCAAATTAGGGTTTCCTCAATGATGGAGAAGAAGCCAGGTTCAAAGATGTCTCATCTCAGAGCAATCTCAAGTCTTGCAGAACCCAGGAGGCTTTGCTTTGCAGCTATGCTGACTTGTTGCCTGCTGCTTCCTTCCATATATCTCATCATCTTCCTCAAGCCTCTCTGCTTCTGTAAGCACCATTAAGTCTTCCTAATTAAACATCTTTCCATGGCTAATCATGGCAAACCTGCATCATTTAATCTATCAACATAAATGCTCTCGTGTTCTGAAGCTGTTCTTGATCGTTTGGTGCAGTGAAATTTGAGCAATCTGTGAGCTTTACAGTGCAGGTGCAGAAGGTGCAGAAGACAAGCGTTGAAACAGGCAAGTTTTTGAATATTGATTTTAAATAGTTTTTATCTTTGCTTTTTGATTTCTTTTTTTCTCTTCTTCTACAGCCATGGAAACAAGAAGCTTACCTCTTGTCGAGGAAGAGAAGGAGGAAGCACATCTTAGCCTACCAACAAAAGCAAATTTGACCCAAAAAGGTAAATATAATTAAAATTGAATTATAATAATTCACAAATTAAAGAAGCTTGAGCTGCCAAATGTGTAGGTGAAAATGCAAAACTCCTTCAATGCCTTGTCAAACTTCTCTTATTAGTTCATTGTTCTTTCTTGGTGCATTTCTTTAGATGAGGACTTCATTTCTCTCCTCTTTCAAGGCTGTCAATCTTTCACAGAAGATAGAATTTGAGTGAAACCAATGCTTAAATTAAAGCTAAGATACTTATTTAAGTTACTCTCTTCTATATAAGATAAATTTATATCTTAAAAAGATTGATCATAAGCTAGTTCAAACTAAACACTAAGATAAAATTTCTTGGATGACTTAACAAGCTTCTTTTACTAGGGTATAGATCTTTCATAACCCATTTCTTAATGAGTTTGAGCTTGTTTGTATTGAGTTTTGAAATCAAGAAAGGGAATGCTTGCATGTGACATTTAAAGTAAGGGTTGAAGTTAATGTAATTAACAAGTACAACTTTGGCCAGAGTTGATTTATTTATAATATGGAATTAATTGCTTTGATTTTTTATATTAATCGATAGATTAAATGTGAAGCACAAGTTGGGCACATGGGAAAACTTAATGTTATATTTTGGTCAAACTCTTAAAATCCTTCATATCAAGATTTCTCGTGGACTAATCAAGTTATATGATAATAGTGGTTTAGAGTATTATGATCATTCGCTAATTAATCTAAGATTAGATGACTTTGTTTGAGAATTAAATGATGTTTGATAGAAATATATTTGTTAATTTGATTAATGAAATGAAATTTGAGAGAGTCAAATTTAATTATATTTTTTGTTATTTTTTTACTATAAATGAGACAAATTTCTTTGATATTTTTCTTTTATATTTAGACATTTTTTCACAAAAGTTAAGAATGATTTTATCAACTTGTTTTTTTACTATTTTTCCTTACAATTTTGTGGTCATTTAACAATTTCTTCAACTTTGTTTTTTATTATCTTTATTAGATTTTTTTTATATGAGACAACATTATTGGTATTTTTAATTATTAATAACATAAATCAATTTCATGTTATTTTTGTTAAACAATTGACATGTATGATTAAGTTTATGATATCATCAAATATAAATGTTTCTTGACTATCAAATATTTTATAAAAGAATCTATGGAATTTTTTTTATAAAAAAATATTTCACAAATAAATAAAAAATATATATATTTTTTGAATTTTTAGCCCCATAAATTATTTTTTAAAATTTTTATTTTGTTTAATTGACTCTAATTGTTGAATGGTTGAAATCATGCTTAGGTGGATCACCGTTGGGCGGCAAAAGCCTAGTTAAGGACACGCCGGAGACCAGCGTATTCTGCGACACCTCACAAGAACGATACGACGCCTGCGTCCTCACAGGCGACATAAGAGTCGTGAGCAATTCTTCAAGAATAATCGCCGTCGCCGCTTCGCAACCATCGAATGTTTCCTGGAAGATAAGACCGTACCCTCGGAAATGGGAGCCTCCTCTCATGATAAGGATTAAAGAGCTCTCCGTCTCCTCGTCTGCCTCCACCCCCGACGGCGCCGCCCCTCCTTGCACCGTAACCCACACAACTCCGGCCGTGGTTTTCTCCACCGGGGGCTTCTCCGGCAACTTCTTCCACGACACGAGCGACATCTTAATCCCTCTCTTCGCCACGTCGCACGACTTCTACGGCGAGGTTAGATTCCTCGTTGTAGACTTCAGCTCCCGCTTCGTCGCCAAATACAAGCCGTTGCTCAGCAGGTTATCCCGACACGAACTCATCAACCTCGACGACAACGACGACGTGCACTGCTTCCCGGAAGTTCGCGCGGGTCTCATCAACAACAAGGAGTTGGGCATTGACCAGGCCAATCCTCCCCGCGGGGCCACCATGCAAGGATTCAGAGACCTTCTGAGGTCCTCCCTGTCGTTGAAGAGGAAAAACGTAGCCAGAAGAGGGAAAAACAAACCGAGGCTTTTGGTTCAGTTGAGGAAGGGATCTCGCGAGCTTCTCAACAGCAGGGAGGTGATCAAGATGGCTAGGAAAATGGGTTTCAGAGTGGTGGTCACTGGGCCAGAGGAGACGAAGAACATCACAAGCTACTCTGCAATCGTGAACTCCGTCGATGCTCTGCTCGGCGTCCACGGTGCAGGGCTGACGAATATGGTGTTTCTTCCCGACGGAGCGGCGATGGTCCAAATTGTGCCGTGGGGAAGCTTGATGTGGGCCTGTAGGTTCTCCTACGGCGATCCGGCGATTGGAATGGGGTTGAGATATTTCGAGTACGAGATCAAGGAGGAAGAAAGCTCGCTAATTGAGCAATATCCAAGAGATCATTTGGTGTTTACAAATCCTCTCGAGATCCATAAGCAGGGCTGGAATATGCTATGGTACGTATTTCTAGAAAAGCAGAAATTGAGGGTCGATCTACAGAGATTTAACGAAACGTTGATTGAAGTTCTTCGATATCTCAAGCAGGAGAAGGCAATGCCCGGTTCATCAAAGAACGCATCTTTCTTCTCCGTAGCATAAGCTGGCTTAATGTACGATTCTTTTATCCAAATCAAGCAAACCAATATGCATTTATTCCAGAACAATTACACATAAAAATCCCAAGCTTACACTTATTCATGATGCGAAGAAAGCTTCAAATTTGTTGAATCAGTGACCCAAAACAACGAGGTCTTGCTGATAATCCAGTAACATGGAAGACAAGTCGGTGGGGTCGTTCTTCTCCTCCAAGCCGGGAACGGTAATGGATGTGCTCTGTGTCTCCTCCTCCTGGTTCTCCGGCGCGTGTATGTCGGCCGGTTTGGAGCCGATGGGGGTGGAGACCGGAGTTGTCTCCGCCGCGCCCGCGGCCCGAGCCACCAGCAAGAAGGCTAGAGCAGCCACGAGCATCAAAGCGCGTGTGGAGGCCATCTCGTTCGTGGGTTGAGGCGGGGGTGCTGCGGGTTTATATGCGGGTGGACGATGAAGGATGGGTAGGAGAAGACGTACGGTCGGGAATGGCCGAGGAAGGTGAAGGGAAGACCGGGTCCGATCGATATGCTGTTTTTAGCAATGGAGTTTTAAGAAGCGATTCTTCGTTTTTTAAAAAGCATTTACCAAACAGAGGCCTGAATTCGGTTTGGTCACACATAACTCTTCCTCTAAAAGTAGACGTTTGAAAAAAGATTTTCAAACAAATTTTGAAAAAAAAAAATTAAAATAACGATTTATATGAAAAAGTATTTTTGTTAACTTTAAATAAAAATTATTTTTTAATATTTTTTAAAATAAATATTTATATCATCTAAAAGATCGAATATCATTTAGTCAAAGTTTTATTTATTAATTAATTATAATTAACATTATTATTATTAGTATGATTTCAATTATGTCTTTTGAATCTGTTCTTATATTTTGTTTTATTTTATCTTTTATTTTTTTTATTAATTATATTTTTAAACTAAAAAATATAATAAAAAACAAAAAATTCAAATTACTTAGCACCCCATATATCTAATTGTAATTTTACTTTTGTTTTGAAGAAATCAAAAGATAAGTTTGATTTTATATATTTATTTTGCTTTTATACTTAAATGATAACTAAAAATTATTAAATAATATTTTATAGTTCTTCAAATACTAAATTTTATTGTAAATTTAAACCAAAAAGAATCCTCCTAAATATATATATATATATTCCGCGAAGCCAAATCACAAGCGAGAGAACAAGCGAGAGCACCACCACAGATGGGTACTTCGGCGTTGCCGTCCACCGCCTACCTTATGGGTCTCTCCGGCCGCCCGCATCCATTCTGCAGGCGATGTGGAAACCGCAGGGGCGGTGGCGTACCATTCTCTTGGTGCTCCATCGGCTTTCGGGATCCTCGAAAGCAGCCCTTTCTCTGCTCAGCCCTCCAGGAGGACAGTGGCAGAGAGCAGCAGCTGCCGTCGATTGGCAGCACTGGAACTGCTTTGGAAGAGAAGCCAGGTATGAAGTTTAGACTATGATATGTTATTCACATAAAGATTACGGAGTATTTACTAGCTGGAAGATAGCCTTTTTTCAATGCATAGATTCTTTCCAGATTCATGGGGAATACATGGGGAAACGATCTTCAGTCCGAAAATGCATTACAAGGTGTATGTTGTAATCGCGCTTAGTGACTTTTAAATGAAATCTCGCTGTCTCTTGAATTGGGTTCGCTTACCGCTTTTCCCAGGTGATTGTCAAACTCGTTCCCACCTAAGCTTTTTTTGTTTTGGGGTTACGGAGCCTGGAAAACTGGGTAAGGCTTACCCCAATCTTTTCTTTACTAACCTTATTACCTTGGGGATAAGTCTTGCCTAAGAGGAGAGGCTAGGATAGGTCTCAGCTTAGCTTATTCTGGCCACAAACTAAAGAAGTCCCTAGGTTAAGATTTATGCCAGGTTAATGAGGCTTGCTAAGGAAAAAGTGTTAACCTTATTTCCCTATGTTAGATTTTGATGATATCAAAATTATATGATTAAATATACTAATATATTATTTAAGGTGATATTTAAGAAGAATATAAGTTGATTATTTAAGATGTGATGATATTATGTATCATTATGAGACTTCATCATGGATGTGATTCGCATAATTGTTTAATTCATGAAAGAATTTGCTCTTGATGGTGTGACGGCTATTATAAATATTTATTATTTATTTTTTGGTATGTTTAGAATGTTAAGATTTATATAATATTTACTTGTGATATATAAGACTTCATTCTTGTTCAAACCAACTTATGTTACATCACAATATTTTATGTTCACTTTAATTTTCAACCGATTTTTGAAATTTTTTTAGGTCTTGAGAGTTTAATTTTTATCAATTAAGATTTAACAATAAAGATGATTGAAAAAAAGAAATTAAATTTTCAAATAAGTTAAAGTTATACTCATCATATGGTACAATGTATTTATTGCACAATACGATCTGTATCATAACCTAATATATGATGGAAGACAGAACAGTCCGATTGAATATATTCATAGGCGTTCTATTACATCATGTAGCAAGATCCTTCATATTGTAAAGTACAATCAGTTTGCAGTAGCAATTTATTTTTAAGTAAAAATATAAAAATTATTTAAATCATAGTACAAAAATATTCATATTGTACGATATGTATTTTCATATAATATAATCATTTTTAGACTCAAGATGGTGAAAAGAAATATAAATTGAGAATTTCTTATAGTACAATTCAATAAGATTAATAACTAAAGTATGGAAAAATTAGTGTATAGAAAATCTAAAAATTTTGTTCGGTATGATAACTATTATCATAAAATATGTTTAGGTTCTTAGGCTGAAGTAGAGGAAATTTGAGAATTTTATATTGTATGATATTATTCCATTATACGATACAATCAAGTCAAAATATGAACATACCTTCATTAAAGCTAAAATTAAGAATTTCATAAGGTATGAAAAAATTTCATCGTACAGTTTGAATAGTACATGTTCATATCATTATCTGATCAGTGTCGAAAATTTATAAAAATTAATTTAACTTTTTTGGAAAATAGATTATTGTCATTGCTTAGCTGTTAGCATTGCCATATTCGATCCTTTGAGTATTTTTTGCCAATAAATAGATGATTAAACCTTGAGATAATAAATTAATGAAAAAATATTCATTCTAAGGAATCATTTTCATTAATCTTGTTGGTTTGTCAAGGCTATATCATTTTAGATTTTCTAGACATATTGGAATAGTTGTAGTGCTCTCAAATTTTCTTTCTTTTAGCTTTTTATTGGTAACCCCTTTGCATATTATTACTAAGCATGCCACTTGTTATAGGCTATTTCTATATAAGATTTATTGTCATGAAGTTGGTTTTATCTTTGTCTTTTTTTTGTTACATTTGTTGTTGTATTATGATTGTTGTAAGTTACTATTTGATTAGTTCTTTTGGGTTGTTTATAATCCTTATGGATCTCTTTTCTAAGGATGTTTCACCTACTCGTTTTTGGACAAAATGTAGTACTTTATTAGTAAGCTTAGTCTTTCGTGGTTGGGAGTGGACATAGGTTTGCCTATTTATTACATTTACGCACAACATCTTTCAAAAGATTAACAAGAGTTTTATAAAAAAAAAATACTTAGTTTAGTTGACCTTAATAATAAGAGTGTCAAAACTTGTTTGTTTAAATTTTAATAAAGTATAATTCACCTTATTTTATGAGAAGGCATTCCTTACAAAAATTAGGATAGCTGAGGTAGGTTTGATAAGGCTAGATTAGAAATAAAATATGTTTGATAGAATAAATTGGTATAAGTTATCTCAACTTAAACCAACTAAGGCTTAGGTATCGCATATTTTACATCCATTTTATTGGCTATTATATTTTTTATGATATCAACAACATTAAAAATATATAGATTTAAGATTGAAAGAAAGTCTATAATGGCATAGATTTGCTTCAATTATCTTTTTTTATATTACAAGACCATAGTATTTATTGCTTCAAAAAATCCACGTATGATAAGGGATCCTTCATTCTCATGTTAAGGCATGGAGTTTCAGATGTGTTTTAAGGCTCATATGATTGTCAGATCTTGTTTGATGTAACATTATGGGTGCATAAAGGCATGCTATAATATGATTATGTGCTTTGCTTACGAAGTTTTTTGAGCTTAATAGGAGATGCTCAAGTGTTTTTAAGGATGAAGATCAAATATTTATATTTGAATATTTGATCCCTTACCACCAAATATCCTTCAAATGATTTTCTTTAGGTTTAAGAAATAGTTTTATAACACATGATGGGATGCAATGCAATTCTCAATCATTGAAACAATGAGTTGTGGGATTGATAGGCCCCAGGATGCTCGTTTCATACCAAGGGTGAGTGTGGTTCACTCATTTGGCTTGACTTGTGCCTGAGTTGTCTCGATCAAATCATGATTATGTTATATCCACTTAATTCCTAAGTTTAATTATGAAATTCTTTGGCATAAGTTATCTCAACTTAACTCAAATCAACTAAGGCTTAGGTATGACATATTTTACATCCCCTTTTGTTGGCTATTATATTTTTTGTAATATGCACAAAACATTCAAAATACATAGATTCAATATTGAAATAAAGTCTTGGATGACATAGATTTACTCAAATTGTCTTTTTTAACATATTGTACAAGACAAGGTATTTTGTTTTAAAAAAAGTCATACATATGACATGGGACTCTCCATTCTCATGTTAAGGCATAGAGTTTGAGATGAGTATGAATACTTGTATGATTGTCAGATATTATTTGGATGTAATGTTATAAGTTCATAAAGGCATACCTATAATACAATTATGTGCATTATTTATGAATAATCTTGAGCTTGATAAGAGATGCTCAAGTATTTTTAAAAATGATAATCAAGTATCTATATTCAAATATTTGATCCCTTAACACCAAATATCCTTCAAATTATTTTCTTACTTAAGATTTAGGCAATAATTTTATAACATAGATTGGAATGCAATGTAATTCTCAATCATCAAAGCAATGTGTGGGTTTAATAAGCCTCAAGGATGCTCGTTTCATACGAAGGGCGAACATGGCTTACTCATTTGGCTTGACTTGTGCCTAAGTTGTCTCACTCAAAACATGATTATATTATGTCCATTTGATTCCCAAGTTTAGTTATGGAATTTGGCACATGCAAGGGAGTGGAAGGTGAAAAAAAATGTATAGGGGTACCAAATGATTAATAATAATGTAATTTGACAATGAAATACATTTTGTGCTATGCTAGTGCCCATTGCAAACATAACTCCATTATCCATATAACTATGAAGAGGCACATATGCATAGGTGTGTGATATATAATTTTCATATAATTGTGAGTTAATTTCTTAAAATCTACTTTTCTTGCAATTTTTAATAGTTAGTATAACTATAAAGAGGCAAATGTGTGTAATTGTGTGATACATAATATCTGTATAATTATAAGTTAATTTCTTCAAATCTATTTTCCTTGAAATTTTAAATAGTTAATACATCACCTTCCTTCAAACAAAATGTGAGTATGTGGCTACTGGAAGCTCAAAAGCTAACAAAATTAGTGTAAGAGCAAGTATATTCACTGCATTGGTTCTCAATTACTTTTTCTCTTCTTATCATCTTTTTTGTTTATCTCCCCCTTATCTTGAGCATCCAAAGCACTTTGATTAGCCCTAGACAACTAATGTCTTCATTCTATATCAAAGGTGTTGTTTTCACATTATCCTTCATATTTGAATATTTATCCACTTTTTTAGCTAATGTTTGATTCATGAAATTCTATATTTTGAGATCTATATAAAGGGAAATAATGGTACTTTAATATCCAAAATCTTATGTTAGAGATCATTATTTATGCAATTGCGTTGATTAGGAGGTCCTTTATTGATGATTAGCATTGCCTCATTTTGCTTTCTTTGGTATTGGCTACCAAATTACTAGAAAATAGGGGTCTTTCTATAACGGTTCTTTATTTTATGGGCTTGAAGTTGTTGATCATTGTGAGCATTCTTTGGGAGGCTTGTAACCTTAATTTTCTCTTTTAATTCCTTCACATTATTCTTGTTTTAATGCCTTTTTTTTTTCTTTCTTTCACAAATATATAAAGTATAATTTTTGTGCACTCCATGGCAAATCTCTCTAATTTACCTTATTAGAGTAAAACTGTTAGTACCCCACAGTACTCTTAGATGTTAGAACATTCATCCTCTTTACTAAGTGTTTGAGATATCATTTCTTTATGAATAACTGGAAAAACATTGCCGGAGTGTGATTTATCCTTTTTTTATTGCAGCTTTAGCTTCTGAATTTGAGAACAATGAGAAAGGAGGCAATGAAAATAAGCAAAGTGCTCTTTATAATTTTCTTTACCCCAGCAAAGACCTTCTTCCTGATGACAAAGAGATGAGCCTATTTGACCATTTAGAGGAGCTACGTGAGCGAATATTTGTGTCTGTTCTCGCAGTGGGAGCTTCCATCTTAGGCTGCTTTGCATTCTCCAAAGATTTGATCAAACTCCTTGAAGCACCTGTTGCTGCTCAGGGAGTTCGTTTCCTTCAACTTTCTCCTGGGGAGTTTTTCTTTACAACGCTGAAGGTAATATGTATTTCACTGCCTTGGGTTTAACTTCTAGGAAAATACTGTGCAGCCCAATTGGAAGACCAAATCAATAGGTTAGTATCAGTACCATTTTGACTTGTTTTGTTAACATGTTCTGCACATGCAAACAAAATGGGCTAAAATATTCACTAACATCACCTACCCTATTGATTTGTTGATCTACTTGACAGTTTATTTGGGCTGTACATACTAATTTCTATTGTCCTATCTCTTAAAATCTCCATGGTAGCAATGTACAACTCCTTTTTTGGTACAGGTTTCAGGTTATTGTGGACTTCTTGTGGGCAGCCCAGTGATTCTGTACGAGATTATAGCCTTTGTTCTTCCTGGTCTAACAAGAGATGAGAGAAGGTTTCTTGGACCTATTGTCTTGGGATCTTCTGTACTGTTTTATGCTGGGATTGCCTTCTCCTATGCAGTTTTGACACCAGCAGCCTTGAATTTTTTTGTAAACTATGCACAAGGTGCAGTTGAATCTATGTGGTCCATCGATCAGTACTTCGAATTTGTGTTAGTTCTCATGTTCAGCACAGGCTTGTCTTTCCAGGTAGCTTCTCTAAAGAAATCACTTTCACTGCTCTTATAAGAAGAAAAATAACAAATATGATACTTTTCATGTTTCAATCTCCCATTGGTAGACTGAACTAGAGTTTATCTTATAACTCAGATCAGTGCTGTGCTAAAAAATTCATCTGATGAATATGATAGCTGTTAGGATTTTAAGTTGTAAGGGAACTTTGTGTATAGAAAAAGTAGAACATCACATCTATTGGAGGCTGCTGAGAGCTTGGCAGGAAGAGGCAAAATGCTGAATAGTAATACTTGTTTCTCTTTGGCATAGTTGTTTTGAAATGTTAAGCTAATTCATGAAAAGTAGGTTTTTTTGAGAAATGGTGTGGTTAAATGTTTTTAAAAAGCTATATTTTGGATTATGCTTTCATTCTTTAAAAAGTGTTGGGTCATATATAGAGATTAGTTTTACATTGTTTATTCAACTACAAATCATGATGTTGATATACTATATGATGATCTTAATTGATGGGTCACTTGGACTCCATGAAATGTAATTCCATTGAGTTCAAGTGGTGTGACAGAGCCAACAAGACAACAAAGATGAAGATGATGGCTATATGATCGAATCAACGAGGCAATATAGAAAATATTTAGTAGAATCTATTTAGAGATTAGTTTCTTATTGTTTATTCAACAAATCATATTGTTGATATACTATATGATGATCTTAGTTGATGGGTCACTTAGGGTTCCATGAAATATGATTCCATTGAGTTCAAGTGGTGTGACAGACAACAAAGTTGAAGGTGATGGTTATGATCGAATCGATAAGGCAATATAGAAAATATTTATTAGAATCTATTTAGAGACTAATTTCATATTTTTTATTCAACAAATCATATCGTTGATATAGAAAGTGATTTCGCTAACTCAATTTTTGGCTTTTGAGTTAATAAGTATCATTTGTATGATTAGCCTAACTTGGATCCCTAAGTTGTTCGTCATCTGAACAAAAAGGTGAACTACAAAAGTATAAATGTTATCATGGAGGGCAAACCTTGTGTCCTTTCGTTGCGACATGGAAGCGCATCGAGAAGAAAGGAAAAGCCCTTCTTCATCGCCTTGGCAATAGCTTTCTTGAAAAAGCTTTATGATATAGTTTTTTTTGAAGTTGTGTTAAACAGAAAAGGCAAAACCCTGCATTACCTTTGCCTGCACTCTTTCCAGGTCCCAGTTATACAGCTTTTGCTGGGCCGAGTTGGTTTGGTATCAGGAGATCAAATGCTATCAATCTGGAGATTTGTGGTGGTTGGCTCAGTTGCAGCTGCTGCTGTGCTCACCCCCTCAACTGATCCCCTTACTCAAGTGCTTCTCTCAGTCCCATTGCTTACCCTTTACTTGGGTGGTGCCTGGATGGTGAAGCTGATCGGCGTTGATGGCTTCAAACAAGGATGATGACACCAAGTTGAAGTGTGCTAAAACTTGCAGTTTTCTGGGTTCTATTTAGTATGGTGGTGTGGTCATCTCTTTCTTAGTTGCTGTACTGGTCTTCTCTGTGTGATATGCAGGAGAGAATGCCCAAAGTAGAGGTAAATGATGTAATAGCTTGGCTGTGTAGGCCATTTTTGTGCCTTTGAGAAGGTTGATGTAAAGAAAGGAATGAAAAAGGAAGAAGGTTATGAAGGAGTGGTTTTGTGTGTAAAACTTTTTTGGTATTGTATGTTTGTAATGTTTTTGTTGCAAGAAGAAAAATCTTTTTTTGTCAATGAGCACAGTTGTGGTAGGGTATGTTTGATGTAGTTATTATTAAATTAGTAAAATTTAGGTTTAAAAAATGTTATGATTTAGCATTATTAAAAAATTATGTTTAATTAATATGTTGTTAGTGAGTATTTTATAAAATTACTGTTGTTGTGATATCATTGAAATATTTTTTTGAATTTTTTATATATAATATAGTTTTTTAATATCATTTAAAAAAGAATATATTTTGTTTTATTATTTTTTTTGTTATTTTTTGGATTGAAAAATTTGGAAGTATGTTTATTCAATCAAATTATAATATAGGTAAATCTTTTAAATTGAATTTTTAGTAAGTGTTTTATTATTAAGTGATTTTGTTGAAAAAATATTTTATTTGAATATTATCTTAATTTTATAATATTTATGTGAAATGTATGATTTTTTTTTATCATAATGTAGATATCTAAAAATTAAAAAATTTTCAAATTTTTTTTTTTTGAACTTCTTACAAAAGGATTATCTTTAATAGCACACAGCTTATTACAATTGACTTGTGAAGCTTTGACGTTATTAAATATTTTTTATGATTATCTTGTTCTAATTATTGTGATTAAAGATCCATTGATTTTTCGATGCAAAAGAAGAAAAAAGAAAAAGTCATTCAAGGTTAAATTTTAATCTCTAATATTCCTTATTAATTATTCTATAGATTTTTTGTTTTGTTTGTTTCAATGTTATTCTATTTATATATCATATATTGAATCACTTATATTCTATTCGATGAGAATTATAATAAATTTTTAATTAAAAAAATGTTTAAAAATAGATGTAAAAGTATTTCATTATTATAATAAAAAACAAGATCAATTAAGATAAAATATGATTTGAATATAAAAAAAATAAATATATATAAGTAAAATTTTATTCATCTAATTTGTTTGATTGCCCTAAAAATTGGTTATAATTTCATTTATGTTCACACTTACATTTTATTTAATAATATATTTAAATGTTATAATTTTATATAATTTGAAAAACAAAAAACACATTCAAAATCTTCTCAATACATGATAAAGTTTATTTAACGAAATTTCATAAGGTCAATTTCAGAATAATTAATTTTTCCATGTATTAATTTCATCTAAACATCAAGAATGATATTCATAACAAAAAAAAAAAAAAAATTATTTTTTTAAAATTCAGCCAAACCAAACATAACCCACAAAAAAAAAACCAAAATAAAACAGGAAAAAAGCAGTCAAAACTTGTTGAACATGTACTGAAGAACAAAGTCTCACAGCTACATGTTCAGCCAAGAACAACATGATCTCATTTCTTACAAAGCAAGTCTTTCCATCTCACAGTTCACACTATCTCCTAAACAAGACTCCAACTTCTTTACAGAACTCTCCAGTTCCTTAAACGAAGCTAACAACCCTTCATCTGGGCTTCCAGTTATGTCAAAAACGTTCTGCATCTCATCAATAGCAGTATACATCTTCTCAATTGAAGCTTTCATCAAAGAAATCTCTTGGGGAGGGTAAACAGAGGCACCAAACTCGTTTGCCTGGGTGCCCATCTCCTTGCAGCAGCTCAGCAATCTCTCCAAGGAATCAACATGCTCCAAGCTCTCATTCTTCTCATTCTTCAATTTAAGTAGGTTAGAAACGTATCTGATAACCTCCTTCAAAGCCAAAAGAACACAAGAAACGGATTTGGTTGCGAACTGGGCGACGATCATCTCTTCGGGCGAAAGATCGTCGCCAAATTCGTCGTCCCCGGAGCCATCATCTTCGTCTGGTGAGCTGTTGGAGACTGCAGGCTTGAGCTCGTTCATTTCTCGAAGGACATCTTTCACCGATACAGCGACATGGGTAATGGCTCGTCCGATGGCTATGTAGTTGTCTGAGGGGGTCTTCTTGAGAGAGGCACATGCCTCCCACACACAACCAGATAGCTGAGGGATGGATGATCTCTTACTGGAAATGCTGGATTCTGCAGAGAGCCCACAACAGAGATTACTCAGGATTTGTTTGATATAGCTGTTGTATATAATTTTTCAGTGCTCTCAGGGAGTTAACTTAGGTAATATTTATTTATTTAATTAAAGGCATTAAAGTTGCTCCTTTTGCCCTAATAGTTGCCCACCCCTTTGCAAATGATATATTTATCTTTGACCTAACTTTATGTGCTACTATTAAAGAGTTTATTCCACTTTGAGATTCTATTTTGACTTATTGGGCCAAAAGGTTAATAATGACAAATCAATTAATGACAAATCAATCATTTTCTTTAATAAGGAAGTCTCCATTTAGTATATAAAGATGTTTGATAACAATCTACGATTTAAGCAACAAAAGAACTAAAGTACTTGGGTGTACAAGGATGTTTGACAACAAACTACAATTTAAGCGGTAAAAGGATCAAAGTCCTTAGGTGTCTTAGTGATCAATCGACAAATGGACCTTATCGACTTTCATCATTCAATTGAGGTCGCGCGCTCAAGAAGCTCCTCCTAGGTTACTTGGTCCTTACACCTGGTGATCCGACTTGTCCTAATCAATTCTATCCTTCAATCCTAATATATTGTATATTGCAATCCTTAGTTCCCTATAATGTACTTGCCTTCATAAAAAGATTACTTTAAGGCTTCCTTTGTATAGGTGATCCTACCCACCATGCTATAGAATATGCAACTTGGGATAAGATGTGCCTTCCCAAAGCCAAGTTGGACTTGGCATGCACTACCTTAGGGATTGGTGGTAAGTCCTAGTTTTCAAATTCACAGTGCAATTCCTTTGGGTTGAAGGATTGTGATGGATTAGTCCTCAAAGATGATTGCACAGGAGTTGCTGCTATTGCTCGGTATGTCGAAGGCCTTCTCAATGCTATAATTGGTTAGAGGTTGGCTTTCTTTATCTCTTTTATTATTAAGGCAAGAGGAGCTCTTCTTGCCGTGAGGCTCGTTACATTGCTCTCTCACTCCTTCAATGGTCTCTAGTTAGAAAGCAATGCCTCCCTCACTATTACTGACATTCACACTGTCATGAGATCCTAATCGACTGACGTCTACTACTCAACGATATAATCTACTTGTGTGAGTTTAGGACTGCTTGTGTTTCGCATGCTTTTCATCCTGTGAATAGCACAATAAATTTTTGTGCTCAAGAGGCGTTTTTTTGGATTCAAATGTGATAGAAGAATGCACCTATCTTCTTTTTATTGAACTTTGTACTTGACTTTATTTGTATAACCTTTAGGTATGTATATCATGCACTTTCTAATGTGCCAATCATATGTCCATATCTTCAGCATGCATGATATTATTTTTTTCTTATGCCATAACATGTTTATTTTTTGGTATTATTGTATTTTATTGAAGATATGTTGGGGATTGAATTCTAAATCAGTGAATGGTTAATTGTAATAACATTTCTTTTTGTATGTTCTCCATCAATATTTTAACATCACCTTTCCTATTGAAATCAATTTCTTTATTTCTCAACTGTCCTAGCATTTATGTGCACTACTCTTTCCTGAATTGTTGGCATCTTGTTAAGTGTCCCTGGATCCAGTTCATACCTCACACATCATACAATAAAATAAATTGCTAAAAAATGGAAAATAGCAAAGAATATTGCCAAAACTAGTAAAAAACTTTATAAACAATGATTGATTACAGCTATGAAAAGTCCCAACTGATATTCAAATTTGTACTACATTCAAAGAAAGTAAATTGCTCTACCCTGACAAGTACATCACTGGTGAAAGCCATTGAGGAAAAGAAATAGAATATTATTTGGTTTAAAGATTGCTGTGCTCAAGTGGATTTAGAGACCATTATGAAATATAAGCTCACCAGAGCACATTTTGATAATTTTCACCCTAAAGTATTCATTGTTGGCCCTCAGGATTTACAAGAGCAACTTCACTCTACAAGGATGTAGCAAAGTGTTATTATGGTTAGTAGGGTTTTATGCCTACTCCAACATCATGGTAGACCTCTGAGTGGTTTGTGAGGACCACACAAATCTTTAAAACACGAATGATCGCACTGACATCATGTGTTCAACAGCTCACTAAGGTTTCATGACAATCCAGATGCCTACAATCATAAGCTCATAGTGGGGACTTCGTATGTTCAATTTTGACTATAAATAGGGCTCAAAAAATTTGAACTTAGTTTGTTTCGAGTATGAAATGATTTCTACTCGAGATGAATGTGAATCAAATCAAGTTAAATGAGCAAAAAAAAAATTGCATGGTAATCAAACCATGGATCTCTAACGAATTCATAAGAGCATAACAGCAGACCACAAATACGCTGTCTATTTTGAAGGGCATAACTTGCTTTTGTTTCAAGTCTACATAAATACTTTTCCAAATTCTAAATGCACTAACCATCCGACCAACCACCAATTTTCAAAAACTCATGGGAATAATACATTTCTAACAAGTAAATTTTTGCAATAAAATTTTCTTCTATCCCAAAAGTACCATTACAATTTTAGGAAGAGGAGCGAGGATTGGGCTACAAAATTAGAGGAAAAAAATGTGGTTTAAAGATGAGTTAATGATCAACAATTCATGCACTTCCACCCAAACCTCATTTCCTTTTATCCCAGGCATTCAAAAACAAGCTGGTTTGTCACATATCATATTAAATTTCGAGACAGCCAAAACCTTTTTATGAGCTGAAAGATGGAAACATAGTTTTTTAAAGATCATGTTCTCTGAGTTACATTGTTTAAACATTGCCATACCAGTATATGTAGTCATGATCTAAATCAAAGATAAAAGTGACGTGAAATCTACGATATAACAAAATAATTTTGCAATGGAAGTTGGGAATCAAAGGGAATTTTTAATTTGAGTGCTCACCACAATTGACAGCTTCCTTCAACAGTGCAAGGCTAGTATCAACGACCTGTTTTGCTGAAGCACGGATACTTGTATGAAGGGTTATACCAGCTCCCACAGTGCTTCCATGACAGTGCAAAAGGAACCCATGAAGCACGTTGAAGTATGCCTCCATGTTTTCTTCCAGTTGTTTGATATTTGGTACTTCTCCGCTCCAGAGTATTCCAGCTGAATAAAATGGGTAAAACAATCTATCAGCGGATAATAGTTAGACCTTTGTCACAGAAGTACGCATGTATCTCAACACATCATGATGTTGTTTGGCAAGTATACCAATGCATATTCTACTAGATGTCACCAAAAGCACATTTATCTAACAGATACTTCAAGGACAAAACTCATTCTCACACATCACTAAGAAGACATGGAGAAGACAATTTGAGGGTAACATTAACCATAATAAGTCACTTCTAGTTCTTTGAAATCAATGATGACATGATATTGACATGCAAGCCACGAGAGCAATTAAATCCCCAACAATTAATAGTCTCTGAAGAAAACTTTGAGTTTTAAAAGGAGTTTTGAACAACAGATTTTGTAAAAAAAAATGAAAAAATAGTTTTACATAAATAACGATAAAATTTTAGAAAAAAAAAGATCTGCTAAAAATAGACTTTAAAAAAATTGAAAAGAAATTTAAAAAGCCTTTGCCAAACAGAGTCAATGTCTTCTGTTCTTAAAAATTTGAGAGTTGTATAAAAGCATGCATCCCAATAACATCATTGGAAATTTTACAATGAAAGATAAATATTAAATGCTTGAAACGTTTTACTATTTTATGAGAAAGTGGTGCTCTTTGGTGTTGTCATGGTCCAACCTCCTTTTGTACTTTTAAAATGTTACAACTACAGAGAAGAAAGTCTATTCTTTTAATGTTGCTCTTTGGTACGTTCATTCAAATATTTGTTCTTCTCTTCAACTGGAAAAACCCAAAAAACATCCCTCTCTAGCTGCCTCTCCCACTGGATTCCTCCTCATTCACAGCTGTCTTGCCAATCCCCCCAACAGTCATTGGTCACAGCTCCTTCCACATTGATGGACCACTGAACTGCAACGTCATCATTTCCGATTCCTCTTTCCTGTATTTTGTTTCTCCACCCTCTTTCTTCGCCCTCCCCATGACCTTGCTCTAAACTAAGACAAGCAACTGCTACGTTTCTTTTCTTTTCTCATCATTTATTATTATTATTGAATTTATTAAGTAATTAATGTAGTTGCTTATGTTCACAACATTTGAATAAATCACAAATGCTAGAACAATCGATTGATTCATTATTGAATGCATTTTTGTGTATATTTTGTTTTTAGATAGAGTCAACCTTAGTTGGAGCAGCCTTTTGTATCATGGAGCTACTTGGATTCGACTTAAGTGTTTCAAAATAGCTATCTCCTACCCATTAAGAAGAAGAGTATAACTTTCATTGGTCTAGGCACACTTTGATTTATTATTTATCCATGTCTACATGTTAGTTATTTGTATTGATCGAAGTAAGAATAACAATTCAAATCATTTGAAGAATCAAAATAATTTGATTGACCAGAATAAGAATAATAATTCAAATCATTCGATGAATCGAAATTATTTGATTGATCGGAATTATCCGCTTGAGATTATTAGATGAACAGATTCATTCTATTGGACATAATATTTACTTATTATTGAATTTTGTGATTCCTATGGAAAATATTGCACTATCATTAAATTATTATTAATAACTCTACAATTGATAATATACAAGTAAAATTATTTATTAGATTTGATAATCAGTGGTACCCTTCTATTGTATAATAAACACGTTGGATGAATGAGCCCTCAAAGTGATAACTCTTCTATTTTAGGTTGGCAATACATTTTCTCTATTTCAATTTAATTATAGACTTCCTTCTGTTTCAAAATGATTATGATATATCAATAAAATTATTATATTATGTACGAGTACCACATATAAGCTATGATAAACAGATTATGAGGTGTTTGGGTGCGTGTATTTATACGTTGTATCATGATCACCTTTCTTGTATATTCAAATTAATGTTGGTCACCTTTCTTTTCATCGAGAAATAGAAGCCACATAAGATTTTTGTTGAACCTACTCATATGCTATCCATCTCATAAATAAAAACAAAGAAGAATCTATTAAATGAATTTGTATTCCTAATGCCTAGACTCATAGGAATTTGAATTTCCCCATAATTTCCAATTTTTGTGTACATAAAGACTTAAGAAAGTTTTCAAATCACTAATCCATACCCATTGTTGAATCTAACTCAACAAAACAGGAAGGGTCCTTATGACAAAACAGGCTGATCTGACCTTTCATGATATAATGATCATGGAACTACTATGAAACGACTTATTAGTAGATTAATAAATCATTTCATAATAGTATAAACATCACATATCCTAGATCAATTGAAAATATTGATTTTCTAGCGAGCTATTGTTACATCTATTGTGTGAAGAACTAATAATCTTTTAACCATCCCTTCGAAGGGATGGTTAGTTCAAGATGTTGAACAACAAAATTTTATTTAAAAGAAAAATCATCTTTACAAAAATGTACATGTGGTTAAAAAATTACATCAATGCATCAATCCATTGAGATATAGTACACAAGTGAATATTTGAAGCAATAAATGAATTCCGACTTTCAAATGATCACTCCTAGTCCAATCGACCTAATCTTCTTTCCGAGGGCTAGAGCAACGCATCTCAAGTACATCAATTAATAAGTATTAGGGGATTAATGTTGGATCCTTGATGACAAATGATTGATTTATCCATTCAAAACAATTTAAGTCAAGGAATTTCTTTGCCAAAATATATATTTTCTTGCTACGGGGCTCGCAAAGGAGTTGTAGATACCATTGTACAACCATTAAATGCTAGATATCACATGCGTAGATTTGTTGTCAAATTTCTTCTTCATATGGTTTTGGATAAGGATTTGACGATTTTTTATAGAAGTCAAGACCTCACAAAAAAAAAAAAAAAAAACTGGTAGTGTCACGAAAGATTGGGATTGAAAATGAAATAGAATGTACCAAATTTTTAGCATGTACAACCATCAAATCAAAGACCAAAGTAGGCTCGACGAAATAGAAAGTAACATGGTACGTTGTCCTTCCTTAATATGGAACTTGAATGCATCTCTTGCTCTAGCATTCAAGTCGATCTATTAGACTAGAGCGGTTGTTCGTATTTTATTTTCCTTTTCTTCTTCCAAGCCCAGGTCCCCCTTATTGGAATTGGATAAAAAAAAAAGAATATTTTTTAGAGGGATTATCAAAAAGGCATTATCTTCCACTACTAACAACAATTACAAAGATGTGGTAGGTTGTGGCATTCATGCAAAGCACATCCTCTAGAGTTGAAAGGTGAAGACTGCTCAAAAGCCAAATGAAGTCACATTTTATTAAGTTGAATTTATGTTGATCATGCCACTCCTATACTTCTTTGGGATTCAAACAAGTATTTTAACAATGGCATATATCTATCATATTCTTTCAAGAGATTATTGAGTTTTTATTGGGTCTCACTTTTAGCTTCTCCCACTGTTTGTAACATGAATGCTAAGCTCAATGAACTTGGTGGTATGAATCCCATAAAAACTTTAAAAGACTCCTTTACCCATATCCATGCACAACGTGATTGTATGCAAATTGTAAATATGTAATACTCACATCCTACGTCTTTGGCTTCTAAGCATTATAACTCCTAAATAGATGAATAATTATCCTATTCATCACTTCAATTTGTCCATCGATTTATATAAAAAAAGGTCTGTATATAAAAGATTATATTCCACATCATTGTGGTATCCATCATTCCTTATTATGCTCGTCAAAATTTGCTCAAGAAATGGGTATCTTAATCAAAATTCAAACTTACTAGTATCTTGCTTTCAGATCCAACTTTGTGAATACCTATACATGCTTTAGTTAGTCCAAGAGATCATTGATTCTTGGCAAGGGTACCTATTCTTGATGTTGATTTTATTAAGTGTTTGATAATCTATACACATATACCATCCTCTATGCTTTTTTAATCTCATGACCACTAAAAAGCCACATGGTGAGCTGTTTGCCTTGAGTACTACATTCTTTAAGAAACACTTATGACTTTTCTCTTGATCATTTCATTTTTCACCAGAGTTATGATAGTCACGTTTAGAAGCATCAAATCAGACAAAAGTCGAATCTCGTGTTCCACAGCATGCCTTAGTGGTGACCTTATGGGTTCAATTAATAGGGTAGCATAAGCTCTCTTATTATATTTTGAAGTGATTCCAAGAGGTTACGACAATTTTGGGTACCATCCTTTAGTTTCTTTGGTCTACCTAATAGTAATACATAGTTTTGGCATACATTTAGTATCCTCTTTACTCAGCTAACAACAATAATATCTATTGTTATCTTTCCTTTATCTTACATTATAATAAAGTTATGTCAATCTGTTGTGAATGATATTCTTGGGCTCAACGATAATGTACTATGCACACCTCATGTGTGAGCTGCAACCAGTCCTACGAGCATTGCATGCTATTTAATGCATTCGATGTTCTTTTGCCAATTTTTCACTAAAAAAACTTCCTAGAGTCTTCTTCAAAGATCAATTTCTCAATATAACTAAATAAACTTATAATAAATATCTTGATCAACAATTCTCTAATGTGCTACCAGATGATCTAACTGAGTTGCCACCAAATCCAAACATTAAAGTCGCTATTGAACTAGTACTTTAAACTACTCCAATATCCAAGGGATTGTATCGAATAACTATCACAGATCTTCAAGAGCAAAAGATTCGACTACAAGAGTTTCATTAGAAATAGTGTCTCACTTGAGGAACTATACTCTTTTTGTAAAGAAAATGATGATACCATGAGATTATGCATCGATTATAAAGAGCTTAATCAATTTACTACAAAGAACAAGCGTCTTTTCTTGCAATTGATGACTTAGCTCCAGTTGGTGGATGCTTCTTTGTTATCCAAGAATTTGTGTTATAGCTTCCATCAATTAAAGATCAAAGCAAAGGATATGCCTAAGACAACTTTTAAGACCTATTATGGCCTCTACAAGTTCTTAGGCATGCCTTTTGCATTAATTAATGCCCTAACTACTTTTATAGATTTGATGAATTCTACCTTCAAAGCATACCTAGATCAATCTATTAATATTTTTATTGAAGATATTTGATTTAGTCCAAGAGCAAGCTAGATCATGCTTAGCATTTGAGGGCTGTGTTAAGACTCTCAAGGAGAACAAGTGCATGCCATGTTCTCTAATTGTGAATTTCAATTAAGGGTGGTGGTTTTTCTTAGCCACATCATTAGTGGTGATGGTATTTTTGTTGATCTTGTCAAAGTTAAGGTAGTTATTGATGGGTTGAGGCTAAGTAATGTCATAGAAATTCATAGCATACTTGGTTTAGCCAAATATTATGGAGGAATTTTTTGAGTTTCTCATCTATGTCATAAAACAATCATATTTGAGTGGTCAACTACCTGTGAGTAGAGTATTTTTAATATCAACTACTATTCTCACTGTCCCTTCATGTATAAATAGATTTCATATTTTTAGTGATGATTCATTTCAAAAGTTTTGTCATGTTCTTACTACATAATAGAACTTAGGCTTATAGCTTCTAGGTGGAAATCTTTATCATAAGATTTCTACAAATCATAAAAGTTTAAATATATTTTCACACAAAAAAATTGAACTTGAAGTAGAGATAATGACCTTGAATGATAAAAAATTATGATTTACAAATTCAATACAACTTTAGTAAATAGAATATTATTATAGATGTCTTAAGTAAAAAGCCCACAAGTGCAACTAGTTGATCACATAGGTGCAGTAACAACAATTGGTACTTGAGATGGAGTGCCTTCAACTTGAGGTTACACCATTGGGAAGTGTATCTACTTTGGCTTTGATGACTCTTTTGGCCACAATCAAAATCAAATTCATCTACCCAAGTTAAAGGATTTAGAAATTATATAAATTAGAGACCATGTTTAGTATGGATTGAGTTAAAGTTCCAAATAGACGAAGTAGGAATCTTGGATTTGGGGGTCGATTATCTGTTCATGTTCAAGCAGAGCTTCAACACAAGTTTTTTCAAGAGGCTAATTTTCCTCACTCCGTCTAGCGAACATGAAGATGAAATTGGATCCCAAAGAGCTATTTTGATGACCTAGCATGAAGAAAGACTTAATTGTCTTTGTTACGAAGTACTTGACTTGTTAGATGGTCAAGATGAACCTTCAAAATCTTAGTGGTTTGTTTTAGCCCCTCTTATTATAGAGTAAAAGTGAAATTAGATTATCAGAATTCTATTGTTGATCTACCTAAATCTTAAAATGAAAATGATTTCATTTGGATGGTAGTGTATAGACTAACAAAGATAACTTATTTATTGTCAATCAAGCAAAAGTTCTCAATGGATAAACTAATGCAAACTTATGTGGATAATTGTCATGCTTAATAGAGTTCCTTTTCATATCAAACCTATTGGAGATAGGAGACTCACTTCTAGTTTGTGGAAACAAGTGCATAAGGGTTAGAAATACCAGTGGACTATAGCATTGTTTTTCAACCTGAAATCAATAACCAATTAGATTGCACTATTCAAACTTTGTACAACTTGTATGCTTGTGTTCGTAATTTTGGTGTAAATTAGTAAAAATATCTTCTAATTGAATTTTCTAATAACAATAATTTTCAAAACAATATCAATATGATACATTATGAGAGATTATATGGCATTAGATGTAGTTCACCGCTATGTTGGTTTGAGGTGGGCTAAAAGAGGCTATGGGACCCGAGTTAGTACAAGAATCAAGAAGATTTGATTGATCTAAGAATGCCTTTGATTTGTCCAGGATATCCACAAGATACCAAAGTATCAAGATATTAAATTTCAGGTTGGCAAGCACATGTTTCTAAAGATGTCTTATAAGAGAGGGGTTATTAATTTTGGAAAAGGCAACAAGCTTAAGTCCCAATTAATTGGATCAATTAAGCATATTGAGAAGGGTAAGGTTGGTTATCATTTAGCCTTTTTGCCCAAGCTTTTTGATTGTATAATGATTTTCATATTTCCTTTTAGAGATACATTCATGATAGTTCTCACACTGTTTAGCATGTTATATTGGATATTCTAGACAATTTGAGTTATTTGGAGGAGCCAAAACACAAATAGATCTTTAAGTTCGCAAGATTCATTGACATTCAATCCCTTTTGTGAAGCAATTTGGAAGAACCATTCAATTGAAGAGTACTTGGAAACTCAAGAAAGATATGCTTTCAAAGCACCCACGCTTGCTTGAGAGCTCAGATAGGAATTGTAAGGCCAAATTTATTTAAGCTAGATGATAATGGCATTATAAAAATAACAAAAAAAGAGGTTGAATCAGATTGGATAAAACAAAAATTAATCACATCTTAAAAACTCTAATGGTCATTCAGCTCCATTTTATTCAAAAACTCATTGCACACAGCCGCATCCCCCAACCAATGTCCTTTGCCAATAATTCTCTCATTCTTCTCTCCCTCTCTCACTATCGTCACCACTCTTTTCTTCCATCACAATCACCATTAGAGAGTTATTGTCTTGTCAACCTTACCAAAGCTATCAATCACTACTCTTTGTTGACATCTGCCATAAGTTTTTATTCCTCTTTCCTCTTTATCTACCCTCATGTTCCTTGTTATCTCCTTCTTTTTACCTTAAAATTGTGAGCAATACCTACAACTTTTATTTTGTTTTATTTTATTTTATTTTGTGCTCATCTCTTATTATTATCATTGAAATAATGTAAATCAATAAATCAAATTTTTAATTAAGTTGATAAATCACATTGTTAAGTATTTGTTATAGTTGTCTATGTTAACAACATTTGAGTAAATCAAGAATGATAGAATAGTAGATTGATTCATTAAATTTAATAAAATTCATTAGTGTTGAATGTATATTTGATCTCAATATTATTTTTAGGCAATATGAGTTAGCCCTAGCCGAAGTGGCCTTGTGTATCTCAGAGCAACTCGGAATCGACTCGCATGTTTAAAGATAAGTATCATATACAAATAAGAAAATTAGCATGCATTTTATTGTTAAGGGCACACTTTTATTTATTGATTTAGATTAATATAAAACAAAGTTAAATGCAAATGTAACTATCTTATTTCTTATCATTATTGCATGATATTTGATAAGACAACAATAACATATTATGACAAATTAATTATCTATATGTTCACCTTATTTACTTAAACTAATTGAGGACATTCATTCTATTGAACATAACAATTACCTATTATTCACTTTGATGATTCATACGAGACATATTGCAAAAACACTGGATTATTATTAGTAAATCTGTGATTGATCGTATAAGACTATAACTGCATGTTGGACGAAATGATCAATGGAACACTTCTAATACATAATATCTTGCTTGGTTGACATGACCTCAATGCATCAACCTTCTCATTTTAGATTGGCAATAACATTCAGTTGTTTTAGGCAGATAACATCCTTCTGTTTTAAAGCGCTCATGATATATCAAAAGAGTGACTATTTATAATGAGCTAATGATGATAGTGTTGAAGCCAAAAATGATCAACATGTGTACGTAACTTTCCCCTATACATATATAGGTCATGCTATAGAATGTAAACTGCGAAAATAAAAGTAGAAAATATGGTACATGCAAATTGTATCCTAAAAACTCACAAAGGGAGAAAAACTACAACCACAAACATCAGAAATAGCACTCCGCTCTCTTTTAGGTTCTAATTAACGGGTCTTACAATACTTTATTGACTAAGGCCAAGACAAAATGAAAGAAGAAAATATCTGAATATCAAACAATCAAAAGAACACTACAAGAAAGAACCAAAGTGCTCTCTATGTTTAGCAATATTCATAATTTGGTACCCTACTTTAGGGATGGAAAGCATTTTATATAAGAGGTAAATTGATGTAATAGATTTAATAAGTCGAGGGACTAATGGCAAGCTAGGATAAACCAAAAGGGCAAAGTATTATCCAAAGTTCTTGCAATGTTTAATGGAGCATCAAATGAGCTAAATCCTTGGAAATACAAGGGGTATAAAGGGTAACTGGTTGAGAAGGATTGGGTGATTCACCAGAGTTACAAAGGTGTTGAATGTTCAAAAATATGGGGCAAACCTCCAATTTGGAACACTGAGCTCTAGATACGAGCATTTAGACTAAGCAAGTGAGGGGAAGCATGGACGCTAGACACGCTTCGCTAATTGAAATATCGAGTAGCAAAGCTTAGCTAAGAAAACCTAGAAGAGATACCAATGATAGCAGAACCGATTGAAATAGAAAAATTCGAGAAGAGCCAAGGATAAGACTCATCAATGCAATTTGTAAAACAAATAAAGGAGGTTTAATAATTGGGTTAAATTGTGAGATGCATAATTATTTATATCTATATATGCATTATGCAAATGCATTGAAATATCAATGCATACTCATTCTGTTTTTTATATCATGAACACGATCATGATTAATATGTGCAATTTGGAAAGTTTGACATTCAACTATTAATGATGTCAATATTCATACCTTGCATGAAAAACTATCTTGTCGAAATTAGGTCAATTGAATTACAAATAACACTTGATATATAACTTTCTATTCTCATTTATGAAGATTATGCATGATAAACATTCCACATGTGTACTTTATTTCAATTTACCCATACACTGAAATGTACCAACCAATGTTTATAAGGAAATTATTTTGTATTTATACATTTGTGCCACGTTTTCATGCATAGCTTGCCTAGGTCTTTGCAATTGAAGTTTTAACAAGGATTTCACCTATTGTTTACTTTGTAAACTTAAACATTGCTTTATATATTATATTTCAAATACAGTCAACTGATAGATCATCATCACAAAAGCATCAACAATAGCCCATCTATTCGATAGAGCATTTAGGAGTTTTTTTATACTATTTTAGTCCATTATCTTGTTATCATCTAGATTTGGATTACAAGCAGTATCTTACTATTTCAGATTTTTAGTGTCATGATATATGCTTTTCTTTTAGAATAAATAACTCAATATTGCTTCTGTTATCAATTGCTTTTTTCAAAAAATAGTTTTTTTCCGTTTATAATACAAAGCCAAATTGGTTGGTCTTGATTTCCAATTTATGTTGTGTGCACTGAAGTTAAATTTCCTTTCAGCATACACAAATTTCTGAAGCATATTGCCTTCCAGATTCAAGAATGTGACAATAGTAAGTAGGTCATGTTAAGCTAGCTGAATTAAAGCAAGGGGGCGTCGATTAAACTTCATGAAAACGTGAATATATTGGAAACCTCTACTAAAGGTCTTCATGGAAAACTCTAATAAATAAGGAAAGTTATATTTTCAAGGTTTAAAACTTCAATAAAACTTTCTAAAAACACCTTAAAAACCTTTAACTTTGGATGAAAAAGACCTGTTCCAAATAGATTTGAGAAGGTTAATGGGTAAGCAGCTGATTTTACAAGCAAAGAACTAAGCCCAGGCATCGGGCCACCATAACACGTGATATAAAAGGGAAAAGGGTATGATCGCACCCGCAGTAGCTTTCTTGGAAACTTCATCCCCAAGCTTCATAACTTGTGACCACTCCACCTTTTTGAGAGAAGAATCGGAACGGGCGGCGGATTTCTCCAGTATCTGCAACCCCGAAAAGCTTGAGAAGGAAACGGGATCAAGTGAAGCGGGGATGACGTCGGTTACCTGAAACATTTCCTTGATGCTCCGAGTGTGAGAATCGAGCGCCAGCGAGAGACGCGCTTTCCTCCCTCCTTTCGTCGACATCTCTCGCCTTCCCCCAGAAGGCGAAAGTACTCGTGTGCGTAAAGAAGAGAGCCGGAGCACAGGCGGTATTAAGGAGATTCATAAGGGTAGTTCTGTACATTTGAAGCATAAATTATTCTGTAAAAAAAAATTAAAAAGTTTTTCAAAATTGACAAAAAAAGATTTTTCACGTCGTAGTCCGATTTGATTTGACATTCAAGCTGAAATAATTATTATATTTTTATTTATATTTATTTAAAAATATATGAATATTTATATATATATATATTTTCTTTTTATTTTTAATATATGAATATGAATCATACAAATTATCTATAGTTATTAAACACATTAATTTAAGCCTTTTAATAATAAAAAATTATTATTATATACTTATAAATCATGACAATATGAAGTTGAAGTATAATTCAAGCTTGCAAATTATATATCAATATTTTAGTTTTATTTTTTTTATTTTTTTTGTTAGTTTTAAAATGGCAAATCACCAATAATAATATTCAAATTATTAGGATTAATCTTTTTAAAACTTTGATAATTACTATGAAAATAGATGAAAAAAAATAAAAAGATTTTTAAAACTATAAATATAATTACAAAAGTTATTTTCTAATTCACCCCTTAACTAATGGATAATCAAAATGATCATGAGATTTCCCTTAGGCCAACTTTAATTATATTAAATTATAAATTATCAGCTAACATTCAAACTATTTTATGTGAAAAGAAACCATAAACATCGAGATAATAGAGCAAGGGGTGATTGTTAATTGTGGAGAAGAAATAAACTACTTTCTAAGGGTAAATTTAGATATGGGTTTTGTTAAATCACATGATATTAAACAAATATAATTTTAAATATGTTGATAATGTTAATAGTAAATTATGTTTGATTGTTTTCTCAAGTTAACTAATGTTGGGCAGTGTTAATTCTAAAATGTGTTTGAATGTTAGATAAAATTAATTGGATTTTGTATGTGTTAGTTTTTTTTTTTCAAATTTTTTAACTAATCAACTTTATTGTTAATGTTGTTTTATGTAGAGCAAATAAGATGTAATGATCTAATAAAAAAAAATGTCAAAATAATTTTTTATGCAATGATTATTTCTTAAGATAAATAACGACAAACACAAAGGTTTCAAAGCATCATTTTGTCAGCTTTTCACAAAAATAGATAAATGCAAAAAATTCAATTTGCATTAGTTTTCTTTACTTGATCATCTTGCATCTCTTGCTCTCTACTTTTAAAGTCTAGCACCTTTGATCTTTGTGAACTTCTATGCTTAATGGTATTATTACATCTCTTCTTTTTCCTCCAACTAAACTTGATAAATCACCAATTTGTGGTATGATGTTCACTAAGCATAAAAAGCTTGGTTTTGTATAAATGATAACGATATATCATATCATTCTTACTAAAAAAACTTGCTATTAAAAAATAATATCATCACAAAATAACTTATAAAATTTAAAATATGATTTTGTAAATATAGAAAAAATAAATAAAAATACATAATAGTTAAAACATAAAATACGACTTGATTTTGCCTACATAAATACATCTCAAGAGGTGATGTTAACTTGAAAGTTAAAAGAAGAAAGAAATCAAACCAATTTCTTATGAATAGATTGCAAAATGTTACAAATCAAATTATGATTTTATTCTATATAATCTTATGTGTATACTAAAAAAAAACTAAATACATAATTTAAAAATATATAATCACATGTAAAATACACTCTTGAAGTCTTATCTACGACATCACATTTACAAGTTATAAGTGCAAATAAAAAAAAACTAATTACATAGTTAAAATGTACTAAAAAATAATAGCAATAAAATTTTATTATAAAATAAAGATAATAAATCAAGATGAACAATATCGTAACTCGAGTAAAGGAATCAAGATAATACACACAAACCTTTTAAAATGTGCATATAATTGAGAAGAATATGCAAGTGATTCAAATCAAACGTACCTTTCTTTTCTTAAGAACAGCACCCACTGAACTAAAACATTCATATGAATACCATGACAAGCAGATATTACTAAAGCATCTTCTCATCTTTCCTTACCATTTCTTTCTTTTCTTTCACATGAACTTAATAAAGCATTTCCAATACAACACTCAAACCAACCAACCATTACTGTATCATCTATTCAACTATTACATGCCCTAATCGATCAACATATGTAAACGATGTGGCTAGCAAGTGACTTTTTTTCTTTTCAAAGCTTGTGTTTTGATGTTAATCAGGCTGAAAACTCTCCTAATTTGAAAAGCTGAGGTAGAAGTTGGTAAAAAGATGAATGCCCAACTCACTTCAGTTCAGTTCACTTCCAATGGAAGTCTCTCATGGAATACCCTCCCCCTGGCCAAAGCTGCCTGCAAGTGCAAGATAAAAAATCATCACCTCGAAGCTTTAATTTATCTATGAAGGGTATGAACAGCTTGTTCAGATGAACTAAATTAGGGATTTTTTGTACCTGTTTTTGCCAATTAGTAAAGTATGTTATTATTCCAAGAAGAATGGATTGAATCGTAGCACCAGATAAAATGCCAATCCACAAGCCCTTGCCTCCGACGTGAAGGAGGAAACCCAACACGACGGCAATTGGGATTCCGGCGAGGTAGAACGCCCCAAGGTTAACATAAGCACCTAAGTGCTGCCACCCGCAACCTTGAGCTATTCCTGCAGACCCATCAACCAATTAAAACTTGGTTAGCAGCTAAGTTTCTTTGCCAATGTTGCTATTCTAGCTTGGAGAGAACGAATACCAGACATCACTCCTTGAAAACCAACCAAGATGACTGCGATACAAATCAAAGGAACCATCTCATTCACATAGTCGACAACCTCCTTCTCGTTACTATATGCATAACCAATGACTCGACGGAGGGTAAAAATCGTCACACTCACAATTAGAGCCTCTATAATTGTAACAGACATTGCGACGCGAACTGCCAAATGAGCTCCTTCGGAGTTACCAGCTCCTAGCTCGTTTGCAACACGCGTGCTGTATCAAACAAAGGATGTAGTTAGAGAAGGTGTACCAAACACAGTTTAGTCCCAACATAGAAGGTGAACTCGGAAGAATCAAACCTTACTGCAGCACCAAGGCCATAAGGTACAGTATCGAGCATTGCAATACTGGTAAGACTGCAAAGAAAGAAATTGAAGTGTGTAACCGAAGTAGTCACTTAAATCCTTTAACCATAAAATGCATCTTTCAACAATACATACCATATAGAAAGCACAGAAGTTTCGAGCGTTGGATTTGGTAGGAGACCAGAGAGTAAGACAAGGAGCTCAAAGGACCACCATTCAAGGCTGTATTATTACAAAAGTTCAGTTAATAGCTAATAGTTGCAAAGTAGAATGTCAATAGCATTAATAGCAGCGTTGCACTGAGGAAGAAGAGCTAGTGATCCAAATTACCAAATCATTACTGCCGAGGGAATGGCTAATCTCAGGAACTCGTTGATACCATGGAATGCTTCCATGGAGAGTGGCGCGCGAGTTGCATTGCATGAATCAGAGTACTTGATGTATAGTACAAGAATAAGCACATTGACCCAATCAGTAATGCTTATCGAAAGCGCAGCACCGATGTTGCTCAGTCTTGTCTTGAACACCATGGTCCAGCACAGAGGAATGTGGAGGGAAAGGGTTACAACCGAGCTCAGAAGCATTGGAAAAATTAAGCTCTGCGATTGAAGGAACTTCATAAGAGGCTGTGTAATTGCAAAGGCAAACAGCGCAGGGATCATCCACACTGCATATTTGCCAGCTTCCTGGGATATAAGTGGGTCTTGGCCTATGAGTGAGAGGAGTTTCCCCATGAAGACCCAAATAAGAGAAATTGGGAGGCAGACAAGAAGGAGTGAGAGGATGGCTCTGTATTTGTGAACTCCCAATTTTTTGTACTGTTTTGCTCCGTAAGCTTGGCCGCAAAGGGTGTCCAGCCCACAAGCCATCCCTAACTTTAGCATGAATTTGTGAAGAAAAAGTAAACAGGAGTGACAAGCTTGCTCAGAAAGGTTATTAAAACAATACATCCATAAATCTTAGTCATGAATTATGAAAATACTAATGGTAGATGTTTATCACCTACGTAGATTCGCCTGTCATTGAATAAAAAACATAAATGTCCACCCTAACTAATCTAAATCACAAGAATATTGAGAACTGTAAATAATCTAGCTACACAGCATCAATGATAGCCAAAAAATTACACCAAGGGATGATATTGAATGAGTTTTTGATCCACAAGATAGCATCCAAACATCCATCTAAGAGTTCCATTTAATTAGTAGCAATGCATGTTAACAAACAATTTTTTGATTTAGGCTATAAAATTAGAAAATATTTAATGATCACATTAACTCAAAAGAAAATATTAAATTTTATAAATCAAGGTATAATAAGGTTTGAGCTTTTTGAAAAAGGTGAAATTTTGTTAAATAATAGGATTGGATTCATTCAAATTGTAAATCCCTAACTAAACAAGACTCTTGGTAACCCTTAATTGATATGCAATGTAATCAAAGATGATTTTTCTTTATTTGTTTTCTTTTTTCTTCTCAGAAATACAACCATCTTGTAAGTGATGATCACATCTCCCAAAAGTATCAATCTTAATAATTCTTCTTCTAATAATCTATCTTTCTCTCTCATCTTTTCTCTTGCTCTCCTCTGCATGATTTTCCTCGTATCCCTCTCTTGTCCCCGTCTTAACCATGTACTATCTATTATAGCACAATAAAAGACCTCCCACTTGATTGCCTTTCTCTCCCTCTCCAACCTACCTAACTCGTGGTGACATAATAATCAACTACTTTTTGCTTTTGTGGTCCTACATGGATAGCCACATGAAGAAGCTCAAAAATAAGGATTTAGGTTAGTGAAAGTAGATCTCTTGAAGCAAAAGTAGAGTAGGGAACAAATAACAAGGCTAAGAAACGTCACCTTGAATTCATGATTTACCTAATACTTGAGAAATTGGAAAGTCACATCTCAGTAGCTTTGTCTCAAATTTCTCAAAGTAGAGCGTCATTCCATGAGCCAAGTTATCACATAGCCAAACCTGTTCTTCTATCTTCAATGCTAGAAGTTGACAAAGTCACTATTCTAATAATGTCATTGAGATACTTTACATCACTTGAATACCATTGGCAACAATTCCTTCAATACTTGTCGACCAAGGTGTCCCTCTTAGCTCAACCTATCACGCCTATATCTTGGAAAAGTAACAATAGACTCTATTTTTATAATATTTTTTTTATGGATAATGATGAATAAAACCTATCTTTAATACCCACATCTAAAACATAATAAAACCAAAAGTGATATAACCACCATCTTGTCATACATAGGGATCGATCATCTCCTAAGATTTCTTACTATCGGACTCTCTCATGAAAAACAATATTACCTAAAAGAAGAGTACTCGTCAACAACTACAATTTGATTTATATGACTTAGTTTTTTTTATTAGATAACTTACCAAAGTTTCATAAAAAGATAAGTGGAGATCAATACATATTTTATGGTTCTATTTTTACTATCATAACCATTCACCTTAGAGCTAAAATTAGAAAATAGGAAAAACTTTATGACCTTTATTTCAATTTCATGGAAAACCTTTCCCTTCTTTATTTGCAACATGTAATTTGCTCATTTTTTAAATTATTAATGGCGAAGCTTGTCCCTCGTTTGGTAGCTCCATGTCGTTCAATCCACAAGCAGCCACTATTGAACAACTAATAACCCTAAACCACAAAAAGACGTGACTCACTGGAACTGTGGCCTCTTCGAAAACAAGAGCGTGGAAGCGGGGATTAACAAGAATCGCGACTCGAGAAAGCGACGGTGAGGGGGCTGAACTTACGAGGAGACTAAATCCAGTGACCTCGCAGAGGGAGGTGGCAATGGCGGCGCTGGAGAAGGCGAGCTCGCCGAGGTGGCCGACCATCGTCGTCGAAGTGACCTGTACCAGGTACTGCGTTAGCGTCACCCCCACCATCGGCCCCGCTAGGTAGCCTAGCCTCCGCGCCTCCCCCATTAACTCATCGCAGTATCCTCTCACCGCCCTCTCCTCCTTCCTCTCCAACAGCCCTTCCTCCATTCCGTCCCTTCCTCTCTCTCTCTCTCTCCCTTCCCTTGGAGTTCAATATGAAGTGGCTTTTCGATTCGCAATATATAGAGAAAGAGAAAGTATAGTTTCTTTTGCCAGAAATAAGGTAGGTAGCGATGTAAATTACTCTAACGTGGCTGAAAACAACGAATGCCACGTGGAAATATTATTAAAGTATTTATAAAACTCAATTATTTGTCACATTATTTTTTAATCAAGTTTGAATAATTGCAACGTGATTCGCCTCTGAAACGTTTTGTTCTATCTACTGAAAAAGATGCATTAAAAATTGAAATATATATATATATATATATAAAAGAACAATATATGTTTTATATAAATAATAATAATAATGACTAGCTTATTCCTCTTAAGAAAATAAAAAATATATTTAAAATATTCTGTACCATTGATTATTTTATTAAATTTTATTAATGATATAATTATTAATATAGCATATAATAATGATAATTTTTAAACCTTGTATTTTATTAATTAATATAATATGTAATAATTATTTATGATGTAATTGAGATGATTTTTTTAAAAGGTATGTTAACTCAATTATTCACCGTTTTTATTTGTTTTTCACACTTTTGATATACTTGAGATCAAGAGGCAGCTGCTCCGGGGAGAGGAGGAGAACGACAGCTGCCGTCGAGGAAGAGAGCGGAGTTAAGAAAGAGAGAGAGAGAGAGAGAGATGCGGAAGAAGGAAAACAAAAGATGCCGGAGAAGGAGAAAGAAGAGCTGGCGACGGAGAGGGAAAAAAGAAAAGGTGCGCCGGATAGGAGAGAGAAAAATCGACTCTCCAAAAAATAAAAAATAAAAAAAATAATATGTCAGTTGAGTCAACATATGATATAATCTAACGATATAATATTTTATATATATTTAATATTGTTTTTGCCTAATAAACTAGTGTCATTTGGTATAGCCAAACCAAATGCACTTCACAATATTCTAATAAATAATTGTGGGAGATGATGACATGGTCTTCTAATTCATTATTTACTATTTTTCAAGTGTAATGTATTAAGATTTTTATTATGAAATTAAATTATTATCTAGTTAAACATGTGTGATTAATTTATTATATTTTGTTATGAAAATAGGTTATGCTTTTAATTTAATGTGGTATTAAATATGATTTATTTCTATTAAAAAATTAAAAAGATTTGACTTCCTTTTAAATAAGAAAAAGATATTTTTCAAAAGTATGATAATTTGATACCATGACTTTCTACTCTAAAATAAAAAAAAAATTAAAGGAAAAGAAAAAATATTCAATTTATGGTTTTCAATTTCTTGCCAAAATTATAAACCAAGAAATTAAGGATGCCACAAATACCATCTTACTTCTTATGTTTATATGGTAGTTTTGAGATTATATGCGTTATTCTTATTTGATTGTTCTATTTAAGATAATATGCGAATTTGAGATGTTTTATTGTTTCCTTTTTTTTTATTTTGGTTGTGCCCTTTAGATGCTGCCCCTTATTGTATTTTTATCCAATAATTTGATATTTTAAGTATTTATCAGGTTTTTAATTAAATTGAGTGCGGTAGGTTGTGACAACCTAAATGATGACAAAAAAGATTCACTATTATCACCATCACAATAGTTGATCCTACTTATTGAGTGATAAACTATAAGTAGATTGAATGTTCTTTAACTACAATTCAATCTACAAGTATTTAAAATAATACTTGAAAGGCTTTTTAGCCTAAATGTTGAAGGGTGCTGCTAATGACTACCATCAAAAAGATGTTGATATATTATGTTGCATATGTTACACTTAACAATGATCCTTTGTCTTAGGCCAATCAATAAGAATATATCATACCAACTTCCTCAATATTTAAATTATTAGATCTCAACCAAAAGTACATCAACACTAATGACAATATTTTATCAATGTATCAATAGGACTAAAAAATGCTTCTCTTCACTATGATCTCATTAGACAATCTTAGCCCTTAGAGTCAATCCCGGGGTATGTCCCACAAGGTCAACTTAGATGCAACAAAGTGATCATTTTCAAATATTAAAGTTGGAGGTGTTGATCGTTATAAAGGAACCTAAAAGTTTTTTATAAACATGTGGAGACCTAAATCACTTATTTTGAGTGGTGTTATGATGTCTTCTTCTTTTATTGGTTTTAAAAATCATTTTTTAGGAAATGGAAAACAAAACATTCACAATATTTTTGTATTTCTACATTGTCCTATCTACTTACAACTAATAGTTTACTTATTAAGTACATAATACTCATCACTTATATTATATGTCATAATACAAATATTCACAAAGTTGGGAGTCCTTGGATGACAACTTAGGATATTGGGTATGAGAGAGTATATTTTACTTGTAAGATTTTTAAGAGATATTTTGTATATAGGAGCTCTATTATACGCTTTTGATAAATAATGTCCATATAATACATTTCAGTATTTACATTATTTGAAAACTTTTAGACTATATGTGTTGGTTTCACTTGAATGCTTTATCTTTGAATGCTCTATTTGAGATGATGTATAGACTATCACCATTGCTCTATTTTAGTTTTTGTCATTTAGAATTGTTGCTTGACCTGTTAAAAACCTAATAATTTATTTTTATTTAGATTATGTCAGATGTAGTCAGGTCACTGAGATTTTAAATAGATAAATTTAAAATTAGTAAAATATGATTTTTTTTCAAATGCACTATTTTATAGTGAATGAATGAAAAAGAATTAAGACTCTAGCATAGGTTACACAACATATTAAGATACTGATAAAATATTGAACCTTAAATTAACTTCAAAAACCTCTTAATGATAATGATAGTATATCAGACTATGAGTTAATAGTACAAGTAGGATACTAGATCATGAGTTGACGTCAGAGACTAGTACATTATGAAGGGCCTTAATGTGTGAAAGTATACAGTGCTATGATTTGATTATAGGATAAAGTTTATATGATAATGATGTCAAATAAATAAAATAAAAATATTTAGATAATAGTAATGAAAGAAAATAGGCCCTTAATAAAAAATGAGAATGTGAAAGTACAAAAAAAGAAAAATAAAAATAAAAAAGTAAGTAATAATAGAGACAATAATAAAGCAATTACATATATATATATATATATATATATATATATATATATATATATATATATATATGTAACTCACATGATTATTTATTTTTATTTTCACTTAGAACAATATAGTAGAATTGTTTTAATATTGTAATGATATTATTAAGATATTAGGGACGTGATTCATATTCTAATATTTTTATTTTATTTATGGGATATTGATTATTGTATGAACTTGATTTTCAAAAGAATATAATAGCTTTTATTTGATTTTAATACTAGAGCATGTAATTAGCAATTGGTTTTTAAAAAAGTTGGTGACACAAAAATGAGCATCACAAGTGGTGTTAAAGTTGATAATTTACTAGTTTGATATGATTTGAGAACAAATCAAGTGAAAGCTAATAAGTTTGTGACAACTGGGGCCAAAGAAGACAAAAATTGAATGTTGGGTGAGGTCCCAAGAGAAGAATCACTAAACAATAAGTAAATCTTTATAGGCTTTTAGGTAGAATATATAGATGAATTATCTTATATTTATTATTAAGAGGATGATTTAATAGATCAAATTGTCTTAAGATATTGAGATATTTTTTTAAAGTAAGACCCATTTAAGTCAAGATTAGGTAACCTAATAGGACAATACCTCAACATAATAAAACTAATATATCACTAAAAAACAAAAACACTTAATTAGAGAAATGATAGTGAAGTGATAAGGTTCATATACATGGAATAATAAGGAATGGAGGTGATGACAAAGAAACTATTGAATATGTAAGCCACATAAGATGTTGAAATAATTAATGAGAAAATAATTTTGGGATTATAAATTGAGATATTTTGTTCAAAAGATTGTAAAAACTATTAAGGAAATGAAAAAGTTTATGTTTAACTAGGTAAGTAATGGAGACCAAAAATATAATCAATTAAAAAAATGATATTTTATTTTTTGTTTTGTACTCAAGAACCAACTTTTCTTATTTTTCACTCTTTTTTTTAAATTTTTGGTGCTTTTTTAAATACCTTTTTCATATTATTTTTAAATTTTTGCATACTTTTCCTTTTTTAAACACTTTTTTTTCCTAATTCTTATAAATAAGTCAAAAGAATAATTCAAGTGAAGAAACTTTTAAAAAGAAATTATGATAGAAAAAGAATAGAACGACATGACAAGGAAAATTCTAAAATGAGAGGAAAACAACGGCAAAGAGGAGGAATTGATGTCAATTTGTCCTTCCTAATAACCAAAAAGAACATTCAATGATATGATGATGATGCAATGTTGAATCGAGAGATCTTATGATATGAAGTGGTCTCTTAAAAAAATGCATGCAATAATTAAACTAAGAAACAAAGAAAAATAAATAGAAAGAGCTAAGAATAAAATAAAAAATAACAAAATGCACAAAATTTCAATAAAAAATGATAATAAAAAAGAGAATTAGAACCCCATAGACATATTTCTCTATACAAAAAATTCCTTTGCTTTCCATCCCAAGTAACAAGTTTACAAAAACTATCATAATCTTCAAAACACTTAAATATAATTTATAAATCAAAGAGTTCTATATATATATATATATTGTATAATATGACTTGTATGACTTATAGGATATTTTTGAATTAAAATAGTTCAAAAATTTACATATAATCAAACAATTACTATTATATATGAAAAAAGCTGTCAATTTTAAAAAGACAAAGCAATTATATATAAGCATGGATGGGTTGGACCACATGGGCCCTTTGCCGACCACAATTTCAAAAAAAGCAGATGAATAACGTTGTCACATCCAATGATGGCGTTTGAAGCTAATGTCCAACGTGCATGAAATGGCCCTTTGGCCGAACCCAAGGTCACAAATAAAATAATAAATAAAAGATAATTCTCTCTCCTCCTTTCTTTATTAAATTATATGTTTTGATTGAATTACAAATATTATTTTATGGGATGTTTGGTTTAGACAAGTGATAAAAAAATATTTTTATCCATGGAGAGAATATTTGTCATGATAATTAATTGAATGATTAGACATAAAAATCTTAATTAAACAATTCATTCAAGATAATAAATATGTTTAACTATTTAATTATATGATATAATGTTTGGAATCACATGGCATGATCAAGTTAGTTGAAATAGGGAAGTTCTACTCTTAATTGTATTGTTAATCAAGTTATGTAAAGGTGATAATTAAAAAAAATTGATAAATTTGTGCAAGATGTGTATTTTTAGATAAATTAAAGTAAAGATAAAATTGGTTGTAATTTTAGATAAATAAATTTAAAATTATTTATTTCAAATTCTCTTGTGGTATAAAATTTATTTGTTTATAAATAATAAGTCAATAAAATTTTTAAGAAAATAAATCATGATTTTTATTTCAATTAATCTATACAAACTAGTAAATTGAACTCATAGTGAAAAATAAGAGAAAACATGTTTTTTTATTACTAAATGGACAAATCAAATGTTTAATAAGTTATTGAAACATAATTAAAGTAAACAAATCATAATATAAATCATGTCAAATATTTTGTTGTAACAACAATTTATTATAACCTAAGTATCCAAATATGAATAAATCATTTATAGTGCACTATTAAAAACAACAAATAACTAAGTGATCATGCTTACTCATTGCTCCTTAGGAGTTTTATGAACTATGTCATTTTTTCGATAAAAATAGACTGAGTCAATTATTATAGATTTAATAGAAAACTATAAAGCGTTAATACAAAGCATTACACATTTGCATCATATTACATGTTAAGTCTATATCATCTCAAAATAAAAAAATATAACAATCAAATCATATTTTGAATAAACTAATATATAATGTATATGCCTCATACAAAACCAATATTTTAAAAGCCTTTTATTTTCTTTTTTTTGTGTTTTTTTGGCTCTTAGCTTTTTTTCAAATACCAAATCCATGTTCTATTTCAAAATCTTGTCAACTTTACTTTATTATGCAAACTCATTTATTTCTTTTCAATGTAATCATTCAATATAAGTTTTTGCAAAGTAATAATCCCATTTATATCATTATATCATATGATCCAATACTCTCATCACTAGTTCATGAGCTTATTTATTCCAAAGGCAAGTGTACTCTTATGGATCTCATCCGTATAAGTGCATCACTAATAAAAAACTTGTCTTTAAAATATCATAATTATAACCCTTACTTTTACCTTTATTTTGAGATTTTTCTTATAATAAAATAATAGAATGTATTTTTATGATTCTTATTTTTATTGACAAACCACTTATAATACACTTGTATTCAAAATATCACATCCATACCTTTTACATTTCTATCTTTGTTTTTAAAATTTTCCTATAATAACATAACTGAGTATATCCTAAAGAATCTCATCCTTATTGCATACCACTTATAAAGCCTTGTATTCAAAAAATTACATCCATACCTTTTAGATTTTTGTATTTGTTCTTGAGTTATGCCTATAATAACATAACTAAGTGTATAATAACTAATGTTATACTTATAAACATACCACTCATAGACATTGTCTCCAAAATATCACATCCTTGTGTTCTTGTATTTATTTTGGGGTTTTCTAAATTTAATTAGTAAATGTGCCATAAATATCTTATATTTATGGGAATATGACTCATAATGATCAACAGATCGATTGTAAATTTATTAAATTATCACATAATCCATATTTGAAGATGACCCATGGGAGACTATTTAATGAAAACTTGTCAAACAGCACATGCAACACCATTGTGCATGCAGTTGCACACAAAACCAGCTACATGCATTATAGTGACACAATAGTGCAGGATAGAGTGCGGGAACCTAGGCACATGCAACAATGCAGAAGATAAAGCTTAGGAAGCCAACATGCAAGATAACATGTAGGACAATACTAAACAATGTGTAGGACACTGCGACAAGCATGGGATAAGAGTGCTCTTGGAAGTACACGCGCGAAGCATAGCCCGCATGGGACCCCATAGCTATACAAGCAACACAAGTCGAAGTTGGGACACCTATCTCTCAAGTGCATCACATGCGCTTGGCAAGAACACCTACTATTACATGTGGATTGTGCACCTATCATTACATGCATATCACATGTGGGTGATAAACACATAATCTGTGCAAATGCAACATTGCATATAGATTCTTTGGTCATTGTATTATTTCATTAATGACAATAAAACCATTGTATTATTTGTTTTTGTTTTTGTTTTGTATTTAATAACTAGTTTTTCTTATTTTTCACTCTTTTTTTTTTGAATTTTTTGTGCTTTTTTTAAATATCTTTTTCACATATGAAAATTTAGTGGTGACAAAGGGCATAGATGAGGTCGATGTTGCTTAAGACAAGAAATCCTTTCATCAGGTGGATACTTAATGAAAATGTCAAAATAGGATTTTATTTTTAGAGAAATGGCTTTTATGTAAACAATCAACAAGCTATCCATGCCATTCCCATAGATTTGTTTCAACAAAAATAGTGCTATCCACCACACATCTTGCTTCTTACCATTAACAAACCACCCCCATGTAGTTTCTCTTGCCAAGCCAAGCCCACAAGTAATGTGTGCTAGTTGGTCGAAGCAAGATTTTGGTTGCAGTTTAGTTTCTCACAACAAAAGATGCCCTAAATGGATGTAATCTTGGGCTCTTTTGTGAAGGGATAATTGGACATTGTTGGATTTATGTCACCAACACTATCCTTCATTTTTTTTCTCCCATGTTAGAATGCCTCAAAGATGGAGGGATTACCAAAGCGGTTTCTATTCCTAATCAATTTTGACTCATTAGCCTTTACACCGCTATCAAAAAAATCATAGTTAAAACTTTTGTTTATTGGATGTAGTGAGGTACTTGGGGTAGCTCAATACTCTTAGACAAGGGGCTTCATCCCCAAGAAAAGCATTGCAAAAAACTATCCCCTAGCACAAGAGCTTCTCTATAGGATGGATTCCTATACATTGACATATGGGCTTATGGAAAATAAAGTTGACATGGAGTAGCTCGATGGACAAGTTAGTTGGTCCTTACTTAATGCCATGCTTAAACATTTTGGTATTTTGGATTCCTTAGACAATAGTGTGCTTGAGACATGAAGTGTATCGTTGCTTGCACTTTCCCGTTTGGATCAATATTTCCTAAATTTTACTTGATTTTAGGAGCTAAAGAACTCAAGTAAGGGTGTCCTCTTTCCCTAATCTCTTCCTTTCGAGTTCTACATTGTTTTAACTTTTAATCCATCAACAAGTTAACAGGGGATCACTTAATGCATTGAAGTTTCTCCTTTTGCCCTAGTACTTGCCCACCCCTTTACAAACGATATCTTTCTCCTTGACCTAACTTTATGTGCTACTATTAAAGAGTTTATTTTCATTTTGAAGTTATATTTTGACTTATTGAGCCGAAAGGTTAATAAAGACAAATCAATCACTTTCTTGGATAAAAAACTCTCCATTAAGTGTACAAAGATGTTTGATAACAAACTACTATTTAAGCAACAGGACTTAAGTACTTGGGTGTAGAAAGACGTTTGATAACATGCTACGATTTAAGCAGTAAAAGGACTAAAGTACTTGGGTGCCCCAGTGATCAATCGACAAATGAACCTCGTCGACTTTCATCATTAAATTGAGGTCGTGGGCTCAAGAAGCTCCTCTTAGGTTACTTGGTCCTTACACTTGGTGAGCCCACTTGTCCTAATCCATTCTATCCTTCAATCCCAATATATTGATTATGGCAATCCTTAGTTTCCCATAATGTACTTAGCTCTATTATTATTATTGAATTTATTAAGTAATTATTGTAGTTGTTTAGGTTCACAACATTCAAATAAATCACAAATGCTAGAACAATGATTGATTCATTACTGAATGCATTTTTGTGTAGATATTGTTTTTAGATAGTTAGAATCAACCCTAGTTGGAGCAACCTCATGTAGCACTGCTTGGATTTCACTCGAGTGTTTCAAAATAGCTATCTCATATTAATAACATGAGTATGCCTTTCATTATTCCATGCACAACTTGATTTATTTATGTATATTAAATTAGTTTCTATTATTTATCCATTTCTATTAAATGTTAAAGTTATTATTATAATACCTTATTCACTTTAAATGTTTATTTTCAGCATGTTAAGATAGAATGAAGTAGACAAACCCATAGTTAGTTTATTTCTTGTAATTATAATACGTTAGTTATTTGTATGTTTTATTCTCTCGAGATTAGATGAACACATTCATTCTATTAGACATAATGCTTATTATTGAATTTTGTGATTCATGTCGAACATATTGTACTATCACTATATTACTATTAATAACTCTACATTGATAATACATAAGTAAAATTGTTTATTAGATTTGATAGTTAGTGGTACCTTTTTATTATATAATAAATTTATTGGATGAATGAGCCCTCAAATTGACAACTCTTCTATTTTAAGATGATCATGACATATAAACAAAATGATTATACTATATATGAGTATCATATATGAACTATGATAAGTAGATTTGCGTGTGTGTGTATATATACATTGTATCATGATCATAATGGTATAAACATCACATATCTTAGATCAATTGAAAATATTGATTTTCTAGTGAGCTATTGTTACATCTTTTTTGTTAAGAATTAATGATCTTTTAACCATCCCTTTGAAGGGATGGTTAGTTCAAGTTGTGGAACAACAAAATTTTAATTAAATATTCCTCGAGTCTTCCTCAAAGATGAACTGCTCAATATAACTGAATGAACCTATAATAAACATCTTGATCAATAATTCTCTAATGTGCCTCCAGATGATCTAACTAAGTTGAAACAAAATCCAAACATTAAAGTCGCTATTGAACTAGTCCTTTAAACTACTCCAATATCCAAGGCATTGTATTGAATATAACTACCACAGATCTTTAAGAGCAAATAATTAGACTGCAAGAGTTTCATTAGAAATAATGTCTCACTTGAGGAACTACACTCTTTTTGTAAAGAAAAGGATGATACCATGAGTTTATGCATCGATTATAAAGAGCTTAATAAATTGACTACAAAAAACAAGCACCTTTTCTTGGAATTGATGACTTAGTTTTAGTTGGTGGGTGCTTCTTTGTTATCCAAGAATCTGTGTTCTAGCTTCCATCAATTATATCAAAACAAAGTATGTGCCTAAGACAACTTTTAAGACCTAGTATGGTCTCTGCAAATTATTAGGCATGTCTTTTGTATTAATTAATGCCCTAACTAATTTTATAGATTTGATAAATTTTACCTTCAAAGCATATCTAGATCAAATCTATTAATATTTTTATTGAAGATATTTGATTTAGTCCAACAACAAGCTAGATCATGCTTAGCATTTTAGGACTGTGTTAAGACTTTCAAGAAGAACAAGTGCATGCCAAGTTCTTTAATTGTGAATTTTAATTGAGAGGTGATTTTTCTTAGCCACATCATTAATGGTGATGGTATTTTTGTTGATCTTGTAAAAGTTAAGGTAGTTATTGATGGGTTGAGGCCAAGTAATGTCATAGAGATTCACAACTTGGTTTAGCCAAGTATCGCAAATTATTTATGGAGAGATTTTTTTAGTGTAACTCATCAAGTCATGAAGCAATCATATTTGATGTGGTCCATTACCTATGAGTTGAGTTTTTTTAATATCACCTCCTATTCTCACCATCCCTTTATGTACAAATGGATTTCATATTTTTAGTGATGATTCATTTCAAAGGTTTTTTCATGTTTTATAACATAATAGAATTGGGGCTTATGCTTCTAAGTAGCTGAAGGTACATAAAAAGAACTACTCTACTAATGAGGTAGAGCTTATAACTACTATTTTCACTTTGAAGACCAAATGGCATTATTTCTATGATCTTTATTATAAGATTTTTACTAATCATAACAATTTAAAATATATTTTCACGCAAATAATTGAACTTAAGACAAAGATAATGGCTTCAGATGATAAAGAATTATGATTTACATATTCAATACAACTTTAAGAAAAATATTATTATAGATGTCTTAAGTAAAAAGCCAATAAGTGCGACTAGTTGATCATATAGCTGTAGTAACAACAATTGGTACTTGAGATGGAGTGCCTTCAGCTTGAGGTTATACCATTGGAAAGTGTGTCTACTTTTGCTTTGATGACTCTTTAGGCCACAATCCAAATCAAGTTCATCTACGCAAGTTAAAGGATTTAGAAATTACATAAATTAGAGACTGTGTTTAGTATGGATCGAGTTAAAGTTCCAAATAGATGAAGTAAGAATCTTGGATTTGGGGATCGATTATGTGTTCATGTTCAAGTAGAGCTTCGACACAAGTTTTTCAAGAGGCTAATTTTCCTCACTCCATCTAGGGAGCATGAAGATGTGATTGGATCCCAAAGAGCTATTTTGGTGACCTGGCATGAAAGAAAGATAATTGTCTTTGTTATGAAGTACTTGACTTGTTTGATGGTCAAGACAGACCTTCAAAATATTAGTGGTTTGTTTTAGCCCCTCTTATTATAGAGTGAAAGTGAAATGAGATTATCATAAATTTTGTGATTGATTTACCTAAATCTCAAAATAATAATGATTTCATTTGGATGGTAATGGATAGGCTAACAAAAATAACTTAATTATTGTCAATTAAGCAAACGTTCTCAATGGATAAGCTAATGCAAACTTATATAGATAATTGTGAAGCTTAATAGAGTTCCTTTTCGTATCATACCTAATGGACTCACTTCTAGTTTGTGGAAACAAGTGCATAAGGGATGGGAATGCCAGAGGGCTATAGAATTGTTTTTCAACTTGAAATCAATAACCAATTAGAGTGCACTATTCAAACATTTTACAACTCGGATTCTTGTGTTCTTGGTTTTAGTGTAAGCTAGTAAAACTATCTTCTAATTGAATTTTCTAATAACAATAATTTTCAAAACAATATCAACATAATATATTATGAGACATTATATGGCATGAGATGTAGATCACCGTCATGTTGGTTTGAGATGGGCTAAAAGAGGCCATGGGACCCGAGCTGGAACAAGAATCAAGAAGATTTGATTGATTTGAAAATGCCTTTGATTAGTCCAAGATATCCACAAGATACCAAAGCATCAAGATTTTAAATTTCATGTTGGCAACCACATGTTTCTAAAGATGTCTCGTATGAGAGGGGCTATTAATTTTAGAACAGGCAAAAAGCTTAAGTCCTATTTAATTGAGTCAATTGAACTGATTGAGAAGGGTAAGATTGGTTATCACTTAGCCCTTTTGCCCAAGCTTTTTGATTGAATGATGATTTTCATATTTCCTTTTAAAGATACATTCATGATAGTTCTCACATTGTTTAGCATGTTATATTGGCAATTCTATACAATTTGAGTTATTTAGAGCCAAAATTCTAATAGATCTTTAAGTTTGCAAGCTTCATTGACATTCAATCCCTTTTGAGAAGCAATTTGGAAGAACCATTAAACTGAAAAGCCTATTTGGAAACTCAAAAAAGAAATACTTTTGAAGTATCCACACTTGCTTGAGATTTTAGATATGAATTGTAGAGCCAAATGTTTTTAAGCTAGTTGATAATAAAATTATAAAAATAACAAAAAAAAGGTTGAACCAAATTGGATTAAGCAAAAAATTAATCACATCTTTATAACTCTAATAATCATTCAACCCATTTCATTCAAAAACCCATTGCACATAGTCGCGCCCCCAACTAATGTCCTTCTCCAATAACTCTCTCGTTTTTCTTCCCTCTCATTATCGCCACCACTCTTTTCTCCCATCAAAATCACTGTTAGAGAGTTATTGTCTTGTCAGCCTTACCAAGAGCTATCAATCCCTACTCTTTGTTGACGTCTGCAAAGAGTTTTTATTTCTCTTTCCTTTTTATCTACCCTCATGTTCCTTTTTCTCTCCCCTTTTTTACCTTCTTTCAAATTGTGAGTAGTACCTACAACTTTTATTTTATTTTATTTTGTGTTCAACTCTTATTATTATCATTGAAATAATTTAAGTCAATAAATCATATTTTTAATTAGGTCGATAAATCACATTGTTAAGTACTTGTTATAGTTGTTTATGCTGACAACATTTGAGTAAATCAAGAATGATAGAATAGTAGATTGATTCATTAAAGTTAATACAATTCATGAGTGTTAAATGTATATTTGATCTCAATATTATTTTTTAGGCAATATGAGTTAGCCCTAGTCGAAGTGGCCTTGTGTATCTTAGAGCTACTCATATTCAATTCGCATATTTCAATATAAGTATTTTATACAAATTAGAAAATTGGCATGCATTTTATTGTTAAGGGCACACTTTTATTTATTGATTTAGATTAATATAAAACAAAGTTAAATGCAAATATAACTATCTTATTTCTTATCATTATTGCATGATATTTGATAAGACAACAATAACATATTATAACGAGTTAATTATTAGCATGTTTTACCTTATTTACTTAAACTAATTGAGCATATTCATTATATTGAACATAAAAATTACCTATTATTGACTTTGGTGATTCATACGAGACATATTGTATAAACACTAGATTATTATTAGTAAATCTGGAATTGATCATATATGACTATAATTGCATGCTGGAGGAAATGATTAATGGAACACCTCTAATACGTAATTTCTCACTAGGTTGACCTGACCTTAGTGCAATGACCCTTTCATTTTAGATTAGTAATAACATTCATTTGTTTTAGATAGACAACATCCTTCTGTTTTAAAGTGAGTATGATATATTAATAGAGTAACTATTTATAATGAGCTAATGATGATAATGTTGAAGCCAAAAATGATCTTCAACGTGTGCACATAACTTTCCCGCATACATATTTAAGTCATGCTGTAGAATGTAAATTGCGAAAATAAAAGTAGAAAATATGGTATATGCCAATTGTATCCTAAAAACTCTCAAAAGGAGAAAAACTACAACCACAAACAACAGAAATAGCACTCCACTTTCTTTTAAGTTATGACTGATGGGCCTTATTGAAACAATATGAAGTGTTTCGTGCTAAGGAAATCCCACAAGAGGGGGGGTGAATTGTGTATTTAAAAATTTTATGAATTTCGAAATTAAACTTAAAAACCTTTAAGCAAGAGTAAAGAGAGTTGAACACACAAATTTTTAAGTGGTTCGACTCAAAACCGAGTCTACGTCCACCCCCAACCGGTGTTGGGAAAAATCCACTAAATGAACCGATTACAAGTGAGGTTTTTCCTACGGTTCACCTTGAACCTACTTGGGATTTTTACTACGACTAATCTCAAACCTACTTGAGTTTTTACCGGGCTCAACTCAAACCCGGGGCTTTTGCACAACTGCCGGGATGCCCTTGCCCCAAAACGAAAAATACGAAAAATTGGCAAATAACTTAAGAGAAGTAGGAGAAAAGAGGAGGCACACACAATCGACAAATTAGAGGGATAGAAATTGAGAAATAATTGAAAACCCTCTAATTCCAAAAACCTTCTTGCCGCTTTGCTTTTTGAGCTTAGATGCACCGTTTTTGCTTGATTGCTCGAATTTTGAGATCTGAAATCTTTGGAAAAGTTAGCAAAGGTTAAACTGAAAAATACATCAATTTTCCATATTTATAGAGCTCAAATTTGAGCTCTAAAAACACCCCCAACGGCTCCAAAAATTAATTAGCTGTTTGGGCAACGGACGGAAAGCAGCCACCGTCCGATCCGGGCCCAAAAACGAACGGCGCAGATTGATCTACGCATTTTACCGTTCGGGCTTAATCCAGAGCGTTGGATCCGGGCGCGTAATCGAACGGCACGGATTAAATCTCGCAATTACCGTTTTCGCGATTTAATCCCGTGCGTAGGATCCGGGCGCTGAATGAACGGCGCCGATTAAACGGTCGTTCGATTTTGATCTGGAGCGTTGGATCCGTGCGGTGAACGAACGGCGCCGATTAACCTTGCGAAACAGTCGTTCAAAACAATTCTCGCCCGTTGGATCTGGGCGGGCTTGATCTGCGCCTTTGGATCCTGCCGAAGTTATAAGGTGGGATTTTTAGTCCCACACTGCAGAAATGAAATTGGTACATTGCTTTATAAAGAATTTCCGCCTTTTGACTTTCGAGCCACTTTGGGACCGGCTCCCCCCTTCCTTGACCAGGACTTAATCACCTAGTTCGGGTTGACTTAGCCAAGCACTGTTCATTGACCTTTGATCGCGCTGCAGTTTGACCTAGCCGAGCTCCTCTCGACGGGCTTTGCTTAGCCAGGCACTGTTGATTTGACCGTTGACCAGCGCTAGCCAAGCTTCTCTCGACGGGCAATGGGTGGGCTTGGCTCGCCCTTTTCGGGTCATTCACATTTTATTTTATTTATTTTTTATTTCTAAAAAGCCTGGACGGGCTGTTTTGGCGTCGGGTTGACCCGCCCATGCTACAGTACAGTTTCCCGAGACTTTTGCTGTTTTAGGGTATTTTTGACGAATTTTTTAGCCAAAAATTTGAATATAAGTGTATAAAAATAATTTTATATTCTTATAGTATTATAAGTTAATTAAGTGGCTATGAAAAGAAATTCATAGAAAACGATTCCAAAATAATATTAAAAAATCAAATACCCATATCTATACATTTTGTCAAATATGCTTGGCTCAAAAATCAAAACTCATTATTAAATAATTTTATAATATTTTTAAATGTTAATACTACTAGTGTGCCTCATAATCTCAAAGTTTGGACATATCAAATTCAAGAAAAATAAAAAGAAATTTAATTATAAAAAATCTTGTGCATGTCTCAAAATTCCTTGAAGTATACCATGACCTCAAGGCTCTTAGAGACCATTATTTTAGACATCTAAAATACATGGCTTGATTTAATTAATTATTAACAATTTTACTTAAAATCAAGCCCAAATAAAATATACACATTTATGCTTGACTCATCAAACACAAGGGTGTAACACAATACTTCATTGACTAAGGCCAAGACAAAATGAAAGGAGAAAATAAGTGAGTAGCAGACAATCAAAAGAACACTACAAGCAAGAACCAAAGAGCTTTCTACGTTAACAATATCCATGATTTGGTACCCTACTTTAGGGATGGAAAGCATTTTATACAAGAGGTAAATTGATGAAATAGACTTAATAAATCGAGGGACTAATGGCAAGCTAGGATAAACCTGAGAGGTAAAGTATCATCCAAAGTTCTTGCAACGTTTAACAGAGCATTAAATGAGCTAAATCCATGGAGATACAGGGGGATAAAGGATAACTAGTTGAGAAGGATTGGCCGATTCACCAAAGCTACAAAGGTGCTGAATGTTCAGAAATAAGGGGCAATCAAGCCTCCAGTTTGGAACACTGAGCTCAAGATACAAGCATTTAGACTAAGCAAGTGCGGGGAAACGTGGACGCTAGACAAGCTTCGCTAATTGAAATATCGAGTTAGCAAAGCCTAGCTAAGCAAACCTAGAAGAAAAAACAATGATAATGGAACCGATTGAAATAGAAAAATTCGAGGTGAGCCAGTCAACAGCTAAGGATAAGACTCATCAACGCAATTTGTAAAACAAACAAAAGAGGTTTAATAACTAGGTTAAATTGTGAGATGCATAATTATTTATATCTATATATGCATTATGTAAATGCATCGAAATATTAATGCATACTCATTTTATTTTTTATATCATGAACACGATCATGATTAATATGTGCAATTTGAAAAGTTTGACATTCAACTATTCATGATGTCAATATTCATACCTTGCATGAAAAACTATCTTGTCGAAATTAGGTCAATTGAATTACAAATAACACTTGATATATATCTTCCTATTCTCATCTATGAACATCATGCATGATAAACATTTCACACATGTACTTCATTTCAATTTACCCACATACTGAAATGTACCAACCTATGTTTATATAGAAATTATTTTGTATTTATACATTTGTGCCACTTTGTCATGCATAGTTATGCCCGGGTCTTTGCAATTGAAGTTTTAACAAGGATTTCACCTATTATTTGCTTTATAAACTTAAACATTGCTTTATATATTATCTTTCAAATCCAGTCAACTGGTAGATCATCATCACAAAAGCATCAGTAATAGCATATCTGTTCGATAGAGCATTTAGGAGTTTTGTTGTACTACTTTAGTCCATTAACATGTTATCATCTAGATTTGGATTATAAGCAGTATCTTACTCTTTCAGATTTTTAGTATTATAACATATGCTTCCTTTAGAATGAATAACTCAAGTTTGCTTCTGTTATCAATTCCCTTTTTCAAAAAATAATTTGATTCTGTTCATAATTCAAAGCCAAATTTGGTTGGTCTTGATTTCCAACTTACGTTTTGTGCACTGAGGTTAAATTTCCTTTCAACATACACAAATTTATGAAGCATATTGCCTTCCAGATTCAAGAATCTGACAATAGTAGCTAGGTCATGTTAAGCTAGCTGAATTCAAACAAGAGGACATCGATTAAACTTCATGAAAACGTGAATATATTGGAAACCTCTACTAAAGGTCTTCATGGAAGACTCTACTAAAGAAGGAAAGTTATACTTCCAAGGTTTGAAACATCAATAAAAGTTTCTAAAAACACCTTTAAAGCCTTTAACTTTGGATGAAAAAGACCTGTTCCAAATAGATTTAAGAAGGTTAATTGGTAAGCAACTGATTTTAAAAATCGGAAGGGCCGGCGGATTTCGCCAGTATTTGCAACCCCGAAAACCTTGAGAAGGAAACGGGATCAAGTGAAGCTGGGATTGCGTTGGTTACCTGAAACATTTCTTTGATGCTCCGAGTGTGGGAATCGCGAACCAGCAAGAGACACGCTTTCCTCCCCCTTTCGTGGACATCTCTCGGCTTCCCCCCAGAAGGCGATAGTTGGACTCGTATGAGTGAAGAAGAGCACCGGAGGAGAGGCGGTACCGAGGAGATTTTATAAGGGTACTTGTAAAAACAAATATTTAAAAATAGTTTTTAAATTGGGTACTTGTAAAATGGACAAAAAAAATATTTTTCATGTCATTGTCTGATTTTATTTGACATTCAAGCTGAAATAATTATTATATTTTTATTTATATTTATTTTAAAAATTATAAATATTTTTTATTTTTTATATATATATTTTTATTTTTAATATATGAATATTAATCACACAAATTATCTATATTTATTAAACACATTAATTTAAGCTTATTACTAATAAAACTTTATTTTTACATATTTATATATCATGATACTAAGAAGTGGAAGTATAATTCATGCAAATTATATATCATATTTTAGTTTTATTTTAAATTTTTTTGGATACTTTTAAATTGGCAAATTATCAATAATAATATTTAAATTATTGGGATTAATCCTTTTAAAATTTTGATAATTGCTATGAAAATAGATGAAAAAAATAAAAAAATTCAAAAACTTCAAATATAATTACGAAAATTATTCTCTGATTCATCTCTTCATTGATGGATAATCAAAATGATTATGAGATCTCTCCTAATCTAATTTTGATTATTTTAAATTATAAATTATTAGTTAAAATTCAAATTATTTCATGTGAAAAATTGCAATAAAGAAGAGATTATGAACATCAAAATAATTAGGCAAGGGATTGAGGCCAAAGGGTGATTGTTAATTGGGGAGAAGAAATAAACTATATGGGTTTTGTTAAATCACTTGATATTTAACGAACATAATTTTCATTATGTTGATAATGTTAATAGTAAATTCTATTTGACTATTTTCTCGAGTTAACTAATGTTGGGTTGTGTTAGTTCTAAAATGTGTTTGAATATTAGATAAAATTAATTGGATTTTGCATGTGTTAGTTTTTTTTCTTAGATTTTTTAATTCTAATAAATTTCATTGTTAATGTTGTTTTATGTAGAGCAAATAAGGTGTAATGATCTAATAAAAAGATGTCAAAAAAAATTTTTATACAATGAATATTTCTTAAGATACATAATAACAAACAAAGAGGTTTCAACGCATCATTTTGTCGGCTTTTTACAAAAATAGATAAATGTAAAAAATTCAATGTGCATTATTTTTCTTTACTTGATCATCTTGTATCTCTTGCTCACTACTTTTAAAGTCTAGCACCTTTGATCTTTGTGAACTTCTACGCTTAATGGTATTATTACATCTCTTCTTTTTCCTCCAACTAAACTTGATAAATCACCAATTTGTGGTATGATGTTCACTAAACATAAAAAGCATGGTTTTGTATAAATGATAACGATATATCATATCATTCTTACTAAAACAAACTTGCTATTAAAAAATAATATCATCACAAAATAACTTATAAAATTTAAAATATGATTTTGTAAATATAGAAAAAAAAAATAAAAAAATACATAATAGTTAAAACATAAAATACAAATTGATTTTGCCTTCATGAATACATCTAAATAGGTGATGTTAACTTGAAAGTTAAAAGAAGAAAGAAGTCAAACCAATTTCTTATGAATAGATTGCAAAATGTTACAAATCAAATTATGATTTTATTCTATATAATCTTATGTGTATGATAAAAAGAAGAAATATAAAAAAAATACAAGAATATATGTTATAATGTATGATTCAATTATAAAATTTAAAAAAACTTTGAAAAATAAAAATTTTAATACATAATTTAAAAATATATAATCACATGCAAAATACACTCTTGAAGTCTTATCTACAATATCACACGTACAAGTTATCAAGTGCAAATAAATAAAAAAACTAAATACATAGTTAAAATGTACTAAAAAATAATAACAATAAAATTTTGTTATAAAATAAAGATAATAAATCAAGATGAACAATATCGTAACTCTAGGAAATGAATCAAGATAATACACACAAATCTTTTAAAATGTGCATATAATTGAGAAGAATATGCAAGTGATTCAAATCAAACATACCTTTCTTTTCTTAAGAACAGCACCTACTAAACTAAAACATTCATATGAACGCCATGACAAGCAGATATTACTAAAGCATCTTCTCATCTTTCCTTACCATTTCTTTCTTTTATTTCAAAGGAACTTAATAAAGCATTTCCAATACAACACTCAAACCAACCAACCATTACTGTATCATCTATTCAACTATTAAATGCCCTAATCGATCAACATATGTAAATGATTTGGCTAGCAAGTGACTTTTTTTCTTTTCAAAGCTTGTGTTTTGATGTTAATCAGGCTGAAAACTCTCCTAATTTGAAAAGCTGAGGTAGAAGTTGGTAAAAAGATGAATGCCCAACTCACTTCAGTTCAGTTCACTTCCAATGGAAGTCTCTCATGGAATACCCTCCCCCTGGCCAAAGCTGCCTGCAAGTGCAAGATCAAAAATCATCACCTCGAAGCTTTAATTTATCCATGAAGGGTATGAACAGCTTGTTCAGATGAACTAAATTAGGGATTTTTTGTACCTGTTTTTGCCAATTAGTAAAGTATGTTATTATTCCAAGAAGAATGGATTGAATCGTAGAACCAGATAAAATGCCAATCCACAAGCCCATGCCTCCGACGTGAAGGAGGAAACCCAACACGACGGCAATTGGGATTCCGGCGAGGTAGAATGCCCCAAGGTTAACATAAGCACCTAAGTGCTGCCACCCGCAACCTCGAGCTGTTCCTGCAGACCCATCAACCAATTAAAACTTGGTTAGCAGCTAAGTTTCTTTGCCAATGTTGCTATTCTAGTATGAAGAGAATGAATACCAGACATCACTCCTTGGCAACCATCCATGATGACTGAGATACAAATCAGAGGAACCATCTCATTCACATAGTCGACAACCTCCTTCTCGTTGCTATAAGCATAACCAATGACTCGACGGAGGGTAAAAATTGTCACACTCACAGTTAGAGCCTCCATAATTGTAACAGACATTGCAACGCGAACTGCCAAATGAGCTCCTTCCGAGTTACCAGCTCCTAGCTCGTTTGCAACACGCGTGCTGTATCAAACAAAGGATGTAGTTAGTAAATGTGTACCAAACAAAGTTTAGTCCCAACATAGAAGGTGAACTGGGAAGAATCAAACCTTACTGCAGCACCAAGGCCATAAGGTACAGTATAGAGCAATGAAATACTGGTGAGACTGCAAAGAAAGAAATTGAAGTGTGTAAGCGAAGTAGTCACTCAAATCCTTTTACCATAAATGCATCTTTCAACAATACATACCATATAGAAAGAACAGAAGTTTCAAGCGTTGGATTTGGTAGGAGACCAGAGAGTAAGACAATGAGCTCAAAGGACCACCATTCAAGGCTGTATTATTACAAAACTTCAGTTAATAGCTAATAGTTGCAAAGTAGAATGTCAAAAGCTTTTATAGCAGTGTTGCACTGAGGAAGAAGAGCTAGTGATCCAAATTACCAAATCATTACTGCCGAGGGAATGGCTAATCTCAGGAACTCGTTGATGCCATGGAATGCTTCCATGGAGAGTGGCACGCGAGTTGCATTGCATGAATCAGAGTACTTTATGTACAGTACAAGAATAAGCACATTGACCCAATAAGTAATGCTTATCGAAAGCGCAGCACCGATGTTGCCCAGTCCTGTCTTGAACACCATGGTCCAGCACAGAGGAATGTGGAGGCAAAGGGTTACAACCGAGCTCAGAAGCATTGGAAGAATTAAGCTCTGCGATTGAAGGAACTTCATAAGAGGCTGTGTAGTTGCGAAGGCAAACAGCGCAGGGATCATCCACACTGCATATCTGCCAGCTTCCTGGGATATAAGTGGGTCTTGGCCTATGAGTGAGAGGAGTTTCCCCATGAAGACCCAAATAAGAGAAATTGGGAGGCAGAAAAGAAGGAGTGAGAGGATGGCTCTGTATTTGTGAACTCCCAATTTTTTGTACTGTTTTGCTCCGTAAGCTTGGCCGCAAAGGGTGTCCAACCCACAAGCCATCCCTAACTGTCAATTATTTAGCATGAATTTAGGAAGAAAAAGAAAACAGGAGTGACAAGCTTGCTGAGAAAGGTTATTAAAAAAATAGATCTACAAATCTTAGTCATGAATTATGAAAATACTAATGGTAGATGTTTATCACCTACTTAGATTCGCCTGTAATCAAATAAAAAACATAAATGTCCACCCTATCTAGAATAAATCACAAGAATTTTGAGAATATTAAGAATTGTAAATAATCTAGCTATCCAGCATCAATGATGTCCAGAAAATTACACCAATGGATGATATTGAATGAGTTTTTGATCCACAAGATAGCATCCAAACATCCATCTTAAAGTTTCATTTAATTAGTAAATGCATGTTAACAAACAATTTTTTGATTTAGGCTATAAAATTAGAAAATATTTAATGATACACATTAACTCAAAAGAAAATATTAAATTTGATAAATCAAGGTATAATAAGGTTTGAAATTTTTGAAAAAGGTGAAATTTTGTTAAATAATAGGAATGGATTAATTCATATTAAATCCCTAACCAAAATAGACCTTTGGTACCCTTAATTGACATGCAATGTGATTGAAGATGATTTTTCTTCATTTGTTTTCTTTTTCTTTCTCATAAATATAACGATCTTGTAAGTGACAATCACATTTCCCAAAAGTATCTATCTTAATAATTTCTCTTCTACCCATCTTTCTTTCTCTCTCATCTTTTCTCATGCTCTCCTCAACATGATTTTCCTCGTATCCTTCTCTTCTCCCTGTCTTAACCATGTCCTACCCATTATAGCACAATAAAAGATCTCTCACTCGATTGCCTCTCTCCCCTCTCCAACCTATCCTACTCGTGGTGACATAATAATCAACTTCTCTTTGCTTTTGTGTACCCACAAGGATAGCCAAGTGGAGGACCTCAAAAATAGGGATTTAGGTTAGTGAAACTAGATCTCTTGAAACAAAAGTAGAATATAAAACAAGATACAAGGCTAAGAAACTTCACATCGAATTCATGATTTACTTAGCACTTGAGAAAGTGGAAAATCATATCTCAATAGCTCTATCTCAAATTCCTCAAAGTGGAGTGTCCTACCATGAGTCGAGCGTCACTTAGCCAAACTTGTTCTTCTATCTTCATAGGAAGAAGTTGACAACCCTACTCTTCTAATTATGTCATGAAGCTGTTCTGCATCACTTGAATACCATTGGCAACAATTTCTTCAAAACATGTCGACCAAGATGTCCCTCTTAGCTCAACCTATCACGCCTATATCTTGGATAGGTTACAGTAGTCTCTATTTTTTATAATCCTTTTTATAAATAATAGTAAAAAAAGTTATCCCTAATATCCACATTTAAAATATAATACAATAAAAAATGATATAACCACCATTTTGTGGTAGATAAGGATCAACTCTCTCCTAAGGTTTCTTATCATTGGATTCTCTCATAAAAAAAAATATTATCAAAAAAAAAAAAGTGCTCATCAACAACTTCAAAGTGATTTAGATGGCTCCTTTAGTTCTTTTTATTAGATAACTTACCAAAATTTCATAGCAAGATTAGTGGAGATCAATACATATTCAAAGTTCTTTTTTTACTATCATAATCAATCATCTAAGACCTAAAAATGGGAAATAGGAAAACCTTTATGGCCTCTATTCAATTTCATGGAAAACATTTTCCTCCTTTATTTGCAACATGCAATTTGCTCATTTTTTAAATCATTAATGGCGAAACTTGTCCCTCCTTTGGTGGCTCTCTTTTCCGTAGGTTTTCCACTTTTTCCCCTGAATCCAAATCAACAAACAGGAAGAAAGAAACCCTTACTCTTTAATCCAAATTAATTTATTCATCTACCACATATAAAAAATGTTACCATAAACAATCCCTGATTAGTCAACAAAAAGTCACTAATAATTATGAAACAGGGGGGAATCTGCTTATCCCAGCAGAATAATTATTAGTGGGATTAAGAAAAAAATCAGGTATAAAAGCCTGATTTCCATATTGGATTCGAAAATTACATCCGTTTAGCTCCATGTCGTTTAATCCACAAGCAGCCATTATTGACCGCCTAATAATCCTAAACGACAAAAAAGACGTGACTCACAGGAACAATGGCCTCCTCGAAAACAAGAGCATGGAAGCGGGGATTAACAAGAATCGCGAATAGGGAAATCGACGGTCAGGGGGCTGAACTTACGAGGAGACTAAATCCGGTGACGGCGCAGAGGGAGGTGGCAATGGCGGCGCTGGAGAGGGCGAGCTCGCCGAGGTGACCGACCATCATCGACGAAGTGACCTGTACCAGGTACTGCGTTAGCGTCACCCCCACCATCGGCCCCGCCAGGTAGCCTAGCCTCCGCGCCTCCCCCATCAACTCATCGCAGTATCCTCTCGCCGCCCTCTCCTCCTTCCACTCCAAAAGCCCTTCCTCCATTCTCTCTCCCTCTCCCTTCCCTTGTTCAATATGAAGGCGTGGCTTTTCGATTCACAATTATATAACGAGAAGGTACAGTTTTTGGCCAGACATGGGGAAGGGTAGGGATGTAAATTTCTCTAACGTGACTGAAAACGACGCCGGTTTCCCCGAGGACCATGCCACGTGGAAATATTATTAAATTATTGATAAACTCAATTATTCACATATTTTTTAATCAAGTTTGAATCTTTACAACGTGACTCTCTTGTGAAACTTTTTGTTCTATCTACTGACAATGATGCATTAAAAATTGAAATACAGCTTTAATATATATATTATTTTTTTATCAAAAAACTAAAAAATATGAAATTTTTATAAAAGTATTTCCAAAATTAAATATAAAAAATTTAAGTGAATTAAATATATTAAAAGGTGAATAATAAAATAGATATTCTCTTATAGTTTATGTACAAATAATTGATGTATTGTGTTCTAGCTTCCATCAAGTACATCAAAACAAAGTATGTGCCTAAGACAACTTTTAAGACCTAGTATGGTCTCTGCAAATTGTTAGGCATGTCTTTTGTATTAATTAATGCCCTAACTAATTTTTTTGATTTGATAAATTTTACCTTCAAAGCATATCTAGATCAAATCTATTAATATTTTTATTGAAGATATTTGATTTAGTCCAACAGCGTGCTAGATTATGCTTAGCATTTTAGGACTATGTTAAGACTTTCGAGGAGAACAAGTGCATGCCAAGTTCTTTAATCGTGAATTTCAATTGAGAGGTGATTTTTCTTAGCCACATCATTAATGGTGATGGTATTTTTGTTGATCTTGTAAAAGTTAAGATAGTTATTGATGGGTTGAGGCCAAGTAATGTCATAAAGATTCACAACTTGGTTTAGCCAAGTATCGCAAATTATTTATGGAGAGATTTTTTTAGTGTAACTCATCTAAGTCATAAAGCAATCATATTTGATGTGGTCCATTACCTGTGAGTTGAGTTTTTTTAATATCAACTCTTATTCTCACCATCCCTTCATGTACAAATGGATTTCAAATTTTTAGTGATGATTCATTTCAAAGGTTTTTTCATGTTTTTATAACATAATAGAATTGGGCTTATGCTTCTAAGTAGCTGAAGGTACATAAAAAGAACTACTCTACTAATGAGGTAGAGCTTATAACGACTATTTTCACTTGATGACCAAATGACACTATTTCTATGATCTTTATTATAAGATTTTTACTAAGCATAACAATTTAAAATATATTTTCACACAAATAATTGAACTTAAGACAAAGATAATGGCTTCAGATGATAAAGAATTATGATTTACATATTCAATACAACTTTAAGAAAAATATTATTATAGATGTCTTAAGTAAAAAGCCAATAAGTGCGACTAGTTGATCATATAGCTATAGTAACAACAATTGGTACTCGAGATGGAGTGCCTTCAGCTTGAGGTTATACCATTGGGAAGTGTGTCTACTTTTGCTTTGGTGACTCTTTAGGCCACAATCCAAATCAAGTTCATCTACGCAAGTTAAAGGATTTAGAAATTACATAAATTAGAGACTGTGTTTAGTATGGATCGAGTTAAAGTTCCAAATAGATGAAGTAGGAATCTTGGATTTGGGGATCGATTATGTGTTCATGTTCAAGTAGAGCTTCGACACAAGTTTTTCAAGAGGCTAATTTTCCTCACTCCATCTAGGGAGCATGAAGATGTGATTGGATCCCAAAGAGCTATTTTGGTGACCTGGCATGAAAGAAAGATAATTGTCTTTGTTATGAAGTACTTGACTTGTTTGATGGTCAAGACAGACCTTCAAAATATTAGTGGTTTGTTTTAGCCCCTCTTATTATAGAGTGAAAGTGAAATGAGATTATCATAAATTTTGTGATTGATTTACCTAAATCTCAAAATGATAATGATTTCATTTGGATGGTAATGGATAGGCTAACAAAAATAACTTAATTATTGTCAATTAAGCAAAAGTTCTTAATGGATAAGCTAATGCAAACTTATATAGATAATTGTGAAGCTTAATAGAGTTCCTTTTCGTATCATACCTAATGGACTCACTTCTAGTTTGTGGAAACAAGTGCATTAGGGATGGGAATGACAGTGGACTATAGCCTTGTTTTTCAACCTAAAATCAATAACTAATTAGAGTGCATTATTCAAACATTTTACAACTCGTATGCTTGTGTTCTTGGTTTTAATGTAAGTAAAAATATCTTCTAATTGAATTTTCTAATAACAATAATTTTTCAAAACAATATCAATCACTACTTTTTTTTGACGTCTGCAATGAGTTTTTATTCCTGTTTTCTCTTTATCTACCCTCATGTTCCTTGTTCTCTCTCTTTTTTTTTACCTTCTTTCAAATTGTGTAGTACCTATAACTTTTATTTTATTTTATATTTTGTGTTCATCTCTTATTATTATCATTGAAATAATTTAAGTCAATAAATCATATTTTTAATTAACTCGATAAATCACATTGTTAAGTACTTCTTATAGTCATTTATGTTAACAACATTTGAGTAAATCAAGAATGATAAAACAATAGATTGATTCATTAAAGTTAATACAATTCATAAGTGTTGAATATATATTTGATCACAATGTTATTTTTAAGCAATATGAGTTAGCCCTAGTCAAAGTGTCCTTGTTATCTTAGAGCTTCTTGGACTTAACTCGTAGATTTTGAGATAAGAATCTTACACAAATTAAAGAATTAGGATGCATTTTATTGTTAAGGGCACTCTTTTATTGATTTAGATTAATATAAAACAAAGTTAACTGCAAATGTATCTATCTTATTTCTTATCATTATTATACAATATTTGATAAGGCAACAATAACATATTATGACGAGTAATTTATTTGCATGTTCATGTTATTCACTTAAACTAATTGAGCACATTTATTCTATTGGACATAGCAATTACCTATTATTGACTTTGGTGATTCATACTAGACATATTGCATAAACACTAGATTATTATTAGTAAATCTATGATTGATCATATAGGACTATAATTGCATGTTGGATGAAATGGTCAATGGAGCACTTCTAATACATAATTTCATGGTAGGTTGACATGACCTCAGCGTAGCTACTTTTTCATTTAAGATTGGCAATAACATTCATTTGTTTTAGGTAGATAACATCCTTTTGTTTTAAAGTGATCATGATATATCAATAGAGTGGCTATTTATAATGAGCTAATGATGGTAGTGTTGAAGCCAAAAATGATCCTCAACGTGTGTACATAACTTTCCTACGTACATATATAGGTCATGCAATAGAATGTAAACTGTGAAAAAACAAGTAGAAAATATGGTACATGATAATCGTATCCTAAAAACTCACAATGGGAGAAAAACTAGAACCACAAACAACAGAAATAGCACTCCACTCTCTCTTAGGTTCTAACTAACGGTCCTTATTGAAACACTAATTCATTGACTAAGGCCCAGACAAAATGAAAGGAAAAAATATGTGAGTAGCAAATAATCAAAAGAACACTACAAGAAAGAACCAAAGTGCTTTCTATGTTAGCAATATTCATAATTTGGTACCCTACTTTAGAGATGGAAAGCATTTTATATAAGAGGTAAATTGATGGAATAGACTTAATAAGTCAAGGGACTAATGGCAAGCTAGGATAAACCTTAAGGGCAAAGTATCATCCAAAATCCTTGCAATGTTTAATGGAGCATTAAATGAGCAAAATCCTTGGAGATATAGGGGGTAAAGTATAATTGGTTGAGAAGGATTAGGTGATTCACTAAAGCTACAAAGGTGTTGAATGTTTAGATAAAAAGGGCAATCAAGCCTCCAATTTGGAACACTAAGCTCAAGATACAAGCATTTAGACTAAGCAAGTGAGGGGAAGCACTGATGCTAGACACGCTTCGCTAATAGAAATATCGAGTTAGCAAAGCCTAGCTAAGCAAACTTAGAAGAGAAACAAATGATAGTGGAACCAATTGAAATAGAAAAAATTCGAGAAGAGCCAATCAATAGCCAATCATAAGACTCATTAACGCAATTTGTAAAACAAATAAAGGAGGTTTAATAATTGGGTTAAATTGTGAGATGAATAATTATTTATATGTATATATGCATCATGTAAATGCTTTGAAATATTAATGCATACTCATTTTGTTTTTTTATCATGAACATGATCACGATTAATGTGTGCAATTTGGAAAATTTGACATTCAACTATTTACGATGTCAATATTCATGCCTTGCATGAAAAACTATCTTGTCCAAATTAGGTCAATTGAATTACAAATAACACTTGATATATAACTTTCTATTCTCGTTCATGAACATTATGCATGATAAAGATTCCACATGTGTACTTTATTTCAATTTACCCACACACTGAAATGTACCAACAAATGTTTATGTAGAAATTATTGGGATTAGTCCTTTTAAAACTTTGATAATTGCTATGAAAATAGATGAAAAAAAATTAAAAAAACTTCAAAAACTTAAAATATAATTACGAAAATTATTCTCTGATTCACCTCTTCACCAATGAATAATCAAAATGATCATGAGATCTCTCCTAATCTAATTTTGATTATATTAAATCACAAATTATCTATTAACATTCAAACTATTTCATGTGAAAAATTGCAATAAATAAGAGACTATGAACATCAAGATAATTAGGCAAGGGATTGAGGGCAAATGGCGATTGTTAATTGGGGAGAAGAAATAAACTACTTTCTAAGGGTATATTTAGAAATGGGTTTTGTTAAATCACTTGATATTTAACGAACATAATTTTTAATATGTTGATAATATTAATAGTAAATTCTATCTGACTGTCTTCTCGAGTTAATTAATGTTGGGCAGTGTTAGTTTTAAAATGGGTTTGAATGTTAGATAAAATAAGTTGGATTTTGCATGTGTTATTTTTTTTTCTCAAATTTTTTAACTCTAATCAACTTCATTGTTAATGTAGTTTTATGTAGATCAAATAAGGTGTAATGATCCAATAAAAAGATGTCAAAATAATTTTTTATGCAATGATTATTTCTTAAGATAAATAATGACAAACAAAGAGGTTTCAAAGCATCATTTTGTCAACTTTTCACAAAAGTTGATAAACGCAAAAATTAGATGTGCATATTTTTCTTTACTTCACTTTATCATCTTGTATCTCTTGCTCTCGACTATTAAAGTCTAGCACCTGTGATCTTTGTGAACTTCTATGCTTAATGGTATTATTACATCTTTTCTTTTTCCTCCAACTAAACTTGATAAATCACCAATTTGTGGTATGATGATCACTTTGTATAAAAAGTGTTATACCCGGTAAAATATTATATGTTTAATCTTCAATAATTCAATTGTGGCTTGGATGATTTCAGATCGACAGTAGGATGAGCCAGGAGCTCAATTGGAGGCTGTTGGAATTTCTGAAATTTTCTGAGGATTTTTCGGAGCACCGAGGAAATTTTTAAGTAATTTTCCCTGTTTAATTGGATTTTTGGAAATTCGAAAATCTATTTAAATCGGTCCATTAGATTTTTAAACCGGAATTTGGTTTTTACCGTGCGTGAACCGGACCAGAGCGGTTTAGCGAAGGCGGGGGCGGTCCGCCGAGTGCGTTTGCGCGTGCGGTTGGATAAGCCGCGGATAAGCGGATCGGACGGACGAGAACAGCGGTGGAGATTAACCGGCTGATCGGGGTTAAGCGGCGTTATTAGAAGGTCAACCGGTGCTTAATGGGTTCTTAACGGGTTATTACCGGTTTAAGCGGGGTATTTAACCGAAACTGTTCGGCTGTTAGGGTTTCGAGCGGTGGCCGGAGACGAAGTGTTCGCGGCGAACGGCGATACTTTCCGGCAGCCTTTCAAGGGGCTTTTTGTACCTGGAGGTTCACGGGACCGAGAAGAATCGATTGGTACCGGTTTTGTTCGGCGAGGAGCAGCGGTTGGTCGCGTGCGAGCTTCACCGTCGCCGGAGAAGAAAGGTAGGAAATTCAAATTTAAATTAGTTATTTAGCAAATTAAAAATATGGATTACTTTGCAAATAGCTACCGGAGCATGCGGATTGTGGTTTTTGGAATTGATTATGCAAATATTGATTTTAGCATTTTAGGGTTTTCGGAAAATTATACCCGCCGAATTCGGAAATTTTACCGAGCATGTGTTGATTCGATTATGTGCTTAATCATGTTAAGATGGTATCAAATGCTGAAATTTGTTTAATTTCATAGATTGTTAAAATGGGGATCGGATGAAACTTCGGCGGAAATTTTGATTGAACCTTAGAAATTAGTGGCATTATTGAAACATTAGGATAGTACGAACATCTGATTTTGTTTCTCCTTGATCTCGGTCGCCGGAAATCGACGGGGGAAACGGAATTTTCCCGGAGGAATCGTCGGCTTGGGTTTCGCGGGCGCCGGGCGGAGGAAGGAGATGGATTAGATTAATTACGGTTTAGTTAATTAAGTAATTGTAATTATTCAATATTTATTAATAATTAAATGCTAAACGTCGGCTGGAAATTTGGATTAAATATTCGGCCGGTGGGTTCTCGATTCAGCGCGAAGACCCGAACCGGTGGCGAGATCCGGTTCAGGAGATTCGGCGCGGACGAACGGCGCGGCGCAGAGGAAAATTTAATTTCGGAAATTAATCCGAATTTTCGGAAAAATGATATATGTGGAATTTAAATTTTAATTCGGAAATTAATCCGAATTTTCGGAAAAAGGATGTATGTGGAATTTAAATTTTATTCGGAAATTTATTCCGAATTTCGGAAAATGGATAAAGGGCGGAAATTGATTTTGGAATTTAAAAATTTCCTGAAGTGAGAAAAAGGTGATTTTTGGAAATCACATAGCCAAGTTGAAATTGACTGTTGGAAATTATCCATAAATTCAGTGCAGCTGGATTAGTTGGAAGGAAGTGTGACACTTGGGTAAGTGCTACGAGAATAGTCAGAATTTTGGTACAGTTTGTGTTGCTTGGATGGCAATGGCATGGTTTGAGTCAGTTTACTCAGTGTTGGCATATTTCACGGATTGGCATATTGGACCGGACTACTATAGACCCTATATGATGTTTTAGGGTAGTTGTGGTAGGTAACTGTGCGGTTCAGACTTAGCTTCCACAGTATACATGTGACTGGTAGGCGCCATGCGTGTTTCGAGATGGGCGTATCCCACTGGCATGCTACCTGGAACCCCAGGCTAGGTTGTGATGCGTGTTTCGAGATGGGCAATCCCACTGGCATGCTTTGCCTATGCGCCATGCGTGTTTCGAGATGGGCAATCCCACTGGCATGCTACATAGACGCTGCGGTGTCGGGAGCTAGGCGTTATGATGCGTGTTTCGAGATGGGCATATCCCACTGGCATGCTTTGCCTAAGCGCCATGCATGTTTCGAGATGGGCGATCCCACTGGCATGCTACTTAGAAGCCCAGAGGAGAGCTACTCTGGTGTGACTGGGGTGACTGTGGTTGGTCGGAGTCTGGAACTGAGAGTGCCTTTCCACCATACATTGTTATGCTGTATTCCTATACTCTTGCTATTATCCTTCTCTTGCATGTGAGTTTTACTAGCTGTCTTTCCTACTGGGCGTAGCTCATTCCTTTATTATCTATATTTTTCCAGCGGCTCGACAGACTTGACGCCACCCAGATTAGGTGGGATCGTGGTCAGCAGGCTAGTGGAGGATATCTGATCTGTGATTTCTGAGACATTTTGGTTAGTGTGATTGATGCTATTGGATGTATTCAGTGAGACTATTATTCTTATGTCAAGTATTGTGTGAGGATGAATCTGACTTATGTATCTAGTTGGATGATGTTGCACTTGTTGGACTTGGATCTTATTCTTTTGATGTAGTTTCCATTCACTGTCTTACTTATTGTTTTGGTGCTATGGTGTGTGGAGTGTCATATTTATATATTTATTCTGTGGATGTTATATATCTTTTTTTTGATGGTGAGGTCATTACATGACTATGGAACTTACCATGGGGGTTCAGACTTCTATTAGATCGGTTCTCCTATCGGTATGGGATAGGAGTATTGGGTCTAGTAGGAGTAACATTGCGCGAGTCCATCTGTTAATTCAGGAGTCATGAATCCTGATTTGACGGTGTACCCGGGAGATGGGATCCACATTGTTAAGGAAAGTAGGTGTGTAATGATGTGTTATATCTTATGTTTTTCGTAGGCTACTCAGATTGGTATGGGACGATCTGAGCTGTCTATATGTAAAGAAAAAAAAATGTATGAAAAAAAAATCAGCCTAGAAAAAATGGGGTGTAACAAAAAGCTTGGTTTTCCATAAATGATAACGATATATCATATCATTATTTTTCTTTACTTAACTTAGATAAATGATTATTCATTTGATCTTTGTGAACTTCTATGCTTGATGGTATTATTACATCTCTTCTTTTTTCTCCAACTAAACTCGAGAGTATAATGTTCTATTATAGTTAAATCACCAATTTGTGATAAGATAATAACTTTGAATAAAAAATAACTTGGTGTTAAATAAAAATATCATCACAAAACAACTAATAAAATTAAAAAAATGATTTTATAAATATATAAAAATTAAATAAAAATACATAATAACTAAAACATAAAAATACTATTTGATTATGATACTCTACAACAACTATTACTTTGTCTTTATAAATACATCTGAAGAGATGATATTAACTTGAAAGTTAAGAGAAGAAACAAATCAAACGAATTTCTTATAAATAGATTGTAAAATGTTACAAATCAAATTATGATTTTATTCTACATAATTTTATGCATATGATAAAAGCAAGAAATATAAGAAAAAATTAAATAAAAGAAGATTAGTTATAATAAATTATTCAATTATAAAATTATAAAAGACTACGAAAAATAAAAATTTAATACATAATTTAAAAATATATAATCATATGCAAAATATATTGTTGAAGTCTTATCTATGACATAAAATGTAAAAATTATCAAGTACAAGAGAAAAAAAGTAAATACATAACTAAAAATTATAAAATATGATTAACAAAATTTTAAGTATATAATAAAGATAATAAATCAAGAAGAACAATATTATAATTCTAGGAAAGGAATCAAGAGAATATGCAAGCAACATTTAAAAAGTGCATTTTGAGAAGAATATGCAAGTGATTTAAATAAATCATGCCGGTCTTTTCTTAAGAACAGCACCTAATGAACTGAAACATTCATATGAATGTTAAGTGTTTAATGTTTTCAGACATTTGCTATGACAAGCAGACTTTACTAAAGCATCTTCTCATCTTTTCTTATCATTTCTTTCTTTTCCTTCACATGAACTTAATAAAGCATTTCCAATACAACACTCAAACCAACAAAAATAACCATTACTGTATCATCTATTCAACTATTACATGCCCTACTCGATCAACATATGTAAATGATTTGGCTAGCAAGTGACTTTTTTTCTTTTCAAAGCTTGTGTTTTGATATTAATCAGGCTGCAAGCTCTCTTAATTTGAAAAGCTGAGGTAGAAGTTGGTAGAAAGATGACTGCCCAACTCACTTCAGTTCAGTTCACTTCCAATGGAAGTCTCTCATGGAATACCCTCCCCCTGGCCAAAGCTGCCTGCAAGTGCAAGATCAAAAATCATCACCTCGAAGCTTTAATTTATTTATTAAGGGTATGAACAGCTTGTTCAGATGAACTAAATTAGGGATTTTTTGTACCTGTTTTTGCCAATTAGTAAAGTATGTTATTATTCCAAGAAGAATGGATTGAATCGTAGCACCAGATAAAATGCCAATCCACAAGCCCTTGCCTCCGACGTGAAGGAGGAAACCCAACACGACGGCAATTGGGATTCCGGCGAGGTAGAACGCCCCCAGGTTAACATAAGCACCTAAGTGCTGCCACCCGCAACCTCGAGCTATTCCTGCAGACCCATCAACCGATTAAAACTTGGTTAGCAGCTAAGTTTCTTTGCCAATGTTGCTATTCTAGTATGAAGAGAATGAATACCAGACATCACTCCTTGGCAACCATCCATGATGACTGAGATACAAATCAGAGGAACCATCTCATTCACATAGTCGACAACCTCCTTCTCGTTGCTATAAGCATAACCAATGGCTCGACGGAGGGTAAAAATCGTCACACTCACAGTTAGAGCCTCCATAATTGTAACAGACATTGCAACGCGAACTGCCAAATGAGCTCCTTCCGAGTTACCAGCTCCTAGCTCGTTTGCAACACGCGTGCTGTATCAAACGAAGGACGTAGTTAGCGAAGGTGTACCAAACACAGTTTAGTCCCAACATAGAAGGTGAACTGGGAAGAATCAAACCTTACTGCAGCACCAAGGCCATAAGGCACAGTATAGAGCATTGCAATACTGGTGAGACTGCAAAGAAAGAAATTGAAGTGTGTAAGCGAAGTAGTCACTTAAATCCTTTTACCATAAATGCATCTTTCAACAATACATACCATATAGAAAGAACAGAAGTTTCAAGCGTTGGATTTGGTAGGAGACCAGAGAGTAAGACAAGGAGCTCAAAGGACCACCATTCAAGGCTGTATTATTACAAAACTTCAGTTAATAGCTAATAGTTGCAAAGTAGAATGTCAATAGCTTTTAAAGCAGCGTTGCACTGAGGAAGAAAAGCTAGTGATCCAAATTACCAAATCATTACTGCCGAGGGAATGGCTAATCTCAGGAACTCGTTGATGCCATGGAATGCTTCCATGGAGAGTGGCACGCGAGTTGCATTGCATGAATCAGAGTACTTTATGTACAGTACAAGAATAAGCACATTGACCCAATAAGTAATGCTTATCGAAAGCGCAGCACCGATGTTGCCCAGTCCTGTCTTGAACACCATGGTCCAGCACAGAGGAATGTGGAGGCAAAGGGTTACAACCGAGCTCAGAAGCATTGGAAGAATTAAGCTCTGCGATTGAAGGAACTTCATAAGAGGCTGTGTAGTTGCGAAGGCAAACAGCGCCGGGATCATCCACACTGCATATCTGCCAGCTTCCTGGGATATAAGTGGGTCTTGGCCTATGAGTGAGAGGAGTTTCCCCATGAAGACCCAAATAAGAGAAATTGGGAGGCAGACAAGAAGGAGTGAGAGGATGGCTCTGTGTTTGTGAACTCCCAATTTTTTGTACTGTTTTGCTCCGTAAGCTTGGCCACAAAGGGTGTCCAACCCACAAGCCATCCCTAACTGTCAATTATTTAGCATGAATTTAGGAAGAAAAAGTAAACAGGAGTGACAAGCTTGCTGAGAAAGGTTATTAAAACAATAGATCTACAAATCTTAGTCATGAATTATGAAAATACTAATGGTAGATGTTTATCACCTACTTAGATTCGCCTGTAATCAAATAAAAAACATAAATGTCCACCCTATCTAGAATAAATCACAAGAATTTTGAGAATATTAAGAATTGTAAATAATCTAGCTACCCAGCATCAATGATGTCCAGAAAATTACACCAATGGATGATATTGAATGAGTTTTTGATCCACAAGATAGCATCCAAACATCCATCTTAAAGTTTCATTTAATTAGTAAATGCATGTTAACAAACAATTTTTTGATTTAGGCTATAAAATTAGAAAATATTTAATGATACACATTAACTCAAAAGAAAATATTAAATTTGATAAATCAAGGTATAATAAGGTTTGAAATTTTTGAAAAAGGTGAAATTTTGTTAAAAAATAGGAATGGATTAATTCATATTAAATCCCTAACCAAAATAGACCTTTGGTACCCTTAATTGACATGCAATGTGATTGAAGATGATTTTTCTTCATTTGTTTTCTTTTTCTTTCTCATAAATATAACGATCTTGTAAGTGACAATCACATTTCCCAAAAATATCTATCTTAATAATTTCTCTTCTACCCATCTCTCTTTCTCTCTCATCTTTTCTCATGCTCTCCTCAACATGATTTTCCTCGTATCCTTCTCTTCTCCGTCTTAACCATGTCCTACCCATTATAGCACAATAAAAGATCTCTCACTCGATTGCCTCTCTCCCCTCTCCAACCTATCCTACTCGTGGTGACATAATAATCAACTTCTCTTTGCTTTTGTGTACCCACAAGGATAGCCAAGTGGAGGACCTCAAAAATAGGGATTTAGGTTAGTGAAACTAGATCTCTTGAAACAAAAGTAGAATATAAAACAAGATACAAGGCTAAGAAACTTCACATCGAATTCATGATTTACTTAGCACTTGAGAAAGTGGAAAATCATATCTCAATAGCTCTATCTCAAATTCCTCAAAGTGGAGTGTCCTACCATGAGTCGAGTGTCACTTAGCCAAACTTGTTCTTCTATCTTCATAGGAAGAAGTTGACAACCCTACTCTTCTAATTATGTCATGAAGCTGTTCTGCATCACTTGAATACCATTGGCAACAATTTCTTCAAAACATGTCGACCAAGATGTCCCTCTTAGCTCAACCTATCACGCCTATATCTTGGATAGGTTACAGTAGTCTCTATTTTTTATAATCCTTTTTATAAATAATAGTAAAAAAAGCTATCCCTAATATCCACATTTAAAATATAATACAATAAAAAATGATATAACCACCATTTTGTGGTAGATAAGGATCAACCCTCTCCTAAGGTTTCTTATCATTGGATTCTCTCATAAAAAAAAATATTATCAAAAAAAAAAAAGTGCTCATCAACAACTTCAAAGTGATTTAGATGGCTCCTTTAGTTCTTTTTATTAGATAACTTACCAAAATTTCATAGCAAGATTAGTGGAGATCAATACATATTCAAAGTTCTTTTTTTACTATCATAATCAATCATCTAAGACCTAAAAATGGGAAATAGGAAAACCTTTATGGCCTCTATTCAATTTCATGGAGAACATTTTCCTCCTTTATTTGCAACATGCAATTTGCTCATTTTTTAAATCATTAATGGCGAAGCTTGTCCCTCCTTTGGTGGCTCTCTTTTCCGTAGGTTTTCCACTTTTTCCCCTGAATCCAAATCAGCAAACAGGAAGAAAGAAACCCTTACTCTTTAATCCAAATTAATTTATTCATCTACCACATATAAAAAATGTTACCATAAACAATCCCTGATTAGTCAACAAAAAGTCACTAATAATTATGAAACAGGGGGGAATCTGCTTATCCCAGCAGAATAATTATTAGTGGGATTAAGAAAAAATCAGGTATAAAAGCCTGATTTCCATATTGGATTCGATAATTACATCCGTTTAGCTCCATGTCGTTTAATCCACAAGCAGCCATTATTGACCGCCTAATAATCCTAAACGACAAAAAGACGTGACTCACAGGAACAATGGCCTCCTCGAAAACAAGAGCATGGAAGCGGGGATTAACAAGAATCGCGAATAGGGAAATCGACGGTCAGGGGGCTGAACTTACGAGGAGACTAAATCCGGTGACGCCGCACAGGGAGGTGGCAATGGCGGAGCTGGAGAGGGCGAGCTCGCCGAGGTGGCCGACCATCATCGACGAAGTGACCTGTACCAGGTACTGCGTTAGCGTCACCCCCACCATCGGCCCCGCCAGGTAGCCTAGCCTCCGCGCCTCCCCCATCAACTCATCGCAGTATCCTCTCGCCGCCCTCTCCTCCTTCCACTCCAAAAGCCCTTCCTCCATTCTCTCTCCCTCTCCCTTCCCTTGTTCAATATGAAGGCGTGGCTTTTCGATTCACAATTATATAACGAGAAGGTACAGTTTTTGGCCAGACATGGGGAAGGGTAGGGATGTAAATTTCTCTAACGTGACTGAAAACGACGCCGGTTTCCCCGAGGACCATGCCACGTGGAAATATTATTAAATTATTGATAAACTCAATTATTCACATTATTTTTTAATCAAGTTTGAATCTTTACAACGTGACTCTCTTGTGAAACTTTTTGTTCTATCTACTGACAATGATGCATTAAAAATTGAAATACAGCTTTAATATATATATTATTTTTTTGTCAAAAAACTAAAAATATGAAATTTTTATAAAAGTATTTCCAAAATTAAAATGTAAAAAATTTAAGTGAATTAAATATATTAAAAGGCGAATAATAAAATAGAAATTTAGTTTTCTTAAAATTTAGTATTACCACATCAAGGAGAGAGAGAAAAAAAGATAAAAGCCGACCATTAGAAAAAGATAATTGAAAAAACAAGGAATAATAGACAAACAAACTAAGGAAAGAAGGAATTGAAGTTGTAAATGACTTCGCAAGTAACAAGGAATTGAACTCATTTTAAGGTAATCATTACATCAGAATCAAAGTAGATATTCTCTTATAGTTTATATACATATAATTGATGTATTGTTGTTTGCAATTTAGAGATTAAGGAATCGAAAGATTGAAAAAATCAATCAAGTGATGATTTTATACTTGTTTATATGTTGTATATGTTCAAAGGTTGTTAAAATGGATTTACATTATTTATATGCTTGTTGTATTATTGGTAATGACATAATTGCAGAATAGATCTATGTAAATTAAGTTATTATATGTTGATATTTATTTGGATGTAAATCGTTGATATTGGTTGATAATGTTATAGCTTGCTTTGCATGCTCATAATTGGAATGCTCGTGTAGATAATTTGGGATTAAATGAAAATTATTTTGTTATTTAATATGAGATTCATTATTAATGAATTAAAATAAAAAAAATTGAATAAAGGATATTACTTAGGCTTGGAATACTCTATTATTTAACAAATAATAAATAAAAATTTAAATTCTATAAAAAGTAAATAATTAGTGTTACTTAGGTTAAAAAGATCTTTCAAAAGTACATCATAATATCTACTAAAATATCATAATATTTTATTCAAGTTTGATAAAACTCATGAGATTATATTTTATAATATGATAAAATGAATTGATAAATAAAAATAATAAATAAGGCAAAAAGATGATGTGCATTATTTTTGGGATAAATAGTGAAAACATTTCATTGTTATACTTGTGTATATATTAGTTTATTTTATTTTTCATATTATGATGTGTTGGTTGATTCAACATATGATATAATCTAACGATATAATATTTTGCATATATATTATATTATTTTTTCCTAATAAGTTAGTGTAAGTTGGTATAGCCAACCATAATGCACTTCACAGAACTCTAATAAATAATCATGAGAGATGATGGCATGGTCATCAAATTCATCATTTATTATTTTTCTAATATAATGTATTAAGTTTTTTATTATGAGATTAAACTATTATATTAACTAATCTACTTGAATAAATGTGGTTAATTTATTATATTTTGTCATGAGAATAAGTTATGTTTTTAATTAAATTTGGTATTAAATATGATTTATTTCGACTACAAAATAAAAAAAGGGTTTTATTTTTTTAATAAGAAAAATATATTTTTTTAAAAGTATGGTTTTTTAATAACATGACTTTCTATTCTAAAACAAAAAAAGTGTTTAAAATAAAAGAAAAATATTCAATTGATGGTTTTCAATTTCTTGCTTAAAATTATAAGCCAAGAAATCAAGGATGTAATAATACAATTTTAGCTTTTGTGTGTATATCATGGTTTTGAGATTATGTGTTACTCTTATTTAGTTATTTTATTTAAGAAAATATATAAGTTTGAGATGTTTTATTATCACCCTTTTTTATTTTGGTTGTGCTCTTGAGATGTTGCCACTTGTATTTTTATTTAGTAATTTGATATTTTAGGTAATTTATCGAGTTTTAATTAGATTGAGTAGGGTAAGGTGTGACAACCTAGATGATGACTAAAAGGATTGTCACTACTATCACCATCATGATCATCGATCCTACTCATTGAGTGATAAACTGGTGGATTAAGTGCCCTTTAACTACAATTCTCCCATTATCACTATCTTTGGTAAAACACTCATGATCATCTTTTAGAGTTTGAGATGACTCTCAAACTTTTATGCCTTTTTGAAAGGCCTTTTGCCTCAATGTTGGTGACTACCATCAACAAAATGTTGGCATATTATGTTGCATATGTTACACTTAGCAAGGGTCATTTGTCTTGGGCCAATCAATAAGAGTATGTCATACCAACTTCTTTAATGGTTAAATTGTTAGAGCTCAACCAAAAGTACATCAACACTAATGGTAATGTTTTATTAATGTACCAATTCCATTGTCAAATAGGACTAAAAAATGCTTCTCTTCATTATGATCTCATTGGACCATCATAGCTTTTAGAGTCAATTCTTAGGTATGTCATACAAGGTTAACTTGGATGCATCAAAGTATTCATTTTCAAATGATTAAAGTTGGAGGTGTTGACTACCATGAAGGAACATAAAAGTTATTATAAACATGTGAAGATGTTACACCCTTGTGTTTGATAAGTCAAGCATAAATGTTTATATTTTATTTAGGCTTGATTTTAAGTAAAATTATTAATATTTAATTAAATCAAGCCATGTATTTCATATGTCTAAAATAGTGGTCTCTAAGGACCTTGAAGCCATGACATACTTCAAGGAAATTTGAGACATGTACTAGAATTTTCATATTTGAGTTTTTATTAATTTTTCTTGAAATTGAGATGTCTAATTTTTTAGATTATGAGGCACACTAGTAGTATTAATATTTAAAAATATTATAAAATTAATAATTATTGAATTTTGATTTTTGGGCCAAGCTTTATTGACAAAAAGTATAGACATTGGTATTTGATTTTTTAAAATTATTTAGGAATTATTTTCATAAATTTCTTTTCATAGTCATTTAGAACACTTATAATACTATGATAATATAAAATTATTTTGGTATACTTATATTTAAAATTTTATCACAAAAATTCTTCCAATCAACCTTAAAACAGCTAGTCTCAGGAAAATTAACTGTAGCACTGGGCGGGCTGACCCGTCACGCAATTAGCCCGTCTAAGTTTTCTAGAAATTTAGAAAAAAAAATTGGTTGACCCAAAAAGGGCGAGCCAAGACCGCCCAAAGCCTGCCGAGAGGAGCCCGACGAGGTCAAACTACAGCTGTGGTCAACGGTCAAATGAATAGTGCTTGGCTAAGCCAAGCCCGCCCAAAGCCCACAGAGAGGAGCTCGGCTAAGTCAAACTACAGCGACTGTCGACGGTCAACGGTCAATGAACGGTACATGGTCAAGTCAACCCGACCAGGTGATGAAATCCCGGTCAAGGAAGGGGGGAGCCAACCCCACAGAGGCTCGAGAATTAAACAGCGCAAATTCCTTATAAAGCGGTGCGCCGACTTTAGTTCTACAGTGTGGGACTAAAAATCCCACCTTATAACTTCGGCAGGATCCAAAGGTGCAGATCAAGCCCGCGCAGATCCAACGCGCGAGATTGAAATCGAACGGCTGTTTCGCGAGTTTAATCGGCGCTGTTCGTTCAGCGCGCGGATCCAACGCTCCAGATCAAAATCGAACGGCTGTTTGGCGAGTTTAATCGGCATCGTTCGTTCAGCGTGCGGATCCAATGCTCCAGATCAAAATCGAACGGCTGTTTCGTAAATTTGATCAGCGCCGTTCGATTTTGGGCCCGGATTGGACCGTGGCTGCTTTCCGTCCGTAGCCCAAACGGCTAGTTGTTTTTAAGGAGCCATTGAAGTTTTTTTTAGCTCAATTTTAAGCTCTATAAATAGGGAAGAATTAAGATTTTTTTTTTACCTTTGCTAAATTCTTTCAAAGATTTCAGATCTCAAATTCGAGCAATCACAAGCAAAAATGGTGCCTCCAAGCTCAAAAGGAAAACTGCAATAAGGCGCTTGAAATTAGAGGTTCATGATTCAATTTTTCTCATTTCTATCCTTTTAATTTTTCAATTGTGTGTGCCTCCCTTTTCTCCTATTTCTCCTAAGTTCTTTTTTCCAATCGTTGTATTTTTCGTTTTGGGGTAAGGGCATCTCGGCAGTAGTGCTAAAGCCCCAGGTTTGAGTTGAGCCTGGAGAAAAACTCAAGTAGGTTTGGGATTAGTCGTAGTAAAAATCCCAAGTAGGTTTGAGGTGAATCGTACGAAAAACCTCACTTGTAATTGGTGCATTTAGTGGATTTTTCCCAACACTGGTTGGGGGTGGACGTAGACTCGGTTTTGAGTCGAACTACCTAAAAAATTTTGTGTTCAAATTTATTTATTCGTGCTTAAAACTTTTAAGTTTTAATTTCGAAAGTTATAAAATTTTTAAATACACAATTCACCCCCCACCCCCCCCCCCCCCCCCTTGTGGGATTTCCTTAGCACGAAACACTTCAGAAGACTTAGCCCACTTCTTCTGAGTGGTGCTATGATGTCTTATTCTTTTATTAGTTTTAAACATTATTTTTTTAGTAAATAAAAAACAAAATATTCATAATATTCTTATACTTTTTATATATTTTTTATTTATTTGTAGCTAGTAGTTTACTTACTAAGTATATAATACTCTTCACTTACATTATATATCATAATGTAGATATTCACAAAATTGGGAGTTCTTAGAAGGCAACTTAAGACATTGATTATGAGAGTATATTTTACTTGTGAGATTTCTAAGAAATATTTTGTATATGAGAATTATATTATACATTTTTAATAAATGATGTGCGTTTATTTTATTTCAGTCTTTACATTATTTGGCAACTTTGAGATTATATGTGTTACTTTCACTTGATTGCTCCATCTAAGATGATGTATAAATTATCACCCTTGCTCCATTCTGATTCATGTCATATAGAGTTATTGTTTGATTTATTTAAATATAGTAATTTATTTTTATTTAAATTATGTTAAGTGAGGTCATGTCACTTAAGGTCTCAGATAGATTTATTTAGAATTAGTAATGTAAGTAGAAAGATTTATTGAAATAAAAAATGTATTCACATGTACATTAACACGATACCATAATTTCATGGCATAAAAATGTTAATATTTTGAATGATGTTATAAATATTCAATTCATATATGTATATATAAATACCTTATTATTAGGATAAAAATACCAAAATAAAATATTGAAAAAAATGAAAAAAAAAGAATGGACTAAATATGAAAATAAGCTATATAGTATCTCTTTTTTTAACATGTTATTGGTTTAAAAGAAAAAATAAGAAAATAAAATATACTTTTTCAAATGCACTATTCTATAGTGAATGAATGGAAAAGAATTAAGACTATGACATAGATTACATAGCGTAATGTGATATTAGTAAAATATCGAGTCTAGAGTTAACTTTAAAAACCTCTTACTCAATGGTAATGATAATATACCAGGCTACAAGTTAGTATCAAATATCTCTTAATAGTAATAGTAATATACAAAGTCATGAGTTGACATCAAAGTCTAATATATATTATGAAGGGTCTTAATATATGAAAGTACAACATGATATGATATGCCTACAAGATAAAATTTATGTGATAATAATATGTCAAATAAAAATAAAAATATTGAGACACTAGTAATGAAAGAAAATAGGCCTTTAATAAAGAAAAAGATAAGAATGTTAAAATACAAAAAAAGAGAAATAAAAAAGTAAGTAATAATAAAGATAATAATTAAGTAATTATATGTATATATACATGCATATTAATATATAAACATATATATATATATATATATTACTCATGTTAGATATAACTCATGAGATTATATTTTACAATATGATAAATGACTGGATAAATAAACATAATAAATTAGGCAAAAAGATGATATGCATTATTTTTGGGATAAATAGTGAAAGCATTTCATTGTTATACTTGTATATATAATTAGTTTATTATGTTGTACATATTATGATGTTGGTTAATTCAACAAATGATATAATATTTTATATATATATTATATTATTTTTACCTAATAAGCTAATGTAATTTGGTATAGCCAAACATAATACACTTCATAAGACTCCAATAAATAATCATGAGAGATGATGGCATGGTCATCTAATTCATTATTTATTATTTTTTTTAGTGTAATGAAAGTTTTTTATTATGAGATTAAACTATTGTATTAACTAATCTACTTGAATATATGTGGTTAATTTATTATATTTTGTCATGAGAACAAGTAATGCTTTTAATTAAATTTGGTATTAAATATGATTTATTTTGATTACAAAATAAAAAAAGGTTTTACTTTTTTAAAATAAGGAAAATATGTTTTTCAAAAGTATGGTTTTTTTAATACCATGACTTTTTATTCTAAAACAAAAAAGGGTCTAAAAGAAAAGAAAAAATATTCAATTAATGGTTTTCAATTTCTTGCTTAAAATTATAGCCAAGAAATCAAGGATGTCACAATACTATTTTAGCTTTTGTGTGTATATGGTAGTTTTGAGATTATATGCGTTACTCTTATTTGATTATTCTATTTAAGATAATGTATGAATTTGAGATGTTTTATTATCACCCTTTATAATTTTGGTTGTGACCTTAAGATGTTGCCACTTGTATTTTTATCTATTAATTTGATATTTTAGGTAATTTATCGAGTTTTAATTAGATTGAGTGTGGTAGGGTGAAACGACCTAGATGATGACTAAAAGGATTGTCATTGCTATCAACATAACAATCATCGATCCTACTCATTGAGTGATAAACTATAAGTGGATTAAATGCCATTTAACTACATTTCTCTCATTGTCACTAACTTTGGTGAAACACTCATGATCATCTTTTGGAGTTTGAGGAGATCTTCGAACATTTATGCCTTATTAGAATGCCTTTTGCCTCAATGTTGGTGACTACTATCAATTAAATGTTGGCATATTATGTTGCATATGTTACACTTAGTAAGGGTCTTTTGTCTTGAACTAATCAATAAGAATATGTCATACCAACTTCTTTAATGGTTTAATTATTAGAGCTCAACCAAAAGTACATCAACACTAATGACATTACTTTATCAATGTACCCATTCCATTATCGAATAGGACTAACAAATGCTTCTCTTCATTATGATCTCATTGGACCATCTTAATTTTTAGAGTCAATTCTTAGGTATGTCTCACAAGGTCAACTTGGATGCATCAAAGTGCTCATTTTCAAATAATTAAAGTTGGAGGTGTTGACCACCATGAAGGAACCTAAAAGTTGTTATAAACATGTGGAGACTTAGCCCACTTCTTCTTAGTGGTGTTATGATGTCTTGTTCTTTTATTGGTTTTAAAAATCATTTTTTTGAGTAAATAGAAAACAAAATATTCATAATATTTTAATATGTTTATATTGTCTTATCTACTTGTAGCTAGTAGTTTACTTACTAAGTACATAATACTCATCACTTACATTATATATCATGATGCAGATATTTACAAAATTGGGAGTCCTTAGAAGACAACTTACGACATTGAGCATGAGAGTATAATTTACTTGTAAGATTTCAAAGAAATATTTTATTCATGAGAGCTATATTATACATTTTTTATAATTGTACATATATTCTATTTCAGTCTTTACATTATTTGGCAACTTTGAGACTATATGTGTTGCTTTCACTTGATTGTTCTATCTAAAATGAGGTACAAACTATCACCTTGCTCCATTTTGGTTCATGTCATCTAGAATTATTACTTGATCTATTTAAACATAGTAATTTATTTTTATTTAAATTATGTCAAGTGAGGTCAGGTCACTTGAGGTTTCAAATAGATTTATTTAGAATTAGTAATGTAAGTAGAAAGATTTATTAAAATAAAAAGAATTATTAACATATGCACTAGCATGCCACCATAATTTCATAGCAAAATAAAATATGGGAAAAAAATAATGGACTAAATATGAAAATAAGTTATATAAGTTTTTGGTATTTCTTTTTTTAACATGTTATTGGTGTAAAAGAAAAAATAAGAAAATAAAATATATTTTTTTTCAAATGCACTATTTTATAGTGAATGAATGGAAAAGAATTAAGATTGTGGCATGGGTTATATAGCATAATGAGATATTAGTACAATATCGAGCTTTGAGTTACTTTAGAAATCTTTTACTCAATGGTAATGATAATATACTAGGCTACTAGTTAGCATCAAATACCTCTTAATAGTACTAGTAATATACTAAGCCATGAGTTGACATTAAAGTCTAATGCATTATGAAGGATCTTAATAAGTGAGAGTACAACATGATATGATATGCCTACGAGATGAAGTTTATATGATAATGATATGTTAAATAAAAATAAAAATATTAAGATAATAATAATGAAAGAAAATAGATCTTTAATAAAGAAAAAGATGAGAATGTGAAGATACAAAAAAATAAATAAATAAATAAATAAGCAAGTAATAATAGAGATAATAATTATGTAATTATACGTGAATAAATATATATATATATAGTCATATATTGTAAAGATCATGTATGAAAAGCATAGAATTATATTATTGATGTTATTATGATGCTTTTTTAGTTTATTCTATATTCATTTATTGTTATTATTCTCTCTAATTACAATTTATTTTTTAGACTTATTTGATGGACCTTCTATTTATTATTTACTCTACCTATATTAGATGGCATGTAACCAACACATATAGAAGAATAAATCAAGATAGTAATAGGAATGAGTAAGTATTCACAATGACCTAATAAGCGAGGAATAATTATTTAACATTAGGAATATTTGGAAGAGTTGCTAATATAGTTGTATAAGTTAAACGGTAGTTGATATTCCTATTTTTCAACAAATACTTCAATTAATATAGAAATTAGTAGATAATACAAGTAAAATGGCACAAACATTTCACTTATCAATTCATGCTCATTTATATTACAAGATATTCAAAATTCTCAATTTTCACTAAATTCTCTTTTTACATAATTTTTTATTCCTACATAAATTTCTTTGTTTAAAGTACTTACAAACAAAGTTTTATCATTTATTAAGTTCTATTATAAAGCATTATTCACAATCCTTCTTTGTGTACCATTCATTTGCCTTAACATATGATGTGTTTATCTCAATTTATATTGTACACCAATGAAACAAACATGCCCTCCTACTCTAATGTCTTTTTCTTAAATCTAAATATATATTACATTGCCCTCGATGTACCATACGCCATTCACAAAATATCATATGTGAGCCTAAAAAGACTATTCAAAGCTTACCTTTATTAAGCTAAAAATATGACCTATTAAATATTAACATACGATTCACTTTTCATAGGCAATCATAGTTCTAATGGTTTCTCACAAATCATGGGTTGAATGTATGGTATGCCCAAAAATAACGTACCATCCTTTTTCTCAAAATGGCTAGTCATTAACACTTAGCATACCATTTGTGGCTTTAAATTTATGATCCTTTTAAGCCTAACATATGGTATGTTTGATTCTCATATATATTACACATGACAGAGACTAAAAGCTACAACTTAGCAAATTTAACTAAAATTCTATCCATTCTCACTCCAACTCTCAATCAACTTAGAATATGAAAATCTCAACTAAATCATATCTTTAATAAAATCTCTATTTAGAATTGGATCATGTTTTCTTGGGCTCTTTTTCTCTAAGAAAATAAAGTTCCTCCTATAGTTCTCTTATCGATATTTGCTTAGAGTAACTCTCTTAATAACTTCTAACTGCTCTCTTACTTCTTCCTTCCTAATCTCTTTCTCTTCTTTAAACATTTAATGAACCCTCAACATTAATATATATATATATATATATATATATATATATATATATATATATATATATATATATATATATATATATATATATATATTTACCTTTTATTAAATATCAAATTTTAATAATTCAAATGTAAATTTTATCTCTTAGAAAAATTGAGATTTTCTAAATAATCTCTAAAAATTATAAATTATACATCAACAAATTTCTCTTGTAGAGCTCTTCTCAAGGGTATGCTCAAATGAATGCATAAGTAAATACCTATTAAGCATGTGATAGTGACTCAGTTTTTCTTTGATATTAACAATTAAATGTAGAATGATGTACTACATGAGAATCTAAGGGATTATTAAGAGGACATAATAAGTGACTCAAGTGATTATTTATTTTTATTTTGAATTAGAACAATGTAGTAGAGTTGTCTTGATATTGTAATGATATTTTTGAGATGCTAGGGACATGATTCATATTCTAATATTTTTATTTTATTTATGATGTATTGATTATTATATGAACTTGGTTTTGAAAGGATTATGATAGTTTTTATTTGATTTTAATACTTGATCATGTGATTAACAAAAAAATTTTGAAAAAGTTGGTGACGTGAAGATGAACGTCATAAGAGTGGCATTAAAGTTGACCATTTACTAGTTTAATGTGGTTTGAGAATAAATCAAGTGAAAGCTAATAAGTTTGTGACACGTGAGACCAAAGAGGGTAAAAAGTGAATGCTGGGTGAGGTTCCAAGTGAGAAATCACTGAACAATAAATAAATCCTTACAAACTTTTAGGTAGAGTATAGAGACGAATTATCTTATATTAACTATTAAGAGGATAATTTTAATAGACTTTATTATCTTAAGACACAGAGATATTTTTTGAGAGTAAGAGCCACTTAGGTCAAGATAAAATAACCCAATGAAATAATAATCAATATAATGAAACTAAGATGTCACAAAAAAACGAAAACACTTAACTAGAGAAATGATAATAAAATGATAAGGTTCATGTTCATGGAAGAATAGTGAATGAAGGTGATGATGAAGCAATTATTGGTTATGTAAGCCACATTGGATGTTGAAATAGTTAATGAGAAAATAATTTTGGGATTACAAATAGTAATATTTTGTTCAAAAGAGTGCAAGGAAGTAATGGAGACCAACAATATAATTAATTCAAAAAGTGGGATTTTATTTTTTGTTTTGTACTTAGGAACTAGCTTTTCTTATTTTCTTACTATCTTTTTTTTAATTTTTGTGCTTTTTTTAAATACCTTTTTCATAATTTTTTTAATTTTTTGAATAGTTTTCCCTTTTTTAAACACTTTTTTCTTAACTCTTATGCATAATTCAAAAGAATAATTCAAGGGAAGAAAATTTAAGAAAGAAATCGTGACAAAAAAAATAATGGAACGACATGACAAATAAAATTCTAAAATGAGAGAAAAATAGAGACAAAGAGGAGGAATTGATGTTAAATTGTCTTTCCTAATGACCAAACAAAAACCTTCAGTGATATCATGTTGATGCAATATTGAATCGAGAGATCTTATGATATGAAATGGTCCCTTAAGAAAATGTATGCAATAATCAAACTAAGAAACAAAGAAAACTAAATGAAAAGAGCTAAGAATATAACAAATACACAATTTTTCAATTAAAATGATGATAGAGAAGACAATCAGAACCCTTTCAATTTATTTCTCTGTACCAAAAATTCCTTTACATTCCATCCCAAGCAACACTTTTACAAAAACTCTCATAATCTTCAAAGCACTTAAAAGTAATTTATGAATCAAAGACTCTATAACTTACATTATAATGTATATATATATATATATATATATATATATTGTATAACATGACTCGTATGACTTATATAACATTTGAATTAAAATATTTCAAAAACTTACATACAATCAAGCAATTACTATCCAAAATAAGAGCAAATACATAATTCAAGTACAAAAACAAATAAATAAATAATAGTTCATTGTTATAAAAAAGTTGAACATCAATTCTATGATAATATTATGCAAAGGCCACAAGGTTTCTTATATCAAAAAGTATCAAACTAGTTGATCAAAATAATAAAGTATTATAAGTTAAGGATGAATTTGTCCAAAGAAAAATACAAACAAATAGCTAAGTAATGGATTTGGATAATCTAAAAAAGAAGGCAATGGGTATCACATTGCATTGACATCAACTCTATGCTAGAATGAATACACCAAGGAACTTTCTTTGTATAGCTCAAACATACTTGCATAGCTTCACATATGAACAAAGGTTGTCTATTTTAATAAGACCAAGCATTTATCTATAGTCATGGATGGGTTGGACCACATGGGCCCGTTGGCCGGATTTGACTACCTCAATTTAAAAAAAGGAAGATAAATAACGTTGTCATGTATATGTATATATTTATATAGTATAATATGGCTTGAATGACTTATGCGACATTTTTTGAATTAAAATAGTTCAAAAACTTACATATAATCAAACAATTATTATTACATATGAACAAAGGTTGTCTATTTTAATAAGACCAAGCATTTGTTTATAGGCATGGATGGGTTGGACCACATGGGCCCCTTGGCCGGATCTGACGGCCGCAATTTAATAAAGATGAAGAACGTTGTCATATGGAATTCTCTACGGCGACTGTACAACGTGCATGAACCGGGTTTTTTGGCCGAACCCAAGTTCGCCAATAAAATAATAAATAAAATACAATAAAAGGTGTTTCTCTCTCATCTTTTCTTTATTAAATTATAATAAATATGTTTTTATTGAATTACGAATATTATTTTATTGTAAATAAAAAATGTGTTATGGGATGTTTGGTTTAGATGTTCCGACAAGTAAATGATGATGAAAAAGATTCTGGTCTTCTTAGGGAATATTTGTCATGATAATCATAATTGAATTATTTGAAATTCTCATGTAGCATTAAACTTATTTATTTTTAAAATGATAAGTAAAAATTTTAAGAAAATAAATCATGGTTTTTATTTAAATTAATTTATACAAACTAGTGAATTAAACTCATAATAAAAAAATAAGAAAAAATATCTTTTTTTATTATTAAGTGGACAAATAAAATGCTTAATAAGTTATTAGAGCATAATTAAAGTAAACAAATCATAATATAAATCATGTCAAATATTTTGTTGTAACAATAATATTTATTGTAACTTAAGTCTCTAAATATGAATGCATCATTTATAGTGTAGTATTAAAAATAGCAAATAACTAAGTCATTATTCGTACTCATTACTCTCTTAGAGTTTCATGAATTATGTCGTTATTTGGGTAAAAATAGATACAATCAATTATCATACACTCAATAAACAAAATTATAAAGTTTTAATAAAAGACATCATACATTTGTGTAATGCTACGTGTTAAGTTCATATTATCTCGAAAAAAAATAATTATAAAATCGTGCTTTGAATAAGCTATTTATTTTCTTTAAAAACCATTCTAATACAAACCTAATATTTTTAAAACCTTTTTATTTTTTATTTTTTTTGTGTTTGTTGGCTCCTTAGCCTTTTGACAAATACCAAATCTGTGTTTTTTTTCATCATTTTTGTCAATTTTACTTTATTAAGCAAACTCATTTATTCCTTTTTGATGTAATCATTCAATATAAGTTTTTGCCAAGTAATAATTCTATTTATATCATTATATCATATGACACGGTACTCTCATCACTAGTTCATGCGCTTATTCATTCCAAAATCAAGTGTAGTTTTATTGATCTCATCTATGTAAGTGCATCACTCATAAAGACCTTGTCTCTAAAATATCATATATATACCCTTGACTTCTATCTTTGTTTTGAGGTTTTTCGTGAAATAAAATATTTGAATGTATGATTATGGTTCTTATCTTTATTGGCTTACCACTCATAATGCCCTTGTATTCAAAATACCACATCTATACTCTTACACTTCTACCTTTGTTATTGAGTTTTTCCCATGATAACATAACCGAGTGTATCCTTACGAAGGTCATCCTTATTTGCATACCACTCATAAAGACCTTGTATTCAAAATATCACATCCTTACCTTTTAGACTTCTATCTTTGTTATTGAGTTTTGCCTATAATAACATAGCTAAGTGTATAATTATTAATGTTATTTTTATAAACATATGACTCGTAGACACTTTGTCTCCAAAATATCACATCCTTATGTTTTTTGCCTTTATTTTGAGGTTTTCTAAGTTTAATAGCCATATATGCATAAAGATCTTATATATATGAGAAAATGGCTCATAATGATCAAGAGATAGATTATAGATTTATTCAATTATCGTGCAATCCATATTTGAGGAGGACTTAAGAAAGGCTATTTAATGAAAACTTGTCAAGAAACACACATGCAGCACCATTGTGCATGCAGTTGCACACAAAACCAGCTGCATGCATTACAAAGACACAACGGTGAGTAAGATGCGAGATAAGGCGTGTAGCTGTGTGTAGGATAAAGTGAGGGAGGCCAGGAACATGTAGCAGTGCACATGATAGAGCTTAGGAAACCAGTATGCAAGACAGTATTGGACAATGTGACGAGCATGGGACAAGAGTATTCTTGGAAGTAAGTGCAAGAAGCATAGCCCATGTGGGACCCCATTGCTACACATGTGACACATGTTAAGGTTGGGACACCTATCTCTCAAGTGCATCATGTGTGCTTTGCGAGAACACCTACTACTATATGTAAGATTATGCACCTATCATTATCACACGTGGGTGATAAGCACATAATCTGTGCACGTGCAGCATCACTCATAGATTCTTTGGTCATTATATTATCTTATTGATAACAACAAAACCATTGTGTTGTTTTTTTACTAATATTTTTTTAAAGCATTTTTAGATCAAGCATTTAAGAGAAATATAACATAATTATGTTGAGAGTTTGATCAATTGAAGATCAAGGATCTTAACAGAGGTTTTTTAGTGTTAAATATAATTACCATCAAGAGAAACATAAACTTGAATAATTCTTAAAGAAGATCATTATTGAGTCATTTTTTTATTTTAGTATTAGCTTTTTAAAACCTATAACAATGTTTACTTACTTTCTTGAACATTATAATGTTTTGCATGTGTATGATATGATCAACTTTCATAGGTTTCGTCATTTATCATTATTCAATCAAGTAGTATTTGAAGAGTGAACTATTATATTTTTTGTCTTAGATTATATCAAAGCTTATTGGGTTGTATTAGTTAGCATTGCGTAATTAAGTTTAGAGTGAAAGAAGATCGAATTGAGTGAGATTTTCATTAGCTAAACTACTCGTACTTGTATAATGAATCTATCATCCAATAAATAAGTTAATATTTAAATTAAACAAATCATTGGCTAAGGACGATCTTGGATTAGATATGCTACATGTGTTGAATGTACATGTGTGATAGACTCATCATACAATTATGTTAATGTTTCCTTGAGATATGTCTATCAAGGTTTGGATTTATTAATCTTGATATAGTATGCAAGGGGCAACTCCATGAGCAGAATGGTTATTAGCAATAGGCATAATGAGCTTACCAAAAACTCTAGAAATGTTGTTTACTAAGTGATCTATAAATTGGGTATTCATAGTTTTGTTGGATTTGATCTCTAAGTTGGTGAAAAAACTATTGAATCAAAATCTGTGTTTGGGATTACAGATTTTAGGTCCCACTGAACTTTGCCATGAAATCATACCAAATCTTTACAAAACTTCATGAAACTTTGTTGGAGGATGCTATGTGAAATTTGCTTAAAGTCTGTTGTAAGAATTTTGATGTTTAACCTCTTCACCAAAGTTTGAAGTATTTGAAGATTGTTGCAAAACTGTCAATCCAGATTTAGTTTCTTTGCTGCAATTTGATACCAATCACTATTGAAAGTGCTCGATGGTATTTAAGATGCTTATAAAAACTTTGCAGTTCAGAGCTTAGCTTAGTTTGCAAGAAGAATAAATGCTTTCATGAACAAAATTAGCACCATAAAGCTACAGCACTGAAGTCTATGGAAGAAAATTCATAATTTTGTCACATGGAACCCAATTAATTAGCATGAAATGCTCCAGATCTTATCCTTAGGATGTTTGGAACAACTTTCTAGTTGTGAGAAATAACTTATTTCCATCAACCTTTGAAATTTGAATTTTGCTTAAAAAATTGATTGATCACTGAAATGGGTTAAAAAATCTATGAAATTTGGTAATCTTCTAAAACAACTTCTCCTTAACAAATTTCATATTCATCATTTTGAATTTAATATCATTTTTTGTGCTGTATTTCATCTTGCCAACTACGTTTGAAAATTCTAAATTTCCAGTTCTGATGCAAACAAAGTTAAAAATATTTGCAAACTGTTTAAAGCTTTGTTTGAGATTGTAGATGACCTTATTTTGTAGGAAATCTGCTGTAGGAAACAAATTGACAGTGATAGATTGGTTAAGTTTCTAACAACACGAGATTTCACTATTTTCAATTCAAGATAGTAACATGAGCTCAATCATGTTGTTCTCTTTAATAATGTTATGGAATAACAAATAAGAGATTGTACAACAAAGGTATGATTTTTAACTAAGGTGTCATAACTCGATCAACTTTGATATCAATTTTCATGTGAAATGATTCAAAATCATAAGATCACATGTTTTAATGTCACAAAGAGGTATAAGTTAGAATCAAAATAGAAATTAGGAACTATATGTTGTTCAAATTATAAGGACAAAAAAACTACTTATAGTGTTAGAAAAAATTCTATAAAAATATGAAAAATAGTCGTTGTTGTTTGTGATATTGTTGTATAAAATCTAAAACACATTACAACTCTACTATAAAGAGCTAATTTCATAAAATGGTTTAATGTTGAATTGTTGGATAAAACTAAACTTTATAAAACTATTGTTATATAAAGTAAGGTTTTCAGTGGTTCTTAAGAAAATCTTTGTAAGAGTCTCGACTTTATGTAATGATTTATTAATGAATTGGTATATAATATTGCACAATTCTTTCATCTCTTCATTCCATAACCTATAGGACTTCCTCGTCTAGCTATAAGACCTTGTATTATAAATACAATTTTATTGCATTAATTTTATATGGAAAATTGTCTTGATGTATAAATCAGTAAAAAGCTTTCCTATTAATTTGGGAATAAGAGCTTGGCTTGAAAGGCTTGCTTGTTGTTTCATTGACTATGGGAATTGAAAAGCCAACAATAAGGAAGTAAAGGTCCCAAGAGTGATAGACAACAATGAGAGTTCTATTTGGGTTCCACTTTCACTAAATTACCCAATCATAACATTTTATTAAATTTAGATTATTTTTAATAAAATAAATAAATTACCTAATAGATTTATGAAAGAAATTCTTTCAAATCTTGTTCACATATGATGTGTTAAATAATTTCTTGAAATTATAACTTATAAAATATTAATTGTTTAGATGATTAAATAAAAATAATTAATATTGATTACAAAGGCAAGAAAAATAATATTTTAAATATTTTTGTGATTTTTTAAATCTAATTATTCATGTTTAAAACATTAAATAATAGAGATTTGAATAACTAATAATTGATAAACAATATTTTGAAGCCTAAACCTTGAAAGACAAAAATAAAAAAAATAAGAGGATTACTATTTGATAATTTGCCTAGAGTTTAAACATGAGATCATTCTTTATCTTTGATGAGATATCCATTATTTTTCTTTATATTTTTGTAAAGGATTTTTTATTCAAGTTTTTTAACATTTATTTGTACTTAATATTGGTATTAAAGTTTAGGCTTCTCATAGTCTCATAAAAATAAGATTTTTTTATTGATTCATGTAAAAACATTTCATGTTATCTTATTTTATTACTTATTATTATAATTACATAATATGTTTGATTATCTCTTTTAAACATTTCTGAATAGATTCTCTTTTCATGTTTCATATTACAAATTCTTGTGACAATAATATATTACGTTAAAACATGATTTCAAGCTCAAATCAAACTCACTTATAAGTAATTTTTTTTATTATTACGTTGCTATTTTTTCATGTCATTATTTGATTAAAATGTCATTTGTGGCTAAAAAAAGTTGCATAAAGAGCTTATATGTATTGTGATGTGATGCAAATCTAATGATATTAACATAGTAAAAATTTTGATAAAAGTTAGACAAATATGACTTTATAACATCTTGTTTTATCTTTTTTTATAAGTTATTAGAAGGATAGATTATATCGATTTCTTTTCTATGTAATATTATAATTATCTAAAAAATTCAATTTTTTTTATGACTTTCATAAAAAATTATTTGATGTCTCTATCATATTATATAAAACATATAAAATTAAATTTGATTAATGAGGTACACAAAAATATATTCAATTATTACTTCACTTTTATCTTATAGAATTTATTTAATAAATACCAATATAAAAAACTCTTGCATGAAATTAAATAATTTTTATTATTTAGTTAAATGAAATTTGAAATCATGATAATTTCCATAGTCTAAAAATCCTAAAAATATAATAATTTTATTAAAAAATTAATTTAAACACCACTAGAAATTTATATAATTAAATTAATTTGTGAATTAAAAAAGTAACAAAGTATAAGAAAAGGTTGGGAGGTAACTCAAAAACCAAAATGGTCTTCTCCCGCCAACTTTGTCCCCCGCCATTTCCATTCGCCCAAGGGGAAACCGGCTGTTGCCCGTAGAGTCGGTACACTTCCCCGCCACTGCCGGTCAACGGACCGAGAAGTGAGTGCCTCCTTTTTCCCTTAGCTTCCAAGCTTCATTCTTCGAGGGGGGGTGGGCGGCAGAACTTCAAATCCAAATTCCAAGCGGGCGCCACCCTCGAGAGCCCCCAAAGGCCTCCTTTTTTTTCTTCTTCTCCTTCTGCGGCTCACACGATCAGAGAATCAGGCAGCCCCAGCTCGTTTCTTCCCCAGCTTCTGCATAATCTTGGTTTTTGCTCGATCTAGGGTTTCGGTCATGAGCGCGGTGAGCATAACCAACGTGTCCGTGCTCGACAACCCTGCGGCATTCCTCAATCCCTTTCAGTTTGAGATCTCCTACGAGTGTCTGGTGCCGCTAACAGACGGTGAGTTCTACGCCCCTTTACGTTTCGATTATTTTTAATCTGGTTTGAGTATTGCTCGATTGGGCCTTTGTTTGGAGTGGTTATCATGTGTAGCTGTTATCGTCTGAAAAGCATGTTTTACAACTTCTTTTGGAATCATAGAGGGTGGGAGAAGAGTTGCATCTGTATGAAGGAGCATGGTTTCCATCACTAAACTTTGTGATGCTGTATTTTTTGCTTTTTGTTGACGTTGGTTTGATGTCTTCATTGAATAAACCTGGTTAGTTTCTAGATAGAGAATGCAATGATTTAGTCATTTATGTCCCTTGTGCGTCGGTGGTTAAGAATGAATTGTTGGGTTTATGTTGGGCGATAAACTTGCTGTTAACCTGGGCCCTGAATGAAACTAATGGTAATTGATAATCAAGTGTAACTGATAAAAGAAAAAAAAAATTGTACTATTGTTGTTGGGTGTGCTGATTAATAAGGAAAAAAAAAATCGAAGTTTCTGATCCAAAGGTATGTTTGAATTTGTTTTGCAGATGCATTTTCCCAACTTCTTGAATATGTAATCACTCTGCTTCGTGTCAGGCATCTTCCTGTTTCAAGCATTTATGACATCCTTTTCCAAAGCTTTCCCACATAAATTGCATTCTGATATGAGATTGGCTTGTTTGTTGCAACGTTTCTTTGGCATTGATGATTGACTTGCATGGACAAGGTGTTAACAATCTGTATTGTGAAGCATGTCATTTTGTTATGCATTATAGTTCAGTTACAGTAAAAATTTCTTGCTTAGCCCATGATTTTATCCTTTCAATACTATGAAATTACTGCATTTATCTGTTTCATGTTTTGGTTACTGTGTAAATATATATATTGGGAGATCCTTTAGTCCTAATTAATTTATTGTCATATTATTATTGACAAAAATGCATGATAACCGTGAATGTGATTTGTTTTAGTTATAAAGCAAGCAGAAAAATTACTCATCTTCTTCTATAATAAGTGTTAATGGTTTGGTTGTATCTCCTTTCCACTAAGTGCATACCAAAATTTTACATTTCATCATTCCAGCTCCACTTATGGGCTAGCATTTCTTAAATTCTACTGACAAGACCAAATATTTACTTGGAATACCAATCATTTTGAAATGGATAGGCAAAAACATATAGTCAAATCATGATTTGTGGAAGTTCCCTATCTGAGACATCGTCCCTTGATTGATGTAACTGCATCAGTGTGCTGACTTCCTCTCAAGGAGAGCAGAACTATTTCATTATCTTGGTTGGTTGGCACCCCAGAACTGAATCTGGTTTTATGATTAGGTTGTTAGTTCTTCTTTGGGTCAGCTCAAATATGGTTAGTTTTATTCAAGTAGCTGACTAATAGTGGTGAAAATTCCTTGGTCTAAGTACATGTTTGGCTTTATTCATCATGGATTTTCTTTAGAATCAATGGATCCATCCATTGCTGCAATTATCAAATCAGAGGTAGCAGCCATTCTGCAGAAATCATTTGGAAGCTGGAGTAATTATTTTGTGAAAAATTGGAGGAAGCATGAAAACAGTCCTGTCTGTCCATAATTAAATTAGTTGAGCACATATAAATCTATTTATATAGAGAGCATGTCATTGCAATGGATGATGCAAGTTATTACATGCTCGAATGATATGAACAGGATTGTTGGTTCGGACAGTTAGGTGTCCCTGTCATTTTTTTATGTTTTTGTAGATTTGCACCATAATAAAGAGGAATTCTTAGGTGGTACCAGTAGTCTTGCTGTTGGAGTTGAAGGGCAACTTCACAATCAATATGCATTTGGCCTTTAGAGTTAATGTATATAATTTTTAAGTTAAATTGTGCAGTCTTTTTGGTTTCTTCTTGTATTTTCATTGTTATAATATGTGGTAACTATTTGCTCCCTTCAACGTTGAGGGATGTAGGACTTGTTGAACTTAAATTTGTGTTACTTTGTTTACTGGTGCATTGAATTTTATGTTCATGCCCATTGATGTTCTGGTGCAATAGAGGAAGTAGTGAATTTTTTTGTTTAATTTACTATCTTCTTTCCACTTTGTCTTGTTTTCTATGTTTTGTTTGTTGTCTACCATTTGATTTTATGCTTAGGCTTTTGTTTGCTAGACAGTTGGGTTCCTTTTCATTGGAATGTTATGCATTTCAAAACTCATGGTAGAGAAGTTTTAATGTACTATTAAGTAATACTTCCTAAAAAGGCTTGTGTAAGTGGTGGGACAAGTGTTGGAGCAAAGAAATGTTTTGTTAATTTTTTAATTTTTTTTCTTGAATACTTTTGAAGTTGATGAGTTTATTAGTTAATTTACCTCTCCATTGTGATGTTATATATGATTTTAGTCAAGGTTTAATGTTTTCAAGCAATTCATTTAGTTTAGTTTAAGATTTAAGGTGGCATTGGTACCATGACATTCCAAATAATTGCCACACATAATAGAAGAACATTTATCTCATCTTTGGTTCTAATTTAGTGAAAGATATTGACATCTATTAAGCTATGTTTGTTGAAGTGTTAGGTAGAAAAAAAGGCATTGACAAAGTTCATAGTGGTTGACTTAAAAATATTTTTGTTTTCTAGAACTAAGAATAAGAGAGTGATATTTATCTTTATGCATAGAATGTTTGAGTGGACTTTATTAACTTGAGTTAATCCATATAAAATTTGGGCAATGAAGTGTATACAAAGAAGGGACTAACATGCGCACTCCTAAGGATGGTATATGAAATAACATGAAGCGATTAAGAATGCAAATCAAATGTAAAGTGGTTATGACATAAGCTTAGATTTAATGCTTCAAATAGTACTTAGTAGGAATTGTTTATTACCTGTTCTCATCCTCAAATCTTATTCTATTATGTGTTACTTATAGTTATGGACTATACCACATTGTTATGCACATACGTAGGATTCTAGCTTGTGGATATGTCAAAGTCATTCTATGATGACAGTAACATTTTTTTTTTGTATTCTTGTTGAGATTTTGATTTTGTTGACCCAAAGTTGGCTTCCAGCAAGGATACCAAGAGTTAAAGAATGTCAATCAAAATTCTCCCCCTGTGACTATAGAGATGTTCTATGTGGGGGGAAGGTTGACCCATCACAAAGATTCTATTACTGTGGACAAGTTCAAGGACCTGGAAGGGCAAATGAGCAACTAAATGTATACTTTGATGGATGTTATCAACTATTTCATTAGGAACAGGTTAGTCCTTCGACCATTTACTTGTTTTTTATTGCAACTCATTCTCTTGTGACTCTTACAGTCATAAGGCCACTTTGCCAAGATGCCCACGGGGTTGACTGGGAGTGCAATGACCAAGCTTATAGTAGTTGTTTTTATCTTAATCAATGGCTTTCTCTATTGTCTAGAGATATCTGGGTATATTAGCTTCTAAATGAATTTACTTTGCTAGTCATTTGAGCTTATGATGGCACCATTGACCTTAATGACACTTATGGGGTGTGACATTTGCTTGCTAGGTTGATTGGATTCTTTAATGAAACCTTTGTGCAAATTTTTTACCTTGTTGTTATTATCGTTCATGCTCATTGATGAGAGAAATAGCTATTTGAAGTTGTCATGGCTTAGGAAAGACTTTAAAAATTGATATTAAATAGTTTTTTGTTGTTCTATTGCAGCTTATCTGTTGCTAAGGTCTGCATCGAAGGTACCTCTGACATTTTTGGCTTGATGATCCTAATGACTTTGGTTGAAATGTTGGAGCTCACCTAGGAGTACGTTGACATGGAAGAGGATGCCAAGTAACAAAACTTAATCATGGGTCATGATTAGACGCTAGCAATAGACATTGGATTGTGCATGAATCATCAAAGGTCTTGCCCACCGAAACAATGGGTCTCTATTGGACATGTAGGGCAACCATCATAAGAATTGACATTTGCAACAGCACCAATAGCCATGCCATGCTAGGAATCTTACATTGGCTTATGTGCATGTAGCTCTAACCATTACATTGGCTCCAACTCCTATACATGTTTAGGTGTTGCATGCCACTAACTTCCTTACCCAAGGGGTTTTGGCCCCAATTTGTATGATGAATAGCATCCATGGTGTCTTTTGAGTAATAGCTTGACATTCAACTTTGCAACAATTTAGGGTTCATGCTATTGATATATTGTTCCTTGTTTTTTTTTTGAGTAAACAAGTGGTCCAAAAGGACTCCTTCATGGATTCTTAAACAAGAGCCTCCTTCTTGAAGGCATCATTGTTTTCCCTTTACCCTTAGTGCAAAAATTGGGCAAGAGATCCCATTTGATTTATTTCACAATGGTTTGGGCCAATTGGACACGACATTATCTCGGGTGGTCCATCTTGAACCACTTTGTTTGTCATCTCCTTATCTCATGCTTTCTCAAAATTCCCAAGGAGTGCAAGGGTGCTAATCATACAAGGAGATCTTGAAGCAGTGTCTACACTTGGAGATTTGGTGAATAGGTGACAAAGCAAAGTGGTGGAATGAGACTTTATTGTTTCTTATGCTTTATGTAATGATTAAAATTGTTTTTTGACAATTAGTTTTGATTTAATATTTACATTCTTGTCCTACTTGAATTGCTTGGCATTGATAAGTAGTAGCTTTACACAAACTGAATGTCTTAGTTGGGGATTTAACTTATGAAGTGAGAGCTAACCTTACATGTAGAATTACATAAGCCATTTAAGGGGAAGTGGTGTAGCTCCTCTAGGTTGGTTTCATCCTTGAAATTAAGCATTAGAAGTGGTTGGCCAAGGTCATTATGGTCAAGTAGAGTGGTGGGAAGTGGAAGTTGTACATTGACTTTACTAGCCTTAATAATGCATAATCGAAAGACAAATGCTCATGTTCTAGAATTGAAGATTTGTTTGGTGTGATGGTTGGACATCTTGTCATTGATTTTGTGAATGCATTCTTAGATATTATTGAATCTGCATGATGGAACAATGTAAGGAGAGATTTTTTTCATTATTGATGTTGTAATTTTTTTGTTACAAAATGATGTCTTTTGGTCTTAAAAATGTAGTTTCAACTTATCAAATGATGATTGGTGTGATATTTTGTTAATAGAAGGGCAAGGAACTTAGAAGCTTTTGTAGATGACATCTCAATCAAAAGTTAGTTTTTTGAGTAGTACATGCACTATTTGGACAAGGCATTCGAGAATCTTTGAAAGTTCTAGACAAGACTCAACTCAGCTAAGTGTATTTTTGTTGCCTTGTCGAGGAAGTTCTTGGGCAACTTAGCCTTGTTTTGGGGAATAGTAGCAAATCTAGAGAAGACTTAGGCTTTTATGGACATGACTTTTCCAATGATTATGTAGGATGTCCAAGAGCTAATTGGTTAGATTGTCATCTTGGTCCATATTGTCTTTGTTTTGGGGGCCAAGTGCCTCTAAAGTCCTTCATAGCCATTAGTGATTATTATGGATCGAGCATTAGGTAGAGGCCTCCTAGCAATTGAAATATTTGATCGAGCAACCATAGTTGAGCTCCACAAAGTCAAACAAAATGTTTTTTTGGTCTAACAAAGTTTCTTCTAATGATGTGGTCATCATTGTTTTTTTTTTCAAGAGTTTTTTAAGAAGTCAATTTATTATATTAGTGATGTTCTTTGTGGTTGAGAAGCTCATTATTTTGTTCTTGGCAATCTTTTATAAATTCTTATTATTAGGGCCATAAAGGTTTTCCCTTATTGTCAATTACATTCAATTAGAGACATAATCACCAACCTCTTGAGCATATCTTTTATACTTTGAGGTGTTAATTATACTAAAAAAATGAACATTTTAGTTAAGTGAGTTCAATATAGATTTCTTGTTAATGACTATTGTAAAAGTCCAAAACCTTATTAGACCTCATTATAGAGATCTTGATCACATAAGCACTTATTCAAGTAGACCACCTTATCACATGGTGCTTATTCATTGACTATGCTTTTAGCAAGCATTATGAGGCATGCATCATCTAGTTCAGCCCCTTTATTGTTGTCTTACGGTATGCATTGTGCTTCTCTTCCTAGCATGAACAAGTAGAATATGAGCCCTTGCCTGAACGCATATGCTTCACTTAGGAACTTAATGAATGCACAATCTACTTTTCTAGTAGTTCCTAGCTTATTGTTGCATAAATCAAAGGAGATTTTGAGGCACATGACGAATGCATGCAATAGCAGAAAGAGTTAGAGTTAGGAGTTCTTAGCCAATTCAATCTAGCTACTCTTTCATATATCCACAAGAGGAGAAATAATAGTTAGATCACCAAGTATGGCATAAGGAACTCTAATATAGAAGAGCTGTATGCCTTAACTTATCATGAATCACAACTAATGGTTTGATGGTAAGCCATCTTGGATGGATAAGTTGGTAAGATTTTTGAAATAGTTATGCTCTTTCTTATTCCACAACATATAGGTTAGCTTCGCCATTGAGCTATATGCTACTTATTGGTTGAATGATTGTTGTTTCTCAGGTCTTTTATTGACACATTCTAGAAATTCATTTAGCCTAAATAAACCTTGGAAGTTCTTCAAAGAATCCACGAAGGGGAGTGCAATAGTCACAACAAGGGTAGAATCGTCACTACAAGGGTCATTTGTTAGGTTTATTACTATCCAATAATATGTCGAGAAGTGAAGGAGATTGCATGGAAGTGCATCTAGTGCCAACCACATGCTTTGGTCGTGTGGTAGCTCACATTTGACTTTGCATTCTGTCCAAGTGTTTTTGCTGGTTGCTCTTTGGGAAATGTACATTGTTAGTCCCTTTTTGAAGGCTTTTCAGGCTCAAAACTTCCTTCAATTCTTATTCGATTATTTCATTAAAAGGATTGAACCCAAGCCATAATAGATAGGTCTCTAGGCATACAAGTTTCTTTTTTCTAACATTGTGTGCATGTTTGGTACCTTATCATTATCAAGGATAATGAGTAGTCCTTTGATAACATAGACTTCTAGAAGTTATATTTAAGGAATGTGAAACTGTTGAAGTTTTCATTTGTGAATCATATATGTATCACATATAGACTAATGGACTGGTTGAACTTGCTAGTTGAATGAATTTGGATATTATCTAGGCTTGTTTGAATGAGGATAAATTGAATGGGATGTCGTTTTTCCACAATCACAATTGACCAAATTCTGTTCTTTTGCGTGAGGGGCCCAAAAATGTCCTTTTATCCATGTATTCGGCATTGTTTTGGTAGGAGGAAGTTCAATCGTCATCATTAGAAATATCCTTCACCATGCCAACACCATTATTAAAGCAATGGAGATCACTTGTTCCATTTAGTGAAGGTTGCACCATGGTTGTGTGAATTTTGATTTCACAATTGTCATCGTTAAAGAAGAAGAGAAAGCAAGGTAAAACCAAGTGGTAAGGCAAATGGTCCATGGCCTTATTTGTGAACCTTGCTTTAGACTCTTCTCATCATTTTTTGATCTTATCCAATTGTCTAGATCTTGTATATGCTTAGTCTCTTAGGACATCTTTCATCAATCATGTCATAGATCTAATTATTTTGCTTGTTTGGTAAGCTTCCTATACTTTGTTTGAATTCTAATGCAAATGCCCACTTTAAATCTTGTTTTATTGCTAATTTGTTTTAGTCTTTGTTTAGACTAACCTTTGGCAAAATATCATGCATGACATTGGTAATAAACCAAATAATCAAGATAGAAATTGACAATTTTTTTTTTCCATATTGGTACAATATCTTGGACAAACACTAAGCTCTTGGTCAAAAGTAAAATATCATCCTGAAGTCTTATGTAGATTGCAATTCCCTTCTCTTAGTCCTTTAACTTGGTTGGTTCCTCAACATTTTTTCATGAATAGGTGCAACAATTTTCACTTGCTTATTAGTTGACCAACTTTTGGGACAGAGACCTAGTATGGCATAATTTTGCTTTGATTGCATAGAGTCTCGAGCGAAGGTTGTGGTCATGGTAAACTCACTCTTTAGTAGTTGCTTGATTACCAAGGCAGCTGCAATGATGGTTGATTTAGTTAAATTCTAGCTCATTTCCTCTGTTGCTTGGCCTTCCTCTCCAGCTGAGCCTTGGTTAGATATAGCATCCTTTTAGTTGTGTTTGTCTGGAGCTGCTACTCTTTGAGCTTTTGCGTTAGCTGTGCCCTTTTACTTTGCCACAACCAAGCTGCTCCCCTAGAATGGCCTTGATTAGTTCACAACAATCATTAGGGTCACCTCCTTGTCCAAGGCCTTGTAGGTTGATTTTATCTCTATCTAAGTAGCTTCTTCAACTTGAAGATAGTATCCCCTTGTGTTACTTCATGTTAGTTGTGTTGGCTTGGATTGGCTCCCTATAAAGGTTGCTTTTTATCATGAAATTTAATGTCAATGAAAATTCTATCCCTTTCTTTATTGTTTTCTTTGACCTAGCCTTCAAATGGAGAAGCTTGCCTTAGATTCCCATCATTGGAATTCACGAGCAATACCTCTAGGTTCAAAACATTGCTTCATTTGTCTTGGTTGCAAATCTCAACCATAACTCGCTTTTTGGTAGGGACATAGCTCTTACACAATCTTTCTTAAAGAGGCTAACCTCACCTTGCCAAGGGCTAAAGTAGTTTAAATCTATGATGGTCTATTTGGTAAGGGGCAAACCATCTCTCTCCTTAGTCTGAAACCTTTAAGGGCTACTTGTTCTCTTTTTCCCCCCTTTTCTCCCTGCATCAAGGTAAAAAAAGTGCGAGTGCCTTCCTCTTGTGACATACCCACCAACAACCATTGTGCCTTCAATGGTGTATGCTTTAGCATTACTTACTCTGACCATTGCCTTATTGGCGATGGTTGATGCTTTCTTGGTGCAATTTTGCTAGTTGTTTTAGCTGACAATGCCAAAGTATTTTATCTCTTTTTTGTTGGATACTTGTTTGTTAGCTTGTTGAAAATAAGTGTAGTTATGTTTTAGTGGGCATTATAAATGTTTAGACTCACCAAGACAGGGGACTTCAGTTCACCCATATTTTTCAACCTTCATTATTATGTGCAACTTGTCAATTACGTGGTCTAGTCCTTGCCCATTACCAGCATGGCATTTGGGCAAGGATCCTCATTTACACCTTGAAGATTCTTGTCCATGCTTGCTTCATTATTTCTCCAGCCATATTTTCTTTTTAACATTCTCGATCATGCTCCCTTGGATAAGTAACCTGCTTGAAGATTGTGCAGCTGGATCATGCCTCTTCTAGTTGTCAAGCTTGGCCAAACATGAACGCTTTAATGATTTGTGCTTGTTGAATGGACCAAGCTCTCTTTTGGTCAAGCTTAGTCTTGCAAGTGATCTTTCTTAGTTAGACTGAGACATAGGTTATTTTGCCCTAATCCTTTCCTTCCCTTTCCTTTAATTGCATACACCCTCAACGTGATTTGTTGAGTCCTCCTCAATTAAGGCATCCAGCATCCTAATCAATTACTCTAATTCTTTTCCATATGAGTATTTGATGTTCATTTAAAGCCCCAATTCTTTTCCATATCTGACCATTCAATGTTCATTTAAAGCCCCAAACTTCCCATTGATTGATAAATTTACCACATGCATTGCCCAATTATAGCCTTTCGTTTAACATCATTTGGGTACCTGTATAAAAACCCCTTTCAGTTCATGTAAGAGTCCCTTTTTCTTCACATTTTTCACTACTTTCCTCACTGTTGGGGATCTCTTTTTTGTGTGTTGATCCTTCCTTTTGAGTTCGGAACCTAATTTTTTGTTGCTGCGATCGTTTGTCTTAGCCAAACATCTATTGGAATGGTGAGATCACCTCATTGTATTTAAAAATATGATGGGACACATTCCTATCTTTAAGGATGTGTTTTTTACACTTTTGAGATTTTTTGCATTATCATGTGTTGTTGTATTGCATGTTTATGATAGTTGCTAGCCCCCATTCCTCTTAATTGATGCTCTTGTATGCTACCACATTTCTACACATTTACATGAGAGTAACACCTTCAAAATTATTCTTTGGCATCAACAGGAATGAATAGAGAAGGGTTCATAAGGATGACTCAAATAGTTGGGGTAAATCAAAAAGTTGTCATGATGATCTATTATGTGATTGTATTATATTTTTATTTGCATGGTTCACGAAAGAAAAGGTATTGGGTATTCATCAAAGTATTACTTGATAAATACGATAGCTATATTATCATGGCTTATGTGAATTGCCTTCTAAGGCGTATTGATGTGGCTTTCATACCCATTTGTTTTGACTCTATGTAACATTCAACTTCGAGTTTTTGTTGGACTTGTGCATAAGCTTTGTGTGGTTCTCAGATTTTTGTGTTAGTGTTTTTTGAGATGTTATTGGATGTTTGTTTGACTATGTTTTAAAAAAACTTTTTCAATATAGAAATTAAAGAATAATATGATGAGTGCAAATAATGATTTTTGTTCTTCTAAATTAAAAGATTTAATATTTTTTAATTCATTTTATAATACCAATCATTTTATTAGAGCTTATTGACAATGTATTTATTAATACATTTCTGCAATGGTGCTAAACAATAACACATTTCAAATCCTTTTTTTATTAGTCAACTTAGTTTTCTCAACAATTGCACCACATAGCACACGCTCAAAATTGTTTGATGGGATGACTTTGTCAACAACCCATGCTGTCAATCATTTTGGTTGAACATACATATTCAAGTTCTCAAATTCTGCAAAAAAATGCCTTGCAAACTATAATTATGTCAAGTTGAGAACTACAAACCAGTTTTTTATCTCTAAAAAAAGTTGCAAAGAAGACTTGGGGTGAGCAATACTGAACTGATGGACCCTGATATGCAATATTTTCTTCTTATGACTCCCTTTAGCAGTATTACCATCCATAGACATATTCCACTTAGATTTATATTGTACTATGATTTGGCATTATGGATGTTAGTTTAAGCTGGTGGGTCAATTGGGCATACCTGCATGTTGTTTTAAGTTTATGTGGGTATCAATGAAATAAGTCAGTCATTGAAGAATATTGAATTTACTATATGGTGGATTCCTTTGCACTTTGGTGCAACAAATGGCATACATTGTGAATTCCATGTAATGGAAATCAAGAAAGCATACATTATAAATATGAGATGTATAGTTAGTAAGATCCTCAAGGATGCATGAAAAATGACTACCTTGTAATTAAAAGATTACCATCTTTGGAGTGCAGCTTATAGATGATGTTTTATGATCTCAATATTAATGGTAGCACAAATGGGCATGTTCTGTTGTGGAATGGGATCAATATTCAAAGGATTGCTTGAACTTGTTCAAAAAATATGTTTAAAATGAATTTTACAATGTCCAAAAAACTTAAAAAAATTGGTAAGCATAACATCATAGTTTTTCAAAGCGACATGCTTTTTTTTGGGATGCAGTGTTTTAAGTACAGATGTTAAATGAGTTGAACCTTTAGTTAGTATCAAGAGCTTATACAATTGATGTTTATCTTAAAGAAAGGTAAATAGATATGAAGCTAGATGGACAGATGTTCATAAGATTATTAGTGTCACATAATAATTAAAAATTTAAAATATAAAACAAAGGTTGCCTATAACAATGAAGTGATTAATAGTTTCTAATTAATGATGGCTTTGTGTGGAACTTAACATGTTTTCTATACTACAAATATTTGGGCTTTCTATAATGGGTTTTAAACAAATCAGAATAGCTCTTTAAACGCCTCTACTGTTAAGATCGATTTGAATATTTGAAATAAATAACCACAGATTAGAAACAAAACTAGAAATCCTGGAGATTTCCAAAGACCTTTTTGTTCATGTTTCTCTTTTGAGGTTTTGACCCAGTAATAGCATCATGAGTACTTCATTTGTCATAACTAGAAATCGTATCCAGGTTAAAGCACTGCCTCAGCTTTTCAAAGGACCACTTGCTTACATGCCCGAATTAAACGTTCACAAATCAAAGCTTGGTCAATCCCTTTACATGAAATTGAATTAGTTTCAAATCCCATGAGCATTAACATAACTAATTATGAAACTGAAATTTTAGCAATGGACATAGTTAATAACAAGTTAATAAGGTCAATGTGTCAAGGTGATGATGATCAAATCTCATGTCATAAATTTATATGCTATCAAACAATTGAAAACTCATTATATTGGGATAATCTCAACTAAAGTTGTCTTATTGTATTGGATATGGGTAATGGTCGCAATCTTGTTGATAAAATGATGAATAATAACTGCTAATTGTTTCAAAAGCTTCAAGACACTGGATATGAGATTTACATGTTTCAGGCAATTCACAGAACTCTCTTTGTTTTATCATAGAAAAATGTTTTTGCAGCTCTTGAATAAACTACTAGTCAACTTTATTCATTCCATATGATCAGCTATCTTGGTTTGGAATAAGCTCTGATGTTAATAGTTGTTTCCATCATTATCACATTAGAAAATGTGCTCCTTTTTGAAACTGAAAGCTTGTTGGAATATTGGCATTAATTCAAAACTAGAAAATTGGCCTACTTCAGGCTACATGATATCTTACCTGATGCAAATGTTCTCATCTCCCCATTTGGCAGATCTAGAATGGAAGCTCATCTATGTTGGATCCGCCGAGGATGAGACATATGACCAGCTCCTTGAGAGTGTGCTCGTCGGCCCTGTCAACGTCGGAAACTACAGATTTGTGTTGCAGGCAAACTACATACCAATCAAAGATCCAATTCATGCTTTACATCTTTACTGGGGGCCTTACATTCTCTTTTGCTCTTCAGGCAGATCCACCGGATCCCGCCAAGATTCGCGAAGAAGACATTCTCGGAGTAACCGTTCTTCTTCTAACGTGCTCGTACCTTGGCCAGGAGTTCATACGAGTAGGATACTATGTAAACAATGACTATGACGACGAGCAACTGAGGGAAGTTCCTCCCCCCAAGGTCTTGATTGATAGAGTTCAACGGAACATATTGGCAGATAAGCCTCGTGTGACCAAGTTTCCTATCAATTTCCATCCTGAGAGCAATGAGAATGGAGGTCAGCCTGCTGTGCCACCTTCTCCTGAAGCCATCAATGGTGATGGACTGGAGAACGATCCCGAGCCAAGATCCAGATGAAGCTTGAAGAAGCATGATGTCCACCTTCTTTGTCATTTGTCTTGTAGGAAGAGCTTCTCTCCTTCTCTTCCTCTCACGGTGTCTTTGTTTTACTGTGTCAATGTATTCAAATGAGTTTTTTATGGGTAAAGAGTAACTGCAGAACATTTAACATAGTGTAGTAAGCAATCCATTTTCTTCTGCTTTGGTTTCTAAGTTTCAAGAGCTCAGGAGGATTTGATTGCAGCAATGTATTGGAAGTTTTGTTTTTGTTTTCTTTTCGAGAGATTACCTAAACTTTTGGTCTATTCTCTCAAAGCTCATGTCAAAACATTCAAGAGTTTTCCCCATCCCCATGTTGTCTTCTACTTAGTCTGCATGCTTGTTCTTCGTTTTCAGATTCAAATGCTTCATCAAACTTAAATTCTTTCTAAGGTCACAAATCTAACTAAGCAAATAAATCTTGGAATTGTTCTAAACTAATTGTTTTTAATAATTGTCTATGCTTTTTTTCAGTTTTCATCATCATAAACTAAACATATTAAGCTTTATTTGAATGTAAACTTCCACCTAAGGTTGCATTTAGGTTGCAGTGATAAAACCCACAAAGGATTTATCATTAAAATCCCTTGAAAATAGATAAAAACTCTAAAAGATTATTTATTGTTTATAATTATTACATATTTATTTTGTTTAAAATATTATGTTTCAATTTCATTTTATCCAACATCCTAATATTCCAATCTTTAACAAAAACAAACAAGGCCTACAGTTAACAAGTTAACTAGAACAAAGACAACAATTCCTGTGGCCAATTCTGATCAAGCAAACAAAACAAGGGAGTACATGTGCATATTTTCCAAAAACAAAAACATTACTGATAATTACAAATTCAGAAAATATAATTCAATCCTATTTTACTAAATTATGATCATTTGTTGATTTATAGTTTACATCATGATGAACACTCTATTCTGAATATAATTCAACTTGACCAGCCATTTCTCCAATCTAAGGTTCAGGAAAATTTGTTTAAGTCAGCCAAGTGAAAAAGCATACTTCATGTGGAAGCTGGAGGAGGTCTGGAGAGGATGGGGAGAACAGCAGATTTGAAACATTCATAAAACCTTTTCTCTGAAAACCTCTGTGCTCGCCTTCTTGCAGCTGCAGCAATCTTAAGCCTTTCGGACTCGTTCATCCTCAGAACCTCGAGGATTGCATCGGCAAACTCTTCTTTGCTCGAGGCAAGAAAACCAGTTCGCTGGCCGTCTTCTTCGAGAATGATGTCCATTCTTGGGCCAGCAGAGTTGTGGGCTGCAGAAGAAAAAATTTGTTCATTGGATTGAAGATGAAACTTGGATTGTGCTCCATGGATGATTGATTAACTATTTGCTAAGAAACCATATGGAGATCAAAAAACAAAAAGCTAAGCACCAATGTATGCAAAAAAGCAAACAAACTTGAGAACACAAAATCAGTTGGAGCAATGTCAGATCGGTTTCATAGAGTAAATTGTAAATTTAAATAGATTAATTTGTCTATTAAATCATAATATTATAATATTTAGAATATATATCTATACCATTTTATTACCCAAAAGTTATAACATAAATTGATATCACATACTCTTACAACCTTTAATTTAATGATGAAATAATATTATTTGAAAATACAAAGCTTTCAAATCAACCAAAATTCTTGCCCAAAACCCAAAACATCATGTCAAAAATCATAAGATTGATCAAGATCGGCCAGACCCAATTTTCAACAAATCCAAAAATGAATGGTTCAAATCTAAGTTAGGGTCAGCCAATCTAAATTCGAACTGTTATAGACCAATCTTCGTCCATCAACAACCTTACATGAGTCGTCAAAGAAGGGTAAATAAAAACTTCTCTGTTTACAATGGCACCTCAACTTTTTGGAAAGAGCCAACTTTGCAAGCATGACACAGATTAATTTTTTCTCTAACTACAACTACCACAACGCATTCCCACTACTATTTTTTTCTTTCCAATATGAATAGTTGTTTAGCTCGAATGCCAACGGTTGCATGAAAATAAAAAATAAAAGGAGAATAAAATCACAATATGAAGATTAATTTAATGATATGAAGAGAAATATGATAAAGAATGTTATATTAAAATATATACAAAAATATGATAAATACAAGATAAATAGAAAACATGAGATATCATAAGATATTTATGTCAACATGAGCACACAACTTGAAACCAAAATTTTAAATAGAATAAAATAAGTAATAGAAAAATGAATGGAGGCTTATAATATTCTAAATTAATAGAAATAAAGTTCAAGAATGTATAAAATATCAAATAAAAGAAAAATAAATAGTAGAAAACCACAAAACATAGAACAAAAACAATCAAAATAATAAAAAGAAATAAATGTAGATACAAATAAAAATATTAGTAATTATGTTTTAATACAATAAAATAAATAAATAAATAAAAGAAAAAAATAACTTCAGTATAATCTGATTAAATATCTTATAACCTAGAAATACATCTATAAAATGGAAATATTTAAAATATCAATGTGTGTGTGTTTCTATAAAATAATATCAATATCAATATCAAATTTTCTTACAAATTAAGCCAAACAAGACAATTTATGACCCAATTGTTTTATCAAACTTGATTTTGAGTTGATCTTAAGTCAAGTTTAGCTCAAATCGAACCAATTCGAAATATATAAATTCTAAGTAATATGATTATTGTGTAACATTATAATACAAATATTTGTATATATATTATATAAAACACATTTGCAAATTCAAAATATTATAAAGAAGGTATTTCAAGTCATCTTCAAAAGTATTCCATATGTGCTTGAGGCCCATTCATAAATATCATTAACATTGAACTTATTTTAAGTTAGATTTAATTTGGTTCCACACAAATTAACAATAATCAAGTAGAGTCAATATCAACAAGATATGACCCTTTGAATGGCTATAGTGACATATTCAGGAGCCTCAATTTAATCATTATTAACATTTGAAGAAGGCCCTGAAAACAACAAGAATATAGCAAAAATGACCAAACCTCTAAACTCACTTATAATTGAGCATGAAAGAGGAACAATTAGTGATACTTAGGAGTCTCAATTGAATCATTTTCAACATTTGGAGAAGGCCCTGAAAGCAACAAGAACATAGCAAAAAAGGCCTAACTTCTCAACTCACATATAATTCAGCCTGAAAGAGGAACCAAGAAGGCCCACCATGCTCTCTCTTTCTCTCTTCCAACTATAAGCTAGATCTCTCTGATTTATTCTAGTTTTCAATGGCTAGAATGCTTGAATTGGTGTCTTACTCTTGCCATCTATAATGGCATGTAACAATTATTTTCATTAGACTAAACAATACTAATTTAATCAAACATAATTTCAAGGTAAATCAAAGTTAAAAATTATAAGGATTTTACCCCATTTAAATCAGGTGGCCTAATAAATCCTATAGTAACATGCATCAAAGTTGCACATATTCCAAATTAGGTTATTCTTATAAGTTAGATGATAAACATACCATTCCTTGGAAGTGGCTCAGCTTTGATAGGATTATCTAGGATGCTCTATTTGTAGGATGCCTTGATCGTTTTAATTTTGTTCATGGGCATGGTGTAATAGCATATAGATTATCCTTCTAGCACCATCTTCATTAGTTGTTGCATATCTCTTAGAAGATATTCATTGAGTACATGGTATCATATTTGATTGCTCAGCTGTTATTTGGTTTATTTGCAAATCATGATCATATTTGTATCTAGATTACTATTTGGAACATTTTTCAGTTACAAACATAAGTTTGGGTGATTGCAGATGTTTTTGCCAACTCCTTTCAAAAGTAATTTCTCCTTTCAATTCTTAAAAGTATGTCAAATAGTTAACAAAATTTCTCTGTTCCTATTCACAACAAGATGCATTTTCATTAGAACTTGTTTCATTTCTCCTATTCAACTAGAATTTTTTATTGCACAAGCTAAATGAAACATACATATTGATCAATGTTACCCTACATATTATATATTTAGCTAAGCTAATCGCCACTTATGCAAGGTGGCAACTCTGATTCAAGAAGGTGATGCCTTTTCTTTTTTCAGGTTATGGTAACCATAACATATGAGTATAAATATCATTTTACTTTAAGTGATAAGATGAGATAGTGATAATATTGCATGGCATATTGAATGAATATCACAATAATGATGGTTATTAAACTCATTTGTTTTGATATAATAAGAAAATTCTATTATATTAGGCTATTTGTAAGGTAATCAAGTTGCAATTATCAGGAACTATCATTTTATTGTGTCAATTCAATGAGCATTTTTATGCCCTATTTCCTTAATATTTATGTTTTAATAAGAGAGTTAACTTGTGTTTGTTTCCAAATTCACCTATATATTTATAGTTCCAACTTGTTGATTGTAAATCATTAACACAGGCTTCATAAATAGTTCATCTTTTGGTATGCATAAAGTCTTCCTAATGAACAAGTATAATAACTTGTTTTTTCTCTTGATAGACACTATTTTTAAGTTAATGATGTTATTTTTAGCTTTTATAGTCACGCACTCTTTGCGTTTGAAGCAACTTGAACAAATTTATTCCACATGTAGATATATATTTAGATTTTTCATTTTACTGAGCAACAAAAACCATCAATAAACTCACAGATATTTACACAAGATTTCCCAGAAGTTCTACTAATATATGTTATGCCAGAAGTGATCCTTCGGTTTTCACGCTATAACTTCACGTAATAAGAATGGCATACTTACCAATTGGAATAGCACCTGCAGCCATATACTCCACAACACTGATACCAAAATGTTCATCTATCATTGAATGAAGCCCAGCAACAGCACCTCCTAATAGCTGCACTAACTCCCTATTTGAGGAAACAAATACTGTTAAGAAACATGAAAAAAAAACATGCAGAGATAGAATAAACAGTTTGCATTATAATAGCATGAAAAAGAGATTATCGTGAATGAACTATTGCTTGCATAATCAAATGAAAATATTTAATTATTACAAAAACTTTCCAAAATAGAAGAAAATAAAAGCCTCTAAAATAGCAACAAATAAGCATTATTCTATCAAACAAGATTGATTATATAGATACTCTAGTACTAAATGGCTCTTCATATGTTAAACTCAATGATACCCCAAGCACCCAAGATCCATTTTAAGTAGCTTCCTATATTCTAAAGTTGGCCATTGCCATTACAATAGACATGTGGATTCCATAATGCACACTATCTTCCTTGATAACCTCCTTTTTCTACAAATATTGTCAAGGGAGTTCAGTCATGGAGCCCTTTTCAACCTATGCTCTTGTTGGAAATAGAGTTATTTTGCCGTTTCATCATTGTGTAAATGTAAATGTATGATTTTTTTTTTAATGACATTTGCCCTAGCTTTTAATTTAATGGCTACATCGTTGATTATGAGAAGCCATCGTCTAGAATATGCTGATCTTTGTTTTTGTATCATCTAGAAAATGTGACTAAGAACTTGTTGATTTTTTGTTTAAATCAAGACAATGCTTTGGTGCTCCCAACTTGAGTTATTCATGTAATACAAGCATTTTGATGATTGAATATATATTTGTTAATACCCCCATATATTTCGTATACCCAATAATATTCTCTTGAAAACAAGTTTTTTCAAACATATATTTTGATATTCTTCAAAACTTTCTATAATTATTTCCAATAGGATTCATCCCAAATTCCTAACAAGTGCTTTTCGAGTGTCTTTGCTTGATGAGGACTTTGGGCCAATCTTCAACAAGGTTTACTCTTGTTGAATCTAGATTGTCTGCCATACTTGCAATCATAGCAACAGTCACATAAAAAAAGCTATTAGATCTTATAATCATTAAACCTTCAAGAAAATTTGATGATTTTGTAAAGTGTCAAAAGTTCAATAATCTTCAAATAATTATAAATAATATTGTCCAATATTTTATTAACAATTTTTTAAAATTTAACATTGTGCTAAGAGAGGGAGATTAGTAGAGCACTCTAGCACTAATTTTTGTAATCATTTATAATCTAGTGTGCTTTTCTCTCTCTTGAGTTATAATGTTTTGTTGAATAGATCTATACTCTTTTACTCAAAATCCATAATAACACTCCCAAGTATATAGAATCCATTTAAATTAGTTTCTTATGATTTCAAGTTGGATCTTATATGTGATATTATAATGCTTGGTATCTTCCTTGTAAATCCATTTATACTAATAACTATCATAGAGGGATCTTGGTGACAAAGATCTCTTCCCACTCTCATTGAAAATGGTGCTATCATGCTTCTTTTTTGTAAGTGCATTTCTGTGTTTTGTTTTTTTTACCTTAGCCTTCACTTTAATGGCTATATTGTCAATTTTGAGGAATCATTGTTTATAATCTATTGATGTTTGCTCCAATGTCATGTTAAAAAATGCAATTATGGTCTTGCGAACACTTGCTTTGGTTTGGTTTTGTTTTATGGTCCAATTATTTCCCTCAAGAAGCTCAATTGATTCCAATTGGCATGTTAAGTTGCAAATGTGGATTTGGTAAACACTAGTCAAGAGCTTCATAAGCATTTAAGCAAATGAAATTTTAGTAGCTTATGCTAGTTGACCTCTTGATACTTATCAAAGCACTTTGAATGTAAATAAAATTGATCGTAGTTCTTGATCTCAAGAATGTGATGGTTTATTACTGTTATTAAGTTTGAAGGATTGTTGTTGGTCATGAAGAATCTATAATATATCTAATTTATTTCGTTACTGTCAAATTGCTTGTGGCTTTATTTGATAGAATGCAAAAGCTTCCAAAATATTAACAAATAAGCATTATCCTACAAAGCAAGATTGATTATATGGATACTCTAATACTAAATGGCTCTTCATATGTTAAAGTTAATATGCCCCAAGTATCCAAGATCCATTTTAATTAGTTTCCTATGTTCTAAAGTTGATCATTGCCACTACAATCGATGTGTAGATTCCATAATGCCTACCATCTTCCTTGATAACTCCCTTTTTCTAACAAATATTGTCAAGGGAGTTCGATTATTGAGCCCTTTTCACCTTATGCTTTTGTTGGAAATGGCATTATTTTGCCTCTTCATCATTGTGTAAATGTAAATGTTTAATTTTTTTATGATAATGCCCAAGCTTTTAATTTAATGACTACATCATCAATTATGAGAAGCTATGGCCTCGATCTTTGTTCAGTATCATCTAGAAGATGTTATTAGGAACTTGTTGATTTTTTATTTAAACGAAGACAATGCTTTTGGTGCTCCCAAATTGAGCTATTTGTCTAATACAAGTGTTTAATGATTGAATATGTATTTGTTAATCCCACATATCTTCAATATATCTAATAGTATTCTCCCGACAACAAATTACTTTTCCAGTCATATATTTTTGCATTTTTGAAAAATTTCTATAATCATTACCAATAGGTTTCATCCTAAATTCCTCTGATAAAAGAAAACGGCCGAAGCCTACAAAATGACCTCCATCATGAAGGCTCAAAAACAAAATCAGTCATCAAAATATCGCACAATGGATTTGGCAGGAGCATACCCCTGTCCCACACAAAATCCGCCAAACACGCCGATTTAGCAACCCAATCGGCCGGGGCATTACCCTCCCGCCTAATATGTGAAAAGCGCAGAGCAGTCATACTTCTCGCAAAGAGAAGGGCGTCAAAGTACACACTCCCCTCCCTGGGACAACTGATTAACTGCATGATCTCGTACAAGGTAGTGGTAGAGTCAGTCTGGACCTCGACCGCCTAGAAATAGTGGAGCTTAGTCATGATCAAAACAATAGCCTCCAGCATAGCCTAAACCTCCATGGCACCGCAAGCCTGAGAGATAAACCTCTTGCCCAAGATGTAGATAGGACACCCCAAGTGATCACAGGTCACAACACCAACACCTGCCACCTCACCTTTCACAACCGCATAACAATTCACTAAGATCCATCCCGTTGGGGGGTGGAAGCCACGTATGGGTAACAAAAGGCCCCGAAGGGTAAAGCTCCCCACGGGATGTAGATGGATGGGAAATGGAGATACCTACTGCAACTGCAATTTCCACTTTAATCTTCTTGATCAGGAAGAGCTTGCTAAAAACAGCCCCGTTGTCCTTCTTCAAGTTTCTATTTTCCCAAATGTAGTAGAAGGTGGTAGCCACCACAGCCATATGAAACGCCACACCAGCCCGCGCACCGCATAAAAGCCCCAACGCCTCCGCCGAAGCACGCAGCGTGGGGTCCTCCCAAACACTTCGTGCCATTCTGCAGTCCATAAGAGCATGCTGCAGGGACTCCGCCTCGCCACATCCCCACACACAATCGCTGCAATCCCCCAAGTGTCTCCAAACAACAGTTGGGATAAGGTTTTTAGCAACTCTCCAAATAAACATATGGGTACGAGGCCTAGTCTTCAACTTCCAAATCCACCCCAGCTGATTCCCAAGAGAAGAAACATTCCCATCAATCTCCCCCCTAGCGGTAACAATGAGTGACCGATAGCAAATCGAACTTGAGACCATGATAGAATCAGAATGTACCTGTCTAAGCTTATCATTCACAACGTTAGGGCCCCACGAGAGAGAGGAAATCCTCTCCATAAGCAAAGAGCTAACCCACCTCCTAGATGATGCGAAGTCCCACCTACCCGGAGCAACAATACAATCATCAACACATTTCGGCCATGGGGCCTCCATATTCACGAAAGTAGGCCACCACCTAATAGGAAGAAACACTAACCAGTTATCTTCATAAAAATCAGTGCGTTTGCCGTCAAACAACCGCCACACAAAGCTTCCCAAAGCCACCGTAAGGCCCTCCTTGACCACTCTACAAGCATGCGAGGCACCCCGGTAAGGCCTACACAGATTATTGCCAAGGGGGTATTTGCATCTTATGATCTCCACCCACAAACTGTTATCCTGCTGCAAGAGTCTTTTGCAATGTCTCATAAGGAGTGCGCGGTGCCAGAGCTTGAGATCAAACGGACCTAAACCACCCATGTTCTTGGGGAGGGTAACTGTCTCCCAATCAACATAATGGATGTGGGGAGCATGATCCGCCCCACACCAAAGAAAATTTCTCATCATGCGCTCAAGTAAGTCCAAAACACCTACAGGAATTACACAATGGCTCATCACATAGTTGGGAATTGCACTCAAAACAGTCTTAATGAGAAGGACCTTCCCGCCAAAGAAAGTGGACTCACATTCCACTTAGCAACCTGATTATTAATTTTCTGAATGAGAAAGTTGAAATCACCTTTGTTAAGGAAAGTGGCAGAAATCGGAACACCCAAGTAATTAAGCAACTGTCCTTGTGGAATCTTCAAAGCATTTGCCACAAGCTTCTTCCTCTTGCCCTTCATGCCCCTACTGAAATATACCCTGGATTTGGAGAAATTGACACCGAGACCTGTATGTATGCAAAACTGGCGCAAGATGGTCCTCACCGTGAGCATTGACTCACGAGAAGCCAGCACATAAATAATGACGTCATCAGCATACAGTAGGTGGGAAATAACGGGGGCAGTAGGGCAACACCGAAACCCCAAAAGAGCCTGATCCTCATAACGCCTAGTCAGAAGGGAGAAGAACTCTGAAACAATAGTGAAGAGGTAGGGGAAGAGAGGGCACCCTTAACGAAGGCCCCTATGCGCCTCAATCCACGGCAATCTGTCCCCGTTGAGCAGCACCCCAAAACGTGGGGAAACAATACAGGCCCTAACCCAATCGCACCACACAGGCGGGAAGCCCAACAAACCCATCATCTCCAGCACAAACGGTCATCTGACACTGTCATAAGCCTGCTCCATATCCACCTTCACAGCCATCAGCCCCACTCTAGAGGAAGAGGAATGCATCCTGACCCCCATCTCCTGAGCAATAAAGATGTTGTCAGAAATAGAACAGCCTGGAACAAAAGCCCTCCGCTCCCTAGCAATAATATCTGGAAGCACCCCTTTAAGCCTGCCAACCAAGACTCTAGCCACGATTTTGTAAATGACATTGCAAAGACTGATAGGTCTAAAATGATCCGGCTTGCAAGCGCCCTGCCTCTTCAGGATGAGAACCACCAGTGTATCCTTCCAAGCTAAGGGCATGCGTCTCTCCTCGAAGAAATCCAACGCAGCTCTGATAATGTCCTTCTTAGTGATATCCCAGTAACCCATAATAAACTCAGCTGTAGTGCCATCCATCCCAGGTTCTTTGTTCCTTCTGCAAGACCTTATGACAGCCGTGACCTCATCAGTAGTAATCGGACAAGATAACGAGGATCTCTGATCAAGATTCAGGCAACAGTGGGATAAGTGCTCAATAAAAAACCCGTCACCCGAGTCATCCCTCCACTTTTGGTCAAAGTGCCTCCATAGAACATCTCCCACGCCATCCGCAAACACCACCTCAGTACCAGAGGCATCAAGGATGACACGCATAAATTGAGAAATGGTCCAAATTCATCTTAAATTCCTAACAAGTGCCTTTGAGCATCATTGCTTGATGAGGACTTGGGGTTAGCCTTCAACAAGGTTTACTTTTGTTGAATCTAGATTTTGTCTTTCATACTCACAATTATGTTAATAGTCACATCAAAAAAAGCTATTAGGTCTTATAATCACTAAAATTCTTAAAAACTTTCATGATTTTGTGAAGTGTCAAAAGTTTAGTAACCCTCAAACAATTATAAACAACATTGTGTGATAATTTATTGACCATTTTTTGACATTTAACATTGTGCTAAACGAGGGAGATTAGTAGAGCACTCTAGTACTACTCATTCTTTATAATCTTTTATAACATTGTGTACTTTTCTCTCTCTTGAGTCAAAATATTTTTTGCTAAATATATCTACACTCCTTTACCAAAATCCACAATAACAATCTAAAGTATATAGAACCCATTTAAATTAGTTTCTTGTGTTCTCAAGTTGGTCCTCATCTTTCTAGTATATGTGATATTCTAATGCCTGCTATCTTCCTTGCAAATCTATTTCTACTAACAACTATCATAGAGGGATCTTGGTGATGGAGCTCTCTTCCCCCTCTCTTATCGAAAATGGTGTTATCATGCTTCTTTTTTGCAAGCTTATTTCTGTATTTTGTTTTACTTACCTTAGCCTTCACTTTAATGTGTATATTGTCGATTTTGAGGAATCTTTATCAATAATCTTTGCTTCAATGTCATGTTAAAAGATGTGATTATGGTCTTGTGAACACTTGCTTTGATTTGGTTTTGTTTGATGGTCCAATTATTTTCCTCATGAAGTTCAGTTGATTCCAATCAGAATGTTAATTTGCAATTGTGGATTTGGTAAACACAGGTCACGTGCTTCACAAGCATTTAAGGAAGCAAAGGAATAATAGCATCCTTAACATAATAATAGTAGTCTAGCCGCAAACTACTGCTCCATGCCTATACAAGTTGGGTGCCTGTGTTGAACTTTTGACAGGTGTACATGCATGCAAATGAAAGTTTAATAAGCAATGGTTTTGCTGATCTTGTCAAAAAGTTCAAGAGTGATAACCTTGGTGGAAAGATGATTATTATACATTCTGGTTTTCTGTGCACGTGCACATAATGTTTTCTTAAGTGGAAAGCTCATATTCACGTGGCTTACTAATTTTGAGGCAAATCCTGCATGGGTAGAATGGTGAAAACAGAAACTTCTCCCTTTTTCTGCATTTTCCCTATAACAGATAGTCATTGCGGAAAATGACAAACATAGATCAACCAATTTTGATGTGAACTACCCAAATAATAGTTAAAATAGTTATTTGTTTCCCTTTGCCAGAGTTTGAGAACAATAAATTTAGATTTTGAGCCCTATTTAGCTAAAAAAGACCACCAATTGAAGTATAAGTAACTAAGGCGTTTTATTTTGTTTGTGTTTTCACATGCAATGAGGAAAGTCACACTTGGTCGTTGAGCAAAGTTGCAAACCATGACAATCATACACGAAAATAAGAAGACCTTTAGTGAGGTTTGCCATGTTGTCGATCCGGTAATCAACAAAGTATTGTGGAGCCGCATGGGTGAAAGCATACAGGCCAATATTGCAAAGCAAATATGAAATCTACTAGTGGGTTCATAATCCAATCACATTACTTTTCTGTGCATTCACAGTTGCCGTGATTGCTTTAATAAAAACTTCTGTGTGTGTTGGGGTGGGGGATGCTGCTTCAACAAGCAGGTAGCATGTCGATTGACATGATTCAGAAAAATAGCTTTTATCTTTTGTGCTGTCTGCACAGCTAAAATCAAGGATCAGTCTGTATTTAAACGTTAAAACCTAGAACTATTTAATAATTTAACTTGCATTGCAAATGAAATTGCTTAGAATGTTGTGAATGCAGGCAAACAACAAGATGTGCATGCAATATGGACATGCACAGGTTGGGAACTATAGAAGAGCATTAAAACATCAGATGCAAAAGAAGAACGAGGTTGAAGAAGAAATCAAAGCATGCAAAATATAAGATAACATCCTAAAACTTCCTGCTACAACAGAGACGACATTTAGATATTGCAATGGCTGAAATGGGAGAAAATGGCATCACTGATGATTTTCTTTTGCCATTAGCTACATTGGAAGAACATTTATGGGATAACATTTTTTCATAAGTTTCATAATTTGTATATTAGCAAACTTACCAACCATAAGGTCCGTTGTTGTATGTTATGTATTATCACTCGAAATAATAATGCCGACTCTATTGTGGTTTATTTGGATTACATTTTCTTAAAACAGTTTCTACACTTGAATAGCAGCAATAGCAATTAACCTGCCAAAATCAAACAAACGAAAAACAAGGTGAGGGTCAAGTTAACCGAGTTAGCAACCAAACAGAAATCTAAGATATCCTACATGAGTCCTGGCTTAGCCAATAAATCCAGTAAAACATAGGCCATATTGCTTTAGTAACTCATGTTACATAGCTCAGAACACCATGATGTAACAGACAATTAAACAGAAAAATGTCCCTTATGAACACATCTATGCAGAAAGTTAGTGCAATACCTACAAGGAAATGATCGTTCAAGTTCAGACAAAAAGTGTGAGCGTGTATGTCAAAGCTCAGCTTCTAAGGTGATACGTATCACCAATTGTTACAGGATTAATCCAAGAGACTATGAAAACATGTCCAAAAAATATCAATTTTGATGGATGGCCATGTAGGGGGGTGGATGCTTGGGTGGTGTGCATTACAGTGAAATGGATAAATTTAAGAACAAAAACATTTTGAACCTTTGCTGAAGCATAAGAGGTCAAAAATGAGGGGAAGATATCCAAGATTGTAGCACCAATAGAAGAGCGAAAGATGGCATTAAAGTGAAGTGATTTGATCTACAGAAAGAGTCATCGATACATACCTCTGCTAATATTCACACCAAATAGGGCAGTAAAACCATCGGATATTGGCAATATAAGGTCAATGAACCTAGGGGAAGTGCAAGGAAACAATTCCAAGGAAGAATTTCCCAAACGGTATAAAACTAGCAACAAAAACATTCTTAGAATGTATAAATTTCATACATTCTACTTACAACACTAGTCTCAATCAAAATGGGTCTCCAAATGGGAGAATCTTTAACAACATATCAACGGGACTAAAGATCTAAAATATAACAACAACAAAAACTCAATATAAATAATGACAATACACACCACCAGTTCTAACCAGATCAATTAGCCCAGTACACCAAATGCTCAACCTCATAAGCAAACTGCTGGTTTGCCCCATGCCCCAAAAATTGTCAGTAGCAATTTCCTAGTCCCATGGCATAAAAAACTAATTAGCAGCAATCTCCTAGAATGTTGATTCAAGAACAATGGATTAGGCTGGCAATAGGTTATTTTCTAGCTTAAATAGTTTGAATATACAACTAAGTCCTGTATTGAATGTGATATTCCCAACAACACAAATATTAGATGGTCTTGAGCAAAATTCTCACAAAAAATTATAGGCTTAAACTGCGAACTACTATGATAGCTCAATAAAAAACAACACTAAACAGTATATGGTTGAAACTAACCAAGTAAGGTCTGTTCACCCCATGATTAAACATAAAAAGTGAACTTGCTTGTTTATTTCAAATTCCCAAAATAGAAAAATGAAGCCAGCATCAAATTTCCAAAAGAATTGATCCAGTCACATTGGTTTGGGATGGTATAGGTGACCCGCTCGTTGAATAGTTTCAGTCTATTGATAAGTTCAATATTGAATCAGATATTAGCTAGTAATAAAAGACCAGTTGGACTTGAACAAACAAAAAACATAAACACATATTTGTTCAAAGAAACTATCATTAAAAGCTAAGTATTGAATTGTAAGTTTAACACCAGCACAAACGTCAGTTGAGCTTCAATAGAGATGAAAAATACAAATTGATAAATGCACAGAAGCATTTGTATTCAATGCAATTTCCTAATTTACCAATCAAAATAGCTGATGTGTGTATGTTTGAAAGAAGAGAGCTGGGGATCATCATTATGAGAACTATATCTTTATTCTATCATTATCATAATGCATAACTAAAATTGAAGCTCCCAATAGTATTGCTTATCAAGTTCAATCTGCACACGTGTTATAGAGAAACAGAATGTGGTATGATGAACTTAAAAAATATGCAAAAATAGATGAACATATAGCATAATAGAATCAACTAACTTCAGCATGATGACTACTAGACCATAAAATATTATGAAATTCCAAAAATAAGATTGTAATGCTAAACAATTTCTAGATTCATAGAATCTGAGGTGATAAAAAGGAGAACATGCCAAAAAGACGCATCATGCTCAACTCATAAACAATTGGGCATCTTCAAAATTAAAGCTTGGACAGCCCTTACAGAAGGTGCTCAGAAGCTTACAGATTCAATTTACATGAAATAATTGCAATCAGAATTTACCTATTAGGTGTGAAAATAAACAGGTTAAAAAATGCAGCAAAAAACACCAGAAAAGAAAAACACTAATGAATAATGACCAGCTTCTAAAAGATGTAAAAATCAGGTAAGTAAAATTGTGAGAATGCTATTCCAAGTTTTGGCTGAAAAAATAAAACAACATAAAAGCAAGCGGCTTTCCATGTAGTTCAAAAAGAAATTTCTGAGCCAAAATATACATTTCCAATAAGTATGAGAAATTTCTTAATCAATCAGCAGAGAAACATACAAAAAATTAGGTTTCTGAATATTTGGAATACTATTTGCAAATGGTAAGGCAAGATTTAATTTTTAATGTAACATTGTTTTCCTTTGTCCCTTTTTTGCGAACTATTTTTGTTTGACTCATTTCATTTAATTTATGTAATCTTTTATTCTTTTTTGTAATTTAAAATTTTTCTCCAGCGCAAATTGGCAACAGTAGTACATTCTTAACTGCTAACTTATTAAACACTATTTACATGGTGCAATTGCTGGACGGAAAAGTACAGAGTATTGTTTTGCTGCAATGGTCGAGGAAAAGGGCAGTTTAACCAAGCACGGCACTGCTGACACTTTATGGCATGCTATGCTTTAATTACACAGTAACTTAGGCTAAGTGTTTCTAATAGAAAGCTGAATTATTTAAAAACCAGACAATGATAGAATAACTGGACACCTCTATGTCTCTATGATTGTGTACTTTTGTGCTCGCTTCATCAATCCCTTCCTCTTTCCCCCTTCTATCTCTTCACGGGTCTGTGCTTTTATTCTCCCCATTTCCTCCCTCATTGTATGTCTGTGTGTGCATTTGTTCTCCCTCTCATCCTCCTACCCTCTCTCTCTCTCTATCTCTATGAATGTAAAATTTGCACTCCATCTCTCTCTTTATTTGTGTGTGCGTGCATTCATTGTCACTCCCTCCAACTCTCTCTGTCTCTATGGTGAATATGTGCTTTTGTTGTCCCTCCTTCCCCCACCATCTCTCTCACTCTTATTGCCATTAGCTCCTAAAAGATCATCACAAACTTATAACTCTACCATCCAGCTCCCCTTCTAACTTATATATGCACTACTTAGCTGCCAAAATAATTTCTGCCAATAGCACCTGAGATTAACAGTTACTGAAGTTGATTGTGGCCGGGTTCATGACAGCATGCACGCCCTGAAGCATCAGGTTGAATTCAAGCTGAGAGAACAAGGATTTATCCTAGATTGCCATCCAATCCAACTGACTTCCTGCCAAACCAAACAACACATAACATGGTGCCAGTTCTGTAACCAAAACACGTCAGATACAGAGTGTATCTACCTCTAAACAATTTGGGCATTAACATTAAAATAAACACAAACTGTTGCAAAATCACAAAAAATTCTGTTACTGCTCCTAAAGTAATAATGAAGAAAAAAATAAAAAGCATGTGCCACAAGGACCTGTACTTGACATCCTTATAGAATTCAACATTCGATTCCATGTTTAACTCAACAGTTCGGATTTTCAATTTTTGCAATCTCTCATTGTCCTCCATATTACGACAGCTGCCAACAAACTGTAGTTTAGGTTTATGCATGCCGGGACCTAGCTTACTGACAGCAAGCGCAAATGCTTCAAGTTGAAGACTGTGAGCCTGCCAGAAGTTCAGGATGATCAATTAGGCATGAAATATGCAGACGACAAGCAAAATAATGGTCTCAACGCTAAAGATATAAATAATAGCTTAGACATATCAGCACACCTTTTCTGGGCGGAATTGTGCAACAGAAACAAAGGTAGGGGTCTCAGCAAGCCTTTCCAGAGGTAACTCCTATTTAAGACCCAAGAAATTATCATGAGAGTTTTCATATCATGGAATCATACTTGATCAAAATCAAGCTAGAGAGTACATGCATAACCCAAAATGAAAATTTTCAAGGATTTCTTGCAGGCATAATTAACAGTCTGATTCAAATTATCATGATATGCATGATTATTATGAGCCCCATTAGTATCATGCAAATTTTACCATAAACAAAGAGTTAATATTCACAAGGGAGTTCTACAAGCATAACTTTAAAAAAGCACAAATGATCAAAACAAAGCTAGAAAACGCATCCATAAACTAAAACAAAAATTCAAAAGGATTTCTTATAAGGATGACAAATAGGCAATAAAGGCTTGCTTTATGTGCGAAAAAGAAAATTTGTTCAGGATTTATTTTTAAAAGATAATCAACAACACCATGCAAATATAATAATCAACGATGAAATAAGACAATATCATGAATTTTTTTAAGTAATTTGACCAAGAAATAGCTAGCATCCATAAGATGAAGAGAAGCCCAACAACCACTTCAAGATCAAGTACAAATAAGGGTAAAATAAGCTTGAATAAAAAAATCTTTACAAGAATATAGAAAAATAACAACAGAGATTTCACAAAAAATGGAGATTGATCTCACATCTAAATCCAATACAAGCCAATAAACAATAATTCTCTTATTTTTTTTCTTTTATCTCTTAAGATTCACAATCAAAGACTGAAAGTCAAAAATTGTCAAATCATTGTTCATATAAAAGCTTTACCAACCAAGACAATTTTCTCTCTTTTTCTTTTCCCCCTTTGCCTATATCAATTACTTTTCTTCCATATATGTATAAATCAAGGGACAAGTTTCAACTTTAATTCCTTAAAATTAAATAATTAAATTTAATAACTAAATAATTTTATAAAAATTTCAAAAGAAATCCCTCAAGATCATGTCTTTGACTTCATCAATTAAAAGTAGTCATTTCTTGTTCAGTAAACCAAATATTTTACATTCTACTCTTTTTTTAATTTAAATTCAAGATAATAATTCCAAATCTTCTTCTTTTTCTTGAATTCTTAATCTGGTAAAACAAAATGATATTGACCATTGAATCATCAAAAGCTTCTCACCCAATGCCTCAAAGACTATAAAAAACTGCAAACTCAAACTCAAAGTCCAAGTATAGATTGCACTTATCCATTGGTATCACTTTGGTAAATACATTAATAGCATTATCCATTGTATAGATTTTTAAATTTGAAATGTCGCCACACTCAATTTTCTCTTTGTTAGAGTGATACCCGACATTAATATGCTTCATTCTTTTAAGATACATCGAGTCCCAAGTAAATGCAAAACACCCTAACTATCACCCATTAGAATAGCACTACACTCCCCCCCCCCCCCCCCCCTTAGTATCTAGTTATTCATGTTTTACATGTTATTAGAGCTAAAAAACAAAGTAATTGGTTTTTGCACCCATATGGTTTTCCTTTTGAATTTTTGGTGGGATAAAGGCAAACCAATAGCCAATTTTTTTTGTACTTTTGCATTGATTAATATGTTATAGGCTATGACCACTCTTTCATAGAAGCCTTATATTCCAGTTCCTACTACATGTTAATCTCTTCCTCAAGATCACCATAAAGAAAGGCAACTAAAGAAAAAAAATCTACAAAAAGGAACTATGCTTGACAACATAAAAAATACCTCATTGAAGTCAATTCCCTCTTTCTGACTATAGCTCTAAATTACAAACAATGTGTTGTAATTGGCAACTTCGGCACCTAAAGATCATTCTTTTCTTTTATTGACCAATCTGTAGTCAATATCTCTCTTTCAAAAGATTCACCAATTCCCATGTTATGTTCTTCTGGCAAAACTCAAACTCCTTTATCATAGCATTAGTTCACTATTAAGCATTTTTTTTTATTTGACACTTTCTTCATATGTGGATGGCTCTTTAAACAATAGATTCTACCACACTTAAAAGTAAAAGCAATCATATGAAACCGATGTAAAACATCAAAATCATGTTTTTGAGATGCATGAATCCATTTTTTTGGTCAATTAGAAGCAAGGGTCTTTTGTTTTTGTTATACTTGTAATTGATAATATGTCCAAATAATCAACTATAACAGATTATTGTGATGATCTAATCATCAAATCTTGGTCAAACCAAAACAATCTATTGTTTTCTTTAACCTCTCAAACTATCATATTGTAATAACTACTTCTATTACATAGCTAATCATCATATGTGCTAACAACAAATCTATGAGACTTGGATAAATACATTATAAAACTTATATTCTTCACCCCAAAAGCATACCTTAAGAAGATAAACTTCTTGGCTCTTAAATCTAGCTTACCTTCTTCGATATAAGCATAAGTTTGAAAAATAAAAATTATAGGTATTGAATAATCTCCAGAATGCCCTAACAAAACCCCTATAAAGTTAAATGGAAATCTATTTACTAAGTAGCATATAATGGATACAGTTTTTGCTTAAAATTTCTTGCCTAAACTAGCATAATATAACATATACCTTACTCTTTTAGGGAACGCAAGCCATTATCAATCAATACCTTGATTTTCTTCTCAGTTTATGTTTTCAATTAATACCTTCCATATCTTAAATGTTTCAAAAGCATCACTTTTTTCCTTAAGCATACATATTTATATCTTTCTAAAACTCAACCATAAAAATCAACAGATATCTAAATTCTCCCTTGGACTTAACTCTAGCAAGTCCATACAAATTTGAGTGGCCCTAATCCCTAATCCATAGTATCTTTAATCCTATGAATTACAATAGAAAACTTGACCTTATGATGCTTGCCAAGAACATATTGCTCACAAATGTCCAATGCAATACTTCTTTATCCACAGAGTAAATGTCTTTGTTTAGCACTGATAAACCTTGTTATAGCATTATTTAGATCTCATGTGCCATAAAATAGTCATATTACTAAAAAAACTAAAGTTTTACCTACAACTATATTGTCTTATAGGAAATAAAGATCGCCAAATTTCTTAGCTTCTAGAAAATCATAGCCTTACCAAAAACATGTAAGACTCCATTTTCAATTGCTAATTTGCACTCAATTGAGATCAAACAACCTAAAGAAAAAATATTTTCTCTTAAAGTTAAAGTATGTCTATCATCTCCCAAAATTTTTACAACTCCATCACAAGTTTTGATCTATTCCAATAATCATGCAAGTCATATCAATTCCTATGAGAATATTTCCATCATTAACTAATCTAAGTAATAAACAAATCCATATGTAGTATCACATGATATAAACAACTAGAATCAATAATCCAATCCTCTATAAAAGAGAATAACAATATGTAGCAATCAAAACTATGTAAGACCCATTTGAACACTCTTTAGTATTTGAAACTACCTTAAGAATAAATTTTCTTTTTTTTTCCAACCCTTTCTTTAACCTCACAAGAAGTTGCATTTGAAATTTCAATAACCAAGCTTTTTATAGTAACACTTAAGTTTTTTGGCTCATCTCTAATTTCCTTATTAATTTTTTCTCTACTTCTAACAATTTGACAAATGACCATTCACCAGTAGTTTCTCTTACAACTTTTTCTCAAGTCATCAAATAAAAATGGAACCTTCACATCATTCACAATAATTGCCTCTTTGCAATATAGTAAATCTATAGTCACATGCCCAAAGGATAAAGGTAGAGAACAAAACCACATCAAAACCTCATCTTTTTTTTTAATCTTCACATCAATATTGAAAAGATCTAACAAAATCTTGTTATAAGCACTCAAATACTCTCCAAGTAATGCACCTTCTTTCATGTCAAAAGCAAACAATTGCTACTTCACATATAAGTGATTTACAAGCAACCTGGTCAAGTACAAGGCTTCCAAGCTTTCTCATAAGTCATTCGTAATGGCTTGATCAACAACATTCCAAAAAATTTCATCAACAAAAATAGGCTAAGCATTTTGATCAATCTCTTTTTTCTCTTTATCCATCATATTAAAGCCATCATTGCCATGAAATTTCTCAAATTCATTACTATACCAAAAATTTCTACCATCCTACATATTTCAATAAGGACTAGCACTAGTATCAAATTGTTGTGATCAAAGTGCTCTTTGAATGTAGAAAGGAAAACTCTTTAAATATTTGTTTCCAAAAAATAACCAACCACACCATGTAATTATAAAAATCAACACCAAAATAAGATGACAAAAATATTTTGTGTGATTTGACCAAAACATAGGTTACATCCATGGGACAAGAAGTCCAAAATCTACTATCAATCTAATCTCAAGTCACCAAACAATCATTTTCTCCCCTTCCTATCTCTTGAGATTCACAATCAAAACACCAAAAGCCAAAAATTGAGTCATTGTCAACAAAAAAGTGTTACCAAATAGGACGATTTCCCCTCTTTTTCTACTTTGTCCCCTCCGTCACTTCTCTTTTCTTTCCCATGCATGTAATCCAAGTAAGGAGATTTCAATTTGGATTTTTTTTATTTCAATTTTTTAATCTCTTAAAATCTAAATGATCTGATTTAGGAATTAAATAATACCACAAAATATCCAAAAAATCTTCAAGATATTGTCTTTGCTTTGTCAATTGAAATTAATTACTACAGGTTTAATAAACCAAAAGAGCTAATACTCTCTTTTTTATTTAAATTCAAAATAATATTTAATACTACATAAACATTTCCTTGCAACCTCCATTTAGGGGATAGTTACAAACTTGCCTATCCAAACCAATTATTTCTTCATCTCCACGGAGTTTTTTTTTTTTATTTTACAAAAATAATGCATTCAATTCCATAAACTCTACAGGATTTAAAGTTTTCATCTACTAGAATGCAACAACAATTTGAACAAAAAGAAAGTGAGAATTACAGCAAAAGGAAAGTTCAGGAGAGAAGCTTGCCTTGGCATATACTAACAAAGCTTCTAAACAGCTAAAATCATAAAGCTCATACCTGAAGCATTGAAGTCTCACATGGAGGGTACACCATCTTGATGCGACTTGGAATTTTCCATAACTTCTCAATGTGAGATCTTGTCCATGAGGAGTTCACCATAACAAGATGTGCAAAGGATCCCACAAGCCCATACAGCCAGCTAAAGAGTATGTAGTACAAAAGTTTACAGCGAGATAGCCAAACACTGCTCCAAAAAAACACTTATGAGCGGAGAGCTATCTGCAGCAGTTAAAACATAGACTAATGGGCAAATTCGTGCAAATGATAAGTTATAAACCAACATTGACAGGTAATTCATTGACAAAGAAGTCCATTATAACTAAGCTCCATGGTCCAAAAATTACATACTACAATAAATTTTCAAAATGGCAGTATGAGATCATCATTCAAACAAAAACATTAAATGAGATGGGGATACCTTTTAGCAATGAGGGCATGATTGTTATACATTGGACTCTGTTGACGTATACGAAAAACCATATCTGAGCTAATTGTCGGGTAATGGGTATAACAAATAACTTTGCAACCAAAAATCCAAGCAAGTGGATATGTAAAAGCATAGCCACTAGTGTCAAAAAAGAATTGAGGAGTAAATTTGCACAAGGCCTCCCACGATAGATAAATAGAACCAAGACTCTGGCCAATCATGGTAAATCGGGGATAGGATTTTTCATCCACCCACCGCCTTTTGTACAGGCGAACAACCTACATATATAGCTAGCAACCATGAGCAATGAAATTCCAGTATCAGGAAATCAAAGAGCAGTGTGCAGAATAATTATTTCTTGTGATTTTAGATCTCAGGATTTCTCTTATAGCCAATGCGAACAACCTAGTCTATACCAAGCTGCTAAGGTTTGGTTGATATAGATGTCAGGAAAGTCAAGAACTGACAGAAATATAACTGCTTCCAAACATTCATTAGAGATATTGAAGCTTCAATTCTAATATAACACAACCAGAGTTTTAAAGTTGATTTCTAAAAAAAACTGTTTTTTGAAATCCATTTCAGTTTAACACTTTTTACCAAAGCTTCACTTCATTTGGCATAAAACTCTTTTCTTGAATTTTTTTTCTAATTTCCGCTTTAAACCACCTTTCTAAACTCATAAATTATATTCAAATAAAGCCACGTATTCATGAAACTGATGAAACAAAGATAGGAATTTAAAATAAAAAACTATGAAGTTTGCAGTTGAGTATATTCACAGAATGACCCAGGTAACTGTTGAAAATTAAGGAGAAGTCGCACAATATAGTTACGCAAAATTAGTTGAGAAGAAATTAATTAATTAATAAACAGATAAACCCTTAAAATTGTAAGCTTCCAAAAGCACAAAAAGCTGAAAAAAATTACACTGAGTGCATCTATAAGAACATCTAAGTAGCTAGACAATCAGAATTACTAGAACTTCTACAGCAGTGCCATGCAAAATACATATATATCTAATATGCATCTAAGATGAGCAGATGACAATCATAACAAGCTTCACACTTCTCCCAACGGATCATTACATTCATGGATGATCAGACAAGGTTTTGTTAGGTTGATCTGATAAAAGAAAAATCCAAAAGCCACTCATTGTTTAAACAATTCAATACATATGTGAAAAACATCTTCTAAACTTTAATTCAAACTGTTAGCACTAAGAATAGAAAGAAATATGTTTCAAAAGAACTCACCCAATATTTAAGTGATAAGCTCTTCCATCTACACTCCTCAACATAATAGAGTAGATGAAATAAACAATCACTATTTGTTAGAATTTTCTCATTCCATCATGTTTACAAACTCACTTCTAAATTCTTATTAGGAGGAAGCTATTCTCATATCATCATACTTGATCAATGGCCTACCTTCCAATATCCTGGAATTTTGAACCCTTATTAGTGTTCTCTTGGAGCATTTTACAAACACAAAAATGCTCAACTTCTTATCATAAAAAGTGCAAAAACATGAAACAAATTCAAGCAAATTAGCATTAAAAGCCAATAAATGCATATTTATAAGCTATTCATCAATACAACACATTAAAGGCTACAAATTTTATTCTCCAGGTCTCAAAAACAAATTGTCTAGAGTGATGTGATCTTTTTTGAGAGTCAATTATGCTACCACAATTCTTCTATCCAAAGGGGAAAGACGTTAAAAGAGTGATTAGAACCTACATTTTTATCGTCTCTCTCAAGATATTATTTCAAACTATCCAAATCTAAGTCAAATCAACATTAAGAATCATCCAAATTCCCCAACTCCTACTAAAAAACTTTTTTAGGTAGCCCCTCCAAAGGGAGAACAAGTGAATGAATATAAACTAGTTTTGGTTTATTTACGAAAGCCTAAATCTCCTTAAACACTACAAGGATCCAATCTAGAAAATGTTTCAAATGAAATTGATGTAATGACTTAGATGTACCCATTTCCTTTAGGCAAGGAAAAAGATTATGTGTTAAATACTCTATTTCCAATTATTTAACTTACTCTTGGTTGTCTCCAAAATTTAGGAAATTTGATGCAAAATTTGATAATGTGAAGATATTAAAAAATATCTATCAAGCACTAAAGAAGCCAAAAAAAGAAAGTAGTGGTCCTAAAAGGAATGAGATCCCTATTTAAAAATGGCATATGGAAGTGATTGATTTGCCAAAAATAAAGAAAATTGTTGATAATAAATGGGTGCTTATATTGAAATATACAACAAATGTAAACATAACATGGTACAAGACTCAGTCAGTGGCACAGGGCTTTATTTAAACCAATAGGATTGAGTATGAAAAGACATTTGCTCTTATAGCCATTTTAAACTCAATCCAAGCACTTCTCTCTCATGTAGCTGATCTTGATTTGGAGTTACATCAACTCAATATTAAACATGCCTTCTTGAATGGAGATCTTGATGAGGAAGTTACATGAAGATTCCACCTTGATTTAAGTTAGAAGAGAAACTAGAAAAGTTTACGGACTGAGGAAATTCATGTTTGGGTTAAAACAAATTCCACAAGCAAGGTTCACAATGTTTTGGCATTGTATTAAACCAATTAGTCTACAATCTAGGAAAAGCTAACCACACTATCTTTAGCAAGATAAAAGAATCAAGAAAGGGATCAATTCTTACTATGTATGTAAACCATTTTATTCTCATAGATGATTATATGTTGAGATTCAAGGACTTGAGCACCAATTGAAGAAGAATGTCAAAGTCAAAAATTTGGGGCACTTAAAGTATGTTCTTGTAATGAAAATTATTGGAAGTAGATACAATATTTTTATTTCACAATAGAAATGCATGCTAGATCTATTAAAGCCAAAAAGCTAGGACACAAAACCCACTAGCACCCTCTTGAGAAGAACTAGAAAGAAAAATAGGTGATAAGCCAACAACGAATAGATAGACATCAATGCTTGGTTGATAAATTGATCTATTTATCATGCAAGGTCGGATGTTATGTTTATCATGAGTATGCTAAATCAAATTATGCACTCTCCGACTCAAAGACACGTGATGATAGTAAATCACATACTAAGGAATCTATAGAACTCTTTTAGAAGAGGATTCATGCTTACGAAATATGACAAGAGGAAGATAGAAGTTTACATCAATGAGAATTAAGTTACAAGTGAAGTTTGCAAGTCAACTTTAGGAAAATGTACAAAGCTACGTGTAAATATGGTTAAATGAAAAAGAAAAAAAGCAATAGATAGTTGGTGGAAGGAGTGTCAAGGTAGAATTTTGAGCAATTCCACAAAGAACTCGTGACGTGACATTGCTACAAAGGTTGATGGAAGATTTTAAAATATCATTTTCTTCTCCTAATAAATAAATTATAGTAAATCAGAAAAAAAAAAGCACTATTAACCATCCTAGCAAACATGATCAAATAAAGCATATTAAAATTGATCAAAGTTTTATTAAGAGAGAGATTGAAGAAGACTGAATTAACCAATGCCCACTTATTCACATGAAGAAGACGTCCTTACTAAAAGTATGTAGAAACTAAATCACGTAAATATTCTATACAAGCATGGAATGAAGATCTATTCCAAAACTTTAGGGGAAATGTTGAAAATTTAGGAAATAAATTATTTGTTTTATATTATTTGGTGAATCGATAGAAATAGAAAAGAACAAATACATTCTCGATGTTGAAGATGTTATAGCCATGGTTCTCTTATTTTTTTAGTCAATTATTTCTATTTATTATTATAATCTCCTCTAATTTATTGGGATTCGCCATATATATATACTCTCACTTGACTTAATAGAATCTCTAAGCAAGAACCATTTCTATCTCTCAAATTTCTTGTTTCAATTTCTAGGTTGGTTTAAATAACAATGGGACTATGGGCGGTTGCTATTGTTATTGTCAGTAGGCTAAGTTCTTCTCACAGAAGATTCAAAGACTACTCACCTTTCAAACAAAAACCACTAGATTTATGGATTTTAATAATAAAACAGGATGGCAATGCTATCACTTGAATTTGAATTTTCATAGTCTGTAAGTTGCACTTTTACCATAAAGTTAAAGGAGACATTTTAATTAAGAAGAAGTAAGTAGCAACGCGAGTGGTAAACAAAAGTTCACATAGTTGAACAGACCTATATCAACCAGTTGAAATGTCCAACTAAATCCTATTTGAAACAAGAAATAGCAAGGACTTCTGTTATGTGAATCATGTTCGAAGCCGCAGCACCTTCGGCACAATTCATACTAAATAGCATCAATAAGAAATCCGCACTATGAAACTACCGAAGGGATTTGTACGGTAATGGGGTACCATAGGAGGACGAAGGAGGTGGACTCCGAATCGTTCTATTGCCCTTGCATGAAGGGAATCCGGCGAAGCATCATCACCGGAGTAGATGATGCAATCAAGATCGGGGTAATCATCTTGCACTGCCCTGACAGCGCACCACAACACACGCTCCCCACCGCCACCGTCATTGGTGTAAGGATGGAAGAAACCGACTCCCCGACGCCGCCACCGCCGAACCGAAATGAGTGCCACCACGAGAGCAGCAAGTGCAATGACAACGGTGGTAGATAGAAACGAGAGTATTTCTACCCAGATCGCCATAGATTGGCTGCTCGATGAACGGACTTCGCCGTGAAGAACAGTTGTATCATCTCGCCTTTCATACTCATCTTAAATAGTAACTTTAAATTGCTATTTTTAAATTTATATTTGATCAACATTGAATAAAATGATCAATATTATGACTTAATTAAAACAAGTTTTAATTTTTCCTAAAAAACAATATACATTTTTAATATTATTTTTAAACGTTGTCTTACCATATCATTACAAAAATAAATTATTATTTTTTGAAAAATATTTTTACAAAAATCTAAATGTTAAAAATATGTACCATAGAGCCTAATTGGTCTCCATTTGATCCTAAATACCAACGGGCAAAAATGTTTTAAAAAAAGCATAATTGAATTAGGGAAGAATGACATTGGGTTAGATTATTTTCAAATAAGGATTTCTTTAATGTGACCTTTGCAAATTTCCTATTTTTATAAAATTATACTTTGGAAGATAATATTTTTTTAACTTATCATTTTTTTAAATGCAATTTTTTCATATAAAAATAAAAAAATATTAGAGAAAAGATTATTGCATTTTCAAAAGCAATATTAAAAAAAATTATTATACTATTTCTTCAAAAGTTAAATGCTTTGCTTTTTCATTTAAGTATTTATAAATAATATATTACTAAACATGATATTTTTAATTTCATTTAATTTATAAATATTTGAATCAAATATTTTTATTATATAATATATATTGTTTTATTTTTTATAAATTTTTTGAGAATTTTACTAAAAAATTGTTGACATGAAAATCTGCAGCACAAGAGCCCATCTATCGTGTGCGATGGTGGGTGCACCTTCTGCTCGCATGATGCACATGCACAAGTCTTAAATATATTGCAAGTGTTGATGGTGCAACAAGGTGTTGCTCTCATGACTTTTGCTATTTTGTCTTATCTGTTAATTTTTTTATTAATTATGAATTATTTTGTGATTGAATAAACTTATAATTAATCTCATGATAAAATATTATTTTTTATTCAAGTCCTACTTAATATTCTTTCATAAAAATGGTTTTGTTTTCAAAAACAATATTAAAAATTTGTTATATTATTTTATCAAAAATAAAATGATTTATTTATTTAATTAAGAATTTATTAATAATATATTATAAAACACGATATCTATCTTTTTCTATTTTTTTGTAAAGTTTGGATAGAATATTTCAATATTAAATACATATTATTTTGATTTTTCTTAAGTTTTAAGAAAATTTGAGTAAAAAACTACTAACTCAAAAACCTGTGTTGTAATAACACATCCATTGCGTGCAGTGGTGGGTGCACCTTTTGCAAGCATGATGCACGTGCACAAGTCATTGCGTATTTCACGTGCTGGTGATGCCATATGGTACTGTTTTATTACCTTTGTTATTCTTTTTCTTCTTTTAATTCTTTCTCAATTATAAATTATTTGGTGATTAAATGAATATATAATTAATTCTTTAATCATAGATTTCTTTTTTTTTGGTTTGAGTCCCTTTTAATATTTATTCATAAAGATAAATTGATTCTTTATATGATCAAATTCTGTTATTTTTTTTATGATCTTCGAAAGTTGAGACTACCATTAATTCAATTAATTTATTGCTTAGACTTGATTACAAATAATACATATTTTTATAGGTATTCACTAATTTCTTTACTTAACACTAACAATATATTTTGTTAATACTTCTTTTTCTCAGGATAGAAAGAAATGCAATCTATCCTTAGTAAACTAATTTTGTTATACCCATCAATAGTAGATAATATCTCAATCTTATAAATATAGATTATTTTAATAGAATTTAATAGACATCTAGAGATACTATTTTATAGTTAACCTCATCAATATAGTCTTCAATGATTACAAAATTTATATGACGTTATTTTTTGAAGCTCTCTTTGGAGTCTTTATGTATCTACTCCAAGAAATAGAGACTTGATGTGGTGTAGTCTCTAAGTTTAAACTTTTCATAAAATTTTTTAATATCAAAATCTTCTCACTTCTAATGTTAAAATAACATTGATAAGCTCTTTCTTCACTAAAATTTAGATTATGAAGAATTCTTTTTATGTTATTTCATAAGATATCTTTTTTAGACTCATCATTAGAGATATTTTTTACCAACTGAAGAAGGGTTTCAAGTATCTTTTTAGTAATAAGTATTTTAGCTTTCTTAAATTTTATCGTGATTAAAATATTTTTGAATTCCATTAGTCGAATGAGTGATGGTTGTTGTGGTCACAACATACTGTGTCAGATAATACTCTTCCAACTGTTATCATTTTTTTTATTTATATTCATACTTCTTGTATTTGATCCTTTTGTTTTTATTCCTTTGTATAGATTATTCTTTTTTATAACTATGAAAAATATGTTGTTTTTTTTTTAAATTGAATAAGAAACAAAGTATAGACTTGTGATGCAATTTGATAACTTCTACATCTTGTTAATGGGTTTTCTTAAACTCTTTGTTGTTACTAGTATTCAAGGACATATTCTTATGCCATTTGACCATGTCGATATCGCAAGCTATGCAAACTCCACTTTTTCTCCATGTAACCCTTAAGATAAAATTTTTCTCTAATTAATTTTTTAAACTTGTTCATCAAGCTAATGTATAACTTATTATTTTTAGTTGAACATATACCATCTTATTAGTTGATAAATGATCATACAAAAAATATATCTTTAATTGCTCCAACCAAGTATTTAATTTATTTACATTCACTATATCATTATAAGTAAAAAAAATTAAGTGTAACATTTATCTTGAAATGAAGTTATCAATTCTTATATATTATAAAGATGAGATTGATGATATCATTATCATCTTCTTCTCTAATTATTCTTATATTAGCATTTAATCCAAAATTCATCTAATTAAGAGTATTTTTTTATAAATTATCTCTTAAATCTATCATAAAAATATATTAAGATTTTAGTATTATCTTTTATTAATGCCTGTATTTATTAAGTTAATAGAGCTACATATCTCAAGTTTGATGATTACATAATCAACATAGTCACTTTAACTTAAACCTTCTCAATTTTCTAATTCTCTTTCACAACTTGTTCTTCAACTACTTTTTTCTTAGCTTTTACTATTGGCATCGGATTGAAGCATTCTAATACTAAAATATATAATCTATTTATGAGGAATCTTATTTTGAGCCCTTAATAGTGACCTTATTTTAGAGTTATAATAATAAAATTGAAGCATGAGATTAACAAAAAAAATTGAAGAAGAAATAAGGAGTTTTTTTTTCAAAAGATGAAAATTATCTAAACTATGTCGATTTTCTTTTATTCATTCTTTTATACAAATTTAGATATAATATTTATTATAAAATATATATTATTTTATTTTTTACAAGTTCCATGAGGATTTAATTGAAAAAAAAATTGTCGCAAAAATTTATGTCTTAAGGATCCATTTATACGGTGTTGTCTCATGTGCAACAAGCTTCCACTCATAAATGCTTGAGTTGGTAGAGTTGTATGGTGTTGTTTAATGACTTTTGTCATTTTGAATGTTTTTTAATTCTTTCTTAAGTTTGAATTATTTAATGATTACATGAACTTATAATTGATCTCCTAATTAGATATTTACTTATGAAATATGTTAATTGCTAATGTAAGGTCAAATGAGTCATCTCAATTTTTCTTTTTGGTTATTTTAACAAGTTAACAAATGAATGAATATAAATTGGTAATAAAAAAGGTGGTGTTTGAAAATACAAAAACATATAAAAAGGAGTAATCTCTATAGATAAAGGCTTCCAAGTGAGGTTTAGAGAGATAAGTGAAGCTTATTATACCTTTTGATGTGATAATCACAAAATTAAGTTAAATATTACTAATATCTTATTGAGTTTAGTATTATTTCAGTTAAAACTCAATATGTACTATAACAGTTTAGGTTTCTCAGAGCAAAGACTATAACATATTCAGTGAATAAAAATTGATGGCTTAACTTACTGATTTTAGAGCCAAAGACTAAACTTTTGTTTTCTTAGTGATTATGACACATAAGATTTTCATAATTCATGCATATTTGATTTAGCATTAAGTTATTTTTAGTTTTTAAAAATTAAGTATTTTGAGTATTTAAAATCATATATTTTTAAAATAAAAATATATAAAATAAAAAAAAATAAAAATTCGACCTAAGCACCCAACCCTTTGCCAAGCCAGAAGGGCTCAGGTCAAGTGGCCCGCAATGTTGGGTACTAGGTCTTAGGGAGCTAAAGATTAAGAGCCCGACTGAATTCAAATTGGGTTAGGCCCGAGTATCGATCTAGGGCAAGAATCTTGCAACTTCTTGGGTTAATATAGTCAAGACATTACTCCAAAACTTGGCTTAAAGCATAACAAGTTGAGTAAGACTCTTTAATGATAAGTAATTGGTTCAAGTCAGGTCGAACCCATTTTAATAATGCATGCAAGTGTCTTAAGTAATGACATCTCAAGGGTACCAGGGGGTAGCAACCCCAATAGGTTGTCTATTACGAGCATAAAAAGTAATATAAGGACAAATTACATGCATTATTTTGTAATATGAGATTAAATAAACAACATTCTATTTTTATTCTGAAATTGAGTGATCTACACTTATTAATTGCATGTTTTCATGATCAAACGTTCATGTTTTCCTTTGCATTTGTGAATAGTTTTCTTTCATCTAGGCATTCATCTAGAATTATTGATCAAACGATTGAGAGCCCCTTTGTCTTTATGAAAATATCCTGATCATCATTACTGTCTATTCGACTTTTGAATCTAACGATCCAAATCATATCTCACTGTGATTAGATCTAAACCCTTTAACACTTATTTTGATAGGATGGCTCTTGCCACTTCTACTCAAAATCAGATGGTATCTACATTTAATCTTTTTCTTTAGTCTCCTATAATTACTAGCTTTTAGAAAAGCTAATTATAGTCCTTGAGAGAGTTATTTTAGGAGATTTTCATTTGGATTATAAATAGATATTATTTATCAATATTTGATATTGTTAAATTAATTTAAAAATTTTATTAGCACCCAAGTGAAGTCCAAAACCAAGAGCTTCAAATTTCAGCATACCCAGGAGCTATGAGTTCTTTTAATTATTTTTTCTTCTGTTTTCCTCTACAATATTTTTTGCATCATCCTTGTAACATCTACATAATTAATTAGTTGTGTCACTCTTATTTCAAAGATTTAAGTGTATAGAATTTTGTATATAAATTTTTTTTTTAAAGCTTTAGATTTTTTTCTATAATCAATTTTTGTACATTTGGTACGTCATTGGAGCACCATATTGTATTTGGTTGATAAAAAGGAATGATTAATGGAAGCCTTATCAATGCTTTGGGTTGGATGTAGGCACATGTTTTAGTCGTACATTTTTTATTGTTGAAATCAAAATTTTTTAAACATACAATTTATCCCATCACTCTTATATTTTGCCTCACATAATTTACAGCAAAGCCAACAAGATAGATTTGCAACGAGGTAAGTAACCAACTAAAAAGATAATCGATATTAACCAAAAATAGTGGTTGAAAAGAATAGAAAGAGGTTGCTAAGAGAGTATAAATAAAAACTCAACTATTTACCTATAAAGGTGATAAGAGAGTAATGAAAGAATGAGAGATGGGTAGAATTTCAAGTAAGAAGGTGACCAACGGACTAATTCAAAGGGATGTGGGAAGGGCAGAAGGTCAAGGATGGGATTATGGTAGGAAAATTGGGCTAGATGGGGTTTGTTAAGGGGAGTAGAGACATCATAGTGAAAGTAGCATAACAACTAATTTGATGGTTAATATTAACTGAATTTGATTGTAATTATAGTAATTAAAAAGAAGCAATGAAATGTATGTTTTAAATGGATTTTTTCGAAAAGTATTTTCTAAGATAAGAAAAGAAAAATATGAGTTTTTTCGATGAATTTATTATTATTAAAATATAAAATATATATTTTCCATAAATTTAATAAAAAGACCCCAAAATTCTAACAAGTACTTTCATCAAAACTCTAATTGATCACACAAAAACTTTTTTCACAATTTTTTTTTAAAAATCTCCATTTCTAAACCAACGAGCTCTATGAGAATGAGCCATGGATAGATTAATTCGAGTTAGAGGTTTTTGGGATGTTAGGTAATTCTATTTCTTTATTGCTATTTGTAGAATTTATAAATTAAATTCTGATTGAACCTTTTTAAAGTCATTTTTTTTTCAAACAAAAATACATCAAAATCTCAACAAAATTTTTTCCCAAAAATCTACTTTTACCACATAAAAAACATCTTTTTTTTCAAAGGTTGCTTTATTAAACCACTTTCTAGAATATCTTTTCTAAATTTAAAAATTATATAAAGACATAATCATGAGATTTTGTCAAAAAAAATTTCAAATTTTATGTGCATAATTTTAAAAAATATTTATTTGTTTAATTAGATGTGACAAAATGAGTCTAACCCTTAAGGTCTTGTAAGGTTAAAAGGCTCGTAGTATTTTTAAAGCTAAACATTTAAGTTACAATTGGCCCTTATTTTGCCATATTAGACAATATTTATCATGTGCAATTCATTTATTTGTAACCAATTGAAAATCACTTGTCAAACCTTTATTTTTTGTGTAAATCACTTTGCCAAACTTTTTTAATATGACCTTCTAATTTTAATTTTGTACAATTTATTGAATAATATATCTTAGATTATAAAAATATATTTTATATATACTAGTTGATAAAAGGATTTATTAGATTGATATGAACTATTGAATATAAGTATTTCAACTTTAAAATTTCATGTAAGTTATAATGGACTTGTTTAGGATTTTTTTAGGAATTGGTGAAGTGGATGCTAATCTATGGTCTATCAAACTTTTAATCTTAGCCAACATAGCTTTTATTTTATCATATACATTATTTGAACTAGTTCTTCATCCTAATGGTTTGATTATTTGAATATCCACAATATAAAATTAAAGTTTTATGTATTGTTTAACCAAGTAGAAATGAAAATAAAAGGATATAAATATAATTAAAATAATAAAATAATTCCTAAAAAAAGAACAAAATTCTATATATATTTTTAATAAGTAATAGATTAAGAATCAAAGAAGGAACTAACATAGCTACAAAATTATTCTCTTTAAAAATTTAGCTTAAATACCAAAATTAATGATGTTTTAAGTGATCTAAATATATTAAAGTAAAACTTTTTCTTGTTACTCAAAATTTTTATCATAAACACAACAAATTGTAACAAATATCATAATCACAATATCAACATTTAAAAATATGTTGTTATATCTATAATTGTTCGTTTCATGAATGGGTGTATTAGCATTCATCTCACCATCATTCTCCTACTCAGGAAGTGATATCAATTTTAATAATTAATATTTATTATTATTATTTTAGTTTATGATAATTTAAATTAGTAAATCTATATGAAGTATAATAAGATTTAACATCAAGCCTACGAAATCGAATTCTTCTTGATAAAGGGGGATGATGCAACAACACATTAGACACATCAATTATATAAGGCAAATCTAGTGAAGTCCAAGACTCACGTGGCCTCATTTCATTATAGAGCATAGACTAAGTCATAGAGGAGAGTCCATAATGGTCCATATAGGATTTTTCTTGTTATATACTATTTTTAGTTTATAATGGGTTATAGTTAATTATAAATAAGGCCTTTAGAGTTTTTAGTTATTTTTATACATAATTTATATGTTATAGTTTTTTATTAGAAAAGATATTTTTGTCATTTCTTATTTTTACTTACAGGGTGATGCAGTAATGTATTGTGTTAGCTCACAAAAACACACTCGCTGGCATCACATAAGTCCTATTCAAACTCGAGCTGAATCTTATTTCAAATAGTCATCTTTATTAATCATAAGAATTGACTACAATTCTCTATTTTTCTCTATAGTTATCTTCATTAGTTTTGTTCTATTCATCCAAACATATTTTGCAATGTAATATGTCTTCAATGTAGATTCTTTTGCTTGCTATCGTTAGTCGTTCACTATTACATGATCGTCCGTTGGTCTCAATCTTTGCTGCCTAGTAGCCCAACATCATCTGGTCGCTCACCATTGCTAGGCCACCCATTGCTCCCAATCACCTACAATCGCTTAGTAGCCCTTCAATTACCACCCTCTAGTCGTTGTTAACTGCTGTCATCCCTTTTATCCACTACTGGTATCCTGGTCGCATTGTCATTGATGTTTGATAATCATGTTGCATGATTTTATAATTTTTTGTCATAATTTTTTTATATATTTTTATTTTTTTTATTTAATGTGATTGACCTATTTAGAGTTAATGTCATAGAATTTTAAAGATTTTTTAGATGCCCATGTTATTTAACTCTAATAGTCTTTTTCTCATATATTTTGCATCTAATGTTATTGATATACTAGGAGTTAATGTTATAAAGTTTTGAAAATATTTTTTGAATTCTTAAGTAATTTAACTTCAAAATTATCTTTTTTCTTTTTAAATGCTTTTAATATTGATAAAAAAATTTCTTATTTATGTGCTCACACTTTTGCGAGTAAAGAATATGCATCCAACTCTAGTTAAAAAGATTCTAACTTTTTCTTTTTTGTGACAGATAAGGATCAAATATGAAAAATCTTTCACTGGGAGAGTTATTATCCAACGAAACCCTTGTGATCAATAAGGTTCAGAGGAGAGAGACCTTTCATAGGGAAAGTCAACAATAAAAAAAATTCTTACTTTTGCCAACACTTGTTAGTCTTCATCCAATTGGGGCATGTGATCATATGAGTCATTTTCACTTTTACTTAGCCTACATCATTAAAAGAGATTTTGGCCATCAATTGAGTATAGGTGTTTACATCAACTTTGGGAAAGTGTTCTCCTAATTCATGCTCATTTCTTAACTATGTTGATGATTTGACTTTCAATAACTTTTAAATTATCAAGCTCCTACTATTTGCCCAAATTTTAAGTTAGTTGAATACTTTTTGATTGCTATTAGCTTTACTTTACTAAATCAATCACATCATTCATTTAAATAATTTGCATTTGGTATGTCTTATCGTATTAATTTTTTCAACCTATATAACTAAGGTATTGACACTTAACTTCCAAAGTTTTCAATTAGAGATTCAATGCTTATTATACTTAATGGTTTTTCTTAGCATAATAGATCAAATAACTCCACAGGGTCCAATCTCATTTGAGAATGGATCCAAAATGCATGTTGGAAATTTAACTAGACAAGTGCCTTTAAAACAACTGACTCACAACTTTTTTGATGAATTTACTCATGCATTAAGAAAGATGTTTGAATCAATTATTTGAAATTGAAATGCATTGAAATTTAAAAGCATATTATTCATTTATAATGCAAAAGTTGTGGTTGTACTACCTCACAAATTAAAAAAAAATCTGAATTTTCTTTATAAATTTGAAATTTAAGATTTATTTTTTTGTTATAAACTCTTTTTTGTCACTTATCGCGAGCCAATGAGTTTCACCATCTATGCATGCCACCTTTGATGATCGCTATAATGTTTCTATAATATTTTTCAAAAATAAATTCCTACAAATAATAAATTTTATTTTGTTAGAATAAATATGTCTAATTAAAAATATCATATAAAATTATTATTTCATTTTGTTTTGAAATACATGTAAAATCAGGATTGAATTATAAAGCCAATAGATTATTTGGTTTGGTTAAAATAAAAAATTACTCATTGACCCCATTTCTCTTTTTTTTTTGCACCTGTACCCTCCGTCCTGCGAAGGGGATGGGAAGGCAAGCTCGACTTGCCGTGCATAATACAGCCGTTTTGCTTACTTCATGAAAGCTCAGATCAGATCGCCCAACCAGGGATGCGTTTCTATAAAGCTTCTCATCAAAGAGAATCCTATCTAGATTTGTGATCGTTCTGTAAATTTTAGCGGTTATTGGTTGATCTCCATTTTTCCGATGCCTTCTTCCACCGATTATCCCCACCTCAGCCTTCTTTTCGTCATGATGGTTTTGATGATCGTTCTTCCAAGCTTTGAGGCCTTCACCGGGGTTGTCGGGCACCGGAGGTCCGTACTTCGGGTCCTTGGCGATGGCGACGGGTCTATGGACTACGCCCTCGACCTCAACAGCTCCACTTTTGATAGCGTCCTCAAGGACTCTCCAACTAGCTTCGCCATCGTGGAATTTTTCGCCCACTGGTAGGATCTGTGATCTCGTATTCTATTTTATTCTGCTCTCCTGTTTGGTGGTAAAGGTTTTTAGCATGATTAACTTTGATTAGTATTGGTTGGGTTTGTTAGATCTTTTTTTTTTCTCGATAGTTTTCGTTGCTTAATCTGGGTGCTCATTCTTATTGTGTTTTAGCTCTATGTTGGTATTTTTAGCATCCCTATTAAAACTGTATGTTAAGCTTACCTGACCTGATACTGATAATAATGGATGTTTTGTTAGCTAAACTAATGATATGGGTTGTTCTGTATCTTTGCATGTGTAATTTCGATTAATAAGAGGAATTCAGGAAATTCGGTGTTGATGTAGAAATTTTGACATTAACACTAAAGCTGATGGATTAGGCTTATTATTTATGCAGATTGATTAGATATTTTGCACTTCTAAATAAAAGATAACATGTGACAACATGTTGGCAATACTTATGGAACTACTTCCCTATCTTATGAAAAACTTTGAGTCAAACTCCTTAAATAATAATATATCTAACGAAATAATACTCTCTCACAAATTACAACAGGCTCCTTTTGTCAATAGTCTTCTTTTTTTTTTCCTACTTTTCTCCTTCATTTTTTCTTCATGAAAGAGAGGCCCTTTTAGTTGAACTATGCCTTAATTGGTTCATATTGAACAATGGATTGGCTTCCGAATGGATTGTAAGATTTACTGTAAATTGACTTTTAGGATTTTCATTTTCATTATTCATGAAAAAAAGCAAGAAAGCTTCAGATTTTATCATCATTAAGTTTGAGGTTTCATATAGTTAATCTATAATTAAGGTGCATTCTTCAATGATTGATGACTATTCTGAATTTGAGCCCAATAAATTAATTGTAATTCAGCAGAAATCCTATTTTAAATAACCTACCATAATTGGTCTTATTGTTATCAATATTTATTTTGTGTAAGCATTAGCTATTTATATCATATTTCTATCTATAGGGCATATAGGTTTGTATCTAGATATTTTTGTTAAACATTATTTATTGGTTGTCCAAGATGAAACATTATTTTTGGGATTAATAATACCCCATGTACTTAATAGATGCAAACATTTTGTGAGGTGGCTAAACCCATAAAATGGAAAAGACATTATAACCAAGAGTTATTGTGCACTGCACCTTTATGCAAAAATACCTTTTTCAGCTTTCTACCTTGTGCTATAATGGATTTTACAAATCTATTGAATGCTTAAGAAAAGTTTCTTGTGAAGACCTTTTGAAGTTAAAGAACTTCTAAGAGGGTCAAAATCAACAATAATTCGATTGCTTCGGCAGATTTGAATATTGACCATTTCACTTGGTTTGCAAAATAAGAAAAAAAGCAAAACATTCTGCATATTATGGATTTGGGGATTAATGATCACATTTATTTTTTGCTTTAGAGTGTCTAATGAACGAAAAATTATATCTATGAACAAAACCAGAAGTGAGGTTGTTAGATTGAGAATTTTACCCAAAGTGGTGATTGTTTTTTGTAGTGAGAAAAGGTTTCAAGAGTTATTCTTGAGGAAAGTACCAACCAGACCAACATGACAAACCCTTTTATAAATATTCATCCATAAGATATTTTTGAAGGGGTTAAATCATTTGAAAATCAACAATGATAATGTTGGCTAATTTTGAACAAATGAGGGAATTGATAACATTGAAGAGTGTTGTCTTGACAAATATCATTCCATACTTCTGATGTTATGTTAGATGACCTAATAAAGTTCGTTGGAGAGAGTAGATTATATTTGTGATGGTTTAGAACTCACAATTCATGATGCCTAGAAGAGAAAATGGAAAGGGTTGTTGCATAATTGCATAGGATAGAATTTTGGGAGAAGATAATAACTTATCAGAGGAAAAAAGAGGAATTGATGACAAAAAGAACTCAAATAGATTCTAAAATGGTTATAATCAAAGTTGGAGGAATATCTGAAGAGATTAGTTGAAATGGAGGAGGTTTAACCTAGAAATTACTTTGAAGAAAAGAAACATATAATTATTTAATAATGAATAAGGCACCAAAAGATAGATAAAATGGAATAATTGTTTTATGCAATCTCTTAGGGTTTTTTTAAAGAATAGAAGAGAAAAGACAATCAGGACATGAGGGCTTCTCAAAATGACTTTGAAGCTATAATGGAGGTCCTAATTGAGAACAAAATGATTAAACCATGTTGGCTCAAGACTCTATGTGCTTATTAGTTATTTTCTTATAAGGTTATGGAAATATTAACTTGTCATTTATCTTTCATTTAGGGTCCTTACACCCATCATCATCATCAAAGTAAAGAGTCTTCATCTAATTGTGCTTAGAAGGGAAATCTTTTAGACAATAAATAAATGTTTATAGTTTATTTATGTTACTCTTTGGCATAATAGGCCTTTTATTTAATGAAAATATGTTTCCTTATGTCTTTATATTTTTATATCTCTTACCTGTATACGAAACTCATACTTGCCTTTTTTTTGTTAATTGAGGTAATTAATGATCTTTGGTTAAAATGATGTTAAGAATTTAAAATGTCGTTTGCTCTTCTGCTCTTTTTTTATTTGCATCGGGATCTTTTTTTCATTCAAAACAACCAAATTACATGTTGTCATGTGGATTACTTGTTCTCATTGATTACTTTTGGCTTGATGTGTACAAAAACAGTCCTTTAGAAAGGAAAGTTTGCTTGGCATTTCATCTTCTTCTTTGCAATTACATTAGCTAAAGGTGAACTCTAATTCATGTTGTCTTGTTCTCCTTCAAATTTTGCACTTGCTTATTTTGTTTTTATCTTATAGGATTTGGTTGTAGGGCTTGTGAAACATTCCCTACTAAACTTATGGAAGAAAATATAGAAAAAACTGAAGAAGGGCTAAAGGATTCAAGGAAATATTCTCCTTGTGAAAAATCAAAAGTAGGAAGAAAATTACCTAAATAAAAGGAAACTTGAAAAGATCCTAACTAGGTCATTTAGGGACACAATTGGCACATCATTTTTTCAAAAAACGAATTCAGTTTTGGAATTTGACTTTGCAAAGTCCTTAAACCTTATAGATCAACTAAAGAGAAAACAAGGTATGTTAGCAAAGTTTATGGCTAAGCCTTGCTAGAAACTTCTTCCAAGGAGAATTTTTAGAAAGCAACTTTTTTAACCTTAAGCTAGAAATGATTAGGTATGGTTACAAAGTAGCTACTTCACTCTTTTTGAAATAATCTCTTTTTGAAGGCAGTTGGGAGAAATAAGCGCCCTTCAAGATTTAGCATTCACGACTCTTCAACTACGATTCTAGATTGAGGAAAAACCTAAGGAATTTATGTATTAGTTTGGAAAAAATGAAATGCAAAAATTTTAAGAGAAGAATGGTGCAACATGATTTATGATATGTTCTTGATGAATGATTGGAATTGTTTATCTTGTTATTATGAGTTATGCATACTACAACTTTATGAATTTTAGTTTTTATTGCTAAATTACAAAATTTAGGGTGTGATCATAATCGGAAATGTTATCATAGCAATAAAAAATGTGTTGTTGTAAGTGTTATAGTTTTCTTATGAGAGTTTTATTTTTTACACTAACCTAATAAGAATTATTCTATTGATGCCATGGAGAATTTCTTAATCTATTTTTTAATCAAACCCAAGGTTTAGTGAATCAATATTTGGCTTTCATGTGTAGAAACTATTCTTGCAAGGTAAACAAAGCAATCTTAGCACAATTTTAATGATTAAAAGAGTTATATTTTGTTATACCACTTATGCTACCTAAGATCATCATGGTGTACTTTTGTCTATGAATGGATTCTAACTAAACTTGGGAAATGATAATACCTTGAAAAATTGGAACTTATGCTTGTCCTAGGCTTACTAGAACTTTGTCAGGAAGGTTCCAAGGCTTTTGGGCTACGTGTGATCAACAGGATGTTAGAATTGCCTAAGGGTGCACGAGACTTTTATTTAGGTAACCATTGCTTTATAATTTACTTAGTAATGTCTAGTTAGGGCTTTTAAATAAGAATAAAGAAACAAAAAAGTTTTGCGATCGGATGCATTACAATTTGAGAATGGAGTTGATTGAACTTTGTCTAGACGTAGAATATATGTTTTGATCTTCATACTTTTTATGGGATGATTGTTGGCCCGTTTATGCCATAGGTGAAGGTTATGATGGAAAAGTTAGAATTTTATTATGCGATGTTATTAAAACATCATTCAAACATCAAATCTTCAGAGATAATTGCCCTCCATGTCATGGTAATTCTTCCTCTTCATATGTTTGCAACTTTTAGGCATTTTCTAGCTATTTCAAGAATGTATAGTTCTTCCACCTTGTTGCTATTTTTTGAGATCACATTTTCCATTTGATTCAAGACTTCTTAGGACTAGATCTCCTTTTTCAATATTCCTTACTAAAGTATGTTTACCAAAATATGTTCTAATTATGCTCTTTTAATGATTAAGTGATCCCATGAACTCTAGGTTCCGTCGTTTTCGTTCGTCCAATCTCCTAGATGATCTTTTGGATATACCACTGTTGTCTAAATTTGAGCTATAAAATTGTCGAGTTCTACAGGAATTACAGCTTTGTAAATAAGTGAATAATGATATTTCCCCGTAGTTGTATTGGGTGTTGTTCTATATGCCCATAGTATGATTGGTTGTTCTTCTATACATTGCCATTTAGCTTTAGTAAATCTTGGATTTAGTATGTATAAGTTTCTATTTATTTGCTGCTTTTGCTTGATCGTTCATTTGTGAATGAGCCACAAAAATGAATTATAAAACAATTTTGTTCTTTAAACAAAAACTTCTTACAATTTGGTTACAAAGGACTTCTTGTTATCTATAACTATTTCCAAAGAGACCCATATTGATCGAGAATATCTAAACAAAGAAATTTTTGAACTTTTGATTCTTCCGTTGTTATTAATGGCATGATCTTAACCCATTTGGTGAAATAATCCACTAATATAACTACATAATTAAACTTTTGGGGAGTTTTTGGAAACGACCCATGGAAATCCATTTCTTAGATTGCAAATGGCCAAGACTTTTTTATTGGGTTTAATATGAATGCTGATTACCTTGATACTTTCCTATGAAATTGACAGATAGGACATTTCCTTTGAAATTTAATTGCATCCTTCCCTAGATTGGGCCAATGATATCCCTCTTGTTGTTGTTTAATTGCATCATTCCTTTTGAGTGACGACCACTTTTTTGCTTTATGAATTGCACAAAGATTTTTTTTTGGTTTAGATGGATGGACGCACTGTAGGATCGGTCCTTGAAAAGCCCTTTTATACAATTGATAATCATTTAAAGGGTGATCCAACACTTTGTATCTAAACATGTGTTACTTTCTTAGGTCCACTCCATAAATAGTTTTTTATTGGTGTCATCTACATTTCTCGTATTGGATCCCTAGTGATTTGGTTGAACAAGGAATTTTCAATTGATGTTTGTTGAAATTCTTCTTTGATGGAAGTTTTACTAGCCTCTTTACTAATCCATTTGCTTTCATTTTTCTCCCATGGGATATTGATGAACTCTATTTTTTTCAAATTTTTTATTGAGTTATTAGATGAACTCTTGTTATCTTCTTACCATAAGATCTTTAATCTCGAAGTTTCCTTTTTTTCTTGGTTGATCACTAATCATGAATCATTATGAACTCATAATCGCTTTACACGTAGTCTTTGAGCATAATATAAAGCTACAATTATGACTTAATATTTGTTTTATTATTAGTCAAAGAAATAGTAGTCTTTTTAGCATTTCTTAAAGCTATTTGAACTGGACTAAGTAGAATACATCCTATTCCAACACATATTTTAGTTGAAGCTCCATGAACATTGATTTTCCAAAGATTTTGCTATTCTTTAGAATAACCAGTTATGTTTATTTCCATTATGAAAGTTTTCAATTATTTTGAAGATGAACTTGATATCATAAGCACTGAGTTCAATTGCCTATCTTTGTAATTTTCCTAGCACTTTTGGGATGCTAAAAACTTTTCACAAGGTATAGTTTGTAATTTCTTGCATGAAAGGGGCTTGGAAATAGGGTCTAAGCTTGTGTTTTTTATAATCAATACTCGATAGCTTTTTTAAGGTGGATATTTGGCTTCAAGCCCTCTTAACACATGGCTTAAATGATTGTTCCTCTTAAATCTTATCGTACTAATACCAATCCAATTGCTTCTTTAGATGCACTTAAATATGCATAGAAAACTTTCCTTTCATAAAGATTGCAAAGAGTTTGTGATTTTGTTAGGTGATCCTTAAACTATTAGAATGCTTTGTCATAGTTCTTGGTCCATATTCAGTTTCCTTTATCCTTAGAATATTAAAGAATGGGAGTCACTTAACTATGGATTGCGACACAAAATAACTTAGTCTTACGTGGGAGTCACTTATCTATGGATTGCGATACAAAATAACTTAGTCTTACGTGGGAGTTACTTATCTATGGATTGCAACACAAAATAACTTAGTCTTATGGTATGTCTAACTAATTCTTGAATTTCTTTGTAGCTTTTTGCGAAAAATATTTCTAATATAACTTTAATTTTGTCTGTGTTTGTTTTCTATTTCTCACTTTGAAACAAGATATCTCAAGAATGTGCCAAAGGATGCTCCAAAAGTACATTTTAGGATATTAAGCTGTATGTTATACTATTTAAGTGTTTGAGAAGTTTTTTTTTAAATCTTATAGTTGTTTAAATAAATGACTTCTAACTAGGACGTTATCAATGTAAGCCTTCATGATTCTCCTTTTTTATTATCTAAACACTATATCTATCACTTTTTAATATGTAGTTTTAACATTATTTAATTAAAATGGCATTATTTTATGGTAGTTTATCTCATAATTATTTATGAAGGTTGTTTTCTCATCATCACATTTTGACATGTGAATTTTTCCTCAATGTGATTGTGAAGTAATGACACTTAAACATATTTCTTATTGAAAGTTTATTAGACGACCACCTGGGTTAGTTGTCTCTTGTATATGATTTAGTTGTGGGGACATATTGTGTTAGGTTAAGGTTATCTTTGTGTAGCTTCTTAGCTTAGGCAAGAATTCCATCATTTTCATCCTTTCAGTTTTTTGCTTCTGTCCTAAATGGGTTGGTAAGTTCGTTTATGTCTATGATCTACATGTACTCTACGATTATATGTATATTGCCAACCACCACTAGTTGACATGATGGTTGTAGTCTTCTTTGAGGTTTTAGGAGCAACTAATTTTCTACTTTTCAAGGAAAAGAAGGCTGAAGCTTCATTTGTTTTTAATTGTTAGGTGGTGTGGTTGAGTTAGGGGATTGAACCATGTGGTGGGACTTGTCATTGAATGAATTGATTGGGGTAGGTATAAGGGAATTAAGGGACAAGGTGTTAAGGAATGGAATTGGTGGTGTCGGAATCTCAAAGGATGAAGAATTACTCTGATGAGGGAGAGAACAATGGAGTACCATATGGAATCTCTTCTAGTTGGTAATATGTGTTATTGGTTTTGAAATATGTTGGAGAAGAAAGTGTAAGTTAGGAAAGTACTAGAAAATTTAGTGGTTGAGGTATAGGAAAATGGTGATGATTGTGTAGATGAAAATGGAGGAGACTTCACTATTAGAATTGGTGAATTAGGAGGAGTTGGTGCAGTTGATTATTGTGTCTCTTGCAATTGTTTGGCTTGATTTGTTTACTTTTGTATATGATGTAAATTATTTCTTGTATTTGAATATTACTTTTGCATATGATGATAATTGACATGAATGATTATTGAGATCTTGAGTTTGAGTTTTGATGTAGTGCAAAATTTCAAAAATTAAACTTCAAGCTATTGTATTAATGTTCTTTAAGTTGCGGGTGATGCATGTCTTAATCTAATAATTTTTTTACTATAAATTTAAAACTTTAATGATTTTGTTCCTAATTTTTAGTATTTTATTTTTTGTTATTAATTATTTTTTAAAAGAATGGGAATGGATTCATTCTTTTTAAAGAAAGAAAAGCCAATTTAATTTTTTAAATAGCTAACAACTGTAGGTTTTGGTTTACCCTAAAGTTCTTGTCATGTTCTTGTAAATAATCAAATGGCAATAACTTCAAATTTGGTGCACATGTGTACAATATAAATATGAAACAAATTCTAAAAAAAGTTGCAATGTTTCGTGGGTGCTTATGAAAATTTTATAGAAATCTTCAAATTTAAGTTGAAATAATTTTCACACCATTTGCACAGCAAAAATCCACTCTTATGCATATGTGAAAAAGATTTGCAAGTATGCAAGAATGCAAGGATAGTAATGAAACATTTTTTTTAATAAGACGACGCAAAGAAGGAATGCAAACGACAACTAAGTGGAATGATATTCTTATATAATAGGAAAGACAATTGCAATGTTCATTTGAAACAACTATAACAACTAGAAAAACAAAAAATACATGACCACTAAAAAATTTGCATACTTGGAAATAACCCTGTTAAGTGGACAACAATTCTATCCCAATAATGTTGATGCAACAACTTTGCAAGAACACCTCTTCAAAGGCTGCTGTAAACACTCAATGGTGTTGAAAATTTTACATAGGGAAAAAGTTTCTCCTTTAAAATTGTTGAGAAATCTCTTATAAATGGCCCAAAATTTGACGAATCAGTATTACAAAACTACCACTTTTGCATTTTTCCATTTTTTACACATATACATCCATTATGGGGCACTATTTACAACTAATTGTACCTTTTATTACAAAAAAAAAAAACCCATATAGTACTGGCTCAGTTTGTCATCATCTATGCCCTCCTAGCATTGTCTCCAGTAGGTGTGCTCACACCCACTTGACATTGGCATTGTAGGCCCTGCCTACGATCGCTTGGCATACGCCTAATGGGCTGGTGGATCTATCCTAGCAAGAATGGGCTTGCATCCATTTGAGGTGCTAGTGGGTCTTGCTAAGCATTCAGCTTGGTGGGCAGAGTGGACTAGGCTTCTAAGTTAGGATTCACTAGGCATAATTAAGTCATCCTACACCTTTTGGGACCTTCAGATTGGCTTGATTTCGTTAAAACAAGCTCCAAAGAACACCCAAGTAGTTTTGATTTTTTGCGAGGGTAAAATTAGCTACACCATTGCACAATTGGGCTTGTTGAGATATAAATTGAATATGTTGGGTTTTGACCTTGCATGCACAACATATATAAAGGTATCAAACATGATTAAGATCACTTGTAATGTCTTTGGGATATGTAATTTATTGTACACCAAACAACATTCTTATGCATGATAAAGTGGTTGACAAAATAAATAATACAGAAATAAAATTTCGATAACTAGATAACTATGTACCCATAAATATTGAGCTTAATCTAGGTTTATGGTCGCATATCATAATGTTGTCTTGTTGGCAGTTTGTTGGGATGCTCTACATCAAGTTTCAAGGACTACACTAAAAATATTGATGTTGAAATTTGTCAATAACTCTATGCCATCAGATTAGGTTTATTATTTGTGTAGATTGGCTCGATATGTTGAGCTTATAACAAAAAGATAGCAGGTAACAAGATTTATCATGGAAACTTTCTGAAAGAGTAAAAACCAGTTGGCCATGTACCTAGAATTGCTCCAGTATGTTTAATTAGAGTATAGAAATGTTGAGTTAAACTCTTTAAAGAATGCAAACAATAACAAAAGAACACTCTCTCATAGATTACAATGAACTCGTTCTCTCAATAGCTTTCTTTTTCTTTCTCTCCCTTTGTTCTTTGTGCCAAAGAGGCCCTTTTATAGTTGCTAAATAGCGCCTTAAATGCTTCATATTGATGATAGACCAGTTTCCTAAATGCCTAAGAATATTTATTTATAAATTGATTTTTAGTGTCTACATCTTTGTTATTTTTGAAATGAAGTGAGAATTTTTTGGAACTCATCATCATAGAGCTCAAAGTTTTAGAGCTTGAAGTTGCAGATAATTAATGTATAACTAAGACACATTCATCAATGGTTGGTGGCTATTTAGAATTTGAATGCATGTTAATTCTATAAACATTCTTACATTAACAACCTACCATAATTGATCTTATTATTATCACTCTTTATTTAGCTTACAATATCTGTTTACACTCAATTTCTATTTATAGGACGTATCAATTTACTCCTAAATATCTGGGAAACATTATTTTATTTAATCCTACCTCCCGTGAATGGCCAAAATGAATCCTTATTTTGGGATTAACATTTGGCATCTTATTCTAATGGTGTGCGTGATTCTAAGAAACTATGGTTTTACAGCAATTCCTTCTTGTTATTGTTTAATTTCTTGCCTTCATACTGAAAATTTGTTATTGAAAAAGAGATTTTATTTATCTCACTGGCTGATTAACCTCTGTAGCATAGTAAGCTTGATAACCATTGTCAGTTGAGTTATGTTGGAGCAAAGTGCTAAAATATGGAATTATTTAATTATGATGGTAGTGACATAAGGGCAAGACTAGGAAAATGGAAGTGCCGTGAACAAATCATGTACAACATCACAGTGACTCATTGAAATTGGCAGTTCATTTATGAATGCTGGAAACATTCGATTGATATCCTCCAACCTGCTTGTTATGTTTCTCAGCCACTGTTTATGCAAATTTATATTGATCAATTTCATTGATAATGGCAACATATCGTTATAACAGTTAGAGATGGTATGAAAAGGCAAACTAAAGAGGTTTGGCAATGAAGGGCTTTATTAAATGGAGATTAATTTTCTTTTTGTGGTTCTTTTGGTGATGAATACACCAAAACGCAAGTGTTATGATGAATTGAAGTGAAACGTGGATTTTTATACCATGCTTCTAATAATTCTACACATTATCTATCGTGGTGGATGCTCTACCCATGCTCTAGTTTTCCTTTCATTTTATTGATTCAGTTAGAGATGGTATGAAAAGGCAAACTAAAGAAGATTAACAATTAACTTTATGAAACGGAGATTAATTTTCTTTTTGTGGTTCTTTAGGTGAAGAATAAGCCTAAATGCACATTGCTTGATGAATTGAATTGAAACATGAATTTTTATACCATGCTCTACCCATGCTCTTGTTTTCCTTTCATGTTATTGATTCAGTTAGAGATGGTATGAAAAGGAAAACTAAAGAAGATTAACAATGAAGAACTTTATGAAATGGAGATTAATTTTCTTTTTGTGGTTCTTTAGGTGAAGAATAAGCCAAAACGCACATTGTCTTGATGAATTGATTTGAAACTTGAATTTTTATACCATGCTTCTAATAATTCTACACAGTAACTATCGTGTTGATTGCTCTGCCCATGCATTAGTTTTTGTTTCATTTTATTGAATCACCATTACCTTTATCCTTTTGTAATCTACCTTGATACAATACTCTGCTTGTTAGAATTTGTATATTCTGAACTGTGCAATTATCCAGGTGTCCTGCTTGCAGAAATTATAAGGTATACATGCTATGCTTTGAGTATCATAGGCTTGGACATTTTCTTGTTCTCTTCCTTCACGTTCATTGTTCTTCTCTATAGCCTCACTATGAGAAGGTTGCAAGACTTTTCAATGGACCCAATGCCATTCATCCTGGGATGATACTTATGTCACGGGTAGATTGTGCAATGAAGGTATTTTGGTCATATTCTTGTAGTTTCTTCAGTTGAGCTTGACCATTTTATTCATCTGGCTTTGTAAATTTGCTGCATTTCATTTCAGTAATTTTCATAGTACCGTGGTTTTCGTTATTTTTTGATAGAAAAAATATTATAGGTAGTAGTTTTCTTACCTGCCTTACTAAACTAGTTAGCTACCTTTTAACTTTGTTATAAGGATTTTTTCTTTTAATTTTTTGCTTAATTTTCCTGTTGTTGTTGATTTATTTTGCTACAATTTTGTATGGCTACACACCAAATCCACTTGGGAACTTTTAATTCACAAACTCACTGCTATTACGAATTGTATGATCAATTGTTCTATTTTTTTAATAGAATTAAAACCTGTAATATGACATTATTTTTTAAATAGCTATACTAACTACATACATATTATGTTAGCCTTAAATGGTTTGTTAGCAATTTGACAAGTTACAATTGTGTTGAGACATGCCTCTTTCCAAAAATTCAGGCTTGTGTATGTGCTTATGGGACCACCTCTAAAATGATTAACTGCCTCACTGTTAGTTTAAAACCGCTTTTATCCTTTACTTTTCAATGTTGTGTAACACCTACGTGCAAGGTAAACTCATACTCATGCCTATGGCTTTTTGATGTTATGAGCCTCTTCATGGCTTCATAGCTAGTAGAAGTGTACTTGCAAACTAAGTAAAATGCAGAATTTATATTAAAAAAAGCCTGATATGCATGTATGTGTACATGTGTTAGCTATATATATTTATATGTATATATGTATGTGTGTGCTGACAAATTTGCAACAATGCTTCATGTACCTTGGGGATGAGGACAACTAGTTTGCTCTTTCATTAGCAAAGCATAACCTTTGTCTAAAAGAATTGAATAACGAAAGAGAACAAGTCATTTTTGATAATATCCTAATAGCTTTTGAAGAAAGATCCCATGACACTATAACACATGGGGACCAATTGACCCCTATCAAAAAGAAAACCACACAAACCTTGTTAGAAGTCATTGGAGCTACCAAATTGTCCGTTTGATTAGAAGAACTAACTAAATGTGACAAGGGTAGCTAAAGCTTTAGAGTTGACAAAAGCATAGGGCTCAATTTCTAGCAGAATGGTCACCAAGCATATTAGATATCTCTTTTGTGCTCTCGATTTGAGTGCCACCTCATATATGAAAACTCAAATATTGTTGATTCTCATTCAACACTTCATAACATGATGAAAATAAGTTATGGTTTATCTCCCTAGCTAACCACCCAACTTTAGCCTGTTATAACCATCAAGTCATAATGCTTGCAAAGTACATGCTGTACTCTGCCACCATCCCCAACATGGATAGGTGCTCCACCTTAGTCAATCCAATTCCTTGGATCTCTCTCCTCCAGAATAATTTATGTGAATGTTCTTATTTCTAAGTTGACTTGGATTGTGTGGTTTGATTTAAACGTCTCTTGAAACCTCATTATCTTCATGCTTGGTTTTAAATAAGGTAGGTTAGGTATTCCAGATGGTGCTTTCTTTCTGTGTTGGATTTCAAAAAGCTTAATCCCAACTTTTTGTTTTTTAAATGTATCAGTAAGACTCCTTATCTTGCTAGTATAGCATTGTGGTTCATGTCTGGAGGCTTCTTTGTGGAGTGGTGTAATTGTTGACTTTGTTGTATGTAACAGAAATCCAAGTTCCAATCAAACCTTGTAACTTTTTCTCATCGTGTTTACCCTTAAACCACTAATAGTTAAATTGTAAGCTAATCAAATGCCAAATTTGTCCACTTTCCCATTCAAATTCTTGCTAAATTAGCACATTGGACAAACCTGATATGGATCTTTCTGCAAATGCCCACAGTATAATATTGATCCAAAGGACCACTTCTAGTCATTAGATTTAATCAAATGAAGAGTAAGGTAGAAGGTGATGTTAAAACATTATATGGATCGATTTTTGATGAAATCATCACCATATTTCGGCATGCCGACAAAAAGTGAATGAGTTTGATTATGTGGGTGTGTAATGTTATGGTGATTAGGCTTTAGGATGATCACTTCATAATTTTTGGTTATCTTTGTACTATGGTGAGGAGCTATGAGTTTGTAGGATTAACAAATGCAACCTTGCATTCATATTCTTTCAATTAGGTTTTTGTATCATATTTTTTTACTATGGTCTATGGCATTATTAATTGTTAATGAACCTTGAGTTGGTACTAGTTAACAAATCTTTAGTTTGTGGCTTTAATTAGACCAATAGTTTGTTACTTTGAAACTAACCCATTAACTTCAATTATTCTATAATGTCTATTATTTCTTGTTTTTTTTATTTTGTTTTTTGGGAGAAGTTGAGGTACTGACATTTTATTGCGATGAAAGAGCATTAAGCATAAGAAGATTGGTATAATACAATCGAACTTAATCAAGACTTTGATTTACCTTGTTGTCCTTGTGTGTTAACTATAAATACTCTTATGAGTTAAATCCAAAATAAAGTATCATGATATACTTAATTCTATTGATGAAATTGTATCTATTGATAAAATTAGAGAAGGTACAATAATTAAATTGGACTTATGATAAGTGACCTTGGAATTTAAGAGATTTTATCATATTAGATCTAAAAAAGTGTATGGAATGCAAGTTTAATTAGGTTAAGAGTACAAATGATATGTATATTACAATTGAATATGATAAAATAATGAAGAATGCGAAATTTGCTATTTTGATTTTATATTCCAAAATAGTTGTGAAATTGATGAGAATGCTAATGATTAGTTCCACATAGTTTAGATAAGATGGAGAATTTTTATTGTTGGATTGTGTGAACCAAGTAATTTTTATGAGATTGGACTGAAATTGGCAATGTCATATTGTATAGAAGGTTAGCATATGAAGTCAAAACATACAAATAAATAAAGGTTGTAAAGTTGATGATGTTGCAATAGATAAATGACTTTGACTAGAAGGAAATGATTAGAAATTTGTATTATAGAGAGTGTTTTTATAGCTCTAATTGAAGATAAGCTTAAGAGCAATTGACTTAAACGATTTGTGCATGTTAATAGTAGCCACTTGATACCTTTACATGGATATGCAATTTGTTGGAATTTTTTCTTGTGAATAGAAGAAGAGGTAGATCATAGGAAAATGAGTTAGCATTGTGGATATAAAGGGAAAGATGTTAATGGATAAAGAACAATGCAATCAGAGGATTCATATGGTATACCCCATCAATTGGAATTAATGCTTGATATAGTCCTTGATGTTCCAATGTGGTATTAGTGGATGTTAGTTTTGTAGTTTTTTTTTCTCTTGATACATTATTCTTTGAACTTAAACATATTTGAATGTAAAAGAAGAGTTGTTAATAAATAGAGTGCAATGACATCGGTGAATTCATATAGTGGACAGCACTTGATGTACTTAGGGAATGTTGTGTTCCTTAATGTTCTAATGTGACATTTGATTATTTATGCATATTAACTTGTAAAGGCATTTTTCATGGCAGGTTGACATGCAATACGTTTGATTGAATGTACCTTTCATTCTTATGCCATAACTAGTATAAACTCGAGTTCTAGTTGCCAAGGCTTTGAAATAGCAATTTCATCACTGTATTTATCATTGAGAGTAAAAGAACAGAGTGAAAATAAATTATTTTTTCATGCAATTGGAATACACTTTCAAAATTGCCCACTCCCTTGCCTTTTGATAGTAGAGGAAATGCAGAGTGGACGATACCTTTGTGTGTCAAAAGGCCTGAATTCAATGGCTTACTTTTCATGACAAGTTCCATGAAAAACGCTATCTCAGTGAAAATTCTAGCAAATTCCCTTTTCCTATCTTCAAGTCAGCTTAGTAGTTCAGTTGAAGTTATTTTTGTAAGTTGGGCTTTAGTGATCTTCTAGCCAAACTATTTTAAGTAGTATTTTATAGATGAGAGAAAATTCTGTGCATCTGAGGTATTTCTTCTAGTCCTATGCTTTTATATAAGCCTTTAGCAATGCAGAGGATTCAGTTCTAGTGTAAAGGTGATCTACTGTGATTGTTGTCTATTATATTTTAGCTTTTAGTGGTTTGTTATTTTGATTTTGGCAGCAATGATAATTGTTATTTTTTATTACATAGTGTAGGCATTACTTGAACTGTTTAATTATAACTTGCTAGCATCCTCAGGATTATCAACTGATTGCTTCTAATTATTTTCTATGCATAAACAAACTTCTAGTCGTGCAACTGCTCATACATTGATTAAGCAATATTATTTTTTCTCTTGTTTCCTCAGCGTCCACATGTTCTGACTCTTCCTTTACTGTTTGTTTTGCAAATTGTATATTTGGCAGCACAGGCGAATACAAATTTGTGTGATAAGTTTTCCATTGGTCATTATCCTATGCTTTTTTGGGGTCAGCCAGCAAAATTTACATCTGGTGGTTGGGATCCTAAGCAAGAAAAAACTGGCATACAAGTAATTGATGATGCAAGAACTGCAGAGCAGTTGCTTAATTGGATAAATAAGAAAATTGGCAGGCAAGTTATATAATTTTCGTTTTTATATCTCCTTTCTTTGTTGTGAATTACGTGAAATATGGACTAGTGATTATCTTCGCTAGTTCTTCAATATCGTTGCATCTTATCATCTTTTTTCAAGAGAACATCTTTAATATTATGGAATCATCTATTTAAATTTTTTTTCAATGAAAATTTTATTATATTTGCATCCATTAGAATACAAAGGATTATATATGATGCATAGATAGGGTAACAATGCAATGAGCAAAATATGCAATCTACAAAATACCTAATAACCACACTAGAGCTAACACTTAGTCTTGTGTGACTTTTTTTCCTTCGTATTTGTATTGAAGAATTAGAGGATTTTTTTTATCACGATAATCGGAGCAAGGTAATTATCATAAGACCAAAATTTCATCAGTGTTGATCATGACATAGCTGAGCGCTAGTAAAGAGAATCCTTTTGTAAGAAGTTAAATGGAAGTTCTTTATGAAATTGTTTAAGTTCTTCGATCTTTGCATTAGGATCAATAACTAAACATTTCTAGTAAATATGATGAAATCTTGGGATAAGGCTCAAATGAAGAGCATCTTCAAAAAGCTCACTTAATGATAAAGAGCTTTGCTGAGAGTTCAATTTGCGTAGGAAGCCAGATTAGATTTTGTCTACTATAGATGTTGTCATAATAAGGAAAATTAATTCTTCGAGAAAGATTTGACAAAGAGGAAAGAATGTTAGATGTGAGGGCTTGAGAGAGGCATGAAGTGGTGTCAGAGTTGTGGTGCATTGCTCACTCTTGATAAGTGCCATAGGAGTGAGGCCCATGAGAGGTAACTAAATAGAGTTATGTTTCTCAATGTAGGCTGTGAAAGTAGTGATCTGATTATTAGAGATAACCTTAGTAAAGGCAGGAAGTGATATCTTGATCAGTAATATTTTGAAGAGAAGTGATTCTAGATGGATTCGGTTGTAGATTTGATCGCTTTGCGTGCGACTTGCGTTTCACATTTTTGAAGGTAGAAATTGGAGCACTTAATCGCAGCACTTCAGTATGAGATAAGGTAAGTATTGTGGTAGAGATATTCTAATTAGCATTAGTTTATATAGCTTATGAGCCAAAGATATGCGGTTGAAACGCATTTTTCTTGGGTTAAGGCTTCTATTTACAGATTTTTTTTGTTTTTTCTACTTTATAATTTCAATGGGTTATTGCTCCCTTGAACATGCTCTGGGTGTTGGTGACAATTTGATTCCTTGTGATTGAGAATGTGACAGAAAGGATATAAATTAGAAAAATTTGTGTATTTCAGTTTGTCAAAAGCCAAATAAACTATTTTCTATCCATATTTTATCTAACAGTTTATTCTAAATATTGATTTTAATGCATATCATTGTGATATTAAGTTGGACAAGGAAAATAGTTGAGGCATCAATCTTTAGAGGTGCCCCAATAAGACAACCAATAAAGAAAAGGAAACCCTCGAAGAAATGCGCAGTAAAATGTGCAAGTGAGATTTAAATTGGCATAATTGGGGATTTTGACTTAATGGAGGAAACCACTTGAAAGTTTTCATGGGGAAACTTTGGAAGGTCTAAACTCTATGCAATCAGGATCTGAGGAAATCTTTTTCATGTTCAAATTGAATTAAAATGTGTTGGGATCTAATAACCTAATTGAAAAGAACCCTCCAAACCCAATTTTTGTAAACCTTTTCATAATGAATCAATGTTAGATGACCAGAAGAGAAAGTTGCAACCAAATCAAACCTAAAGGGGCCGAAAAAGATACACGCATCCTTATTGGTGAATAGAATGGTTGGTTTGCCCTTGAAAGTGACAGTGTCTCTTACGATAGCCTACAGTGAATGTGTGTTTATTATCAACAAGTTCCACAATAACTGAAGGCTTGGGGTGCAGTGGAACGATATCTACAAAAGATTTCAAAGAGTGGAACTCAAACCCCTCAGTGGGGGGAAAAGTAGTGGAGGCCAACAATACCAAAAGACAGATTTAAATCTATAATGAGGTTGACAATATTGTATGATATTGGATGTTGTTTGGTGAAGCATATATGCATAGGTAAAATGGATATTGTAATGATGAGAATGGTTTGATGGATATGATAGTAAGGATATCAATGGAAATGATTGCAAGAAAAGGTTCCAAATGTTGGGGTTGTAGTGCTTTTGTAAATAAGGTTAGAGGGATAGAGAGAAATAAAAAATATGGTAAGAATTTGATACTTGATCTTAGTGATCTTATTAAAGAGTGACTATGGTATGACATGAAAGAGTAGACCCCGCTTAGTGGGATGAAGTTGTATTGTTGTTTATGAAGTTTCATTTTCAAAGAAAAATTCTATCCTTCACAAAAGTTTGGTTGCGTCTTATGCTTGTTTTTTTCACTTGCTTTTCTTTTAATTATTTAGAATAGTGATTAAGAAGATTTGCTACTTCTACATAATCAAATTAGTGTAGTAATGCAAGGAATAAGCAGAAATTTTATAATTTACATGCTTTTGAACATAAAAAATGGTTGAAGGTTGTTTAAGGAGATAAGGAAATTAGAACCTACTTGAATGAAGATATTAGCAATATCTGTTCCTACAAGCATTACCATTTGTTACGAGATAGGATGATGTGAATGATATTATTAAACAAGATTGTTAGGATGTGTAGTTACAATATTTATGATATTTTTGGGTTGTTCCACTTTCTATTGATTGTCATCATATGGTAAGAGTTTCCTACCTTGATTGTGCTCACTTGGATCATGAATTTTTATGACCTTGTTATGGTCCATCTTAGAAAAAGGTCTGATCCAGAATAGTAACAATTGTCTTTTTTTATCAGATAGTCTTGGTTCAGTTGCCTTGATTTCATGAAGTTTGCACCATCCTCAGCTTGTTTAATAACTTATTTTTTCTCTGAATCGGGCCTTTGTTTCAATGGTTTATATGTCACTTTTGGTTTGTTTTACTGGGATCTGATCCCTGGATCACCGCTCCACCTTTTATGACTGTTGTTAAGTCTAGAGTTTGTGATACATAAGTTTAATACTCAAAATGTTTTTTTTTTTACTTATTGACCATCATCACAATTTTCATTTGATGGTTTCTTCTTCTCATCCAAAGCACCTGGTTGTGTGGATAGTTTTATCTCTTTGGCAGCTTTTGTTTGGCTTGAATTGGAATTTGCTCTGAATCTTATCTTAACATATTTTCTTTGGACCTCTTATGGTTGTGGTACACTTTGCTAGTTGCTCTTTGGATTGAGGAACCTTTTATGGGTCTCTTTCTTGGTTATCTATTTTTTTTTGACTTAGAACTCTTTTTTTGTAAAATAAGACAGTTCAAAATTCTATTAGTTATTAAAACAATAATTAGTATTTAAGTCCTATAACATGTGATGAGAGAGTGAATTTCCTATCCACTTTTGGCTCCATCATAAGACATGCTAAAGATAGGTCAAAATTCTACTAGTTATAAAAGCAATGTTAGTATTAAAGGGAAGCAAAGGAGTTTAAAAGTTTTTGTGGTGGAAATGGGTTTGGGGAGGTTAATGAAGAAGTAAAACTTTTAAAACTTTACTTTTGTATATGGTCTTATAATTGATGGTACTTTTCTTTAAAATGGGAAGATCACTTTGCATTTATAAAGTGGTTCTTCTAAATAAATATTGCTTAATAAGAAAAGGTTTCTTTAGATTTAAATGTTTGTAAGGTCATAATAGAAAATTGTTTGACCATCAACGTTAAGTAATAATTTTAGATGTCCACCTTAGGAGAAAAAACAAATCAAAAGCAAGACCTTAGAATTAGATGATGAAATTTTAATTTTGAACTTGGAGATTATTTATGAGGAAGTCTTGGAGTTATGTCATTGGAATGTTGACAAATGAGCTCATCTTATGTGTAATAATATATTGATATTTTTGTAGGTTAGCTATGGATATTCGCAGAGAACTTAAATTGCATGTTTCAAATTACAAAGGAACTTGGTAAATTACAAGAAAATATTCTAGAAAGAAGTTTTGGTATAGGATTTGGTTCAATTATGCAGAGAACTAGAAAGCTATAAATTTATATGTTGAGGCTAAAATTGTTAATGATACTATGAAAGCAACTTTTGAGAATTTATATAAAAAAATAGTATTGATAAGATAGGAGGACATATGTACATAATCTTACAAAATAAAGTGAGAAGAAAACTACAAATTTTTATCATGTAATATTATATCAAAGTTGATGATGAAAAATACTAATTGATGATGATGTTAAATCTAAGATATTTTTATAATGTTTTAATAAAAATTATGATAAGATAATTGTCTTGAAGGAGCTTAATTGTTCAAAAAGGAACTTAATTTGAATTTTTTTATTAAAAATTTAATGAAATGGAAGTGAGCAAAGCATTGAAGTGAAGGAATGTGGACATTAAGACCAAATGACAATACTGCAGATAAACAGAGAAGATGGATCTTTTGACTTATGTCGTTTAATATTTATTTTTAAAACTAAATGATGTTAGATATATGGAGGTAATGTACTTTTGACGAGTCATACTTCGAAACTTTATAAGAGATTATTTGAGCATAAATTCTAATATGGTAAAATACATCTCTGAATCAATTTTGTTTCAAGCAAGAAAGTAGACTGTAAAGGCTATATGTTTGTTTAGAATTTCAAGACTAATGTACCATGCAAAGTGCTATAGAAGAGCTTAAAATACAAATTAGCATTGTGTGTGATTCGTTAAAATATATAATGGAGCAATACACATTTTAGAAGTTTTGGATTTTATCGAGGCTTTGTGTTTATCTCTTTACATTAGCCATCATGGTCCAAGTAGTCCTAATGATGTAGGTGTTGGATAGTATGTAATTGTCTCACAAGTTGAGTGATGTGGCAAATAAAAGCATATTACCTCATATAAGTTCTTGAATGAAGTTTAAAGTTTTTGTTACACTTGAAATATGAGGTAGCTATAGTTATTGCTTCTTGGGGGCTCAACTTTGAAGCTATTACATAAAATAATCTAGATTATTGAGTTGAGAATCAGGGACATGTTGAAGAAAAAAGGTGGAGAGAGCTTGCCGAGTCGTTGCGCATTGGCGTAAAGAGTAGTCGGTAGTTTTGGGCATAGATGTAGCCTTGGCCCCATCGACAATGCAGATTTGAGCCCAGCTTGCGTTTGGTGAGCCAAAAGCATGTTTGGGAGGGCGTCATAGCAAAGGAGTCAAAGAAAAGTTTTCACGCATGGTTACAAGTGCAACTTTCATGTCTAGGTGCTGTGGGGCACGTACACAATGCTGAGGTCTAGGTAGGAAGAGTAAAGAAATGTGCAATTAGGCTTAGCAAACTCAAAATTGTACTACATGAGACCGGCACCTGCACCTTGCACAATGCAATGGGTGCATGAAATTCGGCATGCCAAATTAGCACCAAAGAAAGCTTAAAGAGACTCCCAAGTTCTAATTCCCTGAGACGTCCATAAGATTAAACAAAGATTGTGATAGGTCCAAATCCTGATTGATAAGCGTCGGCCATTATTATAAATCCTTTGCTCTAATTCAAATGTCAAAGTAGCGATGTTGGAACTATGGTCAATGAGCTAGTATTTTGTTGGGCCAAATCTCTAGCCATGCAAAGTAGCTTCTATATAGAAGAGTCATTACAATGAGCGTGAAACACAGAGGAGCAGTTTTCGTACTTTGTCTTGTAGTTTGTAGGTTCAAAGGGTGTCCTCATGAGCCAAAAACCATCAAGTATGGTAGGCAAAAAGGATTGTATGCCACTTCCTAAGGTTATAAATGCCCAACCCACCCATGTCCTTTGGTCTAGTAATAATTTCTCAATTAACATAATGCAAACTATAGTGGGAGTGGGTATCTACCTAAATAAACTTTTGAATGATCTTTTCAATTTTTGAGAGTACCATCATAAGAATCAACGTATGAGGCATGCAGAAAATTGGAATTGTTGAAAGAGTTGAATTGGTGAACGCTACTCTATAGTCAAAGATAATTATAAGTGCCCGAAGACCTTGTCAATAACATGTCGAACAATGTGAGCAAAAATGACAGCCTTGAGGCATCCACCCAAGATTAAGATGCACAAATAGGTACCTTCCTTTTTTTTGCTTTTTGTGGTTTTTATTCATGGCCTAGTTGAATATGACCTTGGACTTTTGGTAGTTAACTTGTTGCCTAGCCACAGACTTATAATTGAGGAGAATGTCTTGGAATGAAGGGACTTTTGAAAAGATAGCAAGGCTTTAAAGGATTACATCTTCTATAAATAAGAGATGAGTTATTATGGGTGCCAACTTGCAAACCCAAATATCTAGATTGGCTCCTTGGGTCTAAAAATGATGAATCTGGAGTGAAAATATTACGAACAAGTGTTAAAGAGGTAAGGGCATAAAAGACATCCTTGACAAAGGCTATAGGACTCAGTAATCTATGGGAGATGCTTTTGTTTGTAGAGGATGTTATACCTGGGTTTCTCAGTGCAGACCTTAACTCATGAGTACTAGTTGTTGAGGAAGCCCATGTGGTGAAGCATGGCAAAAAGAAAATCCTAATAGATGTGATTATTTGCTTATTCTATATCAACTTTATAGTCATAAGACCCTTCAATGACAAAGAAGTGGTGAAGTGATAGCTAATCTCTTGAGTCATGAGAACATTATGAGCTAGTTTGGTCCTTTGCAAAAGTACCTTGTTCGGAGATGAGATCAAGGAGATTATGCTGTAGTTTAGAGACCAAAACTTTTGCCTCAAAGTACTCTACTCTTTTATTTCAATACTATAATCTGTATAATTTTCTTTATTTGTATGTTTAGACCTTATAGTTTAAGTTTTGAGATAATCAAACATCAATGTACAACTTTATAAAATATATCTTTAAACAAAGGTGAATATTTCTTATGTAACACACTAAAAACATTTAATCTTATGCAATCTAGTTGGATTTTATTTTTTGCATTACAAATAATTTCATGATTTATATAGTATGATCAAGATAACAAAACCTCTACAACAATTGTAACTCTAACCTTACAAAACTTAAATTTTTTATGTTTGTTTTTTAATCTATTTAGACGAAAACCCTTAAACTCTAAAGTTATTCTCCACAAATCTAGTTTGGCTTAGTTTATTCCATATTTTAAACTATATCATTGATAAAAGGCACACCCATGATACTTTGTCTTGATTTTAATTAATAAAAATATCCATAATTAACATAGAAAGATAAAAAAAGGGCCTTGATGAAGTTCAATGGTATTTATATATATGTAACATTAGAACATAAAATAAAAAAAAATCATTGAAAAATTATTATATAAATTTATTATATATTAATATAAAATACTTCTTAATACATATGTAGTTAAATTTATTAATAATATATATATATATATATATATATATATATATATATAGAAATACCCATATATATATAAACATAAACTCGTTGTCTTTCTCTTTATGTTGCTAATATTCTCTCTTTTTATTTTGAGATATCTCATTCCCTTACCTCAACTAAGCCATCATCTTCTCTCCAATCTATGTACCCACCATTTCTTAATACCACCAATAGTTTCCTCTGATTTTGGTTTACCGCCCCCATCCATGAACTTCTAAAGCACCACCTTAAGTTGCCAACCTGGCTTGCAAACCTTGCCACAATCATCACCTGTTGACTAGGCTATTCGAGTGCCATCCATTAGCTCAGGCTGCCATAGCAATCATACTTGAAACAATTGCTTGCCCTTGGTCCCCTTTTCAAGCACCATACTAAGTTGTTGTCCTTGCCAAAACCTCAAACTTGTGTCCTCATGTTGCTAATTGATGGCCTCTAGGTCTTACTACCATTTCCAAGTCAAGCCCAACCACTTTTTGTCATTCACAACCACGTTGATCTTGGCCCATCAAAGCATGAAGGGATGCGGACATTTTACCTCTGTGTGCTTATGGTTATGATAGAAAAATTACTTTGTTGTGTTTGGAAAATTACTTTGTTGAGCAAATATATGTTGAAATTTGGTAAAAATATTTTAAATTTTGGAAAAAGAACAATATAAAATCTTCATAATATTAAAAAGCTATAAGAAATAAAAAATAGTTAAAAATTAGTTTTTGGTATTTTTCTAAAATAGAATATTTTGAGATTATTAAAATAACTGCATTGCCTTTGAATAGTAAAATTACCAAAATATCCTCAAGGATAAAATATTCTAAAAATGTTTGAACAATCCAAAAAAAATCTAAAATTATTTTTAGATTACTTGAATGATTAGGCTCGTTTCTTGAAACATAAAATTTTGTGAGAGTAATCAAATAATCCTTAGAGACATAAAAAGAAAATACCTTAAATATAATAATAATTTTCAAAAACAAAAAGTAAATTTCTAAAAATTTGAAATATTGTGGACTTAATCTCATTGTTTGACACATTTTTCAAACCATGAAGTGTCTTAAATTTATCAAATTGATGCTAAGAATACAAAATGATGAAAATGTTCTTGAACAAAAATATTCTAGAATTTTTTTCTAAAATTCTGAAAAGTTATAGAACTATTGTTGAAACCTTTTGAAAATGTTAAGCACATTTTCTAACATCTATAATTTCTTGGGATCACATAGAATGTCTTTGAAGCACAAAATAATAAAACTCGTATAATGAAAAATTTCTAAGAAAACCTCAAGAAATTCTCAAATTAGCTTCAAATTCTCCAAAATTTTGCCAAATGTTTTTAAACTTATCGTGACCAATTTTAGGCCTCAAAACTTCAAAAATTCTCAAAATGCCCTCATTATGCAAAACTATTAAAACACATTGTTAGGAAAATTATATTCAAATTGAATTAAATTAGTCTCAAATCTTTCAAAATTATCTCAATTGTCTTGAGAATTCATTCTAGTCACATTTTGTTCTACAATTACTGAAGATCCCTTAGTAACCCTAACATGTCAAATTATCAAAATGTCCTTGAGAGGTAAATTAACACTGAACTATTAAAACTTGTCTCAAGGATTTTGAAGACATGCTTCATTGGCAAAATTCCCCAAAGCTACCAATTAGAAAAATACCCCAATGTAGCAACACTGATGAAGTCTTTAATGGTTTTGCAAAATCACAATAAAAGAGATATGAAGCCTTTGAATGTTTATGAGCATTTGAATTTCTTGAGTTACCCCATTCAACAAAAAAAGCCACTAAATACTCTTAGAATTATTGATCTAAAATAATGCTTGCAGACCCAAATCTTTTTAAACTCTCCTAAGTGTTTTTGTGAAGTTTTCAAATGCATATGTTGAGCTCTATTACCTTAAAATGCCTCCAAAAATTCCTGAATGTCCAAGTGCTTGTTTAAATGCGACAATGACCTTTTAAATCCAAATTATTTTGGAGGTCCGATAAAACCAAGATGCCTTGGCTCCTAAGACCAAATATTCAAATCAAGTCAAACACGTAAAACTACCAACCTTAACATATGTCATATTTCCAACGAAAAGCATCCAAAATATGGGAAAAAATTCGTAAAACTACTGAAGAGGAAACGATTATGCAAACCATTTAGTTGTATATCTATAACTCGTAAGAAATAAATACTTCCCTTTAATTCTAAAGGCATATTTATAGTGTCATTTGTTATTATTAATATTGTAGGATTATCAATATGATAACCCATCCTATGGATGCATAGTGCTAACAATGCTGAACAATCATATTTTTGATCGATGCTATAAGTAAACCTTATAAAACCCAAGGCATAATTAAACCCACTTCATTTATTATCTAGATTATACGTTTGAAAAGTTTCTTTGAATAAGGGAACCTATGGTCCTAACAAAGAAAACTTCACATCACAACCGAGGCTGTCTAAAAACTAAATGCTAATATCCAATCTAAATGTTTCTAGGATGATGGAACTATGGGACTTTGATAGCTCTCATTTTCTATATTTGAACCATTACTCTATTTCTCATTCTTATCTTTAATTTGTATTTGAATTTTGGAGGTTCATTTTAGTTTTGAGAGGTTAATTAACAATAGGACATTTCCTTATTGGAAGTGATGAACCTTTAAAATAAAAAAGCACCGATTTGAAAATGAAAATCTGAAAGTGATTTCCTCAAATTGAGGAACTCGTAATTTCTTATATCCCCATCAACCAATGGCAAATTAAGATCCTATAATGCTTTTAAAAGATACAAATTACTAGTTTTTTTAGTTGATAGTGTAGTACGTAGTTGAGGAGGATGTGATAAGAGTGTTAATAGAATTTTATATGCTTGAATATTAAAGATGCGATTTGAATGAATAGAACACGATTATTTCAATGGATTCATGTGGTCTGCTCCTACTTCGTAAAATTAAAGCTTTTTATTGAAATGGTACCCATCTTAGGTCACTCGTAAAACCTTAAGTTATTGAACTGATAAATTCTTGCATTTAGTTCCTTGGTACTTAAAGTAGTGTGACAGTTGGAGATTGATTTAATCATCCTCGTCCTAGCATTTTCCTCTGTACATGGCTTTAGAAGCCACTTTGCATTTGGTTGCAGTTTCAAGTCACGGAAGAACTTCACTTGGCCCTCTTTTTTTTTTTTTGTTGAGTATTGTCTTTTGCTTTAGTGCTGGTGGATTTAGGTTTTCTCTATCCCATCAACATGGGCATCTACTCAGTTAACTTGGTCAGTTGTTTAGCCAAGATTATGGATGTTGCATTATCGACCATTGATGTTTTTGCTCTTTTGTCTCTTTTCCGCCTTTTACTTTCTTCTTTCTTTTGTTTGAACCATGCATGATGTATTTTGGTACTTCGATAGCAAATCGAACTCCTTATTGTTAACTAATGACCTTAAGTAAATATCGGATTGATCTTACTGGTTACAAATATCCCTATGGATCCTTGCTTTTTTGCTCTTAAGTCTTGACGAAGGTTAAACACAGAGCACAAGAGGTTTTGGGAGGAAGTTATAAATAATCCAGAATATTTTTGAAGACTAACCTCTTTGAGTTTCTTCCTTGTTTCCCTCATTGCCCTTCTCTGCCTTCTTTGTTTACTTCTCAGTTTTGCCCCTTATTCTTCCCTGAACAGCTGCATAACATCTTGATTGCTGGATTCACAGCCTGCAATGCTGATGGTTGTGGTTCAGGTTAAAAAAAATGCTTGTCCTAGAGGAAGCATAAGAACGTAGTGCTTACACCTGGGTGAAAAAAATATGAAATTGCATGCTCTTTGTGAATGTCACAATTTTTTTGGCCCTTTTGTTGTTATGGACGTTCAACTTGCTGCAGCAAGGAAATGGGAGCTTGTTGGATAGCTGCTGAAGGGAGGCGGTAACCTTATTTGAGGCTTGACATAACAAAATCTTGGGGAGGACATAGACAATGCTTCTAAAACTCTGATGAATTAACTCAGTTGAGATGATGCCCATTTATAAAGTTATATAGTGCTTCTAAAACAAGAATTCAAATTTCAACAACCCCTTTTTGTCCACTCAAGAGTAGCTGCCATCAAACCAAAACCAATCCCATTCTCTCCAAAATTCAAATCAGTCTAAACGCCACCTGAGGTGTCACGATATATAAGATAAAAACTAGCATGTAATGTGGCTCCTTTGATCATGATCTAAGGTTATAACTTCCCTCAACTTGATCTGAGAAATTCAATCTCTTATCTTTTGTTTGATCTCGCATCTATGTTCGAGAACATATCCAACACCTTGGCCAATCAATGCCTAATACCTTGACGTGCTTCATCTTCTCTATAATCTGATATAGAAGAAATTTATGGTGATATTGCTTGGAGAGTCTTGATTCACTGGCCTATGTTTGCTTGGCTATTTGTGGGCTGATATAGAAGAAATTTATAGGGAGCCGTCCCCACCCTATCGCGTCAACACCACAAGTCTCTTATTGATTCTCGTTCAATCACAGTGGGGGAGCAAGCCAAAATAGAAAAACTCAGATTGGGTTTAGGGATAATCAGGCTCGAACTGATGACTTCCACCACGTCAAGGTGACACTCTCCTGCTGAGTTATATCCCTTCTCGGTACTGTCGAGAAATAGAACTAACTAATATGAACTAAAAACTAAGACTAATCTAATTAAAAAATCAATTCGAAATTCGAATCTATAATCTAATAATCTAAATAAAATATTATAAAATATTAAAATTCTAAATAAAATATTAAATAAATATAAATCTAAATATATAAATATAAATAATAATAAATAATAATAAATAATAATAAATAATAATAAATAATAATAGTAAAACTAAATAATATAAAATAATCTAAATATAAATAATAATAGTAATAGATTAATTGAATAATAATAGACCAATATAATAAATAATAGATATATAATAAATATATAAATAAATAAAATAATAGAATAGAAAAGATATAATAGAAAATCGAAAAGATATAATAGAAAAGAACTGTTTTTTCTGTATACTTTTTGCTACCGCGGCCCTTATGTGATCGATCAGATCATATAGATATCCCTTCAACACAACATAGGTCATCGAAAGGATCTCGAACGACTCACCAAATCACAAAAGCTAGGATCTTTCCTATCATCAAATAGATTCCTATTTGAATAGTGCATAACCGCATGGATAAGCTCACACTAACCCGTCCATTTTGGATCCAATTCGGAATTTTCCTTGGGAGGTATCGGGAAGGCATTGGAACATGAAAACGTGAATGGATTGAGCTGAGTTACTCTTCGGGACGGAGTGGAAGAAGGAAGGAGATTCTCGAATGAAGAAAAGGATCCAATTCTTTCGAAAGAATTGAATGAGAAGCCGTATGAGGTGAAAATCTCACGTACGGTTCTGTAGAGTGACAGTAAGGGTGACTTATCTGTCAACTTTTCCACTATCACTCCCAAAAAACCATACTCTACCTTACATAAAGTTGCCAGAGTACGATTAACCTCTGGATTGCAACTTACTGCCTATATACCTGGTATTGGCCATAATTTACATGAACATTCTGTAGTATTAGTAAGAGGAGGAAGGGTTAAGGATTTACCCGGTGTGAGATATCACATTATTCGAGGAACCCTAGATGCTGTCGGAGAAAAGGATCACCGACAAGGGCGTTCTAGTGCGTTGTAGATCTTATCCTAGACTTGTATCATTTGATGATGCCGTGTGAATCGCTAGAAACATGTGAAGTCTATGGCTAACCCAATAACGAAAGTTTCGGAAGGGGATTGGAGCAAGTTACCCATAATACAAAAGATCTTCTTTCTAAAGAGATACGATTCGGAACTACTATATGCCCAAGGTCCCCTATTGGAATAAATTCAGAGGTTTTCCCTTTGTCCATGTCAACAAAAAATTTGAAATATCTCAACTTTTTCAGAACAGGTCCGAGTCCAATAGCAATGTTTCGAAGCACTTCTTTTTTCATTACATTATTTTGGAAACCCAAGGACTTGATCATATGGATATGTAAAGTACAGGATTTCTCATCTTAGCAGGAAAAGGAGGGAAACAGATACTCAATTGAAAGGGAAAGTGAGTAAACAGAATTCCATACTCGATCTCATAGATACATATCTAATTCTGTGGAAAGCCGTATTCGGTGAAAGTCGTATGTATGGCTTGGAGGGAGATTTTTCATATCTTTTGAGATCCGCCCTACCATATGGGGTCAAAAAGAAAAAACCAAAATAATTGATTTGTTTTTAGCCCTTATCAGAATAAAACTAATTTTTGAACCTTTTTTACGCTCATGTCACGTCGAGGTGCTCCAGAAAAAAAACTGCAAAATTCTATCCAATTTATCGTAATCTATTAATTAACATATTGGTTAACCGTATTCTAAAACACGGAAAAAAATCATTGGCTTATAAAATTATCTATCGAGACGTGAAAAAGATTCAACAAGAGACAAAAAAATCCACTATCTGTTTTATGTAAAGCAATACGTAGAGTAACTCCCGATGTAGCAGTAAAAGCAAGACGTGTAAGCAGATCGACTGGTCAAGTTCCTATTGAAATAGGATCTACATAAGGAAGAGTGCTTGCCTTTCGTTGTTTATTATGGGCATCCCGCAAGCGTCTGAGTCGAAATCGAAATATGGCTTTCCAATTAAGTTTCGAAATAATAGATGCTTCCAAAGGCCGTGGCGATGCCATACGCAAAAAGGAAGAGGTTCATAGAATGGCAGAGGCAAATAGAGCTTTTGCGCATTTTCGTTAATCCATGAACAGGATCTATATAAACACATAGATCCATAGATCCATACATCTTGATCGGAAAAGAATTAATAAAAAAAGAAAGAATTGGACTCAATCTTTCTTGAAACAAACAAAAAGGAAAAGAAAGATGAAATATAAATTATGGATCAACTAAACCTTATTGGGGGCTTGCTTGAGAGGAGAATCTTATGGAAATATCATGGAATAAGGTTTGATCCAGATCCTATTCATGGGGATTTCATAAATATCCCATTCCAAAAAGAGAAAGTTCAAAATAATTGGGACTTTTTCGTAGATTGGATGCAGTTATGAATTCATGATCTGGCATGTACAGAATGAAAACTTCATTCTCGATTCCATGATTATAAGTTCATAACTCCAGCCCATTTCCATTTTTGGCAGAAAAGATCTACTAATTCTTTTATTTCAGTTAGTAAAAGGGTTCTTGAACTAAAAAATAGACCTAGAAGCTAAAAGAGGTTATCCTGAGCAATTGCAAGAAATGGGTTCATCGATATTCCTGGTTCCTGATATAGTAGATGCTATCACACATACAGTCATACTTAATTCGATGGAATTGTTTGATCTGAAAGGAGATCTTTTCAAATTTCGTACATGAGGGGTTCTTGTTTGGTTTCAATAGGACTACTTATGAGCGTTCTTTCTATCTATTATATATCGATATATAATGGATAGAAAGAATCAAGTTCTTAATGACTGGGCAAAACCAAGAAAGAGAGGCCTGTCTGCCATCCACACCAGAATAGATAGAGTTTTCCGAAAAATTATCGTAGAATCGAGAAAGAGGTTTGATTTGACATCTTTTTGATATATAGCTTGATATATTCCTTTGGATAATTCAAATTGAAGCAATTTGATTTCTGACTCGAACCTATATGGCATGGACGATCGATGGAAATACTCCAACATTCCCCCCTTGTCATATATTCCATATATTACAGTAGATAGATATCATATTCATAGGATATGATTCACTTTCAAGATGCCTTGATGGTGAAATGGTAGACACGCGAGTCTCAAAATCTCGTGCTAAAGAGCGTAGAGGTTTGAGTCCTCTTTAAGGCATAATCATAAACAGATAAGATACTCGATATATCAATATTCTGGCGATCCTCACGATCAGAGTCCAAGCTTTGGCAGTGCATCACGGAATCTTGGTGATGTTCTCTATCTAATGAATGAGGAGTCTGTTTGGAAATTGTGCACTCTGCGTGCACCCCCCCCCCCCGAGTATACGAGTATATGATTAAATTAGTTATTTAATTCAACCAATGATTCGTTATTGGAGCAGATAGCAACAACCATTTCAGCGGACATACTTTCGATTGAGGTTTCATTAGTCGAAAATTTTTGATAGTAATAGGCCCTTTCGCCGTTCAAGAATTCTTGTTTAGACAGTTCATATCATCCACATATAGTGATCTAAGATTCCAATTCTTCTATATTTCAGTAGTAGCATATTGTTCCATGGAGCTAAGGCCAAAAAGATGAAAGAAACAAGTGTTTCCACGACTCTGCCATCGGCTAATTCTGTTCCATTGAATCCCCTTTTCATGGGCACATATCTTTACAGCTAAGGAATGGGGAACCTTTCCCCTGTTGCATGAATAAAATATTTCATTTCATTTTGGAAAAGCCATTTCTTTCTCAACAATGTGTTTGTCATTTGATCCAATAGCATTCAGTTAGATAGGAAAAATTTGTTAAATATTGATAACTCTCGGTTGAATCTTAGAACGGAAAGATTCCTTAGATAATGAACTATTGGTTCTACTCTTGCGATGAATCAATAATTCGAATTCTGTCGTATTTTTGATGAACCAGCCTTTATACATAGATGTAGAAGGATTTTTTCGAAACTCCTTTGGCATCTATTCATCTGCAAAGAATTCTCGACGTGAAAACACAGAGATAGAGGACTGCTCTTGGAGTAAGGAAAATAATAGATCTGTGGGGTCCCAAATGAATTGGTTTGTTGTCAAACGGTTTTCTTTTGTGTAAGATCTATCTTGTATCTGGTACTCCATCTCCGAGTCATTCTCTAAAAGCTCATCCTCTTTCTCTTTATCTTGATGATAAAGAGAAATGTTATCTTGAGGATAAGAATTGTTATCTTGAGGATAAAGAGAAATGTTATCTTGAGGATAAATGCTCGGAAGCTCATCCACATCCTCTTTATCTTGATGATAAATTTTCGGAAGCTCATCCTCTTGATCTAGATGATCAATGCTCTGTTTGCCCCAAAATGACCCAGCCAAATAGGGAAATCCCAATTCAGTGGACCTTTTGATACAATCAAATAGATTGCCACAAGAGCGCCATATTTGAGGCGCCCAAACTATTTGATTGAAGAAGAAATCCCCCTCCATTTTATCCGAATCCAAGAACCCTTCTTCCCCTTCTTCAAACTCCAACCACGAGTGTACATAAGAAAAAAATACATTTCGCATGATATCTAACGGATTCCTTGGTTTGGGCTGAAGAAGTAATGTCACTCGATTATTATCATTATTATCAAACTTACTGCAATCTTTTTCTGTCTGTGGGGATCCCGCCAAAGCCAGAGCGTCTTCTGCTTCTAATAGTAATAATAGTAATAGGCCATGAACTAGATTCAAATCATTCTCAAGGAATCCATAAGAAATGATCCGATCTTTTTCATCGGGTCTGGACCAAAGATCTTGAGCGACCAATCCGGCAGTACAACTCAAAAGATAAAGAAGTATCGTGAATCTCTTTATGTTCCTTCTAAGTTCGAAGTACCATTTGTACAAATAAAAATCCCCCCTTACCTGACATGATCTGTTATTCATATAGATAGATATAGGATCTATGGGAAAATTACTTAGAAATACATTTTGTGCGATAGCCCTTCCTATCTGATAGAAAAGGATCATGGGATTCTGAGCCGGTCTTATATGGGGTCGAAAAGTCCAAGTTGTTTTATGAATAATTGATCTAATTGTATTCATTTCTATAATGTATTTATTCTGTGCAATACTAATCGATAGGACATTATTGATAAATCCTCCAAGATCTAGTACATTGGAACCCATGGTTAGGGTATCGAATCCATTAGCATGGAATATCTCCTTTTCCAAGTGAAATCCCCTAGTATATGAAAGAGTGAAAAAGTGCTTTCATTGTTATGGAGGAACAAGCCTTCATACCTTAATGCATGTATTTAATTTATCCGGAGCTATTAGAGTGGGATGCACTTGTTGGGGAACATGAGTCGAAGCAATAACAAGAATCTTTCCAGTGGAACAATCCCTGGAGAGATAGTTCTCTAATTGAACGAGGAATAAGAATACGAAATCCGACTGATCCATATTCAGATCATGAATGTTTGGAATCCATACTGTGCAAGGAGACATTGTTTTTGCGAATTCTAATTGTAATTCGAATTGAACCATGATATCAATATAAGGGCCTCCTAGTTTAACGTCTCCTATTTGAATTTGAGAATTTAGATACTCTATAAACATAGGTATCATCTTGATATCCATATCGATCTTATCGATATCATTATCATTCTCAGTCTTATTATCAACAATCTTAAGGTAATCATCACTATCCCATACAAGATCCTTAATATGGATCTTATGGATACTATCATATATACTCATAGTGTCCATCTTACACATAATATCACTCTCATCAAAATCAAGCATATCGTAGCCTCGGTCATCAAACAAAAAACTGTTGACCTTGGTCATAAATACCGTAATGAAAGGAACATAGAAGTTCGTCGCAAGGTGTTTTACCAAACAGGATCGTCCAATTCCTATAAAACCTATCACTAAAATACCTTTAGAACTATAAGGGAATAAGGGGAGTGAAAAGGGAATTTCATCAGAAGATGGGAAATGAAAACTATCGACCACCCCCGAGGTTTGTGAATCAGTGATTGTTTGATAATGAGCAAGGAATATCTGTCTTTCTGCTAAACAGGATCTATTGAACTCATAATTCATTAGATCTTTTTTATGAATTATGTATCGTAAGAAAATAGATCCCGATTGTTCAATCATTTGATAACCAGAGTCATTTTTGAATAAATGATAACTATGTATCAGACTCAATAGAAATTTATCAATTCTTTTTTCTGACGTTAAGGTGGAGAACTGAATCAATAATTTTTTTTCTTTACTTTGAATACAAGAACTGTCCGCGACAAAGGATTCTTTTTTCCCATCAATAAAATAACCTTTCACGTTTTTACTTTTTATTATCAATGAACACATCTCTTTAGTTGTACGACTTAGATGCCTCGTCTTTCTCGAAAAAATGATTGTATTGATGGGATTTGGTATGATACTTACAAGATCGATGAGATTTATATTCCAATAAAAATGCATTGATTTGAACTCATAGTTAACCAACAGCATGTTGAAATCAAAAACCCACATCCGTATTACTTCCAGAAAATCTTCTAATTTTAGCATATTGAAATCAAAACCCGTATCCATATTGCTTCAAGAAAATCTTCTAATTTATTCTTTAGAAAAACTAGAAATAAAAAGAGATTCTTTGACCAGAAAGAATTCAGTTCAGATGTAGGATACCTATCCAGAAATTCTTGAAATTCCGTTATGTATGATTGAATCGTTAAATATTTGATCTTTTCTAACTCTGTTTTGAACTTACTAAAGCTAAAGACTTGGAGAAAAAGAGATGTATAGAAATGAGATATCCTGCAACAAGAAGTAAAAAAGATTGAATCGAGGAATTCCCAATGATTTGTGGATATCAGATGTGCCCATATCCTTACGGGTGAATCATTTTTTCGATGAATCTGTTCTTCGAACAGAATAAGATAAAAATTCTGTAAACATCGACTCGAAATCTCACTTATCAGAGTCCATTGTGTCAGAATCCATTGTGGAAGAATCTTCTGAAGAATTTTTTGAAAAATCGACTGTGGTAGATCTGATCCACATGTATCATATCATGAAAAATGGATACAAATTTTTGACTGCTACTTAGTATCGACAATGGGTCTGAAAGAATATCTAAAAGGGTGAATTTTAGATATTTGCACCCTGTCGAAGTAACCATGGCATATATGTTTGGAGCAGATTCCATTTTGAGAAATTTGAAAAAGAACTATCTCGTTTTTTTCTATACATCTGCCCTTCTCAACGCATTTATTTAGACGAAAGCTCCGTTTTTTCCTCTTTCCGGATATTCCGGATAAAAAATCTTTCTCAGAACATGGAATGTGCATCAAACCCATGCTTGAATTGAAACTGAGATACTGATGCAAATTATTCCCTTCTAAATCAGATAGATTCGTATCTGAAAGAGGCTAACGATAAGTTCTTTCCAAATTTTGTATTTGTTCCTCTACGAGAGGTGTTGCAGAAATATCTGCGATCGAGTAAATAGCTCTACGAACAAATGGATCGGAACAAATTGGAAAATGAAAATGTTTGTACAATTTATACAAGTTGCACATTTCATCACCACTTTGTGGGAAATCGTTAGGTATGAAGATGTCTGATACCTGTGACTCGATTGGTGAAATAGCCTCTTTTTCCAAAAAAAGATCTTTTTTACTGACATACAAAGAAAATATTTTGTTGTGAATGGACAAGATATTGAGGAATTGTCCATATGTAAGATCATAATTATTGATACGGGTCTTTTCCACATAAAAAGGGAATCCTTTGTTACAATAGAACCAGAAGTGATGTGGACCATTCAAGAATCAAAGTCGACGTGCTTTATAAAAAGCAGATATCAATGAACTTCTATAAAATGGTTTCACGGGATTCAGCCAGTAGTCTCGATCGTGGGATATCATTGAGAAATATGAATCCGTGTTTTCAAAGTATTTCCTACGATTCTTTCTAGTATGGAATGAGTTAATCATCCGCTTTGGTATCTTTTTGAAAAAAGATGGTAATATTGTTCCTTCATTGATCAATAATTTCGGTCTTTGGTATATATCACGATCATCCAAAAAGAAGGGTTTCAATTTCTTCAAAAGAACGATTTGAACACCTATGTATTCTAACAAATGATTGCAGAGTTGATCATTCGGACCTTTCCATTCATAGATGTGGATCTCGGAGCTATGAATGGGGATATTCCCAATACTAACAAAGAAAAAGGGAAGTAACTTGGATAACTTGGATAAAAGTAACTTGGATAACTTGGATGAAAAGAAATGAAGTGACTTATAAAAATCTTTTTTGTCGATAGCCTCGGACCAATCCAACGAATATTTATTAAGACGTAATCGATCGAACACTACTTGCACTACTTGAAAAGGATTCTTCTGTTCAGAAACGAAATGTTCCAAATGTTCCTGGAAATTCTTGGTCCTATTGGACCATTTGTATCTATATACATCAGGATCCCGATTCATGGATCTCTCAATTCGAGAAATAAGAGGATCAAACCATTTCTTCTGATTCTTTTTCAAATTCGATAAATGTTGAAAAAGAACTCAAGTATGATGTTTTAAAAATTTGTCTTTATAAACGAGCTTAGAAAGAAAAAGATGGCATGGTCAAGAACAGTGCGTAGAAATTTTGCACATTCAAAATTTAAGTATGACTTTTTAGAATTTGAATTTTCCATATATTGATTTCTTTTTGTTTTCTTACATTCGTTTATAAAAACAAATTTTGAAGAAGAAGCCTCACTTATTGAATTTTCGATAAATTGCACTTCTCTTTCTCATTTCTTATTTTATTTTATCAACCTTTGAGTTTAGAATTATCCTTACTAACAAGGCTAATTTATACCCATATAAATGGAAAGTAAAATGCCCAGCTGATGCCAATTGGCATTGCTTTATTTTGATCATTTTTTTTTTTTTACCAGTTCATTTAATTTGGATGATGAAAAATTTCAGAATGAAGATACTCTTCCATGGAATGCCTCTGATCCTGTACAGGTAAGTTGTTTTATATAAGTTTTGGTCGTACATGAGGATCATATGGTCCATGATTAAATTTATTAATTCATCTCTTTCCTCAAGTGATTAAGGCTATATTTCGTTTGAGCTAATTGATGGAAATGTTAATATAATTTACATCAAAATTTTCTCTTAAGCTATTTGGTTGGAATGTCATTGGTATGAATTTTTTTTTCCCGAGGAATTGCAAAATGGAGTAATCTTCACTTGACAATTCCTTGTCAAACCCGTAGAAATTTTGAATAATAAATTTATTTGGCTCTTCTCGTGAATGCACCACCTGTGAAACCTAAGTACCCGCAGTGGTGTTAACTGATCTCTTCTTTCATTGTCCAGTGACAATACAATCCGTCTACTTTTCCGTTTGATCAACTTGCCTCCTCCTTCCTTTAAGGCAGTCAATTTCTTTTAGTGACCTCACCATGTGCCATTGTGGACCTGCCTCCTAAAGCAATCTCGACCTCGGCAACTAAAAAAAACCTCAACCCATCTCCTCCTTCCCACGAAATTTCAAAGTACAAAGCCTCTCCAAATGCCTTCCTTTAACTGATCAAGCTTGGCCTCCTTCTGAGAGATCGCTGTTGGCTTCGAAATGAATATCTATTCTCTGTTGATCCCTTCGCTGCAAAAATCCCTATAGCTTGTGTGCAAGTTTTGTTGACGAGGTTTTGGTATTTATGGGAAATTTTTATTTTTGTTGTAAATGTCACTTCTAGCTTTTTATACATATAATTTTGTGTGTTTTTTGTTATTTTTAGCTTTTTAAAGAAGATCGAGGACAATGTTTGATCTTGAATCTTGCACCTTGCACTTCTACCTTGGAGGATAAGATTAATGTCGTATGAAATAGAACTCAATAACAATTGATTTTTATATTGTTATAGTGTTTACTAGTGTTTTCATAATAAAACTTTTTTTCGCCCTTCAATCAAGTTTCTTTCCATTGTTCTCTGTTAGCTTTCAATATCAAAACCAATAATCAAGAGAAGTCTTTTTTCTTGACAGTTTCTATTAAACCAAACAAGTGAGGGAAATAAAATTCATTTCCAGTTCATTTATCATTTGTCTTCTCGTTTTCCTCAAAAAATTTCACACAAAACAAGCAAAGACTAACTGCTTATTTGCCATGGAGTTAGATCGCCAGAGCAATTTATGATACTGAGGAAGCAACTGCGCAGACATTTGACATAATAACAGACAACAAGGTAGAATTTTCACCCCTTTTTTTGTGCAGATATTAGAGTTTTACGCCTGAGAAATTGCATATTTAAATGTTTCAGTGGATCACACAAGAAACTCGTGCTCCTCTTATAATGTTCCTCCAGCTTTTGGCAGCTCATCATCCATCCAAAAGGTAAATCTCTATTTATCTTCCCGTTTACCTTGCAATGCATTTCGTTTCTTACCATTAAAATCATTTTTAGATGTCGAAAGGGCACTGCAGAAATACTTGTGAACTTTGATGACCTATGGCCATTGAATACTTCTAATAGTTCACAAGGTACTTCCATCATGCAAACTGGAGATGTAACTAAAGTTTTCCCTATCTGTGGAAAAGAAGTTCCTCGTGGATATTGGGTAAGCATTCATTCCTTTGTCATATTATTTTGTCACTGTTGTTATTGTTGTTTCATTTAGAAGAAGTATTACACAATGTATGTGTTACATTTGGTTGCTCTTCCAATAACATCATGTTCTGCTTCAGATATTTTGTCGGGGGAGCAGAAATGAAACAAGAGGCTACAGGTATTGCATCCTCTTCACAGTTATCTGTTTTCTACGAGTAAATTACCATCGAAGCTAGTTTAAAATGTTACCATCAAATGAATATACACCTCAAAGTATTGATGCAAAATGCATATAACATATGTTAGGAAAGAATAAAGAATAACCAGATATGTTGTATAAAAGCGATGTCAAATTAATTACAAGTTTCTTCTTGCATTTGCCAACGATTAATGAATGTGTTAAGTAGGCAACATAACAAAAAGTTCAACCTGAAGTTTACTAACTGCTTCAAGCAAGATTAGATTGGTAAACTAAAATGAGTGTAAGAAGTAAGTTGAAATCTAGGTTTGTTATGCTCTTCTACATCTAGAGAATGTTTTTCAGTAGGCTAAGAACAGTGTTTTATTAACTTCTGCTTTAGTTGTGGCCTCTGGATTCTGCTACATGCACTTTCAGTAAGAGTTGGAGATGGAGAAGCACAACAAGCATTCATTGCCACCTGTGATTTCATTCACAATTTCTTCAAGTGCGAAGAATGTCGCAGACATTTCCATGAGATGTGTTCCAGGTTTAGACTTGAATCACCACCTTAAATTCATCGAAATTTCAACTTGTCCTTGACTTCCTTCTGTCGCAAACTTAGCGCTCCATCTCCATTTCGCACGGCTCGCTCCTATGTCCTCTGGTTGTGGAGCTCCCACAACAAGGTTAATGAAAGGTTGATGGCCGTGGAGCAGGAATGGCGAACAGGCGACTCCAGGTATCCCAAGATGCTATGGCCACCGCCGCAGATTTGTGCTTCCTGCTCGACATCTACCATTAGTAAGGGCCTGCTTCCTAACCATGTTCCAAATTCAATCTTCAAAACAAACTCCTCAACAAGTGTCATCTTCTCCAAATACTTCTCACACACACACACCTTCCTTCTTTTCATATCAAACCTCATTTCTAAACTCACCAGTTGTGCAGAACCAAAGACTGGCAACACCAAGCTGGACTGGAATGAAGATGAGGTATACAACTTCCTAAAGCAACATTACAGCATTTCTTCCCTCTCGCCGCCTTCCAACGACGAGACCGGAAAAAGCAGCATAAAGGGCATGTCGGTTTCCGACGACGCAGCGTCGTCGACACACGCAGTCACCGTTCCTGTCAGTGCCGCATTGGCCATCGCCCTCGCGAGCTGCGCCTTCGGTGCTCTGGCCTGCTTTTGGAGGACACAACAGAAGAACCGGAAGTACTTACATCAACTGCACTCTTTAAAGAACGTTTGATAAGTAGGAGGGTAAACATCTGTTTTATGGTTTGGTCTATGAGGGAGGAATTGGGATGTGGGTTTGTTTGCTTTGTTTGAGAAAGTTTTTCTTCCCTTTTGTTAACCAACTTCTCTTCTTGTTTCAGGCAGAAGAATTAGCTTCAAAGGATACTTATGAGAAGACTACTTAAAGATTCAATGTGTTTTGATGTTATTAAAGATTTTGGAAGATGATATGGGCAGATAAAGCTTTCAAAGCTTCATCCAAACATTCTTTTTTGCAGGTTTGTTTTAATGGTGTATAAGCATTTAAGTGTATGTTTGATTTTAATGCTAGCTGAAATGAAACAGGACAGAAAATATTATGAAAAGTATTTTTTTATTTTAAAAATATGAAAAATTATCAGATAATTCTTTGAAGAAATATGTTTTTTGTTTGAAGTTAATGTGTTGTTTTATATAAGATGGAATTATTTCAAAATATTGTGAATTTTATTATGAATAAAATTTATAAAAGTTGAAAAATAAAAATTGGAGATTTTTTTCTAATTTTTGATATTTGGGTTATTTTAAATTATTTTGAATGGGATTATTATGATAGCTAAATATAGGAGAAAAATAGCAAGCTAAGTAAGAACTAATCTATTGAAAAATAACTTAGAACAATTAGTTTGAATCATGGGATGCAATTAATTGATTGTTTAAGGCAATTTTTGTGACAATTGGTCAATTTTAATTTGTATTATTTGCATTAAAAAAGAGTGAAAATTAAGGATTGTTTCTAATGTCGAGTCTCTTATGACATAATGAACACAACATTTAGTTCAATTGATCCGTTGTTTAAAAAGTTATGTTTTTTAATTTATTAAAAAAATATTTTTCCATCAAATAATAAAAAGATAATTAAAAAAAAACTTATATAAATGTACCTTTAAAGCCTGGCAAGCGCGCACCCATGGCTGTCCAATAATGCTGTTGCAAACTGCCCAACCACCCTCTCTCTCTCTTTCTCTCTCTCCTCTCTCTCTGTCTCTTCTCTCTTTCTCGGCGAAAACCGGTGCGCCAGCCCTTGAGAGGCTCCCACTCCACGGCGGCCCACCTGCCACTTCGTAAAGCGGAATGCAGAACGAATAAAGGCGTTCGCTTTAGAAGAATCCCACCCGATCCGCCATAACAGCAATTAGTACTTTGGGCATGGCTTTCCGCATCGGGGGGCAGGTCGGAAGTGGGTGTATTTCTTCCCGATAGCTGTCCTCTTCTTTTCGTCTAGCTGAAGGCCAGACTATGTGCGAACACCGGCGTCATCGCGGTGGTCGTGGAGGGAGAGGAAAGGAAGTTCGATACCGTCTCCTTTTCCTGCTCTTCTTTCCCGACGCTCCGGCTATCGTCATGTCCGCTACAAGCAGTGCTTGAGTTGCACCATAGAAAGAAAATTCGTGGCTGTGGGATTTGGTATTGCTGCTGATTCGAGTAAGCTGGATGATGGTAGTTGCAGCCGGCAAAGGCGGCGGTAGGGCTGGACGATTGCATCGCGAGGGTGACCATTGGTATGTTCTTTGGCTTCTTTCAATAGCTTTGATTGATCTATTGCTTGTTTCCCGTCTTGCGATTCGCATTTCTTTGCCCGAAAGGTTTTTGAAGTGGAATCAGTTCCATCGATCAGGATCCGAACTCTATCTGGGGATGATTTGGTTATATGAAGTGGAAAATAGGAGCATGTCGGGGTTTAGGGATGGAGCAGAACATTGGGTGAATTCTGCTCCTTTTATGCAACTCTGAAGTGATAGCAAAGAGTGGAAAAGATAGGGAATGATGAATGGCCGATTCAACAAACAAACTGCTAATTGAGGGTTTTGCAGTTATGAGTGGTAGTGATGCTGCATTGTCAATGGCTTTTCATGATGTTCTTCTTCATCTCTTGGAAGAATATCAAGTCAAAAAACTTGAATATCTGCAATTCTGCTTGCCCTTATATTGCTGTCAATTTTTGGATGCTTGCAGTGCTTGGTAGTTTAGAGCTTCCATGTCTTTTAAAATGTTCCGTATTGTTTTCTTCAAGTGTTCATTATAGCAGGTTGAAATCTCCAAACATGGTTTGTAATGTGTTAAGATTTGTTCAATTCATTTGTCGGGTTTTGTACTTAATAAATTCTTTGAAAAGATGGATTTGGTTTTCATGCAAAAATTGTGTAAAGTTCAAATCTGGGTAGGACTCATGCTGCTGACTCCATTTCATTCAGCTTTTTGCTTTCTATCTCAATCTCTTCTTATTCTCATCTCCCCTCTAGAATATAGATAACCCAATAATGGATTTTAATTTTGTTTATTAATTACGTCAAATAGACAGCAAGAATTAGAGTTTTAGTCCATGAATTACAATTACCTAATTCAAATTTCATATTTATTGTCGATATCTTGCCAATTGAGACCTACATGAAATTATTTATAATTACTCATTGTACTTCTCCTTTGCATAACCATTGCATCATAATGCACAAGGTGACTTATTCCCATCCAACATATTCACTGCAATGTGAAGGTCTGTGTGGAGAGCTGAACACAGGTGCTTGATGGTCCATCCTGTTTGAAATTCAGTGTAGCTTATCTTATTACATAATGTTAAAATTAGGTTGATTCAGGAAATGGCTTAACAAGGGTTTTGGCATGAGGCAGTTGAAATATGATGCTTGAATAAGAACTCAATGTAGGGCACTTTGAAATCTGATACATTTTTCAAGTTCATAGAATTTTCTTTCAAATGCATGATACAGAAACTTTTTATGGTTTTCTTTTTGAATATCGTAAACTGCTTCTACGTATAAAACAAGTGAATATTAAAATAAACTTAAGTTGACAGACCACATTTACAAAATCTATTGGGTGAAGAAAACATGAGTGGTGGTGTAGAAACTGCAACATATGTTGTTCACTATTTCTTTTCATTCTTGTAGCCCTATACTCTTTTTTTTTTTTACCAATTTCTTGGCCAATTAAAAGAACACAGCTGCAATCCATAGCAAGGAGGATAGAAAAGCTTAGGAAGTTGGCTAAGGGAAATAGATGAATCAAAAAAGCTATGTGCTTATTGTTCTACTTTCTTCCTTCGAAAAGATATTCACTTCACTTCCATGAAAAGGATAATTTTATTAACAAATGTCATTATACCCAATATATTCCCTCCTAGGAACCATGTTCACTCGTATGCCTCGAAAATAATAAACAGACATCTTAACCATACCAGGTATCGTCTACTTATGTTGAACATCTATTTCATTGGTTATCATTGCACCTTGGGTTAAAAGTTCTTTTAATTATTCACTATAGATAGATGAGTTTATTTGCAAATTCTCTCTCTTGCTAAAAATTAAAAGCATATTATGTTATTTGTAGATATTTGCATTCACAAAGCCATGTATATATATATTTATAATTCTTGACTATGCTGCAAGTAATGTTATATTCCTTTATGTGAGGTCCATTAACTTCATGCTTAAAGTGAACGATAAATAGTGTGGTAATGTTTATGAAACCTTGCAAGTATCTTTATATTCCTTTCTATGAGCTCTAATACCTCCATGCTTAAAGTGGATGATAAATAGTGCAGGAAGGTTCATGAATGCTATCTTTCATTTACAGTGCAAAGGAGAATCAAGCATCATGATATCCCTTTTAAGAAGAATGAACTTCTAAAGTTTTATACTAGGCCTTTTAGTCCTGCTTGTATAGGCAGCAATTTCCTTATCTTCAAATTTATTTGATTTCCATTTCATTTCAGGTTTTGTAGTTCTGTTCTTCAAAGTGATATTATGATTGAGGTGGAGGGAATATTTTTTCATCTTCACAAGGTATATTTATCTTGTTTAGTGTATATGACTATGTTGTATGTGTCATTGATGTATTTTATATGAACTATGCTTTTTCCTTATAGCAGTACATGGTTCAGTTAAATTGGTTGATGAAGACATTGCAAATCATTTGATGATAGATGGGTTTTATATTACAATTAATTAGTAGAGGAAATTGCATTGTCTCAAAATATGTTCAAATAAAGGAAAAGGAGAACATCGTTTGGCTAGAACCACCAAGTTGATTTGTAGAAAAACCTTTACATCCACCTTTTCTCATTCATGCAGGAGCTTTTGTTTACTACACAGTTCTTTTAAATGGTAACGAAGTATGCCATTGTAAAAAATTGAGGGGAAATATTTTTTGAGCTTTTGTGGCTACATTCCATCCCTTTGGTTTTTGCCTTTATTGCAGATTGATGGTATGAGGAATAGGCTCGAGGTGTTTCCTTGCTAGAAATTTGATTTGTTCAACGCATTCCATGCTGCAGGACTTGTAGTTAAACTTCATGCTGTTTGGCTAGACTGGTAATTATTCTTGGCGATTTGAAATTATTGTGAAAATGAAGGAATTTAATATAATGCAAATTCATACTAGATCTTGGTGCAAGTGTATGAATTATAAATCATAAAGTCTTGTTGGCCAAATAATTTAAGTAATTGAAATTTGTGTATTTATTTAACTTTCATTCTTTTGAATTTAAATTTTGTATGCAAATTCATTACAATTGAAGTTCAATATTTTGCTTAGAATTTTTGTTTAGACTTTTATTCCATTAGAAATTATTTAGTAATAAATAATTCTTGTAGATATATTCTCTTTTTTTCTTTCTCTAATGATGGTATAAGATTTCAAAAAATGTGATAAGATGCACTTGCATTTTCTCTCGTTATGTATATGATGCATCTGTATATATACATGTATGTATATGTTTATATGTGTCTGGATATGAATGTATGTATATATATACATATATACATATATACATATGTATATACATACATATATAAAACCAACTTTGTCATCCTAGATCTTTAGCATCAAAAGACGATATCAATTAAGTTGAACACATTTTTGACCTCATATATAGGAGTTTTCTTCTGATTTTTTTATTATTTAGTTGAGGTGAAAATTTGGGTTTCACCTCAGTTTTGCATTCTACTTGACGTTATTATGAAATGGGTGTGCTAGAGAGCCATTTATTTTGATTGTTGTCTTGCTTCATCAAAATGACTTCTTCATGCCAAAGCCCATAGGCTGGCTGTATTGCCAATTTGATTAACATGGACATGAATAACTACAGCTATTTAGACCCACCACACCATCATAACCAAACTTAGGTTACTCACAGCCCAAAGCTCTTAGTATAAAACTAGTACCAATAGGACCTTTAAGTTCTAACCACAACTAAATGCACTTATAGATTGGTTGGCATTCAAATCTTTGAACAAAAATTCCAATTTTTCTTTGTAAATTAAGTAAACAGTACCTCCAAGTGGGGTCCCCACCTTTGACAAGTCTAAAGTAAAGATCAAATTTTCTCTCCTCTTTTTAGAGAAGAGCACGAAAACGTGAACATTAATTGGAGTAATTTTCAAAGCAATGTGTGTATATGCATATATCACACATTTGATCTCAGTTGTAGAAATTTTCTTATAATTTCTTTGTTTAGTTGGTTGCGCATTGGGTTTCACCTCAGATTCCTTGTCTAGCCAAGGTTATCTGTATAGCTTAGTGAGTTGCTTTATGCCTTAGAATGAAGTTCCATGTGAAAAACCCATGGCTGGGCACCTGTTTTGTTTTCATAGGCATGAACAATAGAAGCTATCTATAGTTCCCTCATCATTAAAAGAAAGGTTAAAGGCCCTCTTTTCATCACCTTCAATCTCCTCAATGACATTTAAGGTCAAGAATTAATGATTCCATTGTGTTGTCTTTATTTTTAAGCAGATTAAGACTTCACATTTCACACTTAAGACTATGGCTTAACTTCATGACTAACTGAAGTGGCTTTCAAAACAATATATGTATATACATGCACATATGTATATATGCATGCATACACTTACAATCACACACACATGCACACATGCATATGTTTAATCAGTTTGGTTTTGTTTTCTATAAGGGATTTGATACTTTTCTGTTTTTGATTTTCAATTCAGTTTTTCAACCCAAGAAACTGAACATAATAAAAAAAATCCAACTATCGTATATATTATGTTTTTCAATTTGGCGATTCATTTTATATCTTTTTTGCTTTAATTCGACAAAAATCTAGTTTTAGCTTGGATTTAATCCATTAATGAAGTTCAAAAAAGAAGTTTGATTTACTGGTTTCGTTTGGTTTTCAAACAATATTCGGTTTTTGGTTTGATTTGGTTTTTGGTACTGTTTGGTTTGGTTTAGTTCCCGACTTCAGTTAATTTAAAACTAATTGATTCAACTAATCAGTTAACCAAATTGGCCGAATGTACACCGCTAATCAGAGCAGGTTTGTCTGCATCAAAGTGTTTGGAATTAGGAGTTACAAGTTAGTGATCGACAATCAACCCAACAATCTTGCTAAGTAAATTTCTTTGGGGTTGAATCACAACTGTGGCTATCAATAAAGGGAAAAGTGACAACCGAAAGCTATCAAGCTAATCTATTTTAGATGTGAGATTCTTTAAAATTGAAGAAACATTTAAAATTCTCATTATTTGTAGACCATTAGAGAAGATCAAAAAGCGTTGGATAAGAAGGAACAACACCATGAAGATTTTTATCTTCCATGATATTACCCAAGAATAATCTCCTTGCGAAACCTTTTATTGTTTTTTTTTTTTTTTTTTTGGATGAATTTAAGTGCCTCAGGAATATCCCCCAACTTTTACCCTGAAAAGAGGAGGTCAAATTGAGGCAATATCTAAACACCACCCCAATACTGGCATCTAGACCAGTTTGTATGCAAAAGGACTGACATCCCAATGAATCTGGAGAGTATGGGGAAGATTTGAAGTCCTTTCGAGTTGTTGAGGGCCTTTGCTGGACTCTTATCAATGAAATCTCAAACCAAATTCCAAGACAACAAAGCCATAGGATCCTTGATGCCAGCCCGTGTAACCCATATGGGAAGGAATCAATGCATGTCTTGTTGATATAGTTTTGATGCATGCAAGCCTTGGTCTGCTGGATAGGGGCGAGTGAACGAATCAATGCATGTTGGGTTGATATCTCTCTCAACTAAAATAATTTTGGCATGTTGGGAGGCAGGAAAAGAGTGTCTTGTGTCCTATGAAGCTTGTTTTTGTTTTTGTAGTGATTATGAATATATACTTAGTGTGACAACAGCTCTTGTTTGCATATCATCCAAACCACAAAGTACTACTACCTTCAGGTGTTATTGTATGTTCCTCCTTTTACTTGGAGGCATTTACCATTATACTCAAATATAAGGAATATGCAAATATAGTGTGCCATCTTTGTGGTTCAATACGTGGTCTTATAACTTATTTGATGTTATAGTACATACTTCAGTTCTTTCTCCATAAAGCTTATATGTTCTTAATAATTCACAGATCCCATAATCTTCCTGCAGAAACCAACTTCTACACTTGAATGCAATAATTCTTTCATTCTTGTAATTTCTATTCTACATAATTGACCACTGCTTTCCTTCAGTTTCCCCTGATTTCCAAATGTGGAAAGATTGCTCGTGTGGTCGACGGTGCTCAAAGTCCAAAAGAGCCTCTGCATCACACATTGGTTGGATGTCCTGGTGGACCTGATGGATTCTACATTGCAGCAACTTTTTGCTATGGTGCTCAAGTGGAGTTTTCTCCCAAGAATGCTTTCATGGTGTATTGCATATCCGAATTCCTTGAAATGACTGAGGAATATGGAAGTGGTAACTTACTGAGCTTGGCAGAAAGTTACATCCACAAAACCATCTTGAGAAGCTGGAAAGATTGCATACTGGCTCTTGAGAGCTTTCACCATTGTATTCCAGATGCTGAAGACCACCCAGTTGTGCACAAATGTCTAAATGCTCTCTCCATGATGGCATGCACTGATCCTAGTTTGTTTGGATGGCCTATGATGATGTATGGAAGTTTACAAAGTCCAGGGGGTAGTATCCTCTGGAACGGGATAAACACCGGTGCCAAAATTAGAAGTGCAATCTCTGACTGGTGGTTCGAAGATGTCTCATGTCTCGGTGTACCCATGTTCAAGAAACTGATAGAGACGATGAACAAGTTCGGAATTAGACCGGAAAACACCACTGCTGCCATAATCTATTATGCAAGAAAGCATTTACCTGGTCTTGCAAGGAGGCTGAGTGGACAAGGTGGTAAAATAAGGAGCATTGCAAGTTTGTCAATGATGCCTGCTGTATTGGATCAGAAGGCTTTAGTTGAAAGCATCATCGAGCTTCTTCCCGAGAAGAAGGGTAAGTCATATTGTCAGTTCTTGCTGGGAATCTTACGCCTTTCTATCATATTGGATGTCAACCAGTCAAGGAAGGAGAGTTTGGAGAGGAAGATAGGAATGCAGCTGGAATATGCAACTCTAGATGGCTTGCTTGTTCCCAATTTTTTTGGGTCAGACAATCTGTACGACACGGATTCTGTCGAGCGTATGATTCGTCATTTCTGGTCCTTTCGGGAAGCAAACATTGAGTTCTTCTCGCCAATGTCATCCGAGACTGCAGTTTTGCCATTGAGTGGTAGATTTGCTAATGTGACGAAGTTGGTTGATACTTATCTTGCTGAAGTTGCTCCTGATGTGAACTTGAAACCACAAAAGATGAAGTCCCTTATGGAGGCTTTACCAGAGTCCTGCAGAACACTGGATGATGGAATGTACAGAGCACTGGACATTTACTTCAAGGTTTGGAATCTTTTTGTGAAACTTGCTATACTCTTTTGAAGAATTAGCACCATGTTAGTTTATGATTTGGATTAGTGCTTAAGCTTTGAAATGAGCATACAAACTTCTCTTTCACTTTGGTGAAACAATACAAACTCGTTGAAATGGTTTTCTTAATCAGGAGAGGCCTTTGCCTATTCTATGCAACATTTCCAAAAACAATGCCATGAAAGGTTAAAACTCACAAACCAAACAATAGTTTTGAAGCAAGCAATAATAAAATGTTTGAACCTAGGTTCGACTTGAAATTGGCTCAATCTCCTATCATATGATTCAAAATCAGGGATTTTTAGTCAGCTCAAAATTGTATTTTTTTTTTATTCTTTGTTTAGTTCAAAGATATAATTTTTGTAGTCACATGAACATTACATGTGTTATGTGCATACAAAATGAGTATAGTGAGCATGATTCGAGCATGCATTATGCACATCTTCTTCATATTGTTCCTAATGTGCCCATTATGTGTGTACAAAATGAACACAGATGATTCAATTTCAAGCTATTTCAAACATATCCAAATATGACCAGAAAACAGCTCACAGTATGATTCAAACTAGTGATATGAACTAGTACTTTGGCTTGTGGCTTTGCTCAATCAGTTCGATTTTTTTGAGCTAGATCAAGCTCGAATCCAATACAAACTTAAGCCAATCTTAAATCTTCAAGCTAAACTTGCATCTTTAACTAAAAAACTTGAAATTGGCCCTCATGCATCCCTGAGACACTCAACTTTTCTATCCTGATTCTCCCTGCAGGAGCACCCTTGGCTTCCAGAGAGAGAGAGAGAGCAGCTCTGCACCATCATAAACTGGTCGCGGCTCTCCTTCGAAGCGTGCACCCACGCGTCGCAGAATGAGCGCCTGCCACTGAGGTTCATCCTCCAAGTCCTATTCTTCGAGCAGATGCAGCTGCGTGCAGCCCTATCAAACTACCTTCGCGTCGTGCACAACGACAACATGACCTCGGCTGCCGAGGAGATGACCGGAGATATTCGACAAGGTGATGGATGGGTCTCTGTGGTGAGTGAAAACCAGCACCTGAGAGTAGACATGGAGCGTCTACTATCCAAGGTTAGAAAGCTGGAGGAAGAGTTTGTGAATATAAAGCAGGAGATGGGGAAAGTGAGCAAAACAAACATCTTTACCATCTCCAGAAGAAGCATATCCAGAACACTGGGGTGTACATCAATGGAGGAACCTCAAACTTCATGGAGTTGAGGACAAGAAGGCCAAAACACACATTCTTTCTTCTCCATTGATGGTTTACTGTTACATTAGTTGTATGTAATGGCATTTTGGCAGCTCAGTGTACAGTAAAGCATGTAGCTGCCGAATGCAGTTCGTTGTAGTTGTATAGTTATTTTTGTGTTTCATGGAAATCTTGAGTTCAGTAAAGAAAATGTTTTACTTCAGGTATTTAATAAATTTAAAAGCTGTTGCTATTCATAAACCTTAGGATTGTAATGAATTTTTAGTTGAAAACTTCAGTAGGTTTTCTAAATATTTTTTTATTTGAAAAAATAGATTTTAAAATGTCACAAATGCCTAAGTGAAAATGCATTGTTTTTTTTTTTTTTTTTTTTTTTTTGAGAAGAAGAACAAATAAGCTTATGCTTTTTTCCTTTTTTTTTTTAATATTTTCTTATCTTTATTATTATTTTTTTTTGTTATACATATCAATTCCTTGAAAAGAATTCATATAATTATAAATTGTAATATCCCAATGGAAGATAAGATATTGTTTCACTTAAGTTTTGTTCTAGTCTTTTTCATATTAATCATCATAATATTACTCTCACACAAACATGATTAACTACCAACTTTTTTATAAAATACAATCACATTATAACTTCATTGTGTTAAACATGTTTGATTTAAAATAATATCAAGATAGATAACAAAAAAAAAGACAATATTGACCCTTTTTAAGAAGAAAAAACAAAACCCAAATTTGAGTAAGACAAAATTTTGTTAAAAAGACTAGAATATTACATGCAAACAGTATATTTCATTTTAGAATTTGTTTATTACACTTAGGTTGTTTCATATCTTTCAGGTTCTAGCAAGGTAATTAAACAGCAAACAAAAATGCAAGAAAATAACATATTTTCTCAGATGTTATTTATTAAAAAACAATACAACAACATTCATATTCCTCTTGCAGTGAAGTATGTTCCAAAACTATAAAATGTCTAAAAAAAATAATAAAAGCCATAGATATTCAAGCAACGGTCACATCTCAGAGACAGACCATAGATATGCCTCGCCCTCTGCAGCTTTCTTCTCGTTCTGTCTCAGAAACAGTTCTTTCTCATATCCTGCATCAAGCTTTATTTCATTCAGTAAAATAATAATAATAATAATAATAATAATAATAATAATAATAATAATAATAATAATAATAAAAATAAATATAAAAAAATCCATAAAGAAGGTATATCATCATCCCATAGATTCGTTCGTTTGAAAAAACAAACACAAAAGGCAATCAAATCTGAGAAACTTATGGTTTGCTCTCCAAAAATTATAAAAAAAAAAAAAACACTTAAAGATATGAACATAAAAATGACAAATGGTTATAGTAAAAGCATTTATATGAACATGGATTTGCTTTCATTCATTGTTTTCTCATTCAAGCTTGCTTACTTTGAGCTATATTGACACCAAGAGGAGACTTAAGGAGTTCTCCAAATGTCTTGAGAAAGAAGAGGCAAGAATTGGTGACATGTTGAGATAATAGCTCGACTGCAGTCTAAAGAACAGACACAAGAAGGTCTCACAACCTGAGAAGATGCGATCGACATGGTGGTAATAGCTGCAGATCGCTGACAAATATTACTCGGTCAATAGCATTTATAATTTAAACATCAACTATGATAACAACTATACCTAATGATTTAGATGTTGATAATATATGACTCTAATTTTATCGTCTTATAGCATAACATGACTAAAGGGGCATTTGGTTAACTAACATTTGAATAATAATGATTAGATCTCGATATTAATATCATTACTATTTTTTTATTATTTAATTCATGTGATCCAAACAATCTTTTATTCTTATATTTAATTATATTTAATATCAAGAAAGAAAACTAAGATTCATATATCACTTAAACTTGTTTGATATTTTCTATATATAAAATCGAAAATTTTAATAATATTATTTAAATATATTATCAAATTATATACTTAGCATCTTTAAATCATATTACATGTAGTAAACCAAATACCTCTAAGAAATACATTGAATGCATTAAAGAAATATTCCTTTGTTATTGCCTGTGCAAAATTCAAGTGTTTTCCCTTCCTATCCTAAGTAGAAAACAGCAAGGAACCGTAGTCTTCTCCACACCTTTAAAAGCATCACAGGCTTTATACTCAAAAAGTAATCTATCAACTAACCCAACACACTATTAATTCAACTGCTTTTTGATGAGCGTTCCAAGCTAAATGCATAGCTTTGGTCTTTTTGCTTTTTAGAAATGATAAATTCAATTAAATCTTCTCACAAAAAATTTTTCAATCAAAGATTAGTCTATTCTATCATATTTGGATGCCTTACTATATTCCTGCTCTCAAATGACTCTAAAACTCCCTCAAACGACTATGTCAATAACCAGTTAAACTAATCATTACTCACATCCTAAATTGATAATACTATATGATCCAATGGTTTGCACAAGTACGATACATCAATTATAGTATTGTCCAACCAATCACTAAGGTTTGATTGATTCATTTTTCTCAATGCAAATAAATTGCACATATACGATGAGGGCATCACAAGATAAAACTGTGTAAATCTAAATTCTAAGCTCTTGGAAAAACTTTGTACGATAAAGGATCGTATAACATGTCCTATAACAAGTTCATTTATATTAATCATAGGGTGTTTTATTAATACAATAACGGGATCACACTTTTACGATACAAATTTGCCCAACTTATGATTAAGTCCTAAGACCAAGCTCTCGAGTAAGATGGTATAGGACAGATACAAAGGTAATATCATACATGTATGATAAAAATTAGTACTCACACATAAGCCTTGAACTCTCACTAAACAGACAAATAAAAAGTATAATTACAATGATCATCATATTGTACAAAAATTATCAGCTCTTAATGTTTCTCAAGATAAAATGACAGTTGTACAAAATATGAATACCATACTCATATGACTATAAAAAATTCCAATTTCACTCATTACTCAACCAGATCCTTTATATCCTCCTGATGAGCGCATCCAATTAATACTAAATTTAACATCATACTATACAAAAATCAAGAAAACTAAACCTCAAATTAGACCTCTTGGGTAAATAATCAATATATTATTCAATATGTGTATCATACAAATATGATAAATGTAAAACATCTATATTACTTAAGATCTCCCTCAACCAATGCTCTATTCAATCTAAATATTAATATTATATTGCATGATGAGTTCATCATATAAGGACGATTAATTCAATCAATACAAACTTTACTCAATTAAATCTCTTTTTAAATCCAACTTGATTTAGTATTAATATATAATTCAACTCACTATGAATATAATATTCTAAAATAAATAATATATGTAAAATAAGATGAAATATATACCTTAAGAAAATCCCAAGTGTCTAAACTAAATTGTCATAGGTTTAATACTCTAATTATCAAAATAAAAAAAAAATTTAATAAAGATTTTCTCCTCGTGTTGTTTGAACTTATGTTTCTCTTGATGCCATTTATGGTTAACACCCCAATACCTTTGTTAAGTCCTTAAATTACATGATCAAACTTTCCACATGATTAGTCTAATTACTCTTTAGATATATGATTTAAAATCAATACTTAATATTGTCAAACATAATATAATAATTTTACTATCATCAAACAAGTGATACAATGACTAAATATTATAATAATACATCATCTTGGATAGGCATGCCAAAAATGTTGGCTGGCCTTGATAAGAGTTTTCTAGATTTTGCTGATTTGTGAACTTCTTGAGTTCCTTTATCACCCATCCAACTCACATTGGGTCTAATCACTACGTTCTCATGTAGCTCAATTCCTTTAAAGTCCAACCTATAAAGATGTCCATCAAAATTTAAGGATGCATAACTATTCTTTGAGAAGTTGTGTTGTTCTTACCAAGGCTTGCAGGGGATCAGCTTAAAGGAGCCAAACTAATATTCTTAATCATAAATGCACTCCCTTTGCACTTTGATGGGGTGGACAAAAGAGTCTTTTGGTGACTTGTTTAACAATATCCATCACAAGAAGAAAGCATTATTAATCTTCAAAGAAACGTTGTTGGGTGCAATAACCTACATTAGGAAGAACATGCTTCCCTAATAAGATTGGTTGCTAAGTATAACACCTCCAAAAGCCAAGTGGATTACATAGGGGATTGCAATACTACATTCATTAAACTAATACTAGTTGTAAATGAGCAAACAACATCACATTTCCTCTAAATAATGAGGTTAATAAAGTGAAGCATGTTGCAAATACTTCTAGTTGAACTTTTCCTATGAAGTGGTGCACCTACATCACTGTTATGCAGAAGTTGGATCTAGCATTCTCCTAAGCTATGATCTCCCCCATCCAAACGACCATGGCTAAAGGCACCTATTAAAAAGAAGGTTTGTTTGTCGTTTTCTCTTGTTTTTAAGGGCTAAATGATGGCTATGGATCTATGGCATTTCTAGTTCCTTCTTTAGAGGCTGCTAGAGCATTTGCTAATAACGACTTTATTAAGGTTCTCCACTTTTGCTCAAGAGCAATGCCACAAAATTGGAGGGCACTTTTGTTGTTCTAATCCCCAAGGTTATGGAGATGTTCATAGTTGAGCAATTTCTTGTCCACCATGGTTTACAAAATAATTTTGTTAAATTCACATCACCAAGATGAAGGATCCTTAGTACTCTTGATTGCGAAGGAGCAAGAGGCCTTTTGGGAGTAGTATTATAGATAATTACACTATAGCACAGCAACTGTAGTATGGAGTTGCCACTTCAAGCCTATTGCTCTTAGGACTATGGTGAACAACTACATTCTGGCACAAGATGTAATGCACAAGCTTGCCACTTCAAAAGAGCAATGGTTTATAGAGATTAAGGTGGATATTGAGCAACCACATGCAAAAATGCAGTAAGATTTTCTGCAAATAATGTCATGTCGCTTTGGCTAAGCAAACAAGTGATGGAAATAGACTACTCTTATGTCTCCAAACAGAGGGTTTGCATGCCTTGTCAATAATTATCATTCCCAAAGATTCACGCCTCTTGTAGGTTTCAACATAAGCGCCCCTATCCCTAGATATGTCTATTCTGTACTCAGAGTCACTTTCATTTTTAATTTAGAGAAAAGTTTATTAGGGTATTTTATTTGGTGTAAAAACTTTTGTCTTTGAGTGCCCATTTTATCACCTCCTCTTTACAGACAATGTCCATCTGTTTTTCCATGTTTTCTCTTAAACTATGAGAGATCTTTACTATTCTTAAGGATAGGATTGTTGTCCCTCCTCTAACTAGAATGCCAATTTGGCTAAATTCTCAATGATCTTTAGCAAGAGGATTACAAAGGAGAGAACAAAGATTATTGTTGGCAATTTCAGCTTAGAGTAGGAGGGGAAATGCTAAAGAAACCTCTTGAGATTTGTTTGGCAAATTATATGGGATTTCTCTTACATTCTACATGTTAATGACATAATTTATTCCTAAGGGACTAGATCCCTTTCTTTTGCAAGGAGTTATGTTGATTAACAATATGTTAACATCGATTTCTACCTATGCTCTTTCCTAAACTAATATGCATGCTAGCATCATGCTTAGTGCCACCAAGAAAATGATATGTCCCTTCTAGTTATGTAGCAAGGGAGGAGGATTGTGTGCCAAAGTATTCCAAAGCAATTGGCTTTCATAGGAGTAAAGGGAGGTGCAAGTGTCCAAACATGAAAATGAGGTGAAGTACGATGATAGCAAAGAGTTATTCATGTTCCACATAGGGAATTTGTAGACACGGAGGCTTGTGTACTTAGATGGCAAGACAATCATGGAGAACACTTTGGAAGATTGGCACAAGCAGAGAGTTCTTCAATTTTGATGGTACTTGAGTGGGCTCAACGTATATGGCCAACCACAATGATCATGCTAACTTTCCTCTAGAGATGTTTGACGTGATAGGTCAGTGGGATGATTAGGTTATGATGCAATTGTTTAATTGTTTGAGATTCAGTTAACTATCAAGATCATGCGATTGCATAAGGCTCCAATAAAGGGAGGTGCAAGTGTCTAAAAGATGGGACCAAGGTGAATACAAGTGATCAAGACTTTTGGGTTGAAATCCTTACAACCAATCTAGACAACCAGAGTTATTCATGGCTCACAAAAAGGAATTAGTGGACAGCCTTGGACAAAACTCTTTGAAAGATCAGCTCATGCAAAAGATGCCGACATTATAATGCAATTGTTTGGGACTAAGCTCATTAACAAGGTTCTCTGATTGCATAAAGCTCCAATAAAGGTTGATATTTGGCAACTGTTTGAATCCAACAAGGCTCACGTGACCATGGCATGTTTGCAATAATGTCATTCCCACAAGTTTCTTACCACACATGCAAGGCTAGGTTGTTTACAATAAATGCTCATGGGGTTGTTCTTTGTTAAGGGTTTAGACCATGCTTTGTTCTTTTATAGTTTTGCCCAACTTGCCTTTTGAAAGCTGAACAATCACTGTTTCCTTGTTGTCATAGCTCATGGTCTCCTCAAGCTGTCAACCTAAGCTAAAACTGTTTGTCTTCTATGCAAGTGTTTATCCTTGCAGCAACAATTTATTATAATCGGCTATTCGCTATGCCAAAATCTTGATCGCAGCATCTCTTCCCCATCTTTCATAATCAAAAATATTCTTTCCTGGCACAATTTGGCTTCCTCCTCTTCTAGTTCAAAGCACTAAAACCTTCTTTGCCTTGATGGCATCTAATCCATCCTCGTGTTGGTTTCACCTTCGAGCTACATTAAAAGTCAACTTTGTCGATTCTATTTAATGCGATGGTTTGGCAGGCATTGGTGTGGTTGTTACGGATCACAATGGTACATTTTTGGGAGTTGATAGACTAAAGATCACTCTGTAAGTTGCACAAGAGGTGGATCTAAGGGTTAATGATGAGACTGTCACCTTTGTTAACTTATTTTGGATTCTAAAAAGGAGATCTAGCTGGAGGGAGGATTTTTTATTGTTACAAAGGTTGATAACCTGAGAAAACAGCACTCAAACGCCACTGCATATGATATTATTTATACTGCAACTAATCTCTTATAAAATCAATCATCTATTGGAATGTGAATAAGGATGTGATTTTGTTACCATTTTGATTACTTTCGTGGATTTGCTCTAGGATGAGGACCAGGATGATCTTTGGCCTACTCTAAATGACGATTGCAGTTTGTATACTAAAACCTTTCAATTAATCATATAAAAGACAAAACTGTCCAAAAACAATAATTAAAGACATTCGTTTCTAGGCCAAAAATTCTCCATTAACTTCTATGGTTATCCCTGATTGTATAAAACCAGCTTAATTTGGGATATATTAACCTCAAAAATAATTTGAATTCAATCACTAACTCCCATGAGTTTAAAAATGACCCATCAACTAAATTTTCCTTTAACTAAAATTTTGAATATCTCCACAAATTTAAGAAATTCGTATCAAATTACTTTTCACTAATCCATCCATCTCCTTAATCATCAAAATAATGTTGAATAACATAGTAAACCAAGGCATACCATGTTTCCCCACATATATGTTTATATATCGATAAAAATGACATATTAAAATAATGCTTTCCCACATTTCATTTTCCTTAATACTAAAACACACTTCTATTATTAAAAGAGAAATTTATATTTTCTTCCAAATGAACAAACCCTATTATTATCAAGAATCTTGTCATAATCTTCATGAAAAAGCATATGAAAATAACTTATCCATTCAGAATTAATTACTTTATAGTTAACTGGGACTTACTAATCATCCTCAATAATACATTTTAATTGATCACATGTTTTACTTCACCCACTGGGCAAGTTTAAATAGGTCTTTCTCCTTTAATAACCAGTTTTTAAAAAATAAAACTTCAAAAGAAGTTTTCTTAGGATCAAAAGTTATCTTTTTAGCCCCTTCTAATTATATATTACATCTCTTAATTTTCCAAATATAAAATTGAATTATATTTTATGACTAAACTATTTCTCTTCAACCTTATATCTTGTACTTGTTTGAACCACAAAAGATTTATAGTAATTTGCAGCATAGCCTTAAGGTTCCCCACACAAATCATTTGAAACAAACAATAAATATTAATAACACTAACACATAAGATTAGCTGCCTCTTATTGAAACCAATTGACATTACCCTAAAACTTTTCAAGAATAAATTCATATTTTCATCATTAACATCACTTTGCTTAATCACAAACAATTGCTTGATTTGTTCTTTCAACATTAGTCAAATTGATCAAATATTGTTCTCAATATTGTCTTCATATCAGTTTATAATCTCTGCAATCTAAACAATTCAATCTCCTTAAAAGATAAAAACCAATTTGTTCTCTAAAAAATTCATTATTATCAACAATCAACTACTCTTCTCAATTCTTAAAGAAAGTATTAAATGTCATAATCACTATGAAAGCATTTAGATCCAACACTGCAATAAAAAAATTAATCACTAGTTTTGGGCCCAACCAATGCATAATACACCAATTCACACCAACTCATATTGAAATAAAAAAATGAAATGCCAACTAATGATTTGCAAATATGCCTAACCATAAGCTATGTGGTTGAACCAACACGATCCAAAACGCAACTCAAATGAACCTCAAAAAAGAGCTCTCTTTTTTTCCCTCGACTGAACACGACTGGTAAATCCATTTATACCTTGGCGTACAAGATCTAGGTCAAGGGTGAGTCGAACAATCTATCACATGAATTGCCATTAACCATATAAATACTAATTAAATATTTCTAGCTTAATGTTTCAATTAGATGTCCATAACTATTAATAAGTATATGATATTTTTAACTTGTATTTCTTATACTCCAAGCATTTTCAATTTAAATTTTACTTCATATCATAACAATTCTTGAAAACATTGGGATTTAGATCAAAAAGAGATCCAAGACAAAAAGAATAATTTATCATAATTAATGAACTGAATCCTCATCAACCACTAATTGAAATGAAATGGATAGAATCCAAGTCATGGTTGGCCAAACTCCTATGGAAGTGAGTAATTTTCCACGAAGGGCAAAATTTCAACCACAAATTGAAATGAATGGCTAGAATCCAAGTCATGGTTGGCCAGACTCCCACGAAAGTGAGCACTTTTCTACAAAGGATGAAAAATTGATGAAGCAATGCCACATGGAGGGAGAAGGCCTAACAGCCTTTTGTCATGTCTTTCGTAACTGAGAGTTCTGATTGATAATAGGAAGAAGAGATAAGTAAAAAAAAAAGAATCACCAAAAAATGCAAATACTAAGAAGTTTTGCATTAAGGTCAATGCAAAAGGAGTAAGGTAAATAATGGATATTCCATTGCCCATTGACAAGGTGAAGAAAATTGCCTCTAATGATCAATATCATGGGAATATGGAGAAACTATTTATTTATGAAGCAATATAAAATATGAAATTGCTTAATGAGAGGAAGAATGAAAAAAAAAATTCAAGTTCACCCATACAACCTAAATAATGGAATGAATTAGGTAAACTGGGAATAAAATTAATTGATCGATGACTAACATTCACTTGAAATAAACAGTAGTTTTAGTGCTCAACTAAGCCACTAAGAATGATATCTTTTTGCAGAAATAAAAGGCCACAAAATATAGAAGTAAAAGTGGAAAAAGAAAAAGTTCAGACGCACCGTTGCTCCTGTCTACTCCATCCCAATGTCTTCCAGGCCTAATACCATATCGATTTGGTGGAAAATCTAATCCTCGTTTCAACCAACTATGGCTAGGAATAGTTTGTGGAATTATGAAACCAGATTCCTTCATTTTATCATTCCCACCCAAATCTTCAAGAATTGGCTCTGAAGTCTTCCGCTGAAATACAGTAACAAATAAAATGAATCAATTTCCACGAAGCACAAATAAACCCACATTATAGAATCTACCTTAACCAAGTGAGCCATTGGATCACCCCATCTGATCCTCTCCTTCAATAACTTATCAAGCTCCGGATCATCCCTATGTTCAAAGCAGAAAAATCGTTGGTTAATTCAGCAGAAAAAAGACAAGTTAAACACAAACAGCCACCTTGCAGAGCTGTATCCAAGCTAAACTCACAGGTTGAGAGGTAACTGTCAAGCTGGGTACTACGAAAATGAAAAAATAACCGACTTCATAAAAGGGAAAAAAAAAAGAAAATGAGAAATGAAAAAAAAAATGATGAATCATGGCTAGCAAGGTTCTAGGCTATGAACACACCACCACCAACTCATTTATTGAACAAAATTTCACAAGACTTACAAACTAAACATAATATTTTCTCAGCCCCGTGCTCAACCAATTGCATGTCTAGGCAAATGCTTTAACAGAACAGGCTCCCTACTGCCACTCAGCTTAACCAACATATTGCTGGGTTGACACAACTACATATTTGGGCATGCTTAGGTAATGGATTCAGACTCGTGACTCAGCCTGATTGACATTTTCACCGAGTTGATTTCCATGAAAATGCCCAAATTGACCTGAAATTTCAGGCCAATCCAGGCTTGGTTGGGTGTTGACTACCAAACATAGTTCACACATTGCCCAAGTCAGATATCACATTCAATGAAATGCAGTAAAAATATCAAATCATATAAGACACGTCTCAACATTTACACAAAAGATGCCACCATCTAAAGCAAAATACCACATTTCAACAACCAAACGTAATTGACACCCAAATGTTGAAAATCTTTAAAATAAATAACATTACAAAAAACTGTGTGCAGTTGCTTTGCTTTGCATAGAAATCTAAAAAGAAATATTGGAGGACTTTGAAGTAATCCAGTAAATTAGGAAGGTGATATTAAATGACTTTAAGGGCATGAATATGTGCTCAGGAAAAAAAGATATACCAACTTCACCCATGAAGAATACATAAGTTTATGTACGGCTTAAATATCCACAAAGCTTCTTTTGTTTATAAAATTATGAAATACCTGCAAAGGGCTTGCTAGGAGTTTTTTGGCAACTGAAACTACAAATGCTAAGTTCACTAAATAGATAAGATAATGAACCCAAGCAGGAAAATTAATTTAATGCCATATCACAACAATACATAAAGTGTATTTAAAAGAATTGCAAGTAAACGACCATTAGATGCTTGGATAGGGACAGCTAAATGATGAATCATTACTCATTCCATACCTAGACCGAGCAAAAGGCCTATCTTTCTCAAGTTCTAACTCTATTGCTCTCTCTTCAGCTTCTTGCTTCTGCTTTAAACCTTTGCCCCACTCTATAGGTTTTTCCTGGCAAAACAAAATTAAAAGACAACTTCTCAAGTAAACTAATAAACACAATAAAGAATGTATAAATCAAATGAAATAGTCTCCAAGAACTAGAGGAATGCGATATATAATCCAAAATGTGGAAAAAGAATGTCACATCATATGTTTTATCAACATTTACTTTATTCATTCCTCATTTTAATCAAATACAAAATGAGACATTATTTGAGATTAAGAAAATCTTTTGTATACCTCCCCCCTACTATTTTTAGTTTGCTTGATTATTCATTATATTATTTATCTTACAAACATCATGTACTCTCTCATCTATCCTTATTATATAAGAATAAATAACTAATTATTTTCATTATATTCTTTTAAAAAGGTGATTATTGTAAGTTTGAGATTAATAATTCTCTTCACTTAACCTTCCTAGTCTTGATACATATACATCATAATGCTCTCATTCCAAATATTCAATTAACTAATACTAAGTTATACACTAGACCCAACCATATATAATAGAGAATAAAATAATTATTCAAAAACTTTGCCTACAAATAAACATGATACACCATTATGCTACATTAATTAGAACTCTTGTGAAACATGTTAGGTTTGACCAATTCATTGAATCTCTATAACACCAACTACATCACCATGATTTAATATAATAGATTAAATTTACTCTTTTGGAAATTCAATGAAGTGGTCAAACTTTGAATCATTTTGTAATTTTAGTACACATGGAAAAATTCTCATATATTAAGCCTAAATTTAATTACTAGTAATTTATTACCCAAGACAAACAATAAATCAATGCCCATAATAGATTAGAAGTACTTCAGCCTCTAGCTCCCACCTTTGTTAGATTGTTCATGAAATATTTTAGGTATATAAAATGCCTAACATTCACAAAGTTTCAAGTTCAAGAACACTACTACTAACAACCAGATGCAGTAAATTTTGCTCTAGCTGAACACTTTTTCATGGTCCTTCAAAACTTTCCAAACCTCAATTTTACACATGCTGTTCCCAAAAACACAAAGATTTGCTATTTAACTCAAACCGATAGTATCAGAAGTTGAAAAACATAGATTTACTACTTAACACAAAGATTTGCTAATAAAAATGTGAAAGACAACTTGAAAAACATAGACGGGAAGTTGAGAGGGTACAAATGTACAAAGGGCTTTGCTCACTTCCATAAGAACTAGAGATGAGGAGATCTCTATAACAAAACGGTCAAGCAATGTCACTAATCAAAATTTCAGACTTGCCAACTTGCTGCTTTGAACAAAATTAACAATGACCATTTCTCAAAATAATGCATACAAACAGAATTATCACCAAATATTACACTGAACATATGATACATAGCGCCCATGTACTATGGACGGAGAAAATGACAAACAGTTCAGAAGCGTATGATTGATAATACCAATTGGCACAAAACTTCGAGCCTATTGTAGGCACAAACACTACCTCACTTTGTGATATGCTGGCTTCCTTATTGATTTTGAACTTCCAATATCTCATGTTTTTTCTTTATTAATTTTTTTCAATAAAGAATGCATTTGGCATGTTTTGGAGATGATACATATTTCAAAAACTTTCTAGTTGTATGGGTGCAAGTCACATCCCAATCAACACAATGGACACCTATGGGATTATAATGTACTCAGTGTCACCACATGTTTGCCTTAACAAATGCATGTTTCCATGAGTGGATAGGCTATCAAAAAATCTACTAGTGATGATGTACTTTATAATATTAATAGCTATGTCTTGATGTAAGCCCTATTTTTATTTAGATAAAACGAAATCCTTTTTAAAACTCTAAAGAGCTCTACCTAATTGTTGATAATTCCTTTTTTTTTGGAGGACGTTCTTATATTCTCTCATGTCCTCTCTTCCTCTTCTCCAATTCTTTTCTATTTTTTTGCTCTCACATTGCTTTCCATCATTCTTCATTGTTAACGAAATTTTTCCTTTCCAACTAGTACTTATGTTAATGGATGTGTGTAAGTTTATCCACCCATTCTTCCTTGGCATTTGTTCATAAATATTGGTTTCCAAGCAATGTGTGTGAATATCTGTTGAGACCATTGTGAACTCCTTAAGTCTTTATTTTCTTCTTATGTTATATCCACTTTGGTACAGTGCATGCTATTTCTTTTACCATTCCAGATTTAGGCACTACTTTGATTGCCTCAAACAAAATCTAAATAAATTGTGCTCATATAATATCTTCATACTGACTAATACACTTCAAAACAACTGTTATTACACCACTCATAATGCAAATATGGATAGCAAAATTCTTTGTTGCTCGTGTTATGGGATAGTATCCTGAACTATTGAATCAATTTGCTTCCCAGCAAAGCCTTGGTTCATGAATTCATCAATCACCTTTTTATGGCCTCAATGAATCTTATGTACTCCAATAATCATAAATGACATGTTTTTGAAGGTGGACAACTTGACAAAACTATTGAAGATTTGATCCTATCAAGTTAACAAACACAGTTGCAGCAGCCTTGATGGATTTATACATCACAAAACTAGAATGTCAGATTCAAGAACAAGTCTCTTTTTATATGAGGTGGTCATTTATTATCTAAAAATTTTGTGCAATGAGTGCCAAAATTCAAAATAGACAATAACCAAAATAAGAGTATTAAGCTCAAAAAGCAAATCTAAATAGAGGATGAAAAAAAATAATTCTCCTCTTAATCAAAACATTTTGAATAGATAGCTAGTAATAATATGCATTTGCTAAACAATCAGAAAGACAAACCCTTGATCTTAGAAGAAGAAATCTCCATCAAACTAGAGGAAAAACAAGTTGGGATTTGATAATAGGCTTCTACAATCCCAAAACTAATTTTGGAAGTGACTTGAAAAAAAATGTCCAATTAATGATGAAATTGCACAATCTCTCTCAAGTTGGTTGTGGATGTTGAACATAATCAACTTGCAATTTTAGGTTTGTAAACAAAGGAGACCATGCTTTTCTTAAAAGTTCTCTACACAAATGCATATCTATCTGCATCCACATATTTTATCCTACCAGAATTTCTGTTAATACTTTCTCCAACTTAAATGTGACAACACAATTTATAAGTGTTTAAATTACAATTCATTGTACGTCAAAAACTAATCTTGTCACATTTTTAATAAACTCTGTGCCATAGCTCCACATTATGCTCCTACACTACTAATAAAAAAGTCTTTTTCATTGCTAAGTAACAAAATTCTCCCATACATAAGTACAATTACTTGATGTTGATCTTCAAAATTTAAAAAAAAAATACTCTTATGTCAAAATAGATCTCAAAACCATTGCTTTTAGTCTTCCTAAAATAGTATAAGTTAAGTTACATTAATACCCCTAAAGATACAATAGATTTCTTCATATACTTCTAAGATCAGTTAGTCAAGTTATTCATGAACTAACGAAACTTACAAAGCAACAAATGCCAAGTCATGTGTGGAGGAGATCAACAAGCTTTCCCATAAACCATTATCATCTGTGGACACTTTTATCAATCATCTTTTGTTTATAGTTGCTGTCCAAAGCATAACTACAAGTTGAAAACCAGCCATCCGTATGTCTTTCATTAAATCAAGTAGCTCATTTTGCCAGGAAGTTGCAATCCCTAATTTTGGAGCTAGTTTGCTTCCAAAGACGTATTTTATATTTTCTAAGTCTAACATTTGAAATTAATAAGAAAGTGAAATCTTGATTTTCTTGGCTTCTCTTCATTTTTCTCAATTAAAATTTTGACTACACATGGAATAATAATGGTCATTTTTCATTCAAGATATTCCACAAAGAAAATATGATTAACTTGGAATTAAGGATAGCCAGAATTTTATAGTCTTAATAAATCAATCAAACCAAGACACCAGTTTTTAATACTTCAAAAGAATGTATTTGATTAACAACTGTTGATGTTCATTTTTCTCTAAACATAAAGAAAGTTACAAGACATTTCTTCCTATAAATAACCATTAAACATTTCTAACAACTAATTTATGAGATTGTGTTCCTCTATTAACTACTAAAATAGAAGGATAAAGATGGAGCTTAGTATGATAATTAGGGCAAATTTTTCTAATAATCTATCAAATAGGATTGGATAATCTATTTGCTACTAGTTGAGTTTTGAACCCATCACTATCTCCAATAGTGCAAACAATTTTGTACTATACTATAAAAATCCATTTATATTTGTTGCAATGTTTCACACATGCTAGCCGGTTATCAAAAAAATTATAACAAAAGTTCGATATCCTCAAGACATATTCTCATAGAAGAGAAAATTATAAAAAGAGTAACTAGTGCATGACTGAACACTTTTCCACATGGCTATGGGGTAATTCATATCATTTATCTCATTAAGATTGAAATTTTTATGGAGTTGAGTTTAAAATTAATTCATGAGCAAATTATAAATATGATTAATGCTTTTAATTCTTGTGAGTTTTCCTATTTTTCTCATAGAGACAATGAAATTATTATATTGTCAATTGAGAATAGTATAAAAAACAAAGGAGACTTGGGTCATATGGCAAGGAAGAGAATAGTTGTTCAAATTAGGTTGAAGCACTAATAAGAGTTCAAAATCTTGTGTTGACAATATGATTAGCTAATGTATCCTTAAACCTGATGTTCAATATTTCACTCTCACATCAAAAATAGTTTTAATGCAATAGGAATGATCTTCACAAAAAATGCTAACATTCATGGAGCTGTGGAGTTGCATGACAAATTGGCAAAATTTTTAGCCCTTTCGGTTTGAAGCAGGATAAAATTGATCGGGTAGATCTAGGGATATGAAATACTTTGGGACAAATAAAGGGGAAGAATTGAGTATTAGGGTAGAATTTTATGTGAAAACAACTTTGTCCATGGGCTTGAAGCATTTGTAGAGAACTTGAGAATATTTTACACTTCATAAAGATGTTTGTTTTTTACATTAAGTCATCCCATTTTGTTTTGTATCAAACCATGAAATTAAACAAATTAATCTTTATTGCTTCAAGAATTTCCCAAGAGTAAAATAGAAATAATGCATAACATTAAAGACTTGAATTTGATTTAGAATTATGTATCAATCACATCATTGAAGTTTTGAAGGGTATTTAGAAAATTCTCTCTTTTGTCCTAAGGCACCGTTGACAAAGTAAGAGTAAATAAGCCTAGCATAATGAAAATTCAATGTTTTATCACACTAAAAGCACCTACAAAAGGACATTCTATAGTACCAGTAACAAAGGAAACAAGAGGACTAAATGAGCCTTTAGTTGGCTATTTTTGAAGCTTTCAACACCTTTAAGCATTTCCTACTAAATGGGTTGCATTCGACAGAAGTCAAATTCTCGGTGACTGCCAAATTCCCTTGGTTGTTCAACCTAGCAACCCTTTCATTGGTTCTAAAACAACACATTTAGTGGCTTGATGCCAGATATTCTTTTATTATAACCAGTAACTTGTATTATTTCATATAGCTATGTCATCAATATATAGGTATATATCTTAATCACAAACAACTAAATTTGGCAAAGATTTAGCAAGATATTTTAGATATTAAAAAATCTCTAATCTGTTATTGATGAAGTATATTTCTCAAGTAGCATCCAAAATTTCCTCAGCAATATTATAAAATTGACTAGTCATGGAACCATCATAAAATCTTCTTGCACTTTTTCCTACATTTGCACCATCCTTCTTTGGTGGTGTTGCCTCTCTAGTGAGATTTTTGTTCTTCCCTTTCCCAAAAAGAATAACACCATGACTAATTGAGACCATGAAATTTTGCATGCTGAGTTTGCAACCGGTTATCAGAAGACCAGCTCTTTTTGATGAATTGGGATTGCACGGGACATCAACACTTGTATTGGAGGTGACATCTGATGATGAGCTCACTCTCTCTCTGTCTCATTAGACATGTTTGAATTCAATTCTCCAAAAGCTCAATGTGAAGGAAATGATTCTCTACTTACTCTCCCAGTGGTTTAAAAAATGAGAAAAATAACAATATGTTCATTAACCATAGAAATGGGACAAAAAAGAATAACAATATGTTCAAAGAATAAAGGCAAATTGGCTAGGATAACAAACAAGTTGAGTTTTAGATCAGAAGGAAAAAAAGCAAACTTTATTTTATAAAGCATCTTAAAAGAAAACTGTTCCTAATTAATGATAAATTCCCATGATGGTGGATTTGTTCTGCTCTTCCTTTTTTTTCCCTCCCTTTAAATTCTTCTACTTATGTTCCTTAAGAGAAGAGAGAGGGTTGATTCCATAAACTTCATTCCCTGTATTAAGGTTCATTTTCAGGTCAGCTCTACTCTCTTTTATGCCTGGGAATTGAGTTATTCCTTGTAATAGATAACCAAATTCCAGAACAAGCACCTCTAATCCATCAAATAAAATTAGGTAAGAAAAACATGACTCCATTAAGAATTACCATACCAAAACTATAATCTAGGATATAATTATGTACAAATAGATCAACACGTGAGATAAGGCATTTAATAAATGCTCAATTATAGTACATCAATTTCCTCAACTTTGCTATCTAAAACTAGCATACTATAATTCCATCAGTTCAGCAAATTATTTCCTCAACTTTGCATTTTAAAACCAAACAAATCATAATTTTTTGTGCAGAACATGTAATAGAAAGCAAAATGTCTAACATGCAATCTCTCTATAATTTCAACACCAAAAACACAATTGTAGAGCAACTACCAAAGAAGTAACTAACTGGAGATAAATTGTACTCAAAAAAACAAAACACGACATTAGCATGCGTTGTCAAGCAATCCTAAGCATGCAATTAAATTTAACATTAAACGGAGGCCTTTCCCAATAACCAAAACTCAGTTGATTAAACAAACAAATATCTACAACACATTTATTATTATTTATAGAGTTGGCCTTAGGGTAAAAAGATTTAAGCAAAGTAATAGAATGAAGGTTGATAAAAACAAAATGATAATGCATAATGCATTCGTAAATTGAATAGCTATAAATGTTACCTCTTTCTTTTTCTCCTTTGATTTCAACTCCTCCTTCTTTGACATCCTTCTTACTATAAAAAATGGCTATCATATTTTAACTCCATATCCAAGTATTCTGAAACTAGTAAATAAATATAAGAACAAATTTTAAAGGCATTGTTTTATACTTGATTGAACTAATACAACAGGGTTGATGGCCTCCTCTCCAGGGTTGTTTTCCAACTGAGGCATTGATGAGGGAGGTGTGCCTAAACAACGCCACCTCTGCCGTGGAGGGGAGAGATCAATGTCTTCAAGATTGGCCTGCTTGTCCCTTGCTCGCATTTCCAACTGAAGGTTTGACGAGGGAAACGTTTCCAAACGGCGCCTCCTTTGGCGTGGAGGAGAGAGATCCATGGTATCAAGATTGGATTGTTTGTCCCCTAAAGACCTTTCCAACTGAGACTCTGATGAGGGAGGCGTGTCCAAACGATGACGCCGTCTCTGGCGTGGAGGAGAGAGGTCTATGTCGTCAAGATTAGAACGTATGTCCCCTAAAGCCCTTTCCAACAGAGGCTCTGATGAGGGAGGCGTGTCTAAACGACGACGCATTCTCTGGCGTGGAGGAGAGAGATCTATGTCGTCAATATCGGCCTGCTTGTGGCTTACACGCCTTTCCAACTGAAGCTCTGTCGAGGGAGAGGTTTCCACAAGGTGGCGCCTTTGGCGTGGAGGAGAGAGATCTATGTCATCAATATTAGACAATTTGTCCTCTACAGACCTTTCCAACTGAGGCTGTAATGCGGAAGGCGTGTCTAAACGACGACGTCGTCTCTGACGTGGAGGGGAGAGATCCAGAGGCTCTGATGACGAAGGCATTTCTAAATGACGCCGCCTCTGGTGTGGAGGTGAGAGATCTCTGTCCTCGAGATTGGCTACCTCAGGCGAATTAGAATCAAACTGCCGTTCTTGTTGGCGAGGTAGAGAAATTCCATTGTTCCCAGCATTATGTTCTTCCTGCTGAGTCGAAATACCCCGTCCGTCTACACCTGAAGATTTAGGCGGAATAGCGACCCATCCGCTTCCATCTTCACCGATACCATGATAAGGTTTGCGGGCACGAAGCGCCTCGAGCCTCTTCATCCGCTTCACCTCAATATCCTCCTCGATTTGAGGCGTATCATCGCCTGATCACAACATGAGCACACAGACCCTAGGTCAAGAAATCAAATAAAACTCGTGGTGGATTATAGGATTTTAATTCAAGGGACCGCACCGACGATATTGCCCTCCTCTTCGGCATCTTCTACACGCAAGGGCTTCTGCCAAACTGGATCTTCGTCGAAAACGACGACCCCGCCGGCGGTTGATGGGGGCTTCGGCTTCTCCTTCTTCTTCTTCTTCTTAACCTTGTTACGCTCATCGGCTCCCGACTGGTATCGTTTCAAGTATTCTTTGAGAGAGGCCGAAGTGGACCCTGTTGCCATCACCACTGGAAAACTGCAACACTAACAGAGACGGGGAAATATTAATATTGCAAACAAAACTTCTCTGCATCAACAGAGACATTTTTGGTTTTGTGTTGTCCAATTAAAGCACGAGGCTGGAGTTGAATTTCCACCACCGGCACCGGAACAACCACCGTTATTCCGTTCAAACTTCTTCGTCTCCTTTTGACCGCTCATGAGATCGAGAAGGCTGCAATGGTCGAAAGAATCCGCCAACCACATCACATACAGAGGACCAGCTTTTCTACTGACAGTAAAAGAGAAGCGTTGGATGGAGAAATGGACGGTGTGGACGAATAGATGGGACCATTGAATTTAGAAAGGCCATTTGAAAAACTTTTTGTAAAATAAAATTTAAATTAAAAAATAACATTTTAATAAATATTATTTACTTTTATTAAAATTAAAAAAGTTTTTTGAAACAAAGCTGTCCTATGACCATGATTAAATATTTTTTTAAAAAAAATTATTTTTTTAAATTAACTTTTTTTATAACTTTCTTTCTTAGCTTACATAAACAAAAACATTTTTGTGAATTTTCCATTAATGAGAAATAAATTGATATTTTGATAACTAGGCTAAGTTACTTGTAAAACTCCAACATTTTTTTATGAAATATTATTTTAATCAAGTTTGAATTAAAATCTTAACCTTTTTAATGAGATATTATCCTAATTATTCAAATTCAAATGTCAAAAAGATGCTCATAATTAAGTAATTCATTCCAAAATAATTTTCAATAAAATATACTTAATTATAAAATTTCAATATGATTTAATATACTAATGTTACAAAAGCATTAGATCATAAAAATATCATAATAATTACCTCCTTTAAAAGAAAAAAAATAAAACCCAAATAATCAAAATAACAAAAGGTCAAGATATTATACCATTAACACTAAAACCACTAAAAAAGCTAAAACTCGAGAACATAACTTGCAAGCCTTATCACAAGCGTGATCTCTATAGGTGAAGCTTAACCTATGATTCGACAAACATTTGGTCGAGAAAAAATATTGAGCCAACAATAACATTCGAGACCCATCCCACTGATCCAATTGACGAGATCTTTCATGTCGTACAAGTTTATCACATTATAATCGACAAAACTTTCTTAGGAAGAGCAATAAACAAATGCGATGAAAAAAGATGTGAAAAAGAGGATTGAACATCAAATTCAAAGAATACAAAATAAAATCAATGAAAGAATGACAAACTTTTATCAACAACATTGATTGTTCTTTTGCTCTCTACTTCTTGTTGATCTTAAGCTGAGTTTAGCTTAAATATATCCAACTCAAAACATATAAATTCAACTTAACAAGTTAAACATATAACATAACACACATACTTCCATCATGAGACAAATATGAAAATTTATAAAATTAATGAAACAAGTATACAAACAAAGAGCCAATTCTAAAGTAACCCTAACCCTAAACAGATGAACTCGTTTCAAGTCAGACTTTGCTCAACTTCACAACTTCACAACTTCAAGCCACAACTCTTGTATCTTATCCCTGAGTGGAATGGCTGTAATGCTCGAATGCTCGAAGCAGTGTCTACCCCAAAGGTGAGTCTAAGTTAAACAGCTAAAGATGTCTGAACTAAACAGCTATCAGATTACTTACCAGTAGAGTGAATCAGATTGTTCATCTTATTCTTCATCTTCTCAAGCAAAACTTCAGTCCATCTTGTCTCCGGATCGCGAATTTTCATTAGATATCGAGTGTTCTGCATCAGCGAAAATGCCAGAAGAGTACTTTTTGATCTTCAATGATATCAGAACACTGGATCCTATCCCCATAAGAGGGAACATATAGGAGAAAAGGTGAGACTTTTGGGAGCCTGCAGTTGAAGCCACTGCAGCAACTGCAAGGCTACCAATAGAAGTATTCTGGAGGATCATTGGAAGGCAACCAATAACAGTAGGGAGGAGGAAATCAAGAAGAAACCGGACTTCGGTGGCAGCTAAAGCGTAGTTGATTACATAAGATGGAACGGGCGAAAAGCGAGCCAAGAGTACAAATCTCCAGCCATCGCGCTCGAGGCCTTTGGATATTAAATGGAAGTATTTGTTCTTTTTTGCCCAATTCATTGCCGATTTTGATCTCCTGAGTACCACACTGCAGGAAGGGATAGAAATTAGGGAGAATTCTCAGTCAATCAATATCCCAACATTAAAATTCAGAAAAATTAAACAACATAAAGAAGATCGAAGAAAAACCCACATTTTGATCAATAATCAATACAGATGCATAAGATTCAAATTCGGGTTTTGCATTATATTAGCATTAGGTGATCATGTTGTGATGAATTATGCATATTATTCCTTGTGTAGTAAACCAAAGTAAACCAAAGGGAAAAGAGAAGTGGAAATAGAGCAATCACTAAAAACCTAAATAGATAAATTTGAATTAATTATAATGTAGGTGTTATTTATAGTTATGGAAATATTTATTTGGACATGTAACAAGACATCCTTTGCTTATATATATATATATATATAAACAACCTTGCACAATGGGACAAACATGAGATACTTTAATGCAATAAGTCTGAAAATTAATATATACATCTCAAAAAATCATCAGATGCTTCAATGGGATTGAAAACCATGAGCTTGATTTCTATATCAAAGTGGATATATATATATATGCAAATGCTTAAACAAGTGTATGGGACAAAAGATAGAAAGTAAAAGGCATAGCTCAAAGACTAGCTTTATAATAAGATAGTGAAATATATGAAAGTAATGCAATATTTTATTAGTGGATCATGTTGAGACTAAAAGTATGAAATAATAATAAGTGCAGATATGTGTGATTCATAATAAAAGGAATTAAAAAAAAGTGTTAAACCTCATATTAATTAAGGCATGTTATATGTCATGGCATTCTAACCATCCAACCAAGAGTCAACTTATGGCATTCTAATCATGCAAAATCCTTACCATTAGTCTTATACCAAGTTTTGAACACACAGACAAATGTATTCTTTTCCAACAACATAACAGTGCCATATGTTAGCACAAAAGAAAAAATGTTAACACAATGAAAAGGGCTGAAAAACTTCCATTCCAAACAATCACGAGAAATTCCATGTTAAAACATATGCACTTGCCCTCAATAACAAACATCTCATTTTACAAAGATAGAGAAGAGTAGAAAATATGCTAACAATTTTCTTACCAAAAATACACCCTTTTTCACATAGACGAAGCCATCACACAAATATTTTGCATTACAAATTCTTATATTATGATACATGATTTGATGAAGCAAAGAGCCTGAATTATAGTGTTATGGGACATGGGCAAATTAACAAAAAACACAGTTATTGATTTAAAAACAAGTTAAAAGTATAAGTTTGAAAAGAAAGAGATTTCAACCATGCCAGTACATGTCATTACTGAAATAAATGGTTATACCAGATATTTCGGAAATTTATTGTCACAATCACATATTTTAGAAATCTATGAGATGACTACAAATTTCACATGAAATTCATGATTAGCTCACAAATTTTCCTGAATCAGAGTGAACTTGCACACCCGAACCAATTGACAGACCAACCGGTCTAAAGAAATCTGCGCCATCATTGCAGACATCTAGGAAATCTGAGATTGTGGTGCAGATGTCCACTCTACGCAAATCCAATTGGTAGGGCTTAAGGGTATTTTTTTTAAAATCTTTTAAAAATACTTGAAAAAAAAACAAAAAAAATTAATTATTTTTAAAATTAATCAAATTTAACAAAGCAAATTGAGCAATAATGTTCAATTATTAATAATGCACAACATAATAAAATCTATTAGTACAAAACTAAATTTTACAATTCATCAAACATGAGAACCCAAATGGTCCATATAAGTGGAGAGTATATGCATCTAAACCCACGAGCCTCTCAACAACAAGGAAGATTTCTCATGTTTTTTGACTAATATGTATAACCCATGCTATAATACAACGTGATCATCAGCAATGGACAATTTGAATTATTGAAAGTTTTGTATTACTTGTCTTTTGATCAAACATGGACATCAAGCTTAAAAAGACTATCAAGTGTATTGAGGCTCAATTCAATGTCAAAATAGTTTACATAAACGCATGGGATGTATGAAGCAAAGCTACTCAAATAATTTTGGTGGTTGGAATCCTATAGAATTTCACTCTGTTACCTAGAGTATTTATAACATTTAGAAGCATACAACTAATCGATTTGAGTGGTTTTTCTAGGCTTTCGAACTGTGCATCGATGGATAGAAATGGTGATGTCTTGTAAGTAGAATTAATGGGACTTCCTTATTGGCCAATATCGTAGAACATTGTTAGTTACGGTGAGCATCGACGCAAAACAGTTTCACGTATTAGGTTTTATAGTTGTGGAGTCTTAGTGTAACAAGTCATGGGAGTGGTTTGTTAATAAGTTACGAAAATTGATTCCACAAATTTCTTCTAAGAAAGACCTTCATATTAGTAGTGACAAATATTTAAGACTTGTCTGAGGTGTAGCACTACCACTTCCATAGGCTATTAATCAACATTGTTTATGCCACCAAAATGAGAACTATAAAAAAGGCACTAAAAGGCTTCGGAATTCAAGCTATGGACACACTGTACAACGAAATGCACTAATATGAAAATACAAATGATGGTTGAGCTTTTGATTGGCTTGTTGAGAGAGATTTTACAAAGTGGAATTTGTTACACAATAATGATGCTCGTTATAGGGCAATAACTGCAAATGCTAACAAAAGTTTTAATGTTCTCAAATAAATATGTAACATTTCTATACAACTTCTAGTTTCTGTTACATATTATCATTGCAATGGCATGTTTTTAAAATGACAAAAAGATTGAGCGATACAGTAAGCTAAAGCATTGTCACCATTTGTGTCAAAGACATGCATGTTCCTTGAAAGCCAAGAATGGGATCCTCCCCCCTAATCCACATCAACCCATGTGAGTTCATAAGAAATGATTTTATGGGTTAGCAAGAAAAGTTACTTATAATTATGCTAACGTATGTACCTCCACATGTTTATGAATGATTGTATATCATACTCTAAGTAGTCATGCAATTGCATCTCTTGTGTTGATGCATGTTGATTATCTTAGATTAGTTTCAAAATACTTTACTATAAGATAATACAAAAGTAATACACTACCCATTATCATATCCTCTCAAAATTGTAATGTTTATAAGAGTGTGGACACATGATCGTCAACACATGCAAATACAATGGATGAGCACATAAATAGAAGTGAGAGTCACAAAACATGTCAGCAAGAATGTCACGATCAATCAACAAATCCAACAAATCTGGAAAATATAAGATGAGCTTAATTAGTAGATTTTATGTAAACATCATGTGAATTATCTTTAATTTTCATTTTAAATACCATGGCCATCAAAAGGGGAGATTGCTAGACCTCACAATAGAGAACGTGGTAGGTCACCCACTCCAATAACTATTATACCTCCACTTGAGCATCTACAAGATGTATATTGAGCCACTCACCATATTAAGGTATAATAATTAGTTATCTTTTAATATTTCATTTTAACTTTATCTTAGCAAATATTAATGATCTAATTCGCTCGTTTACTACAAGCCACTATTCTCACCAGCACAGGACACTTAAAAAAATTATGCAAGTGGCCTATGGAGTAAACATAATTCCTAGCTATCTTAGATGCCATTAGTGAGGCATATCTAGCATCTTGAGGACATGACCTTCAACCATCTTCTAATTACTGCAACAATCGAGCATTTGAGTAAAGAGACAATATATCACCTACCTGCTAATGAGATGACCATCACACTTCAAGGCATTGCTTATATATTAGACATCTATATTGACAAGCCTCCACTTATCAATCCAATGAGAGTGGGGCCAGCATTGACATGGGAATCATATTTCTTGTAGTGATGCTCTAATAGGTTAGAATCCCATTCCAAATAGTTAAGAACCAGTTTCAGCCCATAAAGTGCACATATCATATCATGACTGGTTAGGTAGGTATTCAGTCATGTTTGTATTTGCATCATTTGAGATAGTAATTTTTGCTTTTGAGCTATGAAAATTTAAGAGGAAATCACATTTTCCTATGGTTTTTGTGCTTGCGTTTGATATGCTATCCACATATACTTGCTCCAAAACACCTCCAAATCAAAGGTTTATGTGTTATGGCTCACTTCATCAAAGGATATGGACAAGTTTAGTTGGTACTCACTCAAATCAGCAGTCCTTACATGCTCATACTATTAGCTACATGCTCTGGTTACTGCACGTACCTCCATTGTTGGCTTAATACATCTCCTATAGTGTTGGCAACAATTGCATGTGGACCATCCCTATAAATTGTCGACAAACAAAGACTAGTTTAGCGATCATCCTACCAGATACAAGTATGCTTGTAAATGACCATTTAAAGTTTGATATTCGCTCTGTAGAATATCAATTTGTGCAGGTACAATGATGCCTTTATCACATTCTATCTTATGGTGCTAGAATCTAGCATATTAAAATTGATATGATAAATAATTATATAATCATCAATGAGCATTTATCAATGCGAGTGTTTGAAGTCTAAAAAAACTATCATGATATTGAAATTATCTTTAGAATGATTATTACATACATATTATCTTAAGTCAATAATAATAATATGTCTAATAATTGTATAATTGTGTAATGATTAATACATAAGGATTGATAATTTTTGTTTCGTCCTCCCGACAAGGTCAAATACGAGAAATTGGTCACATTATAACAAATCCAACAATCATAAATAACCATAGCTATCTACCAAATACATCAAAAAGGTGAAGGCTTGAAATCAAGCAACGGCAAGCAGCACCATGGATGCAAAGCATGGCAATAGCCATGTTAATTTTTTGTATGTATTAGGACATATTAAATGCTAGACTAGTTTTCTTCTATTTAAAGGGATGCTCAGCACTTGTAAAAAGATAAAGAATTAGAACCTAGAATACACCTCCCTACTTGTTTGTAGTATCCTACTCCCTTTTCTCTCACCTAAAAGATGGTAACATATTTTATTATTTGTTAATCTTCTTTTTCAAGTTCTAATTATAATCAATCTAAAAGATACTAGAATTTTTATCAGTGCACTATCAACATGGCTTTTTCTTATTTAGCAAGTTTTCCACAATATGGTTCTTTTGTTCTCTATTTTTCATCATTTTTGGCTAATTTTTTTTGTTTATCATAATCTCTTCTGCTCACAATTGTATTTTTAGTGTCACAAACTCTCATTTCTTTTATTAGTGACCCCTTTCCTTTTATCCAAACCAATAATTGAAATTGAGGGGAACCTCTTTCGGCTTTCTAAGGAGGGATCTTGAGCATGGTCTTATCAGAGTGAAACATACTCAAGCATAAAGGCTTGTCTGCTTGCCATTATGCAGTGGACATTGCTATTGGTAATGAAGTAGGTGAAAATAAGGCAGTTTGAATTGAACTACCTGGATAATCTTGTGCACGACTTCACTGTTTGCATCATTGACTTTAATGCATCCTATCTGTGTTTTCTCTAGAGCTTCAAATACAACAATTCACTCACCTCTTCGCCTAGACTAATTAATTAGCAAATCTCAATCACTTATAAGCTATATTTTCCATAAACAAAGAGCACCCGGGAACATCAACATCGCAGACAAGCTGCTGGAAAATAGTCTTAAACACAAAAATCATCACCAACATATCAGAAATGGAACTCTATTAGCTATTCCACATTGCCGATAAGAGGTTCCCATCATTCTATATCCACAAACAAATTAAAGATCCTTTCCAACATTCCAGATTACACAAATTTCAATTTTTTGGATGAAAATACAAGAACTGATGGCCATAAATCACAAGGATCAGTAATCAAAGTTAACAGAAGAGCATGCAAAGAGTAAAGCTGAGTGACTGACCGTCCGATCCAGAAAGAAAGCGATGCGCCAAGGATCTTGGCCGAAAAGACGCAGAGCACCGCTGGTAGAAATCCAAAGAGAAGGGAGGCTCCGGCCTCAAAGAAAACAGCAGACGGAAGGCAGAGAGCAAGAGTGATGGTATGGGCAAGCACATAGAGAGGCATTGCCCAAAAACCTAGCCTCTCGGAGAGCACCTTGAACACTCGAAGCGCCGCCTCCTTATCCCAACAAAAGAGTTTAGTTGCCCCCACCAACGCCGCAACTGCCACCACCGCCGCCGTTAGCTTCCCGAATCCAATCGCCATTCCCACCTTCGTCGTCCCGTCCCCTCTCAATCCGCAGATCTGCCTGACATCTAAGGTTTCCCGAAAGCGATCCGGGTGCGATCCTCTCAAAGAAATAACCTTTAAAAAATTAAATTGAAATTCATCTAAAAAATGTCACATTTTACAAATATTTTAACATTTTTTAAATTTTTTGAATTGATAAATACCCGATTGAACATTAAAAATCCTTTTTTATTTTGTAATAATATTTATTATATGAAAACATAAAATACTAAGTCAACTTAAATATTCCTCCGTTGCCGTGGTCATCTTTATCTCGCCAACCTCGACGCATCCAGATGAAGTCCAACAGGCGAGGCCTTGCGGGCGGTACGCACGATGACGAGATCCGGTCAAAGGGGAATTGTCCTCCATTTGGCGGTCGGTCCTTCCAATGGAAGATCGAAAAGCGTATTCAAAGAGATTCTTCCCCGTTTCTCCATCCGATTCCTCTTTTTTTACTTCGGGGAAGAAAGCCGGCGCTCTGGGTGTCTTATTGCCGGCGGTCCCTTTCAACTTTTGCCCACGGTCAAAGGGAAACGAAGACGAGGTTTGAACGGGCGAAGGGCGGCCAATGCTGGTGGTGGAAATCCGAGTCTCCGACCTCGTGCTTTAAATCGGTGGAGACATTTGGTAAACCTAATTGAGGTTCCCAAATACGCCAAAACAGAGGTTTCTCTGTTGACGTATTTGTTTGACTAAGGTTCTGTGAAGAGGAAAGGTTTCTTATTTGAAAAAAAAAATAAGAAATATGATAAATAAATATTTTAAATAAAACAAAAATAGAGCAAAGGAACGGTGGTCAGCTGACAAGAAAATAATAATTAATTTAAATAAAATATTATTTTGTAAAATAAAACTTTTGATTAATATTTTATTTTTTAAGTTCCATTTTGTCGGCTTTTTTGAACCGCTCGCCAAAAACCGGTTAAACGAAAGGTTGAATTTTTACGTTTCTTCCACTATAAAAAAGCCTTCTTTCTTCTAATCGTTCGCTTCGAGATCCATTCAACCCCGAAGTTCGATGCTAAAAGAGACCATTCTCGTCTCAAGCGGTTTCATCTTTTTCTGAGTTTGCAGATGATGCGGTGGTGCTCTAACCCCCAAGGGCGGCGGACATGCCCGGCAGCCGCGAGGCTTATCGCTCTCGACGGTCGGGTAACGTTCTACCGGCGAAGGGTCAAAGTGGCGGAGTTGATGAAGGAGCACGCCTGCCATTCAGTGTGCCGCTCGGATGAGTTCTTTATCGGGCAGAAGGTTCCGGCGATGTCCGCCGCGGAGAAGCTTCAATTGGGTCAGAGCTACTTCCTTCTTCCGTGCCATTTCTTCCAATCCGTGCTCTCCTTCGTCGAGGTGGCCTCGTCCCTGGCGGGGGAAGGCGGGCGTTCGTTGCGGCATTTGGGCATACACCGGACGGACATGGGAAAGCTGCAGATACGGATTGCGGAGGCTCTGGAGGGTTCGGGGGATTGGGAGAAGGAAGGGGAAAGGAAGAGAGGCAATTGGTTGGTGTGCACGACGTCGGCGCTGGAGAAGGAGTACGAGCGGATGGTGGGCTGGAAGTCGCGGCAATGGAGGCCGAAGCTGGATAGGATCGACGAGTCGTCGGAGAAGAAGGCCCAGAGGGGGGCCGGCCGGAGGATTGGGGCCTGGGGTGTGTTGATGAGGAGGAAGAAATCTCACAAATCTGTCGCCTAATTACGGTTGTTGAGCAAGATTTGAAATGTAATTTCTACAAGTCAAATTCCCATTTTTCCACGCCTATGAAATACTACAACGGTTTATATTATATTTTTTTAATTATTACATAAGAGATATGCTAAATCATTAAAAAAAATTAATTTTCTAGTGTAAATATCTTTGGTTTTTTTCTTGTCTTTTATTTAATGATTATAAAAAAAACAACATAAACATCTTTTAAAGAGTATTTTATTTTATTAATTTTTTTTTGCCAACATGATTTTGATTATCATCTTTGGGGCTGTTAGGCAACACATAAATTCAATTTATTTTGAGTTAGATTAACCAAATTATAGTTATGATAATAAGATTAGAAAATATATATATATATATATATATATATATATATATATATATATATAGATATTTTTTAAGTTAAATTAGATTAAAATGATTTTGTAATTGATTATTACATTAAATTTGATGATATTAAAGTAAATTTATATTTGTTAATTATTATAAGTAATAATTTAATATAATTAAATATATTTTTATATTTTAAATTCATTATTATAATATTTCATTTGATTCAAAAAATAATAAATAATTATAATATTTTATTAAAGAATAACATATATTATAAATTAATGTTTATTTATATTTAATTATCAATATAAAATTTACTTTTCAAATATTATTTACTTAATTATTAAATATCAAATAAAAAATTATTATTATTATTTAATAAAAAAATTAACATATTAAAATTTATATTTTTTCAAACTTTATGACCAACAGAGCCCTCACCTCCTTCCTCTTGTCCTATTAGGCTTGCGGGCCAAATCCTACATTCACTGCATGGCACTCGTCACATGTTTCCACGACGAGTTTTATCTTCTCAAGGCATGGTTCTCCATCAAGGCCTTTGTTGGCCAACAATTCTGCGGCCATGACCACATGAAGTTCCTTGACATCAACGTCGGATGAATGTCCTATTGGCTAGCGGTCTTTAAGGACCTCAACGTATTCAGTGCCGAGGGAGGTCAACAACAAGGACTAGATTATCAAAGACAAATAATGAAACTTCGAATTAAAATTAATGGGATTAATTTTTTCGTCAAGTTTTTAACTATACTAACCTTAATTCACGTTAATTGATGTTTGGCAATGACTTTTGGGTTAGTCAACCACCCGTTTTGAGTGAGCAAAAACTCCTAATAATTAACAACATTTTAAATTTGTTGATTTAATGCATATTTATAAGCTCGTGATCGTAATCTTACCCGACCGCCGGCGGCATGATACGGAGAAGCTGCAAATCTCGAAGCCTCAGATTTCTGAAGCAAAAGCACGCCGTCTGTGTTGTTGAAGGCCTGGCCGCCGATGCTCCTACGTTGCGAATGCTTTTGTTGTCAACTGTGGCCTCAATAGAGCGCCCCGGGTGCATCGAATACGCCCTCAAGCTGTTTGACGCAATCCCCGCACCTGACCTCTTCACGTGGAACAGCATGATCCGTGGTTTCGCCCACACCGGCGACCCTAATGAAGCCGTCGCCTTGTACACTCGAATGGTTGACAAACAAGTGAACCCTGACAGCTTCACATTCATCTTCCTCCTCAAGGCCTGCACGCGGCTGTCGTCCCCCTTCGGCGGCGCCCAGTTCCACGGCGTAGTCACGAAGCTCGGCCACGAGGCCGACGCCTTCGTCCGAAACGCAATCATCAACCTTCACGCCAGTTGCGGGGACCTTGCTGTGGCAGGGACGCTGTTTGATGGACCAGCGACGAGCGACGTGGTGGCTCGATCTTCCCTTATTGCAGGGCTCGCGAGAAGAGGGCGGTTGGCCGACGCCCGCCAACTGTTCGACGAAACTCACCAAAGAGACGTCGTTTCAGTAAACGTGATGATCGCGGCGTACGCGAAACAAGGGGATGTGTCGGAGGCCAGAGATCTGCTTAACCGGGCTCCAGAGAAGGATATCGTCTCCTGGAATACGGTTCTCGCGGGGTACGTACGCTGCGGGCGTCACAATGAAGCGCTTGAACTGTTTGAAGAAATGCAACGGCAAGGCATGCGTCCCGGAGACCACACCATCTCCAGCGTGCTCTCTTCCTGCGCAGCCTCCGGTGATCTCGAAACGGGGCAGGCCATACACGGCATGATCTCGTCAAAGAACGCTCTCCTCGCCAACGCGCTCATCGACATGTACGCCAAGTGCGGGCGAATCGAGCGCGCCGTGGAAGTCTTCCGCTCCCAGACCGAAAAAGACGTCTGGAGTTGGAACTCGGTTATCGGAGGACTTGCCCTCAACGGCCGTGCCGAGGAGTGCCTAAGCTTCTTCCGCGAGATGCAGAGAGACGGAGTCCGGCCAAACGAAATCACCTTTATCAGTCTCCTGGCCGCCTGCAGCCACGGCGGATTGGTGAAAGAAGGGAGAAGGTACCTCGCCATGATGAGAGACGAGTACGGAATGGAGCTGGGGGTGAAACATTACGGATGCGTGGTCGACATGCTCGGGCGAAGGGGTCGGCTTCATGAAGCGATGGAGACTATCCGCGAAATGAGGACGGCGCCGAACGAGGTCATATGGAGGACACTCCTGAGCGCTTGTACGACACACGGCGATGTGGATATGGCTCGTCGGATCGCCGAGCAGCTGAGGAGGATGGGATGCGCAAAGAGCAACGACTACGTGCTGCTCTCGAACGCCTTAGCTTCGGATGGGCGGTGGATTGGTGCCGAGGAGTGTAGGAGATTGGTCGACAGCGAGGTGTCGAGGAAGGCGGCTGGCTGCACTCAGGTGGATATGGCTCTTTAATTTAAAAACTCAACTCACAATTCATGAAATAAGACACCCATGAGCGCAAGCAACACTTTAGAAGGAAGGGTTATTTACATCGTTACAGATGCGTGACTATTTTACTGAAGCAAACTTTGTACAAGGAGACGAACAACCTACGGTCAAGGATGGGCGGGCGGTTGAGCAAGGAAGGACACAACCATGCGTTTCCTAACAGGAGAACCCCTCGATTCTTACCTTGGGGCTACCACATAAGGCACCTCTATCGACAGTGTCCGAAGACTTGGTCGTAACACAAGGGTTATTGACGCAGGAAACAAAAGACTGAGCATGCCGGGTAAAATATGCATCATGTACTACAGGGTTATGAGACCGTACCGGAGGCGAACCGCAGAAGGAACTCACTTGGCTGGGCCCATCCAAGTCGCCCACCGGATCATCCTGGACAAGCAAACCAGAGTGATTTAAGTCACAAAAAAAGAAGGAAATAAAATCTAGTAAAGAAAAGGCCAAAAGATACCTTGTTCCGTATGATATCAAGAATTTGGAAACTTGAATCTTCCTTTTGCTTTGATGATATGCTGAAATAGAATAAAAACTGGAATAAGAAACCATGAGCTTCTATGATTATATTTAATAAATAGACATTTTTAACGAGAAATATCACCATGGGTCATACCTCACTGACTTGGGACAGAATTTGTTTAGACCCTCCACAAAATAAGGGGCATTTGCTACATGACGGGGCTTAGGGCAAATGAGTTCAGCCCTGGCAAATGCTTGGGTGCTATTTTGCCACAACATCATCCTTGGATCACAAACAAAATCGTACAGCTGACCCATACTACTAAACCTTGCCGGCTATCGCTGCAAAGGAAATCAAAGAGACTGAAAAATAAAAAACAGAAAACTAAAAAGTCACAGCAGAAAAGTACTGCTGTATGTGCATGAAAAAATAACAGCAATAAAACACTGGAAGACAAATAAAAATGAGGTAGTTCTCAAAATTTCATGTGAGCGTGAATTGCAAGTTACCCATTCACTAATTGGATGGATAAATCATTATAATAAAGTTAGATATTGTCTCAGAGAATTGTGATCAAAATATGACAGGAAGAATTGATTGCTTTGGTTTTCTCCAAAGCAATCTAGCAAATATTCAGTTTCTTCAAATCACTAGATGAGAGTAATTTCTCTTCTTAGTTTCATTAATTATAATAGTTTTTCTTTAGTGGGTTTACACATCAGGACCCCCAATAGAAATACATAGAATTTACGTTAAAAGATGATTCAAAGCATATGCTTCTCTTGGTTTATCCCAAAACTATTGGGATTTTCTTGAAATTTGCTAAATGGCATAATTCACTCTCAATGTTTAGAATATCCTTTGTGGTATATATCCCTTACTTCCAAATAACTTACTGAGATGATCAAAGACTCCTCTAGTCTTCCCTTCTTAAACTGAATTCTTGGAGTGTAGAACTATCTCTTGATGTAATGCTTGACACCTGGTTGTCTTTCTCCAACGTTCCCTCCTCGAGTGGTAATTTACCTCAATTTGAACTGAATCTTCTTGTATCATGCTACTCGAAACTTTAATGTTTTCTAACACACCTTCTTGAGGTAACGGAAACATTCCCCAATGTTTTAAAGTGATCCTCGAGGAGATAACAACAATTGAGGGCTGCTACTTTCTTCACAATGCAATGCTTGGAAGTAATAACAATACTTCTTTGGAAATTTCATGAAGCCAAAAAATTCTTGACTTTGAGATCCTACACCTCTAAAAGGGCATTGTCATGCCTTTATTGATAGTATACACCTCTTAAGGTATGCCTTCCATGACAGCATAAGATTATCAAGGGGTATTCTAATGCCTTCATCAAGCCATTTACAAGATGTCTCAAGGATTGGTGGGAGCTCTGGATTCTTTTTACCTGCCAAGGTCAATCTGATCATATATCTCTTCTTTTGAAGATTCAAGTCTCATTCAAAGTAAGCTGATTACAAGTTCATGGATTTGAGCCTTCAAATCTTTTCTAAGTCAAATAGACTCTATGGTCGTAGTCTCACACTTAAATAGACTTTGGGTAGTTGAACTATTAATAACTAGATTATAAGCAAGATAAATATATGATAGACTCCCATCCCACATCTTCAAGTGATGTAAGTTATACCCTTTCATTAAGCATCTAACTGAAGAATAAAAACTATATCTATTATATTATAGTATTCATCATCAAACAAAGAGTTCACCAAAATCAACTCAAGAAATAATTATCTCAACCAGAGACAACGCTTGTTAGCAATCTATGATGCATTATATCTTTTCAACAAGAAATTGTGTTACTTCTATACTCTTACGCTTCTAGCATCACAATATGAGCTTTGCTATCTTAAAAAATTTATTTGCAATCATAAACAAACAGGGGGAGATAGTTGGAGTGCTCTTCACTTCAATTGCAATACAAAGGAAGAAGCAATCATATATAGACAATTCGTCCTCAAAACCACGTGTAAACAACGAGTGCCCAAAACAAAACAAGAAATCACAATGAAAAAAAAGCCAATTGGTTGACAATAGAACATGTGCCAACATGGCTAGCATTATCAAAATGCTAGAAGTAAAACAACATCTTGTGTTATCAATAATTCTCCCGAGAAATCCATGAAATATTTTTTTTATTAAAAAATAATAAAAACGAGGGTTTTTTATTACTTTTAATTTTTTATTTTATAATTTTTAAATAAACACCAAAATAAAAAATAACACAATATTTTTTTACCAAAATTGATCTAAACAACAAAAATTAGCTAAAACTAATTTATAATGATAATTTGGAACTAGTTTCTACCAAAACCAATTAAAACTAACCAATTTCAGTTGAAACTCAAAACCATAGAAGATTCAAAACTATGGTAATCAGCTTCTTCTTTTTCTTCTTCTTCTTCATCCTTTATCAGATTCAGATTTTTCTTATAAATTTATTTAACGATACTATCTTTCTTGGTCTTACCTTTACACAACCCATAATACTAAGAATCTCAATCAAAAAATAAGGAGTTCTTGCAAGATTTCTTCCTTAAAATGAAAGGAAAAAGATTATCAAACAAAATAAAAAATATAACTCAAAAAAATTAAAGATAGAAGTATAAGTCTTTGTTTTTTGGATCTTGAATATGCAAAAAAAATCTCCGTCCCAAAAAAAATAAAAAATAAATAAATAAAAGAGAGTGCATAAATCCTATAGTACTTCATCGGTGCAGTACTACCGCACTTCGCTGAATTCAATGAAAAAGTCACCACGTTGGATTAAAGAACAAAAAAAATTCTAACATAGCCTTGATGCCATTCGCCGAGCACCACTATAAATCCCCCTCCTATCGGCTTCAAATGGGGACAAAAGAAGCAAAAGTAGAGAGAAAAAGAATGAAATAGTTTTGAGCAACTCCCCCGACGAGGTCAGAATCTTCGCAGTCGTCATTGGAGACCAATCGTAAGACGAATGAGCTTCATCTTCTCGAGCACCGACAACAACGCAGTTTTAGAGATTTAAAACTGCGTTTGAAAGAAGCTTTCTAAAAGCTTCCTGCAAAAATCAGTGTCAAACTGCATCGACCCGCACATTTGTGTCGACCCCTGCTGACCCACAGCAAACCGAATTGATTGGCCGACCAGCATCAACTGGCTGACCTACACTGACCGTGCTGACCCCCGCCGACAAGCACTCACCTGAACCAGCCCACGCATACCTGAGTCAGCTTTCCCTCACCGGAGTCGAGCCGTATCAGCCCACACATACTCGAGCTCTCTCAGCCGATTTGCCGCCGACACCGAGCCAACTAGACACCGATCTAGGGCGATTCAAGACTAAATTCAGCCGATTCGCCGCACATCCAACGGACTCACGGCCGATCTAGCCGACTGGCCTCTTATCCAGGCCGATTCGCAGCCAATCCGACCAAGTCACCGCCGCCGATCCCGACCGAGTTTCCGCCTATCCTAGCCGACTCGCTACCAATCCCGACAAAGTCGCCGCAGATTCTGGCAGAGTAACCACTGATTCCGGCTGAGTCACGGCCAATTCCGACCAAATCGTCGTCTATCCAAACCGAGTCACTACTGATCCAAGCTAACTCACTGTCGCATCCTACCACATCATCTAAACATCAACCACATTGTATTTAACATCAATAAGACATTCTTCAATAGTGTCACCTACTTGCAAATCAAAACCTCTTAACCGAAAATTCTCCGCATCAGCCCAACTTTTCCTAAATGTGTGCTCCAATCTTATTCCAAATCAATTTATAAATTTCATCTATACAGGCTTCCTCGTCTTTACCTTAAATAAGTTTTTGTTTAAATTCCCCGAATTCAATTTTCGTATCAACACATTTATTATTAAAGCTTCATTTCATTAGATGAGATACTAGCTTTTCTTCTTAGTAAAATTAAATACTATAGTTTTTCTTTAATGGGTTTACATCATAACTCCTACTATAAATATATAGAATTTAAGTTAAGTAGTGCTCAAAATCCTGATTTATCCCAAAGCTATTGGTATTTCCTTCAAATTCACAAAATGGCATAATTGGCTCTCTTAATGTTTTGTGGTAATGATTCCCTTTTAGAATACCATTGATCGAATATCCCTTGCTTCCCAATAACTTAAGATACTCAACACTACTCAAGTCTTTTCTTCTTTAACTGAATTCTTGGCATGTAGAACTATCTCTTGACGTTATGCTTAACACCCGATTGTCTTTCTTCAAAGCACCATCCTCAAGATGATAATCAAGCTACGTTTGAACTGAATCTTCTTGTATTATGCAATATGAAACTTAAATGTTTTCTAACACACCTTCTCGAGGTAAGGGAATCACTCCAGAATGTTGAAAGTGATCCTTGAGAAGTAATAACAACAATTGAGGGTTGTTACCTTCTTCTCAATACAACACCTGACATTTTTTAGCTTGAGATCATTAAAATATCTTTCTTGCAGTTTGATGCCTCTGAAGGGGTCTTATTATGCTTTCCTTAAGATCATTTGAATATCCTTCTAGCAATTTGAAACATCTCAAGGTGTTTTAATATGCTTTCCATGAGAGTCTATTCCTCTCAAAGGATCTTGATATGTCTCTCTCAAGAGCCCACACTTCTCAAGACTTATTAACAAATCTTTCTTAAGATCATATATGTCTCGAGAGATATTTCTATACCTTCCTTGAGGACCCATACCTTTCGAGGGTTATTTTGCTTTCTTCAAGATCATTCCAAGATGATTGAGGGATGGTTAGACCTTTCAAGCCATCTTCTATCCATGTTCAAAGACAAATCTCTTATTAAAAAAAAACACTTTGATGTGCCATTTTAGGTTTTTCTTAAGCAATTATTAGAAATTTGTAAAGTGGACCATCAAAAAAGTGATGAAATAATGTGTTCATAGACATTGCTACCCAAATTATTCATGTTTAACAATTGTAATAATTATACCAAAAATAAATGATGATTTATGAGTCTAAAGGGTGATTATGATTTCAATTCAAACAAAACCTACTCAAAAAAAAGTTTGCTACAATTACACATTGGACAGAAATTAGAACGAACATCGTATCATCATTGAGTAATTATTTAATCCATTATGCCAACACAATACTCAAGTACTATGCTTGCACTTTAGCATATTAATAACTATTTTGAATTATGACAAATAAAATTTCAAGAGTCAAGACAAACTCCAAATATGAATCTAATACCCCAACTCACCTACTTCAAATCCACACAAATTTAAGGACACTTCTAATTTCTAGTTACCACTATTAGAGGTGCTTACTTTGATTGTTGCATCAACCTCATAGCTACCATCTGCAAAATTTTCTTAAGTTATTATTATTGGTTACACTTGCATTTTCTCTCCAAATGCCATGGAATAACTCGTGTAACAAAAATTCTTATGAACTAAAATCAAACAATCCTTTTGACAATTAACATTCCAAAAGAAATTCTACAGCTTTAAAATGTCAAATGTTGGAGAAAGTATCTCCAGGCAAAGGGCCAAGCAATACAACTGTTAAGCATAACAGGAATAAAATAAATTGACATATCCCCTTACTGAAGTTAAGAGACAAGTTAAGAAGTGTCACTTTCAAACAAGAATCCTGATTTCAATCTCCCTAGAAACAATAAATCACCACCAATAAATCTTTCACGTTCTATCACTCACAACTAACATGTTTATTTAAGTCACAACAGATGTGCAATAACAACAGAACTATCTCACACACAGATTTAAAAAAAAATAAACCACAAGAGAAACATAAGACATAAAGATTTACTTGAAAACCCAAACAGAACAACCTATAAACACATTTAGAAAGTTTTCCCTAAAACCATGGAAGATATTAGATAGCTAATCTCACAATTTTTTTTTTCAATCTTTGTGAAAACCACTCACTCCCAGTAACAACGAGATAAGAAGGATACAGACCAGAATTTATGCGCACACTTCATCAAGATGCATTTATCAATAATGTTTTCCTTATATCACCTTAAAACAAATTGTAACATGTTCGCATCAAAACACAATTTGCTGATAAGCTTCCAACAAATCATACTGTTCCATGTTGCAAGTCTACATCAAAATCACTTGTTAGACCGCTTTTCCAGAAACCATGTATAAATGTCAAAGTTTCCATACTATAAACATATTTTTGATGCCCATAGAGGGTCTCCTAATGTTAACCTATGCTTTCCTATTCTATAATATGGGCAAAATGCCAGCAAATTAAATCCAACAAACAAAACTGTATCAAACAATGCTTTGTTTGCTACATATGAACCTATATAACAGTATCAGCCTCTATACAACATGTTTTCACTAAACAATAATTCATAAACGCCATCAATTAAATTAACTGAAACAAATATCACAAGATGTGTGTATAGGCAAGTGTCAACTATGATAAAACATGGCAAACAATTTAAGATAAAGCATGACAATGAAATGGTAAATCCTGAACAGGTAATTAAAAACAAATATCAGAATCAAAACAATACTTAACAAATTATTTGTCAGGTTCTCAAAAGCATCAAATAATCTAACAACAAACTGCTCTAATTTAATCCAATGCAGAAACAGAATGCAAGGAATCGAAGAACAAAGTTTCTGCTCTTTTCGACCAATGCTCAGACGAAAAGAGCTTTCCCGAGATTGATTCTTAATAAAACTCTAAACACTTAAGTAGACTCGGGGATTGAATACACTTGGGAAGTTTTCCATACTTCCATGCAAAAAACATCGCCAGTGTCTCAGAAAGAGAATGATTCCAAACAGCAAGCAAGCTCAGATTTACAGCACTCGGTCAACAAAACAAAAACAACAAAAAACAGTCTGGAAAGTCATAGACCAACTTCAACTCATCCTCACCAGATATTATCACCAAACAGCGCTTTCACGGCAGTTTCTCCAATGGACCTTCGAGATCGAACACGAAGCGGTCTCGATAGCACGATCTACAACTTCAGATAGACGAACCCCGCTTACAGATCAACCTGCACACGGGATAGGTGGCCTGCGAAGAGAAGAGCAGCGAAAAGGAATCGAGAAGGGGTAAACCTCCCTTCTCCCTTACCCCCCCTCCCTCTCACACCGCTCTTCCCTTCCTCTTCTCCCCAAATCGGCCGCTGAGGCCTCCCGTCGCCTCACACCATCAACCCTGCGGCCATTTATCGGTACCCGACATGGGTCCCGCATTTTAAGCCGACGCCAGATCTAAGCGATGGTTATGTTCCTCTAAAAGATGGTTATGACTCTTAATCCAACAATCTTCAGTTGCTTAGTTAGTTAATCCAGATCGTTAACTCTCGTCAGCCGAAAGAACGAGGTAACCGAATTTTGATGGCACCGAGATTCCATCCACCGGTTTCACCGTCCAATAAAAACACGAAACGTGTCCAAAACGATATCGGTAATAACAGAAACAACTGAACGACAATTTTCCTTTTGTCGCGAACGATGGGCGCTATTTTTCGCTTTTCTAGATTTCATTATATTATTTCCTTCTCAACATTACACGGTTGCGCCACACGACACGATTTTAACCGATTACAACACGGAACCTGTAAGAAATTTAATATAAGAAAGGAAAACAAAAATGCATAACTTAGCATTTAAAAAATGCACCATTAGCATAGGATTTTTTTAATATTTATTATTTTCCTATAATCCCCTAATCTATCAAATTTGTTAATATTTAGATATATATTGAAGACCAATCCTATAAAACTATTAAGTTATTAAAGTAGTGTATTTTTTAATGTATTTATTTAAAGTATTAAAACATATAAATAAGGAATTGAAAGAAAAATTTTACAACAACAAGATCTTATTTATAGATGAAATTTTAAACTTTTTTTGTTATTTAAATTGAAATAAAACAAAATTTTATGAGAAGTTCTTATAATAATCTTATTTTCTTTATTAGTTTTGATAACTTAGCTTTAAAAATTTTACAAATTCAAATGCAAGCTCATTATCAATGAGTCATCTGATTGAGATCTATGATTATTATAAAAGAAAATAAAATTGCACTTGTGACACTTAACTATTGAGTAAAAAGTAAAATTATAAAACTGTAAGATCTTATTTATTTGTTCTTTCAATTAGTCATAAATATATATCAAAAGAGTTATAAATAACAAGTTTGTCTTTGAGTTTGTTAAGAATATTTTAAAAAGAAATTTAAAAAAATTAAAATAATTTATACAAATATTTTTTATAAATTTGATACATATGAACTTGAAAAGAAAAAAATTAAATTAGTTTAAAACTTCTTTCATAGAGATGTAAACATTATAAAAAAAATTAAATATAACTATCATCAACAATAAACATTCTTTGTCAATATTCTATGATCCTTTTAGTTAGTTATATAAGTAAAAATTTTCTAAAAAATTAATTTGTGATTTGACTACCAAGAGTTGAAAGTGAAAGAAAAAAACATGACAACTTTTGGTCTCAATATGAGTAATAAGAGTTTTTGGTTTATCATTGGATCTAAAACATTTATGTCAAATTTATGGATAAATAGAAATTTACAGAAGTATCAAAACCAATTTGTAATTGTTTTCATAACTAATTATTTTGTGCATTTTAAATTTTTTTAAGAGCATGCTCAATATTTTCATATTTTTTTTTTCAAATCATGAAAGATAACTAGTTATTTGTCGAGTTTTCTAATTATGAGTTTTGGTGGTCTTAAATTTTCTTTTCAAGATATATAAAAGCTAAAAAGAAAATTTTAATAGACTATAAAAACATAATATTAAGAGCCCACCTATCTGAACTATAATTAAATATATTAGTCAAAAAATAAAAAAATAATAAAACTATTAAGCATATGAGGATACATAAATCTTAGATAGTATTAAAATGTCAAATATTTTTTGGGAGGCAAAACCCATTTAAATCTTATTAGAACTCTATAATTATGTGTGATGTGGTCACAAGAATATTAAGATATGTGACCAAATTTGAATAACAACTCAAATGAACAATATTTTGATATAATAATGTTAAAATGTCACATCAAATGTTGAGAGACTTGAAATAATAAAAATCAATAATAAGTTAAAAATATGAAAGTTGCTAGATTTTAAAAATAATTGATCCAAATTTAATACCCATGTTTTTATTTTAATAAGATAAGTGTTATCTAAAATCAAAACTGTGTTATTTTAGTTATTAAAAATGTAAGTCAACAAAAAACTCACGTGCCAATTTCATCTTTGTGGTCATGCATTTTGAATTTATAAATAATAAAGATTAGTAAAAAAAAAAAGAGATTAAGAAAGTAAAAAAAAAAAGATAGAATAATCAAATGCAATAAGTTATCTAATTTTTCAATTTTTTAGGATATTGTGTTGGTTAATGACACCAACCCAATTTATTAGGATTAATAAACTTTTTTGCTCTAATACATTCTTATGACATCTATAATGTCACCATAATTTTGTATATGATTTAATTTATCGAAATATTTTATGTTGACCAAAATGATCAAAACCTTTGCAACAAAAACCAAAATAAAATAATAAAATTTCTTTAATAAACAATAGGCAAAATAATCATAACAAAATGAAATCTTTTTTTCAATAGTAATAAAATATTACAACATTCTTAATTCCTGAGTTAATTTATAATAGTTTAAACATTCTAATAACTTTGTCATTAACTTATATTTGAATTTTAATAATTATGCTTGCTAATCACTAATATCTCTTGGTGTGTCTTCATAATAACTAAAATTGATTTACCAAAAATAGTTTGTCATTATTGCAATCTAAGTAAAAAATATTTATCACATGCATCCAAAATATTATTAATTAAGTCATGTTGTATGATGACCTTTAATACACATAATTAATGTTATATATATATATATATCATATGCTAAGCAATGTTGTAAGCATTTAATTAATTATTTTATTTTTTACTCCTATGAACCTATTATCTTATTATTAATTTTATTAGTCAAATTCATTTTGTTCCACAATTTCGTTACTATGCACTTTTATTCAACCCATTTTCTATTTTGACATATAATTTTATGAGACATTTCAATTATCTCATCTCTATATATAATTTTAACATTCTTTTATTTGTTTTTTACCTCTTTATTCATGAGAAACTTCAATTTTCATTATTTTTTTCATAAGTTGACATATATAATCCAATTGTACAAAATGCTTACCATAACATATATAACATATCGTCACAACATCAATTAAACATATGATCCAATTATACAATAAACTTTACAATATCAAAAAATACAGCAAATAACTAAATTGATTGGCATGCTAACCACTTTTTCAATAATTGTTTTTCCTTTGTCATTTTTTATTTGATTTAATCATACATATGTACAAATTTATTATATACTTATATATTAACTACAAACTACAAATAAAAATTTGTTTACAAACTCTCTATAATTTTTACTTGTTTTAAATCCATTATTCAATGTGAAATCAATAATTACAACCCATCTGCTCTATTTTGAAAATACTTGTTTTTTAAGTTTAAAATCAAAATAGAAATGATATTCTAAAGCAACAATTTTTTCAAAAATACTACATTTAAAATCTATTTTACATAAAAAAAAATATTTATTAAAAACAAATTTAAAATCTCCAAAGCTTCTTTAAAATGGAAATTATAAATTTTTTAAGTAAACAAAAGCAAAGACTTAACCCCTTCAAATCCATCATCCATCCATATTAAGACTTTGTAGTTGTGCCCTAGTCTACATGATAAAACCATCATTAAGAATGCATTTTGTGTAGAATAATCAAAATTAAAACCTTCATTAAATAGCTTTTGAAACAAAAGATCACTATTTTATAAAACAAAAATAAAACATTTAAATCAAATGATAAACCAAAATATAACACCAAGCAATTAATGCAATAATCCAAAAAACAATTTAAACTGCGTTCAAGTACTAAAGAAAAAAAAGGAAGAAAACAAAGCCAAAAAGCATCATCTATGCCATTATTCATTCTACTTTTAATCAGCCATAATAAACAAAGCAAGCTTAGCTGTCCACCAGTCAATCCCTAATCTCATCCTGAAAAGATAACTGTACAAAAAGATGAACGAATCTACAGGCGTGTTTGCCACTTCAAAAAAGTCTACATTTTTCCTACTCAAAAGGTTTGAGCAACCACACAAAACCCAAAAAAATAAAAAATAATGATAACAAAGAAAATTCCTCAAATGAGCTATTGGATAAAATCTTATGAATAACTCAATTTCATAAGCAAATAATACTTTTATGTGAATTCAATTCATCCTGACTTCATGAATAAAGGTAAGATAAGCCTAAAAAGGTGAATAAAGGTGACAAAATAAGCCAACAACCTTCTCCAATAAGTCAAGGCAGCTGCCTGGAAGCTTCAAATGTTCTATAAGGAGGTAGATAACAAGCTTCTCTTCTCTCTCTCTCTCTCCTCTTAGTTCTGAAGACTGTTGGAGGTCAATAATGAGGAAGAAGAAGAAAAGAGGAATGAACAAAAGAGGAATGGAAGTTGGCCTCCCAGCAATGGCATGAGCCATATAGAGGAGGCTTCTCCAAGCTAAGCGGCAAGTCTATGCAGGCAAAGGGAAGGCTAAGCCTTTCTCTGGTTTTCTTGTTTTTAAGATGATGTAGCCATGCTTTGTATTGTTTTGTTTTCTTTTGTATTTCCTGGACTAAGCTTTCTGTATTTGATATGCTGATCTATGTATTGATATTGCTCTACGCTTTGCATGTGACTTGATTATTACTTAAAGAATTTCGTTTCCTGGTTTACATTTATGGAAGATCTCTTCTTTTACTAATCCTAATTTGGTAAGGTAGCAGTTTTAATTGACATCCATGACAAGGTGACAACAAAACTGTGTTCACTGGGATCTAACTTCTATAATTTGTTTTTTTCATTTCCAGTGTAAAGACTAATTTATGCAGATATTGTTTCAAATTACAAAAGCAACTCTTAAGATATTGTAACAAAACCTCATTTCATTGTATTATTTGGATAAACTTATAATTAAATCAAAACACGCATCAAAATGATCTAAAACTTATTGACATAATTTTATTCTTATTTTTAAAATCAAAATGAACAACACATGCATATCACTCAAATTTAAATCAACAATTCTAATTTAATAACACTACTTAAAAATATCATGACTAAACTAAAGACTTGATATATTGACATAAAATTACATTATATAGCAATACAACCAAATCAAACACTATACTACTACTATAAAGTTCATAATCTCAGTGGCATATAGACTTAATTAATGTTTATTGATATGCATGAGACAAACAAACTTGTAGATCATCATATTTTATACACTACAAACTTGTAAAGCACAATATATGAACCATTGAGTTTCTCTTAAGCTCATTACAAAGACACTAGATAGCAAGTTCAAGGAAAAAAAGGCAAGCTTCATCAATCGTAATAAATACAAATAATAAGAGAGAAAATAGGACTATCCACTACAACAAGAATCAGCAACTGGATAGATAACAAGACCAAAACTCCAGTTACAGCTTGATAAATGGCCCAACAATAGTAGTTTTCTAATTCACAAACAAGAGCAAAACAACAATCAATAAATTCATTGAGTAATCTACACTATAGCAAATGCTAACTTGATTTTACTGTAACAAAGGTAAAGGCTAAAGAGTTTGAAGAAAATGCATGAGTTAATGTTTCAAAGAATACAACCTATTTAATTTCTCAACTATTACGAACTTTAGATACTGCAATAAATCTATATGTTATCAGTTGAATAAGTAATTAACTTGCAATGATAAATGTTATGTATAGATAGCACAACTATTCAACCATTGGGTCCCAATACCAACATCAAAGGAATCTTAGATATTTAATACCTCAACAAAAGGTACTCAATTTCCCAACAACCACAGCCTTGATACGGCAGTACAAGGGTTCAGCTATTGGGGTGATATATCAAACTCAAAGAAATACTGTGGCATACAAATATGTGAATAAAACTAGAATTAATTGATTTTGAAAAAATGCATGAATTAATGTTTCAAACTTTACAAACAATTTAATTGCACAACGATCACTGCCTTATATACTGTAGTAAATCCACACATCATCAGTAGAATAACTAATTAATTGCAATGATAAATGTTAGGAGCAGATCACAACTTCTAACCAATTAGATCGATATATCAACGTCAAAGTAATACCTTCAATATTTAATTTCTCAAAACAAGCTATTTAATTGCCCAACAATCAAAAACTTAGATACTGTAGTACAACAATTCAGCCATTTCATTGATATATCAACCTCTATGACTTATAAATACGTGAAAAAAATGAATAAAAATCACTAGAAAAATAACCCATAAAAATCCTGCTACAAAGTACTTATCAGCAAAGCAAGCTAGTGATCAAAGATGAACTTGCATAACCAAGTGGGGTTCATCCAAGTCATCAGGAGTTTGTGAGGTCAAACACTGGAAAAAAAAAATGCTTGCGACTAACTAAATAGGCTTTTAAACAATAAAAATCTCACAGTTTCGACTTAACTCAAACCCTGCCCAGGCAAACAATCAGCTTTCTTTGGCTGGTACCAACATTTCATTTTTGACAGTAATACTCCAGATAGCACTCAAAATCCATCCAATACAATCAATTTCAACAAACAACAACATTACCATTTACACAAAATTTAATCATCTTGGTTGAGGACTTCAGATAAGTAATGTACACATTGCACGTACAAGCATGATACATACAATGGCATGCAAACAACAACATCACCAAAATTTAATCATCTTGGTTGAGGACATCAGATAAGTAATGTACAAATTACACGTCCAAGCATTATATATACAATGGCATGCAAAGAAATTTAATGATCAATATGAGGACCTTAACAGATATTATGAGCACCAAAGATCAATATGAGGACCTTAACAGATATTATGAGCACCAAAGCAAGTTGTTCAATAAAAGTACACAAAATTTTACTAGCACAAGACGCCCAACAGGGTCTGTCTTCCAACACTCGCAGAAACAGGAAAACAAGAGATTAAAACACAATTTAACATTTTTTTTTGTCAAAAAAGCACCACTAAGCTCTAAACAATTGATAAATTAAACATTTCCCGAAACCTTAAAACCACGCGCCCTTCACTCGGAGTATAACTGAGGTGAACAGATATCTAATGTCAACATATCAATCACCTTTCCGCCTAAACGAGCATCCTTCAGTAAGCCTTGCTTTGCCTCCAGTTGGCTGACACAATACAGTTTGGCAGTTCCCACAAACAACAACGGTCTGCGAGTGACTGAAAACAGTAGTTCTGCAAACAACAACAAACACAAGGATTATTCCAAGACAAACACTCAAAAACCTAAATTTAACAACGGAATCAAAGGGCCAAGGAAGATTATCCAACACTAATAAATTTACTTACATGTTGAAGCAGCCTTGACACTTGACATCCTTGAGAAAACCAGAACAACAAAAATAAGCTTTTAAGTATCAAACAACAAAGCAGTAACAACAAATATCCGGTCTCAAAACATTGCACTTACCATGAAGAAGGAATTCGGAGACTGCACGAGCCGCTTGAGCTTATGCTTCCTCTTTTCAAGCTCCGCAGGCGGATTTAGCAAATCAATATCATTTTGGAGAACCTAACAATAAACATAAAATTATTTACAAAAACAAACTCCTAACAAGACTGCCGCATCTAAAAAGCCAATAAAAAAAATCCACATCAGAGCAGTACAAAAAAGAAGATAATCAAGGCAGGAATACATCAATGGAAAATATTTGCGGAACCATAGTTTCCCACATCCCGCAATCACAACAGTTCCAGAGAAAAAAAAAAATCACATCATATGATTCAGAACAAGGGCAAAAACAGACTGAAACGCCTTCATCCTTCAACATGCAGTCGAAAAGAGTAAAAAGTGGCCTTCGGCTTAAGATCTCACCATTGTGCCCGAGAAGATCGATGATCCACGAAAACCCTAATTCAGCGTCTCCGGCGGCAAGGTTCCGAGGCGAAGATAGAGAGTTCAATGTTTCCGACCCGTTACTTATAACGCAGAAGAGCAAATGGTAGCCTTAGGATTTAAGCTGGCGTCATCTACACCGTAAAGCGGCTATGATTCGATCCAATCAAAATTCGACGCGAATAATTTTGATCCGCCACCCGATTTTTTATGTTCTGATTAATCGGATCAATGGAAGTTCGATAATTTATGGCTTGACTCAAATAAATAATTATATATATATATATATATATATATATATATATATATATATTAATTTATTATCATCTTGCAGATGTTTAAGTAAAAACGAGCCTTTTGTTATTTATATTATATTTTCTAACATAAAATATTTAAAAGCAAGGGAGATTTGAGGTGAAATAAATTTAGACAAAACAAACTAATATGACACATGTTAGGAATAATATTTATGTTAGTATTTGCATGACTTGATTTTTGTTTGTTGAGCATATATGAGATCAATTTAGTCTCATATTATTAATTAAAAATAATAAAAAATTAAGCTTTTAAATTATTATATATAAATTTAAGTGTATTGAACATAACTTGGGTCTTTATATGATAAAAGTATTTTTAACAAGTGTTATTAGAGTTAATCTATAGTCAATATAAGAATGACATAATGGCATCCAATATATCACACAAATATTCTACTTCAAGACGTATTAGTGCTAGTTGGATTCGGATTCATACCAAGATTGGCTGCTCTAGTTTTTATTAGTCTTTATTATTATTGTTGTTGTAAGGGTCAACTATAACTGACCATTATTTATTGCATAATTCAGTTTGCTTTCAATCGTTCGTTAAATTATTTGTTTCTATAATTTTGTTTTATTCATTTGAAGAAGAATTAATAGACTTTTCGAATATATATAGCTTTAAATTTAATACAAATCATCCCTTTAGTAGTTCTATAATTTTATCAGTACAAAATTTGGTTAAAAAATGACTTTAAAAGAGCTAAAATTTGAGTTTATGTTATTCTCGTCGTCGTCCCTCATACTATCGCTGTCAGCTTCAGTGTTGCAGCCTCACTAACTTGTGCACCTCAGGCATTGAAGATGCTAACCAACCAACCCGTGTCGACCCTCACAATCTGCTTCACCTTCACCAACCAATAACACTATAGACTCCATCCATGAACACGCTTAACCAAAAACATGCGTGTTGACCAGTTAACTTGCACTGATTTCTCCTTGACCTGAGTATACTTGACAATAAAACCCAATGTGTCACGCACCACTCCGTCTAAACACATATGTTATTTAGGAACTACTTAATTCAATTAATTTTACAGATTTTTAGTCAATATTTTTGATAAAATTTAAACAATTTATTTTGTAATTTGTGATAACTTTTAGAATTCTAAAATATCTTTTAAAATTTAAAAAACATATGTCTCGTATTATTCTAAAATATCATTTTATATTCCTAAATTAAAAAATATACTTTTGTACCCATAATAGTTTATAAATAAGAATGCTCGTCATGTTGTAGGTGATAAATTTTTGAATGAAGTAACGAAGTGTTTTTGCTAAATTTGTGTGATACGAGTATATCGTGTGCAAATAATCCAACAATATAATTTTGAAGATCTCTTGGGAAGGCAAGCGAGAGGCTCAAAATGAGAGATCCTGGTCCATTGTCTAACATCTACAAAAGCATCAAATCACTAGGAAAAGGCCTTTGCTATTTTATCTCATATTTCAAAAATTTTATTTATCGCATCCAACACTCTTGCTAGTGTATGTGATCATGTGATTCTTTGTTTGGTATTCTACAAACTCTATCTATGTGTATATTATGCCACTTCATCATCAGCATAAGCATTTGAGAGTGCGTTGTTTAAACCACTTTTTCTTAAGTTAAGATTCCTTATGTTAAAAGTCAAAACAAATTCTTGTTTTATAAGAAAACTCTTACTTGCTTGGTGATTCTAAGATTTTCAATTCTAAATCTATAACACCTTTGGGCAGGCCCTGTGTAAAGATATATTGCTTAAACATAAGTTTTTCTTAATTATTTATGAGATAAAATAGATTTTAGTATTTTATTCTACATTAACTTTAATATCAGAGCATGATTACTTTTAGAAACTTACATGCTTTTTAATTTATTATGAAATATCCTTCTTTTAATTTTTTGTGTTTGTTTTTAATTTCTAAAAGTTATTAATATATATAAATATTAATCTTGTTTTATGTTGATGGTATAATATCTCCAATTATGTGATTTATTCTTATTATATTTTAGGATTTTTTGTTTTATTTTCTTTTTTTATCTTAAATTAAGAATTTTATTTTTAACCCAAAAAAATAATATAAAATAATTCTCAATCATCACAATCAATCATGTACAACATATAATTTTAGAACTAACCCATATGATGCAAGATTTAAAAGCAACCTTAGAAATATGCTTAGACTGATTAGAATAATATAGAGATAGTAAATCAGGTGTAACATATAGATCAAATGGGTCTATGACAACTGATTTCAAAGTTGGAGAAGTGCCCTCCCAAAAAGATCATAACCAACCAGAACATCCACCAATTGTCAAGCTACTCCATAATCCCATAATAAATGACATGATAAGGATGATGATTTTTAGGTTAATATAGCTATAATAAAAGCCCTTATATTTGATGATAATTTTGACTCTATAGTATATCAAGATTAAGAAATAAAAATATATCATTATTTTACTTAGTATGATCTTAGTGAGTGTCGAAAATACTAAGTTGTAAAAATTAGGCTCATATCACATATTAGATTATTTGTTCACTTATTCAAATAGTGATATCTTGACAAAGATTAAGCATTTTCTCAATCATAAAAAGAACTAAATATATGTCAATCTCTTGTTTATTTAAATTTTGGATAAATAACAATATATGTCATAAGATTAAAAGATTGATGATTAGTATATTATTAAATATGAGGATTATATTCTTAGATGTGTGCAAAAGCTAGATCCATTGCCTTGATTTTGAGCTGGGCTCAAGGACATTCAAACTGAGTTATATTTGAGAAATGTTACTAGTTTAAAAAAGGTATATAAAATAACACATAAGAGTGAGATTCCTTTGTTGACTTCCTTCTAAACTCATACCACCACTTTCATTATTCTTAACACTTCTACTCCACAAGAAACATATGCCCTTTCACCTATACCACTAACTCATTGAATCTAACCCTCGAACAAAACTATCTACCGAATATAAAGATGAGTGTTATCGTTGTCATGAGAGAGGATATTTTGTAACCTAATACCCTAAGAGAGCTTTACAAATAGATAAAGAAGAAAAGTTTGAAGAAAGTATTAAAATTGAGAAATATGAGAAAGCTTAAGAAGATTTATAAGTATTAAGTAAAAGTATTTATTATATTACACCATCCTTTGCTATGATGAGATATACTTTGACAACAATATGACCATCTGATGATTAACAATGAATTAATATCTTTTGTACCTTCATTATAATTAAAGAGACAAACCTTATAAAATTGTTATAGATAGTGATAATTATATTAATGCAATAGCATAAAATGCTACCAAAAGGATAAGTTTAATACTTATAAACCATCCTTACCTATACATTGTATCTTTGATTGACAAAATTCAATCTCTATATAATAAAGGTATTATGTTTCTTTAAAATTTGGTCAATATTCTGAGGAATTATGAGGTAATGTTATCCTAATATAAGTAATATTATCTTATGAAGACTTTAGTTCTACAATTGAGATACTACCTTAAATTGAAAAGTCAATATATGCATCATCTTATACGAAGGAAAGAATAATGTATTATACCCTTCAGCTCTCTCAAACAAATTTTTTAACTCAAATACTCTAAAAGAAAAAGATAAAGAAAAAAAATTATTTATCATTTCATTAGTCAAGGTTGAGAGAGATATAGTTAATGGTGAGGTTATCTGGTTATGATAATTAAAGAAGCTCTAAATAGTATACCCATCCCATCATCAGTGGTCGAACCCTTATTAAATAAATTTGCAAACATATTTCTTGATGACCTATAAGATATGCTTTCATAATTAAAATATATTTAGCATTTCCATGCTTAAGCTTCGACCCGTCTTGGTTTCGATCAGTTTTTTGGCCTATTGATCCCCAAGTTCTGTTCATGTCTTCTTTGGGCCACTTAACAATGAGGGTGCCTAAGAAAAAACATTTTTTAAAATTTTATTTAATAATTTTTTTTAAAAAAATATTAAATATTCAAAAACTCAAATATCTTTAAATAAAATACAACCTAAACAAAATTCACATATGTATTAAGGATGATAGTCCTATGTGTCATAATTAGTAATAGTTTAAAGACTTAACATATTAACAATAAAAGATTTAAAAATAAAGTCCTTAGTGGATTAGTCATTCTACAAATACTATTATCCTTTGCTCCAAAGTCAGTAAGTTGAGCTATTGACTATTTATGTTACAATAGTCCTTATTTTAACAAATTTAGATCACTAGAATACTACTTATGATTTAATAAAAAAACACTAAGTTTAATAAGATATCTATAAATATTTAACCTTAGTTTTGTGATCATCACATTAAAAGATACAACAAACCCTTATAATAAAAATGATAATAGAGTTAACGAAAAGTAGAGAAGCCAATTTTTGTACAACTTTGAGTCAAAATAAGACTAATACATCTCAAAGTGGAACATCTACATGATATGCTTACCATTACTGTGTCATCCTCCCCAAGTAGGAAATAGCTCAACTTTGTGAAACTAGGGTGAAACCTTTGATATTACTTTAATATCTCTCATTTTAGGTGATGAAGCTTATCCTCAATAGTCCAAGTATTATTGGGGGTAGGATGAGCTCATCATCTTACCAAAAATCTTTGTTGTGATTAATCTTGTATGAAAACCATTTGATCATCTATGATTTGCTCCACTTGATCTCTCAAGTCACTAAACAAGGTTAAAGTATTAGTGGGACATGTTCACTTGACAAAGATGATGAAGGCTCAAAAAGCTCACTAAGTATTAGGCGTGGTTCCCTATAAGGTAGAAGATCATGAATATTAAAGGTGGAGCTCATTTCATAATCTTAAGATAAATCCAAAACATGTGTCTTGATACCTAAATTTTCATTATTCTAAATGGTCTAACACCACGGACATACAATTTCTTGAATGTTTCTGGTGGGAATCTCTTAGGCTTCACACAAATCATCACATAATCACCCTCAACAAATTGTTGAGATTATCTATAAGTATTTGCTAGTTGTTTATGTTGAACCCCATGGCCTAAAAGATAATTTGATGATAACAAAACAGTGTATTCTAATTGCTTGCTTGAGTATTTGTTACAGTGACATGAAGCTTAAATGACTTGAAGGAGGTTACCAACAACTTTGATCGTGATGAAGCAGCCCCTGGTACTCCAGATGGTGTGGCAACCATTATGGAGGTGTATAAGTTTTTTTTAGGACACAATGTAAAACTTACAACTTTGTTTGTGTGGCACATTATAAATGTTTTTTTTCAAATTTTAATTGCCTAAGGGTTGTACCATACGATTTTATATATCGTATTAGTGCAACTTTACGTATGAGGCTTAAATTTAAGAAGGTGTTGTGATTAAACAAGTCCTTGACTTGTATAATCAACACTTTACACCATATTTATTTTGGGTTAAATAAAAATATAATTTATTAAAGTATTTTTCTTTTTTCGGCGCAACGGCGTTTTCGGCGCAACGGCGTTTCCGGCGCAACGGCGTTTCCGGTTATTAAAGTATTTTTCTTTTCGGCGCAACGGCGTTTCCGGTGCAACGGCGTTTTATTTTTACTGTTTTCCCGGCGCAACTGCGTTTGCTTTCGGCGTTCCTTTCCTGCTTTTCCGGCGCAAGGACTCCATGTTTTCTGCTCTTTGCTCGATCTCCTTCTATAAGAAGGATTGAATTCGAGGGATTTAATACAAAAAAAAGGAACTAAAAAATTCCCTGCAAAGACGGACGAAAAAGATTTACTGTTCATCGTCTTCCTCAGCCTTCTCGGATCGAAACGAAACGCGTTCTTTTCGCTTCAAATTTGCGCGGTTTTTCATTCCTTTCCGTTTCAATTAACTTTTCGAAATCCAATTTACCTGTTTCAATTCTTTTGAAGTCGAATTTTAGACCTAATTTCTCCAAAACCCTCTTCCGCACGAAAACAGAACAGCGCCTTTCGCAAACGCAATTTGGGCTTTGCCCAGTTTGGAAAGCGCGGTCAGAAGTGCGTTTGGGTTATTTTAATTTCGAAGAAAGTTTTTTTTGTGCCACCTTGTTTCACAAGTTGTAAGGTCTGTGGAATTTTAATTTTGTTTAAGAAAATTTTGTTTGCCTTTTGACGACGACGGTGTATTGTGGTCTTGGTGTGAAAACCAAGCTGATTGTATTTGTGTGTGACCAATCTTGTGATTGGGTGCTGTGAGGGTTTTTGGCCTACCCGCCGGTTTGGGCAAAAGGCATTGGATTGGTAGTGAAGCCCAGCTAGGTTAGCTGGGGGTGGACGTAGGCAACGGTTTTGCCGAACCACTTGAAATCGTGTGTCTTGCTATTTTATTTCTTAAGTTCACAAATTCAAGCTTAAATTTACTCTGTTACGTTTTATTTTTGTGAACGATTCAATTCACCCCCCCCCTCTTGTAACCGGCATTTTCCAATAGTTTATATATTCATTATTTAAATTAATTTGTTTAATAAAGTATTTATGTAATTATTGAGCATAATGCTCAAGAAACTCATAATTATAAAAATTATAAAGTAAGGGAATCAAATCAACTAAACTATGAGGATGATTTCTAAAAGAAATTTCAAAAAGACTCAAACTTGTTACTCTATTAACACAATTATTGTAAACAAATTCAGCGTATGATATAAAAGATTCTAAGTTGAAACATGTTCCCTTATTAAGCAACAAAGAAGATTGTCTAAGCTTCGATTGACTACTTCCATTTGTTTATCTATCTGTAAATGATAAGATGATGAAAACTTAAGTTTTGTTCCCAATAAGTGCTAAAATATTTTCCAAAAAAAGCTAGTAAATCTTAGATCACAATCTGACAAGTTAGTTCTAGGTTAGCCATGCAATTTCACAACTTCATTTAATAACTTTGTAATATAGGAGGCATGTGATGTCTAATAATAAGAAATGAAATAAACCATTTTAAAAAACTCTATCAACAACTATGAATATAAAATCATGCTTTCTAATAGTTTTGGGCAACTTTAAGACAAAGTCCATATTTATATCTTACCAAGGTCTTTGCGGTATACATAATGGTGTATATGCACCTTGAGCATAATTATTTGATTTAACTACAACATAAGTTCTACATTAGGAAACTATTGATGCGTTTGTTGGGGTAATTTTGGTCAATAAAATCTATTAGCCACATCTCTTATGATTTTGCCTGGACCAACATGTTTAGTGAGACCTTCAGCATATATTTTCTAAATAAGAAAATCCTTTAAAGATGTACATAGAATATAAAGTTAGAATACAAAAAATAAAAAAAAATCATCTTTTAAATAATAATCATTAAAAACTTTAGTAGACAATGTATTGACTTCTTGATAAATATCACCTAAGTGTGAATAATCACTATATAAAGTCTTGATGATTTGAATGTAGAAACATGTACAATCATTGTTGATAATAAATTAATATGATGAATTAATACATTTGTTACTTTATTCTCTACTTTTGGCTTATGTTTTAAAACAAAAATAAATTCTTGTAAATATTAAACCATTGAACATACTGATGACTTAAAATTCTTTATGAATACAAATATTTAAGTACTTCATGGCCCAAATAAATACAAATTATTAGGACAACACTAATATCTCCAATATTTTAGTGATTATATTATCACATAAAATTCTTTTTTATAGGTAGAGTATTTCCTCCTTGCTTCATTTAACTTCTCACTAAAGAATGCGACACCTTGACTCAAGACACTGTCAATACCTACTCCTGAAGCATCACAAGAGACTTTAAAGGTGATTAAAAAGTTTAGTAATCTAAAGTTTGGTACTTGAGTCATGGCTTCTTTTAATTTAAGAAAAGCTACTTAATGTAGGATACATTTAAATTTTTATCAAAATCTAATTTAGAGCCTACAATACTAGAGATACTCAATAAATTATTAGTGAATATGAAAGATATTAAGTATTAATTAGAATTTAATAATATTTATGATATTTTAAAATTATTTAAAGATTGATATTCTAAAGTTATAATATGGATTATTAAGTTGAGTAAGTAGTAATGCTTTAAGTATTAAGCAAAAAAATCTATAAAATAGACTTTGTCACACATATAAAACAAAATTTTAAGATAAACTATATGTTGTATTTTAATGAAAAAAAGAATAGCTCTAATTTTATGTTACTATTTTAAAAATAAAAATTACTAGGGTGCACCTTTCTTGGTGGTGATGTCTAAGAGTTGGTGTATGGAGTATCAAAGAAATTAAAGAATGATAAGATGATGGTTTGGATAAGTAGAAAAACTTGATTAAGGGTGACAACATGGCAGGCTAAGATTTAGAATCTTGTTGAGGATAGTAACAGTTAATTGAAGACTTACAAGACTTGAGAAAAGTAAGAATTATTTAGTTGCTAATTCTCTTAGTGAAAGGTTTCTCCTCTAATCCTTATCACTCATTAGTTAGTTGTCGGATCTCTCGATGAAGGTCTCTCACATTCGATCCTTGTCTCTTATAAGGAGATGAGAAGTTAGAATCTGTCTAACTAAAGTTGAGCTTACACTCTTTACTCATAAAAGGTGAAAACATATAAATAAGAGAAATTTTATTAATTAATAATTATATTATAATGAGAAATTCTCACTTATTTATAAATGAAGGAGAGCTTAATGAATGAAAAAAAGAAAGATGTACTTTTAAAAAATATCATAATCATGAAAAAAAGATAATTTTGAAATTAAATTACTCAAAAATCTAAAAGAGATCTTTAGAATTTCATGATATTAACTCTTAGTAGGTCAATCACATTAAATACAAAATATATAAGAAAATACTATTTTATAGTTAAAACACTTAAAAATCTAAAAAAAATTTAGAATTTTATAATATTAACTCCAAATAAGTTAATCATATTAAATGTAAAAATAAAAATGTATAAAAAATTTTGACATAAAAAAAATTATGTAATCATGCAACATAAAAATTAGACATCAATAACAATGTAACTAGAATGTCAATAATGGACGAGATGGATGACGATGGTTGATGGTAGTTATGGGGTGATACTTGATGGGTGGCCAGGTAATGATGTGTGGTTATGGAGCAGTGCATAGATTAGTGATGGTGGGTAGCCAGACGATGTTGGGCTACTAGACAATAACTATTGAGAGTAATAGATGATTAGGTGATGTCAGATGACTAATGAAATTAGGTGAAACATGCATGGGAACTGACATCGATGATGTCATATTCTTGTGAAATATGTATGGATAAAAAAAGTAAAAATAATGAAGAAAACCATACAAAAAATAATGGATTATACTCAACCCATATTGTTAATAAAAATAATTGATCGAAAAAAGATTCAGCTCATGTACAGCTCTGAGTTTGAATAGGACTAGTGTGAGACTAGTGGGTGTGTATTTGACGGCTAAAACAAGATGCTCCTACATCACTACTACTAATTTTCTCAACTAAAAACTTCCTTTTTAATATAATCTATATTCGGGGCTGCTATCGTGTTAAATCCTTGTATAGATGTTGATAAAAAGTAGTTAGGCCATAAAAGCTTCAAACTTAATGTACATTAGTTGAAATTAGCCATTCAACAATGGATTTTATCTTTTCAAAGTCAATAGTTTGGTTAATCATTCTTTTGAAACTATTAAACCTAATAATGATAATTTGTCTGACCAAAGTTCACACTTCTTAATGTTAAAAAATAAATGTTGTTCATATAATGTAGTGCATGCTTATTTAAGATGTCCTAAATATTTAGATGAGGTATTGCTATAAAATAACATGACATCAAAATATATAACTACAAAATAACCCATATAAGGCCTTTAAATATAAGTCATAAGTTGCATAAATGTATTTGGTGTATTCGATAAAAGGCATACCTAACCACTTATATAATTTATCTTTTGCATTAAAGGTAATCTTCCATTCATCACCTGGGTGGATTCTAATATGATGATATCCACTTATTAGATTAATTTTAGAAAATATGGCAACTCTAACCATTTGATCTAATAGATCATCAAGCCTAAAAATTAAAAACTTGTATTTAATCAATATTTTGTTAATAGCATGAATATCAATGCATATGCCCCAAGTTCCATATTTTTTTGGAGTTAATAGAGTGAGTACAATACATAGGCTTATACTTTCTCTGTAAAATCTCTTTTGAATAAGCTTATTTATTTATCAAATAATTTTTGCATGCACTGATAGATTTAATCGATGATATGCTAAATGTGGTAGTGAAATGACAGGAACTAGATCTATAGAATGTTAAATATATTTTAATTATGAAAGCATATCTTATAGGTCATCAAGAAATATGTCTACAAATTTCTTTAATAAGGGTTAAACCACTGATGATAGGATGGGTATATTATTTAGAGCTTCCTTAATTATCATAACCAGATAATCTCACCATTAACTATATCTCTCTCAACCATGGCTAATGAAATGATAAATAATTTTTTTCTTTATCTTTTTCTTTTAGAGTATTTGGGTTAAAAATTTTCTTTGAGGGAGATGAAGGGTATAGTATATTATTCTTGTAGGCTTTTTATTCAAATGATGTTTTTGATAGATTGTCTAGCTTTTTAGGTAAAAATAGATGTAGATCTAATTTTAGATCAAATAACTTAAAACTCATTATGTACTTTACTTTATTATAACATAATATGTTTTTGTAAACATAACATTATTTTTTAAAAAATAAATGTTATAATAGAAAAAAATATTAAGAGTAATAATTTTTTTAAAAAAATAATTTAAATTATTTGAATTAACTAAATATTTTAATTTGTATAATTCATTCTCCTTTTATGAATATGCACTCCTAAAATTTACAACACATCTTATACTAATGTAGAATTAATATACCCTGACATATGAGAGCCTCAATCTCTAGATGCTCATATATCAGAAAATAAAGTATCTCATCATCAATAGTTAAGGCTTTTAATTTACTATTGCTTCACTTTTGAATACCATAATAGAAGGGTTGATTTATATCACATTTATCAGGTCGTTATCAAATAAGGTAAAATAATAGCAATCTTTTTCTTAAGGTATGGCAACCTCCTTTTCTTTCTTCTCTTTTTATTTCATTTTTTGTTATCTTATCATATGTTCTTATTAATACTTTTTATGTTCTTATATATAATATATATATATATATATACACATACGCACACACACACATACACAAACTTACATTAATAGCCACATAATACTATAATTAATTAAAATATATGCAAGTAATATTATGTTATATAAATGCTAATACCATCATACATTTCATAATAATAAATAAGAAATTTTAGCAGTATGTTTATATTATTATTCTTTAGTTTGTCTATTTGATATTTTTTATAATTCTCTTCTATAATCTCTCATTTTTTATATGTTATCTTTAATTTTTGTATATTTATATTATCTTGTATCAATATAAATTTAAATTCATTTTTTCAATTATAATAAAGTATTTTAAAAAGTTATTCTAAACAATTTCTTAACAAACTACACAATTCCTCAATTTTGCATTTTGATTATACAATATGACATTTCATTATATTATAAGATCCATGCCAAACAGTGGTAAAAAACAAAGGGTGATACAATTGGTATTTATTACATTTGTTATAAACTAATTGTACATGTTTGATCCACCTTTTAAACATGCATGATGCATAATAGTTACTTGGTTGTATAATGGATCAGGCAAATGATCTAAATTGAGCATTTCATAAATTTATCATGATACCACTTTGTAGTTTTATGTTCTATCTCTGATGAATAATTGTATTAGTATCATTTGATATCCCTTTTGACACTAAGGCTGAAGGCTTGTGCCAACCTTTTCACATGAATCTTATAAAAAACTAGTCATCTTCGTATGATCAAAGCAACTAGAAATTACAATAGGCTTCTACCACCATAGTTTTCTAACCACACTCACATGCTTTGACTTCTTTCCAAGAGACCAAAATTTACTTTTTACATAAATAATTGAGAGAGATCTTATGTCATTATGTGATTCTACAAACCAAAGTTAACACCTTCTATCTTTTCTTTTATCTCTTGATCTCTTCTAATCTCTTTAAAGGATTGTAACAGATTCTTTTAGGTTTCACCTTCTTCTTCCTCTTCTACCCCACTCCTCCTTCCTAGTTTCTCTTGCAACTTCCAAACATTGTAAATGACTTTTGACATAAAAGAGTAAGTTTATTCTTTTATTAAGCAAGAGGATTAAATTATATTAAGTCATTTTTTTATTTGAGTTATACTTAAGAAATTGCCAAAAATTTAAATAACTTCTAAAAAATAAAAATTATGTAGTTGAAAATTTTTTATGATAAGACCATTGTAATAATATATTTAAATATGAGATTTGACCACTGTTATTTTGGTATACATTTTAAGGTGCTTACCTACAAAAATATTTTTAGGTTTTGAATCTATAATACACATGTATAATACATAAATTTTTTTTTGAAAATTTATTTAAGAGTAATTTTTTAGGTTGTTACAAGTTAGACGAGGCATCATACAAAGGGTTATAAGTAAGATCATATTAGATGATTATCCCAATTATACAAGCATGAAGTTAATAGGTTTGAGTAGCTTATGGCATTGTACAAGCACAATGGGTTTGATCATACTTGTATGATTAGTTTAAGTGATTTTGTAATAACATCTATTTTTAAAATGTTTAAGGTGTGATAAATCTTAATACTAAGCTAATGCAATAGTGATGAGTCATGTTTTGATATGATAAAGTCAAAATTTTAAAATATGAAATTTATATATAAAAATATTAATATATTTATAATATATTCAAAAGTGTGTCATAATTTTGAAATTAATCAAAATTTTATTTGAATATATTAATGGAAATAACTCTTTAAGATAAATTCATTGATATTGATTTTCAATTTTTTGAGATTTAAATAATTAAAGAATTATAAAATAAATATAATTTTAGAATTTTAAATTAAGTATATCCATAATTTTTAGAATTTTGAAAATATAATATTATAATTTTGAAAATATAATATTATAATTTTATAAATTCTAATTTATATCTAATCAATTTTGTAGATGATAGATTTGTAAATAAAAAAGTGTTATGGGGTTTATACAAACTTTGTGCTAGATTTAATATATTTGTGACGATGATAAATTATTTGGCACCAACTCTATTGAATTTCAATTATTATATAAATAAAATAATTTTATTTTTAATTAAAGACAATGGATTAAATCCCTTGTATTGACATAAGTATATGTTATGTATGTATCAGGTTCATCTTGAAGTGAGAGTTGTTTTTTATATGAGGGTTATGGTGAATTCATAGGAGTGTATTTTAGTAAACTATTATTATTTCATCGCTCATTATTTTGTCATTGGTCATAAAATTGTATTCAAACAATTTGTCATCAACAAAATATGCATGAACTTAAATTATATGCTTTACATTCCCTCTTATTAGCATATAATTTCACTGAGTAAGAAAAGCCAACTCCAATCTCCATAAAAAGAGCCAAATTCTAATAATTCTTCTCCCTTGTTGCTTTTCTTATCTATAAGTAAAGTGATATTGGCCTGTGAGTCCTTTATTGCCATTGTTGAATGTCTTGATGATGGATTAATTATTAATTACCTTTCCTCTTATCTATTATCTTTGGCATCTTGCATTATTGGAGTTAGATGCCTTTTACTTGAGTTGAAGCTCTTCATAATTCTAGTAGCCAATTCCCCATTTGCACTAAGTCGAGAGGTCTTCTTTATATTCTACATCAATTCTTTTATAACAAGAAGTATTCTTATCTTTTTTATTTTCTAATTTATTTATAATAAATTATATAGAATAAGTTTTATATAGAAAAAAAAATAGATACACATCTTATTTGCTTACCCATTTTATTTATTCATCATCTAAAATTGATTTTATTTATGAATGATTTATAATACATTTTACTTATAATATATTCTAATATATGAAAAAATAATATTAATAAAAAATTGTATTGGCTTCGCCTTGAACTTAATATGTAATACATTTTCGGACGACAACTCATTTGTTAACACCGTGAAGGAGGCCCCGCCTGGACTTCCCCTTGGGTGGTTACAGGGAGTGCTACAGGCATCGCCGGCGGGTCTTCCATGCTCTGAGATTTGGTCTCGACCGATGACGCCTCTTTGCTCTTGATCCGTCGCAAGAGCTTCCGTCTTAAGCCGGAGCCGTCTGCGTCGAAGGCGGAAGACGCCGGTCCCATTCGCCATCGCCGTCGTTCCTCCATCCTAGGAATTTTGGGAAGTCACGACTAATCAAATCTGAAAACCCTAAACCCTCCGGCCGACAAGATGCTGTTCGATGAGTCATCTCTGTCCCGCCACCCCCACCACCGCGCCTTCATCGCCTCCTCTGTGAGCACCCCCTCCTTCCTCACTTTCTCTGGCAGCTCCGGAGGCGACAGCCCGAGCCCCCTCCGTCCGTCTCCATCCTCCTCATCCACGTCGTCGTCTTCCGTCTCGCGTCTTCAGGCTCCACCTTCCTTCGCCTATAATGTCCGGATCGCGTTGGCTCTCATCCCCGCCGCCGTCTTTCTCCTCGACCTCGGAGGTGCTCCTGTCGCGGTCGTCCTCACTGTTGGATTGATGGTTTCCTACATCCTGGACTCGGTCCGCCTCAAGTCTGCGGCCTTCTTTGCCGTTTGGTTTTCCCTTGTGGCCGCTCAGATTGCTTTCTTCGCAGCTGCGTCCTCCTCCTTGACCGCCTCATCCTCCATCTCGTCGCTTCCCCTTACTGCACTTGCTCTTCTACTCTGTGCGGAGACTACTTTCCTTATAGGCGTCTGGGCATCCCTCCAGTTTCGCTGGATCCAGATTGAGAGCCCTTCAATTGTTGCCGCCCTCGAGCGCCTCCTGTTTGCTTGCATCCCAGTTGCTTCCCCTGCCATTTTCACTTGGGCCATCATCTCCGCTTTTGGCATGGCCAATGCTGCCTATTACTTCATGGCTTTTGCCTGCATTTCCTTCTGGCTGTACTCTCTGCCCCGCCCTTCGTCCTTCCGCTCAAAACATGACCATTCCACGGACTCCCATATTTTAGGTCCTTTGGACAGCTGCGTCCACACCCTCTATCTCCTCTTCGCTCCTGTTCTGTTTCGTGTTGCATCCCATCACTCAACTGCTTTCTCTTCCTTCTCATCCATATGTGATCTACTGTTGTTATTTTTTATACCCTTCTTGTTCCAGTTGTATGCTTCCACAAGAGGTGCTCTCTGGTGGGTCACCAAGCATGCTCATCAAATTGAGAGGATCCGAGTGGTGAATGGAGCAGTGGCTATTGTGGTTGTTGTAATCTGTCTCGAGGTCAGGGTTGTGTTTCATTCTTTTTCTAGATACTTGCATGCCCCTCCTCCTCTGAATTACCTACTTGTCACGGTAACAATGCTCGGAGGGGCCTCAATGGTGGGTGCTTATGTTCTTGGTATGATTAGTGATGCTGTCAGTTCTGCAGCTTTCGCAGCTTCGGCTGTTTGTATTAGTGGAGCTGGTGCCCTTGTCATTGGCTTCCCCATGCTGGTATGCTTGATAATTTGGATAGTCTTTTTTATAGTTATTCTAGTGTAATGTCTCCACATGGGATAATATTGTGTATCATCGTAAGAGCTGGTGAGTTTGTAGTACTGATTTATATTGAGCTATCTGTAACAAATAAGAACACTTGTGCTGCAGAAAGGAGAATCACCATCTTTGACATGCTCTAATATGCACATTGTGCAATCTTAATCTCTAAAATTCAATTATTTAACCTTATTTTTTGTCCAATGCTTTCTTCTATATAACTTTTTTTTTTTTTTACTCAATTGGGTACTTTAACATCATTCTATGCGTGTTAGTAAAGTCTTGGTTAAGATTTAAAGATCCATTGTGATTTATGAAACATCGATACTTTCCAAACCTTGCTTATTCATATTGAATACATATTGGTTGCATCTTCTCCTAGATATTCATGCAATGCATATCAATCTATTAGTTGACATATCTCATTGAAAAAGTAAAAAAGAAAACCTAGATACTTTATAGAAGAGATTCCCAACCAATCTATAGAGTCAAGAGAGGATCTTGATTAGGGGTTTGAGGATAGCATTACCAGGTTTATTCAACTAAAAGGCACATTTAAGGTCACAAGGGATAATATTGTTAGTGTTTTAATTTATTGTTAGGGAGCCTCATAGGCGCTACCAACTTTTCACTTTAAGCAACTTTTATACTGGTTATCCGTGCACATAAAGCAAGCTGAACCAGCAAAGTAATCTAGTAAATCTAAATAGAAATGAACAAGATACAAGGTTCTTGAATGAATAAAAGTATCTAAAAATTCTTGCATAAATAGATTAATTTGGTTCTTGTTACATGAATAATTTTTTGCATATCTATGAATAAACAATCAAATTTAAATTCATTGACACGTATCAAGATACATGTTATGAAGTTTCATTTTCATCTTCTTTCTTGATTGGTAGTTATGCCCATTTATGAAGTGTTTTCCATGAAGGGCTTGGTGATGAGGAAACCAATAAAAAAAAATCAATTGAAATGTCTTGTGATATTTTGTGTTCTTGATGGATGTTAACTTGTGGTGTACAACCTTATATTTGTATAGTTTTTGTAATGCTTGTTTTGTGTTTTATGGTGGATCTTGTGTTCTTTATTGATTTGGAGTTCTATAGAGTTTTTTTAAACAAGAATTTATGATTTAAAATTTGAATAATGTGTTTGACGATGTTAACTTGACTATAAAATTTTGATATTGTATTTGTAAATTATTAAAAGAAGGCTTGATCAAGATGTGAGGACTCAAATCTCATTTTTCCGATTTACAGAGTTGGAGATCAAAAACAAGTTAAAGCATTGCCTTAACATTATTTAGTGAATTCTTTAGAAAGAAAGCATATGAGATTTTTGTCAAGAATGGTCTCTCTGAGCAATGTTATTAAGATATAGATATGATAGCTAATCTAATGTGGAATAAGACTACTATTTTTTTTTCTAACAAATCATGTGCTTGGAAAATCTAAAAAAGCATGCTCCCAATAAAAAAAGAGCCTTGGGGATGAAAATTAGGAATATAAAAATATAAAAAGCATGTTTTGTAATTTCTTGTATAATTCTAACTATACAAAGAATTGAATTATACACACACACATATATATATATTATCAAAACCATGAGTAAGAATTGTAAAGAAGATTGATTAGGTAAAATGTGTTATGGATGATGACTAGAAAGTGCTAATTGAGGATAAGCAAAATAACCTAAGTAAAATATACCATAGATAATGTTTAGAAAGTAATAGTTAATCGATGATAATATGAAATCTAGATTGAGAAGTCATTTTTATTATCCTTCAATGAATGTTATGATCACATATTACTTATTTCTTGGTAAGAATATAAAATGTCTAGGTTATAAAAATTATAAGGTCATACAAGGTGAATGTTAGATTCCTTAGCATTGATTTCTTGTCTTAGTGTCCACCTTAAACATTATAGAAGGAAATGAAGCCAAAACAATGTATTATGATTGGTTGGTAGAGTCATACAGGTGAAACCATGAGTTTGTTTAAGGATAGTATTAGCATTATGCTATTGAGATAAAAATGAGACAATTAAATCTATGCAAATTAATAAATGCTTGGAGATTCTAAAGTGTGCATTTCAAAGTATAAAAAAACTAGTGATAAAAAAAGTACAACATAAGATTTATGGGAAGAAAAGTTATTGTAAAACATGCTTCAATTGTAAGAGTATAGGAACTAAAAGAGATACAAATTAGCTTGAGGGGCTATGAAGTATTTAATGCTACTAAGAAAGTGTCATTTTAAGATTTATAGAATAAATTTGATATCGAAGAGGCACATTTATAAACTTAGATGAATAAGTTATTTTCATAGATCTTTTAATGAATGTGACAAGATGATTGATTTAGGTGGCCTAGCTAACAAAAAAAATCTATTTTTTTATTGACTAATTTATATAGTATTTTTTGGGAAGCATGACAAGTAGTAGGTTTAGATGTCGTTCATATCAATATATGAAAAAAGAGAGTAAGGGAGCCATGAGGCAAAGTGTTTATCATTATGATAGGCATCAAATGGAATTGTGCTAATGTTTGGAGCTACAACATCCTTGTAGACTGAGAGATTTGAGAGTCATCTGTTGTGTCTATACCAAATTAATCCTAATAAGTAGTAGTGGGGTTTTAGTCTAAGCTTGGGATAAATCTTATAAATTTTAATGTCACCACATCTTTCAAATCTTCTTAGACATTTCCTTATTGCAATATCTATTCCTATAAAGGTATTGGGTTACTTTTAAAATATTTCCTTATAATTCTCAAGGCTTTAGGTTGGGTAAGAGGAACAACTAATTTCTTGTGAGCCTAAATGATGGACATTAATGAGTTCTTTCTAATAACCAACATCGTTGGATAAAGATAATAAATTGAAAGCCTAATCAAATGTGTTGACTTCTTAAGCTGTTCAATATTATTTTTAAAGATTAATATGATGTTAAATCAATAGATGAAAGTGCTTTGATTCTTATTTGTAAAGCAAAGGGAATGTTCAGAATTTTGTTGCTCATAAGGGAACTAAGTTGTTAGGTTATACTTGGAGCAATAACAATTGAGAACATATTATAAAATATGACCAATATAATCAATTTGGTTTTATGACATAATTGTTTATCATGAATGCTAACATTTTTTTACTAGGTTTGATGGAGAAGTTTAGGATAAAAAGAAAATTTAAGTTTAATTATTATTATTCTAAAGTCAAAATATAATTGGATACCAAGAGAAATTTTTGAAGATATTATAAAGGAAAAGAGTTAATTTTTCATATTGAAGTCGTTAAGGATATGTACAATGCAACAATGTTATGTGTACCACAAAAGGAAGATTGACAAAGTATTTCATAATACAATTGAATTTTGGCTAGATTTTTATTGAAGTTTATATCTTTTTGCTTTAGTTATGAATGTTATTTCTAATTATAGTCAAAAGTTAAGTGAGTAATGTATATGTTTTGCTGAAATTTGTATTTTTTGAAAAAATTTATTGAAAGGGCTATGGTCAAATTAGACTACTGGACAATGGCTTTGGTGTTTAAAAGATTTCATTTTAGCATGCCTCAAATGTATTTTATGGAATACAAGTTTAGTTAGAGTAAAAGATTACAATTTGGGATGTTAAAATGTTGAAGAGAGAATTTTTTATTTTCTTCTTGGATCTATATTATAAAATGATGAAGAAACCAATAGGATGTTAATAATAAGATCTGAGTGTATAGATAATGGAGGAGTTGTTTGGTTGTTTTATATAACCAAAACATGATACTTAGTATTATATGTAAGTTTTATAATTATGGTGAGATTGACAATGTTAGACGTATTGAATGTTATTCTTAAAAGTCAAAGCATATAAATAGAATGGGTGTTAGAAAAGTACAATGAGATGGATGAATGACTATATGTGAAAGAATATGATTAAAAATGAGTACATTTACAAGAAAATTATTATAGCATTGACTTATGATAACCTTATTAGAGCCACTTTTCTATGGTTTGGCCATATTCAGTGTATGCTACTTAATGTTTATGGTTTCTCCAATGAATGAAGTTATACTTAGGTTAAAAGTGATATGATAAAAAACTATTTTAAAAGACTATATTGTGACATCATAGGACTTATATAATTGACCCATTTAATGGAGTTAAATCTTGTCATTTTTTTTAGTGAAGGTTTTGACTTATTGGTAGATTTAACGAGTCTAACAATTTGAAAGAAATAGAAATTTACTTTTTATGGAAAAGTTTGGAATATGAAAATGAAATTTTCATAGTAAATGATAGTCTTGAGGGATGCGCTTGACAAAATTTTTAAAAAACTTTTGCATTTGATATATTGAAGTTATTGAAGATATTTTTACTGGAACAATTACATGTGTATGTATATAAGGAGGTTTTGTTTGGGTTTTATCCTTGTTGTATAAGTTATAAATGTTTTATTCATTATAATTCAAGCTAATTTTGTAGAATATGTTGTGATGATAGTATATTTCTTGAAAAGACTAATAAAGAGGCTATAAGTCGTTGTTGGAGCTATAAATAACAACTACTGAGTTTAAGGGGTTCACTTATGTAAGTGTAATAATAAGCATACAAATCTTAATTTTAATTAAGTTATGAATGCCAATATTGTAAAGTTGATAACTGATGACCATTAAATATTGAATAATAAGATGTTTCTTTATCTTATATTTACACTTGATAGATGAAATGTGGAAGTGCTTTTTGATGTATTGTGTGATCAAACCATCCTATTTTGGATAAAAGTAAGTTTTCTTAGGTCTATAATCAAGTTGATTTTATAATGTATTAAATATTATTATAAAGTACAAATATTTAAATAGAATGTGTGTTATAGAGATGAGTGTGATGAGATTGATGAGTGATTATGCTCAAAAGGTGAATTAAGGGTTTGTTTGGCCTAGTTTTACCAAAAGTGTTTTTGTGATAAAAAAATTGTTTATTATGTGTTTTGCAAAATAGCTTAGTGAATTTTGCTTATTTCACAATTTGTGGGATCCACTATTTATCATTTTCTTTGGAGAGAAAATTTTCATTTTATTCACACAATATATTTATTATTCCTTATTTTTTTAATTCTTCAAAAAATTATATTTTAATAGAAAAATGCTAAACATAAATTTTTAGTTGTATTGGACTATAACAACTTTTCAAACCAATAATGCTATTCAGTCATTCATGTCAAATCCTAAAGTACAATAAAGAGATGATTGTTGTGACATTGATTAAGAAAGAGCTCAAAAAGAGTTGGCATAGATTATTTGAACATTCTGAGCATAGATTATATAATGCTTTATGTGAATTTTATTTTTAAATAGGAGAAGAGTGATATTGAAAGAGACTCCACAAATGATCATTGGAAAGAATGTTGTGTTTTTGGATCTTAAAAATTTGGTTGGTAGTGGATGATGACAATCTCTAAGGCTGTTGCATTGATTGTTTGTACATGCAGAGCATAGATTAATTAATGTTTAAGGAGTGTAGAGTTATGTGAATTTTTTTTAAATAGGAGAAGAGGAATATTAAAAGGGATTCCACAAATGATCATTGGAAAGAATGATGTGTTTTTGGATCTTAAAGATTTGTAGAGAATGATGACAATGATATCAAAGGCTGTTGCATGCTCAATTGTTTAATTAATTTTGTGGTTTTATGGTAACCATTAGTTGTTTTTTATTTTTTTTTATGAGCTCTTAAAAGGTTCTTGCTTAGGATAGCAATTCTAGGGAAGTTTGCTTACAAGTTAACCTGAAGGCTTAAGGAAGTCATGTAGAAAATGTGAATTATAAGAACAAAATCCTATATGCTTTTGCTACCTTTCCCTGTCATTGTCTTGCTAGCCATCTCAAAAAAGTATCCATTCTAGAACATGTTAAATACTTGAATTTGTTTATTTCTTAATTATGCAATTGATTGTAGTTTTGATAGATTGCATATAATTCTTAAATAAAAGAAGAAATAGATAAAAAAATCACTTGATAATCAAATCATTATTTTTAATCAGAGCTTATTTCCTTATAAATCCTTGAGGCATAATTGCAAGAGATTGCTAAGTGTTTACATTTTAGTATTGCATTTTGAGTTTAAAAGATTGTACATCCCTAGAATTTATTATGAAACTTTTTGCTTAAGCATGAAAATAAAATAATATATCACTGAAATTATTAATATTAAATAATTGAATAAATATATTCTTATAAAATGTTTTACAAATGCTAATCAACTCTCCATTATCTTATCATATCAATAGTGTGATATGATAACAGTGTCAATGTATTATCATTAACTTGATTTTGAAGGATGTCAATTCCATTAGCATAAAGAGTGATTTCATTGGTCAAGCTAATCTTGGCAAATATAGTATGAAGGACGTCATTGATGATCATACAGACATAGAAATGCATATATTATAGTTTAATACTATGCAATAGTAATAAGATCGAAGATGCATCATGAGTTTGAATAGCATAAAATCAAATCAATGTTTAGTAAATTAGTTAGCTAACACCTCTTATGCGAGCTATGTAAAAATAATTTAAGGATGATGCTAAGTAGAAGATCAATCATAGGAAGCACACAAGATCTAGGTACAAATATTAGGAGAACAGTAGTTTTTTATTGGATTTGTACTTAACAAACCATTCAATTAGTAGGCATGGAGGAGGACTTGGACGACTTAGGAAACATAAGACTGTTTAAATTCTTGATCGACACATTTGATCCATTTGACCTTCGATCAAGAAATCAAAAGGTGGTAATAAGTGATGATTCATAGATGAGATGGATGATTTGTACATGATTTGACTATTTCATCATGCAATAGAATGTTTTGATTTGTTATTAGTCAAAGACTTTAAGTTACAGAGACATTATCTAAGTTATTGATCTAATGGAATTGGATGAGGTTTTATGGTTATTTCTTTTATTATCTACTTAGATATGATCTATTTGAGTTTGAGTAGATTAATTAAAATTGTAATCTCTTAAGGTCTATAAACTATAAAAGACGTCTAGGTTAGAGAAAAAATTCTATTTGGAAGAATTTGAGAAATTTTGAAGTCTAAGAAACAACAAATGTTTACATCTAATATCATCAGAGTCATTTGAGTTTGTGCTCATGTGGGGGAAAGCTATAAAGAGAGAGTTGTGAGAGAGACCTACCTTTGGTTAATTGGTAGGGTAGGGTTTTCCATCATGAGGTTGTGAACTTCCATTTTTGAGAGATTGGGTCAGGGTTGTCTTAGTCTTTGAGGGAGTTTTGTTGATCATCTTTGTTAAGGTAAGAAAATCCCATGGAGAGGAAGGGAGATCTCTTAAACTCATTTTGGTTGAGATTACTTGTTAGTTAGGTGATATCATGTTGGCTTGGATTTGTGCCAATGAATGTTGAGGACTTTTAGTGATAGTTCCTTGTTGGAATCTTGAGTTGGCCAAAGTTCTACCAATAGTTAGATTTTTCCCTTGTTGAGAAAGCTTTTTTTTTTAATGAAATCTTTATTTGGTTGAGGAAATTCTTATTAAGCATTTCTATTGGTATTTGGTATTGGTAGTTGGTGTAGATTAGTTTTGTGAAGTGTGGGATCATTTTCCTTTTTTACTTATGCTACACTCTTTACTAGATTGGAGAAATGGTTTGCTTTTTTAAACATCTAGTTAATATTTTTTTATCTCACATATATTTCTAATTTATTTTCACATATAATCTCTTTGGTGGGTTCTTTCAATTACTCAACATAACTCTTTTCAAAAAATATATTGTTTTTTGTAAATTTTCCTAATTTATTATGTATACTTTCATTAAGATTGTCTTATTGTCGATGCATAGTTTGCCTTTTGAAAAGCTTTGTTGAGAGCAATGCAAAGTAAATACCAATTGGAAGTCAAGATTTAGGCTCTATTCTAGTAAATTGGCTCATAAATTATTTCTAAAGAAATTTAGGCATTAGCTATTTATCTATGTTGCATAAATACTAAATAAATAATTCAATAGTTTGATAAAAAGACATGAAAGGTTTGCTTTTAATTAGGTTGCACACAACCTTTAACAAGTGAGACTTATCTATCTCAGTGTACATAACTTGAATCCAATTCCTTGTAAGGTTCTATAAATCAGTTGACATTGAGTCATCTCACCTACTTAGGTTCCATATGAGATTAAGCACATCATTATCCTAATTAAAATAAACTATTATATTTGATTAGTAAAATGATCGCTTATTTCAATATAAAGATGGTATTAACCTAGTTGAAATTTGCTAACATGCAAGGGAAATGATGATTACTACTATTTAAATTCATTATGGATAAACATTTATGTTTTTGGTGAAGTTAATGGCAAACTAACCTAGTCTAATTAAATCTAGTAACAATAATTATAATATGATTTGGAAGTTTTCTTACAAGCAAAATAAAAGATTAATAAAGGAAAAAAGTAAGAGGAATGAAAAAGAGACCTAGAGAAGTGGGGAGGGGGGAGAGGCTTATTGTAGCGAAGAAATTTTGGGCAAAGTCCTTGTTGAAAAAGAAGACAAATGGTGTCTTATGTGCTCCCTTCTCTAATTGTGGTGTAAATATTTGAGTTTAATGAAGAAAAGTTGTGTTGGACTTCTATGGCTGGTTTTGTGAGGGAGGTAGGGAGGACAAAAGGAGATGTGGGAATTTGTTCTCTGCCTCCTTGTCAAACTTTCTCATAGGATCATGCTTTGAAAGTCATGTTGAGCTTGGCCAATTGTTCACCTGGGCTGGGTCTAATAAGTTATTTGACATGTGAATTTTGATAATCTTATTATAATTTGCATTACTCATTAAATCTAAGATACATCGACAGATTTGATTAAGTGCTTTTGGAGCATTCATGCCTTTGGTTGTACGTGGAAGTCCACATTGTGAGTTTCTATTTGCATTACATGCATGTAATAAATGTTCATATATTAATGCATGAAAATGAAACAATTAATTCCATGGATAAAAATATCACCCGTTAAGTTCAGAAGAAAATTTCATATCAAATTTAATCAAATTTGAATTTTTATCTTTGTTTAATCTCAATAAATTTGCAAGGTTCTATCATTGACACCATCATGTTTATTTAGTACATAGTAGTTTATGCTTTGAATATTGAACAAAATTTTTGTATAGCTTTTGCTGTGAAAGCTCTCAAAATGATTCAGAACTTTGATTGTGTTCATTAGTTTGACATATGTGAACTAAATATATTGTATTTGAGGTTTATAAGTTATGTTCATGTATTGTTTTCATTGTTCAGCACCCTTATTAACTAATTATAGTTAGCAACTGTATAAGGTTTAAATTTCTTGCAAATGTATAATTTGTTTGTCAAATGCTCAACTTGGTTATTTAATTTTGTCATTGAGAAGGTTATTTTATTTATGCAGCCTGTGTTGTTTTTTTATGGAAATATTCATGGTTTACCGAAGTGTCATTGCTAGAGTTCTTTTTCATATACTGATTCTATTTTAAGAAATGAATATACATTTGAATGTTCGTCAAATGGGACATAGTACATACGCTTATTTTGGATGATAGTAGGAATCTTGCCTTCTTAAAAATTTATATTTAACGTATTTCATATTGACAGAATATTAGCATATTTGTATTTAAAGGGCATTTGTAGTTTTAGTTAGATGGTGACATTAGGAAATTATCTATTTGATAAGCAAGTTAAATTATTAATTTAGTAAGTTGTGCAAATGTCCTTAATAACTTTGCTTTATTAAATGGTATAAAGTAGATGATTTTGTTACTTCAGTATTTAAAGTTCTTTATCTAAAACATATTATAAATGTCCAATTCTTTTTATTGTAAGGATTGGATATGCTCCCTAAGAGATCAATGCCTGGCTAATCATTTTGAGTGGTTTCAAGAGGCACTTGCCAAGACTTTCCAAGGAAAACTTTCTATGAATAAAAATGTAGTGAACTTCTAAGAAATCCCAAAACCCCTTTGTGAAGCTTCGACTGACAAATTCCTATTTGTGGTTCGTTACAGAGACTTTGAGATTGATCCCACTAAGCTATGTCGTAGAAATAATGTAATGCTATAGTGCACAACTTTGGGGCATATTTCTATCTTTTTTTGTTTTTCAGAATGTGTAAAATATGGCTTTGATGGTTGCTCCAAAAAAATAAATACAAATCTTAGCAACAAATTGGAAGAGGAAGCTCAACTTCCATGCAAGAAAGTTTAAATAGCTTCAGGCTCCTTATGTTTGATCTAATATGTTCTTTTGGAATCCTTACCTTTCGAACCAAATTCTATATGTTTCTGAAATTGCATTTAGTGTCTTTTGGGCTATTTTTTTATTCTTTTTATCTCTTCCATTTGTGCTCTTGCTGTCATAATTATCGCCATTATTGCCTCAAGGGCCTCTTTCTTTACCAAAATTTTCCATGCTCCTCCCCCTTTGAGGTTACTAATTGGCCAGCAATTATTGCTAGCCAGCATTGGTGTCTGTCTGGTTGAATGCTGTTGTTGCCCATATGTTAAGGCCTCAGTAATTGCTACACAATCTGGAATTGTACAGTCTGAACTTTTAATCCTTTGGAAAAAATATGCTAAGACTGGGATATCTGTTTTGATAGTCTCAGCTTTAATAGGATTGTGAATGAATAAATTTTAGGTCTTCCTCAAACTTTCTTGGCAAGACGGGGTAGCATAGGTTTCCTTGTTTTGGCTCTTGCTTGTGCCGAGAGGAGGGCTAGTTTATCTCCTTTGGTTGCCTTTGCTGGGCTTTTTGACCTCTAACATGTCTCCTTTGCACCTTCTTGAGGCCCTTTAGTTCTTGGTGTTATTGCAGTAGAAAATTTGAGGATGCCAACTGGATTTCTATCTTTAAATGCTAGCCATAAGGTCTTTCTTGAGGGAACTTGCCACTTTGCTGTTTTCATATTCAGATAGGAGACTACACATGGGAGGGGGCTGAGAGTATTTTTAGTGTAGGAGTGTTTTTTACTTTGAAATTGAATGCTTCATTCATTTTTAAGCATGGTACACATATCTGTGCTTTAATAATGTCCATAACTAGTACATTTAAGTAGAATAACACATGCAACCATTCCAGCGTTTGAAGTGGCAAGACATTAAATTGGAAGGAAAGTAAGAGGAAAATCCACGGTTTAGCCTCCCTCCCCGGCTTCACATACTGTTCTCAAACAAACTGTCGCATAATTTATAGGAGGGGAAAGGGGCTTGGCCCCTTGGCTGCATCCAAATTTTCAGGGTGGGGAGTGCTATTTTCCTCATGGTATCCCCAATTTTTAGGGAAAGGGGCAGCTAAGTTTGGATTTAGGAGCTTAGTCAGCATTCTTTTCCTTTGGTAACCTTGTCATGGTTTAATTGTGTTTTCTTAGGCTCTCTTCTCTTTGTTCTTCATTATGTCTTGTTCTCTGTTGAGTCCAAACAGAGATTAGTTGAATCCGCGGGTGGGTAGTGTTAGTTAAACAATGATCAGCTTTTCTTTGTCTTGTATCCAAGAACCGGCTGGTTATAGTTCTGTTGTTTCCATTACTTTCGTTTTTTTAAACTATGAAATCAGTTTTTCTTGGTCAAGAACTATCTAAGACTAACATAGATAAATCAATCCATTTTTTTTCCATTTAGAAGGTAAATACTCCACCTGGTTCTTCCAAGTTGTATTATGCGTGTATGTGGAAGTATTTATGTAGGCCATATTGTAACTCCCCTGAGTATTTTTATCATTATTATGTTGCAAGGGTTAGACTATAAACTACTTGAACATTTTCTTTGGGTTTTACTGGAATGTGGCACAGTTGATTTCCATCTTGCAGTTTTTTGTCATGAACTTTTTTTCATTGCTTCTTTAGTCTTAACAGCTTTTTGGTTATTTGTTGACTTTTTCTGAACTCATTCTTATAATTTTTGTAGTTTATCCCTGTTCCTTTGGTATCTGGTTACTTTCTGGCCAAATTTCTTACAAAGAAAAGTTTGCCATGCTACTTTACGTTCGTCACATTGGCAAGTTTTATGGTCTCATGGTTTGTTGTACATAACTTCTGGGCGCTGAACATATGGATGGCTGGCATGAATTTAAAATCTTTCTGTAAGTTGATCATTGCGAGTGCAGTATTGGCAATGGCTGTTCCTGGATTTGTGCTTCTTCCACCAAAGTTGCGTTTCTTAACTGAAATTGGCCTAATTGGTCATGCTTTACTGTTGTGCTACATAGAGGACCGGTTCTTCAACTATACCAGTGTATATTATTTTGGGTTTGAAGATGATGTTATGTATCCGAGTTATATGATCATGGCCACCACCATTTTGGGCTTGACTATGGTACGTAGGCTGGCTTCTGATCACCATATTGGACCAAAGGCTCAGTGGGTATTAACGTGCCTATATTCTTCAAAATTGGTAATGCTATTTATTTCCTCAAAATCTGCTATGTGGATGTCGGCAGTTCTACTGTTGGCAATTTCTCCACCTCTACTGCTTTACAGGTAAAAGTCGCACTTCCTGATATTAATTTCAAGTTTGTTCATGTTTGTTTTCAATTTCTTGCTGCATATCAATCATTTCATTGATGTAATCCTTTAATATTATATGTAAAATCATGGTTTCCAGAAAATGTTGAATAGTTTGCTGTGCTTTTCTTTTTCTCTTTAAAAAAAAATCAATGTTACTTTCCTTGAACTTCCAACCAAATTTTTTCATGTTCTGTTTTCTCTTTCTTGTTTGGAATGTTGCAGAGATAGATTGAAAGGTACTTCAAAAATGAGAATCTGGCAAGGCTATGCTCATGGTTGCGTGGTAGCTGTATCTGTTTGGTTTTGTAGGGAGACGATGTTTGAAGCTCTCCAATGGTGGAATGGGAGAGCACCATCTGATGGACTTCTTCTTGGTTCTTGCATTCTCTTGACTGGAATTTCTTGCATACCTATTGTTGCTCTTCACTTTTCCCATGCCCAGGTATTGACGATTTGTTTAGCCTTTTGTACTGTCTTGATAGCTTTTTTAGCCGTACATTTTTATATTAACCATGACAATATTTTTTGTGGTGTGCTGCTAATGCTAGACCTAAGAGTGAATGCTTTAGGCTACTAATTAGCCAGTATAGGTTGAGCTTTTTTATGTTTCAACCTAAGATCCTCGAGACTACTTCATTACGTGTAAGTGAATGTATATTATCCTTGTCATGTATATGATGATGTTTAAACAAGGACAGGATTGAGTGCTTTACAGTGTATTAAGTAGTTTCTTTTTTTGCAAGTATGATATTATATGTGATGCTTGAGTGATTTTTTAAGCTAAAGAGTTTTATTTTTATGAGATCTACATCATGGCCTAAGTCAAAAGTTAGAACTATTGTGTTTTTTTATTGTGGCAACATATTGTTGAATAGAGTTCATACAATCAACATGATGGTCAATGAGAGGGGTTCGTCTAAGTAAGAATTGCATATCCTCCAAAGCAACGTTTACAAGAAGTAGAGAAGAATGGTACGGATGAAGACATGGAATGGTGCTTCAATAGCAAGTCCTTTGCATAGAAGATGGTAGAACCCTTTATAGAAGAGGATGGTTGGATCTTTGAACGATTCTAATGAAGAGGTTGAAAATCTTGATGAAAGAAAAGTGTCTAACAGTAAGACTATTAGTGGAGGATAATGAAAGAATTAAAAGGTTATGGAAGGAATTCATTATCATTAGGCTGTTTGGAAGACAAGTTGGATATTAATTCTTGAATTGAAGATTTGTGCTACTATGGAGACTATTTTGAGAAATGGCTGTCACGTGGTGAGGTTTGCTCATTGAGAGGATTTTTTGGGTAATGATGTTTAGACCATGGACCATGTTGGGCCACTAGTTGCATGTGCAATGATGGATGCCAAATTTTGATTTAGAGAGTGAATCATTGACAAAATATGTGGATGAGGATTTTAGAGTCACTATTGAATACTATTGTAAGATCTTGTGGGAAATTGTAAGCCATTGATCCAAAGATAATCACAAAAGAGAGGAATTCAAAGGCATATTAAGGCTAAAGCAGGAATTTGACAGGGAATACGAGTAGCCACAGCATGAAAGGAAATAAACTTCATATCGAAAGTGACAAAAGCAATACATTTATGGCATTTTTTGATGATCAGCAAAGGAGATCTGAAAAATATGATTAAAAGGTGTTGCATTTTTTGATGAGCAGAAAGAATGGAGTCCAGAAAATTTAATTAAAGAGAATGATAGCAACTTTGAATTTAATGCACGGCAATTCTTGGTGAAGAACAAAAGAAAGGTAATAAAAGTTGTAGGCAAGAAGGAAATAAAAGCGTTTGAAGGAAGATTTGAACAAGGATATAGAAAAATGCATATTCAAGGAAACAATGATGGTCCAGTGTGATTCTTTTAATGGGATTCATGAAGGATAATGCTACAGTTATAGAAAACAGGGGAAATGAAGTATCTCTTTGGTTCAGGTTGTGGATCATTGGGATTCTGAGGGTGTGCATCAGTAGGGATACGGAACAGTGTGTATTCAAGGAAACAATTAGGGATTCATATGATGCTTTTAATGGAATCAATTACAGGAGAATACTACGTTTCTTCCCCTAGTTTATACTAGCCTAAATTGTGAATCTAGTAGGAGCTTTAGAAGGACTTGCTAAATGCATATCAATCTTTGGAGGACTTCTCCTTTTTTTTTGGAAATTTTATGGAGATGATATCGATTTTAGGAAAAAAAAAGTTTGGTGTGCCATTCAATTGGAGAGTTTGTTTTTGGTAGTTAGCAAAGTGCTCCTTAGATTGGAGAGTCTCTTTATTCTTGTTGGTGTTAGTATGAATATATGTAGATTTTTACTCAACTATTCATTATTTTTGAAGTATTTATGGCAGTACAACTACCAATCTAAATGACGTGAAAGTTAGAATTAAATTTTGGAGCAAGGAAAGTTTTGGGAGCATTAAACAAAAAATCTCATTCTTAATTAGAGTAAGAGGACAAAGCTACACTTAAAAGCCAAAGGAGGAATTCCACATTCAATTGAAGGATGCCCTCATCAATGTGGGAAGCAGTCTTTTTTCATAAAGAACTATCCTGGTTTTAGAAATCCAAAAACTATTGATTAGATCTTGTGGATGAAAATTCCAAGTGTTTTCACTTATCTACTATTGTTAAAAAAAAGAATAAAATTGAGTTCCTAAGGTAAATGGCATGTTGACATAAGGAATACTTAAGGCTCATACTTATAAATATTATCAAGGTTTTTTTAGTAGTCAAACGGTCATGTGGGACATGATTTTACTCATAAATTTTGGATTAACTAGACAAGTTGTTGGTTGGACGAGGAAGTGACTAAAGAGGCATTTGTAATGATTTGGTACATTTGAGTGTGGAAAATTCTATATCATGATGGTTTTTTAGCAATGATTTTATCAACAAAATTAGATCTCTATTAATGATTTGATATTATTATATTCAAGTAATTTTCATTTAGATGGAGTTCTTTTGAATGGCTTTAAATAACCCTTTTATACTCGATCTCTAAAATTGAGACCCTAAAATTTTTGCTTCAATTTAAGCCATTGTCCCTTTGTAATGCCAACTTCAATCATCAAAAAGATTGTCACAAATAGATTAAAAGAGCTTGTGCCTAAGATTATTGCTCGTGTTAAAAAAGTTTGCATAAGGAGATAAATGGTTCGTGTAAAATTATTGTCGCTCATGCTATTTTGGGCATTGTAAGGAAAAAATCAAATGTGTAGAAGAACATGGCCATCAAGATTTTGATTTAGGGAAGGAATATAGAAAGAGTTTTTGAAAGTTCATCAATGAAATTTGTCTTAATTGGCTTTCTTATTATGATTTAGTTTTTCATCCATTGATATATCTATTAATGGAAATCTTATGGACTTTGTCTTGTCTTAGATAAGGGAATTGATCTATTCTCTGCTCATGTTCATGTTCTTTTTATGAAGAGATTGAGTCATCTTTCAAGATGAGTTTAGGTGCTTGAAAATCTTTTAGATTTGGAAAAAATGGTTTTGGTTTGTATATTTCATTTCTTGTTTGTAGATGATGATATTTATTTGTGGATGCTTCATAGGATTGTGGATTATAGCTCCATGGAGATCTTTTTATGATGGACTAAGAAGGAGGATAAACACAAAAAACTATGAATATTTTCAGAAGGAATTGTAATAAGTTTCAATGCTATGATTTTGACATCTAACAATGGCAACAACGATGGACTCTTGATTTGGGAGTGGAGGATTATAAAGGACAAGTTTGTTTTTATTATTGAAAGAGCAAAATCAAAACCAACAAAGTGGAAAAGTTCAACCTTGTCTTTAGTTGGCACAGTTTGCTTGACGAAGTCAGTCTTTTGAAACTTTGAACTCATGTAATGCAATCCTTTGATTAATGTTTAGGGGCATTGCTAGCATTGGAAAGTGTGGAAAGACATTATTTAGGGTGATAACAATGGGAGGCAGAATGCCGTGTTAGTGATTTGGGGAATTGTGTGTAAACCAAAGGAGGGACCAATGCTAAGAAATGTATTTCCTATGGAACTTGCTTGGGAATAGGGGCTGTTGGGCAAGAGTATTGAGAGGTAAGGATAAGAAAGCATAGTTGAGGTTATTGATTAGAAGGGCCGGAGCTATGGCTTTAGTCCTTAGACTAATATTTTTTCAGAAATGCCACAAACTTAGGAAAATGGAAAATAAGCAAATACAAAATCCAAAAGTGAGGTCTTGGAATGATAATTGGTTGAATATCAGATGGGCACTTTTAGAAAAAAAATGTTGGAGATCTCCATGTAGAAGAAGCCAATAAGACGGTGATAGGATTTGTGGCAGGAGATGTCCAGTGGAATGATTTGGTTAGGAGGAATATTTACAGAGATTTTATTTGAATAGATTCTCGTGGAACAAGTACATACTAGGGATAATTCTTAAGTTAAAACTAGTTGAATAGTACAAAGGATGAAAATTGCTCAGTTGGATCTAGGATTTAGTGTTTGAGTTTGGGAAGGAATCTACAAAGCAAATGTTTTTTAATGGATTGTCATGTATGCTTGGCATGTTTTGAAAAATCGTGTCTTCAGAAAGATCCCTCGTACCATTTGTGCAAGAAAAAGGAGAAAAAGGAACTGCTTTGCCTTTGGGACTACTTGAAAGCTCATTGGATTGGAGATTGCTTTCTCCAAGTTAAATGTCAGGTAAATATTTTTCCTTGTTAAATATAACCTGGAAAAAGGATGACTTTGTTTCAATACACACAAATTGTTTAAAGCAATTAGAAGTGTCAAAAGTGAAAAAAGGACCAAAGTGGGAATGTTGTTCTTGTGCTACCTTCCATTCATTGTTGATGCACTAAAGCATGTATGTGCTTAAGTCATGTTATCATAATGTTATAGGGGAGCACTTGAGAGGAGAGGGAAACAGTTGCATTTCTTGAAGTCATTTTATTTTGAAATCCTATTGTGTATCTTAACTTCATTTCTTTCTTTATTTTTCTTGTATTTATTAGCTGAAGCATGGTTAATCTTGTAATTGTTCAGCCGGCTAAGAGATTCCTGGTGCTTCTACTTGCCCTGGGTCTTCTATTTGTAGTTATGCAACCTCCAATCCCTTTATCAGGAACATTTAGGTCTGAAATAATTAAAGCTGCACGTCAGTCTTCTGATGACATCTCCATATATGGCTTTGTGGTTTCCAGACCTGCATGGCCTTCTTGGCTCCTCATTGCATCTATATTACTCACATTAGCTGCAGTTACAAACATCATACCCGTCAAGTATATCGTTGAGCTGAGAACTTTTTACGCGGTCGGAGTTGGGATAACTCTCGGAATCTATATTTGTGTGGAGTACTTCTTTCAGGCCGTCGTCTTGTATCCACTTCTCGTTACAACCATAGTCTGTGCTTGTGTCTTTATGGTGTTTACACTCTTCCCATCTGCATTAAGTGCAAGGATTTTGCCATGGGTTTTTGCTCTCATGGTTGCACTTCTACCTGTTTCATACCTGCTTGAAGGCCAGTTAAGATGGTCTACTATTGGTGTAGATGAAGAAGCTGAAAACTTGACTACCTTGTTGTCAATTGAAGGTGCAAGGATGTCACTTCTGGGACTCTATGCCATGTTATTTATGTTGATTGCTTTGGTGATCAAGTTCGAAATATCAACTCTAATGCGAGAAAAGGCTATTGAAAGAGGAGCTACACCGAGCCATTTTAGTCAAAGTACTGGCTTCCAACCAAAGCTTAGGCTGATGCAGCAGAGGAGGGCATCAGCTGCGCCAGCTTTCACGATCAAACGACTGGCAGCCGAGGCTTCTTGGCTGCCCGCAGTCGGCAATGTCTCGACCATTTTGTGCTTCTTTCTTTGCCTCGTCATAAACACGAGTTTAACCGGTGGTTCGAACCGTGCGATATTCTTCTTGGCTCCTATATTGCTACTTCTCAACCAGGACTTGGATATTCTAGCCAGTTTTGGGGACAGGCAGCGTTATTTCCCAGTGATATTAGCAATATCTGTGTATCTGGTTTTGAATGGTTTTTACACAATATGGAAGGAAGCTATGCATGGAAATGGTGGATGGGGAGTTGGGATTGGAGGACCAGGATGGTTCTTCTCTGTGAAAAATGCTGCTCTCCTTATTCTAACCTTGCCCAACCACATCCTCTTCAACCGTTTCATGTGGGACTATGTGAAGCAAACCGACTCGATACTTCTGCTCACCATGCCGCTTAACCTACCATCGATCATCATAACTGATATCGTGGCGGTGAGGATCTTGGGTTTGTTAGGCATTGTTTGTTCTCTGGCTCAGTACTTCATATCAAGGAGGATCAGAATGGAGGGCATGAGATACATTTAAGGTTTTGCTTTCTTGCTCGAGGTATCGATGCTAATCGTCTCCGGGATTCTTCAGTCTGCAGGGTGTCATTGATGAGTGAAGACAAGGTAACATGAGCTGTGCTTACCTATGTAGCATTTGCATAATCTATTTCGTCTTGCTATTTGTTCATCGTAACAGCTGGAGGATGAAGCTAGAAACTTTATTCACTTTTTTGAACATTCGTTTAAGTTTAGACTATGAAAGCTGGAAGAGGTCTGGAAAGTAACTTGTAGAACATTTATTTGAGACATTCGTTTTACAGTATGAAACTGAAGGAAGGTTGAAATGTTATTCACTCGTTAGAACATTTATTATTTGAGCTTACCACTTCTGAAAGCTGGAAGAGGTCTGGGAAGTAACTTATTTTTATCATTTGAAAGTCATTTAAAGTTAAACGATGCAGTTAATGTTAGTATCTGGTGCGTAATTTCTTTGTCATCTATGGGAGATATGAGACACATACACAATATAACTCGATATAACTTGTATAGGGATAACATGGCACTGGACACACATACATGCATACAAATGCATTTGTGTACATTCACATAGATGATGTAAAGAAAAAAGACTTTACAGACGTTCATATGGAAGATCATGGGTCTTATATCAAATAAAATTGACATGTCAGTGTTGCTATTAAATGTTTGGCATGTTGTTGAATGAGAAGTAGCTGAGTTTTTTTTTTTAAAATTTTCTTTTTACGAACTCAAAAAAAAAATTCAAAGCTTTTGTTATTATTGCTAAGCTCGTTAATTATTTTCAAGTTGATATGGATGCTTGTATAAGAAGAAGGGCTTTCAACATGCACCGGATTTGCATTTGCTGAACAGCGATGGAAAATAAAAAGAGAATAAAAAGTTGTTATTAAATATTTAATTAAATTATTGATCTTGGCAAATAGTTTAATTTTTTTTATAAAAGAAAAATATGGAGAACAAAGAATTCGTCTTTTTTTGCTTTTTCTCAAGTAATAAAACATGTTTAAAAATGAGATTAGACAAATATCTCATTGAATTTTTTACTAAACAAAATCTATTTATTTTCAAAGTACAAAACCCATGATTTCATGGACAAATAAATAAATCATTTCTGAAAATATAATTCACGTTTCATTCATTTTCTGCCCTAAAAAATTCAAGATGATTTTAACCAGTTTTAAAACAAATAATAAAATAACTCATGCACACAATTTTGTTCACAAAATCAATTGCAACACACAACTTAGCAAATGCATTTTAATTAAGTACTCAACATAAGCTATCCATCTTGATAAAACATAGTTATTATTCATTTCATTTTCTATTTAAAAAACCAAGTGAAAACTTGATGAAAATTTTGAAATAAACACATTTCAACAACAAAATGCGTACCTTTTTCATCATCTTCATGTCATACCTCTTCAAACCTGAAACATAATCATTCAGAATTGCTATACCAAAAGAATAAGAACACAATCTTCTTGTAAAATCTAACCAGCAAAAGCAAGCGAGGGATGAAGTTGGATGGGCAATTATGGATCAGTTCAATGGTTTAATATCTCTGGAAATCATGTAACTCATAAACTGCCCCGGTAGCTCAGCAAGCAGAGCCTGTACAATCGATAATTCGCCACCTGCACGTAACTTATTTAGCAATCGAGTTCAGTCTAAAACATTCGAACAAACATAGGTAATGCTATATTATAACTAAATCACATGATACCCGTTAATATATATTAAACATCATGGTTGATTGAATCTTTAGAAAATTAGCAATTTAAATTTTGTATTCACCAAGTGCTACATGGTTGATCAATGTGAACAATTAGAAGGAAAAGGGAAGCAAATTCCTATTGGGAGATCAAAATGTAGACCATAATTTGATTAACTGCACATACCCTGGATTTCGCGCATTGGAACAAATTGTACAATATCGCGCGTAGCAATTTGTCCGGATGAACTGACAAGTTTCTCACCTCTATCAGCATCCAAGATCTGCAAGGCATTTGCAAACATCTCATCAGCAAAAAAAGATGAACAGCATTCTATATAATGATGGGAAGTCACACCTCCATTTCTTTGAAATCTGCTCCACCAACTCCAACTATAAGGATTGAAAGAGGTAGATCAGATGCTTGCACTAAAGCATCTTTAGTTTCTTGAAGATCTGTTATCACCCCATCCTATAGAATGAATGATTCGTTCTACTTAGATAAAGTCACCAAAGATTTCAAAAGAATAATAGGCATATTACCGTGATTATAAGCAAGACAAAGTACTTCTGCTTGTTGTTGGTTAGTGAATGTCTAGTTATTGTAGCAGCATTGTTGATTACTGGTCCAAAAAGTGTAGGCCCAGCCAGGGATACATTTCGAAGAGCGCTTGCATAAGCTGACATTATCCCTTGAATACCATCAACCTATAAATAGATAGTAACATTAAAGCCATATATAAGAAGTTAGATGATAAACTAACTATATAAACCAACATAACGAATTTAAGCTCTTCAATTGAAAGATAATCCCCATGGAGATAATTTTTCTTTAAATGAGACTTTGTTTTCAAATGGGTAAACTACGTACCTCGGGGTAGTTGGTGCTCCCGTTTAAATTGAAGCAGTGAGATACCGGCCCATCTATTGGTCTTGCCCCAAAGCCCCAGGCATGAAATCGTTTATCCGAATCATAGAACTGTAGAACTTCAGCAACATCGAGTATTGCCTGAAAATTAAATGAAAACTTTAGCAAGTATGCACGTCACCTTCCATTTATACTTTGATAGGCTATAGTCCAACAGAAAAAAATATCCTCACTCTCTGATAGGCATTCGGCCGACCTGAGGGATCAATGTAATGTAATGAATCTGAGAGACGGGGATTTCCATTTGAGGCTGAAGAATGAAGAAGAAATGCAAAATCAGTTGTGCATCCATCTCAAAACCAGTATTATATTACTACAATAGTACATGCCTGTGAAGTCTATAGCAACCATGAAATTCATTTCACAGCCAGCAGCAATGTAATCCAGGAAAGTATGTCGCATGCTCTCAGAAAACTTTTGCACAAATAGTTCACCCTTCAGATTCTAATAGAAAGTTGAATTTAATTTGCTAGTGAATCAAACGTTACGAAGTTAGAAACTTGTTAACTGAAGCAGGAAAGCATTACCTTATTGGAATTTGCAGGTCCAGTATTAGTAGATACAAAAAGGTGCTCCCCATTTTGATTCTGATGAAGCTTTTCTAACTGCGCAAGTGATTTCACAACTTTGCTGTCCAATCATTCAATGCACAGTGAATTTAGTAATTAATCCAAGCTCCAAACAGGATACAGTAGTGAAATAGTTACAAGCATATTGATGCAAGAGCTGGATCATTAATATTTTTTCCATTTAATATTTCTGGAGTCGGGTTTTTTACCTAGTTCATCGCTTACCTCGGGCTAACTAATCATTTACTTCACCATAAGAAGAAAACTTCTACGTTTGTCCTACTTTGTAAAATGCACGGTTGTCTTGTGAAAACCTAATATTCCGTGAGAACGAAAAGGTCCTTTGGCAGCCACATTATTAGTCTTAAAAGTTGAAACCAATTGGTATCCCTTATCGTGGGTTAAATTCCACCAAAAATATTTTATTTGCTTACTATAAAACTTTTTCGTCTTGTTCTGCTCCATATCAAAGTCCCCACTTCCTATTAGCTTCTTCCACAATCTAACTCAGTACAATCACTTGGTTAGGCTTGGAATGACGAGTGAAGAAGATTTAGAGAGGTTGGAAGTGGTGACCAGATATTTGGAGGAAGTTAGAACAAGAGAAAGAAAGTGAGGGTTTCGGAGCGGAAGAAGATAACGTGAGAGAGGGAGATGGTTTGGCAAGATTTAGCGAGGGATTTGGATTCTGTTATATGGCTATTTAGGTGGCTTATTAAACTTTAAAGAGGACTTGATTTTGGATTGCGAGATTGGGAACAATTAAAGAGAGAATGGAGTGAAATCTCAAGGGTAAAGGAAGGACCAACTTCCTGTCAAAGGTTCAAGAGATAAGGAGAAATAATGCATGCTTCAAAGCAAATTTTGCATTTAAAATCCAATCACAGATTTTCGTTTATCCATTCTAAAATAAAAACAAAAGAGTTCATGAATAAAAAATTCAAACAATTTAACTTTTCTTCACAAAAGATGGATGAATTAATAATCTTAACCATCCTAAATTCACACAAGAATATGAAATATTAAACATAAGCACATGGATATGAAGGAAAAGTGCATCTCCAATCCTTAAAATGGTGGTGCCTTCATGCTTCATCTGAGAAGATTTTGATGATTCTTGAATGTCTCATTAATAATCTAAATGATCTGCTTGAGCCTTTTTTTAGTAAATTTACACTCTTATTTTGCTCCAAATTGAATCTAACAAGTTTGAAGTGCCAAGCAATGAAACCAATTTTAAGCATCAACTTGTTCTACATCAACCACCCACCAAAAAGAACATTACACTGCAAAGTCATACTACAAGTGGACTCTCACAAGACTTACAAGTCTCACCAAATTTCCCATAGTGTGCAAAGCGGGATGTTCCTTCAGTTACATAAAAAACTTATGAATTATCACAAAATTAGTAGGAAAAAAAATAAAAAAGAATCACGTTCAAAACACAAGCAAATAATTATCTTATGAACCATCTACAAAAAAAGATTTTCTTGTAATAAATAATCGATGTATGGCAAAAAAATTCCCAAATATTAGAGACATTAGAAGTGATAGAAGTGATAGGAGACAAATCTATAATAAATATAAAAGCACTTAGTTTCTAACAAATTTGAAGGGATTATAAGCTTTCATAAATAATTATAAATGTAAACTCTCAAGGTGAATATTAAATAGAATATAACAGTTCATCACACTCCATTACTACGGATAAAGTAAGAAAACATTTTTACATGAAAATATAAATATCATGGAAGCAAAAATAGATGTATTAAATGGGCCATAAAGAGGTCTATCATCAAAAATAAAAATATTCTTCCTTTTCCAACTTTCACTCTCAATCCTAGAAAAAGAAAAACCACCAAAAATTCTTAAGTGTTCGCCTAAGTGTACTTGTTCCACGGTAGAAAAGATAGTGTCCTCTTTTTCTATGCTTTTAAAATCAAATTCATAAGGTTCATTCCATTCAACACAAAGAAGGGTTTTACACTAAGCATGTTTGTAGATACGTTATTGGAATTTAAAGGACACAGCTTCCTTAGGTTTTGTGGAGTTACTATCAATGATACTCTTGATGGCCTTGGAAGCAAGGAGTGCAAGCAATAGCACAGCAAGAGAGTTAGGTGTACTATAAGTATAAATTTTTTATTTGACTCAAATGACATGGTTGACCCATTCTTAAAACCGATTTAGCATGCTTTTGAAGCATTTTCTCCATGATTTGTACTCTGCTTTGCCTCAAAATTGAATTTGGATCAAGTTTGAGGAGTAAAGCAATACAACAAATTTGATGTATCAAGCTTTTTTACATCACCCTCAATTATAAATCTCGTGGTCTCATTATTTGGAAAGACAAGTGTAAACATTTCATGAAGGGTATTTTACATATTTCTTCCTATGTATGCTTTAAGCTACATGAGAGAATAATAATCTCATAAAGAATCATTATTGCATGAGAATGAATTACCAAGAGGAACTATGGCAGTCATGCAATGATTTTATTGGTCTTAAGAAGTTAAGCCAATTGGTGTTCCTGATCATGCATTAAAGCCCCAAAAGCTTAGTCACCTTCCTGTATTTTTTCTCTGATATTCTACTTTTTGCTTAAGTTTTCTAGGTTCGCAGTTGTCATGATGTCTTCATGTCCAAATAGCCCCATTTGAGCTTCATCCTATGTCACATATTCAAGCATTCATGAAATGCTAGAAAGGGAGTAATAAGACAATGAAGGAATACTCACCCAATCATATCATGCTTTCCATTGCTGTTGAAGTTATAACACTCAATATGCAAAGGTGTTTCCTGCATATCATCCAAAACCTGATAAAAATTTGAGGTCTAGTAAAAAAAAGACAAAAAAAGCTAAAAATAATTCTCGTGCCTTGCTTTCAACTTGTTGAAGGTTTAAAATTACTGGCTTCCATGTGGGGTTGAGATCGTTCTTTATAACTTCCGACTTGCAAATTGGAATAGGAGGGCCGCTCTCAGATGTTCGAGACAACAGCAAGAAAGGATCCTGTATACAACTTAATAATGCAAATAAATAAATCCTCCAACTCACATTAGGTCCCAAACCTCATAATTACAAAGTAAAAGTATCCTACACTTTTTGAAAAGAAATCCTTGTTAGCCAAATCTGTGCAGTGAAATATAATCTCAGTCATCATTTTTGAGCTAAAACATTCTTCAGCATGAACAGTAAGTTCCCCTAACTTTTGGGACAGATCTAAATGTTCTCCATGGTCAAGTTTTAAGGTCAAGGATCTATTACTCTTTGTGACAATCTGTGAAAACAAGATACAAAAAATTAGGAACACATCACTCAACAATATAATAGAGATTTTCTCGGTAAAGAACTTCCATGAGAAAATGTTGACTTACTATTTTTCAGAAAATTATACAAACTCACGAAGGAATTAGGTAATGTATTGAAATAAATGATTCTAAGGAGTGAATATTGTTTTAAACTTCCTACGTGCAGTTATTGTTAATATTTCTAAGATGAGTATGCAAAGATGTACATGTGACTTTACAAGAATGATGTAAAACAACAGCAACTATAAGAATGTTAAGAAGCTCCAACTGAAAAAGCCCGGAGAGTATCCACTTCGAATGTTCTGATGCCAAAAATGCAGATGATAGATGGACATGCGAAGAGATGGGATATGTCAGAATCTGACCGTGTAAATAGAGGAAGGGGAAGATTGAGAAATGCTCAAACGAAGAGATAGGATATATCAGAATCTGACCATGTAAATAGAGGAAGGGGAAGATTGAGAAAGCATAGCATAAGTCAATTAAGAAGGACCTTGCATACAGTTTAAAGAATTGCTTTAATAGAGCTCAATGGATACAAAACATTGATGCTTTTGTTACCCTTTAGCAAAAATAAGGTTTGTTCTTCATGTTGTTCTGAGTAAATAATGTACATCAAAAAAGATAAGATGTGAACCTTTTTATAAATAAATAACAATGGCTGCATCAAAAGTCATACCTCTGAAAGAAGACAACTAGCTTCACCTAGAAATTGCTGCTCATCCAGTTTTAACATCTGGAATTATGCACGAACATACACAGAATTTTTGCAACAACCGGTCAGATAATGCATTTAATAAATTTTCAGAAGGCATGCGACAGATTAATGTATGAAATATTAATATAGAATGGGATTCGCACTAAACTTTTCATGAACTTTAGCATAGAAAACAATTAACATATTTATATCCATTACAAGCAAGAAACAGCAGGAGACATCACCAGATTTGCAACTTGAAAAAAACTTCCAAATATATGAGGTGGAAAGTTGAAACTAGCAACCAATGAACAAACAGCTATGAATTTTACAATAAAACTGGATTAACACCCACCAAGCACAGAAAGCACACGTTGACACCGAGAACAACATTGCAATCAATGTATGACCCACAGTTTGTTTGTTTGAATTAAGAAAATAGAATTCCTTGATTTGTGGATCAAAATTCTCCTAGTTTAATTGTAAGTCAATGCTCACAGTAGACCATAGGCTATATAAAAAAAAAAGGAGATAAAGAGGATTAAAAGACAGAAATTACACCATGTTAATCAGATGGTGTATACTCATAATGGTTCACTTCAACACGAAAGAACTAATTCAAGTGAAATTTTTCAATAAAATAAATATTAACGTTGGATGTATGCGAGTAATATAGTTCAAATAAAATAATGCATATTAAGGCAACTTTTCCAATAACCTAAGGAAACTAGGCTAAATTCCAAAAAGTTAATAAAAACCTACCTCTGCCATTGTTCTTGATAGCCTAAAACAAAACCAAAAACTGAATACCCAAATGGTCACTCATCCTAGAATTACTCCCACCTGGGAATGTTTATAAGCAGAGTTTGAAGTTTCCTAACCCATGTGTGAAGCTATGTCCAGAGGGCATAATAACACATTCAGCAAAACTACAAAATTAATTTGCTATAGAACACAAATACGTACTTAATGTACTCTGATTGGTCAATTTGAACACTGTTAACAATTAATTGGGTTTGCAGGGCAGTTATTTAATTTTATTTTACAATCCATTGTTTTTGTTTTGAATTTGATTTGAGATTGACAGATAACAGATAATATTTTTCCTAGCAGCTGTTGATATCTTGATGCACTTTTAGGCAATTTGTTAAGCAAATATACATAGAAATAGGCCTCAACTATTATTCAAATCTATGCAAACATTTGATAATAAGAGATTGGACATCTCATCACAAAGAATAAGAAAATGCCAATCAATTGGATGGTTGATAAGCCATCTTGTAACTTTTTCATCCAGTGGAGCCATTTGTGATGGATGCAAAATTGCTGGATAAACTTATATCGAAGGACCACTCTTAATCTTTCTTCATTGCACTTATTCCTGTTTGTTTTGCACAATATTGATCAAATCTATTGTGAATAGATGAAGCATCTTTCAAAAAATAAAACCTATTGGACTTATTTGCCTAATTTGGAAACACAAGGGAACTTTCCGCATCAAGAGCCAAAAAAGAGTAATTTACTTCCAATTTATCTGGAACTAAATTTTAAATCTTGATAAAGTTTTTTTTTACATTTTAACTTTATTTATGACTTAATAAAAACTTGTGTCGTGCATGTTTTTCTAATGCATGCCAAGTTATGGCTTGGTTTCAAGTGAAATTGATTTTTTTTAATCATCACACAAAACCATGTTTTTTGTTATCTCTTTAAATCTTTTTTTATTTTTTCTTCTTAATGAGAGATACTAATTAATTTTTTGAAATTTATAAATGTTATTTGTATAAAATCATAAATACTTTAATATTCATATTCAATATAGTATACATAAATTAATGATCAAAACTAAGAACAAAAACTTAACCAAAAGAAATTTAATTGATGTGTTCCTTGCCAACAGAAGCTAGTTTAAAATATTGATTGGTTAAGTTAACCTTGTAAATAACCAAATACCATACCAAATAAAAGTAAAAGTTCAGCTTTGCTATAATAGTTAACAATTGCTAGATAATTGTTTAAGATTGGTGTTACTTAAGCATTTAGCATACCAATTACCTAGAATTTTGCAGTAGAGAGTCAATTTATTTTAATAATTTCTGTTCGACTGGAACCAATAATAACTCAATCAAATTAATGCAACCACAAAACTAGCCCAATAATTAAGTGGGTTAAAAGCTTCGACCTTGCTCCGACATTATGAAACTAGATTTTGTCATAGGAGCCCAACAAGTAATATATTGCTCCAGTCAAACCTACACAAATCTACATGATAACATGAGTTTGATATGCCATGGTAAGAAAAATTATCACAAAAAGGCATTCAATATCTTTCTCCATAGATGAAAAAGGCCAATTTTTGCACAACATTTTATTCTTTTTTGCTAAACAAAACCAAACCAATCATTTATGGTTGAACTAAAACCAACCCTACGGTTTCAACTCGCGTCCAATATTTTGTGAGGACAGTAGGTATCAGAAACTCTTGAAATCACATGACCTTTACAACATAAGCAAAAAGTTATCATGGTGTCTAATAAATGGAAAAAGGTTCATTAACAAATACAAGTTTGTAAAGGTTAAGCTTTGTAGGCAGTATTATTAGTCCTAATCCAACAAAGTTATTGATCTCAACATTTCCAAATGACCGGTCAAATTTAGAATTATAACGCTCATCAAAACTCTAATCAAAGCATTACATAAAAAAGATCTACTCACACTCAGAGAATACAAAAAAAGAAAAGAGATAGATATTTTAAGTGAAAATATTCCTTTCAAATTAAAAACCACAACAATTACCAAACAATTAAAAAACCCACCATACTCTACAATTCACAAAAGGAAGCTTACACCTTTACAAGATGGTCTATGCCTTGCGTTGAAAACAATACCTACAGTTTTAATATTTGGTCAAGAAGGAAATGATGTCCCCAGTAGTTGTCTAGAGTTCCTAAGGAACATCTCAAAGTGTGCATTGGAAAGCTAGAGGTCATCAACAGTAGACTCTAAATGCTCCCAAGTTGTCTTTCCCTTCTTTTGTCATCAATTATGGCCTTAAAAACAGCTTCATGGAAGGAAAAGCATGTCGTTCACAAGACAAGAATTTGTAACAATGACAAAATTTGGTCAAATCCATGGAACACGTTTGTCGTTATCGCAAGACGCAACTAATGACATGGGTGTGGGATCATTGACATTCATTTGATCCTTCTTAAGAGATGCAAGGTGTTATGAATCTACTATGTTGGTAAACAAAGTGTCAACAAATGGAGCAAAAGGAAAGCAAGATAATCTCCCTCCACAATTTTCCAATAAAAATGATTTCATATACTATGCAATATAACAATTTATGCATAAATTAAAAGGATTCAATAATAGAGTAATCATGAAAGAGAAAGTTGAAAAAAAACATTCAAAGAACCACACAAATGGACAAATTAAAAATCCAAATGTTCAAGCACAATATAGAGTGACATGGTTTAATAAATATAACGTGTTAGTGAATAAAAAGATTTACCTTTTCTGGTACATTATAGAATTGAGAGTCCACATCAAACAAACGGAATCTACAACCAAACATGTTTTCAACTAAATAATAGATCTTGACAAAGGATTATGCATGAAGTGATAACTAAATGAGATTCATGCAAATCACTTATCACAAAATCATAGAAGCTTACATCAAAGGCTGCAACATCTCAAAATGGTACATTACATTGATCTTTGCAATCCATACAGGATTTAGTGTATTTGGGATCACTTCAGTACGACCAACCTCTTCAAGTGTTCCATCTCTTCGCTTTGAATAAACAACAACCATGGGATCACTCTACAAAGTAAGTAATAACTACTTAGAATCCTCAATAAGCTATCATGATGGCAAAATAGACTTAATTATTTACATAAAAAAACCAACATATTAGTGTGAGAATATGCTATAACGAACAACTCAGTGATTAGAATCAAGGTCTACCACAACTAAGTTTACTAACTTTTATAAATAATTCATGCTATATACATTAAATTACATTTAAACAAACTTAAACATCTCAACGCTTGTAACAAAAATAATAGGATGAACCAAAATATCAATATGTTGAATTATAACACTATTCTATCTTCTTGTGCAAAGAAAATAGAAACCATGAGAAAAACTAGATAAGAAATGTAGAATAAAAGGATGTATATTATAGATACACAAACAATCAATAACCAAAGAAATAGTGAAAATTGCTCAGTAAATTAATGCTATGATATCAAACAGAAACAATTGCAATATCAAGGAATGTCATCTAATAACTCTACACTTTCAAATGTTAGGCTGGACATTATAGGCATTAAATAAAGAAAGCATACCTTAGAGAGCATGTCTCGGTCTTGTAATTTTGAAGCAGATAGTGAAAGCTATTTGACATCAAGGCAAAAAGAAAGTCAGTATAATATACACACAAATGTAGCATAAACTTCATGAAGAATCTACTTAGCATACATAACTTTGAGAACCAAGTCAAAGGGAAAGGGGAAGGTGGTGTTGGCAACAAAACTATTTAATAGAGTTGTATACAATAATGAGATATAGCACAAATCCGCAATTAATGTGAAATAAAATAAGGAAATACATGAGAATTTCAGTATGTCAAAGTTAATAATAGCTTTAACAATCTATGACCAACGCAGTAAATTGAGAAATGGAGGGCGTTCCTAATTTCAGCAGAAAAAACTTCATCTAACAGCTAAATCACTATTTAATAGTTTTTCATCTACAACTGCAGTTTGTGGTATTGAAGAGCTTAATCTCTTACAAAACTAATAAACAAGAAAACGCCGTAGAATGCAAACAGCTACCAGAATGGCAGTGCTGAAGCATCTATGATCTACAGTAACCATAGAATTCCCAACAAACGAAATATTTTTAGCCCGAATTCCTAAATAAGAACTTTGATCCTCGCCATTCAGGTGTAACCTGCATGTCCATTGTTTCGACAAAATTGATCGTACAAACTTCAAAATTATTTTGACAACAAAATTACAATTCCGTTCCCCGATATCATTTCGGATCACACGTGTCATCCTTTTGATATTCCAAAGTTCTAACGGCCGACAAAATCTAGAAAGACCTACGACAGAAAAATCAGTCATCCTGATAACGTAAAACTCGAACGAAACCACTGCCGAAGGCGTTAATCAGGTGAAACCGAAACCTAAAAAACATTAAAAAAAAGAAAAATAATTGCAGGATTATTTGCCACATCACAGACGATAAGCAAGGTATATCGGACGTACCTCGATCTGGGAAACAAGGCTGCGGAGACCACGGGACTTAAGAAATTCCTCAACGGCTTCAGCGACATCAGCACTCTTCGATCCCGCACCTCCAAAGGCATTGACCGCACCTCCTACATCTCCACCAACCGCCTGCCAACCGCCAGGACTGCCGCCAGAGCAGCAACCCCCCATGGCAGGAAAAAGAGAAGAAAAAAACAGAGAGAGTGCGTGAGACAGTGAAGGCAGGCAAATGCTATCAGCGGAGATCGACACTATAGGATAAACGGAGTGGCAAGCGGCAAGCGGCAAGCGGCAAACGGCAAACGGCAAACGGACTCGTTGAGGGCGAGAAGGGAGGGAAAGCGCGTTGGCGATGAATGAGGAGAGAAAAGATCGAGGCACGAGAGAGCGACAATTGCCAATTGACCGGTCGACACATCGTAATCTATCGCGCATGCTACAGACGAATTTATGTTTACCTCCGAAAATTAAAATTGAATTAAAAACATTTTAATTACTTTTTTTTTATTTTTACCATGAAAATAACTTTTTGTTGCACCAATCTACTACAAGGCTATAATGATCTAATTTTATTTACTAATTAAAACAAACAAAATTTTACTTATTAAACCTTTGATGTAATATTCATAAATAAGTCAAGATTAGTCAACAGAGGATAACTTCTCAAGACTAGACCTTCAATGTGAGCTCATCAAGATCAACTCTTCAAGATTAATCTCTCTCGAGGTTAATCCTTTAAGTAGCATGGTTTAACTTTGTCAGATTATTACCAAATACATGAAGCACAAGTATTTATGCTTTGCTTATAGATTTAATGTGCCTTGTATCAGCAAGAAAAACTAAAACCTTAATTCCTAAGTTTTTTTGATACAAATAAAATATAAAATTAAATTTTTTTTATAAAAATATATTTGATTTTTTGAAATTAAATTATCCTTAATATTTTGAAAGTTTAGTGGAAATAAGTTAAGTAAGTTATTAAAAGAACTAATATATAAAGCTTAGATCCAACAAGGTAATGAAAATATAATCAATATAAAAAATAATCATATTTCTCTTTAATTTTTTAATGACAAGTAGGATAAGAGCTTTCATAATAAATAATATAGCGTATTAGAAAGAGAAAAAAAATAGAATAATCTTTAACTATAAATAATGACAAATTAAACCATTGAGTTAAAATTGTTATAACTGAATGTTAACTATAATTCTCTATAAATAAAAATAAGTTTATCACATGCAGTGAGTTTTTTGAATTAAAAATATGCTCAAAGGGGTTTAATTGAAACACAATTGATCTTTAAATTTCAATTTAAATAATATATATAGAGAAAAAATATCTATTATGTTGATGGTTATTTCATTTACTTTTCATTGTGTTTTCCTTGAATGTTATCTTTTTTTCTTTATTTTCTTTGATTGTTCTCATCTATTGATGATCTCAAGCTTTAGTCAATTTTTATGTAATTAATTTTCATCTCCAATTCTTAATGTATTGTTTGAAACTTAGAAGATAGGATATTATATTATCAGTGACATGATTCAATGATAATATAAATAGATATATTGATTTCAATTTATTCCATATATAAGATATGAGTGAACATGATCAATAAACTCGTGGTGTTACTTGTCTCGTACAATTGTAGCAAATCTATATGTTTATACACTCACAAAAGTCATAAAAAAAGATTTGTTGAGACCAATGATAAGTATAATCTATTAATGATTGATTGATTTGTTTCAAAAAAAGAAATCAATCATTAATATAAAATTATAAATAAAGTCGAGTTAAATTAAAAATGATTTTAGTCATGTGTGATATTAAGCTTTGTTGCAAACATTATTTTGTAAAAAACTCTAAAAAAAAGTTAATACATAAAAAGCTTTAGTGAAAAAAATTATTTAAGAAAATATTTAAAATAAAATATAAACTCGATATTCAAACAAGGCCCATAAAATCCCATTAAAGCCAGCCTTAGCGCAATCAAGAAACTATTGACAAGAAACCAAGAAAACAGAGGGCCGTCAGCCGTCGGAGACAAATGATCGCCGACGTCAATGCAACCGCTTCTCCAATCCTCTGCAGCATCGACGCCTCTTCCGGTCTTTAAGCCAAGCCAGACCAGTTCCCCTTCGCCGCGACCTGGCCGCGATTCACCGTCTGGGCAGAGAAAGAGGAGCCAACACGACGACGAGGTCTTCTGCCGCTACAAACGGTCCGACGACTTCTCCGAATATTATCTGTCCCTTTGTTCCCACGAGCGTCGCCGACACGATTGTGTCGCCTTCGCAGCGTAAGGGATGGAAGTTGGCAGAGATGGAGAGGATGTTGAAGAGTCCCTTGAGCTCGACGAGGACCGGTGGCAAGGCATACCGTTGGAGAATGTGGGCGTTTGAGACGAAGCCGCCGGTGCTGAGTACCGCAAAGGTCATCTCACGGTTATGGCTGGCGAAGAATCTTATGTTTTCGACGATGTCCCCTCCGGCGGGGACCACCACGTGAGGGAGGAAGAAGGATGGCGCGGGTTTCCCTCCAGAGGGGATGGCATTTCGATTCTTTGAGCCCGGGGGGCGGCCAACCCGCCGCTTTGCCAGGTATTTTGACGTGATCGTGTGACTCTGCCCGTTGCTCGAAGCGGCCGTCGAGGCCGGGGTGCCTTTGACGGTGGGCTCCGCATTGCTGCTTCCTTCTTGTTCCTGTTGTTCCATTGCGGAGAAGACAGCAATTGACGAGGAGGAGGTAAAGACAATATCAATCACATAAAATTTATCTTAAATAAAATTAAATAAATATGAACTTATAAAAAAAATATTATACGATTATCAATATCATAAAATATTTTTTAGGTACTTTTAGATTTTAATCTCTAATCTAAATACTAAAATATAAAATAAATACTATTAACAATCATAAGGTAAATAATAGTTTTTATATAAAGATACTTTTAATTAATACTAAATGAGTAGCTTTCCTCATAATATATGTTTGGTTTGAAGAGTTTAAAGTTTTTTTTTATGATTTAATGAAGCTAGAATTTTTATCACAAATAAATAAATAAATAAATAAATAAATAAAATTGTAAAACAAAAGCACTTAATATATGCTATATTTGTTAAGTTTAGAGTTTTGATTTGGCTTAATGTTTAATTGCTTTAAGCTTTATTAGGTCTGTTTTCTAAGTGTAAAGCTTATTATAATAGATTCTATTATTATCTTTTTTTTCTCTTTTAAACTATTTACTACACTTTTTCATCTAGTATTTTTCATATTTTAAAATTATAAATTGGACAAAATAAAATTAACAATAAATAAAAATAAGATTAATACTAATTAACCTAATTAATTATATTTAATATTAAACAAAAAAAATTAATATTATTTAGAATCAATTAATTTGTAATTTAAAAAAAAAACATAATTTTATTCTTAATATTTCAAATGGTGAATAAACTTGTCAAACAAGAAAGCAGGGCTCTCTTCCCTTCCGGTGTCTTGAATCGATCAACTGGTTCCAGTTTACCGCAGGAAATGGCGTTATGGAGGCCAAGACACTCGACTGTCGTTCACGCTTCCTCCCTGGGGAACCTACTCGCCGCGTCTCTCCGCCACCAGAACCGCTTTGCTCCTATTCTCTCCTCCCTCCCAATCCGCCACTTCCGCTCTGGCCGCCTCCGCGACGACTTCCCATCTTCCCGGTAAAAAGCTCTTTAAAACGCACAAGCTCCTCTTCTCCCACCCGTGGTTCTACTTCTCTTGTTGGTTAACCCCATATCTGGATTACAGCGGCTTCGAGCAGCCGACGACGCTGACCAACTGGGGCATCCGCATTGTCCCCGAGAAGAAGGCCTACGTCGTGGAGCGCTTCGGGAAGTACCTGAAAACCCTATCCTCGGGGATCCACCTGCTTGTTCCGTTGGTGGACAGAATCGCGTATGTGCACTCTCTGAAGGAGGAGGCCATTCCGATCCCTGACCAGTCTGCCATCACCAAGGATAATGTTAGTATACTCATTGATGGAGTTTTGTACGTCAAGGTATGGCTTTTATTTTTAGCGGAGTGGCATGTGAGTGACTTGCTAAGTTGGTTGCTGATTTTAGCAGTATTCGTGGATTATAGATTGTTGATCCGATTCTTGCTTCCTATGGAGTGGAGAACCCGATTTTTGCAGTGATCCAGCTGGCTCAAACGACTATGAGGAGTGAACTTGGGAAGATTACTCTCGATAAGACGTTTGAAGAGAGGGATACTCTTAACGAGAGCATTGTGGTAATTTTTTTTGTTATTCCAACTCATGACTAACGCCGCTTATGTACAATTTTTCCTTATTTTCTTCATTATATTTCGCACATGACTTAGTATGAGCAATTTTTAACGATGTTGAGCTTGATAATTTTGTGTACTGAAGTTTGGGTTCTTTCTTGAATGGCCTGCAATTTATTGCATTTCAAACTGATGGTTGTTTTTGAGTTTGTCGAATTTTTCCTTTTTTCCTTGTACCTTTTTGTACAGGATAGGAATCAGTACACAAAGATTTAAGGTCATTTCTTCAATTGGATCTCCTATTCTAAGTTCATAGCTTTCGCGGTAACTTCCTCGATGTTACCCACCAAATAGAAGGCCTGCTCGGGAAGACCGTCTAATTCTCCGGAAAGAATGAGTTGAAACCCTCTAGTTGTTTCTGCGAGACCGACATATTTACCTGGAGAACCAGTAAATACTTCTGCCGCAAAGAAGAGTTGTGATAAGAAACGCTCAATCTTTCGTGCTCTTGCTACAGTTAAACGATCTTCTTCAGATAATTCGTCCAACCCAAGAATAGCTATAATGTCCTGAAGTTCTTTGTAACGTTGTGAAGTTTGCTTAACAACACTTGAGCCATTTATAGATTGGTAATATTTTTCTTTTGTAATTTTATCTAACTTGTATAATGTTTTTGCATTAGATAGAGTTCCTTGAAGTTGCACGCACTAACAATGCTTGTAAGATTGAAACAATGATTGACACTTATTAGATGTGGAGTTTCAAATATAGTTTCAAACGTGATGCCCAAAAATTAATGGCACAGCTTCTTTTACAAAAAACAATGATCCAAGAGATAAACAGCAAGGTAAAAGCACCTATGTCCATGACCGCTCTAGTTTTGTAGCAATCCACTAAGATAGAAAGTGTTACAAAGGAAGAAGATGCCTTTAAAGTTATTCCTCAACATACAGTATTTTGAAATCCGTCAAGTTCACTCTTCTCTCAAGTGACACATCTTCACAGTTCCTTGCACTTTTTCTTGAAAGATATTCTTGATTTCTTTTTTGGATAATTAATGGCATGAGAATCTCTTTTATTTATGGCCATAAGGGAGCCCAAATTTTGGAGAAAAAATTCCCTTCAAAATTTTTACTTGGATTGGTGACTTGACAATCCATGTTTTCATAACAAGAAATAATCTCCTCCTTTCAAGTGTGGCCCATGGTTCCATTCTATTTATTTGGTATACAATTCATGTAAAAACCACATTTTTTATGTATTCATTGATGATATGGGTCTCACCTTCATTATTTTAGTTAAATGAAGGTTTTTTTATCAAAATTTGGTTAAACAAAAGACTTCTTACCTTTGTTTTGGCCCAGCCCAATACAGCCAGTTTATTTGATGTGTGAAATAGGCTTCACATCCAACAGGAGAAGGGTGTTCTTTCAATTCTTCTTCTTGTAACAGATGCATATCATGCCATGGGCAACAAGTTTTTTCCATTTGGTGGTCAGTCATCAGTGAATCTATGTTGTCCTCTATTGCTCTTCTAGTTTTATTGTGCTGATTTTTAACATATTAGAATATCCATATTCCTTGTGCCCTTTCTTATAATAATTCTTAAAGATTCTCTCATTTGTCTTTTGGATGCTTATTTATCCAGATAAGATTGTTTAGACCACACAACACACACACCAGTGTATGTAGCAAGTACCTTATTTCTCCAAATTTGGTTTAACGAAAGACTAATGCCTTTTACGTAGATGTAATGGTAATGAACCAAAAAAGGTGGTCTATAACCTCCAAATCATTGCTTCATAATGCAAGAATTTTGCATTGTGTTGGTTATCTAGTAAATTGGTCCACAGTTAATTCTTCATCTTGTTTTCTTATGGACCAAAAAATGCTTATGGAAAACAAAGAAAACTTCGTAAATGCAATGGCAATGAATAAAGCTTGCAGATTCTACTGAGGTACACAATGCCATTTATTCAAAAAAGGTCTAGTACAGAAAGTATGCTGCTGACAAAAAATTAAAAGAGGAAATAACCATAGTTCTTTTTATTGATATGATACAACCTAGAGTTTCCTAGATGATATTTCTTAGATCCTTATATGGTAAACTCAAAATTGAATTATTAAATTAAATATGCTGATTAAGGGAAAGCAAGAGATAGAAATGCATAGTCTCAAGGTTTAGAAGCCATAAAATAAACAGTTTAATTGATCATTTCGAAAATATATGGTGGGTAGCTTTTGAGGATAAGGGACTGAGAGCCTAAATCACTCCCAATGTCAACTTAAATGAGTCATAAGTTTGCAGATCACAACTGAGTGCATTGGTCATAGAAATGATCCCACACAGGTACTCAAGGTTCCATGTAATTTCATTTTCTTCATCTTGAAAGAGGCTCATTTTTTGTTCATTATGAGATGAACGTTATTCATATTGAAGTCTATTTTTTGTCCAATTTCCTATTTACTGTTGGAAAGATCCTTGGAAATATTAAAAAATTTTCTATATACTATTAGAAATTATGATTAAACCTGGCACTATCATCCTTCTATATAAAATGTATGGCATGCTGGTGACAATGCCTCACGTAAGAGGTCTGGAGCTTAAGGTATTATGTTTTAGCATCTGTACTGCAGAGCAAAAACCGACCATTCACATTTTTTATGACCATGAATGCTAACAACATCCTGTCAACTGTCTAAATAATTGCATTTCTTACTGGCTTTGAATTCTTCATAAAGTACAGATTCTAGCGTACTAACAATGCCCCTGGATGATAATAACATGGTGGGAAAGCAGGAGATTATTATTTGCTCTTAATGCTGTCCTCCTTCTATGGAATATATCATTTAAAAAGATGCTTAGTGCAGGCTGCATCTTGTTGACCAGCAACTTAAGCTGCGTTTCATCTTGATTTTAAATTCATCAGAAATTACATGTTGTAGAATATGAATGATGCCCCAGGACAATAGTAACATGCTTGGAGAATAGCCGTACTCTTGAAAGACTGAAAGAAGTTGACCCACCTCATTTTGACCGGTCTCATCAATTTTTGTAGTGGTTACAATTTCAACATGGTATCACATTAGATATGAAAACACTGAACCATTTAGTGGGCTGTAGAACTTAAATTTATGGCCAAGGTTCCTGAAGGAAATTGTCTTGTGAAAAAGTGTGAATTAAGATGTCAAGATCTATTTTTTAGGGAATGGATAGCAAAATGTGCATTTTGACGGGAATGATTTTCAGTCCCCTGCTTTTTCAATCAATATACCTAACATTTCATTTCCTTTGTGTGCTTGCGGGTCAAAGTTTTGTAATAATGACATTGTATTTTCTAACTTATGAGTTGAATGTAGTATTAAACATTGCAATTTTTAATTTGCTACTAACCTATTTTAGACTATTCATGCTTCCTTACCATTTCAAGATTTGCTATGTCTTATCCTTTTTGACATATATTCAGTTTATTGTCTTGACCTAGAAGGTTGATGTCATGATTTTCTTCTAAAGAAATTTTTGCAAAAAATTTAATGAACTAATTTTTTTCTGCATGATAGTTTAATTTGTGGTTTTATGGATCTGATCATAACTTTAATTTAACAGAAGGCAATTAACGAGGCAGCTACTGATTGGGGTTTGAAGTGTCTACGTTATGAAATAAGTGAGTCCATATACTTTATTTTTGGCACTTTTTGGTTTAAAGTATCTTAGTATGTCATGTATTTTGTGCAGGGGATATATCTCCACCTCCTGGAGTAAAAGCGGCTATGGAGATGCAAGCTGAAGCAGAACGAAGAAAGCGTGCTCAAGTTCTCGAGTCCGAAGGTGAAACTTGTTAAACTAAAAGGTTCAACTTTTGATCACAAATTTAAATTACGAAGTTTCATATGGTCAAGCCTGCCTATGAATGCTATCATGGAGAATGCTACTAAAGTTGCTTGATATGGAAAGGCGAATTAACTAGTGTTGTGAAGCCTTATAATGATTTTTGTATTGTTTACATGTAACGTGATAAAATATGGTTTCACTTGTGTCGGTTCTATTGTGAATAGGAGAAAGACAATCGAATATTAACATTGCTGATGGGAAGAAAAACGCTGTCATACTTGAGTCAGAAGCTGCAATGATGGACCAGGTGAATAGGGCTAAAGGTATGCCGATATGTTTCTTTTATTTAAATTCATTTCTTCAACCATGGCATGATAATATTTTGTAATTATGACTTTTTATCAGGCCTTTCAGTAAATGAATTGAATTTTTAATAGTTTTCTCTCAAGCTAGATTATTCTTGCATTTAATTTGGGTCATTTCTCATGACCATTCCTCTAGTGTTGATGCTAATATAATTTAGTCATTTGTGGATTGCACTTATATTGGACATGCTTAGGAGAAATGATCTGTCAATTTTCTCAATAAATGTTCAATTCCAAAGCATGATACCTTACTAGTTGATCATTATTGATTTTTCTTTTTTTTTTTAATTTGGTTTCAATTAGGTTAATAGTGTTTGTTCTTTATGGAAGGCTACTCGGTCTTTGTACTTTGACTATGATGTTATGTGCCTCTAAAGTGCACACAACCAATCTAGTGCATTACATAGTGCCTTCATGGGCTTTTCCACAAGGACAATGATCCATGATGGTAATTTCATAGAAGGGATCCTTTTTGTTCATCCTTAAATGATCTTGGTGTTGTGATGAATGCTTAATTATGTACAGCACATTACCTCTTATGTTCACATATATTACCAAAAGTAAAATCGTACCTTTTAGTTTGCTATTATACAGAATATTCGATAATGATGAACTTTATAAACTTTTGGTGCATATGAAAATAAGATTTGACCTCCCTGAGTGGTTTTGGCCACATGAATCGTTTGATGACGCATTCTGTCGAAGTATTGATGACTTATTTACATTCTAAATAGGCAAGGTAGCTCCTAGTAGTCTTTTGCATGTTCATCTTCCAATTTCCTTAGACATGCATATTCCTTCGTCTCTACTTCCTTTATCTAAATGTCTTATTTTTACAATTGACATGCCCATACCTTCTTTGCTTATGCTCCTTAGTCTTCCAACGGAACTACTTCGTGCTCTTACAGATGCACTAATCTATGATTCCATTCATGGTTTCTCTTTCAAGTTGACAACTTCATCGATAAGACATTATGTGAAGTTCTTGGGCTTGCCAACATAACGTAGCATAATGTAAAGATGGTTTTTATACCCTTTAAGATAGACATTATTGTTTAGTGAATTTTTTAGTTAATTGAAAGATGCATTTGTTCTGTTGATCAGGAAATTGACATTATGCTCTTGGAGACTATATAGTTCTCCTTCATTTTGTAGAATGAATCTAAGCTGGAATGGTACTGCACTTGATAATCAGGAAATTTCATCTTCTGTGACAAAATTATATGCCACCTTCATTGTCCAAGGTACATGCCACAAAACCACAATAGTGATGTGGTGAATCAAGAATGATCTACTACATCTCTGTTGTATGTTAAATATTTTATGCTGAATCAGCCTGATATATGTTTAATGGGTCTAAGGTTGTGTTTGGCATGGGCTGGACTTGTTTATTTAGAGTTTTGATCTATTTAAACCACACAGTGCAGTCTTAAAACCTTATGTGGTGGTCCCATACGTCCTAGTTTTCCATTGTCACATTATGTGGTCATCACCATACTGGTTGGTATGACCAAGTTCAACATCCTTGTGCATTATCTCTTTCTTTTGTTTTTCCACCATCATAGTCCTTTTAAAAGCTTGTATTCTTCTTATCAAGATTAATGAACATGTTTTGAGCTATTGAAACAGTGGCTCCCTTCTTAGTAAAGTTTGTTATATCTTTACCTTCTTTGTTTTGATGTGCTGCTAAGAGAGTTTATTCAAGGATTAAATCTTCAAAAAGATTCAAGGATCTGGTGGAGAAGCTTAGTGTGAGGTTGAGTTTACATCTAAAGTTCATTAGAATCACATTTCTTTTGCCCTTGATTAGTTCTCTTTTTTAACATATTAGTTAATGGCTTTAAGTTTTAGATAGCTAATTTTAGAGTTTTGGATTAATTAGTCTATTTGTTTTAGTAAATAAATAATTATACTAATGTGATGTTTAATCTTAAAATAGGTATTTTAGTGTAATTTTCCTAAGAGTTTTATGGTAGTTTTGAATTAGGTAGTTTTCAAAAGTTCCTAAAACTGCATAAAATTCTATTTTTGTTTTATTAAAATTTTTGTAATTGAACATGGTTTTGAATTATTTTCAAACCAAGTTTAAATAGTATTTTAATGGGTTCTTAATTGAAACTCTAGGCCTTGCATCTTAACTCAATATGTGCTCAAAGTTAGTGTAACTATTATTTGTGTTTATTCTAAAATTCATCTTAAGTTTGAACTTTAGAAACTTGAAGATAAGTTTAGGGTTATTTTGTATAGCTAATTAGTATTGCATAATCTAAAAAATTATTGTAATTTGAAAGTAATTTATTTTTATATTTTAGAATTTGTTTGAACATCCAAGTTAGATTAGTGGTTAAGATGTTATAGACACTTCAAAATTCTTATAGGAACTAAATTTGTCACATAATTAAATTTAATCAAATTAAAAAACTTATTTGAAATTCAAAATTAACTTTGATCAATTAATTAGGCCTTAAAAACTATTCAAAAAACTTTGAAAAGATATATTTCTTAAAGTTTATAACTTCAATTTTAATTTTTTTTGTTAATTAATTTTTTGGACATTATTTTAAACAAAATTGCCAAAAGCCCATCTATCTCAAATTCTAGTCTTGAGTTAGTGTGAATTCAACATTTTTTGTGGCACGATCAACTTTGTTTATTACGTTTCTTATCGATTTGGTATTAAAGCTTTTGGTTTAGAGTCTTCAAATTTTATCATTTTATAGCTATCTATGAATCGTATAGACCAACTTAGCAAAAATTTAGAGTTTAAGGGTTTGGTTGCCAATAACATAACACTGATGATCAATCTAGTGAGAGAACATCTTTTCTTAGCTCCTACCCTTAGAGAACTCTTGACATTTAGAGAGGGAGTACTTCAAATCTTCGTTAATTTGATTTTGATTATTTAAATGATTGGCAGGATAATAAGTAGAGAGATTGCCAAATCAACATCCTAGAGAATATAGAATAGATGGAGGAAAAGGTAGAAGACAAATCACATAGTTTCTCATGAAAATGGTGTCACTAAATGGGTTAAGGTTAAATCCTTTAATTTTGATGGAAGAAGTGGTGCTAAAACTTTTTATGGATTGGTTAATTGGCATGAATCAGTATTTTGATTGATACGATATGTCTAAGTATTGTCATGTTAAATTCATAAAATGACATTAATGGGTAAAACTAATGTTTATTGGATAATTATTGAGAGAAAACTCAAGTAATATTCAATGTAGGCATTGTTTGAATGGAGGAAATAAAAGAGATCTTAAAAGAAAAATATCTTCCCATTACTTATCATGATAGGTTGCTATATGAGCTGTATAGAGTCAGGCAAGGCACAATGACCATATTAGATATTGTGAGCTGCATGATCTTGAATGTTTAACCTAGATTTAGGAATGTACCTCTTCCAAAGATAGCTCGAGAACTTTTGTGTTATAGCATCTATTCTTTAAAAGAGGCTTATATAATGTATCTTTAGATTTTCAATCTTATTTGAAGGTGAGTGGCTACTCAGTTAAATTAGGTGAACTTTATACTCAAACACAAACTCAATACCTAGTGCATTGAATTCTACAACTAAAACCTAGAGAAGCAATTCAAGATAAGTGGAAGGCAATTAAAAAGTCTAGCACTTTAAATTTATCCCCACAAATGAAGCATTTAAAATGCAAAGAATAGGGCACTATGCCTACCAATGCCTTAATTGAGAAGTACACACCTTAGTTATTGAGCTAAGAGAAGGAGTGGTATTTGAAGAAATCCTCTTTGAGCCCATTGTATGGAAAGAATATGCCTTTTTGTTTTACCTAGTGCCAGTTGAGAGAATACTTAGTAAAAGAAGGAATTGTTGAATCATGTAATGGAAGAACTAAAACCAAAGAAGATTGAACAAGTTACAAGTACAATACTTAATTACATTATTCCTAGCCTATAAGGTTTTGACTAAGAGCAAGTCAAGTAATAAAAAATTAAGTGTGTTATTTGACAAACCCATCATAATAGAGAGGAGGAGAGTGGAGGGATTACTGCAGGATATATGTTGTGTATTACTCTTGAGTGTCTTAAGGAGCCTACCGCAAGAGCTAGGGGAGATCTTTCTATTGACCCACTATTTTTCAAGAGACGACATGAGCTGCATTTTGAGTTAGATGAATTGATGGTCAAGAGGATGGGTTATGTCATTGTTCTACAGGGGTTCAACCCATTATAAGCAAACATCATGAATTTTCTTTGTTTCTCTTCCTTGTTTTCGTCTTTATCGTGCTCTCACAGGTTTGTTAGTTAGATTCATAGTTTATTGTGAAAACTTTTCATCATTTCTTATCTCCTTACCATTCATGTCATACCATCACCACAATTGCTAGAGACACCATCGTAATTGTTATTTCCAGCACCACCATGGATTTTGCCATACACTGCTATGCTAGAGATGTTTCAAATGTTTTGCTTGCATTAGGGATGCTATATACTTGATTATTGTGAAATCGACTACAAATCTTTCTAGAGTTTGCATCCTAAATGATGCTTCCACCACCAATTAGTGGTTATCCTCATCATATTAATTATAGTTTGTGACTATTGTCTGCCAGTGAGCCACTGGATTCATGAAATATGCTGTCTCTAATAGTTTGTCATGATAGCTACTTAATAACAACACCAAATTTCCTGTCAGATAGTTTTTACAATTGTCAATTATCCTATTTTAAGTAATGAGTTAGTTATGTTTACAATTGTCAATTATCCTATTTTAAGTAATGAGTTAGTTATGTTAGCTCCACTATATGGCAATATCAGATGTTATATTTGCGATCAAAGTTTTTCCGCTTGATGATTCATATCATATTTGTTGGATGGTTCTAGAGACACTATCAGGATTAATGCCACATGTTCGAGAGAACACAATCTGGATGAGAGATAGCGATATGTTCCCACCTTAAGGAATAGTTGAAAGTTTTTATCTGTGATATGATTCTTCAGCCACTCTTTGGAGCTGAGTTATTTTGTAATCGAGGAGATTTGATGTGGTGCATTCAGATTACCTTATCATATCTATATTAGCATTTATGTTTATCAATTTAGTATCATATTTGACAAATTTTGTATATGTCATACTTTTTGTGCCCTAAGTCGCACTAGAACATGTCTAGCGGTGTACAAGTGCATTTGGACCAAATCAAACTTGTTCTTTGTGAGTTTTTGCTGTACCAGAACCACGTTATGCTGTTATAAATTGCACGTGAAGTTCTAGTCATCCTATTTTTCCATTATTTCGTTGGGTTTCTATTACCATACCTTTCAGTCGGACCCCATGCAACCACCCCATTTCGTTAGTTGATGCACAATGAGATTGAGACTGCCTTGTGGGCTGATTATTATAAACCATCTCGGGTGGATGGGTGACTCACTTGACGATCTTATTGTGGTTTGGCACCCAAGGCATTATCTCTTATTGGTGCTTTTCCACTGTCATGGCTCCATTTAAAGACATGTATTTTGATCTTATTGAAGTTAACAAATATGTTTTTAGCTTTTGGATCACCTCTTCACGCTCCTCTCTTCAGTGTGTTGCTAGGAGAGCGTATACATGGCTTGCATCTTCACAAAGATTCAAGGATTCAGTGGAAAAGCTTAGTGTGAGGCTGAGTTTGCTGCTAAGGGTTAGTAGAAATCACATCTCTTCTTTCCTTAGTTCTCTTTCTTAACCTCATTTAGTGTCGAGTAGCCAACTTTTGAGCTTTGGATTAGTCAATCTATTTGTTGTTTTGGTAAATCAAAACTTAAGAATGTTAGCATGATGCTTAATCTTGAATTAGTTAGCCTAGTTTGATTTTTTTAATGCCTTACGGCAGTTTTCAAAGGCTATTTAGATTGCATAAAATTTTATTTTTCTATCTTAAAATTTTTTGAGTAGTTGAACATGGTTTTTGTGATTTTCAAGCCAAATATAAATGGTATTTTAATTGGCTCTTAATCTAAAACATTATGGATTTTATGGTTCTATGTTTCTATTTTATAAAAAGCCTAAGGTTGCTTTATAGCTCAATGTGTGGTCAAAGTTAGGAAATCTTTAAGTTATTGAAAGCTATTGCTGTTTACTCTTGAATTTCCCCTAGTCTAAACTTTAGTGTTTTAATTTGAAATGGATTTAGTTTTCATAGTTGATTAGTATTTTTTATTCCTGAAATTATTGTGATTCAAAAGTGTTTTGCTTCTACTTTTTAAAGCTAGTTTAAATATCTAATTTGGATAATAGTTAAGAAGTTATGAATATCTTAAAATTCAAGTTAGAACTAAATATCTATAACAAAAGTTGAAATTTGGCCTAGTAAAAAAACTTGCTTGAATATTTTTAATAGTTTTGATAATTTAATTAGACTCTTAAACATTACAAAAACTTCAAGAAAATATACTTTGAAAGCTTGAAACTTTAACTCTAAATTTCAATATTTATTTGATTATTCATTATTAGTAAATGTTTCAAACAAATTTAATAAAATGCTATCTATCTCAAATTCTAGTTCAAATTATAGCTCACATAGGGACCTTGTGAACTCAAGCAATTATAGATCCATAATTAATGTGGTAAAGGATAGAGAATTTTAATTGATTATTAATGTAATATAATCTTAATTGAAAAATATCATAGTCAAGCATGTTGGCAATTAGGATATTTCAAGAACAAATAAATGTTATCATATGGAATCCTTGTTCACTAAGCATGAGCTACCAATATAGGAGAATTGACATGTCAAAGATTAATTACAAAGAAAAGCTAAATATTGTGAACTATTATAACTCTTTGAACGGCAAACCTTTCAGGTGAGGCTGAGGCCATACTTGCTAAATCTCAAGCCACAGCCAAAGGAATCAAACTACTGTCTGAGGCAATTAAAGCAGATGGAGGTGTCGAGGTACAATCGCTCTGTCCCCATTTTGTTGTCCATGTCCTTCGATTCGTAACCCGAATTGACCATCTTTTTGCAGGCAGCAAGTCTAAGAGTTGCCGAGCAATACATCAAAGCTTTCTCCTCTATAGCAAAGGAAGTGAGTACATAAACAAAACAAGATCATCACTCTCTACTTCAAAGGCCAATCTGCATGTTTGCACCTATCTTGTTTGTTTTCTTTGCAGGGGACAACTATGTTGCTGCCCACTGCAGCAAGCAATCCTTCTTCTATGATAGCTCAAGCTCTCTCCATATACAAAACCCTTCATGTTGGACACTCCAATGGTTTCTCTTCCAGTGAGCAAGATAGAACAACTGAGCAGAACAAGGCCCAAGATCTTGATGGAACAGCAGCAGTTGAAGCTGTTCAAAGTAGAGCCTGGACTCCCGATTTGGATTCGAGCGAAAAGGGTTTCTCTCTTTCAAAGCCCCATAAGGATGCATAGGGTGAGCTCCAATTTTACTGAAACTAAATTGTTTCAGCTGTTAGGAAGGATTTGAAACACCTTAACTTCTATTTGCTTGTTTTCTTTGTTGTAATGAGGAAAGTTTTTGAAACTAGATGTTGCATTCATCCACATTGACATTTAAGCAAAAGCAAAGATGTACTTTTAAATCACTTTTGTTTGTTGATTGATGTTTGAGACTGTAGGTTATGTTTGGTAAAGCTTTTGTTGTTGTAGTGATTGGAAAATTGTAGTTAAAAGGTGTTGTGTAATAGTGTCATAGTATTGAAATCTGTTAGGGTTAGAAGTTTGCTGGGTTTGGGATTTTTAGGTTTTAACTTTTAGATGATGATTGGTTATTATGTCCTTAGTTTTAAAGGATTGTTGTAGGGATTTTACGGCATATTTTAGGTTAAGTGAATTTGGGAATTTGGTGATTGAGTTTTGTGCTTTGATCAATGGTTAGATAAGTTAAGAAGATTGTTCATTAAATTTGAATTAATTTTTTTTATAATGCATATATAAGTGATGGAGTTTTTAGAATTTTGTATTTTCAATAGTTTTAATGTTGTTATTTAAGTGAAATCTAAAAAATGAGAAATATTTTCTTAACTTTAGTATTATATATTTTAATATTTTTAGGTATTTTGGTAAGATTTGATTCGGGATTAAAGTTTTTAGTTGTAAACATTTGAGATTGTAAGTATTGATCTTGTGGTATGAGTGATACTCAATGTTGGTTTAAACTTTTTTAAATTCTATATTTAATAATTATCTTTTTTATTTGAAGTTAATATCATTTATATAAAATATTTCTTGTTTTTTTATTGTTTTTCAAATTTTTTGTTGAGATATTTTTTTAATCGCTATTGATGGATAAAATATTAGTAATACGAGATTTTACCAAGTTTTAAACTTATTTTTTTAATTTTTTTTAATTCTTTATTTAACAAAATTTTCTATCAAAACTTATTTTTTTACTTAAAATTAATTTTATCAAAAACCTATTTCTTAAAATCATTTTTTTAAAAACTAAAACTATTATAATAATTTTTTTTCTTAAATCTACTAAAGTTGTTTGAATTCATGTAATCCAAGTATTCAACTTTTTTGATAAATCACATCAAATGACTCAAAACTAATTGATACTTAGAAAAATCACACATCAAGTTTTTAAGTAGCATGTCAAACTAATCTAACTATTATCATTTAGTGTATTTTATTTAATAATATTTTGAAGTAATGTTATTAAAAATTATGATATGATTAAAATCTTAAATAATATTATATTATAAATATTATATCAATATGATAAATCATGAGAAAAAGCATAAAAATAAAAAAGATTATTGATGATCCATAAGCCATTCATCTCAATAACCTCTCGAATAAGATCAGTAAAACAAAAAAGCTTGACAAAAGAATTGTATATACATATATATAAAGAAAATAATAAATCATTAAATAGATGTATGCTATTTTTTTTTAATATAATGAATTGTATTTTTATTGCTTTTATGAAAAATATCAAATATACAAATAAATATTGATAATTTTATTGCTTTTAGCGGATCTCTTTTTTCGGGTAAATAGTTTAAAATTAAAAATAGAATAAATGTCAACAATAGTTTTTAAATATTTTACGATAAACAAATGAGCCATTGAGTCCCTCGGGTTTACGCCATCACCGAAGTTTCGCCACCGTCGTCAGAATCCGCGTTTAGGTCATCGTCGAACCTCACTTCTCTCTCGATTGGAGCGGAGCTCGTACCTGCTGTTCTGCTGATCCGTGCATTTCATTGTCAACTGAGTCGACTTTTGGCGAACGAGGGTTTTCATAGCACCATATAGCATTCCACACCGACCGGGCCAGATCGCAGACTCCAGAGGCGATGAAGAGGGTTTTCGGCGCGAAGAAGAACAAGGAACCTCCTCCGACCATACAGGACGCCACCGAAAGGGTATTTGACTGTTTTCTTCTGAGGTTTTCTTTTCGTCATCTGTTTACGATATGGTCAATTCGTACAACTGGAAGTTGATTTGGTTTTCATGAGACTCAGAAACATACTTGCAGCTTAATTGGTTTTGGTTTAGTTCTACAAATTTGAATATTTGGAGATATTTCGAACTGAATTGAGGGTATATGATACAAAAACAACAAAGAATGCATATGTTGACCAAAATTATTTGATGCATCCTAGCCATGTTGTTAACAATGGATATATTACTTTTTAGTGGCTTCTATCTACATCCAGTTAATTGCTATTTCTCTAGGGTTGCGAAAGAGTTCTTGACATTAATTATGAGGTTGCCATCACTTAGATGAAGTGCTAATTGTTAATATTGAACACGATAAATTTTCCATTGTTGTATAATAGCTAGTATAGTGATTAGAGTAGAGATAGATCAAATAAAAAGCATAGTAGGATAACAAGGAATAAAGGATCTCTTAAGTTGAAAGATTACAAAAAAAAAATTATGCTTTATTTTATGAAAGAAAAACTCAATGTTGAAGGATTATCTTTTAGATGAGTTTCTAAAGTTGAAGAAAATTGAAAGAGAAGATGAATAATCTATATGATTGTAGTTGCTATATTGAACAAGGATTTAGGGAGACCCAATTTTGATGGCTACAACTTCAAGTAAGGATGCTTTGAATTGAAGTAATGACAATGACAAACAATTGAGAGTGCAAATTTATCAAGATGATTTCTAATCATTGTGTTGGGATCTTCTTCTCAAAAAGCAATTACTTTTGTTGTATTTCTTTGGATTGCTTGATCATGTGAATGCAAGGTCTATAGCCACTCATGAAAACTATTGAAATACAAATAATAGAGACGTGATAGTGTCCTTTATTCCTTTTATATCATCATGAACAGTGTTCCTTGTCTTTCACTTTTGTGAAGGCTAAAGGAATGGTGATATGGTGATGTAGTCTGTTATGAAGCATCTGATTTATTGGCTATATATTAACCTTTTCCTTTAGCATTCAATAGAAATATTACTTGGAGAACTTTATCGACTTGTGTGGAGCTGGAAGGAGAAGATTATTGGCTGCAACGAACTTGTTTAATGTGGTAGACTTAACATTTTTCAAGCTCATAAAACATATGCAATTCCTTCTACAAGATTCTAATTTCCAGAGGAAAGCAAACATTAAGATGGTATAGCTAGTGAGTTAGCAATTAGAGACCATCTGGGCTGGCCCTTGCTAATTGTGGGCAAAAGATTCATCTCACAAGCTAGCGAGGCCATGTAGAGTCTTGCTATCCTAGAGGCCTTTAATGTTGTGAAACACTCTTTCCCGGACTCCTCCGTTGTGGAAATCCAGACGGACTCTCAGATGGCTTTGCAGGAGACTCAAACCATGCTGATGCGCCCACCTTTGGGCGGGTTTTTTCTTCCTGCACTCTCACATGCCACATGTCTGAGCGCGCTGCGCATTGGCCACGTACACCGTGAGGTAAATTCTCCTGCGGATTGGGTTGCACGTGCTGCTTGTATCCGCAAGTTTGCCTGGGAGTGGAGAATGCCTCTTCTTGAGGAACTCCTTAAGCTTTTGCAATCTGACTTTTTGTTTGATCCTCAGAAGACCTTTTGTATTGGCCTAGGCCATTCCATAATAATAATAATATAGAACCTTATTTTAGAGAAGAGAATAAATTAAATTTATGAAGCATGGATGAGCTAAACGCAGAATAGAAGCTGAAAGGCTTGGATTCCTTTTGTGCTTTCCTTGTTTGTTTTGTTTAAATTACCTTTAAACTAAATGATAGAAGGTGAAAAACACTTTTAATTATATATGCTTTTTAGCTTTTGGATAAACCAAACATTGAGCAAAGATCTTGTGCATTTTTGTTATGGGTATTTGTGAAAAACACCTTCAAATAAATATCATAAGGTGTAAGCCACATTTAATTATATATCCTTTGAAGTTTTGCACAATCCTTTTCATTATTTATTTCTCATAAGGTGTAATATCCACCCCTTCAAAATCATAATTCAAGTTTAACTGCATATAAACATTATGTTGCCTTGAAAAATGTAGTTGTTGTTGACTTTGTGAAATGCTACATGCAACTATTCTGTTTTCCATGTATAACTGTTCTAATGTGAGCTGCTACCAGATAAACAAAAGAGGAGATACAGTTGATGAGAAGATAAAAAAGCTTGATACTGAGCTGGCTAGATATAAGGAGCAAATCAAGAAGACTCGACCAGGCCCAGCTCAAGAAGCTCTTAAAGCACGAGCAATGAGGATACTTAAGCAAAGAAGGATGTATGCTAACCTCTGACATCTTTCATTTTTCCTTTAGCTTGTGAAGCATTAGTATTTATGCTAGCTTCGATCTAACTTTTACTAGTTCTTGGTCTTTCAAGTGACCCTCTTTTTTTTTTTCTTTTTTTTTTTTTGCATCACTTTGATCTATATTTTGCTTAAGGTATGAAGGACAGCGAGACATGCTCTACAACCAAACATATAACCTCGATCAAGTTGCCTTTGCTGCAGAGGGACTTAAGGACGCTCAGCAAACAGTATGTTAGATGCTTAAAGAAATTATCGATTTGAACAAATATGTAATATTTTTTTTTCTTACTTTGATTGCCTTTCAGATGACTGCACTTAAGACTGCTAATAAGGAGCTGAAGGGAATGATGAAAACTGTCAAAATTCAAGACATAGATGTATGTTTGTTAAATTTTTTCACCTTCATAATGAGTTGGAATGACAAATTGTTTTTGGGTCCTGAAGAGTATGCAAGATGAAATGATGGAGCTGATGGACGTCAGCACAGAAATACAAGAATCCCTCGGTAGAAGTTACAATGTTCCTGATGATATCGACGAGGAAGAACTCATGGGAGGTATGTGAACGATCTTATTCTTCCCTTCTCCAATAGTTGAATGTTTCCTAGATACTCTGTAAATGCATTAAGAACAGGCTTCTCAAATCTATTTTCACTGTTAATGTAGAGCTGGATGCTTTGGAAGCTGATATGGGCACAGAATCTGAATCTTCAGTTCCATCTTATCTTCAACCAGATACAGAACATGATGTCGAAGCAGAACTCAACTTGCCTGCTGCGCCTATAGGGCATGCTGGTGCGGTTCCGAGTAGGCTGAATGCTCAGGTAAGGAATTGAGTTCAAGAGTAGGTGAAATGAGCAAATTATTGAGATAAACTTGATATCAAATTGTTCAAAAGAGTACAAAGAAATGTTATTATCAATTTCTACAACTAAACATGTTCGATATGTTTATGTAGGCTGAGGATGAACTTGGCTTACCTTCAGTTCCACGAGCATCTCTGCGGGGCTGATTTGTTAGGTAAGTATTCATGAACATGGCTGTATACCAAGAACAAACTTAGGCTTTCATATATGTATGTTTATTCACCTGATGAATTGAGATGTTGAATTGATTTTTTTTGTTTTTAGGAAAGATTACCTCATTGAATGATTTATTTGGATAGATTTAACTTCGTTGCAGTTACATGCGTACCTATTTTCATTCTGGAATGTGAGCATTTAGAACCCCTTTGCCAACCAATCACCCCCATAATTAACTTACCAAAATGAAAGAACGACCTACCTTAATGGAGAATTCATTAATTTCATCTAAAATAAGAACACGAATACCATTCCGTACATACAAAATGCTTCGAGCGGATACAATTTCTAGAGACATCAGGCAAACATACTACCCCAAGTAAAGCACAAACAGTTAAGATCGCTTGTTCTAGCCGCCGAAGCCATAGAGCGTGCGACCCTGGCGCTTGAGAGCATACACAACATCCATGGCAGTGACGGTCTTCCGGCGAGCGTGCTCGGTATAGGTCACCGCGTCGCGGATGACGTTTTCAAGGAAGATCTTGAGAACACCACGCGTCTCCTCGTAGATGAGGCCGCTGATTCGCTTCACGCCACCGCGGCGGGCGAGACGACGTATGGCGGGTTTGGTGATGCCCTGGATGTTATCGCGTAGAACCTTCCGGTGGCGCTTGGCCCCGCCTTTGCCTAAACCCTTCCCGCCCTTTCCTCTTCCCGACATCTCTGATTTCGTCAATCAATTTCTGTTTCTTGTTTTTGCCGGCTTTGGTTGCGGGGTTTTATGGAGGTGGTAGAGTGGTTGTGCCCGTTGGATGGGTAGCGATCCGGGACGAAGTGTTAGATTTTGTTTGAGCCGTCGGATTGGAAACTCTTTTTTGTCATTGGTTAAAGCGAAGCCACGGATCGCGACGGGTTGGTGATTTGGGAATATGAGATCAAATATATTTATATAAGATTATGCAGAAAATATATATTGTTTATTTAAAAATCAATTTGAATTTTGCATACTTAGTAGAAAAACAAATGTCAATTTAAAACAGATTTTTTGAAAATAATAATTAAAAATATAAGGAAAAAGCCATGTATGTGTGAAATATAAAATGTTGATTAAATTATCAACAAATTTTGTATCATGATTAATTATGTATCATGTTAGTTAGAGTCTACTTATTTTCTAATACAAACATATTTATTATTGTTGATATTTATTTGCTTTTATTTTAATTGAAAATAGTAAGTTTTCAATACCCATAATATTTTAAAAACTATTTAATATTTCATTAATTAAAATACTTTACAAAATGACTTTAGGAACATTATAAACAAGATATTTAAGCAATGAAAAGTTAAAATAATTTTAATTTAAAGTTAAAATTAGCTTTAAATTGTCTCATTAAAAAAGTTACCAATCTATCTTAGAAACAAATTTTACTAAAAGTAAAGCTTTTAAACTTAATTTTTTTATAAGATTTTTTAAAATATTTTTTTATAAAACTATTTGATTACAATAAAATTTTAAAAAACTATTTCTTACTCATTAGGTTTACTAACTGTCCTTGTATAGGTAGGAAAGTAGTAATGGTTGGAGAGAAACATAATCAACCATAATTATAAATTTGAACAAGGTTAGAAAAAACAAAATATATGATTTTTTTAATCTTATAAAATTATCTTATAATTTATATTATATCTCATTTTTTTTCATACAAAATGCTTATTGGAAAGCTTCACAAAAGTTTTTTTTTTTATTTGCATAAATCATATAAAAAATATTTTAATAAAATTAATTTCAATCCTCTTTCTTGTCGAACTATGGTAAATAATGGTACAGTATGCTCTGTAGAGGAATTCTTGCCAACCCACAAACCAATCTTTGTAATAAAACGCAAGCAGAAAGTCCCTTCACATCCAAGCTAGAAAACCATGGCCTTCTTCTCTTCTTCCCCTTTCCTCATCTCTCTCCTCTCGGCCTGGCTGATCCCAGCCACCTCTAATGGCTGCTTCATCAAAGCCATTTACAGCTTTGGTGACTCCATTGCAGACACAGGCAACCTCCTCAGAATGGGACCAAGTGGGCTCTTCAATCCCATTGGGCACTTCCCTTATGGGGTCACTCTAACGAAGCCCACCGGCCGTTGCTCCGACGGCCTTCTTATTATCGACTATCTTGGTGAGGTCCATCTCTTGCTCCATCCCTTTCGCAAAAGCTTAAAAAAGGGGCAAAATTAGGCAAACATCGAATCCAATTTAGCTCGAATTGAAATATTACAAATCGTTGATCGAACCATTTTAGAATCACATAATTGTGAATATATCTAACATGATTAAATGCATAAATGCACATATGATAAACAATTCGATTGAAACTTCGAACATTGGACGTGTTTTAACTCAAAACCAGCTCGAATTGAAACTTTTGATCAATCGTGTTAGCAAACTTTAAGTTTTTTAAATGTTTGGTTAGCACTTTTTAAGTGCTTATTAGCATGTTTTAAGGAGTTGTTAGTACTTTTTAAACATGGTTAGTATCTTTTAAGTATTTTGAGGATTTTTAGGGATTTTAAATATCTTGAAGATTTTTAGGGATTAGAAACAAACTTTTGAATTATGAGAAAAGATTTGGGAGATTAGATATGTTTTTTTTGCTATAAATAGATGTAAGTGTTGTTTTGTTATTATGCAATTTTGATGAATAAAAGTTTCTTAGCTATTCTCTTCTTCTTCCTTAAGTCTTTCTTTGCAATTTCCCAATTTCTCCCTTCTCTTTTATTTCCATCAAAGTGGTATCAGAGCTAAGGAAGTAGATCGAACGCCGCAGCGTCGAAGGGAGAAGAGCAAAGTTTTCTTTAAAGAGTGTTGTTCATTTACAATGTCGGGAATTATGCAACAAGTCATTCCCAGATTGATGAACGACAACTATGATAATTGGTGCATCCAATTTAAGGCCCTTCTTGGCTCGCAAGACCTTTGGGAGATTGTTATCGATGGCTTTGATGAATCAGATGCTACTGAAGCGGAGAAGAAATTGTTGAAAGAAAATCAGAGAAAAGACAAAAAGGCATTGTTCTTGATATATCAAGGACTTGATGAAGTCACTTTTGAGAAAGTTGTAGAAGCGACTACAAGCAAAGAGGTTTGGAGTAAACTCAACACAATCTTCAAAGGTGTTGAACGGGTGAAGCGTGTACGGCTTCAAATCCTTAGGGGTGATTTTGAGCAAGCAAAGATGAATGAAAATGAGACTATCTCAGATTATATCTCACGATTGATTGCTATTGTGAATTTGATGAAGAGAAATGGAGAACAAATTGACGACGTACGTGTCATTGAAAAGGTACTTCGTTCTTTAACTCCTATGTTTGAGCATGTGGTAACCGCAATTGAAGAATCTAAAGATATATGTAGTTTATCTATTGAAGAGCTAATGGGTTCTTTACAAGTGCATGAGCAAAGACTAAAGAAAAAAGCTGAAGTTACACCTATTGATCAAGCATTAGAGTCAAAACTAAATTTGAAGGAAGACAATACATTGAAGAAAGAGAATTCAAATTCAAGAGGAAGAGGACAAGGTTCATATAGAGGACGTGGAAGAGGTCGTTTCCAAAACAGATCTCAACAGAAATTTAATCAATCTTACACTCAACACGGGCATGGAAGAAATAATTCTTCTCGAGGTCGAGGACAAGGTAGAAATATTGAATGTTACAATTGTCATAAATTTGGTCATTATGCTTCTGATTGTTGGCATAAGAATAGTCAATCAAATTATGTTGAAACATCGAAAGAAGAGTCAATATCTTTATTGGCTGAAAAAGAGGGCAACGAAAAAGAAGATGTATGGTTTCTTGATTCAGGAGCAAGCAACCATATGTGTGGAAAAAGACATCTATTTGAGTCAATTGAAAATATGCAAGCAAGTGTGAGTCTTGGAGACTCATCAAAGTTGAAAGTTGAAGGCAAAGGTAATATAAAACTTTACAAAGAGAATGGGTTTCCAATTATTATTTCAGATGCATATTTTATTCCTGATATGAAAAGTAATATCCTTAGCCTTGGGCAATTAATTGAGAAAGGATATATTATACATATGGAGAATGGTTATCTTCTTTTGCAAGATTCAAAGGGAAGGAATATTACCAAAGTGAAGATGTCGACAAATCGCATGTTTCCTCTTCAATTAAAATCAACAAGTGAAGTTTGTTATCTTGGGCATCTTTCAAATGATTCTTTGAAATGGCATCTAAGGTATGGTCACCTTAACTTTGGAGGTTTAAAATTATTGGCAAAAGAAGGAATGGTGAAAGGTCTTCCTTTATTGGATGATCCAAACCATATATGTGAAGCTTGTATACTTGGAAAGCAACATCGTCTACCATTTTCGAAGAATAACACTTGGAGAGCTAAAAGGCCATTACAGCTTATTCATACAGATATTTGTGGTCCATTGGTGCCATTATCAAATGGAGGTAACAAGTATTTTATTACTTTCATAGATGATTTCAGTAGAAAAATGTGGACATATTTTATTAAGGAGAAATCTGCTGCTATCTCCATATTTAAAGAGTTCAAATGCAAGGTTGAAAAAGAGAGTGGGTTATTTATTCAATGCCTTAGATCTGATAGAGGTGGTGAATACACTTCAAATGAATTTATTCAATTATGTAAGCAAGAAGGCATACGACATCAATTTACCACTAGTTATACTCCACAACAAAATGGAGTAGCTGAAAGAAGAAATCGTACTATCCTTGATATGACAAGGACAATGATGAGAGAGAGGAATATGCCAAAAGAATTTTGGGCAGAAGCAGTTGCATGTTCAACTTATCTGTTGAATCGATGTCCTACTAAAGCTGTGCGTTATATGACTCCACAAGAAGCTTGGAGTGGATATACACCAAGTGTTTCTCATTTTCGAATATTTGGTTGTATTGCATATGCACAGGTACCTAATGCAACAAGGAAGAAATTAGATGATAAAGGTGAAAAATACATATTCATTGGGTACAGCGAGGAGTCAAAAGCCTACAAACTCTACAATCCTTTAACCAAAAAGGTATTCATTAGTCGTGATGTTGTGTTTGTAGAAGAAGATACTTGGAAGTGGACGGAAGAGAATGATGATAAAACTATCACGCTTGGGCAAGAAGAAGAAATTCAAAATCAACAAACTCATGATTTGAATTCTCCAACAAGTTCTCCCTCAAGATCAACTATTATGCAAAAGAAAACACATCCTATTGACTCAAGCAAAAAGATGAAAAGTTTACAAGAGATATATGAGCAAACGTCCCAATATTCTAACTTATTCTGTTATTTTGCTGATTATGAACCTATTTCTTTTGATGAAGCAGTGCAAGATATAAATTGGCAAAAAGCTATGGATGAAGAAATAGCATCTATAGAAAAGAATAATACATGGGAGTTGGTTGAACTCCCTTATCAAAAGAAACCCATAGGAGTTAAATGGGTTTACAAGATCAAGCATAAAGCAGATGGAACAGTGGATCGATACAAGGCAAGACTTGTGGCAAAAGGTTTTAAACAAAAATATGGTATAGACTACAACGAGGTATTTGCTCCAGTTGCTCGATTTGATACAATGAAGTTGATTTTAGCACTTGCAGCACATCATGGATGGAAGGTATGTCAACTTGATGTTAAATCGGCATTTTTGAATGGAGTTTTAGAAGAAGAAGTTTATATTGATCAACCTGAAGGTTACAAAATTGTGAATAATCCACATAAAGTCTATCGTTTGAAAAAGGCTTTATATGGATTGAAACAAGCACCAAGAGCATGGAATACCAAGATTGATGGATATCTTCAACAACAAGGATTCCAAAAATGTCCATTTGAGCATGCACTTTACATTAAGACAACTCAAAATAATATTCTTATAGTTTGTCTTTATGTAGATGATTTGCTTTATACAGGAAATTCTTTTGAATTGTTTCAAGAATTCAAAAGAACTATGCAGTATGAATTTGAAATGACAGATAATGGTGAAATGTCATACTTCCTTGGTTTGGAAGTAAAGCAAATGAAAATTGGAATCCAAATCTCTCAAAGAAGATACGCTACTGAACTTCTAAAGAAGTTTAGAATGGAAGATTGTAAATCAGTGGCAACACCACTTGATGTAAGAATGAAACTAAGTAGAGAAGGAGAAGGAAAAGATGTTGACTCTACTTTATTTAAAAGTCTTGTAGGTAGTCTTCGTTACCTCACTATCACAAGACCTGATATTTTATATTCTGTTGGACTCATTAGTCGATATATGGAAAATCCAAAGGAAACACATTGGATGGTTGCAAAAAGAATACTAAGATATATTAAAGGAACACTTGATTATGGTTTGTATTTCACTAACCAAAGTGGGACAGATTTATGTGGCTACTCTGATAGTGATTGGGGAGGTGATATAGATGAAAGGAAGAGTACAACTGGTTATTGTTTCTTCTTCGGATCATCAGCATTTATGTGGAGATCAACTAAACAAGATGTCATTGCTCTTTCGTCTTGTGAAGCAGAGTATATTGCAGCTTCATCAACAGTTTGTGAAGCAATTTGGTTACGAAATTTATTACAGGAGTTACAACATCAACAAGAAGAGCCAACAACTATATTTATTGATAATATGTCAGCCATAAAATTAGCAAAAAATCCAGTACAACATGGGAGAAGCAAGCATATCGAGACAAGGTATCATTTTCTTCGTGATCATGTCAACAAGGAGACTATAAGATTGGTACATTGCAATACTGAAGAACAAGTAGCTGATATTTTCACTAAATCGCTTGGAGTGAAGAAGTTTGAAGAATTACGAGATCAATTAGGGTTGAAGATACTTCAAGTTTGAGAGGGAGTAATGTTAGCAAACTTTAAGTTTTTTAAATGTTTGGTTAGCACTTTTTAAGTGCTTATTAGCATGTTTTAAGGAGTTGTTAGTACTTTTTAAACATGGTTAGTATCTTTTAAGTATTTTGAGGATTTTTAGGGATTTTAAATATCTTGAAGATTTTTAGGGATTAGAAACAAACTTTTGAATTATGAGAAAAGATTTGGGAGATTAGATATGTTTTTTTTGCTATAAATAGATGTAAGTGTTGTTTTGTTATTATGCAATTTTGATGAATAAAAGTTTCTTAGCTATTCTCTTCTTCTTCCTTAAGTCTTTCTTTGCAATTTCCCAATTTCTCCCTTCTCTTTTATTTCCATCAAATCGAACCCTATGATTAAGAGTTGTTCATGCCATGCTTTCTTCATCAGCCATGTCACTCAATCTTTCCTCCATTAACCCTTACATGGATAAGAGTGCAAGTTTTGAGGATGGGGTGAACTTCGCTATCGCCGGTGCCACGGCACTCGAAGAGCCATTCTTTGTCGCCTCCGGCGTTCTCATGCCCTATGCAGCGAGTTCTCTTGGAGCTCAGCTGGGCTGGTTTGATGCCCACCTCAGCTCCATTTGCTCCACCAGAGAAGGTGAGCTCAGTTCTTAGAACGCTGACTTGTGGAATTTTTGCATTTGACAATTTATTCTTGCAGTTTGTGCTAAGAAGCTTGAGAGGGCACTCTTCTTGGTTGGGGAAATTGGAGGCAACGACTATAACTTTGCTTTCTATCAAGGGAAAAGAATTCATGAGGTAGAAAGCTTTGTTCCTCGTGTTATACAACGCATAGTTGATGCAATAAAGGTGAAGCTTAAGACTCTTTGACATTCCACTCCTTTGAATGATGTCCTATATGAAGTATTACTTTACTAAGTTGTTGTTAATGTCAATATGAGATCAAACATGGGTAATTTCCTAATTGGTTTTTGTGATTTCTGAAGCAGAAAGTGATTGAAGCTGGGGGTGTTCATGTTGTTGTGCCTGGTAATTTCCCAATTGGATGCATGCCGAGCTATCTTTCCATGGCTGAAGACATGGATTCTTCGGGGGAGTACGATGATTTGAATTGTTTGAAAGATCTCAACGAGTTTGCCATGCTTCACAACAATCAGCTGCAGGAAGCAATTAATGGCTTGAAGCAGGAATATCCTCAAGCTGTTATTTTGTATGCAGACTACTACCAAGCTTTCTTATATCTTCTACACAACGCCTCCCTTCTCGGTCAGCTTTCATTCCTTTCTTTTACTTCGTTTTTCTTGGGTTTTTTATACAGCAAAAGCTGATGAATTGGCCATTTTTTACTTCTCTTCTCAAAGCTTGCTTCTTCATTTTAAAAGCAAAAACCAACAAATTTCTCAGTAAAGATTGTTTAGAAAAAAAAACTTGTTGTTTGATTCAATGTGTTCAGCAACTTTGCCTAAACTAAAACCCATGAAGCATAGATTTTTCTTGGGTTTTTTCATACAGCAAAGGCTAGTGAATTGGGCACTTTTTGCTTGTCTTCTCATTGCTTGTTTCTTCATTTTAAAACCCAAAACCAACAAATTTCTCACTAAACAATGTTTAGAACAAAAAAACTTAGTTGTTTGATTCGATGTGTTCAGCAACTTTGCCTAAACTAAAACCCATTAAGTATAGATTTTTCTTGGGTTTTTTTCATACAGCAAAAGCTGGTGAATTGCCAATTTTTTAGACTTCTCTTCTCATCGGTTGTTCTTCATTTTAAAACCAAAAACCAACAAATTTCACACTAAACAAAGTTCAATAAAAAAAAACTTCCTTTTGATTCCATGTGTTCATCTACACCTAAACTAAAACCCATGAAGTATAGATTGATTTCATCTTTAAGTTTGTTCAGGTTTTGATGAGAGCAGTTCATTTGATTCCTGTTGTGGGGGAGGAGGAAAGCACAACTTTGACATCCACTTGATCTGCGGCTTGCCGGGAACAGTGGTTTGCACTGCTCCAGCCAAGTATATCAGCTGGGATGGAATCCATTTGACACAAAAAGCTTACAGAGTTATGGCACAGGCTTTGATTGATAGCTTTATCTACCCCAGTTTAGAGTCCCACAAGATATGGAAGTGTTAATCATCGTTTAGGTTTTGTTTGATATAATTCTTGTTTTTTATGAAGTTGATCCATGAAAAATAGATTTAAAACATTTATTTTTATATGTTCTTGAAAAGTTGTGTTTGCTAAATATGTTGTCAATAAGTTATTAATGCAATGATTGATGTTTTGAAATCATTAAATAGTGCTTGGTTTTGGGTTATTATGAAATCATGTTAATTGTTTTGTTTCTATGTTTGCTCTCACTTAATTCTTGTTCATCTTCATTTTAGTGTATTATGAAGAAATTATAAAATGTTAAATTTAAAAATAATATATGAAATAGAGTCTTAATGTTAAATTGATTTTTTTAAAGTAATGAAGAAAATTGTATACTTATTAGAATATGATTGAGAGTGTTTTAGTATGAAAGATATTTTTATTATATTAAATAAAATATTAATTATTTAAAGATAAAACATGTTGGATGTATTTGCATGATTTAATTTTTAATAATATTATAAAAGTTCAAGTTTTTCACTCCATACTACATAATGAAAAAATATGGATATCAAATTTGATATTTAAATTTTTAAATAACGGATTTTTTTATATTATAATTTTTTATATGGTTAAATTTGTAAAGAATAAATATAATATTCAATTATATAATAATACAAATTTTTGTTTTGTATAATAATGCATTATAAATCTTGAGATCAAATTAATGTGATTATAAATATGAGTATCAAAATAAAATAAATATAATTTTTAAAAATATTGTTATTGATAATTGAAGTATTATTTTATTAGTATTTGTCTTGGGAAATATGTAATTAATTTAAATAAAGTTAAAAATTTTATTTCAACAAATCATTGAAAAGAGCTTATTGAGAGTTAGCTAAAAATAATAAGTTTATAATTTCTTGATATTTAATTAAATAATTATGATTCTTTGAAGAAAATAACACAAATGTAATTTTGACAATTGGTAATGATAAAATAGCAATTTTGCAAATTTTGTTCTTATCATCAAATTTAGAATAAAGATAAAAAAATTTTGGCTCAAAGAGTGAAATGTGGTTCGAGAGAGTGAGTGTCACGTTACAGCTTAAAAATCAGGTAAATAATGAACAACATTGAATATAAACAAAAAATAAACATCCCAAACACAAAAAAATTATGTTGGCACATCAAATTTAAAAAGAAATGCATATTGACCAAACCACAATATATTAAAAAAAACTACAATAAATTATCTACAGGCTATATGTCGATAAAATACAACTAAATCTCCTATACAAAATACTTTTTATAAAACTCATATAATGCAATACTAATGTAGTAGCATCCCATACATCATGCAAAACGATTCACTTGGAGGAGTACTCGTCGTATTTGAGCCATTTTTTACCGCACATTTTAAATTATTTTTCGATCAATTAGTCAAGTTATTGCATATATACTTTATTTTGAGTTGTTGAAAGGTTTATTGGCACATTTACAGATATTTCTAACATAAAATTCAATATAATACATTCTTGTGGTAGTCTCGTAATTCTACCAAATTTAATCAATTTTGACTTAAAGTTGAGATTTTTTTTTTGTTGTTTTCATGATCACCCGTAGCATTGTTGCTCGTTGTGTCGCTTGCGTCCTATTCTACTCACTCAAATCGCATTAACCTGTGTGGCTCGTTTCGTCCACTAATTCGTGCTCATCCATTGACTTACGCTAATTTGCTCTTACTTGCATTGACCCGCAATCTGTGAACTTGCACCAACATGCATGGAACTTGCATTGACACTCATTCCGTATATTAATCGTATAGCACAATATGTGTATCATATTGTATGATTTATTTATGTTTAAAGAAAGTTAGCTAAGTTTATAAAGCTGAAACAGATAAGAGATTGTACAATACGATGCCCTTGTCACATCGGTATGGTCATGCGATGACATCAGAAGATCGATTAGAGAAATAAATAAAATAAAATTATTTAATAATCATACGATTTATAGGATGTATTATATTGAATGATCATAAGAAATATATTATAACAAAATGTTGATATTGGGGCGTGTAATAGGATATGTCATAATGTATTGTATGATATTCTTATAAAATTTTCGAATGGGACCACAAGATAGGTTAATTAATGGAAATAGAAGTGGTTATACGATACGAACATGAGATGTACCTAAACAATGTTTAATAAAAAATGATTTATATCGATGGACATATTGTATGATATTAGAATTGCACTTATACTATTTACTATAGTTTAGGTCACACGATATGATCTATGAATCATACATGCATGATCCAAAGCTAAAACGTAAGACATAATAAGTAATTTATGAAAATAAAATGATTTAAAAAACACTTTATTTGCAAGAAACATATTGACTACTTTATACATATTTCTTACATCGTTATAAGTAATTATAATATCCAACTATATAACATTTTAGAATTTTATTTTGTAGAATACATTATAAATCATAAGATCAAGAAAATATGATTGCAAAATGAATGTTTCAATAATATGAAATTTGCTTTCTAAAACATTGATATTAACATTATCTTAACAAGTATGCAATGGTATCAAACGAAGTTAAAAATTTATTTATGTAAACCATTAAAAGGAGTTTGATAAGAGAAAGCTAATAATAACCAGTTTATAATTATTTGATATTTAAATAACTAGTTATGAATATTTGAAATAAATTAACAAAAATTTCACTTTTATAATTGTCAATATAAAATGGTAATTTTACAAATTTTATCATTATCATCATAGTAATCTATTTACAATGTGGTATTATCTAATTTCCTTGTTAGAAGATTTTTTTTTAAAGTAACAATAATAAAATTTGAGCCGTGACAATGGTGAAGAGAAAAAGAAAGAAAGAAAAGAAAGTTTTGTCAAAATATAATTTAATTTTTTAATAATTTTTTAAGAGGTTCTAAATTTGTAAAATTTTGATTATCATTATTCTAAGTTATTTTGTACATTATTTTCATCATTTTATATAGAGGTATGAATATAATATTTAATTATCAATTAAAAAAACATGTGATCTTGATCAGAAACATAAAAATTCTCAAAATACTATAAATTCTACAAACTTATACTCTCGCATATGTACAAGTGCACAATGATATTCACGAGAGTAGTATAGATAGTAATCATATTCACCAAATGATTTAATAAGTAGGATTTATATGAAAGTTATATACTATTTTGGGTTTAGCATTATGTTATATTTTGATTGTAGTTATAATTCGTCGATATATTATGTATCATGTGATTTGATATGAGTTACCAATTATAATGATTTTTATGTAGATATTGTTTAGATATTTTAATTAATAATAGTTGGTATTCTATTTTTCATGAAAATGTATTTGATATTTACTATAATTGGGTTTTATAGTACTACTAAATCATGTTTAAGACTTTCATTATCAAAGCAAAGTAAAAAAGAAGAAGAACTTTCAATATCTAAATTAAGAACAAAGATATGAGAAAACTCCCTTTTATGATTAAAGAATTGATATAATTAAAAGAACCCACATCCAAATCCAAGCAACATTCAATCACAAATAATTACTCCACATTAGCTTTGAAACAAGCTGACCAACTCTCGACCCAATCCCCAACCCTGGAATCCCACCATGAGATTGCCCTCCATCATTGCCTAGAATCTATTTAGTTCATGTAGCCATGATTACCTGAAAAAGGCTCACCAAATTAAGCACCAAATGGCACAAGCAATCCGCGATGTGCATGCCTGCTTCGCATCCAATGGGCCACCTCGCAGGACCCCGGCTCGACTACGAACCCATGGCTGGTTTTGCGCACACGCCGCTCGGGAGACGCATCTTCCATGAGGCTTATCATGGCGTAGCCTGCGCGGGCCATGATCGGCTACTCTGACTTGCGTACGCGACATCAAAGCCTTTCTCGGCCTTCCGATCTCCTTTTGAGCCGTAGTGGAGACCTTTCATGAGCGTGCCATCATGTTAGAGACCAACAGCTGACAGCCAAATGCATGCAGCAGCAAAGGCGTGAGCTTCTCCCTCCTCTTCCCTTCCTTCCCACACTTGCATTATTTCACTTAGCTTTCAAATGGGAGGTGACAAATAAACTATACCATAACATTCATACATTTATTATTAAAATAAACTCAACAAGAATAATTTACATTGAGTATAACTAAGTCTATGAAAGAAGATGACAAAGAAAGAAAAAATGTTGAAATGTTGACATTTATACCTTAGAAAGCTTTTTGTTGATTTGGGTTTTTTTTTTTTTAATAAATCTTTGTTAAAGAAAGGATAAAAAGTGACATCTAAATTTGAATTAAAAACAATCCCCTTCAATAGAAAACTTAGAAAAACACAACAAGAAAGTACTATTTGGCAATCTATTGTGGAAACATATACAACTATTGTTCTCTTGACACTATCAATGGAGACGAGGCTAACATGGAAAAAACCTTCTCATGGCATGGCCTTTTTGGTTCAAGACAAAGAGAAGAAAACAAAGTTGGTCTTGTCCTACGGTCTAAGTATTAAAAGGAGCCTTTGTATGGTTTTGTATATTCTATTGATCTCACATCATGGTAGGGGTTAAAAAGGCTTTGGAGCTGTAACCCTAGGAGGCTTGCATGAGCTTTCACTTCAGTCTTCTGGGTGGGAGTAAAAACAACATGAAGGAGAAAGAAGGTCAAAGAAATGACCTGCTTTTGTATGAGAACAAAAAGCATGTAAGAAGCAACGAGAAAGCTCACTTGAAGATGGTGTTGTATTATAGAAAAGATTAGCTTCTTTTTGTTTTGTTAAGACATTTGTGTATGCTAATCATTTCATCATAATAGTAAATTTGCTCTCAATGAGGTGGATTCAAGACAAGTTATGGGTTTAGTTGCAATCATTTGTAATAAGTTTTATTTTATTCGAGGTGTATAATTTTGTTCCCTAATGAAGCGTCGCAGTGTTAGTCTGTGCTTTATTTGTTATTTTTATATAAAAAATAAAATGAAAATAAGGTATTTTTTTTTATTGTAAAACAATTCAAAAGAAAATTGTTGATGGGCGTCGTACATTTTGGGTGAAATTGATTTTTTGCATGTTATTTTTAATCAAAACAATTTCAATTCACATAAGCTACTCTTATAGTAAGGTTAGATCGTGACATCTAACTTGTAAGTTTAATTTTTTTAGTTAACATTAGGTATTAATGCAAAAATATGCATAATTAATTTTCAAGAATTAAAAAATATTTTCAAATTATTGATAAATACTTATAAGATTAGATTAATAAACTATTTAATTCAATGTTATTTACTTATAGTGACATCTACGTTTTAGTGAATCCCACATGTTAGTTATCAATATACTTTAAACATATTTTTATTCTATTTTTTAATATCAAAATATTCAATTTCTAGAAAAATTGAATATTAAAAAGCAATATCACAAAGCCAAACATCTTATATTTATTTATAAAGTTTTAACCGTTATTTTGTCCAAAAATCATTATATTTAAGGATAAATTTAATACATATTTATATAAATATAATTGGAAAAAATATTTAAATTATAGTTTTTTTTTTCTTTTTAATTTTAATTTACATCGGTGTTAACTGGCGCCATGGGTTCTCCATGCCGGCGGCACGCCTTGCTTTTTTTTTTTTAACCTTTTTTATTTGGACAAAAAGGAAAAAAAAATAAAAAGGTTTTCTGGGATGTCGTGCCTGACTCTGACAGGACAGTTCCGTAAATACTCCAAAAACTCATGGGCTTCTCGTAATCCACCCCGCCTACAGCTCCCGTCCAGGTAATCATGCCGCGCCATCTATTCGCCCTCCCCGTGCCCAAACCTTCCTATTGACCCTATTCTATTCTCACCCCCAATTCCCCAACTCACCCCATCTCTGATTCCGATGTTGTCCCCTCAATTTACGAAACAATAAAAAATTACGGATTGATTTATACTTAGGTCTTTCGCTGTCTCTCTCTTTCTCTCTCTCTTATCTTCGTCTGCAGCTATTCGATCTCCACTAGCTTCCAAAGAAGAGGAATTCATAGAAAGCTGTCGACAAAAGCTCCTCGCTTTCCCATTGTCTTCTATCCCTAACACCCTAAAACCTTCATGAAAAGAGCTCCTAACTCCCTTAGACCCTCGCCCTCTGCGGAAAGCTAAGGTCCCAGCCCCTGTTTCTTCCATGGGTTCTCCTCTTTTTTCCCCTGCTTCGTCGTCTTCTTCACTTGGGGGGCAGAGGAGGAGCCAGCCGCAGAGGCCGTGATATGATGGTACCGGCGAGCCTCTTCCGGCGACATTACGACTGCTATGGAGGAGTTTTGTTCCCGGACACCCACTTCGGTTTCCGAATGAGGTCGCGGTTGAACGGAGAGAGAGGAGTCGAGGAGGAGGAGGAAACCGGGGAAGAAGAGGCCGGTACCAGCTCGAGAAGCGGCGTAGACGAGGGATGGCTCCGGTTGGGCGTCGGCGGCGGGACGTTGGACAGCGGCGTGTTATCCACGGAGCTCGAGCTCTTCACGTGGCGGCCGGCGGCTGCCAGCGTTGCTGATCCGGCAATGCCTTTACCTCCCCCGCCGATGCCGCCGTCAAATTTCGATCCCTGCAGATACTGGAACCCCGTCGGGCGCCCCACGGTCTGCGGGCCCTCTCCTGCAGTTCCCTATGCCGTGCGCCGCTGGGTGTTTCCTTTGGAGAGCTCTGAGCGGCGGGTAGTCACTCCTCCGCCGAGGCCCCATGCCGGCGTCTGGTTCGCCCTTCAAGCCTCTCGGAACCAGTAAGCAAGCTCTCATAAATTTTCTAGAGAGAGAAAGTTGGTGCTCTTTCCAAATTCTCTCTTTGTGGTTCTCTGCATCTCCTCATCATTAGGGTTTCTCCCTTTTTTTATCTCTTTTCTTTAATGCCATTTTTAATGCAGGGCGAGGGAGCCCTTTTTGCCTCAGATACCTAAGAGCTTCTTAAGAATCAAGTATGCATCTTTCTTACTTCTCCCTATTTTTCTCCTTTCCTTTCCTTCTTCTCCAAGATCTTACCGCCATGGCTTTCTACAGAGATGGAAGGATGACGATTAGGTTGCTTAAGATCTACTTAGCCAACAAGCTTCATCTCAACCATGAATCAGAGGTATACACCTTACATTTCATCTCTTCTAGAAGAAGCTCCAACTATTTTCTAACCCTAATCTCAGTGGAACATTTTTCTAACGTGACTAAGCTTTCAAAAAAAGAAAAAAATGAAAACCCATAAAATATTTTCCATATATTGACATGACACATCCTAATGCATGAGTTTAGTAGGGTTTTTGTTGAAGTTTATGAGTGAAGGTTGGTTCTTATGGGGATTTCTGTCCTTTTTCTTATGGTTGGAGACTTGGGACATGAATGAAGTCTCCTCATGAACTACCTTTGTTGAAAGCTACGGATTTACCTAAACTTCAAATTGGCTAATTAGGGTTTCAATTTCTATGCTTCATATGTGAAAGTTAAACAACCTTGGTGTGTGAATGTGTGTGTGTGTTTATATATATATATATATATATATATATATATATATATATATATATATATATACATTTTGTTGTATTAATGTTTCCATGCATGTTGTTATAGTGTCTTCAAATCGAGCAATATAAGTTTAGAATAGGAAAGAAAAAAGTATAAAGCATTTATTTCAGCTTAATCCTCCAAAAATATATTTATGAGTAGTGTTATTGTTTTTTGATTGGTAAAACCATTGCTTGATAGTCAAGTAGATTTAAAATGTTGTTGTGAGAAAGTGATATTAGCAATTACATAGTTCAACATATATATGTTTTAAAAAAATAACAAAAAAATTTATTGTGAAATATTCAAATTGTATTTCAAATTCTATAATAGAATATAATATGTGAAAGTAATAATTATTTTTGGGATAAAAAATAGTATTTTACGTCTACAATTAGTGTCCTAAAATAAAAAATATTTTTTTATTAATCTCTTTATTGTAGTTTAAGCTTTGTTTGAGAATTGTTTATCGAAAGAGCTCTTTTTCAACTTAAAAAGTTATTGAATAATTTTCATGTTTTCTCATTTTCTTGCATAAAACATATCTCTAAACCATATTTTAAAAAAAAAATTTAAAAATTTCATTTTTAATTACAAAAGCCCCCAAAAAAAAACCTTAGAGAAAACCTATTTTTGACTCCAAACATGATTTTAATAAATAATTCCTAAATGGTTTACCTTTGAAATTTTTGTTTATTAATAAAATGACTATGTTGGTTCCCTTACATTAGACATGTTTTCAAGTTCTTCTTTTAATTTTTTAATAATTATCAATGCCAATAAATTTGTTATTATATTGTAATGTATATAGTTAGTTGTTATTGATATTGTTTTACTTAAGTACTCTATCACATAAATGCTAATATACTTATAGCACAACAAAAAGTTAGACAAAAATAACTCAAACAAAAGATATCATTAATGAATATTTAAAATGTTTAATAAAATTATATATTTTTTATATTTATTCACTTGATCAAATTAGTTTGATATTAATTAAAGTAGTTTTCATCTTCATATATATATATATATATATATATATATATATATATATATATATATATATATATATATATATATATATATATCATGATTTTACATAATACAATTTAGTATCATTTTTATTAATCAATATGTGTGATTATTAGTTATTTATGTGTCCTTTTATCTCTCTATTTAAAAGTTTATTTAGAATTATTCATTGTCTAATGATTTATTCTTTAACTATATTGTGTTTTGCAAAGTACCACTTTAATATCATAATATGATAACTTTTGCTTATTATATTAAGATATTATCTCTATTTTTAATGTGAGATTACTCATTGTTATATTATGCACCTTATAATTCTTTACCTAGGTCATCACCTTGTTAATTGCTCATCATCATTTTCGATCTCCAACATAACAAAAAAAGTTACCAAATATACTCATATTTCAATTTCAAATATTATTGTCAGAACATAATAATAATCTTAGCTATAAGTCATTTGTAATCTTCACTTCTATTCTCAAGTTGAATTTGAAATTCTATAATATCATTCATATAATATAAAATTTCTTATAAATTAAGGTTTCCTTGTAAGACAAATTAAATCATAAATATTCACCTAACTCATATTGGAAATGTTCAATTGCAAGTTGTTTGCCTACCTAAAAAATGTGTTCAAATTATGTAAATATATAAAAGAGTCTTTCTTTGCTTTTACATTTCACATAAAACCTTAGTTGCAACAACCATGATCTCCATGGCATGTTAGGTAGCTAATTAATATTTATTTTGGTGGATCATTAAAAAAGGGACTTTAGTCTAGTCTTTTTTATTTAATCTTAGTTATTTAAGATTCACAAAATAATCTTATGAATTGTTCTATATTAATTACTTAGTTGTAGGGCAATTACTAAAATTTTGTGGGTACAAATTATATATTGAATTATTTAACATATCTAGAAAATTTTAAAATTTTGTTAAATGTTATTTTCATCGAAGAAAATCTTAATATTATTTGCTAAATAATAATTAATTTGATAAGTTAATTTCCAAAACAAACAAATTAATAATGCTTAGATAGAAAAGAATGGCTTTTAGGCTTTTCATTTGTAACATGTGCAAACACTTTGCATTATTCACACATCATGTTATCTTTCCTTTATATTTTTGACTACATAAAGTATTAAAAATTTGATACATGTGCTCATGTCATGATTAATGTCTTAAGAAGAAGCATGATTATAATTGTGTTATGATCTCTAATAATAATGAACAACTTAACTTTGATTGTAAGAATTATAATTGAAAAGAATTTTTAAAATATATTTAAAAATTATATTTGATGTGAGAAATAAAATTTTAAATGTTAAATTAAATAAATAATATCTTAATATAATAATACTAGGATATTATATTCTAAAAAATATAATATCTTGACATAGTGATTTTAGTATGTTACATATTTATAATTTTTTTAATATTTTTGAAATTAAATAAAAAAGGATATATTATTAGGAAATAAAACCTTAGCTAATATCGCCTCTTCTTTTGTAAGCCAGGTGGAGATCTCTTGCCATGGGCAACCACTCCTCCCCTTGATGACAATCCGGCACGTCCGAGATAACATCTGGCGGCTGAGGGAGCCTCTGACGACATCGACGCCGCCTCCCGCCGAGCACCTGATGACCCTTCACTATGGCCGGAGCTCGTAGGCAACTCTTTGCTGAATCCTAACCGGTGTTGTCACTGTGGTGAAATCCTTTTTGGAGAACCTCTTCTTTTATCTCTTCTGCTCTCCTGTCTGGTGGTTGAAGTGGAATCATGAGTTCATTTTGCCTGCACATCAGTTGAGCCTTTGTTTTGCCTCTTTTCCATGCAAATTAAATGTGAGCTGGGAATGAATGGCTGAAGGGTTAGTAGTTTGAACAAAGCTGCATTTAGTTCTTATGATAGAAATCAGGTGGCCAACCTGAAATGCTTAAGAAAGATGCTATGGATTGTTCTTTTTGGCATAACAATGCTTGATGCAATGAACAAAGATGTAGGAAATGAAGTACTTGAAATTTGAACAGAGAAATTCTCGACACTCGCTATGTCGAGTTTTTCATACATAGTTGATCGCATGTTGTCACGTGCCTACTTGAGAGCACAAGCGATTACAAAGTCACGATATGTATTATTTGTGTTGTACTCGCATATCATGTATTGTTTTAGATGCTTATTTTGCTTTTAGTTACATATTATAGTATTGGTTATCAATCAACTTCAATGCATGTAGTGGTACACCTTAAGTCGATGTCATTGCATATATATTATCATATGCAATTTTTGTGTGTGTGTGTGTGTGTGTGTGTATATATATATATATATATATATATATATATTAATGAAAATTTTTGTTTTTATAAAATTCTCAAGAGACTTTTATATCAAAACTAATCGTTTTTGATAATTTGTGTTTTATAATTTGAATGTTTATATTTAATTTTTATCTTTAATGTAAAGCACATAATTTTTATTTTGCATATAACCCAACTAATGTCGAACAAATCATTAAATTATTAAGAAATTTTATCTTAATTAGCATATCAATTGAATTATTTATTATAATTTTTTTTATTAGTTATAATTATCTCTTATAAATTAAAGTCTAAATATGATAAATGATTCTTTACAAGATAGATAATACTATGTTACAAACTAAAAGAAGTTAAAGTTAATGATACCATGCTCTTTATACTCATATTGAAATATTTTTCAATATGATTGTTTCTTTGCTAGTTTCTCAAATATTGTTATGATAAAGTTCCATACTAAACAAAAAATCGTAAATTTCTAAAGTTATGATCAAATTTAATAGATCATCATTATCGATTGATTTATATTATAATCGCTTTTAAATTATCTATATATATACATATCAATTATGTATCTATTCATCTTGCTACTTATTAATATACTATCATAGATTAGTCATGTATCTATTAATAACTCTACATGCATGATGAGACTTGCGATCATTAAGATGATTGGCGTTTGAGCTAAAGGATGACGTGGGCCTTTGTGATGTGGGCCGAAGCCCATAATTCAACTACAGTGGGCTGATAACAGTGAACTTAACGATATGATCTGTTTTTAAAGCCATTTCTTAAGAAACATCAGATCAGAGAGGCGGCGAAACCTTGGCGATGGCGAAATCGAAACCGGCGGTCGTCATCCTCCTTGTTCTCGCAGCGGGGATGTTTGTGTTGACGGCGATAGCGAGCTCCGATGTGCCTTTTATGGTGGCGGACAAAAAGGTGGTCCTCTCTCGGCTCAAGTCTGGCGCGGAGCGGTTGACCGTCTCCATCGACGTCTTCAACGAAGGATCTGTGTATGTCTTCTATGAGTCCCTTACTTTAGGTTCAGGACTGCTCTTTATATTCAGTTGATGAGTCAATTCCCTGGTCTGCTTATGAATTTTTCCATGTTGGCTAGGGTTTAATTCCTTTTGTATGGTAGGTTTTATTTATTTACTGGTTTGATTTGGTCATGATGTGTTTTAATTTAAGTACTATTTATGTTTCTCGCATGCTTTAACGTTCCTCCCAAATGGATCCTTCAGGAAGTTTCGTTTGCAGCTTATTCTAGATATGAATGCATCTTGAATTGCTTGGTCCATGCAACTTTGTGCAGCTAAGTTGTTAGTTTACTGCTTTGAGTAGTTTGATGATCTCCTACTATGTATGGTGTTTGCTGTTGTTTTCTAGTTGTGTTGTGCTATTCTGGTTGGGTTCAGTTTATTAGTGTGTATATATATATATTTGAATTTTTTTATTGAACTATACGTGCATTCTCAAATGAGATGAATGCGTCGTGTGAAAATGAGAGTTCAGCTTGGTCTCTTCTTTAAAATTGTACATGGGACCTTTTTTTTGAATGGGGATATACATTTATGGAAAAGAGTAAACTATGTGGTCCTATTTGGATTGAGGATAATGTAAACTAATCTAGGATAACCTACCTCCAATAGTAATTTACCTTAATTAGGGCAAGAAATTTACCCTCAAATTTTGTTTGGTTGCTTTAATAGGTTAGCCTAGGCTAAATCAAAACAACATATAGGTGAGAGGGAGGTTGGCAAGAGCGGAGGTATGGGAGATTAGTGGGACATTGGCAAGAGAGGAAGTTTAGGGGCGATAGTGGGGGGCCGATGAGAGCTAATGTGTTATTGGATATGAGATTGGGAGGCCACCAAAAATGAAGTTGGGGAAGACAGGGATGCCAATGAGAGTAGTGGTCGAAGCGGGAGTTTGGTGAGAATGTTGATTTGAGTGGAATCTTAGAAAGAAAGGAGGTGGAGTTTAGTATTTTAAAGAGGAGGAGAGGGCAGTAAGAGAGGATGATAACTATGCGGTAGGGTAAATTTAGTTTTATTTGTTTGGTGGGATACCTTGGGGTAACGTGAGTTACCCCATACCAAACAGCCATTTGGTTGTTAGATGGTTTGTCATAGAATTGACTTTTTTAATTGAATTTTCTTATTTAGTTTGTTTTGAAAGATAGTGAGCCATTATGAATGTTTTTTAGTTAATGCTTCTTGTTTGAATATTGGCTTGTTTTTTATGTCGCCAAGAAAGTTTTATGAGACTGGTGGGTGAACAATCTTTATAGAATAAACGATTTTGCCATTATGAAAATGTTTTGGTGGGTGATGGATATGCATAGAGTAATGTTGTTAGGATGGTTGTATGCAAGATAATATTGAAGGAATTCCCATTTAGGAGAACCTGAGATTTGGCTTATTTGTTTTGTTGATGGACTATAAAATGCTTGTTAAAATTGAGGGTATTGGTGTTGTGTGGTCCACAAACATTGCCAAGAGACTTCTATGAACATTATTTTTTTTTTGGGAGATTGTTAAGTACTTTGTATTTGTAGTGTAAAGGCATCAAAGTGTATTTATAGATATCTTGTGATTTACTCTTGATTTGTTTTGTTACCTTTATATATTATTATTACCAATAAGGAACACCATTGAGTTTGTGGTTGAGCAGGTTTATTGTATGCTATTGTCATTTATAGAGAGAGTGCACTATACTTTTTACATGTATTGTGAAATAAATCCATGGCTATTACTTATTCAATCTCAAGTTGATGTGAATTTGATTTCTAATTAGTTTTAAAATTATTGACTCAATCTTGATTTAATCCATGGCTTTCATGAGATGTTCGTTCAAAGGTAGTGGTGCTTTGTTGTTTCTTGATTTGAGATTGATTTAAGCTAGATTATATTTGATTTTCTATTAGTTCTTGATCATTTGGTCATATTCTTAAGGATTTATAGATTATATATTTGATCATGTAACCATATAAATATATGATTATAAGATTACATGAATTCTTTTTTCTATGTGCAAGAACTTGCTTAGAATAATGAATACATAAATCTATACATATTAGCATAGTTATTTTGACCACATATTGTGTTTGTTTGATCTAATATTGGTTTGGATTATCACTAGTTATCATAATAAATAAAATTAGAAAGAGGGAGAATCATTTTTAAAAATATAAAATTAAAGTGGTTTAGTTTATGAAAAAGTTTGGCATTTTGTGAGTGTCAAACTTTATAAGGTTAGAATCATGTTGTACTTCAAAGACTCGACTATTAATGCTATGTTTTTTTCTCTTCTGTTGCTACCTTTCAGCGTTGTTTTCCTCTTCATTTCTCTAGCTATCTCCATCTCATTGGTCTTGGGATATCCTTGCAGTTTTCCAATAATCTATGAATAATGAGTAAATCTATTAGTCATGGATTTTATGATCTCTCTGGGATTCGTTCAAAATAACTTATAGTTTTGTATTAGGAGTTTCTTTTATAGGCCTTCATAACTTCTGTCTTATTTTGCCCAAATCTTGTGGGTTTCTTTAAGTGTCATTATTTGGTTATACTTGATAGATTAGATTTCTCATTATAAGATATTTGAAGCATGTGATTTGAGTTATGGAAAAGCTGCTCCTCAAGGTCCTTTTTGACTTCTAGATATACTTGTTGATTACTTTCCTCATCGAGTGCTAATAACGGTTTTCTATGATTTCCCATGATTAAAAATTATAGATTTAATAGATATATATATGCTTGTTTTCTCTAATATAAAATGCCTTTGAAAAGAGGGGGACGATGGGAAAAGTACCTTTTGGCGAAGTTGTAGTCTTATTGACTATGGTGTGTGACAACTTAAGTGGATCTTTATTAGTAATGGGATTCTTCTTGTGACAACTTTACTTGAATAATAATTGAAAATTCTATAATCCCATATGAGAGGTAGGGTGAGGTGAATTTTTTATATTAAAAAGATTGTGCTTATTTTTATCAAATCCTTTTTTTTTGTATGAAGTTAATTCCACCTTGCAATTTAAAAATTTAAGTAAAATAGAGAATTATAGTTGGTTTTTTAAAGAATGGCATACCTTAGTGCCAAAACTAAGCTTATATTATAACGAACGTTTTTCCAATATTAGTGAGCCAAGCTTCTTGCAACATCAAGCTCAGAGGAGCCTTAAACATTGACCTCATAAGGGATAAAAAATTACCCCAAGGGAATCAACATATGACTAAGTAGTATAGTTTATAAGAACTCAAATTGGAAAGAAAAAATGAGAAGAAAATTATAACTTAGCTTAATCAATAAATATGAAAAATGTAAAGCTTACCAATGCTTTATAATTACAAAAAATGATTCATATATGGATTAGAGATTTTTTTATTTGAAGAAGAAGACATTGAGCTCTATGTACTTTGAACACCTTTTATTACAATTGGCAATCTTGTGCACTTGCAAATTGTTGGAATTTTCAAATCTATTATAGATTAGTTGGCTAACTTGATAAAAAATCTCTTTTATATTTGTTCTGATCAAGCCAGCCGTTATAATGTTTAACCTTTTATAATTTGATTAATTTAATTGTTGCAACAAATCTGATAATTGTTTGCAGTTTTCATATACAAGTTGGATTGTTTATCTGATTAGTGGAACTATCTAATTAATTATTTTATTAAACTCAAGACAATATCGTCATATTTGGTTGGTTTAATGTTGGCTTGGTTGAACTATTTAATGAAAAACTGAAACCATCAATCCAAGCACATCCATATTGTGAGATGGTAGTAGGACCATTAGAACTTTTTCATTAGATTATGCGATAATCAATTTTAAACTATTTGTCATAGATATGAGACCTTTCAATTGATCTTATATGATCTTCAATTTTAGTTATTAGATCATCCATTTAAGTGATTAGATTGTTTGATGGGATACGTTCCAATCCGAATATGCATGGATGGATGATAGATTGTGCCACGCAAGTGGTAGATAGTCTAATCTACCTGCCTAATTGCTTACTTGTTTTAAATGATTTTTTTAGTGTTTTTTAAAAGCATTTAACATAGTAAATATACTTATATAAATAATAAACACTCCAAGTTCAAATTTGATAAGGTTTTAATTTTAAAATAATTTTTATTATATTTAATAATCTAACTAAGAACATTTTTAAAATGGAATTCCTATTGGAAATTTAAAGTCAATTTTATCAAGTTATTTAATTTGACCCCAAGACATACAATAAGTTATAATCTAAATTTTGGTTACCATAGATTTGATTATATTTTATGATTAATTAATTACCTCGTTGATGAAGCCCATAGTTTACTTAATCATTTGTACAAGCTTGTTAATTGACTTTCGAATATAAGTCGAATCTACTTAAAGAAAACATTAATGACACTTATGTTTGTTATCATCAAACACTCTTAGTGGGCTATTTGTATTTTGCATTTTTGTCTATGCATGTTTTTGTTTGAATATAAGTAACTTTGAAAGCTATTTAAACAAAATGTTGGTGACATTTATTCATATGTTTTTTATTGACGTTTAGATTTGTCTATACTTGTTTTTGTTTAAATATATAGTTGTTTTCTCTTCACATGCATGCTTCTCCATTCATGTGTGTCTGTGTGACATTAGGTTTTATATGCTTGACCTCATTTTTTACCTGCTTATCTTTAGAATGATTGTTAGCACTTTTATGTACTTGATCTCAGATAAAAGTCTCGAGAATAAAAATGCTTCTATGGTTGTTAAAGCACTCGCTGATCTGTTTTCATTGTTTTGAATGTAGTCATGTCCCTTCCATGCTTCAGACATTTTTTTTGGCACACTTTTATATTGATATATGAAGTAAAGGCTGAGATCTTCAAAAAAAAAAAAATGTGGGGTAGATGTGTTATACTACAGATGAAAGTAGAATAAACAAGACAAATAAACATTTAGAGCCATGGCAGGTTTGAGTTGGGCATCAAAGAGTAACTACAAAAGCTAGTCCTAGAATATATCCTAATAAAGATTTAATTAATTGGAAATTCGAGCATTTGATGCAAAAGGAACCGAACATATAGTAGGATTGCGAAGACGAAAACCCAAGCAAATCTTCAATGGACTGATGCCAATAGTATTATTATCAGAATTATTTTAAGCAAATTTAGCATGAGATACAAGCTAATCCCAAGTTTTTACATGATCTCTTACTAAAATTTGGCATTTATGTTTTAGAGCATGGAATAAAAGGAGTTATTTTGCAAAACTGATCAACTGCTGCAAATATAGAATCATGCCATTTAACTATTTTGGGAAGTCCTATGACAAAATCTATGTTAACATTTGCCCAAGGTCTACTCGAAACTGGAAATGGAGTTTATTGTCCTTGGGGATATTTCTGGATTGGCGACTTGCCTCTTTAGACTAGGCCAAGAGAATCTGTTGTCTACAAAATGAATTGTTCTATCTCAATCAAAGTGGCCAAACAAAACCCTTAAATGGATTTTTCAAATGGGGAAGTTGCATAGCGATGTACATGGTGCACATGAACGATCTTCTTTAAAAAAGAAACTTATTTTGAATATGGTAATCTTTAAAGACTTTAATGAGGTTATTGGTAGTGTCTTGGTAAATTTTGCCAAGGAAGAGTAAAGTCAATATTCAGTTTAACAAGATCATCAAAATTAGGGATGGAAATTGAGATTATTGAAAGTAAAAAAGTTCTTCTATTTAGTGTACCTTCAATTCGATTTTCTATACTTGGTTTGTGTTTTAAGACAATAGTAAATCCCTTGATGTGTTTAAACCATTTAGAATGCTAAACAATGTTTCTAGTGTTGTAAAGTTTGCTCTAGTGCCTAAAGTTATTTTAGAATACTTTTATGTAGATTCATTTATTTTTGTTAGAACAAGTATAATTTTAGGTCAAAAATTCAAAACAAGTTAGTCATGATTCAAAAAAAGTTAGTTTTGGACCAATCAAGAAGGAAGCAATTAAGTAATTATAAAAAATGTTGGACTGCCATTTTCTAACTGAAAATGTAAATCACTGAGGAAGAAGTTGACTAGACTTGCAGTCCTTATAATAGAAAAGGCAAATGGAGGATTTAAGTAGGATATCTGAACAGAAAGTCAACTTGCATAATAAACGTAGTATTGTAGCTTTAACAAACATAGAAGCATAAGAAGAGTCAAATGCAATGGGTCATGACCACAATTTGTGGCATAAAGAAGAAAGATTAGTGATGAAAAACAAGATACTTCTTGCATTTTCTATAGCAAATTAGATTGTATAACTTTATTTTATTACTATTGTGTAACTGAAGTTATGCATATAATTAAGCATTTGTTTTCATTCATGTACTCAGTGAAAGATGTTTCAAGCTATGCCTAGTGCTTAGTGACGATTTTCCTAATGCGTTCTATGTCATGCTCCTAAATCCTCTTTCTTCCATTGTCGTTCATCTTCCTTTGCATTGCCCTACTATTTTTGTAGTTGTCAGGCCTGGAGAGGGTTTCATGTGTTGAGCTTTCATGATGGTGAGAAGAGGAATAGGGAATAACGAGAAGAATCTTATTAATATGTTTAGAAATTGGGCAAAAAGTAAACATACATATAAATACATACATACATATATACATATATTTATATATGTATTCAATTAAAATTGTATCATTTGAGAAAATTTAAGGGCCGCATCATGCAAGTGAGATCTCATTAGTTTATTCTAGGTAAATATAGATTATAATTCTCTTATTAGGTGAAGAAAGATGTGAGAATCGAGTTATGTGAACGTTGAAAGAGGTCTACAGACAAAGTTTGGACAAGTGACAATTAATACTTAAGCTTATTGTGAGCTTTTACTACCCAAATTAATGGGTACTAACCTTGATATGGTTGTTGTATTTTAAAGCTAAGTTTGTACCTTTTGTAAAGTTTTGTTTCATAAAGTGTGCCTTTTTTTGATCTGCGTTACTTGAACAATCCTACAGGACTGCATATGATGTAAGCCTTGTTGATGATAGTTGGCCCCAAGATAAATTTGATATTGTATCGGGCAGCACCTCGAAGACATGGGAACGTCTCGATGCGTGAGTGGCTATAATTTATGGTAGAAGTTTTATGCAGCGACAAGATAAACATGTATCATGGGAGTTTCATCCCGGATTTGCCTATTTGAACTTTGTTCCCAGTTTCCTGCTCATGTAATAATTATTATGATTCATTTGCCTTCAGGGGTACAAGTGCATCTCATGTGTTTGTTTTGGAGTCCAAAGTTAAAGGTATTTTCCATGGCTCTCCTGCTGTTATCAGATTCCGTCTTCCATCGAAGGCTGCATTGCAGGTACGTTCTGTTTCTTGAATACTTTGCAGTCTGCTTGCACAATAATATACCATGAATGCTAGCATTTTGTAACTTCGCATTTTGAAACTTAGCATTTTGTAACTTAGCATTTTGTAACTTTTAAATTCTGATACTTGAGTGCTTTTACTACTTACAGGAAGCATATTCTACACCCATTCAGCCTCTCGACATCCTCGCCGACAAGCTCCCAGAGATGAAGCTCGAATGGGTAACTCTCCTTCTTCCCAAGCCCATCTCTAAACTCTTCTATACATTTATTTCTAATCACTAATGTCGAATTCAATGACCTTTTTCTGATCTAATACACCCTTCTTGTTTCGAGCGATCAATTCAGGCAAAGGTAAGCTCTCACTTGTACTAATTTCCATTTACTCGACAACGACATTAGTTGTCGTCATTCTTCTAAAGCGAATTCACAACTTGCAGAGGTTTCTGGCAAAGTTTGGTTCGCAGATCTCCGTTCTGCTTTTGTTGCTCTTGTTTGTTTATGTGGTCGTCAACCCAGCAAAGTCTAACGCAGCAAAGTCCGGCAAGAAGAAGCGTTAGCTTCTTCTTTAAATTGGTGATTTCTTTACTTTTTAGCATACACTTAACGGTTTGCATTTGCTTCTGAGAAGTCAGTTTTGTTCTGATAACATTGCTTTCATAGACCTGTAGCTTATTTGAGCAATTTCATAATGCTTTTGGAAGAAGGTATAGATTTAAGTACATAAGCATTGTTTGTTGAATATTTTTTTTCTTTTATATATTTTGTTTAGAGTAGTTTTTAATCCGTTTTACTCATTGTATTGCTTCGATTGATTTTTAGGTCATCAATTGTATGTTTAGGTAAATAATTTTTTTAATGATATTTTAAAATAGCATTTTGTTCTGTAATGTTCGTGCTTAAACTAGAATTTTTTGATTGGATTCAGTGTTTAAGTGCCCAGATTATGATTTTTCGTATTATTACTTAAAAATATTTATTAAATCAAACTAAAAATTCATAATTGACATTATCACGTAACATACGTGATCATAGAAATAATTCCATTCATTCCAACAATTAGCTGGAGATCATTCGACCACGTGTTGTCTATGTTCTTGTTTGGTTTTTTTGCTATTTAATTTATTTAAAATAAGCATATAATGTTTTAATTAATAATTAAATCATCTCATTTATTGCGGATAAGTATTTGCATGAGTTGGGAAAATATTTAATGTTCCACACCTCCTTAGGCACATGGTCACTTGGAGAAGACAAGTATGACTAAAAATATTATTTTAGTATTCGATTTACATTTTATAATTTCTTTTAAATATTTTTTTATTCTTTTATAATAAAAAATTAATTTTCAACGCTTCTCCAAACACGCATTGGACCAAGGATCGCAATTATACTGCCTTGAAAGAAAGGTAGGTCAAGGAATTAAAAAAAAAATGGCGATCAAGTTTGCTGATTAGTACCTTTAGACCTTTCTGTGAAGAAAGTATTAACGTATGCAGTTCAACTACCATAATTCTTAAGAGATTTTTTAATTATTTAGAACAAATAAATGAGAATATATTTGTCAGCCATGATATCATCCTCACCATGGTTCAGCTACCAAATTCATGTCAATAATTCTGAGGGCATCTTTGGGTCCTACACTTGTGATCATAACAAAAATCTATCTATTTGTTGTACCCGTTTCTTGTTTACTTTGTTTCTATCTTGTAGATACAATGTAATCAATAGGAAGATAGATATCTTTTTCTCTTTCTTTTTGATATATTGTTGAAATTTTATCTATTAACATTGCCTTGCCTATTCCTGCATTTGACTTGAAGCAATGCCCAATTCAAGCTTTGGGGTTCATTGCTTTTGAAACTTTCTTGCAAAAAATGGTGTAAAAAAGAGAGGAAATATTTAATAGATGACTTGTGATGAATAGGATAAGGACATTTATAAGTTATGAAAAAGATCATTTTTTTGAATAATAGTTTTTGAAAAAAGAGTTTTATATTAGTTAAAATGAAGTTTTAACGAAAGAAATATTTGTTAAAAATAATAATTATAAAATTAAAATTTATAAAATGAAGTTTGGAAAATATGGTACAAATAATATGATAAAAGAGTGGATTCATATCATATTCGTTATATGCTAAATACATTTGAATTTTACGAAAATGTAACATTTTGTATTTTGTTTTGTGTCACACTTGATGATTGAAAAAGTGTTTTCAAAATTTATTTTATAATGGTATTTTTTTAAAAAAAATATATTTTATATGAGAGTAACATGAAAAGTTATGAAAGTTTGATGAATTTTTTGTTTGCTTTTATGTTACAAAAATGTTTTTTTTATGAAGTTATTGTTAGATGTATTTTTTACTTGTGCTTATTATTTGATATTGTTATCATACTAAATCTTTTTGGGCAAAGGTGAAGGATTTGGTGTAGATACATCTCTTGATTTGCTACGATTTTGATATTCAAAATGTAAAAGTGTTATATGTGAGGTTAAATTTGTCCATTTATTTGGTTTTTGTCACATATATGTGTTTCATTTTGCTACATTAATTTTTATATGACAACTCACACATTTTTTAAAAAATTATAAAACATTTGTCTTTTTCTAAAATGATAATATCTCTTTTTTAAGAATTATTTTCAACATATACTTTGCTAAAATTACAAACTTTGTCCTAAACTCAACGACAAATAAATTTCTAATAATCTAATTGCTTAACTAATCGTGCTAGTACATATCATTCCCAAAAAGCTTTAACAAATATTCATTATGTCACCTTATAACTTAACATTTTAACAAACACGATTCTTTTTTATCATTTCTATCAATAATTATCTCTTTCAAAAATTAAAGCAACCCACAAAATCTTTTTTTTCTTATATATAAGTTATATTATCAATGATTTATTCATTACACTCATTATGATCTTCTATTAATATCAAATCCAAATTTCATATGAAGCTTTGTAGATATATCATTTAAAATAGTTTCACCTTTATTCAATTATGGATTCACAATTTGCCCCTTTAATAGAAATAGAAAAAATAACTTTTACTAAGTTAGATATGATTTATCATAGTTATATCTAATTATTTGTTTGTTGTATTGTGTCTATTTGTTGTTTCATATCAACTCTATTATTGCTAGAGCCTTTATTATTACCTTGAATTTAATCATTTTGTTAGACATTTTTTGTATTTATTATTTTAAATAAATATATTTTTTAACATTTAAAAAATATTATCACAAAATAAATAATAATTACAACAAAAAATAATTATACATTGTTTTCTTTTTCATAATAGTTTATACATCTCAATATTTAAGACATCATTAATGTATAACTCGATTCTTATAAAAGTCTTATCACATATTAAAATTATTAGATTATAATACCTAGTATAACAATTATAGAAGTAATTAAAGTTATACCTAAGAAATAAAAAAACACCTTTAAAAATAAATTCAAATTTTCATTAGCATACATTAAATCTGAATGTGGTATTTCTTGTTACATATGACGACCATCACAATGGAATTTTATGCGATTCTTTGTTTTATGTTAAATGCTAAATGCAATTTTTATCATATATTTAAGTTTAGTTGATAAAAATTAATTGCTTAATGTTACTTAATATATATATCATGAACTTATGTTAAACCCAACATTTATCATTAATGCATGTCATAATTACCTTCAATTGTCTCTTAATATAATGTGCAATATAATCATCTTTTAGATAGTCATTTTTTGTATTTTTTTTTTTTCAATTTTGAAAAACTTATCTCTAATAATGTTTAAATTTGACTTAAATTTAGCTTAAATTCATAAAAACATCATCCGGGTGCAATCCACTTGCATAAAAAATTAACATATTGTTTGTGAAAATATTAAATTAAAATTTAAAGCTTAAATGTTTTTAAATATATATAAACTAGAAAGTAAAATTTAATAATTGGGGATTAAAAAAAATTAATTATATTATATTTATGAATTATTTATAATATATTTTTAATCAAAATATTTCAATAGATATATTATTTATAAAATTTAAAATGGTGAAATTTTTTAATTTTAATTTGCCTTTAATGAGCCCTACTTGAGTGATCAATACTCAGCTCTTAGCAATCCCAAAAGCTCTCCTGTTCTTGAGCTAATACCATTGCTTCCCTCTTCCGCTGGTCTCCGCCCTCGTTCGACGGTCTTCCTTCCCCGCGTCGCAATGCAACCACCGGAGAGCCGAGACCATCTCAGTGAATGCCTCCGCCTCCTCCCTGCTCTCTCCGACTTAATCATCGCCGTGCAATCCTTCCGTGGCCGGTGGTCGGCCATCTCCTCCACTCTCAATCGCCTTCGCGTCGAAGACATCGCTGGTTTCCAAAGCAACGACCTTTCTGAAGATTTCTTCCGCTCCCTTTCCGAAACCCTACAACTTGGCCTCTCGCTCTCCGGCCAGTGCAGAGCTGTCCACCCCCCTGCAGGCCGTCTCCGCACTCAGAGCGAGCTAGACGCGCTCGCCGCGTCTCTTGAACAGCTCGCCTCTGATTCTGATGTCCTCATCCGCACCGGGGAAATCCTTCAATCGCCGGTGGGCGCATCCCGCCGCGAGGCCCTGCGTGCCGAGGCACGGATGCTGATCACCCGCCTCCAAGTCGGAACAATGGCTTCGCGGCTTGCGGCTCTGGAATCGCTGATGGCAATTCTCTGCTCCAACGAGAAGAACGTGCTAATTGCCGTTGGCCAGGGTTTGGTCGCCGCCCTTCTCGGACTTCTGGATTTCTCCACCCTCTCCCATGGGGGTGCAAGAGAGAAGACCGTGGCGGCGATTGCTAGGGTTTGCTCCGTCGAAACGTGCCGTCACCTACTCATCTCCGAGGGCGTTCCGCTCGTAAGCCATCTTTCTCGCGTTCTCGCGGAGCCTGACGGAGGTGGATCCTCTAAAGAGAAGGCTTGCGCGGTGCTCCAATCGCTTACCCTTCAAAGGGACATCGCCATGACCGTCGGCTTTGGCGGCAGCATCTTTCTCCTGCTCGAGACGTGCCGCTTCGGCACGCCACACGCACAGGCCACCGCCGCAGGCGTCTTGAAGAACCTCGCATCCCTCCCTGAGCTCCACCACAACTTCATGGAAGATAGCGCCCTTCCCGTCCTCATCCAAATTCTTCAGTCGGGAACAGTTCCTGCTCAGGAGAACGCCGCCGCCTGTCTGGCCAATTTGGTCGCAGGGGAGGAGAGCCAGAACCAGACCATCAGGCTTGCTGCCTTCCAAGAAGGCGCGTTGGATTGCATCAGAAACTACTTGGATACTTCCGCCGCCGATCTACGCAACCTCGAGCCGGCCATCAAACTTCTTCGCAACTTTTCTTCCTCAAGTTTCTTCGCAGATGTCATTCTCTCTGCCGGATTTCTTCGTCACGTGATCCTGGCCCTGGACTGCTCCTCAGGCGGAACAAGAACCGAGGCTGCGAGGACCATCTCCGAACTCGCCGCCGCCTGCTCTAAGCCAACCAGGGATGGCGTGGAGTTTGCCGTGCCCCGGTTAATCTCGATGCTCGAAGCCAAGACAGCCGAAGAGAAAGAGGCGTCAGTGAAGGCCTTGGCCTCACTCATGGGATTCACTCTTTGCAGGAAGCTGATGAAGAAAGATGAGAAGGGAATTTTCAATGTCGTCACCCTGCTCGACCCAACGGTTCTCAATTTGGAGAAGAAGTACGCGGTCTCCGTCTTGCTTGCTGTTTCCCAAACCAGGAAGAGCAGGAAGCTCGTGGTGGCCGCCGGTGCTCGCGGTTTCTTGCCATGGCTTGTTGAAATGCAGGTAAGTACCCAATAGAACAGAAACACATAATAAAGTAAGGATCTTTAATGGATTAGGAAGCCGTTCGATCTCATAAAAATTTCATCTTTTTAGCTAAACAACACTTTTTTATGTGCAGGTGGAAGGGGCGAAGAAGCTTTCTGAGGTTTTGGCAAAAGGGAAGCTTTTGGGCGTGTTTCCCAGGAGCTGAGAAGAAGAAGCATTAATGCATTTCACATAATAATTTGCCTTCGTTGTTTATATATATATATATATTTATATATATTGTTGCATTTTTTCTGCAGCTGTATATAATTATTTGTAGTGTTTTGATGTGACAATTTGAAATAAGGAGAGAATTCATGTTGGTTTTATTTATTCTCTTGCTTAGCACATGGTTCGGTTCGGTTCGGCTCGGTTCAACATTGGTGAACCTGTTCGAAATTTCATGGATGCCGCTTTAATTTCCCGGGTTCTCTTTCTGTGCGAAACTATTATTTATTACTTTTTAAGCATGGGAAATTTCATGGACGGCGGCGGGGGAGAACAATCGCTGGGGTCGCGGTGGAAGAATCGCCTTCGCCGCGTGGGGCAGGTTAAACACACACGTACCCAAGTGTGCGTTTTTTCTTGTGATTCTATTGTTCTAGCTTCCTTCGATATGAGTTTTTTTTGTCGAAAAATTGATGTCGATGATTTTACATTAGTTTAGATTAAGCATTTGGAAGTCGAAGCCTCTTCACCTGCTAAATGCTGCTTTCATTTATTGGAGAGATTTCACCTGGTGGTGCTTTATGATTGATCTTGTTACGTGGTTATTTGAAATCTTTGGGATGTTTGTGGTAATGCCCGGCTACCCTACCTTAGAAAGAACAAATTCATTGGTGGGACTTTTTGAATAGTGTAGTCCTAAAGTTTGCTTTTAATAGGTGGTGTTGAAAGGGTTGTTTGTTTGCAGTTGTTTTGGAGAGTTCTTCTTGGAATATTTGTTGTAATTATATTTTAAAATGGTTTGGAAGTTGAGTTTTTTTTTTTTGTTATGAGCTTTTTGCTTATGTTTGTTTCCTTCGTGTACATATGATATATTATCTTGGGCCCAAATTGTCATATCTAATGTTGGTGATAATAAATTATTTTAGTTGTTTATTTTAATGATCTGATGGTCTACCTAATGAAGATTTTTTTGGTGGTAAATAGATGAGTAGTAGTAATTATCTTTATCTTATGGAGTCAAAGGAAACATGAGTACAACATACATGTGATAACACATAATAGTTCAAGGAAGTAGAATTCTGGATATTAAATTACAAGGTATAAGTTCGTGATCAAGACATTGTCAAAATGGCTAAAAGATTTATTAAACTATGTTTCATTTGGTTTGATTAAGAGCTATAAATGTACCACTATACTTTTACATTTGCTTGTATGTCGTATTACATTAGAATGCATTTATGCATTGCTTAAAATTGCTATCTTAAAGCTTAACCTGAGGATGCATTTAGGCATGTCTTAGAATTTTTATCCTAAAAATCTAATTTAACATAAATTAAAATGCATAAGTTAACCCAGTAGTAATCACAAACATATAATGCCTAAGTTAAGTTAGATGTAATTGAAAGTGGTTTACATAAGATCATGCAAAATCCTTAATTTATAAATTGTTCATGCAATCATATGAAAACTTAATTTATAAATGTTTTGCTAAATCTCATGATTTTGTTATTCATACATCATTATGCAAATGTTAATTTCACTTCATGTATTTGCATAGCCTTTAGTTGTTTTTAATACTTAAAAAACGAGTTTTTACATGTGTTAGTTTTTGTATTTAAGAATATCCATGTAGTAGACCATGATGACGACAATGTTATGGTACGGAGAACATAACTCTACGACAGGTATGCGATGGTGACAGCGGTGTGTGGGTGCATAGGGTTGACTTGGCTTTGGTGGAGGAAGATGATTGTTAGTGACCTATAGTTTGGGAGAAGTATGTAGTAACAAGAATGTGGCAATGCAGCATGAGAGCGAGTCACAACTATTGGATGTTAAGGTTTGTTTTTGGGGAAGATTGTGTTAATTATTTAATAAATTGAACTTTTATAATATATTAATACTTATGTGCAAATTGACTTGATTGAGGTAGGGTTTTTATGTTTGGTGTTGGTCTAGATCTAATATAAGTTTCTATAAATAGGGTAAGTTACATCTTTGATTTAGTTTTTCAGTTAAAAAAAAATTCTAATTAGCAAGTTAATCAATTTAGAACTTGGGTTGGTTCAAGTCATGACTTGACTTTTTGATAGGCTTATGCAGCACGGTTTGGTAGTGACATTGTTGTGGAAGGTCATCAATGGTGTTATGTGGGTTGGAAGTACAATGTTGATGGGTTGGGTAAGAAGGGTGGTTAGCTTTGTGGGGAGGTTGGATTGGGGAGAGTTGCTAGCAAAATGGAGCTCGACAATTGGTGGCTCGAAGGGGGATTAGTGCATTGTTGATGAGAGAAGATTGGATCTACGTTGAGTGTGGCTCAATGACGTGAGTGAGGGTTTAGATGTAATAGATTGACAAATATTAGTGAATCAAGTGGCGTAATTGAGGGGGGATTATTAATATTTGTGAGTTTAGGAAAGCTTGGGTATGTTGTTAAGGGAATTAGAGTCAAAGGAGTTCATAAGGTCTTTAGTTGGCAACTATTAATTAGAGTCAAAGCACTTCTCCATCATATGTCAACAAATGCTCTTTAATTTTGACTTTAAGTGGTCTTGTCAATCTTTGAACTCCAAGTATGTGATGCTAACATCATCAAATTCCTCATCATGAGGCTCCCTAAGGTGAGAATTATGCCAATTCTTCTCATGTTAGTTTGGCTTTAGTTTGGCTAAGTCCATTTTTAAGTGTGATTCTCTTTTAGAATCTAGTCATCCTAGCTTACCATTTGGTTGAGTTGTTACTTTATTAAGGCTTAAATTATTTGGTCTTATTATGCTACTTGATTACGGGATTTGTTCGTAATCTAATTGAACTATTTAATATCAAGAAGACTTAGAAAAAGAAAACAATATTTTCATAAAAAGTTTGGCAAAAAGGACCATTGGATACTTCAAATAGTACAAGGGACAGGTGGGGCACTCGTAGCATGTGTGGTAGATTGAGTGTGTGTGCAACACTATTCACAAGTGTGGCGTGTGCGACTGACTGTGCATGCGCAATGGGCATACAGTAGACCCGTGCCACTTAATGCCAACAAATGATTCATGCTCATGTGGTATGTGCGATAGCAGCAATTCATGTGCGTAATTTTTGCATATGAGAAGAGTAGGCATGGATTTTAGTGATTTTAATGTTATTTAAGCAAAACATAAAAGACATCAAATAAATATATGTATATTGACCAAAACATCATTATGTATTATTATAAATATATAATTGAATTTATTATGAAGGGAGCATCCTTGAGTTCTGAGTCATAATCTTTGGCAAAATTTATTCTCTTTCTTAATATTCTTTTAGTTATCATTGACAATCTCATTTTAATTCCGCTTTGCAACTTTGAAAAAAATTGCTATTGAGGGCTTAGAGAGAGATGTTTTGCAGATAGATCATTACTTGTTCTATCATTTGATTAAATTTTTCAATGTTCGTCATTGATATTGAATTTCTTGAATTGTCCTTTGATAGAATCGTGATGTTTGATTTTGCTCATCAGGATTTTCTAGTCTTTACCATACACATATGAAGTAGACTTTTAATACCAAAGTGATTTGTTCTCTTTTGTGCTAGATGAAAGTGGTGAGAGAATGGTTGTGAACCTTTTTTTTGGTGCTAAGGAATGAGGGCTAGTGATAAGAATTTTAGAACATTGGAATCAAAACAACAATTGAATGAAATAACTATTAAGGTTTTTTTTATCTACTAAGCTTAAATAGCATATCATATTAGATAAACATAGAAACAAACTTTTTTAATGACATATTTGGTAATTGTTTGAATTCTTTTGGAACCATAATGTTTGGTGGGTTGGATAAAGTGACTTGAAAGTCGTACTTGGAACCGGTTTTCATTTGGCTCACTCTCAGTTCTCCATTCACAAATTTATATGCTAGTATTCTTGTGTTGATAAAGCTCCACAAAACCAATTAACAATTTCATGAGGCGTTTATCTCAGATAATATTCCTCGTGATTTCTTCATCTCATGGGGGTGTCAAGGATTGACTATAGTTCCTCGAGATGTTCGTAATTTATCTTGTGGTCATTACTCTCTTAAGCTAATTTCTTTATGTTGGGCTAGGTTAAAAATTAGTCAATGTTATTTTAGAAATTAAAAGACCCATAATAACCACGTGTCCCTTGAGAGAAACGCAAGAGGAATAGGGCCTCAAGCCTTAGCCGAGCGCCACATGGTGCTCGGGAAGGCGAATAAACTGATAGTTGAAACCTCTAGCAATGGCTTACGCCCAATTGACACACAGAGGTATAGCCTTGCTTGCATCATTATAATCCATTGTGCTTTTTCTTTTGAGTTATGTTTTTCATATTTATACATATTGATTCTGTAAACTTATATAGGTTTTTTTTGGACACACTCTAGAGCACCCCAATTGGTTTCTGATACTCTAAATGAATCTTAGGCAACTTTCACTTTATTGGCATTTTAGAAATCTCCCTATTTGGTTCAAAATTTGACCCCAACAAAACCTCTCGAGTCGAGTTACAATTCAAAAAGATCATCAACAAGTAATTTAATCATCACAACCAGTTATTGGCAAGAGGAAAGAAATGCATCTGGGTTCATTTATAATGTTAGTTTTGATCATATTGAAGGAGTTCTTGAATCACACATGTCCTTTGCACATCTCTATTTGTGTATATGTTGATCAGAGCATGAAGCTTCATCTACATGAAATGAAGCAGTTTTTGTCATAATGTAGATATGCATGCTGTATGGTGTCTTGAAACGTAACTCATTACTTCTTTTGCCTTATTGGCCTCAGCTTCTTCGCTTGATCGTCTTCACCGTCTTCTGTTCTGCAGGTTTTTCCTACGTTTCCTGGAGCTTCTTGAGTGATGGTATTTTCCCTTAGCACATTCTTCTCATATAAAAACATTTATATTTAGTCAATTTTCATTGTTTTTAATTTTTTTATTAATTTTTTGAATTATTTCAACAAGATGTCTTGATTGTTTTATAGTGTTTAAATATTTAAATATTTTTCGAATTAATTAAATATGCATTTAAAAAAATTAGTTGAAAAGAAAAAGCAAATTATATAACAAGTTTTATGTTGAAAAAGAAAAAGTTTTATGTTGACTTTTTAAAATATAATTTTTAGATTATAAAAAAATTGTATTTAGACAATTTTCATTGTTTTAATTTTTTGTTAATTGTTTGCATTATTTCAACGTGAAGCCTTGATTGATTTATCAACATGTTTAATTAATGCAATGATTTATATGTCATTTTTAATTTAGATTTTTCAGAAAAGTTTTATGTTGAATTTTTTAAAAATATTTTTTTAATATTTACAAAATAAAAGTTAATATTGTTTTTAAGATTAATTTTAGTTTATTTTATTAGAAAGGTAAATAATATTTTAATCGTTTTTCCATTTATTCAGTATGTTTTTAGACACGTTTAGTAAAGGTATTTTTTTTTTATAATATTTTTTTAATCACTTGTAATAATTAATATATATGTACTTAAAAAAAATACTATTTCAGAAGTACCGTCACTTAACAACAGTCTACTTCTCGTATGTCATTTTCAAATTTAATTATTTTTATAAACATATTTATAATTATGTTTTTATATTAATTTTTTAAATAAATAAAAAATTGTAAATATAAAAAATAGAAAATGTTTCTACTCTTCCAAATAATATAAAACGATTAAATTTATTTTTCAAATAAAAATATTTTTTATATGCTTGAAGATTCCAAATCTGTCCCTTAATTTACTTAATATTTAACAATTATATAAATCTAACACTCACAATGCAATTATGAAAAATGATAATGTCACACTTTAGCGGAAATAAAATCGATCAATGTTTAATAAAACTTATTTTTAAAAAATATTTTTAAGTTTTTAAAATCTTATTTATTTATAAAAGATTTACGTCGCTCATAAATCGAATGACAGGTTTTTGGTGGGATCGGCCAAATGTAGAAGATGCGTTTCTTCAAATGTAAGCAATGCATAATAATTGAGCCGTACCGCGCATATTCCACAGCCGACCTTTTCATGAATAGAAACCGTTCCTCCGGTGTCCCTTGATCACGCCATATACTGGTTGTTACAGTAGGAGAGATGGATGCAAGCGCGGCGGAATGTGGCGGCGACGGAGGAAGGGAGCGAAAGCTTTGGAAGGTAGACAAGGCCGATGAGCCGGAAAGCTTCGCTCGGAGGTGTGATTGTCCGTTTGTTGGTTTTTTTTTTGGCGGTTTAGTGTTGGTGATCGTTCGTCGGAGGTAATGTTGGGGGAGAATGTATTGTTGCAGTTACCAGCTGGAAGCGCTTGAGACGGCGAAGAAGAGAAATACGATAGTCTTCCTTGATACTGGCGCGGGAAAGACGCTTATCGCTGTGATGCTGTTACGTTCGTATGCACCTTGCATCAGGAAGCCGTCCGAGCACATAGCCGTGTTTTTGGTGCCGACAGTTGTGTTGGTTAAACAGGTAACCCCTGTGTGATGATCGTTCTGTTCCTTTTCTGGGGTCATTTTGATCGATTATTGTGGTTCTGTGGAAGCAAGCGGATGTGTTGGAGTTGCATACTGATCTTAAAGTGGGCCAGTTCTGGGGAGAAATGGGCGTGGACTTTTGGGATATGGACACTTGGAATGAGAAGTTGAAGCAGTTCGAGGTTTGTGCGATTCTGGCCATCTTTTTGTTGGTTTCCATAGTTCTGGTTTCCTCAAGCGTTTTTTTTCTTTTGATTTCTCACTCCTCGATCAACAAAGAAAAAAAGTTGGGGAGAGCTCGTTTTTCATATCATGCGGAGTTCGTTTTTCAACGTTCCTTTTGCGTTACCTTCCCGATTTAAACTTTTAATCGTAGACACCGGTTTTTATTTTTATTTTTATTTTTATTTTTTATTTATTTCTGGGCGTCCAGTAAGATGTGGGTAAATGCATTTATTGCAGGTAATGATAGAACCAGTGTTGTGAGATGGCATGAAGAAAAAATTGCTTTTGACGTCCTTATAAGTGCAGTCACATATTATGCATTTTTATGACAAAATGTTAGCTTACATACATCAATTTTATGTTATTCATCATCTTTTCCTTCAAATGCATGACTTTTGCTAGTTCCCTTATCAAAATTATTGAACATTCTTAAACAATTGTTTTTCCTTGGCACTTCGAAATCTAGCTATTGGATGAGGTTTTGGAAGTGATCGTTGCTTTTATTTTTGGTTTTCTGTTGCAATTTTGCTACAAATGCTTTATAGGCTAATTATAAGTCAGTGCTCAATATTGCAACTTATTTGTTCTCTATGCACATTGAATGATTATTACTATTTTTTTCACAGGTCTTTGTCATGACACCTCAAATTTTGCTCAACAATCTTCGACATACTTTTTTTACTTTGGATCAAATAAAGTTATTGGTATTTGATGAATGCCATCATGCACGAGGAAAAAACCCATATGCTTGTATTATGTTGGTAAATTCTTTTGTAGTTTCCGATATACTTCTTGTTCTAATGCATTTCAACTTTTTGGAAGCTAGTTTGTTTAAATTTTATTAGATTTTATGATATTTATTAATATTTGTGAAGTATGGTGCACCAAGAGGAAGGTGAATTGTTAAGAATAAAAATTTGATTTATAAAAAATATTTAAGAAAATATGTTAAAGTAATTTTTAATAAGTTTGAATAAGTCTCTAAAAGTAATTTTGTGTAAATTCTTATTTTATTTAAAGCATGTTAATTTTTTTAATAATAAATTTTTATAAAAATTGTGAAATAGAAAATTAACAAATAATTACAAAGCACATTAACAAATTTTGGGTGGTTTGGCTTAAGATCAATCTTACGTGTCCAACCACAACAAAAACTAAACAAAAACAAAACAATTATTATAAGTCATTTGTTAAAAGGCAAGTAGACTAAATCTTTTCAATAATAAAATAAAAGAGATAAGTTACAATGACTTGTCAATTAAATAAAATCAATAATAGAAAAGAATTCGATGACACAAAATTGAACTTTATATAATAAAAAATCCTATGCTTGATGAAATGCTTAACGAGACATAAGCATTTTAATTGAATCAATCAGGAAAAAAGGAATTTTATAATTTAACTGTTTTAAAATGGAAGGAGAAATTAAAGTTCGAGGATTGAATGACGTAGCAAATTGAAGCGACGATGAGCACTGACTACTAAAGACTTGAATGATTTGAATTTTTTTTAAAAGTTTATGAATTTTCATAAAAATTTATCAATCAATTATGTTAAAAAATATTTTATTTATAGACATTTTTCAACGGCTAAAAAAAGTTACTAAACAGATTAATTAGTCGTTATCTCTTATTTTAATTAAAATTGATAATAGTTGGTTTTAATTAAAAATTTAGGTAATAATATTTTAATAATTGTTTGAATGTCTTAAAAATAACGACTAAAATAGCCATTACGCAAATGGTCTGCTAGATGCCATATGGACCGTCAAATCCAGATCAGTAAAAATGGGACCTGCATGATTGGAAAGACTTTTGACCATTCGATCGTGAAAATTGTGCGATCCGATGATTGAACATAAATTTTACAAATGAATTAATTTTGGACTGCACAATTCAAAAATTGCGTGATTGGACAACAAAAATCTCTCGCAATTCTCAAGTCACTTAAGCAAGAAGAAAGTTTTCAAATATATTATCAAGATCAAATGATTATTAATGATTAATATGGGATGATTAATGTTTCGAAATTTTAGTATTTTTTTAAGATGATTAATTAAATTTTTAATTTTTGTATTTTGTAGAAATGATTTTAATTAAGCTTAATATTCTAATTAAAATAAAAATAAAATTTCTAAAATTAAAGTTAAAATGAATATCTTGGTAGTCTGTTAATTTAATCTAGAAAATCTTTATGGGATTTGATATTTGTTCTTCTTTTTCTTTAAGTTTTCCTATGAATCTGAATATCAATTATTTAACATCTAAAAATTCACTTAGAAAATTTTAGTAGAAATATTTAAAATTTGTTATCATTAAACAAAGAACCATTGTTAGGGATTAACAACACAACAATTTGTATTTACTTTATTTTTTTAATCTTTTATAAGTTATATTGAAGTTTTATTTATTTTCATTTATCGACTATTGCTTCCATTAAGGTTATCTTCACAAGCCTTTTTGCATCTTTGCTTTTTTAAAATGAGATGCACTAGAAATGCATGTAGGACACATACTAGAGAGCGCAAATTTGAAATGTGCCTGTCCTATATATTTGACAATCATGGGCAAAGGATTCTCAAGACATTTGCACATGTTGACATATTACTACCAAAAGAACCATATTTTGAGAATTTGTTTTTTTAGTTATTTTTGTTTATGATGTCAGTGTGTTTTCATTTATTAATTTTGCTTCACATTGGGAGCTTTTCCTGTTGAATTTCTTATGAGATGAGTATCACAAAACATTTAAGCTAATATAATCTTCTTGAAGTTTTCTTAATTACAAATTTTAGCTAGTTTGTAGCAATTGAAATAGAGATGTAACAATTATAATTTACCTTTGACTTTATTAGTACTACAAAGTCATAGTTATTGCATGATTCATAGATATTTGTAGTGACTAGTAAATATCACAAGTTATACAAAAGGTGGTGTTTAGCATTTGCTTTATGTTGATTAATTTTATAGCATTGATGATAGCATTTTATATCCCTCCATTTTAATGTTTCCTTGTATATTTTTTTGTTTTATTACATTTACAGGAGTTCTATCATGTGAGTATGAATTCAAATGCTGTTAATCTTCCAAGGATATTTGGTATGACGGCCTCATTGACGAATACAAAAGGTGGTTTGATGTATACTTTGGTGCCTCTTCTTATGGTTTTCAATGCTTTTCATATGGGATGAATCTTCATGGCTTCCTTATTCTATCTAATCATGTTCCATTGCCATTTCTTTTTAATTAATTTATAGGTTCTAGCTCTCCAGCTGTCTATGGCAAGCAAATTAGAGACCTCGAAAACCTTATGCATTCAAAGGTGGAATAACGTTATTACTATATTCATTTACCTTTGTAGTCTGAAGTAAAGCATTAGGCATAGATCATTGATCCATTGAAAATGTAAAACTTACATTTTCTCTTACTGTTTTTCATTGAATTTTTTCTTGTAATGATTGTTCTAGTATAGTTAGAAATGGTAAAATTGAACTTGTTTGTGCTTTTATCTTTTGTTGCCACATAAGGATGGCATGTGTCCTATGAAATTATACTCATACAATTTTTCTAAGTTATAGTGAAGTTATTCAACATCGACACTTATGAAACCAAGCTTTTTGTTACAAGTAATTGTTGATGCCTTGATCTAGATTTTGTTGTAGAAAGTGGCTCCAAATTATGCACCAATATTATCTAATACTTCTTATAATGATTGGGCTATTTGAGAGAGTTGATAATTAGGATTCTAATGGTTTAATGAAGGTTAGCAAATGGATTTGAATAGGAAAGCAAGATTATGGCTCTAGAGTACTATGTAAATGAACTTTATAACTTTTGTGGATCCCTTAACAATGGATAATTGATCATCTTCTATTATCAGTTGAAAAGACCCAAGTAAAGGTCAATGAACTTAGATAAAGGTTTCTTTTGGTAAAATATGTTACAATGCTATGTTGGTTTGGAATAAAAAAACTCTTTGTTTGTATCATAGGAATGAATGAATTAGGTGTTTCAATGAACATGAGGGAAAATGGAAGGCAAATGTAAAATGTGGTGTTTTATGTTGGTTTCATTAATTTAACTTTAAGACTTTAAGCTTTAAAAACCCAAGAAAATGCTATAAGAACTTCCCTAATTCACCTCTTGGTTAATGTTCTAAGAATACAATATTGGTTATGTATATTATGATATTTCAATATAAAATAGTTCATAAAAATAGTTTTTGTGGAATGACATTGAGAGATGATGCCATCTTCGAAGAATTGTCACCTTACCTAATTGTTTGACAAATTTATCATACTCCTTGTGGTTTAAGTATTATGGTGGACTGTTGACCAACCTACCCCATTAGCCATTGACCAACACTGTTGAATGTCACTTATTTCTAATCGTCATCATTGTCAATCATCATTGCCTTTTAATGTTGTCATTGACCTTTGTCAACTACCACCCTCGCAACCACCATCTATCGCTATAAAATGGACTAACATCATTGGTGATTTATGCCAATTGTCATTATTGTTGATTACTGTCATTGACCACCATCTGTAGTTTATAAAAGAGTGGGAGAAGGGGTACCTCACAATGATTATTTATAAAATAAAATATCAATAAAAGTCATAAATTTAGACAAAAAAACAATATTCAATTAAAATATTTAAAAGTCATCAAACTTAGGAGGGTTGACTTCTAAACGTCTTGACTTCCAGAACTTAGGAAACCAAATAGTGTTTTAAGAAATAGACTTTTATTGCAAAAACTTCTCTTACTAAACAAATACTTTAGCAATTGCTCTTATGATTAGTGTATCTTTTGTTTTGTTTGCTGCTCATAAGAATTTAGTTGCGAAGTTTTGTTTCAAATCAATCTCTTTTTTATTTTATTTTATTTATTGTCCTTGTTGTTGTGTTATGCATGCTTCGAATTTTGGACATTTTAAATTTTAGAAGTATTGGTTCTTATTTAATCTTTTGCAAATGAAATTTGTTATTATGATTGATAATGAGTTATTGTTTATGTGGTATGGGCTTTGCCTTTTAAAGTAGAGGTGCAAGGTTCAATTCTTGGCGTAATACTTAACATCCTTTAAAAAGAGAAAAATGTTATTTTGATAGGAAAAATATTATCCTTGATAGATTGGAAGGTTTAGAATTGGATGCTCAAGTTTAATATTTAATTTTTTAGTTTAATTGAGGGCATAGCCTTTTTTTTATTGAGTGATGTTTAGAAAAGTGTAAGAGTAAAATTGGAAATCAACATACAACAAGATGGCATCATAGCCATAGTGATCCCAACAAAAAATAACAAAAATAAAGGCCACAGCATGTTTGTGATTGGTTTAGACTGAGGTTTCCAACTAAAGGTTGCATCGTGGAGATACAAACTTCTTGAATGAGGTATTTTAGGGTGTTGCAAAGGGTGTATATGGAAGGAGTGAAATATTCATAAGGATTGATTAAGGTGTGTATTAGAAGGGGTGTAAGGCATAGGGAAATGCATATGGGGTATGCTAGAGAGGTTTTTGTAATTGAAATAGAAGGAATACAATTCATACAAGACTTAATATGTACTATTCAACAGTAGCTCTTGTTTGGTTAGAGAAGTTGATGAACCAACTAGATAAAAGTGCAAAATGCATGGGTTAGGGGGTCTAAGTGCATATAAAAGGTTTAAGTTTCTTAAGTTGGGGGTGATGAGGTAGATTTATGTAGGGTAGGGAGTTGCAATATGTATAATGGGTTTAAAACTAAAGATGTAAGTTAGGGTGCTACAATACTTGCATAGAATAAGTTACAAACGATCATGCATATAGGGTGGAATTTATCATGCTTACACATCACAAGTTATTTACATAGTATGCTCTATGATCAAGTGGGTGGGATAGTTGATTTGAGTAAGCTTAGGCCTTGAATTATGCATGAATATGTGTTACTTGCCTTGGGTATGGATGAAATGGGTAATTCGTTAAAGAAATGAAGGGAAGATATAATACTTATATGCCTTGCTTTACATATGGGTAAAGGAGAGGTATGGATATGGATAGTTGAGTTGATGAAATTTGGAGGTGCATGTATTTTCCTACATTTAGGGTTTGATCTAGAGGGGTGAAAAAGAAAACTTATGTGAATGGTGGACACCATGAATTGATGGTATGAACTTTCCTTTTTAGCTAGATGAAGTAAGCAACATTGCCACAAGAGTCTTTTTTAATTTGGAATATTGGTTGTAGGAAACCATGAAAAAATATCTCATATTGGCAACGTTTATTAAACATGGTTACTGAAGATAGACTTAATAATCTCTATAGAAATTATAAAAGATCATTTTTTTTGCTTCACATATGTAGAAAATCTCGAAATCATGTTGATGAGAGCATGTCATCTTTGTTGGTTGCTTTCGATAAGCCATCTAGAGGAGGATGATATCTTGTAGTGTTTGTACTAGATTAATGAAAAATTATCTATAATGGTGTGTTTAATGTACAGGGAAGGTAGAACTTGAACATTGACTAGTCTAAGTTGGGATAATTGAGAAGATAGTTTCTATGGAGATGACAAACTTGGGGTGATAGAGAAGATAGTTTCTATGAGAGATGACAGCTTTCTGTGAAGTAGAGCCAATGGTCGAAGAATGTTTGCAGACATTATGTTGATGTTAACATCTTGAGTTCATCTGTGGAACCCAGAGACAATTTTAGGTTATAATTTGTCAACCAGCTTTGATGTTACAAGCCTTTTTGATGTTAAAAGATTATATGATCCTTTTACTTACATTTTAATGTCAAATGAAACTCTACTTGTTCTCAACCCTTGAAATCTATTGACAGTTTTGAGGATTTTTTGTCCCAAGAAGAATTAGTCTTGTGGAAATCATGCTATATCACATAGGAATAAGAACTGCCAGTAATATAGAAGCACAAGAGGTAGTTTTTGAAACAAAATAGGTTTGACCTTCTTTGTAAACGTTGTGTGGGAGAGAATTTTTCGTAGACTCTCAGCTTAAGAAGCAAAATATATTGTATTTCTTATTCCTTTACACCAATGATAGATAGAACTGCTCTTACTTTGAAATGAACATAACACATTATGTGTTCGTCTAACATAATCTCACATATTCTAGTCGAGTAATGTGCTTGGGAAGTACAGTACTTGTTAGTAGAACAAGCACAAAGCACAAATTTATTTTTGTAGGGGCAAGTATTGTTACCTCACAATGTGTGGTGATGCAAAACCATAGTATAGATGTATATCCAATGGTGTATGAATGGGACCTCAGCATTAGCCTAGAAAAGGGAAATTCATTGATGCATCACTTGATTAGATTTGACATGGTTTTGTGTTAGCTTGACCTAAACTATACCCACTTCTATTTCTAGAAAAACAAGCTTTGTTGAGCATCATGTTTGCTTTTCTAACCAACATTGCTATTACCTAGGTATTCTAAAGTTGATAATCCAAATTATTCTTCTATTTGTGTTATGTTTTCTACATTTTTGGTCACGAAAAGAAGAAATTAGGGAAGTTAACGTTGTGGAACAATGCCTAGAAATTTTGTTGAACTTTCAATTAATCTTATTGAAATTCAAAGATCTCACTCCTGGGCATTAGGGATTGTTTGGGCCTATATAATGGGTTGCATTGCATTTTTATTTTTCCAAAGGTTATGTTTTTTTTAAGCTTTGTTTGAGCATAAAGTATGGGAATTACATATAAATTTATGTTGGTTTGGGCCTTCTTGTTGTTGTTCTTCAGTTTTACGTTGGTTTACATCCTCAGCTTTGAAATCTTGACTCTGTTGAAATAACCTTTCAATTGAACCATGCAACATTGCCTTCCATGTCTTTACAAAACAAATAATTATATTCTTTTTTCTGTGCCTTAGGTCTTTACTGTTTCACATGAATCAGTCCTAGCAGAATACATTTCATTCCCTAATCCAAGGATAAAGCAATACAGTCAGTTGGACATGCCAGCTAAGTTAAATCAACTTTTTGCCCATGTGGAGACTTTGAAAGCTAAGGTATGGGCTCATTAATTTATTTTTTATGGTTGGATTTGTCCAATTACACAACATTACCATAATAGGTTTCTATGTTCGCATGTGTTTATGTATCAATTGCTTTTTGTAGGCCTTCACCAGTTTGGTTGCATGCATGCATGCTTGTTTTTTATGGTTTCTTTTTGTGGGGGAGCTTAAGGTAAAAGTGCAATGTATTCCAAAATAAAAAAGTGACACCTTGACTGTGTATTTATATAAGATGAGAGGATATTTGCTTTTCTTGAGTTTTTCTTCATCAATATACAATAATATAAATAGAAATAACGCACCCTTTCAATGCAAGTAAGTACAAAAAATTCAGAAACTAATTGCTCCTATAAACATGAAAACTAACTTGTTGTAAAGACTTATTAATCAGAAAAAAACTTCTTTCAAAATAACTGTAAAATCTTTAAATTCTACAGTAGTAGGAAACAAATTACTGCATAATTAATGTAGAATCTCTCCAAAATAATAAACAACAAATTAGCGTGGAGTTACTGTAACAGAATTGCTGTAATGACAAGTAAATTCCTTTAGAATAATTTTTCATTGTAGTTTAAGCTGATTTAAACATGTTCATGCCAAGCTTGAATTTTAGATCTTTGAGATTTTTGCATGGTATTGTTTAAGGATATTTGTAATTTTAAGACATGGGGGAATATAGAATAACTGGATGACTCCATTTTTTTTCCTTAATGAAGCAATGGTTGATTAGCGCAAGCTTGGTTTTGTTATGTTGGATGGTATTTAACATGATAGTTATTGCTAATTGATTATCTCAAAGCATATTAATTGAACTTAAAAATATCAAAGATTTCTTGTGTCCTTGATTTGAAATTCCTTGGCAAGCACTTCTTTAAAGTTTATCATTTCTTTCTCAAAAGTTCATTGTAGCAATGATATCATTAACATACATGATTAAGATAAGGATTTTATTGTCATAAGGTCTTTTCACAAAGATTGTGATCAGCTTTATTACCTTTGTGAATAGATGTGTAATATTATTACCTTTGTGAATTTCCTAAGCCATGCCCTTGGGATAGTTTGAGACCATACAATGATGTTTTTAACTTTTAAATTTTATTACTTATTGTTTGACTTTCTAAGTTTGGAGTGATCTTCATTTACACTTCCTTTAAGTCCTTGCTCAATTATTTATACTCAACATTCAAATTAGAATAGATGAAAATCTAAATTCATTGTCAAAGATTAGAGTATTGAAAATGATGGTGATTTTAGCAACATGAAGCAACAAAAACAAAAATTTCTTGATAATCAATACCATAAGACTTTGTAAGCCCTTTTGCTACAAGGTGGGCTTTGTATCTATGAACTTTTCTATCTTATATTTGATTATAATGATCCATTAGCAATCCATGATGTATTTTTCATTGGGAATATATATAATTATGAAGAGAATTATGAAGGAAAAATTTTATTTTTTTTTGCTACAAAATAGTAGCATGTATGTCCTTTTATAGGCAAGACTCTATCAGATAATTGGAAAAAATAGCCTATTAAATTACCTACATGAATAAGCTGTTGAAGAAAAAGCTATAGAATCAAAATGGCATAAAATTGAAAAATTATGCATGATATTAAGGGCTATTACACATTAAAATATTTTAAGCATAGCTTGACAAATGTAGTAACTTAATTATTCCTTTTTTTTATGAAGTGACAATTAATTTTTACATGTTTCATCTTTTCATGATTGTTGAATTTTTTTGTGATACTAATAGCTGACTACTTGTCGCAAAATATCTTCATAGGTTCTTTAACTATGATCCTCAATTATTTTAGAAGTCTTCTTAGCAACATACCATCACATATGCTATGTACCGTTGCTTTGAATTTGGCTTTTGCATTGCATCTTAACACAATAGACTGTTTTTTATTTAGTTATGTCACTGACTTCTCTAGAACATTTGTATGGTAGCCAGAAAGTGATCTTCGATTGTTTACTAATCCAACCTAATTAGCATCATTGCATATCTTAATATCTCAATCTAGTGACTTTTTGAAGTACAAGCCTTTTCTTAGTATCATTTGTAAGAACATGAGGTTTATTGACTACCTTAACATGTGCTTTGTTTGGATTGTTTGTGAATTGATTCACCATTCTAACAAAGAAATAAATATTGGGTCTTGTGTTGAACAAATATGACTTTTCTCAAGTCTCTTATATCTATCTTTATCAATATGTGAATCATCTTCTTTAGTTTCTAGTTTAGTTTTTAAGTTAATGGGGACATTTATTAATTTGCGTCCAAGTATTCCTTTTTTTTAGAAGATCTAGATTATATTTTTGAGATACTATAATGCTTAGTTTTGATTGAGTTATTTCCATCCTTAGGAAGCATCTGAGGCCTTCTAAGTTTTTGATTTCAAGCTCTTTGACCAATAGGCCCTTGAGAGTGTTGATATCCTATTTATAATCACCTCTTAAAATAATATCATTCTCATATATCATAGGAATGGCAATCCACCCTTCAATGAGTGTTTAATAATAAGAATGTGATTTGTCTGACATTATGGATATTCATATTGCTTGATAACCCTTGAACATTTATCAAACTAAGCTCTTGGGGATTATTTAAGTCCATATGAAGGTCTTCTTAGCTTGTAAATTTTGTTAATTGTGGTTTGTGTCTTAAATCTAAGAAAAGTATATATGTACACTTTTTAACTAAGTCTTTAATGAAAAAAATATTGTTGACATCTAATTGGTAGAGTGAACAATTCAAATTGGTTGCAAGAGATAAGAAAACTTGAACATTGTCCAATTTGGTTACTAGAGCAAAGGTTTCTTTATCATTTATTCCATAGGATTGTGTGAATCCTTTAGCAACAAATAGAGCCTTGAATCAAAGAACACTTTCCCCTTCATTGTATTTAATTGTGTATATGCATTTGCAATTGACTTAACTTTTTTTAGGTGGTAGTTCTATGATCTTCTTTATTCCATTTTTTTCTAGTACATAAATTTCTTTTTCAATAGAATTCTTCTATTTTGGTATCATGAGAGTTCTTGTAAGGATTTTAGAATTTGTATATGATCCAAACTTTTCAAAATGCTCTGCATTTTATTAGATAGAGCTTGATATGACACAAAGTTATAAATTAGGTGTTTTATGAATTTTCTAACATCCTTTCTCATGATAATGGTTGATCATTATTTTTAGAAGGTTTGAGATTAGGAGTACATTGTGGATCTTTTAAATCTGGATGTAATTTTTTAATTTACTCCAGTTGTACTTATTGCTCTTTTTTCTCTTGCTTCATTTTCCTTCTGAAGTAGATGATAAGATTTTGTCGTTCTTGGATCATGTAGCATCCGAGGGATGGAGACTTAGGAGTTTACTAGTAAATCTTGGTTGGATGGTGTGCGTAGAAGAGTTTGATAGGTTTTGTAATTTGATAGGTGCTTCAAGATATGAGCTTGTTTGTTCGCTTTGATGAGTAGTAATAGATGACTTTATTTGGTTGTTGACTTAATTCAATGAGGTGTGAGGAATATCTAAAGCATTGATTTTCGCATTGAGATTTGAAAATTGATATTTTTTTTGAAGTTGCTCTTTCCTTAAATATCATATTTGTGTGATACTCTATGGAGTTACAAATTTTTTTTTATTGGAGAATAACATTTATACTCTTTGAGAAGAGTATTTTAAGAAAATGCACCTAATGGCCTTAAGGTTAAGTTTTTCCTGATGTTGGCTATGCATGTATACAAATACATAACATCTATATATTCTAAAAGGAATGGAGGATATGGGATAGTTGGTTGGATGTGTTTTGAGTAGAGTTTGGCACGGGATTTGGAAATTTAGGACTCAAGAGAGAATTCTGTTAATGAGATAGGTTATGAATTTCCCCTAGTATTGTTTTGATATGTGTATAGAAAATGAGGGATTGAGTTTCTTTTAGGAGATGTCTACTTCTTCTGTCAGTTATATTATTTTGCTAAAAAGTTTAGATAAATAGTCTCTTAACTTATTGGGTAATCATTAAGGATGGATGCAAAGTATTTGCATTATTAATTTTCAAAACTTCTATTTTACTGAAATATTTATTTATTTTTGATTTTTTCTTCATTTGAAAGACCCATGTAAGTCATGTATTATCATCTATAATTATTATGAATCATTAAGAGCTAATAATGTTTTTGACCATATATGGTCCTTATACATCACTATGAATTAATAAAGATGATTGTGATTCTTTGTAAGAGAGGTTAGGGTAGGAATTTGGAACATGTTTAGAAATTGATAAATTTTATATTAAAACTCATTTGGATTTTTTTGTTAAAAAAAAGAAAAAAATCTTTTTGAGATATATGAAATATGGATGTTTTAACCTATAATACTATAACATAATTGCATTATCATTTCCCTCAAGTATATAGAGCATCGATGCTTGAAGCATTGCTAATCTTCATCTTTGAATCCAAGACTTGAATATCACAAGAATTGGGAAAAAATTTAGTAGCATAATTTTGATCTTGAGTGAGCTTATTGATAAACAATAAATTGCACTTTAATTGAGACAAAGAAGACAGAGTCGAGTGTTAAGCTTTTATGGAATTTTTATTATCTAATACTAATTATTTTGGAAAGTAATTCATTTGATTTACGGATTGTTTTATTCTTATGGTAAAGGTTAAAATTTGTGACCACATCTCTATCTCCAATCATGTGGAATCATGTGGTTTGAAGCTTTTGAATTCATAATTCAAGAATTCAAATTACCTTTCCTAATGCTTAAAAGTATCGATGCAGTTAGCTTTTTGAGCCAATGATTTAATTTCAATTGTAGAGTCAAATGTTTATTTGATTACTTGTTTCAAAATCTTTAGTTGCTCTTTGCTAAATGGATAAGGTTTCTTCGGTACAAAATTTTCCTCTCTTGTGGCATTGTTGCCTAGGTATTCTTTGGGTTGTTACTGTGAGGACTTCTAATTTGTTGGTTTTTCATTAAGTTTTAGCATCTTTGATGTCTAGGCTTTCGACAATGGTCACAAAATGATTGCTTTCTTGTCTTCTTGTTATTGTTGTGATTCTTAGGCTTATAAAATATTAATGTAGAAATTTTCAAATGAGATGTAGCAGTTTGAATGCCAAACATGATTTTTTTTCTTGTTTTCTCATTGGATTTTAGAAAATGCTCCTTGGAGACTTAGTTGAGGTTTTATCCCTTGAATGTTTTCTTGAGCTTTATCAAGGTTTTTGTTGAGTCTAAATAAAAATTTATACTCTTTTTACTGCAATTTGTTTGTACTAGTGCCCATCCTTAAGGCATTTTCATGAGTGTTCCTCATGCAAGTATATTTGTTACCAATACTTTGTGAGCGTGGAAGTACTGGGTTTAGTCAAAATCTTCTTGTTTCAAATCATGTAGAATACTTTTTATCTCAAATAACTTCAAAATATTCTTCTCGTTTAAATATGTTTTCTATTTCTCAAATTGTTCTTTAAAAAATGTTTTTTCTATTTTGTTGGTTGTGGGATTAATTAGCCATGGCATAACTATAATATTTTCTGTCTTTTGATTTTTGAACTTTGGGTCATTTGTCTTTGAAGGAGCTCTTATATAAGTGGTTATATTTGCCCTTGTTGCATATGAATGTCATCACTGATTAGAACCATTAGAGGCAATTATTTTCATTGAGTTTTTCTTGTAATGAGGATATGATTTTCAACTATCATTCCACCAATGTTGGAGGTCATGTTTTCACAATTAGAGATGACTTTAGATGTGAAGGAACTAAGTCTCTCTGTTGCCATCATATTTTTTTGTGGAAGATGTTTCTTATCTTTTCTTTTTGTAACATGATAGATTGATGTTCTTGCATTAGAGCTATTGGAGGATGCCAGTGACTGAGAGAGTGAGGATCTATGTTAGTTTCTCCTTTGGGGAAGATAAACAAACACAAATGAGCATGGTCTTAATTTGTGTCTTAGGGTTCTTTTTCCAGATTTTGGTGAAGTTGTCTCAGTTTATTTTGGTTGCAACTGATGAGTCGAGGCTAATTGCTGTAGGCAAGTTGGATGGGCTGATTTAATCCTTTGTAAAGGATGTTTGTAGATAGGTAGATTTATAAGGATAATTGGAGAGATCTAGAAATGTTGATGTAGTCTTCTACTTAAGAGTTTGGGAAGAAAAATTGGAGCTTCATGATGAAAGTAGAAGCCTTAGAAGTCAAAGTAGTCTTTGTAGCTATGAAGGAGCAATCGCTTGAGTCAATGAGATGAGAAGGGAAGGAGTAGTATTGGAGGCCCTATTTGTTGGGGATGTAAAGAAATCTACTTAGAGACAAGCCTTATTCGACAACTTGTAGGAGCCTTTTTTCCCAATGGGAAGTAGCTTCTCAAGTATGGCTGAGAAGTGAAAACCTCACTTGACCAAGGTTATTGTTGCGGGAGATTGCTCGAGGATAGCTTGCTGCTTTGATGTCATGTGAAAATTGTGAACGAAGAATTTTATTTTCTTTGCTTTAAAATTGTTTTATACGTCTTTTTTTATAGATGAGAATTTATTAGGTAATTGGTAAAAATAACTTTTAAAATTACCTACAAAAATAACTTGTCATATAAAAAAGATATAATAAAAAAGGCATAATACTATAATATGTTAGATGATGTCAAATTTGGCATGATATTTTAGATTTTGGCTATGTTCTATAGGTGATTTTTGATAAGTTTATATAATTAAGAATGTGGCAAGAATAATAAAATATTAATTTTTAGTTGTTTATCATAATGCATGCAACAAATCAATATTTTGAATTTTGAAAATGACTATTTTTTAATAAAACTTTTTGAGATAGAGTTTATTGGTACTTGTTTCATCATAATCAGAGTTTATTTAGATTTATTGCAAAATTTTTTAAAAAATTGATTATGAACTATTTAGTAACTCTATTATGTTAAATCCCATAACATTTCTTAAATGCTCAAACTAGGATGTAGCATTCCTTTTCTTCCTTGGATGCATGGGAAAGAGGGAAATCAGATGGATTCATCAAAGAAAATGCATAGAAATAAGAAGGAAAAGTACTTTGAGTTGGTTATATTTTTGTATTTTGCAACTCAATTCAATTGTAAGTTAATAAGAATCAAATTGTGATTAATATTTTGAATTAAATACATGACATCTACATTTAGATAATACATGAGATTATGTGTATCAAAGCATAAGATGAAGACAATACTAAACAAATGAAATTGCATATGATTTAGTAAAATGAAATAGCATGTTTAATAGCATCAAAATTAGCATGATAACATATAATCAATTGATACACACACACACACACACATGTACATATTTTTTAATAGTGAATTTGTGTGTGATTAAGCGAAATGAAATAAATTGTTTATTAGCATCTTGTGTTGTTTTAATTAAGCACGTGTCATTTGCATTTAGATAATGCATTTGATTGTGTATTAGAGTATGATAAGTGGAAAATAATGAAGAATAAAAGAAAAGACAAGTGAAATGCAAGTAAAGAAGGCTATATGCATATTTTGAAATGCGAAAGAAAGAAATGAGAAATAGACTAAATGAGACTTATATTATATAAGATGAAACAATATGATATTTGTTTATATCCAACATATATATAGTGCATTCTATGAGATAAAATTATTAAAGTTTAAGAAAAGAGGAGAATGATAGAGAATAAAAAAAGAGCAAATGAGATAATATGTTATATAAACTTTGTGTGCACATTAATTATGATGTTATGTTATGATATAAGATATAACATGGTTAAATATCATGATATGTAATGAAAGAATAATGAAATGTGATGTTCCTTAAGACATTATCCTATGAATTCCATTATACAGGATGAGTCGCTAGCACATGATGTTGGGTTTGATAGGTATTGGTTATATATGGTGTTATGGGATGACATCAGATACTTATTTTTTTGTTATTGGTAGTATTTTGTATAGGACTTGATATATGAGAGATGATATGATTGATAAGTTTTTAGTTACTACTAATACTTTATATAGAGCATGATATATTGATGTTGGTATAGACATAGATAGTATGACTAAAGTGTTTGCATCTATTGTTAGTATCTTGTGTAGGGTCAGATGTATTATTAACATGACATATATAGATGATTTAATTAAGATGACAAGTTAGTTATGATATGCTTATAAGTTAATATTAAGAAATGATATGATGAGATGCTAAATAAAAATGAGATAATGATAATCTAGAAAATTTAGGTCTTTTAATGTTGATAGTATGAGAAATATAAGAAATATATGAAATATAAGAGATATGTGAAATATGAAAAATTATTAAAAAATAATAAACAAAAAAAATATTATATTATGAAAAGCATGATATATTCACATATTTATACGTGAATAATATTGAGCAAGATATTCTTTTTATATTAGGGATATATTTTTATTTGAGTAGTCTCTATAAAAATCATGCATTTGTTATTATTTTTTGTTATTATGGGTTGTTTTTTTTGTTATATTATTTTACATGTTAATAATTAATAATTTATTTGTTGAGCTTGTTATGTTTATTATTTACTTGTATAATATGGTATATTATAATATGTATAGAATTAGGAAACCTAGTAGCATTTAAATTAGTTTCTCAATAAATATAGTCTATGGTAAGTTTGCTGTGGGGTGTTCTTATATATGGTGTATTTTAAGAGGTTGCATGTGTATCGTTTGTTTTGTTATGTCCAACTAAGATTTGGTATAGTAGTTCCATTTTGTGATTTATGTGATACTTGGTTGGCATTAGTGACACTTGTAATTGTTGCAATTTTTATTGGGGTGGTAAATGTATTGCAAACTAGAATGTGGTTGTTGTACATTTTATGTTTATTTTGAGTTGAGAATGATGAGATTGTGATTGATGTAGTTGATATATAAATATATATTATGTTATATAGTAAATAATGTAGATATGTAAATGTTTATTTAGCAAAAAAGGGATATGTATTGGGGAAATTTTGTATGTTTGAATTCTAAAATTGGATTATTTTTGGTCTATTTATAGAGTTTGAATGGATTTACTTAGGACTTGTAATTGTTTCTTTGTCACTCTTGCTTGATTAATGATAGTGTCTTCAATTTGATATATGCACTATGATATTAACTTTTGATATATTTGATATTTTAAGTAACATCTGAGTTATTAAATATCAAAATATTCTATGATCATTAAATATAACTCTTCACTAATGTGAGGATTTCATCAAAACCGCATTTTTGCATGTAGGGATATTTAGGGTTTCCTAAATGTTGGTTGGGACTTAGTTTGTGTTTAGATTAGATGCTTGGAAGCTTGTTGAGACCCTTATATAAATCATAGTATTGATTAGGATGTTGTGTGCATGATGTCTCATCCTTTCTACATGTAAAAGGAAAAATGCAAATCATTCTCAATTATATCATTATGAGTATTTTCAAAATAACTTTTATTTTGATTCGTCGATTCCCGATTGTTCTCTTAGTAAGGCTTGGTGAGTGTTTGCTAATTCGTTTCTATTTGAACTATGTGTCTCCTTAAATAGATACATTCAATGAAAACTAGTGAGGGCACAATTTGATTTGATGGCAATATATGATCTTCAAGGATTGTAGGCTAGGGAGATTGAGAAATTTGTGATAACATAAGATATAGGTGGGATTAGGTTGATTTTTGATTTTTCAAATTTTATATTTATTAATGAATTCATTCTTCCTTTCAATATTGGTTTTGTAATAAAGGTTTGATTGTCCAAAAATGTCACATCCATAGAATGATAATAGCTTGATGCTATTGGAGAGGAAAACATTTGATTTTGTTTTTATCAATTGAATATCCCAAAAATATATACTTGATTACGTAAAATCCAACTTCTCACAATTTTGTGGACGACTATAAGCATGCAATGAACAGTTTGAGTTGTATTATGAAGATAACCTAGGAAAGAGAATGATATTTAGGAATTATAGAGAAGTTTGGAATTTGAGAACTTCGTGAGACATAGGGTGGTTTATTTTATAAGTCTTTAAGATAACTATATTCATAAAAAATGCTTAGTTACTTCAACTGAAAACATTAGATAAGCTCAAAAAGATTTTTATTTTTTCTCTTCATCATATGATTCTATGTGGGTGTATCAATTCATGAGCTTTAATGGATAATATCTTGACTTAAAAAGATAATCACTAAAAATTGATACAAAGTATTCATTCATATTATCAATTTGTACTATTTAGATTTTTGATTGAAATTTTTTTTGAATGTTCATTTTCGTTTAATGTGATAATCTATGAATGAAACAACTCAATATGAATCCATAATATGTTTTATCCCATATAGTCCCCACATATCACTTTGAAATATTGTGAAAGGACTATTTTTATAAGGTTTTTAGGAAAAAAAACTTTTGGTATGTTATGAAAATGGACACTTTTCATTATGAAACAAACATGAGTGTTTTTTTTGAGTAATAATGGAACAATTTCTTAAGATAAAAAAATTGGGCATACTAATTATATTGCCAAAACTTGAATTGATTATTATGATTATGTAGAGAGATTTTGTAAGACAAAGCATGAAAAGTTATACTATAAAATTTGCAGGCTTGTGAGTGTTTGTCAAGAGGGGGGTCTTGGCTTTAGCACTACCAATTGTCCTCCCTTGTTCCAAAATTTGTATCTTAAACATTTTTGAAAACTTTACGACACCGTTGTGTAAATTTGTTGTTGGATAATAAATTAAAATCTAAATTAGTAACAAATAAAACCTTGAGTTTCTTGGTTGTTGTTATTGATTATATTCTTACCATTTGTAAAAGTGTACCATCGATAATCCTTGTAGATCATTTCTAATTGTGTGGATTGGAGTTGGTGAATTGTTTTGAATCTCCAGTGACTTGATCTAAGGGATTTGAATATACCATCCTACTCAATTGATCTCTTTTGACTTTGAAAGCATCTCAGAGATTACTTTTATGGGCCACATAGTTGATTTTTAGGTTAGAGAAAGTAGAAGCATTCTTAAATTGATTGAAGAGTTTTGAAATAATTGCATTTGCTCTTTGCTAAATGCTGACCTTGGTTGAGTTGGGCTTCTTAGTAGAATTTGCTATGTTGTTTTTGCTTTCTTGTTCCTTTAATGGTTTCCAATTAGTAGGCTTACCATGGATATTTTAAGAAGTGTCTCTTGTATGGTCACCCCTGTGATAGTAGTCAACACTATGGCTATTGCTTTACTATCAAATTTTGATTGTTGGTTTTCTTGAACAGAAAGGACTATGCTTTAATTGTTGGAGTGAATTTTGTGTGCTTCACCTGTTCTTCTATACTTTTTTCTTATTCGATTTTGAAAATTGCCTCTCAAACTCTTGGAGTAGGCTTCATTGACAAAATTCTCTATCTTACATTGTCTAAGGTCTTGTTTGATCCAACCATGAACAAGTACATTTGATTCTTTTTGACATGTTTTTTGTGTGTTTTGCCCCATCTTCAGGGCAATTTCACTTGCATTTATCAAACTTGTTAAGTTTTTGCCAATTTCGATTGAGTATATTGAAGCACAGGGTGATGGAAAGCATTGTGCTAGCTATGAAGAACACTCTTGATTTCAAATAGCTGGAAGTATCTTAATATTTGAACAATCCTCCCTTGTAGTTCCATTATAACTCTCATAGAGAAAGAAGTTACTTTCAAATTTCATTTGTCATAGAGCTAATAAGATGCCCTTCTTAGTGACAATGAGGATGCTTGGGAGAATGTCTTTAGATGATGGGAAGAATCAGGTTTCTATATTTTAGGGAATTGGAAGGCTTTGATGCTATGTAGAAAATGATAGGAAAATATATGCTAGGTATTAAAGGAGAGAAAGCACTCTAAGGCAAGGAACTACAAAAAAGCAGAGATACTATTTAATCCTATATATAAGCAGACTAATTAGTAAAAGAAACCTAGTGATAGGAAAAACATTTCCTGCACAATAGTTCTAGAATCTTCTAAATTTTATAATTATAGGAAACAAATCAATAAAGAATTGATGCAAAATTATTGCATAGTAATAGGAAACAAATTACTATAGAATTATCACAAAATTTAATAACAACACAGAAGAAATTCCTTCAAATTATTGCTAAGGTATTGAAAGCAAATGGTTTATTACGTGAAGCTTTACTAATAAAACAACTAGCCATCAAAATAACTGATGGCTAACAATTAAAGTTCGAAATAAATCGAAGTTATTGAAGATGTGAATTGGATTATTTTGCTTCATTGTCTTGATTTTGTTGTTCTGCATTAGGTTAGAAATTTGACTCGTGTTTGGAGTCAAGTAATTGTACAGATAATTTGTTAGAGTTCATAAAGACAATTATATAGATGGACTGTGAGAAAAATAGTAGTTAGCATTCATACAAGCAAACTTTCAAATACATATCTTGGCATTTGTACCCACGAAATTATTGGATACAAACCTTGCACTTATGGGATGAAATTCAAATGCCCCAACAGATTTGCATTGCTTCCATGAAAAAAATTAATGCAAATATTGTATCGAATAACAAAATTAGACTTGTATCTGACAAAACTGAAGAAAATTGTTTGAAATTTATGTTTGGAGTGGGGCTCAACTAACTTGTTTAAAATTATTATTGCTTTGACTTACAGATCTTTTCTTTGGGTGTTGAGCTATTGCCATGCAGTTTAAGTATTGATCATTGTAGAAAAAGTCAAAACATTTATCCGGTTCAAAGCTTTGGTTTGATCCCCCAATACTGAGCTTTTAACTTTGTTTTTTTGTAGTAGAAGTCATAGCTACCAAAAGTATGTGATTTGATCCCTTGGTGTTGGTTATATAGACAAAAGACTATGATTAAATGTTGGTTCCAACCATATTCTTTGCACACCCAAGAAGGGGTGAGGTTTGAATTGGATGAGAAATTTTACACAAATTCTTATAGAGAAATTTTTGAACACATTGTATTATTCGTATCACAACGAAGTATAATGCAGTAAAGGAAATGCAGGAAAGAGAAAATAGGAGAATAAATGCAAATTGGAAAGCTTTGGTTTTTTGCTTGTTACACCCATAACCTGCAACTCTTATAAGCTAATTGGTTTTGGATCTACTTTCCTTATTTTCTCCTTTGCAATTGCTAATGAAGCAATTAGGCTTAACCTTAACCTTCTCCCACCTCCACATTAGGCTTGGAGTTAGGCACCTCTCTCCACATCATGTCCATAATGGCCTTGTCTCTCTACACACTAAGGAATGGGCATTAGCAATTCTCAACAAGCAAAACAAATTCTTATAAATCTCTTAAGAATAGAGTAATGAGTTCATTGATTTTTAGATTGATTGTATTTGGCTTATGAATGTATGATACATTAATTAATTGTTATTAGAATGAAGTTGCTAAGATGTAGAAATTCAAATTAAGAGGTTCTCCAATGTTGTAGTAGTGAGTCTTTACAAGCTTGAAATGTATTAAATGTTTAGCAATTTTGTTTACATTATGTAAACTTGTTACTAGTGCAACAAGTTTAAGGTTTTATTCATAAATGTTTGAAGTAGTTTAAACCTCCTTGAAGTCTCGTAATACCTCTTGTTAGATGCCCATGATCTCCTCAACCTTTTTTTAGGTTTTCTCAAAATCAAATGAATTGTTTATGTTGAGTTACTCTTGTGTTTAATGAGTCAAGTCTTAAATATTTAGCATTTTATTCTAATGGGTTTTGTTTAGTGTGAAATAGGTTTACATATAAAAAACAAGTCATGCACTTTTGAAGATGATGAACTAGTGGTCTTCAAAGTACTTAGAGTGTTCAACAAGCTTCAAGGATTGAAAACATACGTCTCAATTTTGATAAGGTTTTATTTTATTATGAATAAAATATTAATTTGTTGATTTTAAGATACTCTCTTTTCGTATCAATTTTAAATCATATTCAGAGATTTCTATTATTCAATCATTTCTTTGATTTAGCAAATGAATATAATTTAATTTTTTAATCTCTTATTTCTTCTTTTGAAACAAATCCTACTTAAACTATTCGTTTATTTAAGAAACATAATTCTATTTTTAAATCATTCTTTCTTTTGTTAAATCATAATTTTGTATTTTTGTAAAATTTTATTTTAGGTTGATTGTTAAACCTTGCTAAAAAATTAATTCTATTAAAATTTTTTAAATAAATAAATAAATTTTTTTGTGCCACATCCCAAGCTGTGCTCGAATGCAAACGTCTCGGGCTTAGCTTAAACCTCAGCTTCGGGTCAGGAAACATAGTTAGAACCAAATCGGGTTGTGACCCGTTTAAGTTCACGACGAATTCCTGAATCGGATGGGGTAAGGCATAGAATAGAACCAATCAGCGGTCAAAATAAAACTGTATGTTACGAGTATGCCCGAGTGATTAAATCTCGAACCCACAAGGGGAGAGTTAGTCCCAATTAGGCTTTGCATATTAATCCCGCACAAATGATTATAAAGTCCAAATGCTTATCATTTCCTGCAATGTGGGATTATATCCCTTGTGAACGTCTCCATCGAAAATCGATAGTGCTCAGCGTTGTCCGATCCCACATTTTTGTGATCGCACAGTGGAAATTGCCTCCATCTTTAAACAGTTATCTTATCAATCCAATCGTCCATTTGATAAGCCGATTGGATAGTTACTGCTTCTTCCACTGTAACCAATTGATCCATCTAATGGTCGTGATCTCGTTCAACTTCATTGGACGACTATTTTTATTACCACTGTTTGAAATAATCTATATTTGATCTGATGGCTTAGATCTCTCCTATTTGAATCCTATGATCTAGATCTAATCCCGATTTTACCGTTGATTAATTGAATGATCTAGATCTCAGCTGACTTGATTAACTGGCCTCGATGTAATCTAGCTTGATCCGTTCATAACTCATCCACCTTTGCAGCGTTTGTTTGTGTGGTCGAGATCTCCTGTGTGCCGATCTAACAACTTCAGTCAATCCCGCTTAACGGCTAAATAAGAAGCCATTAAATATGCCGCTCTAGCAGCCATTTTAGAATATTTTTTGAGCCGTTTGTAATCGTTTTAGTTTGTTTGGCATCAGTTTTTCAAACAGTTTTTGCCTTCTCTAACGGTTATGACAATTTTTTTTATAAATATCTAATCATTGTGAATGAAATAATTAATAAATATGAATAAAATTTTAACATCTTAAAGAAGGGTTGCATCATATTCTACTGGCTTAAGTTTTCCCTTGCAGTACTTACGGCTTGCGAATACTTGAAATTCCAAATTTTTTCAGCTAAGTCTAGTTCTTCGAAACTTTTGTTTTCTTAATTCTCTTCATAATTTTGATTTTTTTCGTGCTTTTTTACATTCATTAACAAGCATAGAAAAATTTGTATGTTTTTATCAGAAATTATTTTCTTGTTGCATTTTTGTTTTTTTTTTTGGGTTGGACAGCCTGGCATTTGCGAAAGCCTGAATTCGATTTGATCTTATAAAAAACCAAGTCAGGGTTGAGCTCGTAAAAGCTCGGGTTATAGTTGAACCCACAAAAGTTAGTAGGTTGGAGTTGAATCGTAGAAAAAAACCTTAAGTAGGTTGAAGGTGAATATTAGTAGAGTTTTTTTTCAGACCTTGGTTGGGGGTAGACATAGATTCTAGTTTGATTCAAACCACCTAAAAATTTCGTTGTAATATTTTAACTTTTATTTATTTTTTAATCATAAAAATTATAAATTAACATATTTATAATTCAAAGTTTTTAACTAATATAAAATTATTTTTATAAAGAATGTTTGAAAAATGTATATTTTTTATTAGTAAAATTTATTTTAAAACCCATAATTTATGTCCCTCTTGTGAGATTCACATATTAGATTTCACTTTAATTTATAGTCTTTAAACTAAGATATTTTTTCATAAAATGGTTAGTCAAACAAGTTGTTTTGGCTTGTCAAAAGGCTTGATCAGTAGATTGGACATTTTGATATGCACAATTTAGCCTTTGTTAGATATACTAGAATGTCTATCAAATGGTTTGATAAGATTTTGACATAACTCTATTTACATCTGATACTTTTCACACTTTTATTGGATGGTTTGATGTTTTTCAACAAAAACTTTATTTTAACTCAATCTTTATCACTTATCTCAGACGGTTAGACGGTCTATCAATGGATGCATCATTGGATGGAGTATGAAACACTTATCGGACGTTGCCATTGTCATGTGGTAGAACATGAATTTTATGGCCATGTTATGCATCTTATTCAACTCAATCATTGGACGATCTGTTATGCATCAAATGGGTTATTAGATGACTCATTACATTGTGTGATAGATCTTCCACTAATTTTTGAATTAAGTGTTGATGTAAACTAACGGATCTTTTCTCGTTGAAGGGTACAATGTTTGTTGGACGCTTGATTGAATGGTCCGATGGGTTGCCAATTAAATTCAGATTTTTTGTGGCTTAATTCAATCTAAGTCCTTTCGTGAGTGTGATAGCTTAATGCATAAAAATTGAGGCAAATGAACTTTTCAAGGATATGCTAAAATCAAGTTTTTTACTTTGAAAATTATGCAAATGTATTTAAATTTATAATATGCTTTTGACCTAACATGTTCAATTTTACAAAAATCTAACACTTTATATCCCAATTTGACCATGTTCTTTGGTTCTTGAATTTGACATTTTACCCCCAATGGTTTTGATGTTTGTTCCTCCACCATTTTCAAGTGATTTCTATTTCAAGGATCTTTCTTATGATCATATGTGTAATGTTCTTTTCCTTACACTTCAGATGTTCATTAGAATTAACTTTGATTGAGATTTTCTCATCAAAACATAGTTGAACAATTTGGACATATGGAAATATTACTTATTAATGAGTCTTTTGTGGATTTTAATTTTCTTTTTGGATCATATAACCCTTATTGATATGCTTTGACACAACCACATTAAAAAAAGAACTACCATTGGCTACATGAAATCAATATATGTCATATTAATTTTAGTTTTATAGTTAGAATTGGGATAAACTATATTTGGTTGCAAGAGATTGACCTTATCCCCTACTATAGTTTGCTTAAACTATGTAATGTTTATAGCAGTTTTCATCTTGTGGGAATTCTACATTGATTACATTGTTTTTTGTCGTGTTTCTTGTGGGACAATAAAATAAGATCTCATGTTGTAGTTGTTTGTTCATTGTCATTATGATATGTAGTCTCAGTAAACAACTATGGTAGACCAACATGATTTGTTGTTGTTAGAAGTGTTTTGTGCAATTAAGTGTCGATAAGAGTGGAACATTATACCAAGGCACTCCTAGCACTAATTTTGTCGGATTTATATGATCAGTGAACTCAATAGTTGTGCCATCGTATTTCTCTGTTGGAGAGCCATTACAAATCAGACTAAGACGGCATCATACTAACGGACAGATCCATCGGCACAACATTGGACAACCATGTCCATCACAGTACTCCCCTTAGACTGATACGTTTGCTGTTGCAAATATGGTGCACACTCACTTTGCAAGGCCGAGATAGATTATATGCTTGATTAACTTATGTTATAGCCAAATCGATAATCTTGTAATCATTATCTTTTGATATAATATATATCTTTGATCCCCAAAAAAAGGAGTGGAAGGATGAATTTCTCTTTGTTAGTCTGAATTTGCTTGGAAGATAAAGATGAAAGTGGCATTCTGGTACTACTTTTTATTGGAATACAATGATAATAAGGTTAATGGGTGACATATTAAACATTAACAAAATCCCTTAAACTTCCATGAATTGTTGTATAATGTGGTAAATATTTGAATTTGGGCAAAAGTTTTGTGCATGATCACTGTAAAAAGTGAAATTGAATTTTGGTATATTGGTTTGCAACTTGTGCTTTTTGATTTTTTATTTTCTAGGAATAAGTTTTGACCTTTTGAATTGCATTTAGGCTGTTTTTTGGTATTTCATTTCTCGTTATAACCTTATTTTTCACTTTTTTCTAATAAGTATCACAACCTATAATGTGCAATATTTATCTTGTATGGCACTTTTCTTGCATTTGTTTCTATGAATGCGTTCCTTTACATGAATTTCTTGCCTGCCATGTTTTTCTTCTATTTTTGGTTGTCTTTTAGGTATGAATGTTGCCCTTAAATACACTGTAATTTCTCCTATTTTTTTCTTTTGGCTTTTTTGTCTATAAATGTTTACAAATGAAATAATATAAAATTGTCATCATATCTTAGCATGTTGAAGCTCTGCGCGATTTGATGTTAGATGCTCTTACTTTCCACAATTCAGAACGAAAGATTTCAAAATTATGTGATACTCTTTTTTTCTGCCTAAAAGAGTTGGGTCTGTGGTTAGCAATAAAGGTAGAATGTACTTTTGCTTCTATATTGTGATTTTTATAATCAATTTAATAATTTTCTATTTAAACTCTTGCCTGATTTGGTGTAGGTTTTTGAAACCATATCAAAGGAAGATCATGACATTCTTTTCTGGGGTGAAAGCATCGATAAGATTAGTAAACAAGTTATGAAGCAGTTCAGTCAAGATATCTTTAGTTTCTTCTTAGATAAAGTACCAGCTGGTATGCTTTAACTTCCGCTTCAATTCCTCCATTCTTTTTTCATTTGTATTTGAAAACATTCTAGGTTTTGGCTAATGGCCTCGTTGTAGGTCATGATTTTAATATGTTTTCCACTTGTAAAAGTTGAGCCTTGCATACTGGGTGGTTTTTGTTGATATTCGGCTTAGTTATTTTATGATAATTGCTGTAGTGCCTTTGTTGTAGGATCAAAACATGTTTCAATGCACAACGGATAAAAAACTTAATTTTCATTGATAATTCTCAAAGCTATGGATGAGTTCTGCATGGTTCAATTCAAACTGGAGCTCCAATTAATTTGGACGGAAATATCAAATGATTCAATATTCTTATACTTGGAAAGTAAATCATAATTCAATGGAAATTGAGATTTTAGCAAAGTTTCCAATAAAGCAATTTCAGAATTATACCATTGATGAGTTCAGATTTGTACCGTTTAAAAACCTTTTTATGAAAACAACAATGAATAACTTAAGACATTGATTTCATTGATAACAAGTAAACTGTCAAAATTAGTCATTTCCAAACCTTGTTTTAGAACCAATGATTTTCGTCCATGAACAAATCTATGAGCAGTATTATAAATCAAGAATTGTAATAAATTTCAATTCCATCTGAAAAACATCTTTAATAGACTTATGAGAACTTGGAAAAATCACCAAAAATGACCCGAATCCCGCAAATAAATTACACTATTTGATTAGCAATTTTGCATAAAATATTTCACATAAACGGACTTCATGATCCTAGATGGTGAAGGTTTTTTCAATGAATCTTAACATATTTAATAGAATAAATAGTGAGTAGGTCCTTTGAGTTCGTTGTAATTCACTATTAAGTCTAAACATTTCAATTATTTGCAATATGGTTCTTAAAGTATCAAACAATATGAATTTAATTGCTATTGGTTAGCTTGATGGCTTATTCATGCTTTGCACTGTTTGTACTTGTAAAGATCTTAATCACTTAATTTTTTTTTTGAAGTTGCCCTCATTTACCTTAATATCGATTTCCCACTGTGATGTTTCTGATTTCAAGAATATTAAAACTGAAAATCCTTTGCATCTAGTAATTGTAATACCTTCCATTTGATAAAACAACATGCCTTCTTTTTAAGGACTGGAAATGCATTAGGCCTTCATGGAAGATTTATGATTACAATTGAGATGGCTTGTTTTATTATAATGAAGATAAAAAGTGCAGATAGTTTACATGTTGCAGGTCTTATGTCAAGGTTCAGACAAATGTAGCTCTCTGCATATGCTATTTGGCATTGCAAAATCCTATGAGGAGGACTTGATACTGTTGAGGTTGAAGGTTTAGATTGTAGACAATGAATGATAGGTTGCATGAAGTTGATTTTGAGTTGAGTTACTATAATGCAAATAATGGCTTGTAGTGTGTGTATAGTTTAGTAGTATTTCTATTTTATTTGGGTTGTAACGAGTCATATATAAAACTATTGATATTTTTATCTTTTTTGTACATTTTTTTAGATGAGAATGTTTTTGTCATTTTGTTTCTAGTAAAGGTCAGCCTTTGTACCTCTATAAGTATGTTGCATTGGCATGAGAGAAGAATAGTTTTGTTTGGCTTTATCATTTTTTAGAAATTGAGGTTTCTTGCAATTCATGCGTGCACATCATTGGTTTGCGATCCATGTTTAGCTTCGGGTTGTGATGCGAAGTTTATTCAAGTTGCAATTCGAAACTCTACCGTGCTTTCATCCTCATCATCTTCTCGTTCATCTCAGTCTATTGTAGGACTTCTATACTATTGTCCTCTATCAAGTTTTGTTATCAAAACTAGATCTAAATTCAGCTGTTGCATTTCTATCCTACTCGTCAACATCAATTTTAGTATTTCAGCATACTTTAGCATTGTTCCGACACCATGATGGTTCAAGTTTCAAATTGGGAATTGAAGGCTTGAAGATTGAACTTCAAAAGAGTTTCATGAGCAAAAAGAGAGTCAACTTGAGAGTTTTAAAATTTAGGAGATAGGAGAATTGCTTAAAGAAGTTAACTTGTGAGTAACTTGACTATTGTTTATTTCTAATTATAACTTTAATTTTTTGTATTAAGATTATCATGAATATGTTTAGTTACAACTCCCTTGAATAACATATGGTAAGTTTAGTTTACTATTATTATCCAACCTTAAATTAACTAAGCATATCATTAGCTCTTAAGTGATAACTAAGAAAATGTTCTAAAATTAATTTTAAGACAAACTATAATACAAACTACATATATAGGATTTTAATTTATTTTCTTGATGAACGTTACTAATATTGTTAAATAGGCAAATTTTTATGTTAGTTAATTTAGTTTGTTGTTGCATCTTAAAAATTAATAATACAAATATATTTGTGTAACCTTTTTCTCAAAAGTCTTTTTTTCAAAAAGCATTATCAGTTTAATTAATTTAATTATATAAAAAGTAAATAATATATATATTTAAGACTTTGAATTAATATTAAAATATTAATTTTGCCTTGCAATAATTTTTAGTTCTTTATTTTGATAAATTTTGTTGATGTATTGAAAATTTCTCATATTGATCATATATTTTTTTTATTATATTGAAACAATATTATATTGTAAAGGTAGAATCAAGTAGATAACTTAGAAACAATAAATATTGATTTGGATATAATGTGCCAAGCAATGTAAAGTAGAAGTGAAGTGTTGACTAACCTAGAGGTTACATTGGCACCTATAAATTCTTGATTAGATGCCTTAGCTAGATTGAATGGTTATTTAAACCAACCATTACCCGATGAACATTTAGAAGAAGACATTTACAGGAAAAGTAGGTTAAATAGGAGCCAATTTCTTTTAAGAATTATAGCAGTGATAATGTAAAGATACATTTAAAGTATAATTTTGCAAGATGAAGGTTTTTTTAGTATTTTGGATTGATATAGGATAGGTTGTATTAAGATATTGATTTGAAATAAATTATCATAATGTGACTTAGGGCTCATAGTTGGCATATATGAGATTTTTGTTAGTTTAGTAGTATTTTTGTTTAATTTGAGTTATAATGACTAATACAACTGCTTGATTTTTTTTTATCATTTTATATATTTTTTATTTTTATATCATTTTTTTAGATAAGAGTATTTTCGTTCTTTTGTTTTAACTAGAATTAGTCTTTGGATCTCTTTAAATATGTTACATTAAATGTGAAAGAGAAGACTGGTTTTTTTTTTTTTGACTTTTTCATTTATTAGAAATTATGAATTTTTGTGATGTGCACATGCACACTCTTTGCGGTCTAGGTTTATTTCTCATTTGAGTGGCAATCCAAAGTTTATCTAAGTTATGATTTGTATCTTTACCATGCTTTTATTCTCGTAGTTGTCATCTCTTTCCTCTCTTTTTCCTATGTAATTTACATCTTGCCCTTCCTCTAATTTTGGTGTTGAAGTTAGTTGTAGATCTAGTTGCTTGATCCATCAAGTCCATCCACCATTAGTAGAGCAATAGATAGATAACACAAGCCATTTATGAGGTTTGTTATTATTATGTTTATTGTTGTTTACATTAATTTATTTGAGGGATCTTATTTTACATCACTTTTTGTTAGCTGATGATGCTTTGCTTCTTGTTGCCCCTGGTCCCTTGAAATGTTTGAAAGTTATTGAGGTTCTAGATGTTATTGTTTAATCTTTTGAAAATCTACAATGCTTTTGTTGTTGCATGTTGTTTATAATGTATTCTTTTAAGATTTAAAGTGTACCACTATGTATTCAACTTGTGAACATTAGTTAACTATAAAGAAGTGCAAGTGAATGCCCACAAATATGTTTTTTCCTTCAAAGAGCTGTTCTTAGAGTTCTTGATGTTACAAATTGATTTTAATTTATGCTTGATTGGACATTCATGCTATCGTTCTTAATGGGAATTTCGAGCCTCAATAATGTTTGTGATCTTGAATTTTTTTGTAGCACTTTTTTTTCTGGTGTCTTTTAATTACTACACCACGATGACAAGCACTGGCTTCCTATTGGAAGAAGATTCAATCATAAGACTTGATTCTAAAGCATATCTCTTATCAATGGGGAGTGTCCGAATGAAATGTATAACAACCAAATCAACAATCTATAATAGCTTTCTTATGCAATGATAAAAAGTAGATTTTCCCTTCAATTATGACCTTTATTGTTGTCCTACGAACTTCGATTTTTGTGTACCTCCATTGAAATATCTATGCTTGGTATCGGGTCAAATTTGGACTCGAGCTAAGCCAAACTTCAAATATTCAAGTTTGTCTCAATTTGTTGATTGGTTTATTTTGATGTGTTCTAGTAGAGTTGATATGCTCATAAATCTGTTTTCGAGTTTGACATAGTTCCTCTAACTTGATAAATGAACTTAAAGTTGATGCTTTTTTGATATTTGTAAGTGAATTCATTCAAACCTATGTTTATATTAGCCTAGTTTGGTCTTCCTGAGGAGATTCTTCCAACCAGTCATAAAAGTCTTGTGGAAAGATAAGGTATAAGCTATTATGATGTTTTGTGTTTTTTTTATTATAACTTAACTTATCTTACTAAATATATTTTGTATACCTTAATATGGGCATTGTTTGATAACAAGGATTGCTATTGAAAATAAACTTTTGAAAAGAAGTTTTGAAATAGTAGCACTTTTGAAAAAAATATGAAGTAAAAATGTTATGAAAGTTTCTTAGTAAATTTTTGAAACTTTTGAAGTTGAATCAAAGAAAATACTTTTGGTAAGTAGTTCATCTACTTTTCTTTTGAGCTTAGCATGTTCTACAAGGTTCATCTTATGATGTGGTAAATATAGAAGCATTGATTCAGGAAGAGGTTAATAGTATGTTGGATATCCCATATAAGAAGTAGTTCAATTGAAAGCTCTTCCAAGATAATATCAGTGAACTTTTAATAATTTAGTAGTCTTTGGGAAAATATGATTCCTATATTTGATTGTAAAATCCTCTTTGATACTTAGGAGATACAAAATTATTTATCGAGAAATTCTTTTCTGAGACAATTAAATTTAACCTTTTCTAGTCTTAAATGTTGTTCATCTTTTAATTCGATTCCATTGATTGGATGGACTATTTTAAAGGTTCTCTAAAAATTAGAAAAGTGATTAAATATAACTTCTTTTTTTGAGAAGTAATAGGTTTCAATTGAAAAGATAGTTTTGAAGGTTGAATCTATTTAGATGACCTCAATGTGTGTAATCTAATATGATGCTCATTAAACTTAATACATAAGCATTCCCTTTCCCATAATTTATTGCACTCAAGTCATACAACTATAGTCTTCTTAATAGAATTTGTGCTATGTTTATATGTGTGTCACATGTAAGTCTATCCTTAGTGCCTCTATCTTTGGTGGAATTGAACACCTAGATATAATTGGCGGAGGGTTGTGGTTCACTTAACTGATATAAAGTTGTAGATGAGGATCAGATTTGAGATCGTCTCTTTTGAGTGTGTTTATAGAATTCACATTCATAACACTCATAAGTTATCACCAATTTCAACTTATCATCACAAGTCACAAAATATTGAAGATATTTTTTTTCTAGTCCTCAGCTTCTACCTTAAATACAGATAAGTATCTTATGATATTTATGTATTCACCATCTTTCTCATGTTATCCTTCCTCATTAGTAAGGTCAATATCTTTTTCCTCTATTTCTTCGTATTTTGGCTGATTATTGTTTTTCTTTCTCCATGTTTATTGTAGCCATTCATTGATATTTCTTGTGACTAAGTTGTTTGCGTCTATAATAATACTTAATTTGATTCTTGGAGTTATTTCTAATTGTATGCCTTGCATTCTGAGTACTAGATGATGATGGTAGACTAAGCCTATTGATAGCTTTAGATGCCCCAATTATGTGCCCGATGTTCTAAACCTAGTATTTATAGGTATTGGTTTCTTGAGTTTTTCCATCAATTGAGTCAACTTATTTTTCTTATCAAGTGATTGAAGACTATGTAACTTTAGCTCTTTAATTTCCAGTCTAAACCCTAAAATAAACTTATTGGCTAACTATTATTTTATACTAGAAATCTGCCTTAGTTACTAGATTCTAAAAAATGTTTAGATATTTAATAAAATTATCTTGTCTTAATGTGTGTCTATTTGTGCAACTTTTTGTCATAGTGTTTAAAGGAATACTTGTCTCAATATCTCCATCTCTTCTTAAGAGATCTCTTACCTAATTTCTATTTTATGGTAAGTATTTGTCCAGGATACCTTGACATGTTTTATTAATATCATTTTAGTAAAATAAGTTATTTGATTATTATTAAAAATATAATAAAAAAAAAACGTTTATTTGGGTCAACCAATATAAAAATGTTTTAGGGTGATAAACACCATTAATTGTTAATGCTTCATCCCATAATTTTTTTTAATGGTTATCCTAATAGTTCATAGGAGATTGAGGTCTTTTATCTACCTTATTTTCCTTAAGTGTAAGACTATTCTCTTTTTTTTATATAAATTTATTGTGCATCCAACATAATACAAGATGTACTGACATGGTAGTGCTGCAAAATAGAACTTCAACAAAATAACTGATAAGTTAGTTTTGCGTGACTTTCCTTTTTTTTTCCTTTGAGTTTGTATTAAAGAATTAAGGAATTTTTTACCACTTTAATAGGAAGAAGGTAGTAATAAGAAAACTTTGACATGACCAAAGCTTTATTAAAGTCCAGCACTATTTTGTTGGGCGCTGATGAAGAGAATCCTTTTACAAAAATTCTAAGGGCAAGTTCCTTAAAGAAGTTTTTAAATTCTTTGTTCTCCACATTGCAATCAATAGTGTCATACATTTCTTGTAAACAAGAAACATTAGGATGATGCTCAAATGAAGTGCTTCTTTAATAAGGTCATTGAATGGTAAAGCACTAGCTAGGAGATCAATTTGAGTGAGAAGTTAGATGAGATTTTGTTTGGTAAAGATGTTGTCATGGTAAGAGAAATCAATTCTTTTAAGAAAATTCAATGTAGAGAAAAGAGGTCAGAGTTGATAGCCTTGGGAGTAATAAGACTAGTAGAGTCTTTCGAGATAATATTTTAAAAAAACATTAGCATAGATACCCTCTGTAGTGGTAGGAATTGGAGCACTAATATCCTGATTAATAGTAATCCAAAGAAAAGAAATATTCTGATTAACATTAACATGTATACCTGTTGTTCCAGAGATGTGTGGCTAAAATGAATTTTGATTAGGTTGAGATTTCTGTTTCTAGATTTTCTATTTTTTAGTCTTAAAATTTTCAATGAGTTATTAATTCCCATAAACATGCTTGGGGTTTAGATTATAATTTGATTCCTTGTGGTTGAGCATGTGGCAAAAGGTGCATAAATCAAGGAGATTTTTGCACTCCACTATCTGTCAAAAACTAATCAGATTGTTTTTTAATTCATATTTTATTTGACAGTTCATTTTGAGGATTGATTTTAATACATTCTTTTGACATTAGGTTAAATAAAGGAAATAATTGTTGAATTGATCTTAAGAGGCTTTTTAATAAGATGGCTTATATAAAAAAGAGGACCCTTGTTGAAGAAGGCATAGACAAATATAGAAGCGAGATCCGTATTGATACAATTGGGGATTCTGGCTTAGTGGAAAAAAGGGAGATCACTTAAAGTTCTTATTAGAAAGACTTACAAGGTCCAAACTCCATAGAACCAACACATAAGGAAATTCTTTTCATGTTCAATCTGAATTGAAACTCCAAACTCAATTGCCAAAAAAACTTTGAAGCAATAAATCCATGTTAAGGCTGCCTGAAGATAATTTCTTAACCAAAGCAAACCTAATGGGGCTAAAAAGCGTATGCGCATCCTCATAAAGGAATAGAACTGTTGGATTACTTTTTTAAGTTGTGGCTTTCCTTATTATTATCAGTTGGTCCATAATGAAGGCACATTTATTATCAACAAGATTCACAAAAGTGGAGGGCCTCGAGTAAAGTTAAATGATATCCACAAAGGATTGCATTGAGTGTGTCCTAGATCTCCCAATGGGTTGTGAAGGGTTGTTGCATAAAAAGTAGTGGAGGCCGAAACCCCCTTAACCACCTGGGAGAATAAGATAGCGGCAAATGGAGCAAGAGGAACATAGACTAGAGGAGAAGGTATAGAGATCGAGGAGCAGGAGTCGGAGGAATTGGATTAGAGATTGAAGGAATTGGGATAGAGACCTGAGGAGGAGGATTAGCCATCATTATTAGTGCCAAAACAGGTGACAGAAGCATTGAGAGACTAACCCAGGGAGGAATCCGTAAGCTAAAGAACTTTGTCAAAGTTGCACTGATGTTGATGACGATACAACAAAAAAGAGCGAGAGAGATGTATTGGAGAAACAAAGAGGTAAACAAGTGATGCTCTATTAGGAAACCTTAGTAGAACTTTAGACAATCTTCTTTAAAAGGTTAATATGGGAGAAATAGGATTGGATTCCTAATAATGGTAGTCATTACCTCTTTGAATTGGACAGTTAGTTTTTAATCTTAACCAGCATATCAAATGAATTTTTCATTGCATGATTTAGTATATCCATCTGCCTTAAAGATCTTTAAATTCTCTATTTGGTATTACTGTTGCACTATTACGGAACTTCAAAATGTCACGAGGTGTAATTAGGTGGAGTTTATTTTGCTAGGCTTTTATGGGGATTTCTATATTTGTAGAAATGGTGACCATTTGTGATCACTTGGAGGATTTACATTTAGAAAATGTTGCATTTTTAAAAGTGTTTGGATGATCATTAGAGGCATACCCAATTTAGGTGAATGGGGAAAATGGAGTTATCTTGCCTAGATAGAGTTTGGTTTTTGTTGATATTACATTATGGGTCAAAAAGTGTTCCTAATTCATAATTTAGTTCTTAGGTTGTAGGGCTTTTCTTTATGTGAAAATTCAATTTGGTTTTATTGTCTCAGAAGATTGTGTATAACTTTTCTTTTTTATTTAATGTCATGCATAGTTTTATATCTTTTTAGTATTGTTTTGAAAAATCATCAATAGAAATTTTTTGGATGTATTTAATGATGATGATGATGTGGTGGGTTTAGTATTGTCATATTATCGTATATTTAAAAATTAGTATAGATCTTAAGAACTCATTGAAGTACTCTACATCTAATAAGTGATGCTCATTGTTTCCTATTTCAAGTTTGTAAGAGTTGTTTCTGGTGGACAATCTTTAAATCACATTGTTTATTTGTCTTTTTTTTATGTTGTATATATTATATTAGAGTTTTGTTTCAATTGTTTTTCTTGATTCTTGATTTCCTAGGATGGTGCATTGGTGATGACTTAAAAGAAGATGTCGATGCTGGGTTTTTGTCTGCAAAAGTGTCTTGCCTTATTCATTCTCTTTTGGAGTATCGGTAGATTCAATCTCTCTAAAGTTTTAATCTTTATGATAAATTTTAGACACTTGTATTCTAATCTTCATATTAGTGGTGTCCTCAAGCATCTTCAAATTTTTATTGTGCATGTATTTTAATATTGTTAATATGGTTTCCTTAAATTTGTTAAATATGTGTTTTTATTGTGCTTATCTTATTTAAGTTTATGTTGCATTTATTTAATTTACATGACATGAGTCATGTGCAAAGGCCAATAATTCCACATCAAAATAATTTTATTGATATATTATTTTGAGGTATTTCAAAAGTTACATTTTGGTTTTATGCATGTGAAATGATATTTCCTGGATCCATATTTGTTGTGTTGTTTAGGGGTTAAGGATTATTTTTCAATATGACATGAGTCATATGCAAAGGCCAATAATTTCATTGATATTTTATTTTGTGGTATTTAAATAGTTACATTTTGGCTTTGCTAGAGGTATGGAACCCATGTATCCCAAATGGCTCTTCTTACCTTTAATTAACCTGGTTCCCTTCCAAGGCAGGTTGAGGTCGACTCGGTGACTTTGTTAGACAGATGGGAGTGGTTGACCTTGGAGTCTTTGTTTGTGACCATTTTGGCGGGATGCTTATAGTTTATGTGTAGTGGTCTCGTTATAATTTTGTCCAGATTGTTGAGCCAAGAACAGCTTGATTTGTTTTGGTATGATGCTTCTGTCTGTGGTGTAGCGGACTTGCTATTACGTTATCCAGATCGTTGGGCTGAAGACAGCTTGTCTTGTGACCAAACTATTGCTAGATGGTCCAGGGCGGCTAGTGGTATCAGACTTAACGATTGCTTGCATCCACAAAATTATTTGGGTACTTTTGTTGATGAATTTATTTTGTCCATAACACAATTTTTTTTTTTTCTGATTTTGATAGTGTTTGGGTCTCTCATGCTTATGGGACTGTCAAAAAGGCATGTTACCTTGTGGTAGGACCATAGATTAAGACCACAACTACTGTCTTAGTATTTTTGTTAATTTACATATAGGTTGCAACTGGACTTCATAAATTTGTCTGATGTTGATTGTCTTGTTCAATTAACTTGTGAGTGCACAAGGTAAAGCAATGGAAGAGAAATGATAAAGTGCTTATTTTATCATTTTTTGTGGTCCCTTGTGATAACGCTTTTGTTGCTGTGAGGTGTGACAATTTTTAAAGATTAGGAGCTCTGCAAAAATCCTCTAAATGCTATTTGAGTGGGAGGGATTGAGATGGATTTTCTTGTGCCCATTTTTGGTTCCCTTTTTGGCTTTGCTAGAGAAGTAGCCAGGCCAGAATGCAGCATGCCTTTATTATTAACACTGCAAATCTACTGCTGGTGCCGCACTGGAGCTAGAGTATGTGGTCCAGGAACATGCTGCGGGGAGTGCTGCTGTGCCGACTCTGCCTGCTGCCTCAGTCTGTGGGATTGAGGTCTGCTGTGGGATTGGTGCCAAGTCTGCAGAATGGTTGGTCCCAGTTGGATGTTGTGGAGCATCCTACTCCGTGAAGTAGTTGGAGGCTGATTTAGTGCAGAATTTGGAGCACCTTGAGGTGTCTGGCCTGAGAAGCAAAGGGCTTGTTAAGGAATTGGTTGAGGCGCTTCCAAGGAATTAGAAGACTTGCATCTGCTGATTGTCAGCACATTTAGGCTGAGAAATGGAAATTGTCCATACGGCCATTGTGGGTTGACCAATTCTCATGGCTTATCCAGATGATTGTAGCCATTGTGTGAAACATTAGAGTGAAATTCTCTTCTTATAACCATTTGAACGAAATTTTTAGAAATTTCAAGGTTTTTATTTGTATTGCTAGAAGTCGAAACAAATTGTTTTTCTAGATAGGAGGGTTGACTTCTTGATTATAGTTGGGATTTTACTCATGAGCCTATTGTTGGCCACTCTAGTTAATCATCCTATGGAGGGATTGGTTTAAGATTTTTATCACTACACAAATGAAGCAAGCGATGATCCAAAAAAATTAACAGTGTGGGATTGCCCTTAATGGAGGTTTTGTGGAGTATATGCATCGAAATACTACATTGCCAAGTAAGAGGCTTAGGAGGTGATTCATATGCTGCAGTTAGAGACACTCCATCATGACATATCCGTTTTATTATGTTGAGGTATTTTTCCCTCGAGATGAATTATCTTGACTTGAGTGAGTATTACTTTCATGCTTGGGCTTTTCTTGTATGGTCACCCATCTCAAAACTATTCTACCCCTAATATGTTTAATCATGGAGTTCTCATATGATCTTATGTAGGTTTATTCCCAAAAGGTATCTCGACATTTTAAAACTATGGTATTATATATACAGACTAGAATCCTCCTTTTAGTAGTTGATGTAGGACGATTAATTGTTATGCCCTTAGAAGCCTTGCACAAGAGCTGTTCTTTACTTGGCTATTCCTTCTCTTACAGGACATCAATTGACGTCTACTCCCTACCTTCTTTGGTTGTTACAATCCCCCAAATTCTACTTGGTTTATCGTTGACCCACATCAGACTACTATGGTGACATCCTAACGTTATTATGTTGAGGTATTGCCTATTCGGGTTGCCTTATCTTGACTCTCATAGGTTTTGCTCTTCTCACAAGAGCTCTTCCTACATGGTCACTTATCCCAAAATTATTTTACTTCTAGTATGCTTAACCATGAAGTTCTAATGAAATTTTATGCAGATTTGCTCGCCAAGGGTTTCTCGACATTTTAAAGCTGTGGTATTACATATATAGACCAGGATCATTTCTCAATAGCTAATGTGGGATGATTCATTTTTGCTCTTCTAGAAACCTTACATAGAAGCTACTTCTTATCTTTCTCTCTCATGAGACATCACCTGGCATTCACTCCTCTCCTCTTTGGATGTTACAAACATGATTGTTGGAACTTCAACATAGTTATGTTGTAGGAGGAAAAGAAGTATGGTAGGAGGTTCAAGTTCTCTAATACATAAAAGGAATTTTAATAATTTATTTCAAGTTTGGATTTGTGTGATATGGGCTTCTAAGGCAATCATTATATGTCATGCAATAATAAAAGTGGTGATGATTGGATCTTTGAGTGCTTGGATAGAGTATTTCTCAACACTATGGGCTTACAGGAATTTTCAAGAACTATGATGCAGCACCTTATCAGATGGGATTTTGGTCATTGCCCAATTATGATGCAATTTCAGAACTTAGATTTTTGATTGGATGGAAAGTGCCTTCAATTTGACGATATCTTGCTTGATTACCTTGAATCATGGTTGATTGTTGCATCGAGTTGGAACAAATATGTAAGAAGCTTTCCTCTAGTTAGAGTGAGGACCAAGATTGATCATTCACTACGGGCTTTGACTAAATGGAGTAAACATATGTTTGGTACTGTCACTCAATACATCAAGGCTTAGGAAATAATTGACTAACAAATGAACGATTCTGCTGTGGGTTTGAATGAGTCTAAGCACCAACACTTTCTTGGCACTATTTTTGAGTATTATAATGCACTATTTAGAGTGGAAGCTTGGTGGTGACAGCAAGAGAAAAAGCTGTGGGCATGACTGGGTGATCGGAACTCGTCCTTTTTTCATGTGGCATTTTTTTTTCATGCATTAGAGGCGGGATAACACTATTAGATTTTTGTAGAGTGACTATGGGCAACCTTTAATAGGATTGAAGAATATTGAGGTAGCCATTATGAAGCTCTTCATTATGAAATGGAATTCACCATCTCTTATTGTTCTCCTTCAGGCTTAACCTCTCCCTAGGGCCATGATCTCTATTGATCTGGTAACTATGCTCTCAACCCTCATTTCTTATGATCAAATTAGGCATGCTACTCTCTCTTTTTGACTTAACCAGGCTATTGGAAGTGAGGGCATTATGGAGACATTCATTCATGGTTATTGGAGCATCATGTAGGTAGATGTTTGTGTTGTTGTGCACCATTTCTTTACTAATGTGTAGATCCCTTCATGTTGGAGAGATACCCTCATGGTATTATTTTCAAAAGTGAGGAATGCAAAGCACCTTAGTCAGTTTAGATTCATCAGCCTATGTAACATAGTTTATAAAGTGGTTATTAAAATTCTTGTCTCAAGGTTGCAGATAGTGCTCCCCAACATCATTGGTCGTGAATGTGTTGCTTTTATTAAGGGGAGGTTTATCTCTGACCATTTTTTGATGGCTCAAGAGCTTAATCATAGGCTTAATTCTTTGTCTTCTCGTGAGGGATTGATGGCTTTAAAATTGGGCGTAACGCCAACATATGATCAGGTTAACTGGACTTCATATCTATTATGCTACAACATTTAGGCTTCCACAAATTTGTTGTGCTTGGTTTTAGGCATTGAACCTTGCTATGGTGTTCTTAATAGCCAGAGAGTACTATGGATCACTGCATCTTACAACCTTCGTTAGGGGTGCCCTTACTCTCCACATTTGTTTACCATTGCATCAGAGTTCATGTCCATGATCATCCCCAATATGAAAAACAGGTATGATATTCGGGTATCAGTGTTTGTTCTATGGAACCATCCATTATGCACTTTTGTGTTGATGACATTCTGTTTTATTGCTCAGCAACTTGGGCTATTGTGGTTTCTATCAGAAAGGCCTTTATTATATATTGTGTGGCATCAGGTCATTGAATCAACTTTCGCAAGTTTGCTATTAGGTTCTGTAAGAAATGCAGCCGAAAAGGAAGAAGCGGACAAATTGAAAATGAAGCAAACAAATAAAATGAAGTCCTTGGGTATTATTCTTTGCAACTGGAGGCAAGTGGTGGCTGATTATTCTTACTTCTCTTAGGCCTTGCATAGATTTCTTCTTGGGGGCTTGTGATCTCTCCCTTGTCGGTCATGCTGTCTTGGCAAACTTAGTTCTTTCTATGTTACCTTTGTTCTATTTATCTCATTCTATTGTCCAAGCACAGACATTGTCAAAGATTGGGCTTATTTTTAGAGCTTCATTTGGGGTGGTTCGCGATCACGTAACATTATGTATTTTGTTGATTGGGAGATGGTCATTAGGCCAAAATACCTCGGAAGCCTAGGCATTCATTGGTTATTACTGTGGTAGACTTCTTTGGTAACCTGGTTGCTTGTGCCTTTATCGTTAGAGGGAATGCATTTTGGATCTAGTCGATGTAAGCTAAATATGGTATTCGGCCCAATTTGTTTGAATTTTGAATTATCTGTTTGGGAGCTTATATACCTGCGGAGGACGTAACGAGGAATAACTTGTTATGGAGGATTAATGATGGCAACAAGTGCCATACTTTGCACGACAATTGGCTCGGCCAGGATGTGATCATTTGCTGGTCTACTTATGTTAACATGGAGATCCCGCTGCCTTTGCATCCTGCAGTGTTCTTGGACATGTGCAAGGGGTGGAACACTTAGTCACTGCTGCGCTACTTTGGCCTTGATTTGTGCCACAGGTTCTCTGCAGCTTATGTGCTCCTTGTGTGGTGATTTGCTGGTTTGGAGAAATTCAGAAAGCACAGCCTCAGGTACTGCAGGATTATATCGCATAGGTGCTGGACTGGAATCAGTTTGGTCGTCAGTGGGGACCTGTGTGTGAAGATTGCAGGTTCAGCCAAGAATCAGAGTTTTTGTTTGGAGAGTGTGCAGAGGTGCAGTCTCTATTTGATTGTGGCTTGCAGCTCATGGAATCGGATCTAAGTCTGATTGCCCATGGAATTGTGGCAGCATAAAGGAGCTTAATCATGCATTTTGCAGCTGCAGTTTTATTTGGCAGGAATGGGACTATCTTTTCCAGCAGCTGGACGGGTTCTGCAATCTTTCTTCTCTTCTGGATTTGGTGAGCTAGATGCAGCAACGTGTGCGCAGAGTAATCATTCTGATTGGGCCCCTCTTTCAGCCACTGGACTCTACTTTATATGGAAGATACAGAAGCTGTTTGGCAAACTATTGAATAAATCTGCTTGGATCAAGGTGAACTGTGAAGCAGCTGTTCTAGCATGTAATGTTATTGGTATTGGCATTGTTATTTGTGATCATTGTGGAAGGCCACTTCTCATTGTTATTTGTGATCATCGTGCTGTCCGTCGTGCCATTTCTTTTATTGGCTGCCTCTTTCCCCACTCCGTGGGGATCTTGATTGAGTTAGATTGTTTTCAGGCTGTTGGATACCCCTACTACTGATCGGCATGAGGATTTCTGTTGTGCTTAGCATGTCATCAAAGGTTTTAATGCTGTTAATATCTCACATGTCTTTACGAAAGCAAACAACATTGCTGATTGGGTGGCTAATGGGCAGCCAAGTTTGATTGTAGGTGGGTTTGGGGTATACCTCTATCTCTAAATCTTAGTGATTTTCTTGAAACTGGTAATGTATTTGAACCTCCTTAAAAGGCACCAATATAGACATTGGCTATTGCATTCAACCCAATTGTATCACTTACACTTGAGATCTGGAGGTGAGATCAATTATTTTGACAGACAATTTTTTCCCCACTTGATTGGATCATCTATGCTAAAAAATTAGAGACTTCGTGTGATTTAAAACGTCTCCTAGGTAATTGAAGGCCACTCCTAGTCCGATCAAGACAAGCGCACCAATTCAGAAATTCAAGGATTTGAAAAGAACACTTCAGTGAAAATTATAAAAGAAATTATATCTAAAAAGTATTCAAATTTAAAAAAAGGGCACCTTCATTTCATTTTTAATAATTGTTGGAAGTTAACAAAAGCAAAATGCAATTGTCGAAACAGAAAAATTATAAAAATCCCCTCAAGAACCAACCCTGTGAGTGCCTCCAAAGGGTTTATTTATTACATTCTTTAAGCTTGATCCCCTTAGAAGCTTCGTCATTTTGGCAAATTCAAGCAATCTCAAGATATAATATTATTCCTGATCATATGCAAGACTTCATCTTTAAAGCCTCATTGATATACAACTTATCTCATCTAGTCTGCCTCCTTCGATATCTTCTTTGAGTCTAGAATAGCCATTAGCCTTTTGATTTTATCTCAGAATAAGGGATAGCACTAGATTGCACCTTCAACAACTTTATCTTAACCTTGGGCTGAGCAAGTCTCCTTCGACAAGAAGCCATTTTATTTCTTTTTTATAGATCTTTAAAGATGAGCTCTCACTATGCTAATCACATATAACATTCTTAATTTCTATCACTGCTCCATCAAAAACCTTGTGGAATTCTAGGCATTTAACACTAACAATTTTCAGGTCTTGAGACATCTCACGAATCTCCATGAGGTTTTGCTTAAGTATGTCTTCTAGATCCTCTATTACGACAATTGGAGGTTCAACAAAATCTACTGCCATTGGGATAAGCAAATTGGGTAGTTGTCATCAGTAATTAATTTTGCATTTTACCTCCATAGTTAGGGACCTTGCAAGCGCCTTGAATGCCTTTTATTTGAGGTCTTCTACCCAACTAATCAATTCTTATGTCCTTTTATATGGGATAGAACGTGCACCATGTTAATTTTCTTGGAAGTATCCAATGTTCTTCCCTTATTATCTCTTCTTTCAATCTACTAACATTTTTCTTGGGCTCAATGATGGTGAGCTCAGAGTGATATTTTTCTCCCCTTTGGATAGTTATATGAATGATCTCTCTTTATTGTCAATGTCAAAAATAGGAAAGATGGGAACATCAAAAGAAAAAGAAAATCTATCAACATAGTATTTTGCAATCACAACTATTATGTCTACGTTAGTTGTTCTAGTCTCAACCCAAGTTGCCATAGGTGTTATGAAAGAGATCCTCTTTTGAGGTTGGAATAAGAAGTTTTACAAGTGTTTTTGATAGTGAACTCTCTTATATGATCTCTGGCATTGATTTTGGAGCATCCATGATTGCTTTTCCTTAGGAAGCATTCCTAAATCTAGCTTCATCCCTCCTCTCCACATAAAGGTTTTGTTCCACTTTATTGAGAACAACTTGATGGGGATTAAAGCTTTCGCCAACTAGATTTAAAGTAGATGATGAGCCAACAAACATATCAAATAAGTAATCATTTTTGCAAATTTGAAAAACTGCATCTTATCATCTTGATTAATTTTCTTATAAAAGTTTATGGAGAGTTAATTAAGACAAATAATTGTATGAAATGTTTGGTCATCAAATGAAAATATAAAATTTCTTAAGTGATCCAGAATGTTGTAATGTGGCAAGCATTTAGGACAAACCATTCTATGCTAGACTCTCGAGACTAATGATCTCGAGGCCAGACCCTTTAGACTCAAGCTCTTGAGGCTAGACCCTTGAGACCCAAGTGTTCGAGGTTAGACTCTCAAGGCCTAGGTACTCGAGGTCAAATCCTTGACCACCCACTCGGTGTACCCAAAAAGATAAGGGATATGGTCCAATTATCCTTGCCCAAGCTTTGGTTGCCTTCATCAGTTGACACCACATGTAGCACTTCCTTCAAGGAGATAAGGGAAGAGGGATATGGTCTAGCCATCCCTTGCCCATGCTTTGTGTTGCCATTATGAGATGCCATCTTATACAACACTGGCTTGAAGTCCAGTCATCCCTTGGCTATCCTTGCATTGTCATCATGAACCGCTAATACGTTCAACACTGTCTCTAAGGAGATAAGGGAAGAGAATAAGATTCAACCATCTCTTGCCTATGCCTTATGACTTATGTAGTGCTATTGTTAGGTAGATAAGGGAAGAAGAATGAGGTACAACCATCTCTTTTTCGTGCCTTGCATTGTCATCGTGTGGTGCTGCCAAGGAGATAAGGGAAGAATGATAAGGTCCAGCCATTCTTGCTCATGCCTTGTGTTGCATTCATGTGTCTTCGCCAAGGAGATATGTGAAGAAGGGTAAGGTTTAGTTATTTCTCTCTTGCCCTTAGTTATAAATAGGCCCCTACGATACACTTGAAGGCAGGTGATCAGCTCATTCGATGACTAGTACTTATCTTGAAAGAGAGCGACTTCTAGCCTGCTTCTTAATCTTTCTTTTACTTCTTTAGTTATCCTATGCATGTGAAGACCCTAGTTTTCTCTCTCTCCTTTTGTATTCACATTCTTTAGATTCTCAATTAAGTAAACTTTTGTCAATTTCTTTAAATCCAAATTCAACTTCAATAGATTCATAAGAAGATTGATGGGTATGAAGAAGGCAAGATTAATTGAATGTGTTGGGTAGGGAGTGGATTTTGTTGTTGTCAAGGCTATCACTAGAGTGATTAGAAGCTAAGGGAAAGATATGATGTCGTAGGTGTCTCCTGCACTTTATGAGAGAACAAGACAAATTAGATAGGTCTACTATAGTAGATAATGATAGTTTACTAACATTAATAGAATGAAAACATTTCTACTTGAGGAGTCATTCCCAAATGATCCATTCTTCTGTTTTAATAGAGTTAGGACTCATATACAACATTGATCAAACTTATAAACCTACTTCCCTATTTTGAAATGTGTTCTTTTTCTTAGACCTATCTAAAATTTTCTACAAGACAAAGAACACACTTATTGGGATGCAAAAATTGAGAGTTTGCTGGACTCTGTAATTAGATTCTCCTAAATAAATCGATAATTTCTTATGACATAGATTTCAAGGTTTATATGCCTCTTTTTTCAAACAAAATAAATGTTTTCTTAACTAGTTTTCCATCCTTCGTGTGCATTATAGCCCAGAATTCCATGATTATGTCAAGTATTTGTTATTTCATCTTTCATTTTTGTTTCTTTAAATTCAATATATTATTATAATCTTTCTGTTTTAATCTTCTTTATGGAAACGTATTTATATTGAAAAAAAAAAGTATAAGTCAAGATACTAAAAAATGGTTCAAAAGCAAATATTATGATGAAAATAGTAAATACTTATGACACTTTATAGATAAGAATAGCAATATCAATGTTTTTTTTGGCCAGTAATTTATTTTATTGCAAGTGTGCAATGTTTTTTTTCAAATTTTATTAATCATGTGCTAAATTTTAAGATGTGTTTTTGGACCTTGGACCAAGGATTTTGAAAACAAATTTAGCAAAGATTAAGAAATGAATCCAAGCAGCCTTGCTCTCTTCATTAACAACTATAGCAAAAACAGAACAAATGAAGGCCTATCAACATTTCTGAATAATGAATCATCGCCATTGCTGATTATTTTTGAATGCTAGAATGGATAACCAAATATCATTAGCTAAGTTTTTTGATAATATCTAACACCTAAAGTGGATAGGGATCAGTGAATTTTATAACCTGATAGTTTACGTGTAATTTTGTCTTGCTGCTGGCCTTCAAAAAAAGGATATCTTGCTTTTCTAAAACTATCTCTATTGTGCATCTTTTATAGTTATTTGTAGTGCTATGCTAGTTTGAACATGGTTTACATAATATTATCTACTTAGTCATGTAGCTCCTATCAATTGACAAAGTTGATTTGTTTTTTTAAGGTGATACTTATAACAGAATAGCAAGTTTATTCTATCCAATGCTTCTAACCTCCTAGATGATGCGAATTACATTTAATTTGCTTAAAAGCACATGCCTATACTTTTGTGTATATATTAGTGGCCCTTTTTTTAGAGTTTAGTAACCTAAATGAACATTTTTTGGCTTATTATTTCAAGAATTATCTTGTTTACATTCTTAACTTGGTGTTCGATGCATGTTTATCTAAATTGAACTGAATTATTATGTTTACCAAACCACTCTAACAACTTTAAAGTTTATGCTATTAGATGTCACATGTATTTTGGATATTTTAATTACATTTTTTCCAGAGCAGATTTTTTTTTACATCTAATTTGTTTAGTAATTTTTATTCTTGCAGTTACTTCAAACATGTTTTTGGTTGCTTTGATGATGAACTATACATAATTTGCTTTTATTGCATGTACCATTTTCTTACTTTTGCTAAGTAGTAGAAGGCCACTTATTGTGTATTTTTATTTTTATTTTTTTATTTTTTTTCAGGATGTTTAAGAACTTGAAATGCATTGTATTTGTTCAAAGAATTGTTACTGCAATTGTTCTGCAGTCTCTTTTGTGTGAAATAAAAGATCTATCAGGATGGGGAGTTCGATATATGGCTGGAAATAGTTCTAGTTTGCATTCGCAAACAAGGAATCAACAGATCAGTATTGTTGATGAATTTCGTGATGGAAAAGTGCACCTTTACTCCTTTGTTCTGTTTTCCTTGGAGGTTTGATAAGAAATGCTAAACTTGTGTTCATTAGTGCAGGTGAATATTATTGTTGCTACACAGATTCTTGAGGAAGGGCTCGATGTGCAGAGTTGTAATTTAGTTGTGAGATTTGATCCAGCTGTAAATGTATGCAGTTTCATACAATCTCGTGGTCGTGCACGAATGCAAGGGTCTGACTATCTACTGATTGTTGGGAAGTAATACCTTTTTTTCATAGTATTGTTTTTATAACAACCTCTTTCATTATAATTGAAGTTTTCCTTTGATATTCCAATAACATATTTTAAGATTAATTGCATATAAGTTCCTTATGTTTATTTTGTTGTGTATATAGTTCTCTTTGGTTTCAATAATAATGAAATCTATAGTTTGATTTAAATTTAACAACCAGTTCTCTTTATTTTTTTTTTCTCCTAAACCATCCCTCTTGTAAAAGAATCTATTTGCAATATTGTACAAATTATAACTATCTATATAGCTAATTTTTAAGGTAGGTTAGGAAAAAAACTATTGTTAAGAATCTAATTGTTATCTATATTTATGAAGCTATGACGACATATTTGGTTATTGTTTAAAACTTGTGGGACTACTTGCATTATTAGGCAAATATGGGGAGTCTATATGCAGTTAACCATAATTTTTTTTGTTACTTTATGCTTGTTTTTCATAGTGTTGTTTTTGTCAAGATGATCATCAGGGCTCTCATTATTGTTATAGTAACTTATCTTTTTTTTTTCCTTCCATTGGTTGTAGCATTTGGCTTCAATGATACATGGATTACAAAACATTGCTCTATGCATCCAATTTTATTTTTGTTTTCCTTTGTTTGAGTTTACCATGAAACAAATTGATTTATACCATATCTTTTCTAGATTTGGATAAGTGTTCATGCCATCCAAAATATAACTTATATTTGATTAAACGGTGGATGCTTTAGGTATGAGAGTTGGTTATATTCAATTTGCTTTGTGTTGTTGTTGTGGAGGCTTGAGAATCTATGATAATATGTTTTAGAAATTTAGATGTAGTACTTATTAGCGAGGTGTTTGGTGAGAACATAACAGACACTAGACATGAAGTAACTTAGTAAAGCACTTGCAGAGTCTTCTTTATTGATTCTTGGTTTGTAAAATTATGATAATACTTTTGAGACACTTGAGAGCATATAAATTTTAAATAAAAGCTTTTCAAAACACCCCTTCTTACACATCTCATCACATTTAGGATAGGTTAAGGCATGTTTCAGCTTATGCTTTTTTAATTGTAGGATTGCCTTATTTAAACATACAAATATTAGTTTGTATTCACGAAACATCTGTATCGTACTTAGATTTGATAACTATAAAAATATGTAAAAGTGATTATAATGTATAGTACATAGTACTTTAAAGTATGGTATGTTGGCCCCACATATATTATGTAGAAGTTTATGTACAATATGTATGACGATGTTATCTTTGGCTACCAATTCAAAGATTTGCGTGTGGTACGTTAATATTAACATACATTGTGTTTATAATTTAAATGATTATACGCAAGAGAGTGAACGATATGCTTAGTGAAAAGCCTAAAACCCGAGCTTTGTATATGGTATATTAATATTGATGTACATTGCATTTAATTCAAATAGCTTAGTACGTGGGCAGACAGATGAGGCACTAAGGAGAAAACTTGAAATCCAAGAATTGCACACGGTACGCTAATTTTAGTTTACATTACATTTAGTTCATTTTGATTATATGTAGTATATGAATTTTTTTATGTACAATACATCTAGGACATTTGAAGTAGAATTTATGGTATGTTATCCTTAACGAATGACGTTCATGTGTTTAATATGGCTAGAATTTGGAATTTTCTAAAAAGTCGTTAAAGATTTGTTGAGGGTGTTTGAAGCTTTTGAGAAGCATTTGAAAAAGCTATAAAAGAGGAACATAATATGATAGCTAATGAATATTTCCAAATTAATTAGGAGTTTATACTCTTGAAAATCATCACATTTATTGAGGATTTCAAAGAAAAGTTGGGTTAAAACAAGAAGCAATTGTATTTATTTTTTTCTTTGTTTTTCAAGCTAGGATTTCACTAAACTAAATTGAATGTCATTTCTAAATTGTTTTTACATTGATTAATATGCCTTTTGATCTATTAATGGGTTATAAGATATTGTATCTTTGAGCTTTACTTTGTTTGCTTTGTCCCATAGTGGGATTTTGTATTTGGTTATTTAGTTTTTAGGCCACCTAATAAGGTTCTCTGATCTAATGATTTGTAGGAACATCTAAGCTGTTATTGTAGGATCTTCTAACTTAGTGTTTTAGCTCTTTTGGGTTAGTACTTGTCGGATCTTTTGACTCAATGTGTAGGCTCATATGGGCAGGTGACTTGTAGGTTTCTTTGACCCAATGTTATGGGTTTCTTTAGGCCAATGTGCGTAGTTTTGTCTATAGGCATTTACAAAAGACGTTTGCTGGTGCTTATTTGGACTTTTAATTGAGGTGTACATAGATCTAATTTTGAATCAAACTACTTGAAAATCTTAGTGTTATTTATCTCACCATATTCCTCTTAAAAGGATTTTAAAGTTCACAAGATCTTTTAAAATAAGATTTAATAACTATTATATTCAAGAATTATACAAGACTTCTATTGTTTTAATATTTATTATTGAGTTTATAATTTGTATAATTGATCCCCTCTTTTATGTGGGCATCTTAGCTCTCATTTTCTAAAAAAATTGGCTACTAGCTTGGAATTGTATTTCATTCCATGCATACAACTTTATCTTCTTTTCACTATTGTTTCATTTCGCAATTAACTGCTTTGTGTGATTCCTGAAATTTGTCTCCAAGTTTAATTCTAATCTCGTGCTTTAGTTTATATCTGAAAATGTATGTTTGAAGATTGATTGTTTGTACTATGGAGTGAAGCTATCTCAGTGTTCTTTGAAGTGTAGAGTTTGCAACCATATGTTGTAATTTTTTTTCTTTACATTTACTCCTTTACCTCAGATAGGCAAAACTTGTTTTGAAATAATGATTTGTGTTTCATCCCACTTGTGTGTTTAGTTTTGTGGTGGTTCTAGTTTAAAAAAAACTTTTGAGAAAGGTTGATTCACAAATTAATATTTAGAATGCATAAAATTATTTTTATATATTTTATCTTTTAATTTATGAGAAGCTATTTCAAAACAAGAATAATGGTAAAATATATATGCAGCTTGGACCATGTGTTTAATTTGTTATGTTGTTTTTTGGCAATGCAAGAATTTTGGCAATTGATATGTGGTTTTTAGTATATTAGAGACTCACCAATATTGGTTTTGTGATGGTTAGACAAAGCCTGAATATGTAACCTGTGGTTGTGTAAATATATTTCTATGAATATTTTAAAACTTTTTGTTTTAATTTAGGATGATAATGGTTTTTAATTTTTAGGTTTTTTTTATTTGATTGGTCTTTTACTGAATTAATGGAATTGATGGGTGTGAAGGTTGATCATTGAAGCTATTTTATGTCAAATTAATGATATAGTTAGAGATGAGTAGAGTAGATTTAGTCGATCACAAGTACTGGAAAGTTTGATGGCAGGCATCTCATTGTCCAATGGGAGTGTTTGATAGTATAGAAAATGCAATCTCTTTAAAAAAAATCATTGAATTGTTCTATTGAGCTAATTGGAAAGTTGTAACAGAATTGGTTTTGGGGCTAATGCGATAACTTAGCTCAAATTTACATATTGGTATGTCCAATCAATGTTGATGGATTTTTCAACATATGCATTAGATAATGGTCATGTAACATAAGTTTTTGTAATGTGAGGGACTTGTTGAACAATTTGATAGAAATGATAAACCATTAGGTATCATTGTGAAACTATTTTGATCACATAATGAATCATTAGGTAGCTATTCTTTAAAAATGTTATAATTCGATTTATGCTAGTTGTCCAAATTGGGTTGAGTAGAGTCAAGAAAAAACATAGATCAAAACTATGTAAACTCACATTTTATCTGTTGTTTATTTGTAGATTTATTATTGATTTGAACTCTAGCCAATCCAAACTTGCTTTAGGATTAAATTTATGTTATTTTATTCAATTTTGATCTGCTTTTGCTTTGGATATGAAGAATTGTTTCGATTTTGATCCAAGCTGAGTTTAACTCATTGGCTAGATTTGAGTTAATGTTGATCTGGATTTTAGTTAATTTTTGACATTTCAATCAAATTCTCAATCCTAAATAAATTAAAAACATTTAATGATCTATACCAACCTATATTATTGAAATTTTATACATTTGATTTTTTTATATGGTTAGATATATTTAAATTGATGAATACAAAAAAGATGTTCGTAACTTTTGATCCATGCTTGATTTCGTTTAATCTATTGTAGGTTTGGCTTATAATTGATTCATAAAATTTCAATTTGAGTTTGATTTAAACTATATAATATAATTCAATTTCAAGATATATTCAGTATGCAAGCCAATAGAATAGCCCTTTGTGATGGCCTAACTCGTCACACCACAATTTGAACATAATTACTCGATCTTAACCCATTAAAATTTATTTTATTTAAGTTTAATTTTCAAATGGATAGAATTTTTGTAGTATGTTATCCATTTTTTAATATACATATATATGATTTTTTAAATTAATATATTTGTAGTATTTCATAGTTTATATCTACATATCTATATTCATATAGTTATATATTTATATATTTACACATTCTTCCATATATCCAAATTTCATCCACATATATTCACAATTATTCACCATATCTATATAGATACAACATGATACAAAACCAAAGCTGGTATAAGATGAGTTTATATGCAATACTTCAATTGAATTATTTCTACTTAATCAGTCATTTTTTATGTTTTTTTCGTCTTTACTCTGCGATTCTAATGCACCTAAAATGGTAGTATCAAAAGAATTGGTTAAATCAATCGTCATAGGCTTAGTAAATTATATCTAACAAATAAATATATATTAAATAAATAAACAATGTATCATTCCACATATAGGGTCTATATCATATACATCAAATAAAACAATAAATAATCAATGCTTTATTAAGCTTGAAACATTATATGAAACACATGTTATATAATGATACGTTACAATCACAAAAGAAATAAACATACATATGTAATTTCTTATTTGTTTTCATTCACTTTCTTAATATGGTTTTATTTATTATCGTTGTTTCACTTAATTAAATAAATTTTATAATAGTTGTGCTATTGCTCTAACTTTCTTTTAAGAAAACTAGACAGTATCATCTTTTTAGTTAACTTAGCTATAAAAACAAAAATCTTATTTGTTAGTTGTTTATTTTATATTTTTATGCATGAGATGCTCAATCATTTATTTTATTGATATGTTAATATAGCCACTTGAATCTCAATCATGTGTTTATCGAAGAACCTAAATTTATCAAAGAATCTCAATATGTGAATCATTAGTCACCAGCCACTATAATAATGATATATCTCAATCGCAATAGTTTAGTTGTTATAACGTGAGTATATGACTCACTAGTCACTAGCTGCTATGATAATGATATATCTCAATCATGTGATTCGTTGGCCAGTAGTTGTTATGGTAGTGGTATATCTTAATAATGTGATTCACTAGTCACTAGTCATATATCAAGCAACACATGTCAATCATATGACTCATTATTCATTGATCTATTTCTAGTGAAATTTTCAATTTTGTATATTACTTGATGCACAAATCTTTATATATATGCTATCTTTTTAATAGTATAATCTTACATACTTATATCATATTTTTTCATATTCGTTTGCGAAACAAGGCATACCATTAATTTCATGAAAAAATTAAGCAATTCAAGCTGTGCATGCTTCAACTAAAATGTCATTATGCTCATGTATTTTATAATCATACTTAATGTCACCTATATTATATCATTTATGCATCATTTATTTATTAATTTGGCATGCTATTTACATGAGTGGCATATCGATACACACAAGATAAACAAGTTGTATGTATTGTCTCATATGATTTTCTACTGCACAGTCTAATTAATTTGAGCATAGCGGAATTACATCAAAGTATCAAAATAATTGTGTAGAAACACTTACACTAGTTCATATTTATTACTCAACACTACATCAAACGTAATATATAAAAATGTGCTAAACTGCTTATCTCAAAGTTATCATGTTGTTTCTGGTCTCATGTTTTCTGGGCCTGATTTTTGTTACTCTTTGTTGACCGTCACCTCTTTGAATTTAACATATCAAGTGACAATAACCTATGTCATAAATGAAATTTCTTTATTTTGTAATCAAATCAATAACATATAGAGCATAATCAAATTAAGGTTTTCAAAAACTCGCCAAACAATGAAACTCTCAATTTGTTCAATTTTTCCTTGCTTAAACCCAAATTTTTTTCTTTTTCACTTTTTTTTTCTTTCTCTCTACTCTCTCTACTTTTCTATTTCTCTCTTCTCAATTTAGATTGTCATGGCTAACAAACGTGGGATAGGTTCTAAACATTGAAATCAATAGTTAATACTTAAGAGGAGACTTAAATTGACTGTAAATCAAAGTACTACTCTTCGATTTGCATCCAATTACACAAGGGAAGAATAAGGCTCGACACTAATAAGTTCTCAATCGAATAAAGCTATTGGCAGCAAAAGATAAGGAGGGAGCAAGAAATCGAAAATGAATGGTCTTACTTACCTGAATCAAAGTTTCACCTTCTTGATTTGCAGTGTTCTTCTCAAAAGGAAGAGGTTCTAGGCTAACATGCGTCAGGGTATGGAAAACGAAAAAAGGAGGATTTTAAAAACTGAGGTGAATTAATTCATATAATGATTATATATAATGTAATAATTAATTATAATGATAACTTTAAAATTTCATATCAAATTCTAATGAACTCCAGTTGACTTGAAACAAATGTTATTAGTCATGTCGAAAAACTTTATCTAGTTCTATATTCATTTTCATATTTTTGAAATACTTTATCTTTTCATTAATTTGACACAATTTATAAAACATCTCACTTGATGTATGATTTTTCTTAAAATATAAATTCATATATGATATTAGAAACTTTAGGATGTTATATTTTTGTTGCTGTGTCAATTAGTTCCATTAGTTGGTTTCTTGAATCCAATCATGATTTTTATTTGACATATGTTTGCTTTATTTGTATTTATATGTTATGATTTATTTTTTATCTTAGGGTATGTTTATGTGAGGACATCCTTTTCAGCAAGCTATGGTTCAGCTCTTTCAAGGCCTCTAGTGGTTTACTAGATCCATGGGAAACTAGATAGAATTGGCCTAGCTTACATCTCTAGTCTATTGGTTAATCAAATTTAAATTGATAGTTTAAGACAGAAGCCAACATCTTTTTCCCTTTTATAAAGAACTTTTATTAATCAAAATTCTTATGGTTTTTTCTTATATCTAGTGTTGAAAGTTTTATTTGATTTTGTCACACTTTTAAGGTTAATGGGACTTACTTGTCTTAGCAAGTTAGTTAATAACTTATGTGTATGTTTGTCTTTGTAGAATGTTTTGAGATTTGCTACTTTGGTTTGATATTATTGTACAATATTCTCCTTTTGTTTTTTTTTATTTTATACTTTTTTATTTGGTAGGTTATTGATGTAGATAATTTGGTAAACTATTTTTTTCAAATTATTTAATGAATTCTTATATATAAAATAAGAATATATGTTATAATTTTAAAGCAAGAAAATGAAGTGCTTCCTTCATAATTTTCTTATCATATCAGAGCAACCAGTTGCCCTCAAGCAATCTCTCGCATCAGTAATTGTGGTCAAGTAATTCTACTTCCCAGTTGTCCTCGAGAATTTACTTCCCATCCAGTAAGACTTCTTCCCATCCCATCTTGTTGAGAAATAAGCCTTCCAATAGTCGTCAAGAATGTGTTTTCTCCATCCCATGGAGTAGCGTTTCCACAACTGCTCTCCCTGTCTTGTCGTAAGGCTTTCGAGATTTCATTCCATGAGTCCTTGTTCTATCTTGTCATAAGGTTTTTTAGACTACTTTGACTTATTCTTAGACCTTTTGACATTTCTTCTTTAACTTATTCTAAGGTGGAAAGCTTCCATTGTGAAGCTCTAGCCATCCTTCTAAGTCACTTTAGCTCTAGCCTAGAAACTTTTGTTGAGGCCTTTCAAACTGTTCTATGCATAGAACTACATTGGCCCTTCCATCTTTCCTGCCAGTACTTGAGCTTCGTCCTTATTGTTAGTAGCCCAAACAAACTCCTTAGATGTCTTCGTCACAATCCAAGACGAGAATCCCAAGGTACGTATGGAGGCCAATGTCATTTGCACTTCTCTCTTCCCTTCCCTAAAGGAGAAGCCGACATAAATCCTCACTCTTGTAGTCTTTGGCACCCTCCACTGGTTCTTTGGCAAGTTCGTCGCTCCTCTGTCGCCTCTTATAAAGAAAAGTTAGGAGCATCTTTTACAAAATATAAGATGACGACAGAGAGATTTAGTTCATTTACATTTGAAGTGACTTCTAATTACAAAAACATGATCTCCAATGCTGGAGTTAAACAAAAATCAAATATTTATTACATGACACAAGCTCTATGGGAATTATTATCTCTATTATTCCCAGTTAATGATGATATTTGTATGTTACAAAGGTAAAGATGACTACTTATTCAACGCAATGGCTTCTTTGAAGGTAGAGGACCCAAAATTCAAAAGTTGGAAGGCTAAAAGAAATATATTTAAATAATGAGAATATTTTAGAGTTGATCGAGATAGAAAGTATTCTACATCATTTGCGATAAGGAGGTTTGAGTGTAAACCAGTACTTCAACGCTCTCACAAGGTAATTACAGTAGATAAACTTATGCAAAGAACACGTAGAAATACTTTGAAGGCAGATCAAGTACAAATGAAGCATAGATAACAAATGAGTATAAATTTTTGTTTGGGTTTAAGAAAAATCTTGATGAAGTTCAAGAAAGAATTCAAGAGATTAGACCTCAACTTAGTCTCCAAATTGGTTTTTTTAAAGTTTGAAGATAACAAAATAAGAAAACAAATATGTTGGGGACTAAACTACTACATCTCAACAAGGAAATTTTGTCTTATAAGTTTTTAGCCCTCAAAATAACAATAATGATAACATATGGAAGAGGGAATGACCATATTGTGACCATTGCCGAAAGCTTAGTCACATCAAAGACACTTGTTAGAAGATTTATGAAAAACCAGTCCATTGGAAAAACTAAAGCCAATGAAATAAAGAAAGAAAAGGCAATATTGCTACTGAAAAAACTTTATACAAATTGAGCCCAATCCATTTAGGAAAGAGAAATTGGAGATTTTGAAACAACTTATCAAACAAATAATCAATTCTACTATTGGCGGAAAAGGTAATTTCATCAATGCTTTAAGTGTTAACAAAAATTATTTGAATTCATAGATTGTGAATTTAGGATATCAAATCACATGATTGAAGATAGAGAGGTCTTGTCAAATTTCAATTGTTGTTATAAAAATATAAGATTTCGTATAGCGAATGGATCATTTTTCAAAGCAGTAAAAATTTCAAAAGGCTTAATTCTATCTTCTTAATGCCTTAAACTATAATTCATTTTTTGTCAAAAAGCTCAGTCAAGATCAACATTGTGTCACTAAAATTTCTCTAAATTCTTGTGAGTTTTGGGTCTTGATTCAAGCAAAAGATGGAATGCTTAATTGTGGTCGAGGTTCTATCTACTTTGGGCGAACGTTTTTTTTAAAAAGAAAGAGCAGAATCTTGATTTTTTAGTGTCATTAAGTTAGAATCTTTTTTCTATTTTAGCAAAAAGAGAAAAATGCAATTATTTTATAACACTATGGGTTAGAACATCTAAATTTTATATATCTTTAGAGACTTTTTCTATGTTTTAATAATGAAACTCTTAATGAGTATCAATGTGAAATTTGTTAGTTTGTAGAATATGTTCAAAATTCTTATTATAGCTTTTCTTATTAGGAATCACAACCCATTTCACTGATTTATGATGATGCATGGGGATCATATTGGACTAGAATATTACCAAATCTCAATGGTTCAATAATCATACAATCCAACACCATGGTTCAAATCTAATTCCAAGCCAAAATGTTGATTTTGAGAATAGATAAAACAAATGAGCATTTTGCATCTAATCTTAGTGATTATCTAGTGAGCCAATGAATTGTTCATCTAAGCTCCTTTATTGATATATCTTAATAAAATAGTATAGTTGAAAAGAAAAATAGACATCTCTTAAAGTATTCTTATCTCTTATGGTCTCTATGCATATAATAAAACAATATTGGGGGAAAGTCATGCTCACTATAATTTATCTCATTAATAGAATGTCCTCTCAACTTTTATACTTTCAAATCCTATATCAACCTCTACTCTAAATATATCTACTCATTTTCATATACTTAATTTCTTTCAAAATATTTGGATGTTTTGCATTTGTATGCATCAATAGCCAATACTTAGAAAAACTAAACTCTAAAATTATCAAGTGCATTTTCTTTAGGCATTCCTCATCAAAAGTGGTATAAATTTTATTCTTGTATTATGAAAATAATTATAACTCCATGTGTGTTACTTTTTTTTGAACATTAATGATATTATCCCAAATATAATATTCAAAGGGAGTGCAACATCACAAGAATACCAACTTTTATCTTGATATAGAAATTAGTGTCTGAGTTTTTGACATCTCATCAAATCAAGACAACAGTCATATGGCATTAGTTGTTCCTACTCACTAAAGTGAATTGATTATTCCAAATTTTAAATCACCTATCAAAATATCAAAAGCTATCAAACTTCTACTCTATTTATTCAAATCTTAACACTAAATTTCCAGGTCTCCATTCCATGGATACAATAAAGATCTTATTACCTATTCTAGAAGGAAAAGGAGCCAAAAAGAGACAATGTAATAAGTATCTCTAAAACAAATCCAAGAATTGGATGTAGAATCAAGAGATTGACAATATAACATTAGTCCCAAAACTTTTTTAGATAATACCCTACTTATTGTAGTGAGAAAGGGTGTTCTAGAATACACAAAGCACATAATCTATAATTTTGTATCATATTAATGTCTATGTAATAAATATAAGGTATTTATGACAAGTTTGGATCATATATAGATTCTTAAATCTGTGCAAGAAGCTCTCATGATATTGAAATGGAAGTCAGCGATTAAAGAAGAAATCTATGTACTAGAGAAGAATGGAATGTCGAAGATCACAAATTGTCATGTGGAAAGAATCATATCGATTGCTAATGAATCTTCTCTATTATATACAAAGAGGTTGGGTGTATTGATCAATTCAAGGCTTAACTCTTTGTTAAAGGATTTACATAATCCTATAAAATCAATTATGAAGAAACCTTTATTTTGTTAGTCAAAATGAGAATAGTTTGAGTTCTTCTATCTCTTATAACAAATTTGGATCAGAGTTTTTTGAAGACTCAATTGTTTTCACTAATTCAATACATTTAGAATTGTTAAATCTTATTTGTTGTTTAATTAAATTAAGTATACAATAAATATATTTTGAGATGCACTTGTAGAAAAAGTAACATGTTGATCTGCTTAGAATATTTTTAGAATTTTTAGGACTTAGGTCATAGGTTGATTCTTTTTTTAGTTAATTTTTTTCTTTACTTTTTTCTTTTTTAATAATAGAATTAATCTCTTTTAAATTAATATTCTTATTTTTTATTTTTTTTCTTAACAGTGAGGAAAATAACTTTTACTTTATAATTTAAGTTTCTCTTTTTCTTTTGTCGAAATTTATGATATACTTTCATTGATAGTTCATATGCCCAATCTTTTCATATTTATAGCAAATTTCTATCTCTTTTGAAAAATTATTGTTAATAATATTTTTAAGAATTTGAGGTTTAAATGAAAAAATAAATTCAGTTTAGTAATTTATTTAGGCGTTTCTATTGATGAGTGATGAGCTTAGTGATCTACATTTAAAATTTATAGGTATTGAAGTTTAGAATCTTTTAAGTAGTTGAGTTTTATCAATAACTTATGTATTTGTGGATAATGCAACTCACTATTCTTCTAATATTTTTCTTAAGTCCCAAAATAAATATTTGTAATTGACAATCCTTATCATAGTAATTAGGCATAGTTATTAAATTTTTAAATATATTTAAATATTCTATTGTCATAGAATCACTTTACTTCAATATAAATAATTGTTAATATAATCTTTTATAATGATATCTAAGAATTGGTGATACGTTTGATAATATTTTGTATATAAGTTTTATACACTTAATCATTTTTGTTTTGACTTATCTAGATTTTTATTTATAATAAACTTAAACATATTAATTTTATTCTTAATATGTTCTTAATTTTATATTTAATTATTTCTATGATTCATGAAAAATAAAAATATGATTAAAAGATAAAATTGTTTTTCATGTTTTGCTTATTTAAAAATAATAATCCAAATAAAGTGATGCAAATATCATTAAAATAATTAAATAATTCCTAAATAAAAAATAAAATTATGCAGTTATTAACTTCTTTTAGTAAACAATTGAATAAGAATGATAAAAAAAGTATTAGCATAGTTATTAAATTGTTCTCCTTAGTTTAACTTTAGTATTAAAACTAATTTTAAATGAGCTAAAAAAAATTGAAGTGGAATATTTTCTTTATTGTCATTCATAAGTTTCAAGATCTGCTCACTCAAAAATATTGCTAGGCTTATAGATAAAGTAAAATCTAATAAGTATCACAATTATAGTTCGTAGATTTGCAACCTAATATATTAATCTAAAAGTTGAAGTAATTCTATTGAATAAAAAAAATGCACTCTAAGAAATTTAAGGTTATTTTTATTATAAGATTAATTGATCATTAAATTTTTTATATTTCTCACCCAATATTTTAAAATAATATTTACTGAACTTGTAAAAATATTGTGATGAAGTTTCTGGTTGATCCATAATAATTGTGTTCAAAAATCTTTAAAGCATTTCGAAGAGCAGTTTCCAAATTGAATGCAAAATAGGCTGAAAGACTTTTTGATTCAGGGTCTGTTTGCTTTATTCAATTAGTCCGATTCACCTTGGATGCACCAGCTAAGGTTAGGATGTGCAGGTGCAGTTTTTGTGGCCAGTCTTGCGCAGGCATTTAGCTAGTTTGGCGACAATTTCGCAAATTGTTCCATGGTTGGTGCAGATGGTTCAGCTTTGGAGTTTTATGGGCATGGCATGTGCTGGTTCAGCAAACATTGGGCTGTTTCTGCTCATGTGTCGATTCAACACTAGGGCTTCTCTTGGCCGACAGTGGTTATGGTGGTTGGAACACTGCGTAGAAAGCTCTAATGCCAAGCTAATGAAGAAAAGATTAGTGAATCCTACGACGGGATCTAAGTGGATGATGGTAACGACAAGGATGATGGCAGCAGTATAGGTAGATTCGAATCACAATTCGGGTGCATTTGAAGTACAACATAAAGAAATCTAGGTTGCAACTAGTGATGTGCATGCTCACATGATAGAAAAATTGCAATTTCTAAAAGCAATGTCAAGTAGACTAATCTTCATTCTTTTTGTCATTCAATAATATAGTTTTAGATAAATTATTAGACTAAACTTATACTCAAAAATAAGATGGAGAAAATACCCTTCTTAATAAAATAATAAAAAATATGAAAATATGTAGAAATAATTAAAACTCATAAGAACCTTATAAATGACTTATTGTTATCCACAATTATCAAAAATGTAAAATAAATTGAAAAAAGTCTTATATGGTCTATTTGATCATATCAATATCATCTATTGATACAACCTGTTTTGTATCATATGTTTAGTTTCTTCTAAAAGAAACAAGAATGCTTGGTTGCAAGCTAGCAGGTGCCCTTATGGATTCAATTGCTATTCTAAGAACCAAAGGAAATAGTTCATTAGTTGATAATATTAGATGTTAGAAACTTGTAGAAAAACTCATATATTTGTTTCACACAAAACCTGATATTGGTTTTTCTATTAGTATGGTGAGTCAGTTAATGAATAATTCAATTGAAAAATACATGTAGGTGGTCTGTAGGAATCTGAGATATTTAAAATTGACACTTGGATAGGACTTGTACTTTAAAAAGTCTTCAAACAGAGATATTAAGATATATAATGATGCTAATACGTTGGATCAATTAAAGATTGAAGTTCAACTTTTGACTATTGTACATATGTTTTAAGGAATTAGTCACATGAAAAAGTAATAAACAATCTTTTTTGCACAAAGACAATGCAAAAGCCAATTCAAATCAATAACACAATGATATGTGTGATAGTATGTAACAAAGAAAATTTCTAAAAGAATCGAGAATCATGATTGAAGAATCTATAAAAATATTCTAGGACAATGAGTCTGCTATTAGTATCATATAAAATCGAATGCACTATGATAGGATGTAGCATATGGAAACTAATCATCAATTAATAAAAGAGAAAATAAAATGACTAATCAAGTTATTATATCTACTAATATGTCTTCAAATAACAAACTTGTTCTCTAAAGTCTTACCAAGAAAGAACTTCAAAAATTTGAGTTTAAAGCTAAGCTTAATTGATATTTATAGCCAAATTTGAAGAGTATAGAGTATTTTGATATTTCAGCCCAAATTTGACATTTTGTTGAATATTTTGATTTTACGTATTTTTAATTTTATATATTTTTTTTAAAAGGTTATTTATATAGGTAATTTTGTAGGTTATTTTTCTCTAATTACTTGATGGATTATCATATATAAAAAGGGGATGTGTGTTGTAATTATAGAACAAAGAAATAAAATTCTTTCTTTGCAATTTCCTTAATCTTTTTTTTGGTGATGGGTGGTTTGAAATTTAGCAACTTCGATTAGTCTTTGAGTGAAATTCTAAAACCATGTTATTGTTTATTTTTTCTGTTATTCCAGTATTAAATTTCTACTTATCAATACTATTTAAATATTTTTGTAATGTATATTTTTGATATTTGATGGCCAATTTGGTTTTGCTAAAATTTTTAGATCTTGGATTATTGTTGCTTTCCATTTGCTTGAAGTGCTTTAAACCTTTTATACTACTGTTACTTTTGTTTGGTATGTTTTTATGTTTCTTCAATGTTAAAGTGGTGCATTTGTAAACCTTCTCTATATTCAAGCAATGATAATTCTTAAAGCTCGTCTTCATGCTTTACAGTCTAACCTCATATAGCATGGCTTTAAAGTACTTGTTTTTTTTTCTTATACTTTAACCGTCAACCATTTCTTTCACTTAAGGGAGCATTTTACTTCAATGCCGGTTAGGTGCTAGTGTTATCATATGTCAACATAATATTTCAAATGTCTTTTTTATTTGAACATCTTTTAGATTTCAGTTGCTTGATGGATGATAGTGATAGGTGGTTGGCCACTGTAGTGATCCACCTCCTTGCAGCCATCAGCCATTTCATAGCTGTAGTAGTTAGCATATGTTGCTTGTTTTAGTCATCGTCTCAATTTTTTGTTATGGATTGTATTTAATTTTTTCTATGTTGTTTTTTGAAGGTTTTCATAGCCAAGTTTTTGAGGTCTTTATTTATGATGCCATTGTACTTGTTACAAAACTAGATGTCTTATATTTTCATAAAAAAAATGCAGAAACTTGATGTCTTTAATGTAGTAATTTACTTATGTTTCTGTTAAAACCAGAGATGATTCACCAGCAATTTCAAAAGTGCAAACTTTTCTACAAAGTGGAGAGATTATGCGAGGGGAATCGCTACGTATTTCTTCTCTTCCTTGTATACCTCTGGAGGAGGTAACACACGTAGACTCCTACCGTGTTGAGTCTACAGGCGCCATGGTGAACTTGAACTCCAGCATATCACTAATATACTTCTATTGCTCTAGGCTCCCTTCGGATAGGTTTGTTTTGTCACAGATTCTCAATTTTACTCTCTTATTTACTCCCCTGTTTTTTTTTTTTTGTTTTGATGTTTTCTGACTTAAATGTATACGCAATACCATTGTTTGTTGCATTTTAGATTTTTCAAGCCACATCCTCAATTTGACATGGATTCAAAAGCATGCACTCTGTATCTGCCAAAGAACTGTCCTCTGCCGTTTGTTAGAGTTAATGGCGCATGTAGCATGATCAGGCAAATTGCTTGTCTTGAGGCATGCAAACAGCTTCATCAGATTGGTGCTTTGTCAGATCATCTTATACCTGTTGTGGATGATACAACTGAAGTTGCTCTTGAAAAGGGTAAAAAGAAGTTTAAGGAAATTTCTATGTGATTTTTTTTTTGTTAGAAGAAATTTACTGATTACTTATCATTTACTTCCCATTTTGTGTTCAACATTTTGAAAATGTTTATTCTTTTTTTTTTCAGAGGACAAACCTTGCAAGTTTGAAGACGAGAACTATTTTCCAGGGCAACTTGTGAATTCGTGGTCGGCGTTTTGTGGTATTGGTCAATATCACTGCTACAAGATTTCTATGAATTCAATTATCTGTAAAGATTCTTTAGGGGATATATTCCTACTCGTGAAGTCTGATCTGGGATCTGACTTTGTTTCTAATTCATTTAGTTTGCAAACCAGCAAGCATTCTGTCTCTGTGCAAGTTGATTATTTTGGAATTATCCATCTGAATCATGAGCAGGTATGGGGTTTTGATTACATTTTTTTTTTGTTTTATTGCCTCCTTGAACACACTGGATTCTGATGCAATGCTAAAAGTTTTTGCCGCTTGACTAATGGTTATTGGTTCAAGCATGGATAAATCCTCTTACTCAATGCCTGGTAAATTGGTGTGCAGTAGTACTTATGGCTCTCCACTTTCCTAAACCTTGTACATGCTTTAGTTTTCACGCTTCTTTGATGCCCATGCCTATTATTTTACAGGTGCATTGCCTAACCCCTTCCATTAGTAACATCTGTGCTGTACCCATAGAAATTTAAATGGTTAACATGTTTTAGCCAAATATAAATTCTTAGAACATTTTATTACAGATATAAAAGAACACTAGTTATTAGGCAGTTTGCTTACAAAGAGAACATTGAGTCATTTGCTATCTTCCTGAACCGCTCATATTTCATTAGATGTTTGCTACCAGGTATATGTAACTAGTATGTCAAAACGAAATTTTTTCAATTTCAAATTTATTGAACTTATAATGTCTTTTACTCTCCTTTTTTTGATATGCTAATTTTTTGTGTAAAAACCAATATTGTTTTAGCTGAACCGCCATTGAACTTTTGGCTTGGTGATGCAAGGTGGTCTATTTAATCTCTGGCCTATGGTTGAACCTTTCAAGCATACAGAATAATGGCTATGTTTTATGTTATGATTAAGGAATCATAAGTTGCTATGTTATATATTTTTTTGTCTGCTCAGGTTTCTATTGCTCGAAGGTTTCAGGTTTCAGTTCTCAGTTTATTGATTCACCAAGATTATGAGAAATATGTGAATGCAATTCATAGATGTTTAGTGGATGCTTTTTCAGCTGTTGTTTATTTACTGATTCCTTCAGTCTCTGGAAAAGTGAACTGGGATTGTGTTGGTTCAGCTAATTTCTCTTTAGAAAACAGAAAGCATGTTCTTCAGCGCTGTTGTGCTTCCAAAGCACTGGCTCAGTTGATAAAGATAAACATCGGTTACGTTTGTCGTTGTATGTTGCATCACTCTGTTGTTTATACACCTCATAATGGACGCATTTATTGCATTACTGGCATTCTGGATGAGATGGATATTAACTCTTCTTTGAAGTTGAGAAGTGGGGAGATTACTACATATAGAAAATATTTCCATTCTCGGTATCATGTGTCCTTTCTTCAGTATGCTTCAATTTGATGTTCATCTCATTGATATTCAAATTTCTTTTCTTCTACAGCCATGGCCTTCGGCTAGAAGAAGAAAAAGCACCTTTGCTAGCTGCAAAAAGTCTTCCTTTGGTGCGCAATTTCCTTCTTAGGCGCCCACTTTGGAAAGAGGGAGGTTGAGTTAGGCTGCTTCTATTGCTAAATTAATTTAGAGTAAAATAACTTTTATGATGCAAAATATTTTTTTGTTTATGGAACATTAAAATTTATTATACCTGTATATTTTTCCAATAGGATGGGTGATATTGACATGAAGCGTTTTCATTTTGGACAGAGAAATTGAATCATCTAACTTCTTGAGATATCTTTTCATAGTAGATTAAGCAATAAGGTCGCCTTGCTGGTTTTGTTAAGTTTGGTAGGTTTAGCCTTGCTTGTACTTTAAGGAGATATCTTTTGCCCTGGAAATGTACTGGTTTCTTTGCATTTGGTTTTCTGGCTGGCAATGATAAGGCTCGACTGTTGGAAAAAAAGTTATCTACCAAATTTAATGCTCATGTTGCTTTGTTATTTGGTAGTGGACCATATGCTTTTAGCTTTACTTCTATTTGTTTAAACGGTTGTGCTATTAATGGTCTTACTTCACAAGATTAAATAGATATTTTATATTCTTAGATTATATTTGTTGTATTTAACCTATGGTTCCTTTCTGTACACAGTTTTATGTGACAGAACTGTTGAGTTGCCTGCAGAACTTTGTATTGTTCTAATGTCACCAATATCTTTGAATACTCTTCGAACATTTTCCTTCATTCCATCAGTTATGCATCGCTTCCAGTCCATGATTCTGGCAGCCAGATTAAAAAAAAACTTGTTGGATCAATGCAGGCAAATAGCAGTGCATCCAATGAAGGTAATTCTCAATTTCACTATTTATTAATAGTGGCATCATGATTTCCACAATGGCCAGCATTTTTTTTGTCGTCTTCACCCTAGCTAAGTCATCAGGAATATTTTTTCAAGAACTAAGGTTTTTGTGCTGCTTATTTCTTACTTGTGATCAATTCCAGCTATGTTAATACCGATCCATCACCAATAATTTAAAGTGAGTGCATCCTTTAGGCTTGTTCCAGTTGACGAGTGTCACTTAGATTTAAACTTTGATGCATATGAACTAGAACTCATTTTGTGATGTATAAGTGAAAGCTATCTACAACTAATGCTTGCTCAGTACCACCAGTTGGACATTGATAATCATTACCAGAGGCTAGAGACACAAGCATCTCTACAAACCTTGCCTTTTTAGTGCCTTGTGCTTTTCATGGCGTGCACTCTTGGACGGTGGGGACCCGTCACATGACAGTTCTGAATGAAATTAATGAAACAATGGATATTGCACAGACATGGACGGGATGACTACAATCCTTAGGGATATAAACTCCACCAGCTTGCATCACAATTATCTTAGAAAGGGTGATTTATAGTTATCTTTTTCTTGTTTTTGTCTCCTTTCTCACTTTCTACTTCATGGAGGCACTTGCCTTATGCTCTTTATTTCTTCCACTGCATGCTTGCATCTCAAGCTCCTCTGTTATCACATCTTGTTATTGTATACATATCGCCTGGAAGTTTTGGAAAAATTTGTTGTGTTCATTTTTTTCTGCGTTGACTTTTTTTTTTGTTTATTGAGTTCCATTTATCGTGGCATATCCTCATTTATTTTATTATTGTTTATAAATTCTGTATATATCCATGTAATTGATATTATTATTTATTTGTCATAATTAATGTGTCTTTCTTCGTTTTTTTTTTTTTTTTTTGAAAGTTTTCTAGTAGTGTTCTTGTGTCCTGGGTTATGTACGCACTTATAAGCCAAATGCAAAACCTTATTAAGCTGCCCTTCATTTTCCAACCATCGGGAATACCCATTAAATTATTCAATTGTTGACCCAGTGAGTTGAACCTTTTGCCAAAACTAGTGTATATGGAGATTTCTTGCACAAAGCTGGTCTTTTATTTCCACTGCTAATAATCCTTCTTGCATGGACACGAGAGATTTAGCAGGTTCTTGGAGAAACTGTTCAAAATCTTTTGGTTACTCCTGATCCATCGTGTAATGGATGATATTTCTTATGCAATGTCATAGGGACAATCATAATCTGCTAACCTATGTGAGCTATATTATCTTTGATGATAATAATTAGGTGCTTCCTGGAAGTGACTCCAAAAAGAGCACAGGCCGTACAAAATTTGATTATCTGCTGTTCTTGTTCAAAATCGGTCTCTTATTTGGAGCCTTCTGGCTCAAAACGGATGCTTTACCATTTTGAGGCAGCTACATTTGGCCTTATTAATTAACTTTGTCCCCTCTCTGCTACTATTAAGCATTGTCTCTGAAGTCTGAGAATGAAGCTGCTCTTCCTTGCCCGGAAAAATAAACATAGTGTTTTCTAGCTTTAGTATTGCTATTGCTGAGGTGGAAAGTAATTTTTCCCCAGTTTGGCTTTTTCAATACCCTTTCAATATGTGCTTAAAGCCCTGCTTCTTGAATAACATTATATTAAGAAAAAAAACATTAAAATGTTGGTCAAAGTATTAGCTTTACATCTGTGAAGGTGATAATTTTTTTAATACCATGAATCATGGAGTTTCACATTTTGTTAAGTGCACATATTATATCTGCACTCTTAAAGAAATCATAAATTACGGTACCAAGGTTTGTGTGCAATTTGGCTTACATTATAAAACTTCATGAACTGGATGTTATGTGCTGAATTCTTTGTAGAAATCCTTTTGATATGCATTGTTACAATGGGTATATCATATCATCTTAAGGGCCTAACATGTCTAAGCTGTAAACCCTTTCTGGCTTTATGTGGATGCTCGTTCTTTAGCTTTTCTGAGCATTATATTACACGGATGGTTACTATTTGTTGTTAATTGTTGTATAATGTTTTTGTTCTTTTTGTTGTGTAATCCTTCTCTGCCATTGTTTTTCTTTTAGACATCCATACAATTTGTTGCCGCGTTTGGTATAAGTTTTTTTGTTGCGAAGTATAAGCCTATTTTGTTTTGATTTTATTCTTATTGTTATTTGCCTGGCAGGTATTGGAAGCAATTACTACTAAAAAGTGCAGGGAAGAGTTTTCACTCGAATCATTAGAAACCATTGGTGATTCATTTCTTAAATATGTTGCAAGTGAATATCTTTTCAAGAACTATCCACATTATCATCAAGGTTTACTAAGTTCAAGAAGAGAAAAAATGATTGCAAATTATTTTTTATCCAGGCTTGGGAGGAATCAAAATATCTCGGTATGTGTAGAATAGGTATATATTCATGAATATCATGGATATTTTTAACACATGATCACTCTTCTCTGCTGATCACCTCTCTTTTAGTACTTTTTGATATATCAACCATTATTTCTACTTGAGGCTTTCTACCAAATGCTCAATGTTTGTTACCTGCAGTATAAAAGATTAGGCAGTGTTATGAAATCTCTTACAAGTGTGGGTTTTGTATGTGTAACATTCCACTTCGATTTAGTAAAATGAGATTACATTGATGACCTAACCTTTTAATGCAGTTTAGGTTTTGTTTTGGCAATTTGTTTTCTTTTGCAGTTTCCCTTTTTTATTTGGAAAGCTGCCCCTTCCTCTTGATATTTGTGTATTTGGCGAGTTGGCCTTATTTACTCTTGATGTCTCTTGGTTTCACACTTTCTAGTCTTTGTTCCACCTTTGCTCGCGTTCTTGTTTTTCATGACCAGATCTTTTGATCATGGGCCCATCGTTTGAAGGATGGACCTGCTAGTCTGGAATTATTTTTAAATGGTTGATGTCAGATGCCCAATGTTCCTACCTAAATCAGTTTATCAATGAACAAGTTACCCAATCCATCAATTACAAAAATCCTCCTGTACTGAATACCTTGTTTAAGCTTTCTTATTTTTCAAGGGAGTGCTTTGTTACTGAGATTCAAGCCATCCAGAAACAAGAGAAAAGTGTGAAGTTTATCGTATAGCATGGAAGGCTTGGATGGTTTGGGATTCTCCACATTTTTTACTAATTAGGCATTCATTTAGGTCTTTTGGTTGAGTCAAAGCAGTGAGCAATGTCATACCGTTAATCCTCCATTATCACTCATGCAAAGCATTATGGTATCTTTGGAGTTTCTCTAGCTGCTTCTTTGCTTCCTGATCAATTTTTTGAATTTCCTTTTGGAATTGTTGGGCCCTTGTTGATCCTTGAACTTTTCAAAGTGGTTGAGGTTTCAAACTTGAATTTGAAGTTAAAAGACAATGGCTCTATTTGGCATCAGCTTTTGAAATTAACAAGAAACTTTTGAAAAGGTATTTTAAAAATTTATTTTTAAAAAGAATATTTTATGTGAGATAGATAACAAATTTTAATCTAAGTTAGAATCTAATAATACAAAATTAAAGATCATTTGAATTAGAAATAAAGTCTTCCAACTAATTTTGATAGAGATTTGTTGGCAATACATATGGTAAAGTTTCCATGACAAGAATTGTAATTTTTTAAAATTATAGCATCACTAGTCATATGATTAGATCTCCTGAGTCTACAATCCATTGATTTATTTTATTAGTTTGCAAAATATTGTATATGACTAATTATCTTTTGCAAAAATTTTATTTATATTGTAAATGTGGAAGTTCCAAAGAAGTTTGTCATGTTGAGATGTCTTGATGCTCCTCAATTGAGCCATGATTTTCATGGCTATGAAAATTTGGCCAAGAAGACTTGAAGTTTGCTAGTTTGTCATTAATTTTTTAACAAGTTTCCCAATGTGACCTAGTGTTTTTACAATAATCACACCAAGGTCTTCCTCCTTTTCATGGATAATTTTCAAATGGCTACTTCTGAAATCCTTGGGCTGCAAGAGCTAAGTTTTTGAAAAGTGTAATTTAAATGTTGGCTTTCAATCCCATGCTTTTCTAACAACTTTTTCTTGATGGACTTTTGAAAAAACTTGTGAATATTAGGTTGTAGTTTGGTTCCCAAAATTCATCCTTTAACCTCATTGAAGTTTTTGTTGAGACAGAAGCAATTTGTATATTATTTTCTTCTCAATAATCTTTTTATATTTTGCTACATCTATCGGACCGTCGCAATTATTTTGCTCGAACATGTAAAATTGTTGTCAGTTCTTATTTAGTAGGTTGAAATATTGATTGATAGTTCTTTCTTTGGCAAGGATTATCAAGAATCCCTTCAATCTCAAAAGATTTGACTGTTTCTTCAGTATATAAATACATTTGCTTGTTTGTGTCTCATATTTCTGGGTCTATATCTGAGGCAGTTCTCTCCAATATCATTATTCATAAAATTGATTAATGATGAAATAATCTAATTATTTTCAATCTTCCAAGAATTTAAATCTTTTGTTAGTTTTGTTACTGTTCTAGTGAGATAAGCATCCTTGTTTTTGTTGTAAATAAACATGATCACAACAAGAAACTATTGAAGATAATGTTTCCCATTTGGTTTGTCTTATGATGAGAGGGCTGGAGGCAACTGCAACTCCAATATAGTTTGGAGGAAAAGTTTTAAAGGTGGAGGTGATTTTAGAAGGATCATTCTTGACTGATCCAAATAAGGATGTGTTGTTCTTAGCTATAAGAACATATTTGTGCATGGAGTTTCTAAAAGGAATTATAATAGTAGGCAAGTTGTTTGGAGGTAAAACACCAAAGAAAAAGTTGCTAAGACGAGATAAGACAAGGCAAGGGCAGTCCTTGACACTCACTAGAAGGAAAAGTTGCAATATAAGTGGAACTAGAGTCGATTTAGAGTTGTTGATGCCTTTTGCAAAAGGATGAGATGAGAGAAAGAGCCGGAAGGATGTTAGGACAACATTGCAGTGAGGGATGAAGTAGACGAAAGGCATTCATTTGAAAGAAGTGTTGCAATTAGGGGGAACAGGAGTCAATTTAGAGGTCATCCCTTTGCAAAAGGATGAGATAGGATGAAGAGCTAAAAGGAAGTCGGGACGATGTTGCAGTAGGGAATGAAATAAATTAAGAGTTGTGACAGCATGTTATGGAGTTTTCTACAGGACAGAATAAGAGACGTCTCACACTGTAGTTTCACAGCAGTCATTGGAGATTTGGAATTGTTGAGTAATGTAGCAATACTGTAACACTTAGGCAAAATTTATGATTTGGGCACTGTAATAGCTTCGATACCATGTTGAATTTGGAGAGAAGATTCATATTGTTTCACTTATTCATTATTGAGAATACAAGGAATTTTATATCTATAATAGTAGGCTAGTTTTTCTAGTCCTAATTTGAAATAAATCTTCTTAAGATATAAAATAAAAGAGAATAAATTTGATAATATTCTATACAAAAATATCTCTACAATCATAAATATCAATATCAAATTTTATAAAAAATTATTATTATTATTATTATTATTATTGTAGCTAATGACACTAATTAATTTTTTAATTTTACATTTTTTAATATAAATTATCATTTTCTAATGGTTAGGTTATGAGATGTAATTCCATATAGTCTAACATTAAGAACTAGTTAGTGATAAGTTAGTGAGATTTTTTAGGTTGGGTTTTGTTATGTCATCATTGATGCTTTTGTTGATATTAATGCAACAAAAGAGGTCATCCTATAAATGTGAGATTGTATGGATTAGGTTGTGTTATAGTTCCATATGATCCCACATTAGTAAATAACTAGTTAGTAGAGTAGTTCTCAAGTTGATGTTTCTCTAACCTAACATATGAATTTCTTAGGTTGTGCTCTCCTTCTAGAGGCCTATCATTGCTCTTCTTGTTTGGATTGATGCAACAAAAAAGGCATCTTAGAAAAAAGCTATTATTAGGTTGAGTAAAACCATCTAGAGTAGGCTGTTGGAATAGACAACCTAGAAAAATTTTATTCACTATAAAGAGTGAAGACATCTGGAGTGGGACCAAAGACTGAAGCATTCTAGAAAAGGACTACAGCATGGTGAGTGTAGCCATCTAAAATAGGCCGTTGTGGGTGTCAACTTCTTAAGGATTGGTCAATGATACATCTCCATACTCTCACATTGAATAGTAACTAGTTGGTGGAGTGACTATTCAGTTAAAAAAGGCTCTTCCCCCTAGCAAGCCAGTTTAAGGGTGGGCTCTCATCGTGAGCTTTAGGCTTATCATGAGGAATCTCCCGGTGATCGCTTGCCCTCTTCGGTCTAGGGCATCATATTGTGCTTCTATTATCATCTTTATTCTTTTATGTTTTTATCCTTCTAAAATATCTGATGGAGTTTGTTTTGAGTATGCAGTCTTCTTAAATGAGTACTTGTATTTTTTTCTCAAGGTTTTCTATTCATTTATATGTCATCATTTCTTTAGTATATTTTTTAGCGTTTATTATGCTGTTTGGACATGCAGGGTTTTATCCGCACAGAAGAGCATGATCCCAAGCAATGGACCATCCCTGGCGAACAATCTGATTATAGAGTCACCAAGATTTGTATTGCAGAATTACCTGATGCCTATAGTACTGGCAGAAGGTGCATAAAAAGTAAGGTTGTTGCTGATTCTGTAGAGGCATTAATAGGAACATTCCTTATTACTGGTGGAGAGGTGTCAGCTTTGCTTTTCCTCAAATGGCTTGGCATGGAAATAGAACACTGCAAAAATATATTCATTGAAAGGCCTGTTTTGCGAAGACCAGAATTATTTGTGAATTTAAAGGAGCTCCAGTTGCTTTTTAACTATAACTTCCATGATTCTTCATTAATAGTTGAAGCACTAACGCATGGCTCATACCAAGTTTCAGATATCCCAGGTTGCTATCAGGTCTGTTTGAGGTTTTCCTGACCATTCTTGAAATAGCTTATTGTTATCTATTGTATTTAGTGTGTAGTGTTTCAACGTGTATCACATGAATTATTTTAGGCTTTCCTGAAGTCTAAAACTGCCTTGCTTTTATTTTTTTCCTCTTTGTCTTTCTTGCTAATCACTTACCCTTTCAGACGTTAGGATTGCCTATGACTTGAATATTTTTTAACATAACATTTTATTAGCTAGTTGACATTTTTCTTTTCATAATGGATCATCGTTGTCTTCCAAGAAAAGTGTGTGTGTGTGTGTGCGTGTATCAGAATCTAAGATTTTCTTTGGTTTTCTACTCCATGTCATAATCATTTTTTCATGGTCTATTTTGTGATGGTTGTATTTCAATAGAGTTGCCCTTTTTCTATACCTAATTGCAATGCTATAACTTATAATCTTGCATAGTTACTATGAACCCAAACTTTTAGAAGGTGGTTACTTAGATGTTGGTGAAGAGTGATAAAGCTTATATATGAAGGTAAAAATTATAAAGTTAAGCATATGAAAACAGAAAATGTAATAATGATAACAACTGCATTCCTTAATCCCTTTAATTATGGTCTCTTACATAAATCCTTTAATGTTGTACTTTATCCAAGCCTTTTGAACAATTTTTTTGCTGCTTCTTTTTGAGCTTCATCTTTCTTTATTCATAAGGAAGAATTTGATAATTTAGGTATTTTCTTTTGCTTTTATTTGCCTATCAGAACTTTTTGAGCTTCGTCTTTCCTTATTCAGAAGGAAGACCTTAATAATTTACGTTTTTACGTTTATTTTTGGTTGTCTATCTTGAACTTGTATATCATCTAAGCTGAGTTTGCTTATGCTTGTTTTCTTTTATTGTTTCTTAACCTCTTCTTATATACATTTATTTTTAATCACATCTTTTTGAGTTTATTCACTCAATCATCTTAGCATCCTCATATTTGCAATAATTGTATGGTTATACTTAAATCATTAAAACTTTCTTTTTGTCATATAAAATGTTATGCTTAAGTGGTGTTTTCATCAACAACAAGCTAGCACTTCTGCATTTTAATTATCTTTTTTGGCTCTATTTATATATGACTTATAAATTTAGAAAGGAGGTTTAAAAAAAGGATATTTTGAAGAAGAATTTTTGAAAAGCGAGTTTAATGTACAAGGCAATGGAGTTTAATGTGAAAAGGAGAACGTTTGAAAGCCTAATTTGAAACACATTTTGCAAATAGGACCTTAGATTTATTATTGGCATTTTTATTAATTTTTCAATATTTTTGGATTTATAGAGATGAGGTGACAAAATTAGCCATTCTTCAGTATTTCATAATCACCAAATTGTTTTTTTTTTCCGAGTCATTTGTTCTCCTATCTTTGCTTAGTTTGCATTCTAGATTTTTTTTTTAAGATTAACTGAAGCAAAACCTCCTCTGACTTCAAGGTTGTTTGGCTCTAACTTTTTCTTAGCTCGTTAGTCCTATCAACAATTGCGATATTTTCAGCAAGAATGATCAGAGAGATCAACCCAATTGAAGGAGGAGGTCTCAAGAGGTTGTATTAAGCCTTGAGCACCTGTTTGGGAAAGATATTGAGAAAATGAAATATCAATTGCTTGAGAAATAACAGCCCTTAATGATGGCTCTCCCTGGGGCAATAGCAGCATTTAGGATGGCATATTAAATTCCTTAAGGTTTTTCCAACCCTGATGGAGGGTTTGAAGAAGGTAACAAGATCTGCTTTAAGGGATAGTTGATTTTGTAGAAGTAGAAGTAGCTAAGCTAAGGAGTATGTAGGCATTGAGAATGAAGTAATAGACCCAGGGCACTATTTCTATAAACTTGGCAAGAATTTCTAACCCTAGACTTGGGATTCGTCATTGATACCTATCTCTTCATGAGGAATGGGGCTTTGAAGAAGTTAACTTAGAACACGAGTGCAATGCTTCCAGTCAAGACAACACTTCTGGAGGAACTCAAATTGGAGACCCCTCAAGCATGAGTTGAAGGTCTCAAGAATATTGAGGATCCCTTGGGTATGAGAGGAAGGCCTTGATAAATATTAGGGAAGCAACTGAAAACCACCAGCATGGAGGGGGTGGAGCACTACTTTCCTGATCATTCATCACCACCTCCATGGTCATCAAAAGTGGCTAAAATATACAATTGATGAAACATCAAGTTTTGAATCCAATGTACAACTAGTTAGTGTTGTATTATAAAACCCCACTACGTTGACTCAATGGACAGACCTTGAGAGGATTGATGTCTAATTGTACAAAACTAAAGAATGAAAAAGAAAGTTTTCTACTTTTCCATCTTTGCATCCCATTGTATTTTTCACATGTTATTCTTTTCTATCTAGCATTTCCTCAATTCAAGCATAAATATCCCACAAAGGATTTCCAACACTTGTTGACCATGAGCAGCAAGTGGATCTTGGACAGATCAAACAATCATACAATTCAAGTGTAGACATGATTTGAAAAAAAGTAGGCCCCTTGCTAGGCCAAATCTTCCCTTTATTCATTTTCGTTTTCAAAGATTATATTGGGCTTTGGTTTATGTGGATAAAAAGGAGGATTAGGATTGTAGCTCTTGTTCAAAAATTCAATGTTGTAACTAACCACATCTTCGTAAAAGTTGCCTATGCTTTGATTTAAAAAGATTACCTAGTGATGTATTCCCAAATAGATTTTTTACTTTGAATTTGATAAACAAGAACATCTTTAGCTAGTACCACAAGATAACTATTTGAAAACAAGCCTGATTAAATCTAATTACAATAGGAAAATTTTAGTCAATTTGGTTGATTGCATAGACTCATTGTAGATCTATTGCATTTGTGCATGAGTTTATGTTACATAACCATACAACATATAATGTTAACTATTTTTCCAAAAAAAAAGTTCCTGTCTTGAAACTCTATTTCTATGTAAAATTGTTTAGATCATTTTGATATTCCCATCCTTCACAAAGAGAAGGTATCTTGGCACCATCAATAGCTATGGCTCATCACTCATCCAATCTCAATAGACGGTAAGCCAACCATTTGTGGCCACCAATTGTTGCTTCCAGTGGTAGGAATTTGGGCAATAGGTGATAGCAGTTGCCAGAAAACATCCTCTAAAAATGTGTTGTCACTTTCACTTTCACTTTTAAATCAATAAAATGACATATGTTGGAAATGTTGCTTTCTTGAGGTATGACCAAATAACATTCTGAGAATTAGCTTTTCAAGTGCTATTTTAGGAAGTAGAGGTGTCACTTATCCTTTTCTTACAACGTAACAGATAGGCCCTTAATGGAAAGATATGCTTCTAAGATATCTGTATTTATAGTTGTTTCCTTGGGTATTGAAGCTATGATTGTGCAACATGTGTATTTCTTGATTCCCAAACATGTATTCCTTTATTCTGGTAAACAATTTCTATTTTTAATTGATAGTTCTCTTTTTTAGTGCAGTTTTGTGGCTTCAGTTTTTTTTTTAATCTTGTGACATGGTGATAACAATAGTTATCCAATTTTTGTTCAGTTAGTGTCACAGTTCGGCCTTTAATCCCATAATATCAGACCAGCGTTGTAAATTCATTAACCAAAACCATCTTTTAATCATTGAAACCAGCAATACGTAGAGATCCCTTTAACTTGAGGTAATGCCTTGGCGTCAATAGTAGAATGGCAACATTCAGTCAACATATAGGTTGAATGGAAAAAATTATTTGAAGAGGTTTGAAATGATTTACTCGTTCCTGATGGGGAAAAGGCAAGCGGAGTTATCTATTTGTTAAGGTTCCGAGAAGGGGGATCCTAAATATAATACTTAAGAGTGAGTGCCAATATGATGATGTCTCATTTATGAAATATAATAGTTATTTTTTATAGGAGAATTTGTAGCAGGTTTATCAAAGTCAATTAATTAGTGTATGGGAAGTAGAAAATTCAATTGTGATGGTATGATCAATAAACTCAGTAGAGTAGTTGATGATTGGGCACTTATAATTTGTTCTACCAAATGACCAAAGAAGCATGGGATGCCATGAAACAAATGAATTAATACGTTCTTGAAATTGTGATATAAAATATATTTTTTTCATAATGTCAATTGGAAATATCCTTATTATGGAGTTCCATACAAAAAAGAAATTGGAAAAGGATCAAATATTTGATTTTTTTAGTCTCCTAAATCAAGAGTTTCATGATGTTTGAGGACATATAGGCACAAAAACTCTTTTCTATATTAAAGGAGGTATTTGCTAAAGTTCGGCATTAAGAACAAAGAAAAAGGTGATGTGTTAGTCATCACTAAGCATAGTAATTTAACAATCTAGGGATCCTCATTAGCTACAAACCAAAATAAGGGATGCAGTCTATAAGGAACTTTTGGAAAGAAAATGGTTGTTGTGTGAGCATTATAAGAAGTCATATCATTACTACATATGTGTTGGGATATTCATGACAAGCTCATACTTAGGAAGCTACAAAGTCAAAAGAGAAACAATACTTATGTTACTAAGATAATTGTCAATACTACCTCTCAACCATTTATAACATAGCAAATAGAGATTCTTCAAAAACTAAAGACTTCCTCATTGGTTATAGATGAGTTAAAACCCATCTCATCAAGAATTTTAGTTTTGTAGCTCATACAACAAAATGGTATTTTTTTCTTTAGTGACATGTAAAAGCTCATATGATACTTGGATAATGGTTGTTGGTGCTTCTAATCATATCTATAATAATTTATTGTACAAAGATTCAATTTCTATAAGCTATGGAAAGAAAATGTTGGGAACATATTCATTGATTAGTCTATTGCATCTCAACAAGGAGAGGACATATGGAACTTGATGGGTTGAAGTTGAATTTTGTTCTTTATGCTCCCACTTTTAAGTATGATTTATTTTCATCATAACTTTTTTTTTTGTTGTAAATTTCAAGATTCGTCATTGAGGAAGACGATTAAGGATGTTGAATAGCAAAATTGACTTTATTATTTGTTCAGTCTTGGTTCTTTTTTTACTTCAAATCATCCACTATTTTTTTATTTTTTTTATTCCAATTCAATTATGGCATAAGGGATTAAGCCAAGTTTCATGCAATCCTTACCTCAACTGTCCAATTCAATTATTTTTTTTTATCATTGTATTCTTGAAAAAAATGCTTTGTTTTTTGTCCATCTTACGCATGCAAATCTTCTTCTCCAATCTATCTACTTCACAGTTATGTGTGGGTACCATCATGAGTATTAAATTGCAAAACATACATGCACTGACAACGTGTTTATCTCTGTCTCTGTTATCCTTAAGTTTCTCTTACATCTGCACTCTCGTACTTATTTGTTAATAAATATTCTTTGTCATTTCATTATATCATTGTGTTCTTACACAACATACACATGCATTTATCCACCTCGCACATGCAACCCTTCTTTCCTATTTCACCTATTTCACAGTGACGTGTGGGTACCAACGAGCATTACAATTAATTGGGGAATGATGGTTTGCTACATTTATCAATCATCATATCTAGATATGTTAGATCTATTTGATGAGAGAAAAATTAGAAGTGCTAACAATCTTTAAATAGTTTCATAAGGTTGCATCAAACATCTTCTAGACATTTATATATATTCTTCGAATAGATAATGATAGAGAACTTTTTTCCTCATGAGAAATCAAATATCTCCAAGAACACGGGATACTTTATTAAAGTTCATGTGCACACACTCAATAAAATGGGATTTTTAAATGAAAAACCATCATTTATTGGTATTTGTTATATTAATCAAGTTCATTGTTACATCTTAAGATATCAAATGATCATTATTAAATTGTTGCTTGTCTTTCTTTCATTCATGTCCATTATTCTTTTACACTTTGTGTGGTCATGGGTATGGTGTTTGTCCATAATGTTCAATCCAATCGGAGAAAGTTTGAAGGTGCTTGTCCAAATACTCATGGGTACCATGACTAGTATTAAGTGTCTTTCATAATTATTCCTTAACATAAAAGGTTATAAGTGGTGTCATTTTAGTACAAAACTATTCTTGATCTCATTTGATATTTCCTTTGTGAAAAACCAAACATTTTACCACCAAGTTTCTCTCTAGGGAGAGAATGGTACTCAAGGAAACAAACATTAAGATTTTACCTTCTTTCCATTGATTTTCACAAATTTTCCTTCTCAATAAGAGCTCTAGTCTAATAATGGTAGTGAATTAGGTAAGGAAAGAGTTCAACACTACATACCCAAAACCAATTCTAGTTTACTTTAGGAGACAACAAGCTCCAATACATAATCAAGAATCTGAAACAATGACAAATCCCACTGTCACGAACAATCAAGAGGAGAATGAAGAGAATGGGGCATGTTGTGATGCAGAAAAGCTAATTAGTGACCTTGATAATCAGATTGCCATAAGGATGTGGTTAAGATCTTATATTGGAAATTCTAGATGCCTTATATTAGATTATGTTACTTGTTCCAAGTTATCAAGAAATTAAAAGGCTTTGTTGCCATGATTGATGAGTTCAAGTTCCTAGAAATTTTAATGAGGTAGTTACATATTATAGTTGGAGGAAAGTTGTGTTTGAAGATGAAGGCAATGAATGGTAATGATACTTTGGAGATGATGAATTACGAAAAAGGAAAGCAAATAGTTGGCATTAAATGGGTATTCACATTAAAGTATATAGATTGCTTGGAGCTATAGAAGGGCAAGATTAGTAATATAAGATTTTACACACCTGTGGAGTTGATTATGAAGAGATCTTTGCACTCATTGCCAAGTTTAACTTGATCATAATTCTATTGCCTTTTGCTGCTAACTTAGATTGGAGATTACATCATCTAGATGTTAATAATGCTTTATTTTATATTACATTAGTGGATGTGTATATAAGGGCTTCTCTTAGATTTGAGACAAAGGGAGATCTAGACAACTTATATAGGTTACGAGATGTCTTTTAGGGTTTGGGACAATCATTCTATGGTTAATTGACTTGGTTTAGCACTATAATGAAAAACTTTGGATATAACCAAGGACAAGCCAATCACACATTATTTGTGAACAAGAATGAACCAGCTAAATAGGAGATACCTATTGTATATGTAGATGATATGGTGATCATAATTATTGATAATGTGAATATTAGAAATCTCAAGAAAAAAAAAACTTCAAGACATTCATGGCACATGATATTGGATAACATAAATACTTTCTTGTAATGGAGATGCAAATAATGATGTCACTGGAAGTACAAGATGTCAAATAATGATCCTCTAGTATGCCCTTTGAATGTTACTAGGAGCACAAGATGTCAAATATGATCCTCTAGTGAATAAAGATAGTTGTTAGTATTTGGTAAGACAACTTATCTACCTATCACTCTGGAGACAAGATGTTGCTTTTAAAACGAGCAAAGTAAGTCAATTAATGCATGTTCCTAAGAAAAAGAACATGGAGACAGCAAACCAAATTCTATAGTGTTTAAAGTGAGTCCTGACAAAGACTTACTCAAGAAAACTGGAATTAGGAATGCTGTTAGTTTTTTAGATGAAGATTGAGCAGAAGTTGCTAGTGAATAGCAAGTTAGCAATCAGTTATTGAATAAAATTTGGGGTAATCTAAGGACTTAGAGAAACAAACCAATAGTTTGAAAGAATGATTGACATTTATTTACTATCTTGAAAAAGGTTGTAAGAAAATTGAATAAAGGTCCTATAATTATGGGATTATTTGTTAATCATATTAGTTGTAATTTTCTTTTATATTTTTTCAAATTCCTTATGTCTTGGAATTGGTTTTCATGTCTTGGAATTTTATTAGTTTTCTTTTTTCAGGTTTCCTTTTGTTTTGGGTTTTTATTTGTTTTTTTTTCTTCTCTTTTTTTACTTATTTATTGTAGGATTAGATTCCAAATGCAAGAGGGTTGGTGATTGTAATTTACAATAAAAAATGGTTAGTTGATTATCATCAATAAAAAAGAAAATTAGTAGTTTGTTATCCTTTCCTCTGGTTTTAAATATTGAATTTCTTTGTGCTTAAAAAAACCCACAAGAGGGGGTGAATTGTGGTAAATAAAATTTTGAAATTTTCTTTTAATTTTTTGTTTAAATTAAAACTTAAATTTTTTAAGCAAAAACAAGAAAAAGTAGTAAAATAATACACAATAGATTTTTAAGGTGGTTCGACTCAAAATCGAGCCTACGTCCACCCTCAACCGGTGTTAGAAAAAATCACTAAAATTTATCAAATTACAAGTGAGATTTTTCATACAGCTCACCTCAAACCTACTTTGGATTTTACCTACGGTTAATCCCGAACCTACTTGAGTTTTTTTTGGGCTCAACTCAAACCTAAGGCTTTTGCGTAATTGTCATGTTGCCCTTATCCCAAGGAAACAAATACAAAAATTAGTAACAAAGTATAAACTTAAGAAAATTTAAAAGAATTATGAGACGCACTCTAAATAATAAAAATTCCAAAGAAAAAATCAAAAAGAGGGGGGAATAGAAATTGAAAATAGTTGAAGCAAAATCTCCAATTTCGGGTTCCTTCTTGCAACTTTCGCTTTGTGAATTTGGAAGCACCGTATACACTTGAAATAGCTCAAAATTATGATTTGAAAGCTTTAAGAACTTAGCAATGGTGACCTCTTGGAGTTCTTCGTCCTTCCCTATTTATAGAGCTCAAATTTGAGCTCTAAATCCACTCCCAACGGCTCTAAAATGAAATGGTCGTTTATGTAATGGACACTAGTAGTTACCGTTCGATTTGGATCTTGAAATTGATATTTCTGATTGAATCCGGAATTTACCGTTAGAGATTATCCTGGTCGTTGGACCTAGGTGGCCTTGATCTGGGTCATTGGATTGCACGTAGGTTGTTCTGCATGTATTAAAGCATTTGAATTAAACATTTACTAAAGTGGTTCCGCTTCATCTCGTAAATCCGCCTTGTGTTCGAAGCTCTTGCTTGTCATTTTACTGTTTACTTGCAGCATTTTACCTTGATTAACCTAAACCATCGAATCGCGTCTGCCCTTCTGCCTTCATTAACCTCAGTCGCCCGATCGGGCCTACCTGTGGCCTTCTTCATTCGCCTTCGGGCTTCGCTCGCCCCTTCGGGTCTATTGAACAATTTTTATTTTTTTTTTAAATCCCTAAAGCCTTGACGGGCCAGCAGTCGGGTCAGGTCAACCCACCTAATGCTAACGTGAAAATCCCGAGACTAAAGTGGTTTTATAGTGTATTGTGAAAATTTTTGTGCCAAAATTTTGACTATAGTGTATCAAAATAATTTTATATTATGATAGAGTTACAAGTGTCCTAAGTGATTATAAAAAGAAATTCATGAAAAATAATTCTTAAATAATTTTAAAAAATCAAATATCAATGTCTATACTTTTCATTAATAATGCTTAGCCCAAAAATTAAAATTCAACAATTATTAAACTTATAATATTTTTAAATATTAATACTACTAGTGTGTCACATCATCTCAAAATTTGGTCATCAAATTCAAGAAAATAAAGAGAAATTCAAGTATAAAAATTTTAATATATGTCTTCAATTTTCCTGAAGCTTGTCATGACTTCAAGAGCCTTAAAGATCACTATTTTTAATATTTAAAGTTCATGACTTGACTTAATTGAATATTAATACACTTAAAGCATGCCCCTATGAGATATTTATAAACATTTATGCTTGACTGATCAAACAGAAGGGTATAACAAATATGGCACTAGATTGGTGGAGTTTTGTGTTCTTTTGTTGTATTCATGAGGTAGAGATTGCATCATGCAAGAAATTGATAATTTTCCCTGGCAATATAGAATATGCAGTTTGGATTCTATTGACCCTAAAATCTTCACTATACACTTTCTTTGGCAGCAACATTTCCAATTCTTGAACTATTGACATTTGTTCCTAGACTTTTGGATTGTACCTTGAACTCAGTTCATTGCATGTCATTGGTAGGAACCTAGAAACATGAAACAAAGCAAAGGGAGGACAAGGTTAGAAGCAAGATCTTATAAACTTTGTAGAGAACATTGCGTGCACAACCAATTGAAAATTGCTCCATCCATCAACTTTGATGGAGTTATTATTTAGATCCAAGTGCAACCACAAATGTTAATTTTGAACTTAATCACCTATTGTTGAAATGCAACGAACCCAGATGGAATTAAGCAAAACACAAGGATTCTAATTGTAATTTATTCTTTAAAAATATTTCAGCAGATGGCTATTTTAAACACCAACTTGCAAGGTTTGGAAGCTTTTCCAATGTTAAGCTTCAATAGTATTCTCACTTGTTTGTGCTCGAAGTCACATGAACTTGCATTCAGGAGCTTGATATAAACAAAAAAGGCTAGTTTGCTACATCAAAAGCATAAATACAGTTGTCATTTTGATAGATTCTTTCCAAAGACATCATTGGTTGTTATTAGATTTTTCCATTTGGTATAAAATTCCATAAAAAATGAAATTCCAAATCAAGAGTACATGTGATCCCCAGCGTATACTGTAATATTGGAGAAAATTAGTTTCTTATTTACATTTACTATGAAATTGCATATAGTATGAACCAAATGCTGGAGAAAATTTATAATGCCATCTTTTTTTATTACACATAATAACATGGCTAGTAAGAATTGTTAGTCATTCTACTTCTGTTATAATCCCTAGAGTATGCTGCAATATTGCATTTACTATGTTCTGCTATCTCATTGCATTTACAATGTTATTGATCATTTGAGGTTTCCTTCACATTCTCATCTCTACAGTCTCTGCAATTTGCTGAAGCAAAGTTCGCATTTTGCTAAGTTTGTTATTTTTTATTATTTGCAGAGACTCGAATTCTTAGGCGACGCAGTTTTGGACTATCTTATAACAATGCACTTGCATAGTATTCATCCAGTAATCTCCCCTGGATTGTTAACCGATCTTCGATCTGCTTCTGTCAATAATGATTGCTATGCTCATGCAGCAGCCAAAGTGGGTTTAAACAAGCATATTCTTCATGCATCTTCTGAGTTACACCGCCAGATGTCATTTCATCTAAAGAATGTAGCCAATTCTTTTTCTGGACCTTCACATGGATGGGATGCTGGTATAGCTCTTCCAAAGGTAATGTTTCATATTATGGCTTATAATATCAAATGGGACTATTAAATATTGAGTTGGGTGTTCCATATTCAACTAAAGTTCTTCACCTTAAATGAAGTTAATTGAATATAAATTTAAGTTAGATTTTCCACTTTGCTCTTATAAGCAGGTACTTGCAGACGTGATCGAATCAATCGCTGGGGCCATCTATCTCGACTCAGGATCCGATACCGAGCAAGTCTGGAGAAGCATTCGACCGTTGCTCGAACCATTGGTGACCCCCGACACGATGCAGATCAATCCTGTAAGAGAACTGGACGAACTCTGCTCTCGAGAATCCTACACGAAAACATTCTCCAAATCGTCGAATTGTGGACTAGCTTCAATTTCTGTAGAGGTGAATGCCAATGGCTGTCTGCATAAAGTAGAGTCCACTGGTATGAACAAAAAAGCTGCCAAAAAATTAGCAGCAAAGCAAGTCTTGCAGTCTCTCAAGGCCTGCAACCATGACTAAAACCTGCAGCTCTTTTCTTCATTCTACAGATCAGGTATGACTTACTTTGTTATCTGTCTTCAACTTATATTTTTTCTGGGTTTTTATATGCATAATATTAAATCAAGGAGAACATTATTCTTCCTCAACTGTCGAACAGCTGCACATTATTTAGCTTCCATCTGTTATATAGATGGAAACATGGTTCCTCACGGCTCTCCTTCTTGAGCATTCTATCTTGGAGCTCACGAGGGGGAAGCTCTGAGGAGTCTTCCAAGCGTAACGGAAGTGAAGAGGGGATCGCTGGACCAAGGAACCGCCGTTCTTGAGCAGGCAGTTCTCGTCGTCGATTGGCCTTATGGCGTTCGGATCAACGAGCTCCACGCTGCTCAATCCAAAGCACCTCACCAACACTTGGGATTGGGCACATCGGCATTCGTTGCTCACCGTCACTTCGTACTCCGCCTGCCCCTCCACCACCTCTCCGGTCCTCTCTTGGCTCACCACGATGCTCGAGAGGTTGCATGCCGCACCGTTCGCTACACGGTTCACAACACAGCCCATCAGACCCGGCCCGACCCGGCCCGATATCATTTTACAAATTAATTTAAAGAAAAATTTTACCTTGCGAGACGATGGAAATGATGAGGAGCCCGGCGAAGAGCGCTTTAACAACGGTCATTTTGGTTTTTGGTTGAGGGAAATGCTTTGAAGCTTCTCCTTTTATAGACCTCAATTAGCAACCAATCCACTAAATCCTAAGATTTGCATATTTCCTAATAGATTGAATGTTAAGTAAATGTTTATGCTTATAAATGAATAGAAAATCCTGCATAAAATGGGAAAGAAATAATCTATATTAAGAAAATTTTCATTGATTTTAGTGATTATCAATTCATTCCTCATGCTTTTCCATTTGGGCAGGTTTGGAGGGCTTACAAAGATGACCGATTAGGGATTGGTTGCAAGATCCAATGGTCTTATTAGTACTCTAGCAACTAATGAGCTATTTTATGGCTAGCATGATTGTCATTAGATGGTTTGATCGTTGTCTAATTGGACAATTTGAGGCATATGAGACTTACAAGTTCTTCTTGTATTATCGTCGATACTTTAATCATAGGATGGTGTAGCGATTTTGCAGATGATTTGTTAAGGTTAGTGCATTTTCTTTATGCATTGTTTGCCTTCTAATATATTTTTTGTGTGTTTATCTTTTGTTTCATGAATGACAATGTTTGATTAGTATGTATTTAGTTTTAATCCTTGAATGTGTAATTCTATGTTTTATTGTATTTATTTGTGTTTTTAATTAGTTGGTAAAGTGATATTAGAATTATGTTAGTCATATTTGTTCCATTTTTTTTTTATCATGTCCATTGTCTTATAGTTGGTTCAAAGGTTTTTTTTATTTGTCAATTATTTGGATTTTTATCAAAATAAAAATAGAATTTGAAATGTTTTATTAAACTTTGTTATTTTATCTCTATTTTGAAATAGATGTGCTTTGAAGTTAGCATCTCAAATTTGGTTAATCATTATATGTATTGAACATTGCATTCACATATTTCATTGCATTAGTGTCATTTATCATTTGTTTAAAGTATTCTAATCAATGGGTTTGTAACACTTGATGATTGTGGGGAGTGAAAGTAATTTTGAGATAAATGATCATGAAAAGATTGTTTTTGAAAAATATAAAATTCAATTAGATTTTGATAAAATATAATTAAATCAAAACAAAGTCTTATTAAGAAGGTTATGTTTTTGCATAGCAAAGTATTAGTTATGAGTTTTAGAAAGATCAAATGACCTTAACATCATGGTAATGAGATTTGATATTAGTAGAAGTTTTTTTTTTTAAGATTTGGAAAGGTAGTATTGGCAATTTGTACAAATTAAGGTTTAAGAGAAAAAAAAAAAAAAGCAAGGAACCTTAGGAGAGAGAAAGAAGGAAAGTGAGAGTAAGAAGAAAGGAGAGAGAGAGAGAAAAAGAGAGAAACAAGAAAAATTAAAAAATTGTTTCAATAATAGAAATTGGTGAGTTACAAATTCTAGATTTGGGTATGTATTTTTTATGTTGTTAATTTTTTAATGAAGTATGGGATTTATAATTCTTAAAATAATTAAAATTACCTTATCAAGTTGGTTTTAAGAAGAAAGTTGACAATTATTCTTAGTACTAAGGCTAAGAAATTAAAAAGTTTGAAAATTAAGTTGCATCAACTCAATTTAGTATAATATTATATGTTTGTTATAATGTTTTAATATCATCATGTCATAAGGAAGCTCATTTGTACATGTTATATATGTGTAATGTCATGATAAATGTTACTACATACTCTATTTAGATTAGCATATCCTCTATTTGTGCAAATTGACATGTAATGATATATGCTTGAATAAAATTATGTTATCCTTGGCATAAAATGTTTATAAATTGAATAATAATTGGTGTATTAGATGACATGAACTTATGAATTGTATGTAATTCTATCAACAATTATGTGATGAATAATCTATTTTATGCATTAAGCATGCAAGCATTTTAAAATAACGTGAAATACCTATTGAGCATGTAAACATTAGAGAATGATATGTATGTTGTATTGAGCATGTAAGTGTTATGAAAAAGGGTGTGTATTACATTTTGGGCATATAAGCAACATAAAGAAATAGTATAGCATATTAATTATGTAGGCATAACTAAATAAGTATTATATGTGATTATCCAAGCATGATACTATGATTAGTATTACATGTTAATTGTGCAAGTTTTAAGCATTGATTAGTATTTCATGTAAGATGTTTAAAAGAAAGATATGCTAATGAGTCATGTGGAATAAAAATTGTTGGAAAAACATTGTTAAAAAAGAAAAGATATAATATAATGACTTGTGAGTTATTTGAAGTTAAAGATTGGAGATATTATTAAAGTTAATATAATGATCATTAAGTCATGTGATTAAAAATGTTGAAATAAACATGATAAACAAGTGATTAAGATAATATAATAGTTAATAAATTATATGATTAAAAGTCTAGTAATTAAGAATAAGATAAAAAAAAATAAAAGGTTAAATGTCTTATATATAATAAGATAAAAAGTAATAAATAGAGTTTTCATTATATCAAAATAAACTTAAAAAAAGATCATAAGCTTGTTATCCAAAAAAAAATGAGAGCAACATAATAGGGCTAAAAGATTTATTTGATTAAAAATAAACAACATTGATAAATGATTTTATATTAAAAAAAGACCAATGTCAATGTAATAAATGTAATAAAAACTTAAAACCCTATAAGATGGATTTTTTAGCTGAAATAAATCTGATCGGGTGAATTTTTCGACTGACTTTTGAAAGGTGAGGTGGAGGTCCAATGAGGAAGACTCCTCATTATATTGTTGATAATCTCATTCTACCCTTCTCTCATTTTTTTTCCCTTATATTTTGTCGTATCTTCGTATCGTTAAGTTTTTATGTGGATCTAAGTTTTTCATTAATCATCTCTACATCTGATTATTGGGATATTGTCTTCCCAAAATCCAATTTCATAGTTGATATTTGGTTGCTAATTTGGGCTCAAAAAGTTCAAGCATTGATTTAGATCGTCAATTTGACAATGGTGAGTCATTTTTTTCTTATTGTTTGCTCTCTTTGACTCACTTGTATCATCTACTCTTCCATTAACTTTATCAATCGTTAGCCTCCCAAGTGATCTTTTGAATTAGTTGTAGTCTTATTGCTAACAAATTCAATAAGGATGGGATTTTCTCTTTATTGTGTGCTTACGATTGAGTAATGGTTTTTTTTTGCAAGACTATGCGACGATTTCTATGCATAACATATTAAAACCTAAATTTTAAAGATATGTCTTACATCATTCTCCTATTGTATTACTTACTTGTTGAGTTAGATAATATAGTTGTACTATTTAGTATTTTCTATTACTCAATGTGTTTACTAAATATTATAATTTTATCTACATATAATATTAATGTTCTATTCAAAAAAAAAAAGAAATGAAAAGGTAAAAAAAAAATTACTAAGTGATTTGTGGATCATCCTCAATTAGACTAAATTCATCTAATTTCATCTTAATCTGATTGAAATGTGACAAAATAAATTCGACATTAAGCTAGCATTTGTATGGTTTATATTTGCCTAACATATAACTTAAGTTTGAAAACAAATTAAATGATCAAAAGTTTCAAAGCTCAACCCTCGAACAAAATCAATTCCTATTCTACTTGACATAGATTGACCAAAACCTAGTTCGATTTAAGATCAATCTCAATTAAAATTGACCAAATATAAATATTACATTTCACAAATCTATATATCATATTTAATTTTATATTCATTAAATTTTTAAAAATCAAATTGATCTCATACTTAATTGATCTAAACAAATCATAGACACTAGATTGTACAAAATTAATTAGTTCAATGCAATGCTTCTATTGGTTTGAATCAAACTCAAGCCTATTTAGAAACAATCTTCAATTTTTTAAGATAAATTAATAATCATAAAAACTTGGCCAAGTCAAACTCAAAATGATTTATTACTTAACAACCTTCCCACCATCAAATTCTATGTTAAAAATATAATTTGTTAGACTAATTCATACATTAATTTAATATATAATAAAAGATGAGAGAGAGAGAGAGAGAGAGAGAGAGAGAGAAGACTATCCTAAGAGGCAGCCTTGTTTGGTACTGCTACAGGATAATGTTTGAAAAGGCAACGGCTCTTAAAGGTCAACTTTTTGTGATGCAAATGTTGCCTTCACTAAGTCACCTAATTGCAAATTATTACATGCAATGTTATATTTAATAATTTTCTTAATTTATAATTATCTCCTTATGTGTTTTTCTCATCAAAGGCTAAAGTAAGATATTTGATCACAAAAAAATAAAATAGTTGACATCAATAAATCACATTAAAAATGTTTTAGATAAGGTTTTTATTATATCAAAATATATTATAAAATAAAATCAAGATAATACAACTTTATACATTGTTAAACAATGAAAAGTTTTTCTTTTCTTTTTTCTCATATCTGGAGACTCCAATTCTCTTGATTTATAGATCAAAATGTTTCTTATTTTAATGTTTTTTTTTTCTAATCATGCATCTTTCATAGACAAGATTTGCATTCTCCCTTTTTATAGACAATGAATCTTTAGTGAATGTGATACAGTGATAATGTTTTGTGTTTTAAGAGAATCTGAATAGTTTGTTCATAATAAATTTATTCTTTTTTTTTAGATAAAAAAATAATATTATACTCTTTGTAATATTATTAAAAAGATGCATAGATATTTAGACACTTGAAATCATTTATAAAAACATTATGATGAAAGACTAATAAAGATATGCTAGGAAATCAAGCACTTTTGTTTGATTCTAAGATATCTGGACAGATGTCTTGAGATATGCATTATGATTTGTTGCATTTTTTTTTAATGGTATTGCTTTAGCCTGAATTGACTCATTTAAAGTTATGACAGTGTGCATCATCTTTAAAGTTAAAAATTATAAGTTTATGTTTCTTAAAGGACTCATTGAACATGATATGAGTAGTATAACAATTGTTCAAAATAAAAACTTACTTGATTTGGTGTTTTTTAGATAACATTAAAATAAAAATATCAATCTTTATCTAAACATTGATCTAATCTAAAGTTTATTGAAAATTTTTATTATTTCGTTCAATATTTTCTAAATTTCTTTTTATCATTGATTTTAATATCAAAATCCTCCATAAAATGTCATCATGCAAACTTGAATAACATTTAAATATTATTAATAAAATCATAACTATTAATAATTTATTTAAAAAGATCATCAAATTAAAACATAATTGCTTTATTTAAAAATATCACAAAGGCATTTTAATACTTCTTAAATTCCTCACACAAGCTTGCAAATGAAGCATAATAAGATAAATTTCATGGGACCCATCTTCACAACCTTCCATGGTCTATTGGGAAACTATTGGACACGTTCATCTATATTGTATTCTTATGAAATAAGCAATTGGTTAGTTATCTTTGGGTCAAGTATTATGTGTATTTAAATTATCAACAAAACTCATAAATATTATATATATAAAAAATGACATATAAATAATAAATTTTTTTCTTTTATTTTTATTCTCATAAAAATTCTTGCTTGAGAGGCCCTTCTTTTTAGATGACAATTCTCATCTAAATAAAAAAATTTTAATCATTGATGAGCAACGAATTAGGATAACAAATTCTACTATTGATGACATAATAAAACCATCATAACTATCAAAGATTAATTTGTATTATAAATATTTAATAGTTATATGATCAAATTATATTTGTATTAATGGATGACAAATAATCACATGATCTACACAAATGTCTTACTTGTAGAATTTTATTCTATAGATATGTATTGAAAATTTAACACCTATGATTTAACCAGATTAATCTAGTTTCAAAGTTTTGATCCTATGTTACATTCCTTAATTTATTATCATATGAACAAAATTTATATCAACGATTTTAATTTGACAAATAAAATTTACTTTATTAATTATATAAAAAATATTAAAAAAATTGAATATAACCTTAAATTAAATGCAAATTTAATTATATTTAAAGTTTCTCAAATATTTATTAACAATAATTCATATAACTTGGTTTATTTTTTTCTTCACATAGTCCACGTCCTTACGGATTAATTAATCATCCATCTTTATTGTTTTATTTTATAATTCTACGCATGGTCAACTCGATTACCGATGCTACACGTTAAGTTGTGGTTGTGGATTCGGATCTTGTACTCAACTTTTCGAATATGGGTCGACCCGATTGTTTAAAGAATGAATTATTGTATCCGCATCTTTAAAAACATTTTGAATAATACAACATTTTTTGCTATTTTCAAATATTATATTAATTATAAAATTAAATAATACAAATTTTATTAAATTAAGTGTCTCGTTTTCTTTCATTTACAAATGAGTTGATCACATAGTTTCATCAATAAAAACTTTCAAAAAACATACATATTAAAACTAAAATTAAATATAAGTATTAATTTTATTAATTTTATTAATATTATATATATATATTACATCAGAGGTTGGATGCGATGGGAGGTTACCTTCCGTTTGCACGATTCGACATTAAAAAAACATATTCAGATGTATTTCGCTGGCGTTGACTCTTAGATTTCTCGAAATGTTTTTAATTTTTCATTTTTCTCATCAAATAAATAAATTATATATATATATATATATATATATATATATATATATATATAGAGAGAGAGAGAGAGAGAGAGTACAACGATTCGGTATTTAGATGTATTTCGCTGGCGTTGACATTTTAGAGTTGTCGAAATTTTTTTAATTTTTCATTTTTCTTATCAAATAAATAAATAACATATATATATATATATAGAGAGAGAGAGAGAGAGAGAGAGAGAGTACATTTCCCCGGCTACAACCGGCTTTATGTTTGGCCGATAAATACTACTGTAAGCGAATTGCAGTTCGCTTTCCTTTCTCCTTCTTGCTCGCGCATACTATGAACGCGTCGACGTGGCCGAGCGGCCGAAAAGTGATTCTCCGCCGAGTCTACGACCGGGGATAGGCGCACCAACATCTTCTCTTCCTTATTCCCATGGAAAGATCTCGAAGCCGCTCGGAGAGGCGGTGGCCCAAAGGCCTCGTGTCCAAGACGCTGCTGCGTTGGAGACGCGGTCGGCAGGAGGCGATCTCTCCAGTTGGCTGGGTCGCTGTCCGGGTCGGACCGGGTAAGGAGCGGTTCCTTGTTCGAACGGAGTGGATGAACCACCGCCTCTTTCGGGACCTCCTCGACGAAGCGGAGCGGGAGTACGGGTACGCGACGATTGGCCCTCTGGAGCTTCCCTGCAGCGTGGAGCTCTTCCGATGGGTGCTGTGGGAGGTGGACCAAGACGAGGCCGACGCCGTGGCCGTCACCTCTGCGTCGCCGGTCCTGTGTGGGTTCGGCTCCTCGCCCATGAGAAAGAGCCCCGCGTCCAGGTTTCGCCTGATTAGCTCATCTCGGTTCGTCAACAAACGCCGGTTCGGGGAACCATAGATCGAGCCGTGGTGGACACGCATTATCGTTGTAATATATTATAATAAATAATGAATTATGAGTTTTAATAAATGACGTATATAATAAAGTAAATAAAACAGTTGCATGACATGACACTGCACGCGAAACGGAATCCAATACGTTGAGAGCTATACAATAAAGAACCATAGCTAAGCATGAGGGAATATTGGAAAACGTAAGGGAGAAGAAAAGAGATTTTACTTGTAGCCAAGAGGAGATAATTCTCAGATGATGAAAAAAAAATGAGAAACAAAGATGAAAATTAGCTTTAAGATGTTCTTATAGAGACTTACAATCAAGAATCAATTACTTAAACATGATTAATATGTCATAAAATTGATATAGAGATGTATATATGTTGAGAATATATCATTGTATTATATGATTGTTCTTGAAATGATTTATTTATAATAATATTTCTTAAGATTGTAATCAATTTTGGCAATAGACAATGGACTGTTTTTAATTAAAATAAAAAGGGATTTTAAAATGAAAATAATTGAATGAGCAATTCTTAAAGGGTTTGAGTTAAATTATTTCATTGAAAAAGATAAAAATATTTGAGGGTGTGTTATTGATGGCTAAATATACAATATAGTATAATCTTAATCTAAGTAAAACCTATAAAAATATTCTCAAAATTTAGAAATTTAGTCTTTTAAGTATACTCATAAATAACATTAGAATAGATAAAATTCATAACAATTGTACCTACTAGGGAGAGAAATAAATTTCCAAAACCAAATTATTGATAACGAAGATTCGAAACTATATAAAACTTGAGAATTATCAACTAATGAAAAATAAATATGAGAAAATAAAAAATAAAGATATAACTAAATTATTGTATTACATTTTTTATAAATTTGCTATTATATACATCTATATTATATGTCCTTTTGTTAAAAAAAATGAAAAAATGTATTTATTTTGTTATGTTATATATATGTGATGGATCCAATAAGAGGCATGACTTCAATTGTGTATTGCTTTACATTAACCATCTAGTTCTTGTTTGTCTATTCACTTAACATATTTTTAGCTTAATAATTAAAGATAATATGAAAACATTAAAATGATATATTAGAATTTTGATACTTGGGTTATATCAATTGTTGATATGAAAACATAAAATATGATAGAACTCTTATTTTGAGGTTTTATTTACTTTGATTCAGTTGAAAATACATACTATCATATGGATATGATATTTTAAAAACAAAAAAGATAGTTTAAACTACATATTTTGATGAGAGATTTGGTTCTCTTAAAAACTTTATTTGGTTTATAATTTTGAGAGAAATCAAATTTTTATGCAAAATAAAAATTTTGAAAGTAAAAATATATTTTTCTTACAAAGAAAAACATTTAGAATGAAAAAAGATAAATAAATTAGGAGATGATTTCAAGGATCTTATAGAGGTAATATTAGAATAGAAACGTTAGGAAAGATCACCATAAGAAAACAATAAACCTAAAATAAAAATTTAGAAATAGGTAAATCTAAGATAAAACCTTAAAAGGTGAAATATTAGGTTATGTAAACATAGGTGGACAACATAGTGGTAACATATAGATTGCATGCTAAATTTTTAATATATATGTTACACCATTTAGAGTACAATTCTCACGTAAAAATTTCAAAAAATTGCATAATTAAAACAATGTTATATACGATTTTCATATGATACATTGAAATCCATAACCTATAGGTCCAAGAGACTAGCTAAAGCCCACAATCGATACATCCAAGAGAATACCTAAAACGAATTAAAAGAAGGAAATCTAAGTAAAGGGATCTCTAACATAAGAGAAATACACAATATCTCGATATTGATAAATGGTGCATATGGGTCTAACAAATAATACATTTGGCTCATGTACCATATGCTAGTTGGATATATAATAAGTAATTAGGGCTTATGATATATTTAGTTATAATGATTATCTCTAAGAGACAAAAACAATGTCTAAGAAAGAGCATTGTCACAATAATTTCTTTGACATCTTTTGTTGATTTTCTACATATGCATAATTGCTATAACTTGGAGCATTTTATAAGCAAACTAGTTCTTCATTGTTCTTTCATATGAACAAATGATCAATACCTAAACAACAAAAACCACCATCCCTCAACTTAAACCCTAATAACACTCCACGGGTAAACACATCTTATTGCTAGAAATCCCCGACAACCACTAAACCAGCCGAGCTTTCTTCGACAGCGGCGGCGGCGTATCTGCGAGAGCGCTGCAGACGGTTGAGGTAAGATTCGATAGGACGGCACCAAAGGTTGGATTCGGGAAGACAATAGGAATACAGCTCTCCACGATGTCGGATACCGCTTTGCAGCACCCTGGTGTGACCTTTATGTGCAGGCTGAGGAAGGAAGGAACGAGCTTCACGGAACAGTCGCCCACGGAACTGACGGCAGCCCAGCACTGGAGGACGCCAGGGAAGAGGGAGAAAGATGAGGCTTTGGGTATCGCCGTGCCGGCGGCGGCGAGGAGGAGGATGGTGAGAGCCGCTGCTGCTCCTGCTCTGGCCATTTCGGACTCCGAATGTTCACCTGCTTCAGGGCTCTGTTGGCTGATGAAGGAGAGGGGTGTTTATATAATTTGGAGATGTGGGGCGAGGGGCGTTTGGGGAAATTAATTAATTGTAACGTTCTTTATTAAACTTGTTAATTGAGTTAATTACATTAATCTTCTTAATTATTGCCCTGCTTTTGGTAACATTTCTTGTAGTTAATATCAAATTAAATTGGGTTTCTCTAAATGCTATAGAGACATGTTAGCTAGTTTAACTATTAAAAGAGACACCACGTTATGACATTATAGACCTAAGCTAAATGAGTAGAAGAAAAAAAAAGATGACTATATCATTTGATATTATTAAATTTGTTTTATGTAAATTGTGGTGTGGATATGTTGTTGTATGAGTTAGAATTGAGTTAGAATATTTTGTATATGATTTGAGAAAATTAAAAATTAATTTGGATTGAATCTGGAAAGTGAGAAAGACATTATTCTAGTTTGGGTGGGATTGTATAATATGATAAATCCAATCTTATTTTATTAATATGTAAATCAGTTGGGAGCAAAGGATTAAATTAATCAGGTAAAAAATCATGCAAGTATTTGTAGGCTAATTGTACTGTACAATAACCTTATTCATACTATATAATGTGTTATAAGTTGATAAGTGTTGGTAAACATATGGATATTATTGTACGATGAGCTTGGTTTACAATAATTCGTTAAATGATTTATGTTTTGTATGAATCATGTTATATGATAAATTTAATCATATTGTACGATCTATTGTAGGTCAAACAATATGACATTATGGTATTATAAACCTAAGCTAAATGAGTAGAAGGGAAAAGAAGATTATTACATTCTTTGATATTATTAAATTTGTTTTATGTAAATTGAGGTATTGATAGGTTGTCGTATGAGTTAGAATTAATGTTAGAATACTTTGGATATAATCTAAGGGAATTAAAAAAATGATTAGGATGGAATTGAGAAGATGGGGAAGAGATTATTCTTGTTGGGTAGGATAGTATAATATGATAGGTTCAATCATATTATATGATATATGAAGTCAGTTGAAAGCAAAAGATTAGATTACTCTAATAAACCATCATGCAAGTATTGATAGGTTGATCATATTGTACGATAACTTCAATCATACTATACAATGTGTTGTAAGTTGATAGATTTTGGTAGACATATGGATCATTTGGATGATGACATAGGTTTATGGTAATTACTTAAATGATCTATATTTTGTTTTGATTATATTGTATAGTGAGTTTAATCATATTGTGTGATCTATTATAGATCAGATAAGTCTAATTAGAAAGGAGATGATAATCATACTAGGTCATATGGTTGCTCGTATTATACGATAAGACGGAAGATTGCGAAGTGATTAGATTAAATAACCTAATAGGCAGGGAAGTTAGGTAGATCGTACTATTAGATGATGGAATCATACATTATGATGTGTAAGTAGTAAAATAATGAATGAAAGAATTATTTAGGTTAAACAAAAAGAAGTAGCTGTCATATGGGGGATTATAATTGTTTGTATATGTATGGTATTAAAAAAATCCTAAAAAGTGATAATTTATTTAGGAGATTCTCATCTCGGATTCAGAAAAGTAAATTAGATAATTATTATATAAATATATTATTAAATTAATATTTATTTATAGAGCTAAGCTAATCGAGTAGAAGGAAAAAGAAGGTTACACATAAGGGTTTGTTGTTTGCATTGACTCTATAAAAAGACTAAGGAGTATAAAAGAAAATGTAAATAAAATTTAACTAAGTTGTAGTTATTTTATTCAGATATGTGCAATAAAATTATAGATTTGTTTTTTCAAGAATGATCTTTCCTTTATTTTTAAAAGCTAAAATGTTGAGGTAGAAAAACAACTTTAAAAATACTATAATAACAATAAATATAACATCAAAGAAGTAAACATTTTCTATAAAAGCTTATGGTATTTAAGATTAAAGGATTGAAGTTGTTGTGTGGATGAGCTTTAATGAATATATTGAAAACATAACACACTATGCAAAATTAGCTAAATTTGTGCATAAAATGTGGTTAATGCAATAACTTATCTGCTCATCAAAGGACTTTCGATTGCATTGAATTTGAAATTCTTTTAAGAAGAGTAGATATAAAAGAAAACCAAACTTTCTCATGTAAGAGTTTTTCATTTGTTTGGATTCTTGTATGAAGATGAATGCTGATAATAGAGAAAAACTAAAAACTAAAATGGATAAGTTTTTTATCATCAAGCATGTTATTATTGTCATGGCCTTTGGTATAAATCAAAGAAAAAAATTAGAATCAATGAAATAATTTTTGATAAAAAGTAGTGTATATGATGTTCAATCTATATTCAAAATCATGCATAATAAATTATTAAGGGCTGAATTGAATCGAGTTTCCAGTGAAGTATAGCCTTGATGACTTTGTTATGGTAGTGCTCACTTGATATGTGAAAAAGAAAAGCTATTTAATATTTGTTTGAAAAAGAATATCAAACACACAACATAATTATAATAAAAAAAAATAAGATAACACAAATTTTTTACATGATTTGACCAAATAAATATTCTAAATGAGTACAAGCCCAAAAGATATAACTAAATTGAAACCTAAATAAAAAGAAAAAATTGAAAAGAAAAGCTTTATACAAGAATATAAAACAAAGAATCAAAGATGATTTTATCAAACATAGAGATCAAACTTATATCTTGTGATATCGTAATTTAACTATGTTGATATATTATCTATTTGAGTTATTCTATTATGTCTAAATAAGTTTTGGCCTGAAAGAATGACTTATATCTTAAGATCAAAATATATTATATAAATATTAAAGTCACTATCTTAGAAATCAATATGAGACAAATCATCTATATATGTCTCAATCTAAAAGTTTGTCAAGACTTACTCCTTATCCAGTGATTCTTATCTTAGGAAATCATCTAATATTCACTACAAATTTTTTTCAATCTAAGAATTACACATCTAAACCAAACTTAAGCCATGTAATTGTGTTTAATCAAATACTCACCAAATAAGATGAACTAAGTTTGGCTTATTGAGAGGTAATTTAAAATGAAATGAGATAGTAGTTACTATTTCATGAAAAAAAAAGAGTCGTGTGTATGAAAAGAAACTAAGTTTTTCACTTGAGAGAATATGTATGCAACTTAAGTTTATATCAACAAGTTGATAGATGATGTAACACTAACACTAATGAAGTTCCTTATTAAAATTCTAATAGATATACTTATTTTTATGTTTAAAGTTGAAAACACAAGAAGAGAATAATACATCTTTCTTAAAGGCCAATCTCTATGTTGGAGGCTGATAAAGTGCTCATATAAATCTTTTTCTATACAAGTGATTGAACTGTTGAATAAAGAAATCAAACTCTTAAATATGGCTTTTTATCATCTAGTGGGAGTGTTAGATATGCCATAAAGAATGTTTTTTTAAAGACTAAGTTCATATCATCCAATTAAACAATTGTTGCAAAAATTATATATTAGCTTGGATTAAAAATCAAATAAAATAATCAATAGATTATGCTATGATTTCAACTAATTAAGATACTAGAATACGATGATATATGAGTATCTTAAGTAATGGAGCATTGATTCAACTGCCTAATCAAAATCTTTGTGAGAATAGCTTTTTAAAACTAAAATCAAATATAAAAATTAATCTAAAGCCCTAAATTATTTGAGTTTTCATAATTCAAAACATCTAAGAGCACCTTAAGATATGAACATAGAGTATATCCATTGTGACTATCTCACTAAACCTTGTTCGATAATGTAGTGTTCTCCTAATTTTATTTTATGTTTTTATTATAATTTGGGCTTTTAATTAAATTTTAAATTTTTTTTTAATTTTTTCCAACAAATATATATATATATATATATATATATATATATATATATATATATATATATATATATATATATATATATATATATATATATATATATATATATATATATATATATAATCCTCATATTTACATTATTTACCATAATCAAATCATTTTATAGTAAAATTGAAACCATGAAAACCTTATTTATATATGTAAAACATATATCTATATAAAAATCTTTTAAATAGAAGATTTTTTTCAAAATTGTTTTTCATAATTTAAAATATCTTAAATTTTGGAAATAATAAGTGTATTTCTCTTTTGAAATCAATTATCATATAATTCTGTTTTTAATATGATAATTTAAATTTTCTTTTAAATCATAAAATTAAAATATATTAAATTGCAAAAAAGCACAAATTCTTCTACACCATTAAAAATATTCCAACTATAATTGATATTGTTTAATAATTACAATATTTTATCTAGTACCAATTCTTACTATCATAATAGTATCTTATACATCTCAAATGATTCGAATTTAAAACATGATAACTAAAATAATATAAATTAAATTTTCTTGGCTAAATCAATCATCTTTTTATTCCTCATCTCTTTGGCTAACCATTATAAGTTCAATTAGAGATCTATTTATATATGCATGCAAATTAATATAATTTTTGGGTCATATTACATGGGCAATCAATATCATCACTAGAAAATAAATGAGACAATAAAATGCCTAGATAATATACAAATAAAATATTATTTTTTAAAAATTTATTTTAAACCATTTTTTCTTAGTTTTCCAATTTATTGGTTGTTTGAACCATTTTTAATCCTATCGATCTTAAGATATTGTGAATTATTTTTTCATTAGTTATGGTAATGAGAATATTCATTAACTAAGATATTTTTTCATCACCTTTGCTCGTTTTTAACTTGTGTTCTCTGTATGTTGTTGCTGACTCTATTTTTATCCAATAAATTAGTAATTGGATATATTTTATCAGATTTTTGTTAGGCACATCAGGACGTTTAATCTCTTATTAATGACAATTATGATGAATTAGGCTGATTAGGTCTTGATATTTTGTGTGTTTTTAGCATGCTCTTTATTTTAATTTATTATTTCTTTTTTTATCAGGTGTTTTTTGTTAAGTTATTCTTGTTGATTTATCTCTTTGCTAAATTGTGTGAAGTCATTTGGGAAGATTTGTTATCAATCTTGTTGATTCCCTACAAATGGAAAATTTGTAATGTATTTCTTAGGCATTTGAATGCTTACTCATAAAGTGAAATCAATTTTATGCATATTCCCTCCCCAATATGTCTTAGAGAAATGGTAAACAATATTACTCTATTTTTAAGATTAAATGACTTAATCTACCAATTATACTACTATATCATAACATGTCTTGTATTGTGTTGTACGTGAAAAAGAAGTATGTCAAATATAACATTTATATTGTCCAAAATAGCCTTGATCCTTGACTATAATATGAGATGGCCTAAGAGTTTTTTGATTGAGAGTCCAAAGTTGCATTTAAGCATATTGAACTTCAATGTCCAAAAAAATTTCAAATGTTTTCTTCAATGCTTAACAAAAATTTCTCTTTTTCTAACAAAAAGAATCACTATTCACAAATAATTTGTGAATTTAAAAAGAGAATATTTTCTTTTAAGAAAATTAAGAATAAAAATAAAATTTTGATGAAAATTATTTATTAGATTTAAATGACTTCAACTTCAAAAAAATGATTAGAAACTCAATTCAAAGACATACTTATCTCTTTCAATATCACTCATGTCATTCTTAAGAGAAAAATGTCTTTCAAATAAGTAAGATAACAACAAACACATTTATAATTTAAAAAAGATTTATTCAATTAATTGGACCATGAATTAATAGTTCAATTGATCTCGACATATCTATAAACCCTTTCTCCAATAAACCATTTGAAACAAAACCTAATAGACCAACTACCTAACCAATGACTGATCTTAGTGAATCGATTAAGCTTAAATGATAAATTTATTATGTTTTGATCATTTATCAACAATTATCTAATTATAAGAATAATATTGGTTAGAGTCTTTAACAAAGTGGATTATGAATGTAAAAAAGCTTTATTTGTGAATTATGATTGTTTTTTAAATAATTTATTAATTTAAATATTCATAAAAAAAATTTATTTCTATGATACGTTTTATTACAGCATCAATAGCTTAAACTCCTCAAAACTAATCACTCCATCTCCGTCGACATCAAACTTCCCTATCACATCCCTGCATTCCTCCACCGTCCTATCCTCCCCCAGCCGCCGCAGCCCCCGCCGGAGGCTCCTCGTCGTGATGCATCCCCTGCCCTCCATTTCGTACGCCCCGAACGCCTCCCTGAGAGCCCATCCCCTGTCGTCCTCCTCGTCCGCATCCACCAGCCTCACGAAGTCCTCGTACCCCAGAGAGCCGTCGCCGTCAGATCCCGACGACCCCACCACCGCCTCCACCTCCGCCGGAGACACCTCTTCTCCGGCAGTCTTTAGGCAGAGGCAGAGTTCCGTGGCGGAGATCCTCCCGTCGCCGTCTGCGTCCAGGTAGCGGAACACCCGCTCGAAAGTCGCCCACGGTGGGGAGAACGTCATCGGAGGCGGCGGCGAGGGGAAGAGTGTTCTGCGGATCCCGTTGAAGAGGGAGGTCAGGAAGCGGCATCTGCAGCTTGCATTGGACTTTAACGAGGGATCCGCTGTGGAGAGCATCGAACTTGGAATTATTCGAACGATGAACTGAGATTTGACGATTTAAAGAGCTGCGGTCTTCTTTGTAGCTCTGTTATTTGTAGACGAGAAGGAAACTTCAGTTGGGCCGCACGGGTGATCTCAGGGCCTACGCCAGCGTTTGAACATCATGTTTGTTGTCGCGTTTCAACGCGTCGAGGACGCGATTTGATCACGGTTGATCCCAGCAGCCACGCCAGCGCCAGTTGTCATGCTGTCGTACGACTACGCGTGGTTGCAAGGAAATGTATTTTAAATCGAAAAAAAAAACGATTTCATGAATTCTTGAATAAGTGACAAGTTAATTTTAAAAATGATTTATCATATTATATTTTAAATATATGCATTTTTTGGATATAAAAAATCACTTTTTAAGATTTCTAATTTACAAAACTTTTAGTGCATCTCAATTCTAAAAGACATTTGATTGTCTACTTTGCAAGCAATGCCTTATTTTATGATAAGTTCTATTTAATAATATTTTTATTTTCATAATATAAAATATTTTTTTAATTAATAATAGCATATGTTAAGAGATGATGAAGTTATTCATGAATTTTCTCAAACTATAATGAAATTTAGTCATTTTTTTTAATTTTGAGAATATTACAATTAGTTTCTACATGTAATTAAAGTGGTTTTGGGGCCTGAGGAGGCGTGTGGTTTGGTCACATTGGTTAAAGGGGATTGATGAAGGTGTCGAAAGTCAAATGGTATCTATTTGTGCTTAAAAGAAAGAAGAAAATAGAACAAAACTAAGATGTGGAAGGCAAATCAAGATTGTTGAGCACGGATACTATAATGTTCAAGGGGTTCTTAAGGGTTGGTTTTTATAAATTGGGGGTTAATAACTATGCCTAATCATCAAATACCTCCTTCCACACATGGTAGTATCGTAATAGCCATCAGAGTGATAGTTATTATGAGTTTCCACTGAAGTTGGTTTATTATAAATGAGTCATCTTTTGCTATGTCAAAACATAATATCTCATCTATAAATAGTTAGAAGTGAAACATAAAGAGTTTTGATCATTTTGCAAGCTTACCTAAGCAAGTCTAGATGGTTTTTTCCACAAAGATTCCTCTTGTTTTTTAAGTTGCATCTTCAAACATGGTTCATCCAATATGACCTTTATTTGGGTAACTACTCATTCTCGTAGTGCTTTCTTTCCATGAAACATTTTAAATGATTCTTCTTTGTATTAAAAAACTAATTGAAATATTTAGTTTCATGTTACAACACATAATCTATGTGCCTTTCATTCTTAATAAAATGATATTGAGTCATACAAGGTATAATAACTCATTTGTAAAAACTAATTTGTTAGATTATCATAAATGGTATAATATATTGTTTGAAGTTTTAACTCATATGTAGAGATCATAAGTATGATTAATGTCAATAATATACATAGTCGTAAAATTTCATCTATTTACAATTGAGCAATTTGCTCCAATAGTCAGATCATCATAGTTGAAAAACAATGGCCACATTTTGTTTGTTAATCTACCACCAGCTAAGCAACATCATAATCCTTTCAACTTTGGCAACCAACATATAAAGTTCATGCAATGTTTTTCTACTTTTGATTGGGAATGTTTAATGACTAAAACGTCCTAAATTTTGACAACTTGCTTCAATCATCTCACATTCTGAGAGATGATAAGAAAAAGTACATAAATACAATATCATGATTCACTTCTTTCAATATATTTATGTCTTTTGTCATTTAATATTATGTATAATATTGATTTAATCATGTGATATTCTTTTATATAAAAGACAATGATATAAATAGAGGTAAACATCAAGTATTTCACAAGTCTTAACTATCTTCTTATGATCATGGCATCAAGAGATGTTCCACATTTCACTCCACAAAGCAAATCTATAGATGAATGATCTTTACTAAAAAGCCCTTTTCTTACATGTAAAGTCTATCTTTTACTTACTTTGAATCCTCATATGTCTATTGTTATAAAATCAAGTCTTTTAAAAACAATACAATCTATACATTTTGATTAGTTTCTTAATTGTCTTCTTTGATATTATTATTATTTATAATTTTATATTATACTTATAACATATAAGTATATGAAATGATATGTATAAATATAAGTTTTTTCATAACTTCATCTATTATTGCACATATTTGTCTTACCAAGATAATTCAAGTGGGATCCAAACTTTCAAAAGAACTCATTCTAAAATTAATTTATATATATATATATATATATATATATATATATATATATATATATGCACACATAGTTATTTTAATATGAAAATCATAAAAAAGCCCTTTATTAAAAAAAATCAGATCTGCCATCGAATACTTTTTACATCATCATGAGCTTGAACTCGTCAAAGCTGATGACTCCATCGCCGTTGACATCAAACTTCTCGATCATATACCTGCACTCCTCCACCGTCTTCTCCTCCCCCAGCCACCGAAGCCGCCGCCGGAGGCTCCTCGCCGTGATGCATCCCCTGCCTTCCATCTCATACGCCGCGAACGCCTCCCTGAGAGCCCTTCCCCTGTCTTCCTCCTCCTCCGCATCCAACAGCTTAATGAAGTCCCCGTAACCCAGCTTGCCGTCTCCATCCGAGTCCAAAGACTCCACAACCGCCTCGGCCTCCGCATGGGAAAGCTCTGCTCCGGCAATCCGCATACACTTGCAGAGTTCCGCGGCGGAAATTCCGCCGTCGCCGTCTTCATCGAATTGGCGGAAGACCCGGTCGAATTTGAGTCCCGGCGGCCACTGATCGGGCAGGGCCGGCGGCGGTGGCGACGAAAGAGGCAATTTTTGTTTCCTTGGAGAGAGAACGACGCGTATTCTGGCTAGAAATGAGTTGCCGGAAGTCATGGTGGTTGGTGGTTTGCGAGGCTTGCTTGGACATGTGTTTGAAGGCGGTGGTCGAAGGCTCTTTTATAGGTTTCGGAAGCAACGAGAAGCGTCGGTCGGAGTAAAGAACGTCCCCAGTTTCGGAGAAAGAAAGGCGACGGGACAGCTGTCCACTGCTGGTATCCATGGGAGGTCGCCGACTTAGACACGTATGCGATATCTTGTGTCACGCTAATCGTCCACGTCGAGAGCGCAGAAAAGTACAAATTGTCGGTATTTTTTTAATTGTGTTGCTTCCCCTCAGTTCCTGACATTTTATTTGTGATGGATGCAGCAGCCACGCGTATCACGATTTGGGAGCCACGTGTGGAACATTTTGGAACTTTCCAGAAGTGGAAAATTTATTTCCCCTTATTGAGGATTATTTTGGATATATCAAAATTGTGAAATGTGAAATATCAAATGTGTGATCATCATTCATTTAGTCTACTAAATCAAGATCTAAACAAAAAAATGTAATCAAAATATTTATTTATTATAATTTTTTTCACATTATAAAAGTGTAATATGAGTAATAGCTAAATATACCACTTGGTGTGGGGTAAGCTATAACAAATGTATGCTATAAAAAATGATGGTTAAGGTTACCAATAAAAAATCTAGTATGAATTCTCAATCACTTAACAAGTGTATGCTATGGAGAGAAAATATTTGGATAACTCAAATTTTTAATCTTTTTTAATCAGTTTGACTTAATAATATAACTCAAAAATCAAAGAATGTTTGTAGATACTCAGTTATTTCAATCATTTTTTTTATAATGTTTGGATATTATACTTATCAATTTTTCTTGATTCTAACAAATTTATTGACAATAGTTGATGTGTATTTTGTTGATGTAACTCCATCAATTATAATCATCATTAGGAGCTTTGCAAATTATAATATGATAGAATGAGTTATAAGTATCATGTATAAGACTGGCCTTTAATTACAATTCAAACCAATTATAATAGTTAATTTGAAACTCAATTACTTGTAAAAACAAGGTTTACTTTGCATTAAAAGAATTACCCTTGAGAAGTGGGTTTTGAAGATCTTGCCTTGAAACATTGATCACCATAATCTAACCTTGAGGGAATGATGTTTACGATTTAGCTGTGAGTGACTTAATTTGAGAATGGGGCTTGAGATAGTGACCCGAGTAAACTTTTCTTAATAATCTCACTTCAATGGACTAATCTCTATGATATTTCTTTGTGAGATTGATAATTCTAAGAATTTGAGTATTTTTGTCAGTGTTCTTTATGTGATTATATTTTTGAATCATTAAATAAAATTTAAGTGATTAATTTTAACATATCAAAGATGTAAAAATACTTTGTAGATAAAGAGGATAAAATGCGACTAGAAAGAAGATTAAATGAGCAACAAATTTTAAAATTTTGTTTTATAGATTTGGATGATTAAATATTATAATTATAAATATTGTATGACTTGTGAATCCCTTAACAAAGTATACTATATATTATAGACAATTTTTTCTTATGTTTTTATTTTTTGGATGTTGATCAACACCATTTTCAATTTTTTTCGAGAGTCTAGATAATAAGATCAATAAAACCTATTCAAAACTTCAACAAAATGCATTGGCATTTGCTTATTAAAATTGAGCCCAAAAATGGTACAACTCGTATCTTATTGTAGAAGAAACCCATAACCTTCAAACTCAAAGCTAAGCCCTCAAAGAAACCTTTTTGTTGAATAAAACATCATATTATTTTATGTTATATATATAATAATTATGTAAATTAATAAATAATATATTACATTAGTAATCATTATCTATAATCTTAACACACTATAAAGGATGGTTATTACTAGATCTCACCTAAAATTTTCATAACAAATATAATTAAAAGATACAAGAAAAAATAATTTAATTAAATATTAAGATGATCATAGTCAACTTCAGCAAATGAGGGTACATGTATTGAAAGAATAAATGAGAGCTGTTCTATATGAGGTGTACGTCTCCTATGAGGATTAGCTCACAAATACGCGTGGGAAGAGATGGTTGACCGTTATCTTCTTCCTTCTCCGCCCACGGAAACTTCCTCTCTCTCTCTCTCTCTCTCTCTCTCGCTTTATCTTTCTTCCACCAATCCAAAATCTATATAACAACCAGAGCTCATCCACCTTCAAAAAGAAGCTCACTTGAATCAGTTACTAACCCTTTGATCCTTATGGCCGCCCTCAAGGCCTCCGAAGAGCACGGGAAGAGCAGCCGCCATGCTCTTTTTTCCAGAATTCGCAAACTGCTCTCCCCCTTAAAGAAGCCCAAGCGGCCCTCTCCACCTCCCATGCCTCCGGCTCTGGCGACGCCCGGGAGCGAATTCGAGCGAGTTTTCCGCTTCTTCGACGAAGACGGCGACGGAAGGGTCTCCGCCGCGGAGCTATGCAGCTGCCTCAAGAGCGCCGGAGAAGAGGTATCACCGGCGGGGGCGGAAGCTGTAGTAGAGTCGTCGGACTCGGACGGCGACGGGAAGCTTGGCTATGAGGATTTCTTGAGGCTGGTGGATGCGGAGGGGGAGGAGGATAGGGGAAGGGCACTCAGGGAGGCGTTCGCCGCGTACGAGATGGAGGGCAGGGGATGCATCACGGCGAGGAGCCTCCGGCTGCGGCTGCGGCGGCTGGGCGAGGAGAAGACGATGGAGGAGTGCAGGGATATGATCAGGAAGTTTGATGTCAACGGCGATGGAGTCCTTAGCTTTGACGAGTTCAAGCGCATGATGTTGTGAATTCGTGTGACCTATTACTGTTTACTGTACCTGTTAATGACACTTTTTTTCACTTTTTCTTATTAAAAATACTATTTTTTAATTAATATTTCCTCATCAATGGTATAGTTTTAATCACAATGAAAACATTGTTCAATAATTAAAAAAGAAAAAAAATAATAATAAAAGTGGTAATTATCCGAAGCAAGTTGGTACTTATCCGAATGGGCAACTTTCGTTTTATAACTTATTGTTGTGAAAAATGTTCCTATCCTTTCGTGGCGGCAGGAAATGTTCTCAATATATTTTAAATTATAATGTTTTTTTAATATAAATGAGATCCAAAAATATATTTTTATAATTTTATTATAAATTAAAAAATCATCCATAAAAATAAGATAGGGAATACTCCCATTGTTTAAGAATTAGATTTATATTAAACCGAGCATTAAAGTATATGTTTAACGTTATCCACATTTGATTAGATAATATTTGTCTTATTTCAAATATTTTATATTCACATTGAATTTATATAATTTATTTCATATATATCAATTTTATTGATTATTATATCATGGTTTTTTATTTCGATAATTACTAACCCTATTATGGAATCTTTATTTAATTAGGATTGTCTTAAATTTGTTAGATAGATGTTACTATGAGCAATGATTATCTATCTAGGTCATAAGCTTTGCTCAAGAATTAAAGATAGAATACCTCACACAAATCGATAATAGTGCAATACAAAAATCAGTACAGATAAATATCCACTTGGCCCGATTAAACTTAAAAATGTAGGAACACTATCCATATTTTAGATATAATAAAAATATTAAACTATATAAAAACTACAATAAATGCACAAAATAAATAAAAAAACTAAAAATGTTAGAATCAATATCTATAAAATAACTCCTCTAAAGACGAAGAAAGTCTAAATGGATCAACTTTGATATAAAAATATAATATGTTTAAAGTGATGATATCTTGAGTAGAATCAAAATTTATATTTTTAATTATTATTTTATAAAATTAATTTTTTTATATTAAAAGATTATTAGTTTTTTTTATTTTTATAAAATTTAATGTTTGAATCTACTGAATTTTTTTATGTTTCAATCATAACTCCAAAGTAGATGAAATCTTAAACCTTTGATATTATGATTTAAAAGCTTATATATTTCATTATGAAAGAGATATAATTAAGTGATTCTATTTTATTAATATTTTAATTATTTTAATATATCAGTAATTTTATTAACTATTATCTATTAAAATGATATCAAAATTAATAATTTCACGAAGTTCAAACAATTCATATGATTGATGACTTATATTAGTTTTTCAAATTCTTTGTTCAATGATAGAATAAAGGTTTGATAAATCAATATAATGACTTTGAAGGAACAAATCTTCATGACACTTGATAATATAAATTCAAATATCTAAGATAAAAAAATCGCTAGCATCATTTGACATGAAACTCAAAATATTTTAATTTAAAAAACAAAAAATAGATATTCTCAATAAAAAAATTAATAAAATAGATATAAGATTATTTAATTCCTTCTTATAGAGTGAGAAAAACATCAAAACAGTAATATACAATTAATAAAATCACTATTTATATACTTAAATTTATATATTTAAGCCCCACAAACCCCTATTTGGTATTATTCTCTTTGACATATTCATTGTTTATCAAAAACAATAAAAATGATAAATATGCAATAGCATGATTAAATCATACTAATAACAAATATTAATTAATCAATTTTCATAAATCAAGATTTTTTTCACAATTTAAAATGAATCAACGTTCATCTCTTGCACTTGCATACCTCAAAAATGGAAACATAGCAATCAAAATACTTTAAAAGCTTGATGCTACATAAAAGAAAATAAAATTTCTAATTTAATAAATGATTTATCAAAAATTTTGTCATCTCTTACAAGAATGAAAACTTGCATACAATTTTCCAATACAACATGCACTTTGCCAAGGGAAGTTTAAACTGTACAATGGTTAAACACTGAAAAATCCTACAAACCCAGCTTTTTGGGTCGTCTGAGAAACGTCGTTGAGCCACTGTTACGGCCGGGCATACTCACCTGCTGCTGCTGCAGTGCCCTCTTCTCCCTCTCGTTCTCTTTGTTCATCCTTTCCAGCTCCGCCTGCTCCTTGCGCAGATTCTCCATCTCTTCTTCCATCACAGACTTCTCCTTCTTCTGCCTCTTTCTGTGCTCAAGCATGGACGTATCCGACTCCTTGATGGAGAAGAACATTGGTCCCAAAAAGGCTAGCCACTGAGGCTCCACCGCCGTGACGCATTGCATGTACTCCTTGGCCGTCAGAACGAGTTCATGATACACAACGTAGTCAGGAGTGTAACCAAGTCCATATAAAGCACTGCTTGGATGAAGATGGCAGGGCATGCCATTTCTGCAATTCACATACTCCCCAACGCCCTTCAACCTTGCAGCATTATGGAAATAAGCAGAGCAGATTGCCTTCCTCACCACATCCCATTCCATTCCACATGAAGTGACAGGAATCTTCAATGTTTTCAGTATATCAAGAAGCTGGGACCTCACTTCCCTTGCTTTCCGAAGCCCCTTCACCTGCAAGAAGTGATCGTTGCACCAATCGCCTCGGTACTGGTTCGCCTTCCATTGGTGATACACATTCAGAAGCGTGAGGTGATCGGATTCCGGAACAAAAAACTTCTCCCTCGCAGCATCGCTCTCTTCCGCACGGTCCTTGGGTCGGAAGAAAACGGATGGCACGGAGAGCATGGACACAATGGTCAGAACTTCGTCGATGCATCCGAGTTCCTCTCCCATTAACAACATCTTTGCAAGGGGTGGATCCAATGGGAACTCAACCATTTTCCAGCCTATTTCTGTGAGGCTTCCAACATTGTTCAGAGCACCAAGAACCCAGAGTTGGTACATGGAATTGAGGATGTTCTCTTGAGGAGGAGGGTCCATGAAGTCGAAGTCCAAAAGGTTTTCAATCCTTAGTGACTTAAGCAGGAGCACAACATTCCCCAAGTTAGTTCTCTGGATCTCTGGTACTGGAGTAGCCAGCATCTCATTTTGATAGGCAGATTCTGTATAGAGGCGATAACAAGTTCCGGGGCCAGTCCTTCCAGCTCTCCCTGCCCGTTGGTCGGCAGCTGCTCGACTCACTGGAAATACTTGGAGAGCATCCATGCCCATCCTAGGATTGTACACCTTCATCTTCCCATACCCTGTGTCTATGACATAAAAGATCCCATCAACAGTAAGTGAAGTCTCTGCAATGTTGGTTGCTACAACGCACTTCCTGGCCCCATCTTCAGCTTTCTGGAATATCTTAGCTTGCAGATCGGCCGGTAACTGGGAGTAGATGGGCAGAATGGATAGTTTAGGAACTGCTTTACTAGTCGACGAGGTGAGTTGCTCCATTCGCTCGGCAAGAGCATAACAGGTTGCTTCGATTTCGTCTTGCCCGGTCATGAAGATGAGGATGTCGCCCGGTGGGCTGGCTATGTGAATGGTCATGGCCTGCTTTACAGCAGCCTCGACGTAATCTTCACAGGGGGTTTTGCTGTACAAGATGTTCACAGGGAATGTTCGACCAGGAATGTTGAATATGGGAACGCTTCCGAAGAAGTTTGAGAATTTCTGGGCATTCAATGTTGCAGAGGTTACTATGAGCTTGAAATCACGTCTTTGAGCAACCACCTTCTTCAGAATCCCAAATAACACATCAGTGCTAAGTGATCTTTCATGAGCTTCATCCATTACGATTATACTGCAAAAGAGAAGCATCAAGGTCTGAAGGTTGCAACAAACATCAACAATATAATGAGAGCAAGTCAATGTTATCAAGTAAATTTGATCCCCATGATGGAGATACTAATTTTTTTTCTTTGATCATAAAAAAGACCTAGAAGAAGGAGAAAACAATTTGGCGAATAAATCTATGGATAAGGGATTTTTTATTTGAAAATTCATTCCATATTCAAAAGTTAGATGTAATTGTAGATAAATAACTAGGAACCACTGTATGAATGAAAGGCTTTTAACATCATAATGTTATACCGTTGATGAGATATAGAAATTTAGACGGATGGTACGTTCAGCTCCAAGCCTGCCATTATCTAATTTACATAGTAGCTGAAATAGTTGCAAGGGTTTTGAGCAATTAGCTTCTGAAGATCATATCATAACTAGTATTTTCTATATTTAAAAAGCAAGGGTTTTGAGCTTAGTCTTGACTCGAAAGCTTAATTGACGGTATTTAGTGAGAATATAATGGACACTAAACATAAAACTTTATATTTGAAAAATGCTTTTGTAAAATCTTTTCATATGCTTTTAAAATATATGACCTATAACAAAATTCTTGCGACAAAACAATGATGATTTAAGCGTGATAAAAAATTTTTAGTACCTACTATTCTACACAATTCATCACACCTAGAACAAGTTTAAAGTATGCATTTTACATTTTTTTATTTCTAAAAGTGTCTCATTAATGATTGAAAATTATAATTTTGAACATGCTGAAAATACTTAAAATGTAGAATTTCAAAAATATGCAAACTTACATATATCATGGGATATTTTGTTACCAACATATAATACATTTAGTTTAACTTAGAAAATACAAAGGTTGAGAGTACCAAATACTGAGCAAAAAATTGTTTTCAGAGTTTTCATATATTACATTATACTTAACGTACAATACAATCAATTAAAAATATTTTGTATGATGAGGGATAAGATGGTGTACTAAGTGCTAAATCTAAGGTTTTCATTTAGTGTGAGTACCATAGAGTGAGCCAAACCCGAGGCTTTTATATGGTATTATTAATACAAACTGGCACCAAACATATAATATAATCCTTGTATCATATGGTACGTTTAATTCATTATTTATAAATAATAACTAACTTGACCATATTTTGAGATAATAAAAAATAGTTATTAAATAGTTGTTGGGGATGTTTGGAGTTTTTAAGAGCTTTTCTAAAACAATATAAAAATATCTCAAACTTAGAGAATAAATTAATGATCTATTACAAATCTTTAAAAAACACTTATACTTGAAGATCATCATTGAAGGGGGGAAAAAAGTGCAAGACAATAGCATTTGAGCATATTTCTCACTCTTACTCAACTTTCCTTCAACTTGTCTCATTGAACTAGATTATAATTTATGTCTATATTGTCTTAACACATTTTTAATGTGCCTTTTAATATTATTATCATGTTATTGGACTTTTGTATTTGAGAGATTGCACATCATACCTTTTGTCGCATTTGTGGGACTGTCTTTCGGTGTTTATTTGATATTGACTATTTTGTAGGATCCTTTGACCCAATGTGTAAGGATTTTTGGCCCAATGTTTTGTAGGGTCCTTCGCCTTAGAGTTTGTAGACTCCTTTAAGCCAATGTGGGGTCTTGCCTAACTACTTTTACAAAATAAATTTGTAGTGCTTAACTAACCCTTTGGTAGGGGATGAATGTAGATCTAATTTTAGATTAAATCATCTAAAAATATTTTATATACTTTCATTATTGTATTAATCATATAATGTTTTTAAAATTAAATAAGATTTCTCTAATTAAGATTCTAAAAGCATTAGAATTCTCAAAAGACTTTCACTAGTTTTACTTCAAGAATTTCAAAATGGAGATTTTCACAATTCTCTCTCCTCTTATGTGAATATCTAATTCTAATTTTTACAAAACTATAATCCTAGATTATTGTCTATTCAAGAAAACAAACTACAAAAATAATGCTAGCACCTTAAAGATTTCAAAATTAATGCTTATTACTTGGAAAAAGCAGATTTTAAACAATCGGCAGAATGCAAACTTGGACAACAAAGCTATACATATGGAGAAAAATAAATCACAACTGGATGAGAATAACAAAATTACAAAACAAAGAAAGCAGGAAACAGCTAAATATCACATTGGTATTAGCAAAACAAGCAACATTTAAGAAGATAATGAGTAGAATTCCTACCGATATTTGTCTAGATCGGCATCCTTTAATGTTTCCCTCAGAAGCACTCCATCCGTCATATACTAAAAATAGAAGATCCAATAAATAAGCTCAAATAACATAAATTTATTGCAAAGAATAACAACTACAAATGTAGCAAAAAAAAGTTTAGAACTCAGTATAACCTAATGAAAACTAAAACAATGAACATACTATGCTCAAACCCTGTAAAATGAGTCAAATTCACGACATCACATGGATTTTCAGCTTCCATACGCTAGAACAGTACAATATCAGCAAATCAGAATAAATCACCCAACAGCAGATACAAGATTATATGGTTCAGCATGAGGTAAAAACCATTCAGTAAAATTTATTGCAATGCCAAAGCTTGAGGGACTAAATTCTGAATTTGCAAATACTATCAAAAACATAGTTATGTAAAAAAATGGGCTTTACAATCGATTAATAAGAAGGGCCGAAGTATCTTTAAACAAATCACCATAAAATGCAATAGAAAACAACACCTAACAAGTTAACTGACGCATATAAAGTTATTGTGCTACTTTTTTGTTTACTTTGATTAACAATTACATTTTGCAGAAAAGTATTACTTTTTGTATCCATTTGTCTTTCCCCTAAGTTCAACATTTTTGCAACCTGCCTTTCCTATGAGATTCTTTCTTATAAGCTTGTATATTAGAGAGCCCTCCAACCTCTAACAAAACCTTATACAAACCATAGCTACAGTGGGATAAAAAAAATCCCCACCCTCAAAAAGAAAAGCGTGGTATAAAAGCCATCTCTCACTGCTCAGCTCTTCTCGCCAAAGCATGCTTCCCCTCGCATGCATTGCAAAGGGTTTGCGAGTTCAAAGCAGCCATCAGGAGTGCTCGGCGTGCCTTAACAGAGATGGTATCCACCTTGAAAGTTCATAAGCAAGGATACCGAGTAATAAATCACTCCTCTTTGCTTTCATCAGAGAATGTCCACCATCCTAGAGTTATGCTTATAACAACCAACAAAGCCTCACAAGGCAATATCTTATCAATCACATGACACAAGCTGAATGGAAAAAAATTGACAGTTCTCCCAATCAGTTTTTATGTTTTTTGTGGGAGGATCAACTAGAGAATCTGGCAAGGACAGCTCTTCAATTGGAAGTAGAAATGAGAAATAATGCCAATGAAAATAAGAAACAAGATAATTATACCTCCGTTAATTAACTCAATTACCAACGACAAGTACAAATTTCTCCTATATAGAAGGACACAAGAAATCTAGGAGGATGCTCGTGAAGCCTGTTTCAATGTTGAAAACACATCGAAGTTGTTTAGGATTGAAAGTCGTCTTCATGACTTATGTCAAGGAGGTCAATTGAAAACTTACTATTTCATTTCCCGTGATCATTAATTGTTGTTTGCTTTTAGATAAATATAAAGACCTCAATTGGGATTGTTCAGCGAATGAAATCAAGTACAGGGAAATTGTAAAAAAGAGCCACAAACTCCTACTTGGTCTGAATAAAAACCTCAACAGAGATTGAAAGCGAATTTTGGAGACAATGCCACTGCCTTTCATTGAAGGGACTTCTCTTGAAGCCCAGCCATGATGAGGATGCAACTATCACAACTTTGGGAAACAGTGCTCTCAATATCAGTGAATCATGGCTTGAACAATGGGCAAAGGAAATCACATTATTGGTGTGATCACTTGGGAAAAGGTAAAAGAAATAGTCCCATTAACACATTCATGGAAAATCTAAAAATTTGAAGTTGTCAAGGGAAAAAAAAGAAAAAGTATGGAGTTAATTAATGACAAACCAACACAAATTGAGCATCACAAAACAACAAAGCGAAAATGGTGTCATGTTAGAAGCAATTTAGACAACCCCAATTAGTGTCCACAAGTCAAAGTTTTGGAACTAATCCTAGCCACACAAAGAAAACTTTTTAAGTGCACTCATTGCCAAGAAATAGAAATCAACCTTATTGATTTAATAGCCTCAGGCCATGTGACCAATAATCCAATGTTTTTGGTTACATTTAAGCCATGTAATAAAAACTACACTATTGAGGTTCTAGAAAGATTCATTTCACATGTTGTTGGAATTGATCTAATGATTGCTACGAAAAACTTAACTATTGAACTAGTTTTATTAGTCCCTAATTTTGATTACAATTTATTATCAATTAGTAAACTAACACAATATTTGAAGTTTCATCTTAAATTTAACATAACTACGCATTTTTTTAAAACTAGGATTTCGGGAAGATGTTTAGGAACATTGAGATGTCCACTCATGTCAAAAATGTAACTTCAATTATGCCATGACACTCCAGACTAAGACACCCTAATTTTATGCATCTCCATAAACTTTTTCACTCGAGTATGCTCCAATGTGAAGTTTGTCAATTGTCAAAAATATACCAAATTCATGTCCCAATAAATTCTTCCAAAGTTCTCTATCCTTTTTTTTATGGTGCATATCTTAAATGTAAAGTTTGTCAATGTTCTATCCATCAAATCTATAAATGATCATATTAGTCCCACTTTAAGTCTTCTTAATGAAAGGAAATTTTGAGGTATGTCAAATCATCAAAAAAATTCAATGATAATCCAACTAAATTTGATAGGTAATTACTGCCCATGCTATAAATTCCTATTGTCATCCTTATATTCTTGCTGTCCTCCCCATAGACTACCATTTTTGTTGACTCACCTTTTCTATGAGATTACTCGTTATATGTTTCTTAAACTACAGGAATCTCTAGCCTTTATTCAAGCGTTGAATATATTCATTGCTGAAATAAGATGAAAATTCCAAATTACACAAAAGCCAAGACTGATCTTTGTTATTAAAATATAATATAGCACATAAGGAAAATGTCAAAGCCTGGAATACGCTATCCTCCTGTAGTCAATCATAATCTGTAGTTAAAGCATTAGAATACACATTGATTCATTGTTAGAACCCAGGCACAAAGTGAAAATGCAGACCAAAAAATAAAAAAGCTTCATAAAGACCTACATCCATGGCTCTTTGGGGGCACATCAAGAAGAACATGATGAAACAAGTGAACATGCAAAACAGGAACAAGCAAAGCCTGGAACATTGCTGGAACATGTTGGCTAAGTGTTGCTGGCTGCCAACAATGTCTGAATGCACTAGTTATGCATCGCAAATAGCAAGTGGTTTTGCCATGCTAACAAACATGGGTTGACGATTTGCACAGATGAGCAAGTTGTTAATGACCCAATCATGCCAGCAGTCATATATGGGTTTTTACGGCTCAGGTGAGCACAGTGCTGTAGATCAATAGAGTTAAAGTAAAGCAATCCAAACCTAGATTTGCTAGAGAACTCTGAAAAGTTGACAGGCAGTAAGAAGCAGACAAATGTTGGTTTTCTTAAGAATTACTGCCATTGCCAGGAGTCTGTCAGTGCGACAGAAGGGCATCCATCTACTTTGGATAGCGTCCATGCAAAGTAGATTGTTCTACTTGGAGCAATAGAGGAAAATATCTGTGGATTGAGGGGACTGCAATAGCAAAGCTGCGTGATCAAAGCAGATGGGGCAAATTCTGCAGGAAATACGCATCACAATCCCAACTTCTTAGGCTAAGTTGGTAGTGCTTGTCATACCCAGAGGCGTTTTTATATATGAAAGTGATGCTGTAATTTACATTACTAAATGAGGAAGCTCTTTTTCCTTGTATTGTGCAGTGTTAAAAGGCCAAGCAAGCATTCCTGTAATTGTAGGCTTTGCATCCCCTATTTTTCACGAATAAAACTCCACGTTGATCTTTGGAACTTTCCTATTGAGTGGGAAGTGCAGCCAAATGAAAGGGACCTACTAGCCAGCATGCCAACTTAAAAGTTTTTGCTGACAACTATGTATACATTGTCGATCTAAAATGACGAACGGAAGTGTTCAAAGCACAAAAACAGCCACTAGAGTAAAATACATGTCAGTGCTCGTGACCATAAGAAAGTTTCCATTTGAAGAATGAGCCAATAAGTATAAGAACACAAAGTGACTGCACCACTGTAAAATCAATAGCAATGAGTTTAAGAGCACCTATACACCCCCAGGTATGGTTTGGCAAAACAATTCATAAAATTGCACTAGAAAAAAATATTGTTCTATAGGGAAAGACTTTAATAGATAGTCAAGGATCACAGAAGCCAGCACACAACACAATAGATGGACTTCACAATCATGGGTAATGTACAAATGAAACCATCATCCATTTTCATCAGAATGATAGTCTTACTCAGGCAACAAAAGCTTTATGACGAAGTCTCATGTTATATATTCTGAGAAATCTCATACACACTAATGCAGCAAGGAACATGTTTAATCTGAAACAATATTTTTGCAACTAGACAATTTAATATGGTTATAAAACGTGACTAGGGCAATCTTCAACTTATATCCGATCCAATATAATAACGGTGATGGACAATTGCAAGTTCTTATTCAGAATGAAAATTAGTCATTTCAAAGTTTTGTAATAGATCAAGAAGATCAGACGTGAAATACCAGATGGTTTAAAAGGCGTCAAATTGATAACTCAACATATAAAAGTATGAAGTTAAGCAGGAACTCTTGTGCCAAATATTCAAGCTTTTAACATTTCAACTTGTAATGTGCTTAAAAGAATAAACATTTGAACAAACGAATAAAGGTTGTACATGTCTATTCATTATAAAACAAGAGCATTCTCCCCAATATGTAATTAATAAAACATTGCTTATCTGTTATAAGGAATTTAAGCATGGCATGAATAAAAAAAAGTTCAGTGAAGAAAGCAGAATTGCACCTTTATTACTGTGCTCGGTCCAGTGACATCCTCAAATCGAATTGCATATCCCACCTTATCACCCAATTCTGTCTCCATTTCCTCACTAACTCGCTTTGCAACACTCATGGCAGCTACCCTTCGAGGCTGGGTACAGCCAACAATTGCGTTTTTAGTATATCCATCTTCATGCAGATACTGTTTAGAGTATATGATTAGATTAAGGTTACCAACATGATTAAATAAATATCAAAACACATTTAAAATAAAACCTGTGTCAACTGTGTTGTTTTCCCTGAACCAGTTTCTCCAACAACCACTACTATCTGATTTTCTCGTACTACCTGCGAATATAATATAAAAACATGAAAAAAAAAGGCTAAAACTAGAAAGATAGAGAACAATAAGGTGACCAACTCATAGCATCTGCAATAAACCAATAACATTAGCGTTATTGCCAATCAAAGGGCTTTTCAATTTATTAAATAAAAGTGGTTTGAATTTCTATCATTAGAGCATCTCATCCAAAGCTTCATAAAAATGATAGCTTTACAGTATTGTGAACGTGTATTACTTCTGTAGTACAGTTTTGGAAACAGCATCCGTGATTACACTAGAGGCAAATCAGTTTATGCAACTCAATATATAAAGTTGTGGCAAAGATTATGGTTTCTAGACTTCAACCTGTACTTCCTGACATTATTGCACAGGAGCAAGTTGCATTCATTCCTGGCAGAACAAGCTCTGATAACATATTTTTGGCACAAGAAATGGCATGTAGAATGCACAGGTCTTCTGCTACTGATGGGCTCATGGCAGTTAAATTGGATATGGATCAAGCGTATGATCGGGTGAACTGGAATTTTTTGAAACACATTTTGCAGATGATAGGGTTTCCTGATTTATGGTGCAATTGGGTTATGAATTGCATTTCTAATCCCAGGTTTGGTATTCTTTTTAATGGAGTCAAGCTACCATGGATTGAGGCGAACAGAGGATTGAGACAGGGGTGCCCCCTATCCCCGTATCTCTTTGTGATTGTTTCTGAGTACCTATCTCACTTGATTTATCAACATAGAGCCGCTGGTAGTGCTATTGGGTTTAGTATCGGGCGAGGTGCCCCCTTGGTCTCTCACTTGATGTTTGCAGATGATATCATGTTGTATGCACCTGCCTCCCACTCTGCTGTCTCTTCTATCAGAGCTGTTCTTCATCAGTATGGTACAGTATCTGGACAGGTTGTAAACTATGAAAAATCCAAGATTTTCTTTAGCCGTAACATGTCCAAAAAACGAAGGAAAATGATAGCCAGTAAATTTCAAATTAAGCAGGGGAAAGAATGTTCGTATTTGGGGATTCCAATCATTTCAGCTATGCCTCAAAGGAAGGACTTTTCTTTCATCATCCAGAAAGTTAAGGACAAGATTGTGACTTGGTCAGCACGTATGCTATCTTTTGCAGGTAGACTTTTGCTCATTAAATCAGTATTGGCCAACATTCCAGTTTATATCCTTTCACACTGTATTGTTCCCGCAAGTATCATTGCTGATCTTGAGAAGACTATAAGACATTTTTTATGGAGTGGTGTTGCAAAGAATAATTCAATCCATTATGTGAATTGGCAGTTGGTAACTCTTCCGTATGAGTTGGGTGGTCTTGGCATACGGCGCCTCTCCCTATGGCAAAGGGCCTTGGCTGCAAAGCACTGCATGCGGCTCTTGATTGAGAAGGATATTCTTTGGTGTAAAAGCTTCATGTCCAGGTACCGGACACGTCTGGCTGACCCATCTTATAACAGAATAGATTCTAACACCTGCAAATTAATGCGACTAGCTGCGGGATGGGTGGTGGAAAATTCTGAATGGCGTATTGCGAATGGAAATAATTGCTCTTTTTATGAGAACAATTGGATTGGACCGCATTCACTAAACCGTTGGCCAACCTTTATTAATATGGATGTTGTTTTTCCTCAGAAAGTTAATTGCTTAATTGGTGAGTCAGCACAGTGGGATGTTAATGCATTGCAGGAATTATTTGCTCCTATTCTGTCCAACCGAATTTTGAATCTGCCTATTGATAGCTTGGAGGAGGAGGATAGGCTCATTTGTAAACCTTGTGAGAAGGCCAAAAGCTTTGCAAAGCAAGTTTATACACGTCTGATCGAGGGGGAAGCGGATAACTCTTGCTGCAGCGTGAATGTTGGGCGAATTTGGAAGCTGATGGTGCAGCCGAAAGTACAAACCTTCCTTTGGCGTATCTATTGGGCTGCGGTACCAACCAGACTTTGGCTTGTAAACCGTGGAATTGGGAGTGTTCGTAGCTGCCCGTTTGGTTGTGTGGATGATGAATCTATTCAGCATGTTTTCTGGGATTGTTCATATGCTACAGCTGTTCGGTTGGAGGTTCTTATGCAGGCTGAATTGAAGTTTGATTATTTTCAGCATTTGGGCATTGATTCTATTGTGAAATTGATTGATTGGATTATTAGTAATTACAGGAATTTGAAGGCAGTGAACTTCATTGGTATGTGCGCCTATATGCTTCATGCTATATGGACAAATCGCAATTGCAAAGTGCATGGTGAAGGTGTCAATTCTGCCCGCAATGTTGCTCGCTTGATTATGCATGCTACATCTCTTGTCCAACCTTTGGACCAGCGGTGCCACGCCAACCCCATGGGGTTGGATTTAATCTCCTCGTCTTCGTGGTCCCCACCCCCCAAAGGATGGATAAAGATTAACTGTGATGCGGCTTGGAAGAAGGATGACAGTGCTGCTGTTGGTATTATTTTCAGGGATGAGGATGGCAGACCAGTCAAGGTGATTGGTAATTTTATTCATGTGTCAAATTCCTTTGCAGCTGAATATTTTGCAGCAATTAAGGCTCTGCAAATTGCACATCAATGGCTCCAAGGCAAGCTTGCCATTTGGCTTGAAAGTGATTCGTTACAAACTGTCATAAGTCTTCTTCAGTCCACATCGTCCACTAAAAGGCCTAACGGAAGGGGCTTGGCGGAGTTGATGAAGACCTTCCCGTCATTTCGCATCTCACATTGCAGGCGAGAAGCAAATGCAGCTGCTGACTGGGTGGCAAATTTTGTTATTTCTGAGCATTCACATTTTGTATGGGACTGGGGTATGCCCCTCCCCTTGGTTTTTAAAAACATTTTGTTTTCTGATTTTGTGTATGAGCCCCCTTAGGGAGTGCAACTTGTAGGCTTCGGCCATTTTACTTCAAAAAGAGGCAAAAAAGCTTTAGAAAGAATTCAGAATATGGATAGCCTCAAACTAAACTAAACATGCTGCCCAAAATAGTAAAGACTTGCAAGCAACATTAAATCCATGCAAAGTTAAAAAGGAAAAATTGATTGAAAATCATGATCATTAGCCCATTCCTATAATTTATTGTTGGCTTTATCAAATTTCTCAATAGTCATTGACTTCAAATATTGTGATTACTTAAATTTAAATTTCTCTCTACCATGAAGTTAGATCTGTTTTACAATTTTCATTCATGTGTTCCACAATAATCCACCCCAGCATCCAAATGACAGTTAAAGACCATGCAGTAGCAACTAGTAGAATATGCAATTGCCCAAATTAATCATTGTTGATTTGAACAAGTAAGCATATTTATTGATAAACCTAAAAATTGTTAAGCTTAGTCTGGATGGTTTGAATGTTATCTTTATTCAATTTGATGGCAAAATATTGTCTGCCAACTCATTCGTGGGACTTCAAAACTTGCATCATTGATAGCTAGCAAAGAACGGTCAATCACCTTATCTTATACTAACTAAACTACTTGCAAAGGAAGACAAATATAAGTAGCAACACTATGGATAAGGAAAATGTCACAAGAGAAGGGCAAGACCTAATTCTTCTCTTCTTCACACTAAGCCTCCAACATGCAGAAAAATTCCACCAGCTTAACGGGAAGAGAAGAATTGTATTTATTCCCATTCACAGCAAAGCTCGGCATTGTCACCACCTTCATAGTTTTTCCATGGCTTGGTGTTTAGCACTTAAAAATTTGTGCCCCTCTTATTTTACTTATTTTTCTTTAATGTTAGCTCTTTTTCCCTTGTTTTTCATTGTTTTATTGTTGCCAAAATCTCCACATTAGCTTAAGAAAGCATGCCCATAGTTTTTCATTCATTCCACCTATGTAGCAACAACATTTATGGTATGAAAAGAGGTGGCATAAAAGCTATAAAGGGATATCTTGACATCCAATTTCTACGATCCCCAGCAAAGAAATTTTGCTTTATTTAATCTAATTTTTAATTTAAGTGGAATTTATCTATTTTCTGAAAGAATTTTTAAAGAGATGTGTCTCTTAAGGCATTGAAAATTACAGGAATCCAAATTGTAATGACATATCACTATTTCAAAAAACAAAATATTGAATGATGATACTTTTCTACATATAGTGTAAGAATCAGGGACATTGTAAAAGGTTCTTTCATCCAATGTCTCCTTTGAAACTCAAACCCTGAAATCGTATTTATTTAATGTAATTCTTTCATTTAAGTTAAAACTAATCTCAATTATTTGTTAAGACAATTTATGCAACTATCATCCAAGATGTAGGAATGAAACACCATTGTGCATGTACACTATAAATAGTTACACATGAAAACAGTAGTGATGAAGATAAAAGAATGAAAGGCGACAAGCAATTAAACTGGAAATGCAAACCTGCAACAGTTCCTCACGAACAGAATATATTGGAAGGTATTGTCGTTGTTGAGCAATTGATTTCGACTTTGCAAATTCACTCACTGCTTCACCTTTCTCCTTCAAATGCTGAGAAAATTTTGCCTCCTCCTTGAAGTCAACCTCACCAAGATCTCCAACAATAGCAGTATCTGCATCGATCTGATTATTTACAGTGTAATTAGAATAGTTGGTATGTTAATTCACAAGGAAAATTTAAGATGAAACAAATTCTTCAGAATAATTACCTGTTCAGCAGTTTTCTGAACTCCCAAAATATCACCAAGTTTTGATCCTGCCAACTCCCAGAATCGTTGGCGGGACTTGTTCATGCTCTGCTTCTCACGTATCTCCCTAACTAAAGAAGATCCTTTGCGGGAGATTATCGCCATATCAGAAGTAGGATCTTTAATTGGCATTACCGGCTCCGCTTGTTTTGTATAAACCACCCGACCATCTAGAAATGGAGGCTTCGTATCTAGAACAAAACATAAAAGAAAATTAAAAGATATTAACGGATCTATTATCCCACCAACTAAAAGAGGCTAAAACTTAAATTGCACTACAAGATGCTAACGTACACAGCTTAACAAGAAAATATGTGGAATACACTTCGACACACAATGCTCAGGATAAAATTTCAGCCATTCCGCAATGAAAAAAAAACTACAACTAATCATAGCAAAACTATCCAAATAAAATACGGTCTTACTTGCAGATGTGCAAAACAAATCATGCAGTAGTAACAATGGTGTTATTTCTAGTTAACAGAGCTCAAAACGAATCTTAAAAGAACCAGACTATAGTTGTAATTTACATGCATATGTCTAACTACAGCAAGAATACCTCTTGCATCAACAAGAAATATAACCATCACAGACTATTGGCATAATTACTCCTGGCTTTGATTCTAGTTGTTTCATCACTTACTTTTGCCTCAAATCTACAAACAATTGATAAACCTCTTCCCACCGATTGCAAGTGAACTACATTATCTTTTTTGCATATCCTTTACTCCTCTATCTTTAGATATAGAAAATACTAAATTTGTGTTTTCAAGAAAGTACATTATTTCTAGCCATACTTGTTCCTTATCTCACATGCACATCTTTTATACTATTATTTGATAAGAAATGTAATCTAACTTAACACTTTTGGCTTCAAGGGTAAGTTGACACCACCTTAATTGCCCAATTCACAAGATTGGGGGCAATGGGCATATGTTATTTTGATGAACCTCTTCCACAACAATGGCAAATGAACTACATTATCTTTTTAAAATATTTTTGACTCCTCTATCTTAGATATAAAAACTAATAAGTCTGTATTTTTTATAGTACATAAGTTGTCTCCATATTTCACAAGCAAATCTGCTGATAAGAAATGTTATCCAATTTGTCATATGGAGAAATTTTTGCTTATGGGGCAACCTGAGGCCACGTCAAAAGCCTAAAGTCGCAAGATTGGGAGTTGTGAAGATACTTTGTTCTTTTTTTTAACTAAAAATTTTATTTTATTTCACATTCAATAGAACACAAAAGATTGAATACATAATGCACAGATAAGTTAATGTTACAATAACTAGAATAAACAATTTATCGAATAACTAATAAGGAATAGTAAATATTAATGCTTAATCCTATGAGACTTTCTTTTTTTATTTTGCACATATATTAAAAAATTGGGAGATCTTTGGACACTCTAAGTAGAGCAAGGTAATAATAAAAAAAAATATTATAAGACCAAAACTTCATCAGAGATGATTGCAACATAACTTAGCTTTGACAAAAATAATCCTTTTGCAAGGAGTTCTTTATGAAAGTTTTTAAATACTTTGATCTCTTTGTTACGATCAATAGCTATGCATTTCTTGCAAACATGATAAAACCTTGTGTTAAGAATCAAATAAAATGCTTCCATCACAAGTTCACTTAATGGTAAAACACAAGCTAAGAGTTCAATATGCTTAGTAGACAAAATGAGATTTTTCTTAATGAATAATATTGTCATGGCAAGAGAAATCAATTGTACAAGGAGAGTCTGATATAGAGGAAATAAAGTATAGGTTGGTAGATTTGAAAATAATAAGATTAATTGAGACATTTGGATCTATGATTCGATCAATAGAGATAACCTTAATAAACAAAAAACTAGAGCAATAATACCCTAATCAATTGTGTTCTGAAAAAGAGTAGTATCAAAGGAGCTTGGCTATGAGTCTACTTGTTTTGCCAATGACTGCTTAGGTTAATGCTTTTGTTTCCAAATTTTCTAATTTTTCATATTGTTATGTATAATAAAGTTTAGATGGCAAGTTAATTCATTATGGTTAAGCTTGAGACTTAGAGCAAAATCAAGAAATTTTAGTACTACATAGTTTGCCAAAAACTAATTTAACCATTATCTATCTATATTGCATCTAACAACTCATTCTGGAGATTGATTTTCACAATATCCTTGCGACACTAGATTGCGTGAGGGAAACACTTGTTGAATCAATTTTAAAAAATTCCCAAATAAGATGGCCTATAGAAAAAAGAGGACCCTTGCTGAAGAAGTGCATAGGCGAACCAGGAAGTGAGATCTAAATATACACAATTGACAATATGAACTGAGAAGAGCGGAAAAGTAACCACTTGAACGTTCTCATTTGAAAGCTATGGAATATCTAAATTTCACGAAACCAACATCTGAGTAAATCCTTTTCGCATTCAAACTGAATTAAAATGTGCCAAGGTTCTAATAGGTCAATGGAGAAGAAACCCCTACATCCAATTGTCGAAAAATCTCTTTACAATGACTCCAAATTAAGATAGCCCAAAAAGAATTTTTTTACCAAAGAAAACCTCAAAGCACTAGAAAGCAAATTCATACACTCATCCGATAAAATAAATGTTGGCTTACTTTTATAAGTGACGGCATCCCTTAATATAGTTGGATGATCCATAATGAAGGTGCAATTAATATCAATATGATCCATAGTGACTGAAGGCTTGAGGTGTAGTTGAACGATATCCACAAAAGATTGTCCTGTGTGCACTACAAACACCTCAACATGACTACGAAAGGCTGTAATTGGAGAAGAAATAAAGTCCGAGGCTCCCTTAACTACTTGAGCAAAGGAGACCACTATAGATGGAGCAAAAGAAGCTGAAACCAGAGAGGAATAGAAACTGGAGTAAGAACAAGAGCCACAAAAAGCAAAACAAAACCAAAGGGAATGAAATGAAGACTGAAGAAGGAGGATCAACCAACACGGCTAGCATCGCTGCAGTGAAAAGAGACTTCGATGCTATCGCTTGGAGAGAAAACCGCGAGCCAACACAATTAACCGTAGGTGCAACAAAACAATTTGTTGAATTATAGTTTTTTTATCCAATTTTAATCTGAATCTTGCTTTGGATAAGAAGGATTCATTTTAATTTCAATCCGAGCAAAGCCTGACTCCTTTGTTACCAATTCAAGCAAAACATGAGCTACTGTTGATTTATCTTTTAATTAACTTCTGACTTTCCAATCCTATTCTTAATCATAAACCCAACCCCAAATTATCTTCCTCCTTTGAATTCTACCTCTGCAATTTTTGCCCACCTCTCCAATCTCTGGCAAGCATAGAGCAACACCATAGCTTTGATTGTCCAAGTTCTTTGAATCCCATCAAATGATATCAAAGCCATTGTTCTACATCAACTAACCGAGATTGGGTTAGTTGAGTTGCCACTTAAATCATGCTCCACGAAAGGATAAACTTGCATTAACATTGTTAATAAATGAAGATAACAAAACAATAGGTTTACTAACCTCTACCTTATGCATATAAGCACATAAGTCAAGTCTCATGCAAAAAAAATTAACAAGAAAGACAATTACTTTATTCATGAGATAAAAAAATGTTCATAAACATGAATGATTAAGTTCAATCTCATTCCATGAAATTACCTGTCAACTTGTAGAGAAACACAAACTTTTGCCTTAAGCCATCAACCGAACAATGCGCATATCAATAAAATTCTAATTAGGAATGAAGGCATTGACCACATTAAACATGCACTCACAATGTAGAACAAGTGAAACATTTTTGCATTGCATTAATGGGCAAGATCAAGCTCTTGAAATATTAATTCACAGACCATCCTCATAGAAATATTCATTCAAAAAATCTGGGCTGATAAAATCTTCTTATATCTGAATATTCCAGGTAACGTAATGAACTTGATAATATTCATTAATAAATCCAAACTTGTTATGCCTTCTAATATTTTAATATTCATGGATGGGTGCCAACCCCATTTTATATTCATCGTTGAGACCAATCCCATAAAATATTGTATTAAATTATTCATTGAAGAGAGTATTCGTGGTTAAGTTTCATTCAGTAAACTGACTCATATATTTATATTTGATACCCATATATAGGCGTTATTCTTGCAAATAATTTAGCAAAAAAATTCAAATTAGTACAGGCGGTCATGTGAGGCTACAAAAAGAATGCATTGATGTGCATGATACTTTCCTTTCAACTTCCAAACCTACTTTACTATTACTGAGTATGAATTCCCTTCAATGAAGTATGGATTGAATAAGTTCAATCTCTTGTTTGAAACATCCAATGCAGTGAGCCGACGGTTATACTGATGCTCCTTGGTAATGAGCAAGTCAGGGAGCTTCTAAAGACAATTTCGTTTCCCACAGGGAATAGTTTTATTCCACGCCTCCAAGGTACCACAGAACTGCAAGCTTGGTAAGAATCATTCTTTTGGAAAAGACTCGAGGTATTAATTTTATGGTTCAAAGATTGAAGTCTTGTATTATCATGAATAACTTTGTTGATCAAATTGATGCTAATTGCATGGGAAAATATTCAAAAGCCCCATGAGTCGTTTGAATAAACAGTGTGGTCTTCAACACCTAATAAGACTGCCACACACAAAAATACTTTGAAAAGACACAAGTTTCACCCACCCTCCTCAAGCCCCAAAAGAACCTGGAGAAAATATTTTAGAACCTAAACAAATTCTACAATAACACCTGCTTTACTGAAGCAAAGCTTATATATTAATTTTGCATAAAATTATCTACATATGAATTTATTACAAAAACAAACCACAACAAATGGAATGTACAAACTCTTATTTGCAATCAAAAATCTTAAAAGGAGAATCTAAATGCAATTATGAATCATAATGCCAAAAAAGTTTTATAGTGTGGGAATTTCACATAAAATGAAAAAAAGAGTAATACATAGGATGTTAATAGCATTTAGGACTAAATTCATTTTCTTTAAAATAACTTAGTATGATTTGTGGTACAATAAAAGAGAAAACAAAAATAAGAAAAATAGATACAAATAAAGATACAAGCCAGCCAATTTGTGTATGGAGGATATGAATTTTGAGATAGCAACAAAATGACTACATCGATCAACACTAATCAAGAATATTACAGTGAAATTGCTCCATGCCAAAAATAAAGAAAAACCATTCATACAACCATATTAGAGAAAGCAATACACCATGTTTAGTAATTGTGCGCAAAAAATGTGTATGTGTGTTTATATATACATAAAAAACCATACAAATGCAAAATGTACTTAGTATACATTTTAACATACAAAAAAATAAAAGAAGTATATGGAACCTTTTTAAATAAAAAAAATCTATAAACCTTTAGATATTTGCTTAAAAACAAGCTCTTATATACAAACATACACACTTTATCCAAATTTTTCATTACCCAAAGCATGCTCATTTTTCACCTTGATTTATACGGTAAGTCATATCACAAAAAATCAAAGATCCTAAAGCATTAGCTTTCTAATATCAATTAAAGAAATTACTAATCGTTACTCGTTAAACAACTTTTATTTGCCATGTAGCCCCTTCACTCTACCACACCTTCATTCCACAAATGTGATTGAATATGTTAGAAAAAACCATTAAATTGCATAGATAAAACATCATCGATATAAAAATGAAACTCACCATGAACAAGAAGAATAACCTTCCGCTCGTCCTCATCCTCAAATTCCATTTGAACTTCTGTTCCTCTTACTGCACCAGACCTCAAAAGCTGGCGATCCTCCCACTGAGCATTATCAGCAGTTAATTGTGATAATTTTTTACTCTGTGCCAAAGTCATCAAACTTCCATCCTTCCGAGTCTACACAAGATAATATTGCAATGTTAGCAATATTGAAGAAGTCTTTATTGTTTGACAAGAATATAGAATATAGAATAACATCAAACAGGTCATTCCCCTACATATTCTGATTTTGTCATGCAGTAAAGACAATTATACTCGTAGATAAAGAAGGTTAATTGGGCAACAAAATTTGAATGAGAAAAATGGAGCAGGAAGAAATTGAGTAATCTGATTAGATGATAAATTAGTGATAATTAGAACTCCACAATCGAAAATCATGGCAACAAAAAGCTAAAAGAGTGGTTGCAATGTGACATTTTACTAGAAACTTTACAGAGGTGATTTTCATCTTAGCCTAAACTTGGCAAAAATGAAATTAAACAAAAAAACCAAAATGAACGCCTAATATTAACACACACATCAATGTCATATTCATCATTGGGTGGATGACTTTTATATATGTTTAATGTGTACATGAATGAATTTTTATAGATTAATTAATTTACCTCTATGATTCTTAAAAAATTCGAATTTTGTTGTACAGTTATGATAATTGTTTGTGTCTCTTTGTTATTATTAGTATTTCTTTTAGATGGCAGTGGATACAATTGTGGCCAAGGGAATAGCACTTCAGCTAAGACTTATGAACTATTACATGGCTAATGATCACAAAGAACTGAGAACTTCACCCAAATTGTGTTTCTAGTTCTAGGCTAGATATTGGCTCTCACTAAGTAGGAATCATGTAAAGATTATGGTTTAATGTTTACCATCTATTCAAAAGCTAATCTGTACAAACCACTATTACTCATTGGAATATCATTTGTGATTTGGTCATCCAAGAATGATCAAAGATCGCTTTGACTAGCACAAATGTTCTCTTAAGCCATAGGACATTCATTTCTTGATTACCAAAGGCCTAAGCCAATACAAAATCCTCAAGGAGGATCAAACAAAAGATCATCTAGCAGAAGCTTAAGGGGCATACCCCAAACCTAAGCATAGTCACCAAAACAAGCCGCGCGCGCTGCCCAGTCAGCGGGGGCATTGCGCTCATGGCGCACATGCTCAATGCACATACTTCATTTCATGTCCAAAGTTGATGGCTTGATAAATGTATGACATCCTCTATAACAAATTTACTTGGGAAAAACTTAAACATACTTCTTACCTAAGCAAAAAGCTTAATACATCAATCTTAACAAAACTGAAATTAACTTCTCTAATTCAAAGTAGAATCATATTTAAAATATTGAGATGGGTAGCAGTTTGAATATGAATGAATTTATAAACAGAAATAAAAATGTGGACAATAGGATTGAAATTTCAGTTAAAAAGTGCATGCATTATTAAGGACATGAAACATAACAAATTTCTTGATGCAAAACTTACGATTAGCATGCCAAGCATGATTAGAATATCAAATTCATGCTATGGTCCTATTTTAGTCTTATTCAGGTTGATTTCACACATTTGAAGAGACGTGTTCCTTTGTAAAAGGCCTCAAGTATATTACATATATTGATAACTTATCATAAACATGGCTTTAACTAAGTTAGGCTAAGCAACATATTTGAAAAATCATTTCCATGTCATGTGCCAAATCTCACTTCATTTAGATTTGGACAAGTTGACTTGGAGACATGTAGGTTTGCTCAAAAGAACTAAACCTCAACAATCCAATGTCTTGAATAGCACATGTAATGCAAAACTACAAACACTAGCAAGTACTTAAATAGCACAAGTTTGCATATCTCCAATTTTAAATAACACCATTTTTGTATGCATATCTAATTTTATATTAATTTTCAAATTTCACATTTTAATTGACCAAGGTTTCTACACTAGCTCGCCCAGTGCAAGCAGTCTAAGGCAATCAAAGAATCCCACAGGAAACAATTTATTGAAAAATTGGAATGTGCAAATGTTTGTTCAAGTCATCTTTAGAGTATGCTGCATTGTTTCCACACGGTATACTAACCACTCAGTTTGTAGTGACTATTTTATGCCAACGACTCCTTGAGATGATTTCAAGGGATCCTTAGCCCAATGACTTGAATTTCATCTAAGGAGTTGTTTTAGTATCTTGGCAATATCTGTCATGAATTTGTAACTTCTCAACCTAAGTTTTCAACTAGATTAATCATTTGAGACTACAACATATTTGAGCAGTCCTAAATGCATATACAAAGGAGTTCAAAAATTCATGTCATACATTTCTACATTTGCACAAATTCTTGGTAGCTGGTAACATCATCTCCACAATCTCAATAGATTTTCATTGTATATTTTCCAATCCTTGAAATTGTGTAAGTCTCTTATTTGCAAATGCATTTTTCGCATGAAAATTTGACTTGGGTTTTGTGTAAAATATGCAGTTAACACTTTAAGTGAAAAATAGCCTCAAAGGCTTGATATGAGAGATTGTTGGAGTTATAGAATCCTATGCTTTGTGTGGGACAGTTTGGATGTTTTTAGGTCATGGTAATAACGCAAATTTATAATGCCTCTCTACTACCTCAAATTCAGTATCAAATTTATGATGCGTCTTTGTTATCCTAGGCAATTGAAAATACTGAATGTTCTTTGCTTTCCTTCTTTTCTGTATTACGTTTTTATTTGTATTTCCATTTATTATCATTGTAATTAGCAAACCTTAATTGGCCAAAACATTTGCAAAGCCCAACTCAATCCTTGTCAGATGTGCCTACATGTCAACATACCTTAATCATAACAATTCATACACTAAATATATCGACCTTGTGCATCCTTAAAGATAGTAAATTGGTAAATTTTTAATCTGTATGGAGGTGCAGATAATACCAAACTAATACAATATCAAGGGCACTTAAAACTTCTACAAGAAGAGCTTAGTAATAATATTAGATTCAGAAATTCCAAATCTTTTGAAAAACGTTATAAAGTAATATTAGCCATTTTTTTTTTGCTTTTAATTTAAATAAAATTTGATAATAAAAAAAGGAACAATTAAACAAAAAAAAAAACACGAGAAAAAAAATATATACGAGTTTTTTTGCCAACTCTGCCTCTTTCTTTTGCAAAGAAGTATCATCTCCTTGGAATATTGAAAAGCTATCAGCATCAAACATTGTGTTGTGCTCTTCCCTGTCATACCTGCATAAGACCCTAGATTAGGTTAGACTCCTGAATAGTTAATAATAACATTTTTTTTTCAAGAAGAAAATGATGCAAAGCATTCATGGTCACCATCAAAAACCTCTATTTTAAATAACATTTCAAAATTCCAATTATGGAGAATTCAGCTGTTTCTTAAGTGTTGGAACTGGGACACCACTTTTGGTTGATTATTAAAAAAATTCTTCCAAATAGTTAAATTTGTAAAAAAATATAGTGTTCCTTCACATGAATTCCAATGTGCATAACAATAACGCCAACCTTTAAGCCAAAAAATCATGTTATTTTGTTATCTTAATATAACTACAATCGTACCTGATATACATTTATCATAACAAGAATTTAATTTTAACATTAATATGCATTCATTTAACCTCATTGCAGTTTATTTCATGTTTTTAAATTTAAAAATAAAAAGATTCCAAATAACACATCATTCTTCATACTACATTATCTTTACTAAGTTTCAAAAAAAAATATCCAAATCTTAATAGGTAAGATTGCCGTTGTGTTTGGCACCTAATTTACTTCAAAATGTCTTGGTTCAAATCCCAATTTGAACTCAAATTTAAACTTAATTTCCACATGAACTCCATTCATCTCGCAGGCTCAAGATCAATCATTTTCCCAAGTTCATAATATAACCAACTTTGGGTAAGAACTAGCTCAATTAATTTACATTTCATAAAAAAATTACAAATATAAATAATTTAAATTATATATTAAAATTATGACATAAAAATATAAAAAGCAGCATGCTGAGCAACTCCTTAAACAAGAGTTTGGTTTGAAGAAGCACAGGCTGCGGTAGCTACCAAAAATTCTATTGGCACGTGGACAATTGTATGAACAACTAGGTCTTGATCGGTACAAAGGCCAATGCTACCACAATTGAACTATTAATATTGAATTGCAAATACATCAATGACAGAATCATTTCAATGAGTTCATGATAGAGATAAAAAAGAGGATGACCAAAAAAGAAAATAGTCGCATACACCTTTTTTAGGACACTTTTTTTTGGTGTCTTTAAAGATTTATCAAACCAATGCCAATGGAAACCAATCCACAATACTTGAAAAAAATTGATTTTGCTGAAACTCAAAATAAAGGATAAAATACATCAAAAACTATACCATAAATAAATAAGATATAATACAATATTAAGCTTAGTTTTTTTTCTTTTTTGCTATTTTTTGTGTTATGTTATTTGGTTTGAAAGAGAATCACCATTTTTGTTCACGAATAATATTTCAAAATATGTTTTGATGCAATCAATCATGGCCTTTCTACCTGATTAGATTACAAACAAAAAATTATGATATTTTGATTTTCAAAAACCAAAGCCAAAGAAAAATTTTCCTAACGGATCAAAAAATCAAATTAAAATAGGATAGACTTCAACATTAAAAAACATTTAACAATTAAATGCCTTGAGAAACAATTAAGAAGGTAAAAAAACATGCCTTGAGAAACAACTAAGTCCTTTCATTGACAAGAGATACAAATCTCACATTTTCATAAATAGTAGAATATGAGTTAAACACAAACATTTTTCATATAAAGAGCTGTGGTTTTACATTTTTTTTTTTTTTTTTTTTTTTTTTTTTTTTTTTTTTTTTTTCAAACTCAAATGCAATATATTGGTACCAAAGGCATAAAACCTAATTGCAAATTTACTTGAAAAAAATTGCAAAATATCCACTCATACAAAGCAAATATTTCAATTATAGTGAAGCAGAGCAATAGAAGATAACAGCACAATTGAAAATTGAATAAAAAGGAACACAATTCCAAACTAACAACCCTACATGTTTTGAAGTAGCGCATAGACACATGAAAACAACATAATATAAATTTGAAAAGGGATGTGATATTCCACTAAAGCATTGAAAACAATAAATCAAGTGATCATATCATACATTTCAGCACCTAAGAATTATTTTTATGACCTATAAAACTTTATATAAGCATGCAACTAAACTCTAGCAAAGACATACAAAAAAAGGATTATCAAATCATTACGAGCATGAATTTCAGGGGAAAAAAGGGACAATGTACATGAGTATTAATTGGATGTAGCCAAAGGAAATAATAACTTATATACCATGCACGATCAGCATTATAATCCATATCTTGGAGCATTTCCTCTGTCATCTCATGTTGTTCAGCCATGAAAGAACTTTTTTCATTGTCAATAACCTAAAAAATACAAAAGAAAAACTTAAACACAGAAAAGTGTATCAAAACAATATAAATAAACAGGCAGCATTTAGCTTGGTTAACAATTTGGAACAGTCAAATTAGATTCTCAATAATAATTTAAAAGAGATGAAAAAGAAATAAGGTGGACATGGATAAAAGCAAAATAGAAAATGGGTCAGAAGCCTTGGGCATAATGTTGCTGAATACTTCGAACAAACCAAAACGAAAGAAGAAGATACCATTTGCTGAAGTGACAATAACAGAATATGGTAGACTCTTTAACACAAATAACCAATCAATTGTTCCAACATTGTTCAATTATGTTCTTTACATATAAATATCACTTATCTATGATAAATTCGCAGACATGGGCACATTATCAATTATTTCGATTACATTCAATTATGTTCTTTGCATATAAATATCAAGATGGTATGGATCAAGATGAATATTGGTAATGTGCCCATATCTGTGGATTTATCATAGAAATTTGATATTTTTATTAAAGAACATAATTGATTTTAAGCAGAATAATTGATGAAATGTCCAAGTCAGTGAATTTATGACCATATATATATATATATATATATATATATATATATATATATATATATATGGACAGATAGATAGATAGATAGATATATACATATGGTCATAAATTTTTGGACATGTTAACATAAATTATGTTCTTTACATATAAATGTGTGTATGTGTACTCATATTCATAAAATCATAGACATGGCCATATTCTAATTAAAACAAATTTGTTTTCAACAGATAAATATGTGTGTGTGTGTATTTGTGTGTGTATACATATATGTGTATATATGAATTATCCATGTGTTAGCTTGCACACACTCTGTATGATATAGATCAAAATGAATATTGGTTAAATGCCCATGTCTATGGATTTATCATAGATACTTGATATTTATATGCAAAGAACATAATTGATTGTAATTAAAATAATTGATGATATGACCATATCAATGAATTTATCACAATATATATATGTATGTATTTATGTACGTATATGTATATATTATCCAAGTCCTAGTTTGCACACTAGTAGAGTTTTGGAACGATATCATATTTAATCTCTTCAAGCAATTTTTTGAATTGTTAAGTAAAAATCAAGGGGTTTGTTATTGAGGTTGATTAAAAACATTTTCCATGGACCTTCGTCGACCAAACACTTAAACTAGTCACAATGCCATCAGTAAATCTTTGCGCAACCAAAATGCTTCCAACCCCAACAGCTATTCCTTCAGCAACCAAATAGACTTGCAAACTCTGTGACCATTTTAAATGCCATAAGTTATGCGACAAAAAATATGATTAATTTATGGTACAACCAAATTAGAACTTTGCATTCCCGTGATCAGTTAATTAATTGTGCTGTGTAACACAAGCACCATCAAAAAGGCTAAAAATAAGTAATTATATTGAAAACTACAAAATTATAGCAAATAATAACCCAGAAAAGTAATACACATAATGAGATTGCTTGATAGCCATTCATTTTGGGGAGTGAAGTACGACAATATGAAAATATACATAAGTATGCAAAGTCTAAAGCTTATGAATAACTTAAAAATGGATATCACAACACTAACAAAGAAAAAACAATCGAATACAGAGACTTGCATCTCTATATCTTCTAATAGTCATCAAGCTACATAAAGTCTATAAAAATATAGCATGTTTGATGTCAATTAAAAAACCCTGGAATTAGAACATATATGCAAGATTCAACACCTACCATTGAGCTTGGAGTGGCTGAAAAAGAAAGCTGATGGGAACTCCTAACTTGGCGAGAGGCAGAAGCTCTCTCTAAAGATCCACCAGAGGCTCGTATCGGCACTGGGGAAGGTGCAACAGCATCCCACGGAGACACTGTAAATTAATGGATATCTTTAATAAGAAAAGTCCACCAACGAATGACTGAAAAAAGAAGTCAATATTCTGTAGTATTGAATTTCACAATTTAAAATTCAATACCAATTGAGCGCGGTGTCTGGCCACCCAAATAAGGAGAAACTAAGCGTGCATCAGGAGATGCTCCAGCTAGCATTGGAGACCTTGATGGATACCTTGTCCTATGAGAAGCTGAATATCTATCTCTACCTTCTCGACGAGGTGTTTCCTCCCAGTCCGATCTTCTGTCATCCCACTCTGTTCTAACTGCAAACCACAAACACAGGAAAATGTAACGAAAACCTTAAACAGAACCTATGGTTGAATTACAGAATTATTATAACTCAATATTTATATTAACCCAAGTGAATCAACAAACCTGGAGTCCATCTAGAAGAATATTCATGCCCATTGTGTTGCAATTCGCTATCCAATCTATTATTTTCACGTGAAGACCTCTTGCGATCCTCCCTTTCTCGGTAATGTCCTCCAGCATCACCATACTTGCGAATATCGCCTCTCTCATGTTTCAGTTCACCATGAGTAAAAGTATTCCCAATACTTGCAGTACTAGTAGCCTGAATTACGAGTGAAAAGAAACAAGCAACAACAACAGATCAAATAGGGATAGAATGAGAAGAAATTTCCTGATAAAACTTAATTGGTATTGAATTTTAAAGAACAACAAAAAAACGTTCAATGTTGTAAAAACAGTTATAGAGCTTCAATTGAGGTGAGCCTTAAATTCAATTTTAATTAATAAAATATTTAAGTACAATTATAGTGAGATTTTACTAGAAAATATTTTACTATTGTGTTTCCAGCAAGTGAAAAAAATTGGAACAATCGAAAAGAGTCATCGAATTGTGATAAAATCAAAGAAAAAATAAATAAAGAAATGACGAGAAAAAGAATGACAAAAAGTTAAGAGATTGTTAAAAAGTCAGGTAGATAAATTCAAATTAAATTGAAATATAATTATACATTATTAGTTCAACAATAAAATATGACATCCATTGTTAATTACATGATTTGATATATGATGAAACAAAAGATAACAAAAATATATGACACTATATGAAATAAATTTAACAAAATTAAATATCAATTTGAAAAAAAGACAATAAAAAGTAAATTTTTCCTATACTTTCTCTCATGATTTTATGATATATGATGAGTTACAACACATGACATTAAACATGATAAGCACTGATTTTATAACAGGTCATAAGATGGCATCGACGAACTTCGATTCCACTAAAACTTAGTATAGTGTCGACATACAGAGATGATAGTGATTGATATGACTGGCTAACTATTATTAAATAAGTCTACAGAAAGAGGTCTAAAGATAATTTAATAAGATGTTATATAAAAATGAGATAAGATATGATAAAAATATAGAGCATGATTTTATAAGAAAAATCTAAGCCCAAGTAAAAATAAAATAAAACAAAAAAAAATGAATATAAAAAAAAATGAAAAGAAAAAGATATGTAATATAAAAAACATTAATTATAGATATAAGTATGAGTGTATATACTTATGTATTAAACATGTTATTCACTTATTTTTTTAATTCATTCTACTATTATTGAAATATTATATTTATACCACTACTTACAACATTTTGATATTATATATTTTATTACATCACATTATTTATTACATAAGAAATTAACTTGTTGAGTATTATATGTTTGCCTCCCTATTTATATTACAAGATATGTCACATATCACTAAAAGATTATCTATAAGATGATATAAGAGATCTGTAGATATAATTTCATATTGGTTTAGTTAGCATAATGTCTCTATGTTGAACTAAAATAGATATGGATGTAATATATTTTGTCATAATTTTATTAACGAAATAGTTTAAATACAAAGATAATCAATAGTTTTTCATCACTCTTGTCTATTTTTTCTATTAGTTTCCTCAATTTATGCTGTTATACTCTAATATTACAACACCATTAGCCTGTATTTATAGTAAAAATTAAACAAGTATGACAAAAAAATTATTCAAACTCCAACCATAAAACACACACACAACTAAGACACCTAACATGAGATACAAGTATTTCTTCTTATTAGATTTGCATAAGACAAGGATTATTTGTAGACATCCCAGGACTTGAATCATTAATTTTCATCATTAAACCGAATTATTTACAAGTATAAAAACCACGAAAGTTCAAAATTGAAGTATTCTAGAATTTCTATAATAATACTTCTATTTATTAAATCGAATTTTTGATATTGCAGATTTATTTTAACACAATTGCTTTCTTAAATTCAATTAGCCAAAATATGTATAGAAACATGCATAACCATCCAATAAACCTTTGTTGATCACAAAGTTAATCCAAATATAAACATCTATGCAAGCAAGAACATTGTAAATGAAGCAATATGATAAACATAAAACCTACTCGTTGACTCTGAGATAAAGTTGAAATCTTCTTGTGGGACAAATAATTTTCTTTGACTTCCTTGGTCAAAGAAGAGTCTGAAATGCAGCCAATTTATACAATTAGAATGACAACACTTTAAGAACAAGCTAAAAGCAAACAATTTGCATTGAATATATTAAAAACACATTTGCTACTCTAAACAACTATAATAATTAAAAAGGTAATCTACCCCTAAATCATACTTGTGTTACATAACTTCACTTCTAAAGCTTTAAAATTGGAACCATAAATCTAGCAAAAAAATAAACAAGTATAAAGAGCAGAACCCTCTATGTGTCCGAAATGCATTGGTTACCTCAGAGAACAACATAAGAGCGAATAAAAAAGGCCAATCGATTGCAGTTCTAGCCTCATTTGGTAAGGATGTTCTTAGATAAACTGACTTTTCGAGAGAGCTACAATAAAAAGTATGCTTGTTTCCACAAAATTAATTTTCAAACATAACTTAGATTTCACAAGTTAAATTAAGTTTGAGAAACCTCTTAAACTTGGCAGGTTTCTTAGTTATCTGAAAAATAAACTAACTAAACAAAAATTGATGTCATAAGATAAGACTAACATGAGGTCATTAGATAACAACGTAAGAAGATTATAAACTAAATATTAATATCATGATATAAATAAAAAAAAAACAAAATAGACCTGGTTGTGACTCCTCTTGAGTTGGAGTTCCACGGTATCGACGATAAGCTTGCGAACGACCACCAGGAAATAAGTTACTTTTAGAACCTTCTAAACCATAGGAAACAGAGCTCCCATCCTCATCCTCAGAAGAAATTGCTGATATTGTTCTTTCAGCAGGAACTCTGAAACCTTCGTCACTTCTAGATGCCCGTTTAGCACTAGCTATAACATCTAAACCTGTTCGAATCATATAATTAATAATAGTTAGCATGAAAAATAGAGACAGAAACAACTCCAGATCATGATACTAGGCAGCTGGATTATGGATTTATGCATGGCAACGAAAAAGGGTAATATGAATATGGGACGAAAAAAGAAGGAATGCGGAAGTCATGTTTACATGCCAAACATAAATATTCTATGCACAGCATGTAGAATTTTTAAACAAGCATATAGTAAATATTCCACCTGTAGTTCTGTACAAACCACTAAAACATCAAAAACAACTATGTTCCTTGCACCGACTACAAATTCAATGAACATAATTCAAACAGAAGTTTCAATGTAGTTAAATTGGTTATGAACAAGGAATCAATAATATTGTAAATTAATAAACCATGGTAACCAAAAGATCTACAATTCTCCTAGACCAGTGAGAAAAGAATGAACAATAGAGCTGTAGAGCAAAAAAAAAAAAGAAGCCTGCATGCATTTAACAACAAACAAACAAGAGGAACAACTTTGCAAATCATTCATTCACTGGAATAAAAATAGTAAATTAATAATTCATGCTTAATTTTTTAAAAGAAACATAAGAAAACAAATTGTTGATATTGGAGTCTTGAGAGTGAAAAAGAATGAATAAAAATCTTTCAAAGGAATATCGTTCAATAAATCTTTCATAAGCCCAATATGAATGATACCATTTCTTTCCATTAACTCACAGAAATTTACAAAAGAATCTTTACGAGGGATATTGTACAGTAAATTTTCCATAAGCCCAATATAAATGCCAGCATCTCTGTCCTTTAAGACAGAAATTTACAAGGAAAATAAAAATTAACAGATCATATAAAGATCAAAATGGAGCAGTCTTATGAGACATACCCAAAACTGATTTTTCCCCAGGGGGTCTAAAAAGCACTTGTCCCTTTGATGAAAAGCTCAAGCCTCCTTTAACATCAACCTCAGGTTCCAAAACGTCCATAGTCCTATTAATATCAACAGCAGTAACTTTTTCCTGCATGGACCAAATGAAATAGCTTCTTTTTCAAGCATCTAAAAAACATCACAAAATAGGAAGGAAATTTGTGGTCTTTTCAAGTATAAAGTTTTCATAGTCAATGATCATTCTTAACCATACCTCCATACTGAACAAATGGTTTGTCGACACCCAACTGAAGGATACCTGCAAAAGTAGAATCTAAGTAAAACATCCAACTAAACTGCAGGTTAAACACCTTTTTGAAAACATCAAGCATGACATCTTCAATAACCACTCCATTTTCACCTTCCTATTCAATTATCAAGCAAATAGCTATTGGCTAATTATTCTGTACAAAGAAGAAAAGTAAATGAAGAATGGAAAAAAAAAACTAAATGATATAGAAAGGGCTCAAAATAAAATGTTGAGATATACAAGGACAAGGAGGATAGATACAGCAAAAGTAACCTCTAGCTTTCGAAAAGGAAAAAAAAAGAAAGCTAAACTATAGATAGAGCCTTGTGTTGAACCTAGAGAATGGAGACCAAACAGTGCATATCTGAAGAATATAGTTGAGATCACCATATTATCCTCAAGGAATTGTTCAAGTTGCTAAAAGAAAAGTTTTTCCCATTTTTTTCTGCTTAGATATTGTAATTGCTTGTTTTACTATACATAAACATATTGGCAATTACCAAGGGCAAGACAAGTTCTTCAACATGCATTGCTCATAAATGGAGCATGATGTACAAAGGGATGAGACTACAAAGTTGATAATCCAGGTCTTGAGGTAAACTTGCAGATGAAAGAAGGGAAGGGTCATGCAAATGCGAACATTTGAGCAAATATAGACAGTGTAAGTGAGAATTTCAATTTATTGTACAACTCTAAATTAATTATCCCAAACTAACAATGCATGAACTCATTTCCTTCAGGAGCAAGAATTAGGTGAACTTACTACAAGCATGATAAAAGTCAAATCATATGATATGTTTATGATGTGGCATCAATTATGAATATATTCACTTGATTTGAATAAATTTGTGCCACTAGAATCATGGAATTAAATAGAAAGCTACCTCTACTACTTGACACTCCCAAGGCATATGATTCGTTTTGCCATATATAATATCAGCTTTTTCCTTGAATAGGGATGGGGTCCCTTTCTACATTGTGAGGGACTTCACTGACCAGATTCCTTGTGTCAACAGCTTGTGTTGTAAACTGATGGATCGTTGTCTGATGCAATCTTTTGCATATGCACTTGTCAGAGGAGAGATGAGAGTCACTTTGGCATTAGCTTTCTGACCAGAGAGAACTGCTATAGCAAAGGCTAGTGACTCAGTAGCACGTCAATGAACACTAAAAGGAATGAAAAAAAAAACATTTTCCATTAAAAAAGTGGAAAACACCAGTTCCATCACACATTCTTCAACATGAATTGGTCATAAATGGAGCATGGTCTACATAGGGATGTGACTCACAAACTTGATGATCCAAGTCTTGAGGTAAAATTGTATACCAAAGAAAGGAGAGGTTATGCAAAGATGGATCTTTGAGCAAATATAAACAACATATGTGACTATTTCAATTTATTTTACAACTCCAAGTTAAGTATACCAAAGACTTCTAAAACATGAACTCATTGCCTTCAAGAGAAGAAGTAGGTGAGTAATAAGATTGCTATCAAAGCTTTTGACTTTCATTTTATATTAACTTGGTTAAATAAATATAGATTTAAATTAATAATCTAATAAAAAATAGTTTGAATTGCCTACGTTGTTTGAGGTAAATATTTAATTTTGTTAGCATACCCTAGGTTAACAAACCCTGTCCCCATTCCAAACAGGGGCTAATTGGTTTACCATCGTATGGCATTGACTTTATTAAATCAATTGACTAGCATGAAAATGATCAATCCAAGCATTAAAAAAACACATTCACAGTTTTTTATTTTAAAAATGATTTATTCCCATTCATAAAACAATAATATTACATAAATTACAATAAACAAAAAAAGATGGTAAACTTAAACTTACTAAAAGGAAGGAAGGGATTTACAAAACATCATAACTAGACACACTTCCATATCCCCAAGTTAGAGGATGAACAAGCATCTATGGAGATATGAAGAGCCATTGAGGACTACATAAGATATAAAAAGCAAAAGTCTTTGGATATCTAGTACAACAATAAAAAGGGAAACATTGAAAATGGTAGGAGCTTCATCGACAAAATGAACATTAGGATACAAGAAAAAGAACAATAAATTGAAGATAGGCTGTCAAACCTCATGCTCAAAAGGTACTTCTCAATTGCAAAAGAGGTTTATGAAGTGTCTTAACATTAGCTCACTTACAACAAAAATCAAGGCTAATATTCGACACTTTGTAGTCTAATAAAAGTAACAATATAAATATGAACACATGAAATTAAAAAATATTCATTCTTTGCTAAATGAAATCCAAAATAACAATTTTACTACTAGAATAAAATTCAAATGTTTAACTCCAAGAACAATACTTAAAAGTAAATAAATAAATACTCTTCCCATAGTGACACAAATAATAATAATACAACTATGATTATGATCCTTCAATCAACCTAATAGGATTCAAAATATACATAATCACAATATATGAGTTTACAAAACAAACTAGTAGGTAAAACCATCAATTAGCATGAAAGACAAAGATTGGGACACAACATTTAAAATTAAATGGCATAAATAATATATCCTAAATAAACCAAGTCCTGCATGAACAAATTAACCTACTTAACAATAGCTTGTCAACACTAGTAAAACAACACAACATATGCACATATCCAAAATTGATGTGCATGTCATTTAACAAAAAAACATGCATCAAAATATACATGCATATGTACATCTTCAACATAATCTCACAAATATCAATTAAATAAAAATCCAAGCATCCAATGGACACTATGGTCACCCAAAATCAATAACCATCAATCTACATAACCATCTAGTTAGTCACATATCCACCAACATATCTACCATCAAACAAACATTCAAACATGAAATATATGCATATAAATCGATAAATAATTATCAAGAAGTAAACAAGGATATATCATAGTATAAAAGACATTAAAAAACTAGTAGCTATGGCATGCAAAAAAATCTATCAACTACAAAAATGATGTAACAATAACATAATAACTAAAATATATAAATAATATTTAAAATGATTTTGCTCACAAGTTCAAAAGAAGAAAATAAAAAAGTCAAAAGCACTTGGAAATCCAGATGGCAACAACAATGTCCTATGTGTGCAGTAGCAACAAGCGATGTCAAACCCTTCTAGGTTTTTGAAAATAGGAAAGCGGGCACGACGCCAAGGGAGACCAGAAGTATGAGAGAGGATAATGGCAAGAACTCCACATCCTGACTAGAATCTCACTAGGATGGAGGTTAAGTAATTAGAAGCCATGGTCAATAGAGCTTATCACTGACAACGACAATTAAGCTCTGGTAGTAGAAAATGCTACAGGTTGGAGACAAGGTAGGGGTGTGAGAAAGATCGACATAAATTATAAGAGAATGGTGGGGAGTAGGGGAATAATTTTATAAGCTTATAAAATATTTATAAATGATGGAATGAAATACCAATTTTGGTGGGGGGTTAGAGCCAATTAGGTCATACATATAAATAGATATATTTAATATACATCATGACATGCAACATAAGTGGATGATGAACATTTTCTATGCTCATCACCTACTTACACTATAAGTTAACATTCAAATTTGCATAGAGTTGAAGATACTTAATAGCATATAACATAAAACCCTAAGAGAGTATTTCATGATGAGCTTTAAGAGAGAATTGTATGGGATGGCGTTCTGTATTAGTATTTTAATTGTATAAAATTATTCTATAAGAGTATTGTTATAGATTATTTTGAATATTTGATAGCTCTAATACATGTTGAACATGTATTTATTTAATTGTTTTATTTTATTTTTGTGGATTTTTATAATTTTTTTTGTTACCTTCACCCAATTTTGAATTGTGTCCTCGAGATATTTACTACATATTCCGATGTGATTAGATATTTTGAGATTTTGAGTGCATTTTATTGGATTGTCAAGCAAGGCATGATATGGTGGTACTAGAGCCAATTTTTTATCCTAGGACTTATGGGTTGTGGGCCCGTAGCCATACATCTCTGGATCAAAACTCGATTTTCACATCATATTGTAACATTTCAATCTTCCTAATGAAATATTGTCCATATCCAATCCGGTTTTGTTCTTATCTAAGGGGTCCTTTCCACTTGGTCATTCATCCCAACATTACTCCCATACGAAGCTACTTAACCCCAAAATTCTTATGAGATCTAACAAGAATTTGCCTCCAAAAAACACATCACCATTTTAATATTTATGATTTTACTTATAAAACTTAGAATCATCCCACTCATAACCAATTTAACATTATTTATTCCTTTGTCATTTCACTTAAAAATCTGGCATGAATCACTCTGTCCCATGATTCTTCTTTGAGATATCACTCAACGATCACTTCCTACCTATTCAGTCCTGGGTGTTACAAGCTAAGTTAAAAATACTAAATACAATTAAATACATTATAAAATAGATAAGACCGTTATCTTCATTAACTTTCATATGAATATGCTCATATGTTAAACAAATTATTCATCCTCTACACTTTAATCCATGCAATATGTTTCTTTTAAGGCATTATTACCCAATTATCTTGACCCAAGAATTCTCACTCTCAACTTCACTCACAAGTGGTTGGGTCAATTTTTTCTATGTTATCAACCTTTTGCCCTAGTCTAACCCCTCTCCTCCAAACCAACTCTCTATCACTCATTGGCACTAGCACGACCATCATTTGGTTTTTGATGATGTGCCTCACTAGTCATTCAATAATGTTTTTAACAATCTTACCATTACCCTAAATATCTTTTGTATGCAATACACTAAATGCTCATTTATTGTCAAAAAAATTTCATTGACTACTGAATTTGTCATTTTGCTTCAACAAATCATGGGACACCATCTAACAACACAACCACATACAATTCATCAATGTTAAAACTCCTATCGTTAGAGAAACTGATCATCATCGTTAGTAAAAGTTTCACCTTCTATGTAAAAATCCTTTGGAAATCCAAAAATTTACCTACCCTCTTCTAATGTTCATAGGTTTTTCCATTTCTTCTATGTCAAGTCATTTGAGTCATCAGAACCCAAGTTCTAATAGCTTTTGGGTTAAACTCGACTTCATATAATAAAATAATTATTATTCTTATGTTTGTTTATTAAATAATAACATGTTTTTGTATTTAAAACTTGTTTCAAAAAAAAATTGTACACAAACTACAAATACAATAGTCTTAGTATCTTTGAAAAGGTCTTATTTAGATGAATTTAATGCAACAAATTGTTATGGCTAAAAAATGTTTCAAATAACTTAAATTTGTCAAAAGATAAAAAATAAAAGCTATTCAATCTCATAAATTTTTATATCTTGGAAAGATCTTGTAGTAAAGAATTTAATAACTATATTTTCATTAATTTTAGGATTTATTAAAATCAAAAAAAAAGAATTCAAAATAACCTACATAATAAAAGCTTGAAAAATAAAGTTTTTGGGATTAGGGATAATTTTAAATAATTTTAAAAATATAAAAAATTTGGTAACAATGGATAATTTTCATTAAGGCAAGCCCAACGCAATTGTTATCATCGTGATCAAGAACCATTTAGTAGCCCAAAGTTATGGAAGACAATTTGCATCCATGCCCATTTAACCCACCCTACCTTAACACAAATGAGAGGGCATGTGATATGTGCTAAGTTGTATATCAAGTGAACAATGTCAAGCTGATTTAGTAGATCCATATAAGAGTTATTATAGTTTTCTTAATTTAGCAGCATTTTGGATCGATTAATATGGGTCATGTATAAGGCCCATATGACATTTCTAAATATTATAGACATTTTGTTAGTTATGCATTTTTTATTTTGAAGTGCATATTCATCATTTCTTATTTTTAGGTATAGGGTTTAGTATTATAATCTATCCAAATTCTTGCCATGAGATTAAAGAACATTATTTTTGTTTAACATTGCTCTCATCAAAACTAAAATTTTTTTATCATAGATGCATGCAAATCCCTAGGTTACAATTCAGGTTTCTTTGAGTTGTGATTTGAAGATTTCAAGCTATAATGCGGATCTGCTTTCATCATCATCATCCTTGTCATCATTGTTTCATACCACAAATCTTACTACAAGATTCTATCCCACCTCCTTAGCCATAAGTTTTGTCAACCACCCACATATCCATAGGCAGGTAAATGACAAAAAAACCAACTACGACTCACTATTAACCATTTCATCACAAGAAACTAATCAAAATTGTAAACTATCTGTCGTTTTATATACAACATTCACAATAACTATAGAATTTCATAATTCATTACAATCGGTTTAACATTATCCAATAATCATATAATTATTTAAATTAGAAATTGTGTTAAAAACACAACGCATCAACCAAAGCCCACAAAATTCATAGTCATCCAAATCCACAATATCTATTGCTATATCAATGTAACATACAATTGATACAATCTTCATCAACATGATAAAACACAAACACTACATAATCATTTCACAAACAGCTCAAAATCAACAAACTATATTATAGCCACCACTTACAATAAAATCAATACATACCTAAGCTCTTTGGCTCACTCTGTTTCCCCTCTTTGTGTTGTGGAAGTGGTTGGCTTATAATGTAAATATGGGAATGAGTCTCAAAGAAGCTCAATTGATAAATAGTAACAAACAAAACATTATAAAAGAAGTATAATCAACAATAATAGCATAACTAAAATAATAAATGACAGAAGATTTAAACTATACCATGCATAAACATAATAAAAAAAAATTATAATTTTTTTCTTTTCATTTCTCTTCTTATTCCTTTCACTTTTATTTATTCATCTTTATTTCTCATTATGATTTCTTTTCCTATTTTTTCAATTAGTTTTCTCAATTTCTTTCTAAATTAATTTCTTTTCACAATTAGGACACTATTTTTTCTTAATTATTATCTTTGCTCAAGAAGGATATCATATCTAAATTAACACCTATTAAAAGATTTTCAATTAACAAGCCTACAACTATAAACATATATCAACCAGCTAGCATCGTACAATCGTCACTATTATGACTCTAAAAACCATACCCCACTATCTTTTAAACCAAAAAGTAAACTAATAACAACATATCTATGTGCCACACACTCGGACCCAACCACTTCACTAAAGAAAGCGAATGACAACTCACTAAGATGTCCTAATGCCTTATAGACAGCTTTTCATATCATTTAACATCATTTTATATCATAGTACAATCTATGACCACATTCAATCGCCTTTTATAAAATACTAGCGACACATCTAGTATAATCTCAGGTATCAAACCCAAGCTAAACGATAATCTCATAAAAACACACATTTCTTATTATTTCAATATTTCAAATCATAGTAACATACCACATAATATAAATCAACACATATAACATTGATTTCTCATCAATTTTTATATTTCTTATTATTTTATAATCTGAAAATTTATGATACAAATAATCATCATTTCATAACTCTCCCATTTTTTCGCTTTATATTTTTATTATATTCATTTATCAAAGTACACATATATTGTCATTTCAAAAATAGTTCAGCTTAATAAATCATGAAAATATCAAATAAAACATAATGCAAAAAACCTTGTTGACAAATCACATTTGCATGTACGGAACATATGTCAAATCACAATAATTCATATTTTTATAACAATATACTCAAAAATTATTATAACAGTCAAGAATACTTACATCATAATTATTTAATTTACCTACCTAACTTATTTGATGATGCACCACCTCTTGATTGAATTCTCTCTACTTTCCTACATTTTAACAAATCATAAGTTTCCATCAATTTTGTGCTTTCAACATTTCTCATATTTATTTCAACAACTTTTTTCAACACAAAGTACACATTTTAAACAATTGTCCATGCAAACTCTTACTGTTCCAAAACACCTACGGTGAATTGTAATTCAAAACAAAACAACTATTCTCTCTAAGTATATTTCAACTTATAAATTACCTTACCAAAATTCCATAGAATTTAACAATAAAAAATAAATTAACTACATAAGAAAAATGGAGAATTAATCACCTTCCTTTTTCTCTTTATTTTCAAAAACTCTTTGAAATTCCCAAGCTTCTTATGTCTCACAGCTGCACAAGAAATCTTCTTTTAAATTTCTAGGATTTCCTCTTTTCTTAGAAATTGACCTCAGTTCCTCTTACAGGAAACCAGCGGCGGTTGCCCCTCGGCAAACAACGCGTCACCACAACAACATCACCATCAACTCACCTCCTCCTCAGCGGGCTCCAACGGAGAGGACACAGCAGACCGGAGACGAAAAGAGAAATTAGGGTTTTGGACGGCTGCACGTGTCTTCAACCGGATGAAAGGAATGGTGCTCCCTCTCCTCGCCGCGATCCAGAAGCAAATCCGGCGGAACAAAGCAAGGGTTTCGAATCCACTTCGCTCTGGCTGCCTCCTGCTCTCTTCGACGGCCGCGCGGGAGGGAGGAAGAAAAGCAATCGGGTGGAGAAGCTAATATCGGAAGACAATGAGGTAACAAAATATCATAATAATACTACATTAATTAATTAATTAATATATATATATATATATATATATATATATATATATATATATTTGAAATGAAACAAAATCATCAAACTTATTTCAATCAACACCTAAAATCATAATTATTTTTAAAATATAAAATAACCAATAACATATATTATGAGATATATTCAGAAATTATTATTTTATTTTTCAAATCATAATCTTCTTTCAAAATCATTAAAATACATATATATAGATAATTCAAATTATATATTTTTCATCAATATTATCATTATGACTTAAATATTAACATGTTATAGGTTTGTAATTAGTATTCAAATTAAGTGAAGAAGTTTTATCCTATTTTTACTATCAATTTTGATATCAAAACATAATTATGATATAGTTATAAAAGTGGTACTCTTATATTATCTTTGAAAGTTTGATACAAGAGTTTAGTTTAAATATACTTATATTATTTAAAACTTATCTCATTTATGATCAATTTAATACCAAAATAAAATTTAAAATAAACTCTAGGATTTTCATCTAACTTATTTGTAGTGCCCATTATTTTAGAGTCAATTATTTTGAAAACCACTCAAAACAAAAATCTTTCTTTCAAAAAATTAAAACATTTTGTTTCATAACAACTTTTAATTTTAGAAACATCTATTATTTCTTAAATCAAAAAGTGGGGGCAAGGTCTCCTCTTGCTTTCTTATAACATCATTAATCATTAGAACAAAATAAATTGAGATGTCTCATTAAATATATCAAATCTTAGAAAATTATAGTATTTATAAATATAAAAATAACATATACTTAGATAGAGCTTGTAAAGACAAATCTAACAAACAAAATTTTGTCAGAGAGCCATTTCATTGAGGGTGGAGATCTATACTTGTAACTAGATGTATATCTTTTAATTTTGATAAAATATTATATAATATTGTTTAATATGATTAATTTTATAAACATGCATTACATATATTGATACAAAAACATGCATCTAATTAGATATTATAAAAGACGAATATTGTAAATAATAAATAATGAATTCTCAAAGACTAAATGTATTGTTCTTTGTAGATAATGGCTACTATGTTACAAAACTAAGATATTACTATTGTGAGATAGATATTAGTCAATGTGTCATAAGATTAAGATATCATCATCATGAGGTGACTATTAGCCAATGTCATATAGATGATATTGTTGAGACGAGTTAGCTAGTGTCTAATGTGTCATCAAATTAAGATTTATCCTCATGAAGTGGCTAGTGGATAATGGAATATACTATTAAGATTTATCTTTAATATATAGATCGTGAAAATATGAAAAGATTGAATATAATTATGCATTAAAACACGATATAGTAAATTAATAAATGAGATTTTTATTATAACCAAGTAAACTAAAAAAATAGATATTTATTTACTACCATGAGAGAGAGAACGAGCAACAGCATTGGGTATTATAAGATTTGCTTGTTAAGTAGAAACAGACTTCGATAAAGTAATACCACATTAAGAAAATGGTTAAAATTATAAAAAAAAAGTAGCATGTGTTTATTATTTATCTTCAAGTTTGTAGTATACTCTTTTTTTATAGCATATTATATTTTTTATATTTTAACATGAATAAGATTTTTGTTTACTTATATGTGATATTGATACTTATGATTAGACTTTACATATGACTATCTTAAATTTTTTTTTTGTTTATTTATTTATTATTACAGATAACATACTAAACTAGTGATGATTAGTTTAGTCTTTCTTTAATATTTTAGATATATTAGAATCCTAATAAAAAAGTACTCATAAGAATAATTCTAAAAAATAATTAAAACTATAAAGGTTTATACTACAAGAGTTATAATGAATGATCTATTGATTATATCATATATTTAATATAATATTTGTAGGTAAAAACTGGTCGTAATTATTTAAAAAGATTATAGACTATGAAATATGGTTATTATGATAGTTTTAGTTATTTATATTATTGAATTTAGTTTTTTTTATAGTTAATGGTTATAGATATAAATTGCATGATTGTCATATTATGATATAAATATCATATTGATATATTTATAAATTAAAAAATAAATAAAATCTAGGAAAGATTTTGTTTGTTTAAATTTTAAAATTAAGAAAAATGAATTGAACATGTGATAAAAATAAGTGTCATCACATTTGTGGCATTAGAGCACGATATAACTAAAAAAATTTGAATTTGTGACAAATAGAGTCGTCACATTGTGTGGTATCAAAGAATGAATTAAATCTATAAAATAAATAATTTTTTTTAGTGGAACAGGGTCACCACATTTGTGTTATTAAAGCACAAGTTAATTAGAGGAAATTTGGACCGATGGTGAATAAGGATGCCACAATGGAAGTATCAAAGCATGAATTAAGTTAGAAAAATAAAAAGAAGAATTTGAGTACGAAGCAAAAAAGGGACTTCACATTTCTAAACCTATGTCGAGCCTTATCACAAATCTCTAAGGCTTGACCAAAGACAAGAAGCCCCATTGAGTCATAATTTAAATTCTTATGTTTAGTTTTAAGAAATAATTCATACTTAAGTTATGTGAATGTCTTATGATATAGTTAAGTAAAATTATTTTTAAACTAACCTATTAGGATTTATTTGAATTTTATATTTCAATTTGTAATAAATTTGAGTTCTTTCAAGCCATATTGATTGTAGAATTACACAATACTTTCAAAAGTTGAACTCATCAACATAATCATGATCATTCATTTTCTTTTATTTGACAAGTGTCATTTACCATCTTATCACAAGAACAAATTAAAATTCCAATAAAATGACATTTAAAATGTCAATGTTAACAATAAATTCAACAAGTCATCATTATCAAAATATTGTAATATGTAATAGAAGCCACCAATAATAATAAGAGATCAATACTAATAACCATGATTTAATATATGAAGATTTGTCACAATTTAGCATTTTATATTGTGATCAGCACACTTTCAATATTAATAAAGATCTATGACAACCAATTGTGTGAGGATCATCCATCATAATATCATCTAATTAGAATAACATAATTTAACATGATAAGTATTACATGTTGCTATAAATAATAAAAAAATCTTAAATAACACATCTCAATTTTCCTTTCATCAAGATCGAGAGCTTGAGAAAACTAATTTCATATATTAGAAATCATGCATATCATGTTCTATCAACCCAAGAATTAGAACTCAACTTTTGCATGTTAATCTCAACAATCAGGAATCATGCAAATGACATTTTCACTCAAAAAAGTCGTTGCATTTTTAACAGCATAAGAGTTATAACAAATTCATCTCACCAATTAAAAAGTAAAAACATTATGATTTTACCAAATCGAGAGTATATTTTTGTTTTTACAACATAACCAAAAGCTATCAGACATTATTGTCATTATTTAGATAGCAAATACATCATATTTTCACAAAACTTAGAGTTATTGATTGTTCATTATAATAAATAATGCATTCAGCTTTCTAGTCTTTATCAATACAAAAGCTATAACATGAGTAATAATAAAACATTACATAATTGTAATGTTCTTTATTCACCTAGAAGCTGCAACATGAAATAATAAAAGGATCTCACATAAATCTAATATTGTATATCAACCATGAGCCACAACATATCTAATTATCAAAGCATTGTATATTTCTCATTATTTTTTATTAAATCATGAATAAAGCATTGCATATATCTTATATCGTATAATAAATTGTAAGCTATAGCATGTAGTATTTGCAAAACAATGCTTATATTTTATGTTTAAAATTAATTATAAGCTATAATAAGCTAAATTTGCAAAAAAAAATGCTTATATTTTATATTTCAAATCAAACAATGAGTTTCAAATGCCTAATTAACTAAATATTGTTGATATTTGATGTTCTAACTCAAATTGAGAGCAACAACAATTGAAAATGTAAAACAATGCATATATTTTATGTTCGAAATCAAACTATGAGTTGAAGTATGACAGATTTAGCAAACATTTTTTATATTTAATGTTCTCACTTAAATTGGGAGTTGCAAAAGCTGAATTTGCAAAACAATACATATATTTTATGTTTCAAAGTAAACTACAAGCCACAAACATACAAGATTTACCAAACATTGCTTATATTTTATGTTTTAACTTAAATTAAGAGTTAAAGTAGTTGAAATTGCAAAACAATACATATATTTTATGTTTCAAATTAAACCATGAGCTACAACATACTAGATTCCAAAGGCTATGAGTATATTTTTATGTGCTTTTTTAAATCAAGAGCTACTACTTGCAAAATTTGCAATACAATAATTATATGTTGTATAATAAATAAAAAGCTATAACATATTATTTTTACAAATAAAAAAAAATATAACACATAATAGTATTATAGTAATCAAGCTACAGTAGGTTAACTTCTCAATAGAAGCACTATATTCTCATTAAACTATGAATTAAAGCTTGCTAATTTTATTAATTCAAAAGCATGCATGTGATAATTGTACCCAATCAAGAATTATAACTTGTCATTGTCATTATTTAGAAAGCACAATCATGGAAATTTCACCAACCAGAAAGCCATTGCATGTGAAAGGCATCAATTAAAAACACGTGCATAATAAACTCACCAAATTAAGAGCTACATCTTTCTTTCACAACATATTCAAAAGCTAAAGGAGGCTAATTCATCAATTTGAAAGCATAAATATCATGTTTTACTTTAACAAATTGATAATTAAAGCATGACAAGGTAATGATAATAATTCATGTATTGCATACTCTTTCAATTATTTTCAAAACCATTAATGTGCTAATCTAGCATGCACTAATTAACAAAATGGTCAATTTTCTTTATACTTAACATGCTTTTACTTTAAGTTCAAGACATGATGTCCTTATCTGTTGAACAAGGGAGAGGTGCACACCACTTTGGAGTCCTTCATGCTTTAAGCTTGCAATGTTCTTTTCTCCCTTCTAGCCCTTGCTTTGCTACCTTTGACCTCCTCGAGTTGTCCCTTTTGAAGCAAGCATGACTAGCTTTTCCTAAAAAATCTAACCCTAATCGTAAGCTAAATCTTATATAGTCATAGAATTAAACTTTTAATCATAGAGATCATAAAAATATTGGTTAAGAAACTTGGATTTCTATTCTTATATTCTTCTCTCAAAATTTATGCATTATAAAACTTGATAAAACCTTCACTTTCTCTTCCCTTAATTGACTCTATCGTGGTTATTTCCAACCCTTATTGTGGATATAAGATAATAAAATATAAATATGATTATCAATATCTTATCTACTTAATCCATTATAATTAATAATATCAATAAGAGATTAAATATAACTAAATATGTAAGAGCACATTAATCATCTTAGATATATTATAATAAATAAATCCAAAATTTAACAAATAAAAATACTCATCATATACAATTCATAAAATAATAGCTTTATAATTATAAATAAAAAACTAGAAAATATCAATAAAGGATATTAAAACATACTAAAAGTAATAATAAACTATCCATATATGATATTCTATTCATAAATCCTCACAAAATTAATTATAGATAAAATTATACTCACTAGCAATAAAATAATAGGATCCCCATTCATGCCCTCTTAATCCTCATCACTTAATGATAATGAAATTATAACTTGCGATATAAATGCTAACGAAATTTAATAAAAATTGATAAATAAGCCAATAAAATAACAAATAAGAAAATGGTGTCATGTAAAATCAATATGAAATAATATCATAATAACATAAAAATACATAATTATAAAATAAAAGAATCAACATTGAGTGATCAAATGAAATAATGATTATAAATGAAATCAAATAAAATATAGAAATGGGTTTTCTTATTTTTTTTATTTATTTATAATTCCTAATATATTGTAATTTTTAAGATAAATTCTCTTTGATGATTATACTATATCCAATAATAATCATGTTATTACTTAAATTATCTCTTATCGATATTGGTCTATAATGATATAATATATTACACTTGTACCTATAATCACTTGTCAGATATGACATCTTAAATTATATTTTATTAAGCAATACAAAGTGTAAGTAATACACACATATACATATATTAAAATCATAATACTCATAAGATATGATCTTTGAAATTTTAACCACTCATATAAGATGAGAATAATGTCTCAAGAAAATTATTTTTTTAAGTTCATTTTCAATCTATTTTCATTTATGTATCTTATATGTCCTAAACATATAAATAAAATCCTCTACGATATATAACCCATGATTTATGACATACACTATTTGTATTTTAATAATTATTCTTAATATTCATAATATATCATAAAAAATAACATGTTAAAAAAATTTCAATATGAGAATAAATTATGAATTAATTTGATATTATATTTATATTATAATTATTATGTTTATTTATCTAAATTTGAGACATAGATTTCTTAACCTATTTGTTTCTCTTACAATTTTTTTAATGATGATATGCCTCCATATGAATTATTATATAATCTTATATAATATAATTATCAATAATTTTGTTAGATATATAAATCATAAAAAATTATCTTTATTATTATTTTTGACCCAAAGTCATCATATTGTATGATTTCCCTAATCTTATTACATGATCAACACATCCCTTTAGTCTTCATATCATTGTAACATATGATCAGCTATATCGTATTGTAAAATTCTCATGGCATCTTCATCTCAAATAATCACGAATCTATTGCATTAGACTATCAGGCTCATCTTATAATATGATTAATCTCCCTTCTCTATGTTTGTTGATTTTTCAATTATCATATATATATATATATATATATATATATACATACTTGTATAATGTTTTATTAGACTAATTCAATCATTTGCACACATGTGATTTAAATTGTTTAAATGGTATGATTAGACTCATCATATTATATGATCTTATATAGACAGAGCTGTTCTCCTTGAAATTAACTTGATTTTTCTCTCATACAACTCCAACTCTCTTCCAATTTATTCCACAACTTAATTCCACACTCCTAAAGTATTTAGTAACTAAAACTTAATTATATATTAAAACATATATTACCAATGAAATGAAAATTTAATAAGATTTAATCGTTAAACATCACATTTTAGAAAAAAAACAACTTGATTATATAAAAAAATGCATAAACATAATTATATTAACTAAATTTTATATTTATAACAAATTTTAAACCATTAAAATAATATAACTAAAGATATGAAAGTTTAGAATATGAGATATAATGATCAACATAATAAAAAAATAATAGATTATTATAAGAGTATAATAAGATAATAATTAATTCAATAATTTAATCTTAAATATATAAAGATAAATATAATTTTTTTAAAAAATTATATTTTATTCAATAAAATTTGTTTCATCTACAAATTTCTCAAATTTTATAATTTTATAAGATTTGCATTTTTGTCCTCAATTTTTTAGTATTTTTTATAATTTCATAGCTCTCTTGTAAGCTTTGATTCCTTTTGTTAATCGTTGTATTGACTATTTGTACTCATTTTTATATGTATTTAACTTATCATTAACTTCTATTCATAGAAAACCTACTCCCTCTTTTTTCTTTATGCTTTCAATAAAAGGCTTTAATTGCTACTTTTACTTTGGGTTTGTGTTCCTCCTTGCTTTGAATGAAATAATTTTAGTTGCTATAACTTATTTCTCCTAAATATCAAATAACTTAGGTCATATATAATTTTAATTTTAACTTTATTAAAGTTACTAATTATTAACATTAAATGATTTAACATATTTAAAGCATTTCATGTAATACTTATTTTTAAGAAAAGTATTGTTTTAGGAGAATAAATGCTCACTTTATTACATTAATATTATATTTTGAAATGTAAAAAAGGAAAATCGAATATGCGCCATATCCAAACAAGCAACTTCTTCTTCCCCACGAGTGGCCATACTTTATTCATTTCCCTCTGTTGCATGGCTAGCATGTCGTCCTCGTCGCTTCTCTTTTCCTCAGGAGGAGAACATCGATTCGTATTTTTTTCGAATTCGAGTAGCCTGCTAGTTAAAGTTCTTAATTTTTTGAATTAACTACCTTTTTTTTAGAAGTTTCTGCAAACAGTTCGTCGACTTCTCCCAGAAGAGTTACAGATCGCTAAGAATAGGCTAAAGGTGAATAAATTATATACCTTTGTTGCTTTTCTGAAGCTATTTCTACTTTCCTTTTTATTTTTCTCCATTTTCATGGCCAAGTATAGAGCAGTGAAAGAAGCTACCGAAGAAGAGGGTTCTTATTATGAAATTTGTTGTGCGTTCTCTTTGTTCTTACTCTAATCAGAAAAAAAACGGCACAGATTGGAATACCGGTCTTTCCATAGCCTGTTTATCAGATATTCATCTCTGATCTTTCTTCCTGTTTGGAATTTGGAATACGTTACGTCGCTTGGGAATTGACTTGAGAAGTTCGCTTTGTAATAAGTAACCGCACGCACGTTGTGTATCAGGCATGCATAATTTTTTGTGGGTTTAGGGGTTTTTTGGTGTTCTCAGGGTTGTGGCGTTTGTTGCATGTCTGCCTTAGGGAAACTTCTGCATGACGTGAGGAAGGGGATGATTATGTTATAATTGATTGAGGCCCAAACTGCACCACCTCTCTTTTCCTTTCTTGGAGTGCTTGGACTCTATTGTAGATCACATATTTTATTACTATAATTTTTTTATCATTTTATTTCCATGTATGTTTTAAAGACAAAATTGCATGCATAAAACTGTTAGGAAGAAATGGTTGCAGGTGAACCTTTTAAGTTAGTCATATGGAGATGCCTTGCTGCTTGGTTGCCCATGTTTAACAGCTAGTCACAAAAATATAATACTTGATAAAAAAAAAATGAATAGCAACACAAGCATAGAGAAAACATGGAACAAAAAGACAAAAGAAGGAAATATTGAAGTTTTGTGGAAGCCCCATTAAGAAAAATTATGGTTTCACTTAAGGATCTTTATTAGAAGTTTAAAGAGATTAAAAGCTATTTTTTTATCTTCCTCTTACAATGGGCACAGTCATAATGGCTTCAAAAGAATAAATGAAGAATGCTTAACAAAAAGGAATCTCATGGCACACATTTAGAATCTTACTTAGCTTTTATCTACCAAGATATTATCTTTTTTATAATTGTTCTCTCAATTAACATTCAAACACATTCCTCTAATTGATCATATTTTTTCACTCTGCATGCATGTGCCCTCACCATATATCATATTGTTTTTCAAAAGCCATGATAGTGTGGTTGATTAGTGCTCTCATGTGATAACTATATATGTCCATAAGATTTGTGCTTCTAAATCCATTCGTATTGTTTCTTGGTGCCTATTCATATTGCATGTTGTCTACGTGTGTTTGTAACTTTTTGTCGTGTGGCAACAACTATTGCATGGATGGTGCTTCATTTATTTCTTGTAAAAATATATATAGAATCAAGTTCTATTCCTAAACAATCTCTTGCTTGTAGATTGGTTTCTTTTGAATAAGATTTGCTCCCAAAATATTCCATTTCATTTATCTTTTGTTATTTCTGATGCAACATCTCTATTCTTTATTATATGTGCAGGAGGTGGAATTGAATTTATTGATGATAATCATTTTAGTTAATGTATTTGTTCGATTCTATGTTTTAAAGATTTTCTTTAGTGAAAACTCTTTATCATCAATCAAATTCTTGATATAATATGGGTTGTTTGTTACTTTATTATTTTTAGAAGATATTCGAGCATTCTACTTCTAAAATATCTATGTTTTTAGATTCAACGGTTGAAAGAACCACATGTTTCTAAAATTATGATATCCATCTTATTATCATACCACTAATAGTATACACATATCAATGTATTTTTTTTTTTGACCTTTTATATTTTCTCCCAAATCAGGGACAATATACATTTATAAAATTATATTACTTGTTTTAGGCATATACCTGTATACGTTGTACCATTTAGATAATAAAGAAATTATTTGATTGCTTCCCAATGTTTTTGCCTTGGATTAATCATATAACAACTAATTATTCCCACTAGGTAGCCATTGTGTGGCCTAATGCAGACCATAAATTCCCACTGTTCCTTCGTTTGCAATGATTATTTTCTACTCAATTTGAAATGATATCGTAATAGAGTATTTATACAATTAGTATCTAAGATTCTAAATTTGCCAGTATCTTTTGGATGTATTTTTGTTATGATAATCTCAAAGTTTTCATAAATCTATTCTTAATCTGACATGAAGTCGTGAGATCCTTCATTTCTAATTTCTCTTAAAGTTGTTTCTCTAGCTCATGGGCCTTTCTTATTCTTTAACTCACAACGTTCATATCACTTATATAGAGTTGCATAATTATGTAGTAGTCATCAACCTAGTAGAAGCAACATAAATAGTCCATCACACTTTGTACATGGATACAGCTATACTTAGACACATCAAACTATACTTGCCACTACTGTGGAGCTTATTTCAGCCCAAAAAATTTTTTCTTGAATTTACATACCAATTTTTCTAACCTATAATTTAGAAGCCTCCCATTACACAACGAAAATATATAGTAGAGATCTATTGAAATATCATAGCAAAGAAATACATTGAAAAGTCTTCGATTCTTGGCAGAGGAAAACCCCTAATATACCCATAGTATATTCCCTCGACCCTCTTTCTTAAATAAGCAAAGTTGTATAGACATCTTGCCTTCTTGTCCATGTTGTTTAGAATCCATCCAATGATCTCCAAGCTCTTCATCAGATTTTCTGATTCAATCAATTGATTTCTAATTGAATGTATTGACCACTTTCTGAGCCAAGCCAATTGAGTCGGTTGATTTGAAATGAAGCAACCAGTTTGAACAAGTATCTATCTTTTTTTCTTCTGAATTGCTCCACTAATGATTCTTTGGATATGCAGCACAATGAGTTGTTTTTACAAAAAAAAAAGTATTGCCAAAGTTTAAAATTAATTTACTAAAATGAACAAATGTTATTTAGTAGTTTTGCATAATAAAGGAAGAACATGTTACCAATTTAGATCAGTTTTAATGGAATGACTGGGAAACTTGACAAAAAGATTGATCAATTTGTTAGCTTTGTTGACTAGTTCAACTAAATTAGGATTCTGTGGCTCTTGTCGATCTCTTGGACTTTATTTTACTGAAAGCATACAAAGGCATACATGTTTTATCAGAGATCAAACATTGTATTTCAATTTTGTTTAACCTGTAGGGTTTCATTTTAAGCATATACTGTTTCTTGGTTATTACTTAGCATTTTGATTCGCTCTCACTTATTACTATAATTAACCTCAACTGAAAAGACTAAGAAAATATGTTCCTTTCTTTTTCTTGGCAGCACAATGGCTGAGCAAGTTCCTGTGTCACAATCAACTGACTCATTTGAGTACATGCTATTTGAGGGTGATCCAGATCATCTAAAGCCCATTTTGTTGAGTGCAAATCAGATCAGCGCTTGGATTGATCCAGACACACTAAAACTTGGGCATCGCATAGGCCGAGGTCCTTTTGGCGATGTTTGGCTAGCAACTCATCATCACTGCACTGAGGATTATGATCAATATCATGAAGTCGCTATTAAGATGCTGTTCCCATTTAAAGAACATCACATGCAAGAATTGATAGCTAAGTTTAATGAGATATTCTCCAAATGTCAAGAATTACTAAATGTTTGCCATCTGTATGGTATCTCAACTCTCCATGGAAGGGTATAGTTTTACCTTTTTGTGAACTTTTTTTGGTTTGTTAGCTGCCCATTTTCTCATTTGAACAGAGGAGCCCATATGGTTACAAATAATTTCTTCCTGGTTTGTTGGATGTTGAACTTTGTTTCAGCTCTGTATAGTCATGAAGTTTTATGAGGGGTCCATTGGAGATAAGATGGCTCTTTATAAAGAAGGGAAGCTCTCCCTGCCCGATATCCTAAGGTGTACAAAGAAATCATTTTTACATTAATTAATTGTTTCTTTCTACTGGCTCCATCACCCTATTTATTGCAGGTATAGTGTTGAACTTTCCCATGGAATATTGGAGCTCCATTCTAGAGGAATATTGGTTCTTAATCTTAAGCCTTGTAACTTTCTTCTTGATGAAAATGATCATGCAATCTTAGGGGACTTTGGCATTCCATTCTTGTTTCTTGGGTCAGACTTATCAAGCTCAGACCTTGTTCAAAGGCTTGGAGTACCACACTACATGGCTCCTGAGCAATGGCAGCCAAGCATTAGAGGTCCAATTTCCTTTGAGACAGATTCATGGGTTTTTGGATGTAGCATTGTGGAAATGCTAAGTGGCCATCAGCCATGGCAAGGTAAATCACCTACTGAAGTGTACAATCTGGTTGTTAGAATGCGAAAGAAACCGAGCATTCCCGGTGGTTTACCTCCTGAGCTGGAAAATATTCTTTATGGATGCTTCGAGTATGACTTCCGAAATCGACCTCTTATGACTCATGTAATGGATGTCCTTACAAGGTAAGTGTCCATTCTTGGTGAGCTTTTAAACTTTGTTTGCAAAATTGTTTATCATGCAATTCCTTCTCCACAAAAAAAAAAACTTATTTTCAAACCAGATGACAGTATTATTGTATAGTTATTGCAATTTGATTTTATGGTTTGTCAAAGCTAAGCTATAAGTAATTGGACTAAATGGAGTACTTTTTGAATCTCCAGTGCCATCTTTACAGCAAACCTTTGGAATAGAAGTGTGCGTCTTTCTATGGCAAGTCCTTCATGTAATTCTTTTTGTGCAAGTTTTGTGGAATTGAACTGACAGATTGATTCACCATAATCCTGAGCAAATTCAGTTAGCATGCCTGTGTTTTGTTTTCACTCTTGTGATGACTATGCTAAACTTAGCTTCTCCTATGCAGTTGCAGAGATGCATATATAGATGAAAGCTGGAGCCCTTCGGGAAGGGCTTTGGCAGAGAAATCTTGCTATAAAGAGTGGTCTCTACTAAAAGACGTTCTTCAAGTGGGTGATACAGTGCGTTCAAGGAGATCCAAGACCTCATGCAAAAAGGTTTGCATGGCCATTCCAGAAGGAACTGTTGTGGGCATGGAAAGCAAGGAAGAAAGGGATGATTTTGTTCTGCTCAGAGTCCATAGATTCCATCAACCTCTTAAAGTTCATTCATCCATGGTGGAAAGGGTGACCCATGGCTTTGCAGCGGGAGATTGGGTGCGCTTAAAAGAAGAGGGTGGAAAGCACTCCCCCATGGGTATTCTTCATGCCATCCATCGAGATGGGACGGTGGCGGTGGCTTTTGTTGGAATGGAAACGCTTTGGGAGGGTGATCACTCTGAGCTTCAGATGGCACAGTCCTACTTTGTGGGTCAGTTCCTTAGAATAAAATCAAATGTGTCCTGTCCCAGGTTTGATTGGCCAAGGAAGAAAAGAGGGGATTGGGAAACAGGCAAAGTGTGTCAAATTCTCCCAAATGGGTGCCTTGTGGTGACTTTTCCTGGAAGGTTAAGCTTTGGAGAAGCTCCCAGCTTTCTTGCAGACCCTTCTGAGGTGGAGGCTGTTTGTTTTGCCAGCTGCGACGGATTCGCAAAGAAGTACTGGCATTTGGAGGACCTTCACTGGGCGGTAAGGCCTTTGGTGGTCACTTTGGGTTGCTTTGCCGCACTTAAGATGGGAATCTTTGTGAGGAGCATGGTGAGCAGGCCGAGGATGAGGAAAGATACAAACCAACAACATCAGCAAGCTGAACAGAATGAAAGCGATTCAGCATGGTTTCTGCCCTTCAGTTGCTAATATACTCTTTGAGGAAGGTGCACCTTCTTCAAGGTAGTTGTGATACCATTCCTAGAATTGCTGTTTGAGGTGGTATAAGAAAAGCTGTGACTTGAATAAATGTAGATAAGCCCTAAAGTAATCTATCATGAAACATGTATATAATGCTTATAGCTTTTCTTGATCTTTCTTAAAAGTGATCGTAGGAAGAGAATCATAGGGAGTTGAAAGTTTGAACTCCTTACAGCTTATGCTATTCTGTTTTTGGCATGTTCTTCTGCTTCTGTTTGTAAAGTTGTAAATTTTTTGTTGATACTGAACTGATGAAGGGGAAACTTGTTTAAGATTGTCTACAAAAATGGTTCTTTGATCTGCTGGTTATTTGTGTGCAATGTAATGTTGCATCATATCTGTCATTAACTCTCTTTGGGTCAGATTTAGCTATTTAGTGCATCTACTATCTACATTAGAAATGATGTTTATTTGCTGATGAAAGAACAGCATGTTGTGTGTAACCTCAAATACCATACCACTTCCTTACTCACTTGCCTGAATCCAAACCCTAAACCAAGAAAAGGCCTTAAGCTGTTGTTGCACTTGACCTCAAAATTTATATAAAAACCTAAAACCCCATGTTTATCTGTAAGTCAATAACCTCAACATCAAGTTGAAGCCTTTCTCACTTATTCCTAACCTACCCAACAAGTATTCTTTGTCCCCATTACTAGCTCATTATAGTTTCTATCCTTTCTCCTGATCTATCACTTTCTATTGCACTATCATAAACCAATTTTAGATCCATTCTTGAAACTCTTACTAACCTACTACACTTTGTCATATTGATAGAGTCCACTTCCAAGCTCATAAAAATCCATTAGTATACTCTTTGTCATGTTGTACAACTTTCCTCTTTCTTTTTTATTATGTTTAATTGTTGGAGGATCAATTCCAAGATTGACCTTCCCATTTTGTAAGAGCATGTTGATGTCCTTAAGAGTTCCTTGCATCCCTTTCTACTAGCTCATACAATCCTTGTTCATTCCTTTATAGAATATTCAGTTATTATTACATTTATTAGTCTAAGTATTAAGTATTTATCTATGCTTAATTAAAATTTCTCTTTTGTAATAAGCCCCTCGTGGCATTTGCCTAAGTTGTGCTACATGAGTCTAACAAAGATGACATTATATTTATATTGATGTTTGCTAGAGTTGTCATATAACCATATGAGTTCTTTCACCATCTTATGTCTAATAAAGTATTAGCCCATGAGTAGCCTTACAATTATGAGGATAAATATATTATTGGTACTTGTCTTTTACATTTTTTTTAAGTTTGTTTTGTCTATACCATCATAATTTGTTACTTAAGTTCCTTAACCACTTATTTTTTTCTGCTTTTAGAGCATTCAACTCTCACATTCTTTAAATTTACATTTCTGTGACATTTTAGGCACATTGCACTAAGAAGGGCCACATGTTATATTATGGTATCAAAACCAACTCTGTTATTGAAACAATATGTGATCATAGTTTTCTTGATTGTTTATGGATGAGATTGTGTGATAGATCTAGAGAAGGTTTGTGAACATTTTAAAAGTGATAAGAATAGTCTCATTTTAAAAATAAATACTATTAAGTCAGTTTTGTGTTTGATAAGTCAAATATTAAATGTTTAGTATTTTGTTTTAGTATGTTTATCTAGTATGAAATAGATTTACTTATAAAGAATAAGTCATGTACTTTTTAAAAATGACAAATTAGTAATCTTCAAAGTATATTAGAGTATTCAACAAGCTTCAAAGATTGAAAACACGTACATCAAATTTGAAAATATTTTTTTATTGTGAAATAAAATTTTAGCTAATTGATTATTAATTAGAAATCATATTTCTCTATTCCAATCCTATTTAAACTATTAATTGATTTAGAAACAAATAATTTTATTATTAAATAATTTAATTTTTTCAAATTCTATTTAATTATCCTAATTTTGTCAATCATTTTCTTAATTTAGGAAACATATAAAATTTTATTTTTAAATTACTTAATCATTTCCTTGGTTGAATTCTTTTTATGTATCTTTACTAACTTTCCTGTTAAGTTAATTATTAAGTTTAGATAAATTATAATAATTATTTCTATTAACTTTTTATAATTAGAAAAAATATATCCCAAGAGACATCCCAAGCATGTACATAAGTGCAAAGCTCTCAGGCCAAGCAAGCCCAAAATGACACTCATAAACCCAGGTGAACAGATGGCTTGAACAAAATTAGGCGTCGAGCTCGACTTGACCACTGTGCATCTTGAACCTAACTGGGGTAAGGCAAATGATCAAACTGGGCTAAACTCAGATCAAGTATATGAATGATTCAAATTGACTTATACCTTGAATTAATCTGTAAGTGCACGAGTGAACTTAGGTGATGAAATTCCAAGCACACAAGAGGAGAGCTAGCCCTAATTCAACTCGCATTATACACACAGAAGGTATTATAAAATGCAAAATATTTTTACTGTATGTAATATGGGACTAAAGTCCTCCACCTTCTCCACTTAAAGCATAAGAAAATTCCCATCATTCAATCGTTGATCGAATGGTTATAATCTTGTCTACCTATAAGCTTTACTTCGATGCTTCAATTGAACAAGTAAGATTATGCCTAACTTAATCAAATGACTTTTATTGTTTTTGCCCTATGAAATATCTATCCTTGAATCAAATAATTTAGATTTCTCCAATTTGAATCCTATAGTTGAGATTGTTCTCACATTTATGTTGATTAATTGAAGGATTCATAACTCATATGAATTGATTGGATGGCTAGATCTAATATATCTTTATCATTAATGAATCGAATGATTCAGATCTCATCAGATATGATCAGAAGACACATTTATAATCCTTCTCGATCGAACCACCCATAACTCATCTACTTTACAACTTTTGATGTCACGATCCAAAACATCTTCGAGAAAATTCTACGGCTCTAGTCGATCTTGCATAATGGCTTATTCCCTAGCCATTATTTAAGATGTTGCATTAGCAATTTTGTAATAAATATTTTAAGCTGTTTGGAATAACTTTTTAAATTGTTTAATGCCAGCTTTCGAATTAGTTTTTTCTTTAGTTTTTAATGTTATAATCAAAACATTTTTATATAAATCTAACAATTATTTATAAAATAATTAATAAATATGAATAAGATTTTAAGATCTCGAAGAATAGTTATATCATAATCTATTGATGTAAAAATCTTCTTATAGTACTTACAACTTAGTATTACTCAAAATTTTAATTTATTTCAACTAAGTCTAAATATTTTAAACTTTCACTTTCTCACTTCTCATAACTTTGAACTCTTTGTGTCTTTCTCTATTCTTCAACATGCATAAAAATTTTATACACTTATTAAAAATTTATTTTTTGATGTATTTTTTTCCTTGAAGTTGAGTGGCCTGATATTTGTGAATGAATTCGATTTGATCTCATAAAAACATAAGTTGTGATTGAGCTCATAAAAACTTGGGTTAAAATTAGACTTGTAAAAACTATTAGATTGGAGGTGAACTATAAGGAAAAATCTTAAGTAGGTTGGAAGTAAATAGAAAGAAAAAATCTTAAATTATAATTGTTTTAATGATAGAGTTTTTGATTACCTCAATTAGGGATAGATGTAGGTTATAGTTTAAACTAAATTATCTAAAAGTTTTTACATATCATTTTAATTATTTATTTTTTTTCTCAATCATAAATATTAAAAATTATATATAAATTTGAATATCACAATTTTTTTTATAAAAATAAAACTATTTTTATAAAGAATATTAGAAAAATAAGTATAATAAAATTTAGTAAAAATATTTTGAAACTCATAATTCATACCATCTATTTTCTTGTGGAATTCACATACATTCATTTTACTTCAAATACTCTTTATCAATGGTTGATGACTTATTTGATCAATTATAATAGGTCACAAAACAGAATAATGACTTAACATAATTATATCGAGATAATATCATGTAATACAAAAAATAAGAATATGTAAGTACGATTATAAAGTGAGAAAGGGATTAGGTTGGACAATCTTTCATATAAGGAGTACCCTTGGATAAATTATATAATACAAAAAGTATAAATGCATAAGTACAATTATAAAAATAGAAAAAGAGAAGAATTAGATCAGTCAATCCTTCGTATAGGGAGTAACCCTAGATAGTCAGTACAGTATGAAGAGCAAGATTGTATAATATGATTTTAATAAGAGAGGGAAAAAAGAGAAAGAGGAAGAAAAGTAAGAGCAATGAAAGACGTGATTTTGGACGATGGTGTTTGAAGTTATTAGTGAAAAAAGGTATCCTATAAAAAGTTCATGAATGAGGTTAATATTTGCTAAAAATTCAAGTTGACTAAGATATATGATGTTATATAGAAAAAAATCAATACAAAAGAAAGTGAGATTAAATAGAAGGAAGAGAAATTATAGAAATACTTATAGAAGAGTAGTTCATACAATTACTAGATTTGTATATGAAATTGAAGTGATGTATGATAAATGAGAATGTTTTGGCAAACATTTTAAATGTCTTACATTATTATACAAACATTATAATACTAATTATGGAATGCATGATAATGTGTAAGATGACCAAGAAATCAAAACATGTATTAAAAAAAAGTAAATAACTCAAATAATAGAGGAACTATGTCATCTAATGATAAAATAGATCAAATTTCAATAATATAATCCCAGAGGAATGTTATACCAAATGAACATGAAAGAAGCTCAGAAATTAATTAAGAAAATTGATTGGTGAAGTAATTCTTATGACTCTAAACATCACTCTTATGAGACAATGTGAATTTATTCTAATATAAAACTTGGTTGAAAATGATTAAAATATTATTTGATTGTATGACATGTGATGATCAAAGAAGAGTTTCTTTGATACTAATAGTACTAGATGACATTATTACTCTTTAGTGGAGAGAACAATGTGTATTACAATTTAGAAATAGAACAAATTATAAAATAAAATAATGACAAATTTGACAAGCATTTTTAGAATAATATGTTCTTAAATATGTCAATGGAAAAATACGAGATGACTTTGCTAGGTCGAACCAGTGGAACCTAATAATAACCAAGAGGATGCATTCTTCAGGCTAATAAAGTGTGCTATAGAGTTGGAAGTCACATAAAAGCAGAGATGCTTTCTCTTCAAGAATGGATTGAAAAATACTATAAAGAATATGTTGGCACCAATGCAATTCAAATCCTATAAGAAATTAGTTAAATATTCTAAAAGAACAAAAGAAGGCATTACTATAACAAAAGAAAGAAAAATTGCAAACACAAGGAAAGAGAAATTCTCTTCATATGGTGGAAAACAAAGTTAAAAAGACGAACATCAATATTTAAGAAATGAATTAGAAAAAGCTCCTCCATGTCAAATTTGTAAAAAAACTTCATTAAGAGAAAAGATAAAAAAAAAGTTAAATATTATACATATGAAAATTTTGGATATTATATTAGTGCGTGTCCATGATAGGAAAATTAATTATATGAGACATAAATAAGAGATAATTTTTACTGGGAGGAACTTCCTTTAAAGACAAATATTAACATTAATATAGAAGGGAAGAAAATATCACAAACTCAATTTCTAAAACAACTCTATCCCATAATTATGACTAAATATAAAAAGAGGCTTTGTTACCCTTTGATATTGGAACATGTACATTGAGATTTTAATAAGCTTATGATGATTTAATTGATAATGTAACATTACATTGATTCATTTTAATGATCTTAACTAGAAAAATGGTAATTTGTGAAAGACAATCATTAGATTCAAACACAGATCAAGATTAAATTACTTTATAAGAGAACAATGAAAGAGAATTATTAGGTTAAATTATTGCAATATAAAAGTAGAAGATTGTACAATAGATTAAACATGAAGGAAAAATTAATTAAGGTTGTATAATATAATAATGAACATCGTATAAATGCGATGAAATGAATAATATATTAAATCCAAAAAATAGATCATATAAATACTATTAAGATAATTGTATAAATACAATTAAGATAATTCTATAAATATAATGATTTTGGTGGAGCTTATATATATTATAGTGTATGAGTAAGAGAATCGTATAATATGACACATTATAATGAAATTAAAGGGTGAAAAGAATATATCATACAAAATGATATTGGGAAATCATATAATACGTTCAAATTAAAGGGTGTGATTGAGATCATCACATTTTGTAATATTGAACAATGTACGTCATGATGTAATAAGGATGACTAAGTTAAATAAACTAAAAATATATGATCCATGTATAGTTTGATGAGAAAAGATATATAATTTAATAATATAAAGACTAGTATCATAAACAAAAATCGTCCGTGCTACATAACATGAATGAGAATATCATGCTAACACGATATCAAGATTGTAACAATAAAATAAGAAAAACTTAAGACATATTTATGCAAGATTAAGAAAAGTATAGTATGCATATGATGATTGTACATTTTTTATTAGTAAAAATTAAATAGAACTTAAAAAATAAAATGACAAATAATAAAAAAAATTGACATGCGAGTGAGTTTAATTAATAGTAAACATTTAGAAATAAGAGGTTAGAATGTGAAAATGTTTTCATATGAAAAGACACAATTGTTATGGGCATTTGAAATGTCTAAAATTTGAAAAGACATGAGAACAAATATAAACAAGGTATTGGCTATGAGTTAAGAATGTTTTTGAGAATTTGAGAAATCTACATTTTGGCTAAGGATAGTTAAAAAAAGGAGGGCAAGTAAATGTGTTTATAAGAAATTTAGGAGTTGTGAAAAAGACAAAAATAAAACTAAAAAGAAAAAAATGAGGTATTATAAAAACAAATACTTAGAGTAAATATCTATGCTTTGTGAGAACATTACATGGATTTGAAAGATAGAAACAACTTTTTTATGATATATATGTTTTATGTAATATATATTATAGATTAGAGTTTTTGATGATTGATCAAATTATTATAAAAAATAATACATGAGAGATATTTGTTATTAGTTATTATAATAACATTTTATTATGCTTATCTTATTACATGTTTTGATTAGTTATATAGTAAATATTTATCGCATATTGATATGATGATTTGATAAATAATTTATTTGAGCATGCTGATATTATGTTTTTTTAGTTATATGTTAAATATTTATTATGTCATATATGTTATAAAGTAAAAAATGATGATTAATAAAATATTAAAATAAATGAATTAAAAAATATAACAAAAAGATACAATATGAGAAGTATTAATGATATTTTTCAAATTAAATTTGCTATCCAAAATAAATATAATTAATATAATTTTTTAAAAATGAAATTAAGTTTTAAATGAGTACAAAGAAAAAAATATAGTCTACTTATTTATACTATTGATGATATATACCATGTATACAAGTAATTAATAATTATATATTTTATATTATGTTACATACTTTTGCCACTGCACTAATATTGCTTGAATTATGTCTACTTTGACTTAACGCTTTTAGGTCAAATGAGGTATCACACGAGACTATATGAGATAGATGAAATATAATTTATGTTAACATATTATAGAAGGTGAATATTTTCTAATAAAAAATTACTTGTAAATTTTATTTATATGAAAAAATATACATGTAAAATCATTGATATAATATGTATATATAATTTAAAAAAGCAATGTAATAAACTTGATATTTGTCATGAAATATAAATGAAGGAGACTTTTAAATTACTTTTGTTATTTGATCTCAAAAATATAAAACTTTGCTTTCATTATGATTTTTAAAAAAAACAAAAAACGATGTTTTATATGTCTTCAAACTTTAAAAATAAAAGAAAAAATAAATATCATGACATAAAAGCTCAAGAACGACGATGAGAGGGTCGTTTAAGAGACGAGTTATAAGGTTTTTTTTATCACTTGGGACTTGATAAACTTTATAAGATTTTATTAAAGATTAAAATCATCTTCGACACAAGGTACAAAAATTAAAAAGACAGAAGTGTCTAGATATTGTACCAAAGTATGACTGACAATTGGTAATATATCATATAATACGATGATAATACCAACAAATAAATGCAACATATGATCACGATAAGTTACAAAAAAGAAATGTGACATATAAAATTAATGCGTATAATTAAATAAAAATAAGATGTAAATTATTTATTAAATTGAAGATAGACTTTTTTTCTGTTAATTTATAAATAATTGTAACCAATATTGTTGCACCGTCACTTAATCTTCTGATCGGGCGACAGTGGGCTGAAGGACAGTACCTGTTGAACCCTACCGTCATCTCTCCGATCCGATGGATAGACACAGAGGCGACCGCTCGGGAGACCGTTTCGGTGACCGACCCTTAGACCGCACAGGCGACGGCGGTAGGCAGTCGAGAATGTCGTCGAGATGGTCGTCTGGTAGTCCCACGAACCAGAACCATAGGTACCCCAGAGGTGGTGCAGTCGGAGGCGAAGGATTCTCCAGTGGACGTTATCACCCATATCGCGGCCAAGAGGACTACACTTCTGTCGTTGCAGTTGGCGTCGGGCCTGGATTCCGTGGTGGTCCGGGGTTCCGTGATGGTCCGGGTGGCTTTGTGGGGAATCAGATCCCTATGGGTGGTAACAAGCGCGGATTTACGGGCAGAGGAGGTTCTCCAGGTAACTCATGAGCATTTCTTGTTTTTTTTAGGGTTTTAGGTCGAGTAGGGATCTTCTGTTGGTCGATTAAATAGCATGGCACTATAGCTATTTATTTGATGGGAGGGTAAATCCAATGGAAAGAGTCAAATGAGATATTTAATGTCAGTGAATTTGGGTTCAATTAAGGTTATGGTTACAAAGAGATCGACTTTGGTGGTTTATCATTTTGTAGGAAGAACTTTTGCAAATTATTTGAATGTTCAAATATCATACATATTGGATTCTTTCGAAGTTTCTTGTAGAGCTGGGTTGCTAGAGAAAAGTTTTTCAAAAACAAAATTAGACATCTATTTTAAATGATAATGTTCTGTTATTTATAGATGCAATTTCAATTCAAAGCGGCAGTATCATTGGATATGTTCTGTTAGTTATATTGTGTATATGGTCAAAATGTACAATTACTGTTAGTAATATCATTTTAGGGATGCCTAGGGACAATATTCTGAGCAGTTGCTAAAATCATTGTTTTACTGCTTAGAGAGAATATTATTGGCAGTGACTAAAATATTATCCAAGAGATGTGCTTCAGTAGTGCATGTAGTTATGTTAGCTGTGATACATAAAATCTCTTCATTGATATGGAGTATTTGAAGAATGCTTGCTTTTTTAGCACCCGTTGAAAACTTTTATATGCTTTTAGTTCAGTATTTTGTGTATATGACATTTTTAGTGATGTCTCGCAGATTATGGAGAGGGAAACAAATTTGCAAAACTCTTCATTGGATCTGTTCCAAAGACTGCTACAGAAGATGATGTAAGGCGTGCATTTTTATGGTACTTTACCTTTTTTTATTAGTTTGTTTTATTGTGCTATATTTTTTTGGAAGTGTTTTGTGTAGAATTCTTTACTTTTTCCTATAGGCATACAGGAAGTTCCACTTGATGACATTGTGCACTTTATTATTCTATTTAGTGTGATGATATTTCTATTTGTATGTAATAGCATGACATTTTTGTTTGGAATAGCCTAATATTGTTGAAATAAACATATATGCTTGATAAATGAGAAATTAGTAAAATGCTTTTGTTTCAGAATATCCTTATTTATATATTTTGTGTTAACTTGATTTTTTTGGGATAAATGGTAAATGATTTCCATTTTGTAAATATTAGCATTGTTGATTTTTTTTGTAGTTTCCCTCTTAAAGAATGCAAGAACAATAAGTCTTATAGTAAAATAGATAAAAGATGACGATAAAAAAGTATTAGATGCATTATTATCTTATGGATTTTAATAGAGGTTGTGCTAAAATGATTGGTTTGAGTGATTTCAATTATTTGAAAGAATTTAGAGATGAAGAATCGATGAAAGGAAGATTAGTAAAATGCTTTGCTTCAAAATACCTTATTTAAATATTTTGTGTGAACTTGATTTTTTTTTTTTTTTGTGATAAATGGTCAGTGGTTGCATTTTGTAAATAGTAGCATTGGTAGTGCACTTCTTAAAGCATGAAGAATAACTATTTGTAAAATAGATAAAGGATGATGATAACAAAGTATTAGGCAATGGCACTTATATTAAATCTTGATTGATGAATTATTCTATTATGATTTTCAATAGAGGTTGTGTTAAAATGATTGGTTTGGGTGATTTTAATTATTTGAAAGAGATTAGAGATGGAGAATCCATGAAAGGACTGAGTGAAGCATTGAATAAGTTGGAAGACGGAAACAATAGACCACAATGGGGAATTGTTTCTGAAAAGAATGTATCATTTGGCTTGTTAAGTTATTCAAATTCATCTTAATCTCTAAGAAAGATGTTGAATAAGTTGAGAAGAAGTATATTGGTACTTATTTATATGAACAAAGTTATGTTAGAATTTTGTTAACTATATTTTAATTAAGTTGATGAGCATGCTTTGAAATTTTGGGATGAAGTGATGATCATAGAGTTCAATTTAAGATTTTTTTTTTTAATTGAACAATCAATTTGGTTTTATGGTAGTAAATTTGGCCATAAATGCTATACATTTGATGATATGTTGAACGGAGAAGTTTAGGTTATTAGAAATCTTTTTCATTTAGTATTTATTGATTTAGAGAAATTTTATGACAATGTCTCAAAGGAAGTACTTTGGGAGGCCTTTAGGCAAGAAAAGAGTTATCATTTGTATATATTGAATATTGAGTTCATGTATAATCAAGCAAGGACTTGTATGCATACTCAGAGGAATTGGCTAGGCATTTCCTCATTATATTTAGACTTCATAGATTTTCTATGCCCTTAACTTTTTGGATTCATAATGAATGTTCTTGTTGAATTCAGGGATAGTGTCATAGTGTATGCCTTTTGCTAATTATAACTTGTGGGTTAAAAAAAGTAATGGGTTAAAGCAAAATTGGAGTTATGGAGAATGACCTTGAAATCTAAAATTTTTTTGCATTGGAGGATTTAAAAATAAATATATAGAATATAAGTTTTGTTGAGGTTGAAACATAAATGATATGTATATTATCACTGGTGATTGTAATATGTTGAATTACAAGGGAATTTGTTATCTTTTGCTTTCAAAATAATGAATAAATTGATGATGTCATTGTGTTCTAAATAGGTAGAATAAGATGTGGAGTGTTTTTGTATAATTGCAATTGGAACATCCAATTTAACATAGAATTTAAGTTCTATAAGATTATAGTGAGACTAGCAGTGTTATATGGTACTGAATGTTACTAAATGTTGGCATACAAATTTCAAATATATAAAGAAAATAGGTGTTTTAGAGATGAGGATAATGAGATGGAAAATGGATGTTGTTGAAATGGTGTGATTAGAAAAGATTGCATTAGGGAAAAGGTTGGTGTAATTTCAGTTGCGGATGATCTTGAGAATTGTTAGATTGAATGTTTTTTATGTGTATGTTGTCCTTTTTGGGAGATGTTCTTATTGATATGGAAAGAATTGGATTAAAGAAGTCATGACAAGTGATTACTAGAATGAAATTGGCAAGCTTGGAAGGGTTGGAATGAATAGAACACTATGATTTCAGAGGATTTATATACCAAACGCTGTGGGATTGAGGTTTGTTGCTGTTGTAATTGCTGGTTAGTGGTTTCTAGTTAGTGGAGTGTTTTGGGTACCTCGGTGGAAAAGAAGCATGACATTGGTTTTTTACACTTTTTTGCATTGATATTTGATATCTTCCTCTTGGTCTATGTATCAAACTAGTATAAGATCTCTCCTTCTTGCTTGTTGGATAACCAAAGTTTCTGGATTGCCAGACCTTTTGAACTGGAAACTATTTTCATTCTTTGAATTTATTTTTCATCCATGGTGGCTAAATGTTTTTGGTATTTTTCATGAGGATTTTCAGGATGCATGGATTCTTTCAGCTCCTTATTTGTTCGTCCATTGAGTATAGGATTTTTAAGTGTTGTGATTAATTTTAAATTATTTTTGTTAGTTTCCCTTGTGAAAAATTTTGTCAATCTTTTCAATTAGAGATGTTTATCTCTTTCATGTTTTTTAAGCATCAATACTTCCTACACAAAACATTTATTATCGCTATCAGTTTCTCTGAACAATTTAGGTATTCTTTTGTTACATACTTTCTTTTACCTAGTGTTCTTGATATTAGAACTTTTTATGATACCTATTTTATGATTTGAACTCTTTAAGCTGCAGCATTTGTGCAGTATTAACTCAGTGCCAGTTATTTTGTTTCTGTTTCTAGATTCGCCCTCTATTTGAGGCGCATGGAGATGTTATTGAAGTGGCTTTGATCAAGGACAGAAAAACTGGTCTACAGCAAGGTAGATTTGGAAGTTCCCTGTGATATGTAATAAAATGAGGTTCTTTCTTTGTACAGATTCTTGCTGGATTAGGTAGAAATGGATTTCTTGCATTTAAGGTTGTATGTGAATACAGCAGTTTTCTGTTGCAACCTACGGAATTTTAAGCTGTCAGGATATTTTCTTTTTCACTGGAAATTGAGATAGTTAAAACCATGGCCACTTTCACTTTCTTTATGTTCAGAATTCGTGGATTGGTGATTTGATGGAATCTGGTTGTTTGCTGGGTGAATATTTGTGATGCATATAAGCTATTTCAGAGCTGCTTATAGGAATTGGCAGTACATACTTTTTAGTATTTTCCTTTACCTGTGATCCGTTGAGATGGTGATGGTACTATGCTGATGTTTTCTCTTGGAAGGATCACTTTCTGCATGCAATCTATACCTGTTGCGAAGGTTGTGAATTATTTGAAATCTTATAAGCTGGGTTTCTGTCGTTTTCTGTTTATTTTCATTCCATGCGATAGATGGTGTGAATTTAAGCACATTATTTCTGAATATTTTGGATATTTCTTCCGAGGAAGTGCTTTAGAAGACTTTACTGGGACATTGGTCTTTTATCATGCATCTGTGGAGTTTGTGGGTCAAAATATCTATTTGATGACTTGAGTAATCTGCAATTCATTATGGAATTCAATTTATGTGCTAGATGGGCTGAATTTTAAGTTTTGCCATGTTGAATGTTCATGTTGGTCTTAATTCTGCTTCTGTGAACTTTGTGGATCAAAATTTTTGGTTTGATGCCCATGTGATGTATCATTGTTGAATGGACTTACTCAACTCCAACTACTATAGCGTTAACTGTTGTCCTCTTCTTTTATTCCAATGGAATGTTGTTTGAACTTTCACGAGAACAATTGCTGGTATTTTTTAGGTATTAATTGATGAATGCTGTGTGTGTTTTTGATGATATACTTTAGGATGCCTGTGCATATGAGGTATATGGCTGGTTGTGGTGACCTCAACTTTTTGAATATTGGATGCTGGAGTATCTAGGCCTTTGTTATGCTCGTTTGAATGGCTCAAAATTTGTGACGATAGTTCTGTTGAAAAACAAAGCATGCATGATTAGTAAATCTGGATGCAAACTGCAACTTCTGTTGGATGTTATGATGGTGGATGGCTTCTTTTTGTCTTTTAATTGTTGGGTTCATGCAACTTTTACTCAGGTGATTTTGCTTGTTAATTTCGAAACAGTGTCGTTGTGATGATTAAGCTTGTTTGATGGGTAATGTGTCTTCAATCATTGTAATCTGGAGCAGGTTATGACCCTCAATAATAACCTTGTATGAAGGGGTGTCTGACATTAACCGCCCATATATTAAGTTTTGGTTTGTCTGGTGCTTATGTTCATCTCTCTACTACTTGTAATTTGTGATTAGAAGATACCCTTTGGTGCATGTTTGGTTATGCTCTCACCAAATGAGCTGCTTTTATCTGTGACAAAATTTAAGTATTTAATGTGTATGAAATGGATTCTTTGTCTTGAGCTGAAATAGTGAGTATTCATATACTTCATGTTTTGTGTCCCATTTCTGCTGGAAATATTATTTTTGTATCTGATGGATGGTATGCAAGCTTATATCTGTTGCAATTCAAGGAAGACGTGCACCTGGCATTGTGAAAAAATAAATGTTTTCTGAGATCTAGTGTGCCATGAACTTCTAATGTCTTTCATAAATTGGCTCTGTTGTTATTATTGAAAAATAATCGATCTTGTTATGGTATATTCTCAGATATGGTATGGGATGACTGAGATTTTGTAAACTGTAGCAACTTTGTTATCCAGATGACTTGAATACCAGTACACAATTTTCTTCGAGTGGATATTGAATAGAGTATTTTCGCATGTTTGACACGTTATGCAACGATTGTTGATGAGTTTAATTTTGGGCCTCTTTGATTTGCCTGCAGTTGCTTCAGTTTGTCGTTCTGTTGCTTATTTATCATGTCCTGAATTTCAAATCTGCTCAAGGTTATTGCATTGGCCACATTAGAAGCATGGCTTCTTATTTTTTTGGAAGCAGACAATCCTCAAAAGTCATGTTTCAGCTGAATGCGGTTTGAGAAATATGAATGGTCCCATCTTTGAGTTTATCTTTTTTCACATATATTTTTGAGTTTAGCTCTCTGATATCATACATTTCTGTTATTTGTTGATTTGGGCTTCAGGGCAGTTAAATGATGCTATTGTTCTTGATTTTTGTCCAGTCGTAAAGATTTTATTTAGCCTGAAATGTTTTGTCAGTAGCTGTCTGTGCGATGGGATTTCTGAGGATTATTGCTCTATTATGGTGATTGTTTGATTCTAGGACTTGTAGCTCAATATTAGGTGATCCCGTTACCTTCTTATTGGTATCATTTTTTATTCAATATCCATTTATTGTGCTTAATTTTTCATTTGAGAGGTTGGGTATTTAACTTTATAAAAAAAGGTACTGTATCTTTAATAAATAGTATGGTTTTTGCGAGGCTATCTCAAGTTTATTATTTTTTTTAGCCAGATTTGTTTGTTCGTTTAGCACTTCTCTTGTTTCTGTTTAGTGTACCTTTTGATTCTAAGCATTTTAATGTGTGATGATCCATTTAAACAAGTTCCTAGAAACCAGATAATTTGCTAAACACCCGATTGTGATATTACTGTATATCCGTTATTGTATTAAAGTTTCTTTAAAATTATTATTTTTTGTAAGCAACTTTATTTGCCATTTTTATGGCTTTATTCAGTGTCCTGCAAGTAGGAGTTATAGATCTTAACAATGATGCTGAACCTATAATTGTTTCATTTCGCAGTATAAAGCCATTGGTTTAAATATTATTTATGCCATATTGTATATTACAATTTCCTTCTAAGACTGATTTTACCTGTTGTTCACAATAGGAAAGTACTTAAAAGAGAGGTATTAGTTTTCTTTTTGCTCTGTTCATGGACAGGTTCAATTTGATGGGTAAAGTTAAGTTTGGTTGTGGATTACAGATTCTACTGTTGGATCTTTATGTTTTTGGAAATCTGTTATGTATTGAGTAGACCAACATTATGAAGATTGATGGTCTAATCTGCATAATTTTCAACTCCTCCATGGGAAATGTTTTTTGTTTTTTTGTGTTGATGGATAGAATGTTTTTCCCAGAATTTTTACTAAATCTTGTTTTATTAATACTCTTGACTTCTTCATGCTTTAATGTTGTGCATGGAAGTAATACAGCAATTATTGAATTAATTTTTTTTATCCCTCTTGTTGTTATATCTTTTGTGTAGAATTGCATAAACTTCGAAGTCGTATGCTATGGGTTGTATTGATAAACATTGGATCCATGTGCAATGTAGTTAGTTCATTTCTACAGGTTGTTGCTTCATTAAATATGCAACTTCTGAGCATGCGGACAGGGCTATAAGAGCTTTGCACAATCAGTATACATTGCCTGGGGTAAGTGTTTAGAATGCAGTATCCATTTGTTATCCTCAAATTGCATCTTGCAATCAAGAGAAGTAATTCTGTTGTTGTCAGGGAACTGGACCAATTCAAGTGAGATATGCTGATGGTGAACGTGAGCGGCTTGGTAATTTCTTTGTTTTTTTTGCTCTCATATGGAAGATATATTTGTGTTCACATTCTGGCTTATAATAGAATAATGGCATGAACAAACAATCACAACTCGAAGTGTTGGGAATTTTTTGCATGCAATCTTGAACTTTATTTGAGGTAATTGTCATATTTGAATTGATATTATGTTAACCTTCCCATCAATTTTGAACTTTTTTAGGATCCACTTGGATGTTGTTTACTGACTAGTTTTCTTGTATATCTTCACTAGACATATCAGATTACTCCACCAAGCACAACTTCCTTTCTGCTTTAATGTTAATGGTACAAAACTTGTCCTAATTTGACACTGAATTTAAATCTTGCCCAGTGATAATGGAATCGTGCATTCATATGCATTGAAGTGCTTTCAGGGGTTTTTTATGGTTGAAATGATCGCATAAATTCAAGTACCAATGCTTATTTAGAACAAGTTTCCAAGGGACGTTCATATGTTTTAAAAGGCATGGTATTTACATAAGAACAAGGTGGACCTGGATCTATGAATCAACTAATAAACTAAATAACAAACGTAGGAATGATCAATGAAATGAACAGGTCAACAAGCAATGAAGATAACTTGTGATCCATGAAAAATTATTCCAACTAGACCAAAATGGGTGCAGAGGATGCCCAAAGTGGGGATTTTGCTATTGATGTGACGGCACATGTGAAAATGAATACCTGTGCTAGCACTAAATTAAACATGATCCTGGCTGAAATAAGTTTTTTTCTTTTCCATTTGCATCTAAGCACTCAAAATCATTGAGCTGCCAGCACAAGCACCATCTGCTTGTTCTTTACCACTGCAAGGTCTCTGCTATAGAAATTGGTCCTGAACACGTGTGCCAAAATCTCTTGCATTCTTGACGCCTTGCAAACTGGGTTAGACAATCACAAAAGTGAAGTGAACCAAAATCTATTAGTGTTGGAGAGGATTTTGAATGTTGAAATCCATTAATCAGAATGGTGTGAGTGCCTTACTGGAAGTTCTCACATTCTTGTTTCCTGACAGAACAAACTGTAGCCTGGAAAAATTTGAGATTAAAATACTTGTTTGTGTAATATGAATTCAAAACTCTAATTATTTGTTATTTGTAGCTGTATAATGCTTTTGAATGTTGATGACATTTTGTTGGTTTTATGACATGGTATTGCTTACTAGGAACACTTGTTGGATGTATGCGATGGTGTTTCTTTCTACCCATTTACCTTCTCCTTGATCCGTGTTGTTTAAATGTTTTCAATGGGCTTTAAATAAATTAATATTTTTCTGGTAGAATTTTCAGTGTTAGTTGTTAATATAATTTTGCAATGCAAAGGAACTTGGGATAGTTGGGCATGTACCAACTTAGTATTCAACTTTAGATATTATTTATTTAAACACTAAATTTGAATGGAAATTCATTCTTTGAGTTGCTTTTTTAGGTTACTATTAAGACGTGTTACTGAATAATGAAAGAATTAATTGATTCACATGCTTACAAAGTTAAATGAAAGTTGTGCATTAATGAAAGATTTCTTCAATTAATTTGATTTCAAATTAGGACAACACCATGCAGTTAAAAGATAAGCCTTATCCAAGTAATAAGTGGATTTCAGTCCACTTGGTCCAGTATCAATCATGCATTTTCAAGCATCCAAGGTCCTTATTTGTTTCATGACTTGTCATTTTCGCTCACCCTCTTCCCCATTTTATTCTAGGCCATCCCGGCTTGTAATGACATGAAATCAAGTTGGTGTATTTTTTGAGCGTTCTGTTCCTCTTGAACTACTCTATCATTCTTTCAAATGAAATTGGTTTTTTAAGCCTTCATTCTTTTTAACATCAACATGTCTCATTAAAAATTATCTTTTTTAATGTTATACTTTCTTGGCCAATATTTTGTATGTTAGGACGTGGCTAGGTTGAGTAGACTTATATATAGCTAAAACTGTAGTAAGATTGAATTTTATTTGTTATTTAGATGGCTTGAAAAGGAATGCGGAAATGAATGGTTTACTCTTCGCCTGAAATTGTTTTTGATTTGAGAGTAGTCTAGGTGTACACTTCCACTCCTAGTTCCTGTTTCTTCTATTTGTGGCTTCCTCTGCATCCTCAATCTGAGCTTATGCAGATTTATCTCAGTTCTTCCTCTTGATATTGGAAACTTCTGTATGCATCAGTAATGCAAAGCTAGTTCTTATATCTGTTTTGACTTTCCTGTTGAATAAATCTTACCAAATTTTACAAGAGTCTACATGTATAGTTAGTAATCTTTGAGTCCCACAAATTGGAAGTGCCTCTAGCTCTTTTATATGATGCCCAAAATCATCGTGCTTACCCTTTGTTCATGATAATAGCATTGTTTGTCCGTTATTGAATGAGGAAAGATGTGACGATAAACCTGGGAATGGTAGGAAAAATTGTTCCTAAATCCTAGTATATGGAGAATTATTTTGTTCTGTATTATTTATTGAGCTTTTTGTTGTAGTCATTCTGCAGATATCATCTGGCATTTATTCATTTTGATGTTGATATTGGAATGTAGGTTAGTGAGACAAGAAGTCAATTGGTCATTTCAATGGTAACTATTGAAATGCCCATTAAGAACCAAAAAAATAATGTTTTTTTGGATTTGTTTGAGATCAATGGATAGATCAAGGAATTATAAGAAATGACTTGACATATCAAAGGAGAGTTATTAATAACTTAAAAGACAATATTGTTAGAAAATTTGTGTAGTAGGATAATGACTTGTTTGGAACTTTGGATAGATTAAATTGTGCAATGTATGCTTATTTATTGGGCCATTGAAATATTCATTGATAAAATATTCGTGAAGATCCAATTTATGATAATGAAATTATTATGATAGCATAATTGATTTGCTTGGTCAGTTAAGTCATGTTAAGTTGTGTAATGTATTGCCTTTGTTTACTATATTTTTGGTGCTATGTGTTGTTGTATGGACTGAAGCTTTAATAAATTTAGGTACAGTGGAGGACAAGTTGTTTGTTGCATCGCTAAATAGGCGTGCCACAGAAAAGGAAGTGGAGGAAGTAAGCAATTCTTTGCTCATTACTCTTCTTGTTGGCATGCCGTACTAGTTACTGAGGTCTTATGTAGTTGATGTGTGTAGCTTTAAGCTTAATTCTTTGAGATTTATTTTTGTAATTAGAAGCTGTTATCTTTAGTTTGCAATTGGAACAATCTTGTCATCTTCCCTTTGAATTGTTTGCTTTGCTAATCAAATTTTTTTAAATTTTTTTTAAGCTCTATGTTAAATTTGAGGCTCCTTATTTTTTGATATTAGGTGTTCTTGTCTTTGGTTTTTTACTCTAATTGTTTTTGGAAATACTTTTTGTGCTTTTAGTTTTATTCTTTAGTGGTTTGTAAGAGGTTCTTGAGCTAAAAAACTTATTGATATGTTTTTAGTATGATCTTAGATTTTATCCAGAATTTGTTTTGTTTCTCAATTTCTGCTGCTGCTAATATGAGCAGAAAACCTAGTGATATATTTTTAGGTTGGTCATAGATTTTACCTATGATTTGATACGCTGTCAATGTCTCTTGGTAATATGTTTTAAAACTGGAATTTTGTGCAGATTTTTGCTCCATATGGGCACGTTGAGGATGTTTACCTTATGAAAGATGACATGAAACAGAGTCGTGGTTTGTGTTTTCAGAGCATACATTACTGGTTTTGCTTGCATTTCATATTTATATGGGTGCTTTTTTGTCCTTTTTTATGAAGGCTGTGGCTTTGTAAAGTTTTCCAATAGGGAAATGGCTTTAGAAGCAATGAATGCACTACATGGAAATTATGTTATGAGAGTAAGTTGAATTTAATGTATACATTTTTTATTCTTTATTGATTTTATAGCTCCTCTCAATCTTTGTCAGGGATGTGATCAGCCCTTAATCGTCAGGTTTGCTGATCCTAAGAGGCCAAGACCTACTGATCAGAGGTCTTTCTGTTCTCCCTGAGAATATTGATATTGCATCTCATGTAGATAGCGTTGCTACCTTTAAACCTCTAGTGTTTGGCAATTAAAATTCTTTAGTTTTTCTTGTTTTTCTGGTTAGCAGGGGTGGCCCTGCATTTGGTGGTCCCGGATTTGGCCCTAGGTCTGATGCAGTAATACTTAACAGGTAATTTTTATGTCTGTTTTGAATGATCTCCAGTTTTAGGTTCTGTTTTTTTTGTGCTTTTCACGTTATTTTACTTTCAAATCTTACACTTAATTTGTGCAGAAAGCACATAGAGGACCCTTATGTTTAACCGGCTTATGAAGTGACTAGAATATCTATGTTAAACTAGCATAGACAAGTTTTTACATGATAAAGCGTGGTATCAACACTATAATCAACGGGATCCGGTGTACGGGGATGTTAAAATTCTTTGCCAAAACTCACAGCCAAGGATGCTGTTTTCTTTCAAGCATGGGGGTAGCCAGGAATATAGTTGGGTCGGCTGAGTTATGCCCTTATTAAAATTTTTATATATTTTATAGTTGTCCAGCTTTTCTACTCTGTAAGAGCCAAAGAAAACTGTTTTCTTTCATTCTTTCTTAGCCATTCCTGTCAGCGATAATATCATGTGATGATGTGGGCCTTGCTTGAAGTTGTTGTATAAAACTTTTTTTTTTTTGGCTCGAAACTGGAGTTCTCTAATTCGATCAATTTGCGGTGTTCAAAATTTATCTTTTTTTCTTTGGAAAGTTACAGCATTATACTTTGTAACACATGCAAGCTCATATGTATATATCATTTCTATGTATACATATTTTGTGTGATATGTATTATGTGTGTCACACATGCATAATATGCTAACGAAGACGTTGTGCATATTCATGGAAAAAGGTTTTAATTAGAAGAATTGAAGTGACTATTTTCTTGAACGATAATGAAGGTTGCTTGTTATATAGTATGAAGGTCTGCTTTTTTTGTGCTTGACTATGAAATATGATTTGCTAGAAGCATACGAAGTTATGAAATGGCTTTATGGAAGTTCAATTAGAATTTCAGCTAATTGCTAGTTTTTTTTGTATATATAAGCTTAGATTGGGTGTGTATATTTCTTATTATGTAGTTAGGCCCAGCTCAAACGACTAAATCTAATCAAGATAAAAATTTCACTTTTAGAATGGATTGCTCAACTTGATTAAAGCACTGTTTGAGCATAAATTGGATAGGATCTTCTATTGTCTTTCAGTGTTCTAGTTTGCCTTTATTTTGTAGCTTAAAAAATTACTACAAATTAATTCTTTCTGTGAGCTACACATAAATTCTGGTATATGGTTCTGTGGGGAGATTGGTCTTTGCAAAGAAGCTTCATGTTATGGACCAGGATTCTTTAGAGATCTTTATTGCTGGAAGAGTATTTGATGGCTACTTATCAGTTCCATTTTTCTCTTGCTAACAATTTTTTGATGTGCTAATGTTTTTGAAGTACAGGTTACCAAACAGCTTTGAGGAGCTAGGGGGTGGTCACATTCCCGATAAAGGTTGGGGCCCACGTAGTCCACAAGCAGGTGTAGCACCATCGCAGCCAGGTTCACACGTATTTGGAAGTCTAACATCTACCAAAAGTGCAATTGCTCCTGCATCAGCTGCTGCTGTAATTCTACTCTACCCTTTGGTCTCACTTATTTAGTTAAGAAAGATACTTCGACCTGAAATTTTGAGCATTGTTTAATTGATAGCCTGGTTCTTTTGGAGATGGTGTGACTCCGTCGAATGGCACTGTACAGAGCCTAGTACCTAGTACATCTTCTCAGCAGGTATGCCCTGACACATAGCCCACTTCACCCTTCCTCCCCTTCCACGTTGCTTGGCCTTTTTTTGTTGTAAATTATTCAGCTTCTGCTACTTATTTATGAGAATGTTTGTTGAATTTAATATTCATAAAGCCATAATTTCTTCCGTGTAGAGTCTGAACTCGGTTGCACAAGTAACTCCAGCTATTGGTCAGCAGATTATGCCTTTGCAGAAGTCTTCCTTAGGCCCCCAAAACTTGCAACCTTTACAACCGCAGAGTGCCCTAATTTCTTCTTCACATGCACAGACACAGCCTCTGCAACTGCCGTTGCAGCAACTTGGACCGCTCCAGCTCCCACAAGCTGTTTCCTTCAGCCAAGGATTGCTTGCACAGCAGTTTCCAGGTCTCGGTGGGCAACTGCCTGCATTCCCATCTCTAATCCAGCAAAATGTCACAGCTGCTTCTTTGCAAGCTCCATTAAGTTTACATCAACAAGGGTTGCCAGCTATCACTAATCAACAGCAGCTACCTGTTTCTAACATCCCTCAGCAGTTACTTCAACAGCCATTGCAACAGTTGCCATCGCAGATGCTGCTCCAACAGCAAGCACAGACTTTGCAATCTACTTACCAATCCTCACAGCAGGCACTTTTTCAGATACAACAACAACTGCAGATGATGCAGCAGTCAAATCTGAGCCAGCAGTCAAATCTGAGCCAGCAAGCAAATCTGAGTCAGCAGTCAAATCTGAACCAGCAGCAAAATTCCCAGAGTGTCAAGCAGCAGGTAATGACTCACTCTTGACTTTGCTCTTGGGGCTGGTGCTTTAGGTTTCTATCATTGATCAGTGACTGAATTCCTGATTTTTCTTTGCCTAACAAAGCTTTGATTTCTATAGATGTTGTAATGAATAACAATTTTCCTTTTAGTAAGATTTTTCACATGTGTTATTAGTCGAGTAGTCAGCTTTACTTTTTGGTTACATTGTTCTGCTAACGATTGGGTTTGTTTAAATGCCTTGATAGTCTCCATGGACTGGCCAACCAACAACTGCAAGTGCTCCTACTAGTATGCCTGCTGTACCTATCTCATCAACAATATCTGCAACTATGTCACAACCTGTAGGTGCAATGTCTGGGGGAGTCACTTGTAATTGGACAGAACATACATCTCCGGAAGGATTTAAATATTACTACAATAGTTCGACCCGTGAAAGTAAGGTAAGGTTACCTCTGATTTTTGCTCATTTTCTCCTGTCATATTGTCTTAACCCATCTTTATTTCTGCAAATAATTGATTACTTATGGTTTACAGTGGGAAAAACCTGAAGAGCTAACAGTTTTTGAGCAACAGCAGCAGCAACAAAAGTTGATATTGCTGCAGCAGCAGCAACACAAAGGTGCTGCCTCTCAACATCAGTCTCCCTCCCAAACTCCATCACAGACACAGCCACAGCAACAGCCACAGCCTCATTCTGTCCAACAAACTCCTCAGTCACAAGTACATCCTCAGGTGCACCTAAGGCAGCAAGCACAATTGCAGCTCCTTCAACCTTCTTTAGCAGTCAGTATACCTTGTTTTTCTTTCAGATTCTCAAGTTTACTTTTCCATTTTCTTTTTGTTGACTAATTCAATTACCCCTATTTTCAGTATCAGGCACCTGGTGCTACTGGTCATCATATTGTTCAGGTAGATTCTAGGTTATAAACTTTGCTTAAAATTTAAAATTTAAATTTACTGCATGAATGTAGATGGCTTAGTTGTTTTTGTGGTTTTTATGAAGTTGATTGGTGATAAATTGCAAATATGAAATTAGATGTTACATCTTCTAGCCACTGAGTATATTGTTTGCAATGCTTTACTGAAGGAGTGTAAAAGAAATGGTATTGATAAAAGGGCTTTTCTTTTGATATTCCATTTAATTCACATGAAATTTTTTGGAAATTTGTTTACTGTGATCATTATGAGTTTGATGCTAAGTAGCATACCAGACATGCAAGTGATGTACATGCTCATCCTCAACCCAATGAAACACCTTCCATCCATTTTTCACAGTTGTTCCCTTTTGGTAATAATACTCTAACTGAAAATTTACATTAAACGTCAGATGAATTGGTGGCAAGTTGATTCATGGTTGTGAGGCCTTTTACGATGCTTGTTATTGGAAAAGTTTGGTGATAGAGAATTCTCTTGTATCCTGCTGCAATTCTTGTAGAAGAGTTGTATTAATTATGCTCCATTATTAATTTGTCTGACTGCTTAGTTTGCTCAAATTCTATACCTAATTATGGATATAGAATGAGTGCTTTTATTTTGTGCATTTTAAGTTGTTTTGGAAGTATTTGTACTGTCGCATGGGAATTTTGTCTGCATGTTCCTTACTATAGGAAACAATCAGCCAATGACCTCAACAACTAAACACTATCTTAAGAATTTTTTGGTTCAGTTGTAGGCAAAAAGCCTTTTGAAATAGACATTGTGGTTCTATTTTAGATGGTATATCTTTGATGCATGCTAGCTTTTCCCCTTTTGATCTGGAATGTCCCTCTTCTTTTATACAGGATCTCAACTATGCACAGCTCCATGGAGCTGGATCCGTCACTGACTTTGCTCGAATGCAACAGGTATTACCTTCTATTGAACTTAACTTTTTAAGTTCTCTTTGGTAATGGTTAAGTAGCAACGTGGCAATTCTTCTTACAATTTCTTTAGGGGATACAGGTCGCACAAGATTTGGCGTGGAAGAACAAACCCACTGGTTCTTAGCTCTTATCTGTTACAATGCGTAAGTGAACCATTGTCCTTAAATTGCATTGTTATTAAGGTGTGCTATGTGAATAACATGATAAATTTGTAGATCTTTGTTGGCTTGTCTAAAGGTAATTGTTGAGCTGTTTTTTGCTTTGAGTTTATTTGGATGTTGCATTCCTTTTTTTTCTTTTTAATTGAATACGGGAGCATTCCAGTGGAGAAAAGAAAAGAAAGTCATGCAATACTTGATAAAGCTAGTGCTTTCACGCATTAAAAGGCTGTTTAAATTGATACCTAGCCAAGCACTTGTACTTAAAGAAGTTGATATCCTTTGTTTGGTGGAAAGTGCCTATGCAAGCATCCTATTTTCTCTACCAATTAACAAAAAAGTTTGAAGCTAACCTTAATCTGTTTTCCTTCTTATCTATAAGATATGATGCCTAATTGGTTTTAAATGTTAAAACACCATCATAAGTTTGCTCCATTACCTTCTAGTTTTTATGGTTTTATAAGCTTGTTCATTTTTAACCTTTTGTTTTCTCAGTTATTGAACTTATCGTCTCTTTAGCTGTCACTTTTTCTTGCTTTTATTTAAGTTGTAAACTGTAAGATATATTCTAAGCTTAATAAATTTATTCTAAATTAATAATGTTCATACATTACATCATATTTGTTTTGACTTGTGAATATAAAATTATTGTTTACATCACCGTTTTAAAATTTCTAAATACAATATTTTGTTGGTTGTCTTAATTCTGATCATCTAAGTAGTTTCATCTAATTAGAAAGTTGTTTCACCTTAGTAAAGAGTGCAAGTTTTGGAGGCTGGTGAATTAATGCTATGGATAAAACATGACCATCAAATTAAAAGGAAATACATGATTATGTTTTTCATGCCATGTAATGGTGCAAAAATAAGTGTTATGATATGACTAGTTGACCCAAGTAGGTTGGGTGAAATAAGAGTTTTGATTAGACATACTTTGTAATTCGCAATAGCTAATTTGGTTTTAAAGTAAAATCCTCTAGGGTTGAAGGAAGACGAAGAACAAATTGTAATATTGAATGTAGTCATGTAAAGTATGTCCAACTAGATAAAAACTGATAATGTGGAGGCTGTTTGAAGGGTTAATTTGATTGCATTTGAAAGAATGAAGTTCAGTTTCATAATCTTGATTTTTTAGTCTGGATGTCTATAAATTTTGGTATGGTATTTTAAAAAGCTTTGGTTTCTTCATCATTAGCATATATTTTAGTCTTTGTTATTTTCCTAGAAACCATATGTATCAATAAATATGTGATAGATTTACATAATTATAAGTTAATATTAATTATTAGGATTTTGTTATTGTATATCTTAAGAAACTATTTTAAGGAACATTATTAACCTTAAATTAATAAAATAAATTTATTCTCAAATATTTAATTATTTGCAATTAATAATAATTTGCTTCTAATTTTTCGTCTTCCATGTTTCGCTATTTGTTTACAAGTTTGTTCAAATATTCTCTAAGTATGACATTGCCACAAATTATGTCATATCAAAGACTGGGCTTGGGACCTTGATGGAAAACTAGATTCCAATCTTTCAATCTAAAAAAGTTCAAGGGAAATGCAACAAGCATTGAAGATGTACCCAAGTGAATTGAAGCCCTTCTCTTCAGCATAGATCAAATGGATTTTATCCATTAAATGTTTAGTTAGTCTTAGAGTAGTCTTTTCTCTTCCTTCATTATTGCCATAAGAACAATATCACATAAAGGGAATACTTTCCGTGCTCCTAATGTTTAAAAAAATGTCAAATGTATTGATTTTAGGCTCTAGGACAACTTGTCACATGACTAATGATCCAAGGTTTTCTCTAAAATCAAACCTCATCGATATAATTGAATATGGTTGCATTGTTGATGTGTTAAAATCACAAATTGTAGGAATAAGAATACTGAAATTGACACAAAGTTAGTGTATTATCTTAGGTTTCTTGGTGAGATATGGTCTTGATCCAATCTAGTTTTATCTTCATCCAAGGAGACCTTCTCAATAGGTCACCTATCTCAATATTATTTCCATGCTGGCATGTCTAGTCACGAAGTTGTCATAGGATCGAAGATGGGCTTACCCTCAAAAGACGCTAAATTGCTTCAAAGCTCATAACTTACGAAGCTCACGAGATTCCCTCTTGTTGTCAAGGTGGGACTATTTATCTTTGTATTTTATTTAGTAGCTTGTCAAGAACCACTCCTTGTTTAATAATATTTTTCTAGGATATTATGTTGCGATCATTTTTTGCCTTCTTTAGTTCTGGGATTATGGTTTGTTTACAAACCACATCAGACTAGAGGAGATACTTTGATATCATATTTTAATATCTTAGTCTTTTATATTAGGTATTGTCTTAATTCATCTAGATTGTCCATACATAGGTTTCTTTCTCACTTGGTCATCCATTACAGCACTATTTCCATGCTAGGATGCGTAATTACGGAATTCTCATGTGATCCAACATGGGTTTATCGTCAAAAGGCATCTCACAATTTTGAGGTTTATGAGTTTAAAGTCTAGGATCTTTTCTTCTATAGTTGATGTGAGATTATTCATGTCTGTACCCCTCAACTTAGGAGTCTATCAAGCACCACTCATAAGATAAATCCTTTCTGGGACATCACCCGACAATCTATTTATGCCTTTTTTGGTCCCAAGTGTTATATTTAGATACTGAATTTTATAATATTTTTTCATGTTTAGATCATGATTTATTATCCGTTAGTAAAATTACTCAAGATTACAGTCATGCCACCAAATGTTTCAAAGTGTGACCATTTAAATCAATTTTAGGAGATACCATCTAAGCTAAGGAATTATCTACAAAAGTTCATAGGTTGATATTCATCAATAAAATCGTATTGCCAAAAGAAAAAATGTCTTGTAGTTTCTTGATTTATTGTGTTTTCCAACAATGTTCTCAAACATTTTTGGGAGATAACATTCTTATAGCTACCAAACTCATTAATTGTATGCCATTTAAAGTTTTAAAATTCTAAATACCTCTTCAAATTATTCTAAAAAGCTATTGCCATGCTCGAGTTATGGCAACAACTTCTTTTGAAGACTTTGGGCGTTCTACATTTTTTCATATTTAGCATCATAGTCATGAAAAACTTGATTCTTGGGCCACTAAATGCATATTTTTGGGGTGATACCACATCAATAGGGATACAAATGTTTTATTCTCCAAACTCAAAGGCATATTATCATGCAGTGGGTATTATCTTATTTGACAACCAACCATTTTAATCCAATATTATCTTTTAGTGAGCTAAGTCAAAATGAATGTTAGCTTGGGATATTGAGGTAGTTCTATTCCTCCGCTCTATGAGATCCAAGTCCATCGATATTGAATCGTTACCATTCGGCTTGTTATTGGCATGGAACTTGTTGAATGCCATTGAACCCAAGTATGATATCAGTGAACCTTCTCTGCCAACAAATGTGGAGCTTCGTATATCCTCAAGGAGACAAAATACTCAACAAGGGAGAGAATTATGTGCAGTGATCAAGTTTGTGCAAAAATCCAATTCGAGTCTAACAAGTGATAGCAATGCTTTTTTGGAAAATATTTCTAGGCGAAGGATGATTTCAGTTGTCAAATTGCTCTTAGGAAGGGTGTCAGATGTTGTTCTCAACATCCTCTTCATATTTATATGTCCTATAAGAACCTCTCATTGATCTTTCAAGCATTTGTTACTCGAAAATGATGGAGTTTCCTATTAGGGAAAATCTAGTTGGGTGCAAATGAATTTTCACTTTCGAATATGAGACTAGAAGCATTGACAGATTTAAAGATCTTGTTGTAGAGCCTCACACAATCTTATTGCATTGATTATTAAAAGGCACAATCTTATTACAGTAATTATCAAGAAATATTTGCTTCAGTTGTAAATTTAAATGATATTCGTATACTCATATCGTTGGCAATCAAGTAGGATTGGCCTCTCTTTCAATTGAATGTGAATGATATCTTACTAAATGGTGATTTAGAAGAAGTAGATGAATATCTTTTGGATTTTGGAAGTCCAACCACAAGAGATCAAGTATGCAAACTAAAGAAATTATATGGCTTTGATTAATCCCCAAGAGATGTACAAGTCTTGTGAAGCTTGATGTCTACTCCTAATTCAAAGTATATCATATACTCTTTGTAAAGAGATCTTATGTAGATAAATTTATTTATCGTAATCATTTATGTTGATAGCATAACTGTTATTGGGGGTTTTGTTGAGGAAATGAATAAGTCAAAGGAATTTGCCATAGAAATTTGGCATCAAATTCCTATGAAAATTTTGGTACTTTCTATGAATGGAGGTGACTAGATGAAGATGTGCTATCTCTATATCTATGTCTTTAATCTTTTAGATGAGTGTAGGAGGTTTGGTTGTAAACTAGTGGACACTTTTCAAAACTTGGTAAAATTAATAAGAGATCCCTCGTTGACGAGGTTAACATCAAAGATTAGTTTATAAAATTTTGTATCTTTCACTTGCTAGATCATGCATAGATTTTTCAATCTGTGTGATAAGTAAATTTATGAATGATTTATGAGAAAATTAAATTTAGAAAATCTATAAAATCCTAAGATGCTTGAAGTTGACCCAAGGAAAAGGTCTGTATTCATAGAAAAAACAAAAGCAAAATCTATATTGATGTAAATTGGGTTGTCTTTGTTACGAATTGAAGGTCAACATTTTGTTACTATGCTTATGTGATAAAATCTAGTTAATAGAAGGAGCAATAAACAATGAGGTCACCAAGGGTAGTATTGATGTAGAATTTTTTCCCACAATGCGTGGCATTTGTGAATGAAAAAAGGAGATTGCTAGAGGAACCCTATTTATTGGTCATCAGTATTACTGAAAACCTAGTGCATCACTGCTGAATCAAGCAAATGGAAATGGATCAATCTTTCATCATGGAGAATATTACTATGCTTATATGATAAAATCTAGTTAATAGGAGCAATAAACAATGAGGTCTCCAAGGGTAGTATTGATGTAGAATTTTTGGCCACAATGCATGGCATTTGTGAATGAAAACAAGGAGATTGCTAGAGGAACCCAATTGGTTATCAGTATTACTGAAAACCTAGTGCATCACTATTGAATCAAGCAAATGGAAATTGATCAATCTTTCATCAAGGAGAATATTGAAGTCAACAGCATCGTCAATCTAGCTTAAAACACTTGTGGGATCTCAAGTGGTTGACATCTTGACTAAGGCATCATCATCAGTATTACTGAAAATCTAGTGCATCACTATTGAATCAAGCAAATGGAAATTGATCAATATTTCATCAAGGAGAATATTGAAGGCGCGGCATCATCAATCTAGCTTAAAACACTTGAGGGATCTCAAGTAGTTGACATCTTGACTAAGGCATTATCAGTATTACTGAAAGTCTAGTACATCACTATTGAATCAAGCAAATGGAAATTGATCAATATTTCGTCAAGGAAAATATTGAAGGCACAGCATCATCAATCTAGCTTAAAACTCTTGTGGGATCCCAAGTGGTTGACCGCTTGACTAAGGCATCATCTCAATAAACTTTAAAAACATACGTTTCAAATTTGGGATGTGCAATATCATCATCTTGGTTTGAGAGAGAGTATAGAACATCATCGAGTATTTAATTTCCTAGAATTTGTTATAATATGTTTGGGAGATTTGTTTCAAAATTGACCAAATATTCTAGTTGGCATTAAGTTGATCTTCTGCTTGAAATAAAAGATGATATTTATATTCTACTTTCCTATTTTGGGTTTTTGGTTTTCTCCTTAAATACTATTATATATGGACATTTTTTAAAAAAAAATGAAGAGGAATTATTCATCTTGGTAATTTAACTTCACTCTGATGATATTCCCCATTATTTTCACTTCTCTTGGTGGTTGTGAAGACTAAGATCTCAGTGGATAAGGGAAAGAAAAATTTCTGGAATATAGCCAACAGTAATGCAGTCTTGCCAGTCTTCCAATATTCTCCCTCTCATTGTCTTCGCTTCTCTTGGCAGTTAGGTATCTTCAATTATCTCAGCAGTTATAGGCTTGAATCTCACAATAGGAATTAATGGAAAATATCCTGCAGTAATGTGGGAACTTGCTGTTTGGATTATAAATCCCATTATTGCGAGCTTATTCGTGGGCTTATGCGCATGATATCAAATGGCTAAAATTGATTAGCTTGAATAACAACAATTTGGTGTGTTATAGTTATCCAAGTGTGGACAAAACATTAGTTACATTATTTAGAAATACATGACATGGTAAAATAGGAAAATGCAAATGCACAAACTAAACAAAAATAAAATGACCTGTATTAAATTGGTTTTTACATCCCCTAAAAATAGGATTCGGTGCTAGAATAAAGTAAAACATTTAAATAATTTGCAAGAATTAATACAAGGCTTCCTAAATTATTGTAGATGCTTTTGTTGCTAGAGACTTGTACAAGATGTTGGATTTGAAATAATGGAATTTAAAGGTTTTCAAAATGATTGTGGGTTTAAAATGGCAACTAAAGGTGCAGAGGTTTTTAGACTTTGTTTTGGTATATGATTTATGATTACTTGTACTTTTTTAAGGAAATGAGATGAGTGTTTGACTCTTACATTGATTAGTGGTCTTAGATATTTACTTTGTATGTTGCAAGAGTAATAACAAGTTAAAGCAATGTTTATAGTTGGGATGGTAGAATCTTATTGAAGACAGCATGATTTTATTCAATTTTTCTTGGGATAGAGATGAAAGGCTGTTGAATAATATATTAATTACATTTGTAATGGATCATAGGATGCACTTGGTGAATGCAAAGGATATCCTCCAAGTTACAAATAGGTTTTTCGATGAAAAGAAGTACAAGAAATGATTTAACGGTTGATTGTAGATAGGTCTCTCATGTTTGCTCAGGTGTGTGAGTAGGTCTTTCAAATTTAATGTTAGATAGGTCCTTATACTTTCAATTATATAACAGTTAGGTTTCTAATCTTGTTTTATTTCTAAACTATCTTTTTAAAATAGTGATATAGGTTTATATTGTTTATGTAATTGTACAAGTAGATCTCTAAGAGGGTGGATAACGACCTACTTATTATATTTGACAAAACTATTGTGACCTATTTGATTATTAATGAAACCTGGAGGACTTTTTTGCATAATTAGATAAACAAGGGGAATCTATTTGTAATCCATCCAAAGATTAAAATAAAAAGAAAACCCAGTTTAATAGTTAGCATATTGAATGGAGATATGAACTTGTATGATGAATTGCTAAGAACCATATTTAATAGTATTAAGATGCTTTTGAAGATATATGTAGTTGAATGCTTGAAAGAGGGAAAGAAAGATGTATGAGTATGTTAAATTTAGATGGTTGAATTGTTTTCATTAGTTTTTTTCAAGTTATAACTTGATTTGATAACCAACTTGATGATTGATTTAGTTTAATACAGTACACTAGAATTTATAATACAACATTAATATATCTTTGACATTGTTATGATATTGAATATTAGCTTGCAAAGTATCAAAATACAAATAGAATGGAAGTTATTGAAATGAAGATGATGAGATGGTTAACCATATGAAAGGATATGATAAGGTTGGTTTTTTTTAATAAATTTGCTTAATGATTTCGACTCGAGCTCACCTAACCTAGTCAATTTCTGAACAGATTACTTCCTTTCTGTGTTATGAAAGTGAAATTAAAGCCGAATCTTTCGCATAATTTCGATCACATGTTTGTTTTTTTTTTTTTTTTTTTTTGCCCTTTTTTGCCTCAGGTTCCTGAAGCAGTTAACCAGCATGGAAAGCTCCTGTTAATCTGTACAAGTGAGGAGTGCTGCTGTAGGATTTAGTATGTATTTTGAATCGAGGATTGTTAGAAGCAGGTGAGCTCGAGATGCTTTTTATTTTTTTATTTTTATTTTTTTTAAATTTCCTATAGTATCCATGCATTTTGCAACAAGTCCTGGATTTAGCTTTAGGTCTTGTTTGGGAAGCATTGTTCTTGGGTTTAACTTAAACTATCTTTGCAAAACATCTAACTATTCAGCTAAACCCATTCCTTAACCCTGCTGTCTAAATTAAGCAGTAAAACTGATTCATAATTGTATTGTTCATGTAAGAAATTTTTCAAACTATACTTATAAGCAAGATGGTATAACAGAAAGAAAACAATACAATATTACCAAGCAAAGACATCCCAGTAGATGCAGTAATGAACTTGGAGTTCTTATTAAGTCTCTAAATTGACCTCATGGAATGCCATTTGAGCTAAGCATTACTCTCTACTTCCAATAAAATGAAGATGCCTTGGGGAAATTCCATTTAAATGGTGAAATAACAAAAAAAAAAATTTAAAATAAAGAACAAAATAAAAAATAATGATGCAAGATCACAAAAATGGTCAAACTTTAAATTTAAAATTTAAAATCAGTAAAATGTTTTTCTACAATTTAATTTTTATTTAAATTCATTATCCAAATAATTTGAATTGTTTTTAAATTTATAATAAATTATTTATTTGATTTTTAATTCTAGAATTATTTAAATTTTGAATTTGATTTTAAATCTATTTAGATAATTTTTTAAATTTGAATTTTTTTAAATTTATTATTTAAATTAATTTTATTTTTATCATATTTAATTATTTATTTTGATTAAATTTTAAGATTATTTAGATTATGATTAATTTATTCAGATCAATATGGAGTTTTTAATTTTTAAAATATTATGATCTTTTTTTTTTTTTTTTTTTTTTTTTGCATAATTAAGATTTTTAATGAAATAAAAATGATGTTAATTTTGATAAATTCATCAATTTTGTATGGTGTCTAGCAAACGTCAAGGGCAATTATATAATCATCTTAACAAATATCTCCAAAAGAATCAATTCTTTTGGTGCAATTATGAATATGTATTCTTTTTTAAGGAGATAGGAGATATATTGTTTGTGTTTATATACTTGAAAAATCTTATTCTAATAAGAAATAATCCACAAATATATAAGAGATTTAAGAAGATGAAGGCTAATTGCATAATATACCCAAGAATATTTTTGATTTTAATTGTAAACATGTTTTACTAAATTTGCCTTTTGAGAAGTATAATAAGTGATATATACTGCATTATAGTTACATGGGAGCTAAGTATTAAGGGCTTGTTCTTGTAAGCTAAGTGAACACCAACACTTCTAACTACACACAAGGTAATTCATCATATAAACTAATATCTTCTTAATAATCCCATGCTATTAAGATTGCCTTAAAAAAATTGAAATAACACTCTAATGAATTGTATGAAGAAATAAATCAATCAAATCAATTCCATTAGATAAATAATTTAACTATTAACTTGTAAAACAAATGATTACAATATTAAGTCAATAAAGCTTCATATTAAGAACTATAATAGCATAATATTAACCAAAAAATATAAAAAAATTCATAGTAATACTCTTAGTTTTAACTTCATTAACACAATTGCACACTAGAGATCCATATGCAATCACATCAAATTCATGAATATTGTACATATTCTCTATTGAGGATAAGTGTCTAACCTTCTCTTGCTAAGAAGGCATCAAACTAGATTTATCTATATCTCTTCTTTTATGTTACTTTTGTGCTACCATTGTAGTATCAAACTAGATTCATCTATTGTCAAATAAAGTGATTGCTAAAATGCATAATTGCTCACAAGTTAAGTAATTAGTCAAACTAATATCTTCTCAATAATCCCAAATTATTTTATTATATAGATATTTGTGTGTTAGAAACTCTTACAATACTTTTAGAAGAAATTCAAATCATTTAATGTATTCAATTCCAAACACTAGCATAGATAGAATTTTTAATAAAAACCTACCAATGGAGGAAAACCCCTATGAACGTGAGACAATAGTTGAAGAGAGAGCCAAAAAGGATCATTTGTCCATTACATAGCCACATTAATATAACTATTAAATTAAATTTTAAAGCAATAGATCATAACTTTGAGGCAATAAGCCTTCCTATCAAGAGTTGTACTAGCATAATATTAAGCCAAAAAATATCATAAATTCATCATAATACTATTAGTTCTAACTTCATCACAGAATTGCACGATAGTGATCCGCATTATAATCAGATCAAAATCATGATAAGATCATTTGTGACATTCAACCATAGAAAATTGGTCATATAAAGTATTTTTCATAACAATTTGCAATTGTCCAGTCACTGCAACGAATCAAACAATACATCATAGAAAAATTTTGTACTTTTTCTATCACCAAAAGAATATTGCTAAATTGTAACTCACAATATTGAAGCTATCACATGTAGACCATTTTACATAGTTGACATGAAAGCAAGAAGAAAAAAGGCTCTTAAGTCTACAAAAAAAAAAAAAAAAAAAAGAAAATCATGCCATAATAAAATAAAGTTTGAAAAGATAATATCATTAAGAATTAAGAAAATATTCTCATTAAGAAGAAATTAAAATTATTTTTATTGATTCAATTGATTTTATCTTGAAATGTGTAAGAATTTTAATTACTTTGTGTACTAGAGGTGTGATTTTAATGATTGGAGTAGGTTTGGAATAAATAGAGAAAGAATCAAGCATATTTAATAAGTTTCAATCTTGTTTGAAAATGAAATGTACCATAGCTTGACCCAATGTGCAATACATTAAAAGTTTTAATAGGTTCAAAGAATGGTAGCATAAGGTCCATTGGATTAACGAATGATGTCTTGAATTAAACATACATATGTTAGCTTCCACGTACAATATATTAACCTAAAGATCAATGAGAACAAAAACTACGTACAATCTGATTGGAGAGTACAATGTATCAAAACTATACATATCTTACGATAAAACTAACATACATTACATTAAGTTGAGGATCAACAAAATTAAAAGGAAAGTATTATTAATGTAAAGTACAATGTGCTAAATTATATGTATTGTACAATAAAACAAGCATACAATACATGGGCAACAAAGTAGAGAGGTAAAGGTACGATTGGATTAGCTATATGGTGGTCTTATAAAGAATGTACGGTGCATTATTAAGAATTTGTATAAAATGTATAACATATTAGGTATAAAGTACAATATGTTGGTATCTTAATAAAGGAGAAAATCAAAAATGCTAATTTGAGTTAACTAATTATAAGATGTGAATACTATATGTTTTGAAGTTCTTTTACTAATTCAAATATATGCATTATATTTATAGAAAATCTAAAAAGAAAATTTTGATAAAAAAAATTTCACCTTGCCTCAAATTCAAGCAAGTAAATCTAATAATTGTGATATAAATATAACAACTCATTAATTTATAATATATTTTATATTTAAAATATTTTTATATATTATTTAGTATTTATTGTTTTGATACATGACATGATTATCTTTAAAATTATCAATATTCTATAAACATATGATTTGATATGTCATCACAATATTTTTATTATTTTGTTTATATATTAATAATCGTATGGAATCATGCATACAAAATGAAATTTGATTATGTATTGAAAAAGGAAATAATTGTCCAACAAGAAATAAAACCATAAGAAAATAAAACCTAAAGAAATAAAATGTGAAAAATTATTATAAATCAATAAAATAAAAAAAACATGATTACATATATTTTTAATATTTATATCATAAATATTAATCATCGTGCTATTGCTCATACATTGATTTACCCTAGTTTATCATATTGTTTTTTTTTATATTACTAATTTATTTGCAACTCATCAACTTTTGAAAGTCTATTAGTATTAGATGTAAATGGATGTTTAAAGACAAATATATAACTTTTATATTACATTTTTCAAGGAATGAATACTAGTATTATATCAAGGTTAAAAAAGTTGTGTTCATAAAGCAATACAAAAAAATTACAAACATAAATCAGGTCAACAAAAGAACATGATTAATAATTAAAAATGATCCAAACATTATCTAACAACAATTAAAATCCCAAATGACACAATTTCAAAATAAACCATAATTAAAGGGGCAATTAATCTACAAACATGTTTTAGTTCACTAAAATCCACTAACACCTAATGTTAATAGACTTTCAAAAGCAATATAGCATTTTTATTACATTTTCAAAAACAATGAACCATATTATTCCTCTTCATGATTAAAAAAAAATTGTGATGCAAAGTAATACAAAATATGCAAACCCTAACAAAAAGTGAAATAAGTACATGGTTAACAAATTAAAAACATAATCCAAAGATCATTCAACAGTAATCAATATAATAAATGACAGAAATTTCCAAAATAAAGCATCATTAACATAATATTGGGTTTGTTTAAATATTTGTTAATTAAAACTGAATTAATGCAATAGGCATAATCAATAAAATCTGTTTATATGCAATCTTGCAAAAAGTAATAAAACTTCATAAAAAATAAGCAAAACAACATATCCTCTACATTTGCCATTGCAATGAGCTTCAAACTTCATTCTTCACCATCAAGAATTATTCCAGCTTGTTTACGATCTCACCAACAAACGAAATTTGGGTAAACATTACTTGAAGAATCTGCACCCAATATGATGAACTGGCTTTGATTGATCAATACCCAACATAGAAGCTAACTATTCTCTAAACCTCATGCCATTTGAAACATATTTGTGTACCCTTTTGTCTCAAATGACAAGTCAAGAGAAATAGAGTTCATATATTTAGGTAACACACTGATCCAGGCATCAAGACCTGGTGTAGAACATCAGGTTATTCAAATCAAAGAAGCATGAAGGAACTATGAGGGAAACAGCAAAGCAACCAAATGGAAAAGAATAAAGTCGTAACAGTAAACTAGGAACTATCACAAAACAAACAATGATTGCCTTCTCACCTCATTGTATGCAAAAGTTTCCCTCTTGACTTCTTGATAACAAGCATATACAAGACGAATTCAACTGAATCAAGGGAAACTCTTCTTTCAGAAATCTCAACCCATTGAGCTGCTGGGTGCATGGGAAGATGAAAGCAAAATACGCCAGAGATATCTAATTAAGGTTGATTCTTCGAATCTTAACTTCTTGAATCGGCTCTTCATCAGTGTTGGATGTAACCCAAAAATATGCTCAGGCATGAAGTCATGTCTTGTTAATATTCCAACCAACGGGCATTTCTGCAACATTAGGAAGATTGCTTGGTAAAGAAAATGGTACAAACTAGAGAAGTTCTACCAGAGCACAAAGAGAAGTAGAAGGGAGATGAGAAATAACAATTAACAATGGAAGTTTCCTTACTCGATTATGTTTAGGAATAATCAATAGATGCCGCAAGCCAACTTCCCTGAAGAGTATTAAAGCTTTGGCCAGTGACATTGTCTCCACTACAGTATAAGGGGAAGTGTTGGTAAAGGGGTGAAGGTCTATAAACATTTCCATCTCTTCTTCAGTGAGTTCAATATCTTCAATGCAATCTGGTTTGACATAACCGTACTTAACAAAATCGTCACTTGAGTACTCTTTTGAGAGATCAATACTTGTCAATGCGCAAGTTGGTAAGAAGTTCCTCTTCCTCAACAAAACTAGAAGGTGCGATCGCAGAATTAGGCCAAAAAGGTATGGTGTACTGGAAATTGGAGTGCCATCAATCACAGGAAAGCCATTGTGTCCAGTTGCCTTAAGCACATGAACGATGTTTCCAACCTTCTCCACACCATTAAACATACATAAGGGACCCATGACGACATCACTAACAGTGAGCTGCCTCATGTATGGTTCGGCATGACCCTCAAGATAAGGAAGCCCTTTCAACTTCAGAATCATACCATAGATGTTTTCATTGAAAGAATCAGCTACAGCTTTTGATATGAGAAGTACAAGCATAACAAGGGGAAGCAATAGAAGATTGTTTGTTAGTTCCAAGATAATAACACAAACTGAAACTGTCATCCTCATTGTTCCACCAAGAAAGGAAGCAGATCCCAGTACTGCATAGAGACCATGGTCTAAGTTAGACCTTGAACCCATCAACATTCCTATGAAACGTCCATATATTGCACCGGTCAAGATTACGGGAACAAAAAGCCCGGCAGGAGCTACAACTCCATAACTTATGACCCCAAGAAAATAAGAGGCAATGAAGCACAATATGATAGAGAATGGATCAAACAACTCGTTACCAGAACTATATAGATTTCGAATAGCATCATCATTAGTGTTAAAAAACAGGCTAGCCAAATCATTATAGTAGTTGGGAGGACACTGGAAATTATGAAAATTTCCCATTTTACCACCTGTAGGGCATCTTTCCTTTGTTGAATCTGGACAAGGCTGACAAGATGCAAACCATGGCAACCCAAATAGTACGCTGGAGGTGACTATGGAAATGGTCCCACCAAGAAGTAATCGATACTTGGTACCTTTCCTGAAGGCAGTTAATATGGATGATTAAAACAAGGCACCATTGATGATTAGTTACATGAAAACTAAATAGACAACTATTACAAATCAAAGTCTGCTTATTTCTTTCTTTTATCTCAGAAGCAAACTTAAATCAAAAGCTTTGCAAAAAAAGAAAGAGAACCAGTGAGCAAAACATACTCATTGATACTACTGTAGAGTTGAAGGACCTTCTCCATCAAGAAATTGTAGAAACAGCCCAGGACACCCCCTATAATTCCGAGAAGGACCACAAAAAGCAAGTCCACCAAGTGATAAACAACGGAAGTTGATGTAACATCAAACATGATAAGCCCACCCTTCCCAAACAACCCACACTTCCCTTTTATACAAACAGCAATCAATGCTCGAAGCACAATAGCAACAATGGCTGTGGTAAAGAATGCTCTCCACAGCAGGGAACTTCTCCACCTGTAAGTCAAAAATTTTAGCAGTAGATAGCCACCGATCGAAAGAAGTTGTATTTATAATTGAACTTCAAAGTAGTGAACAAATTTGAGTGCCCCCTGGGAGAATAAGGGGTAATTCATAGGCTATGCATATGGTTGGTCATAACACAACTCTTTAACGAAGAAAGCAACTTTAAATATTCACTTTCTCGATATTTAACAAAACTATAAAGATTTTGTTATTGATATCCAACAAAGCTTAGCAACTCTGATACATGGCATACAGACCAAAGAATTTGTAGGTTTTTTTCTTTTGTGAAATAAAACCCAACAAGGTTTCTCCAAGTCTTACCATTTAACTCACATTAAATTGAAACAGCAATTTTGACTGATTCATAGCTCTAAAACATTACCTTCAAATTTAAGCTTTTATCTTCAATAAATATACCAACAAAACCAAAATCAACTTCAAACATATATCCTACCATGATGACAACGAGTCAAGGGCAAATAGGACGCCACCAACAGGCGAACGAAAAGCAGCAGCAACACCTGCACTAGCCCCGCAGGTCACAAGATCCCTACGATCTCTATCATTATTAAAGTGCTTGAGCCATTTGCCTGTCAAATGACCCTTACAAAGCCTTCCTTGACCAAACAAAGCTCCAATGGATGCTCCAATGTGAACCATAGGCCCGGCCTTGCCTACATGCAGAGATGAAACAGTAGCAATGCAACCAAATATCTGCATACAAGCACCAGCAAATTAGAGAGGCCTTCTCTTTGTTTCAAGATCACAAATTTCTTCCGCGGTAGGATGGCATCCATGCACAACATTTCTTTTATTATCCCATATGATTAATAGAAAAAAAATATTAGAATCATTTCAACCTAAGAACTATGGAAGCTTCAAAACAACACCTTGACGAGAAAAGTGCTTGGGGAGAAGATGTCAGGCGCATCCACGCCGTTCAAGTAAGCCCTCACTTCCGGTATACCAGATCCAGCAGATGCAGGAGCGATAGAGGAGGTGATGGTCACAGCCAACATCGTCAGTACAAAATTGGTGACTGCAAACACTCCAAAGGCCATTAAGTACCTACATCAACAGCACAGCGGTCATCCCACAATAGTCTCAATTTCACTCTTTTATAAATTTAAATCTCCCATGTCTAATCATGTGTCTCTTTTGTTGTAAGTATTTCTAATCACAAGGAAATTATTTTCAATCATTCTTCAATCTTTGTGGTAAACTTTTCAGCTGAAGATGTTTAAGTAAATTGTTAGGTCAATCATTAGGAGGGCTCTGTTCAAATGAAGTACTTATTAGCGACCATGAGATTGGAGGTGCAGAGGAGCTTGATGCCAGCTAAGTTTTCGATGGCGAGATTGTTAAAAAAGCCGACGGCACCAGAGATGACGCCGATAAGGAGGCAGAGAGTCCACTTAAGGATCACATAGCCGACGATGTGGGCCCGCCCGCGGCTCCTCCAGTCCTGCTTGAAGAAGTCGTTCTCCATTATCCTGAGGCCATTCGAACCCACCATTTTAGGAGAATCTACTACAAGGAAAAGTTAGAGATAAGGAGAAGAAGAAGTGGCATTTTACTCGTAATCGAGGCTTTCTATTGGGCACAGGTTGGATCCGATAATGGCGACTTGAGATGTACTATTGGAGGCGAATCGCCGGAGATTCACTGGTCGATGTTCCAGAAGCGGTTCCCAAATACTCTCCTCTTCCTCCAACTCCAGCATCACAGGCTCGGCTGTCGCCATGTCTTCTCAGCTTTGATGTGATGAGAAGAGTATACTAGAGGAGAGAGCAAGCGGGCGGAAGAGGGAGAACAGCCGTAAAGATACGACTTGTACGATAGTCCCACCGCATAAGACGATGCGATCCTACGTTCTAACGGCCCCCCGTTGCTTGTGATTTTTTTACATAATTTTTTTTGTTTGTATTAAATTTTAAATCGTAAAAATCATTAATCCACAAGTATAAAAAAAATTATCTACTTAAAGTATTTTATTTTTTTAATAACTAAATATTTTATAAAAATTATCTTTCAAAAAAAAAAACTAATTCAAAACATTTTTGTTGGAACCAACGATGGTTTTAAAATATTTTTTAGATGCTTTGTAAAATCAATAAATGTAGAGTAAATTAAATAATATCATTAATGAGAGAAATACCTTAATAATTTTTTTGTGATTAATTTTGTTTGTTTTTAAGTAATTTAAAACAAATTGCTAACAACAAAGATAATATCAACCACACAATTTCACACAAATTTTAAAAAAAAAAATATAATATCTATTACATAAGTCCTCAAGGTGTGACCCTTCTAAAAAAATAATTTTTCTTTCTAATTAGTAAAAAAGGTGAATACTAATTTTATGTTATAAAATTGATCGAGTACTAATTCAATTATTTATCTTTTTTATTATTTAAAATGTGTTTTTCAATTATTGCATTTTAAGTATGATCATTGAATTGTCTTTTTGAGACTTTGTCAAACATTAGATAGGTTCACATGGATGTTACAAGACCTATGGTTTATATTACATTCTAGAAACCATTATTGACTTACCACGTGTCACTTGACTCATCAAATCTTCATTTGTCAATCTGAATACAAAAAAGAAACAAGGGTTTAAAATTTGAAATACAACAAAAAGAGGCATAAGAGTAGTTAAAAAGTTATTTGTTGATGAGAATAGATTTTATCTTATATGTCAACCAGATAGTTTGTATAAAAGAAATTTAATTTCTGATGAAGACAACTTATGATTGATTAGTATGTGTGAAAGATCTTATTAATTGACAAATGATTCAGAGCATCAAATGTTGAATATTGAAAAATCTATAATATTTATTAAAAACTAAAATTGGGCATCAAACAATGGATGATTGATAATTTTGTTTACTAAACTTGATAAGAATTAATAGAATATATGTATAGTTGATCTTAGATTTCTTAGAATACTTTGTTTGAGGGAAAGAACGACACATTGCCCAAATGATTATGAAAATTTGCAATGTCAAATGCCTTATGATTTGGTACAAATGTTAACAATGAAATAAAGTGATATGAATATTGGATTGAATCGACGATTGATTGCCCTCATCAAGAAATCAATGGATCTTAACCCACAAGAAAAATTTCTCACAAAAAAAGCTAATATTACTTGTCAAAAAAATCAATAGATATTCATCGTGTCCAGATTGCTCAAAAGACATGAACAAATTTTACTTGATAGATTGCAAAGATGATGACGATGTTTTCACGAGTCGTCTTCTGCCATGAAACATAATTGAGTTAAGAATTGATCTCATTGGCATATGCACATTAATGCTTGAATTCAAAATATATTGTATAGTTTTTATTTATACATTATTTATATTTAAGACAATTAAATAACAATAATTGAACCAAACATAGCCAAAACCCATTTTAAGTATAGGTTTTGTTTTATTTTTTTTTATTTTTTATTTTTTATTTTTGAAGTTTTTCTATTATGAAATGTTTACACATCAATCTGATATAAGTTTATATAAAGCTTAAATAAATGTTTCCATCAGATAATACTTATAATACATTTATAATATATTTTAAAAACTTCTTATCACAAAAAATTTAAAAATATATCAAATATTTTTCTTTTTTTTTCACATAAAGTATCTTTTTCAGTTTTTTTTTTTTCAGAATTTGTTTTTTTCTGGAGAATAATTACGCGGGTTTGTCTATCACGAGATCTAGAAAGATGAATACTGTTTGTTTTTTTTCAATAAATGTCATCCATTAATGGGGCCCATGTATGAGTCAATCCTTTGTTTGCTTTCGGATTAATAATTAGCTGTTCCATTTAATATAAAAATATAACTCCTTTTATCAGAATAATAAATCATAAAAAAGGAGGGAATTTCAATTTAATTTTGATATTTTCATCAAGTTTTTTTTTTTAACATGTTATAATTATTAATGATCGCAAGCTACAGCAGTTATCATTCAATTTAATTTAAAAAGAATTTTATAAATCAACTTTTATATTTTTTATTTATTCTATTTTATTTCAACACTTGGTTTGATAATCATCAAACTCTAGTCTTAATCTCATCATCTATTATACAATAGCCTTGCCAATGTGATAGGAGTCTTTTGAGTTAAGAAAGTCGAAGTCTAACCAGAGCTTGAGTCTTCGTTTAGAAAGAATTATAATATGATTCTTGCATTTAAATTTTTTTTTTATTAATAAAATATCACTTCTAATAATATCTATACTTAGAAGGTGTCATAACTTAGAAAAAGATTTATATCGAAGTTCGATGAGAACTACTCTTGAGCCAAACGAGTTGATCTAATATCTACTAAGGCTAGAAAGTATTATATGAATGAATTGATTCTATTGATAATCTCTTAGTACATAATAAAAACTAGAAAATTTTGACTTATTATCTTTTATAAACTTATAGCTATTATTATCAATTATTTTTTTATTGTTTTTTTCAACTCTAATTATATTGATTATATCAACTTGTATAATAACTTAGAGATTCTCAATCATTAATATAGAGTATAATAAGCATGTCTTGAGTTGATATAAATGTAGGACTCCAATGATTCAAAATAAGAGATTCATATGACTCTTTTTGTGCTTTTAGTTTGTATTAATATTATTGTAGGATTTCAAACCCTTTTCTTTATATGTTCGATTGATCATAAACTGATAAATATTTTCTTACTTTTGTCTAAAATGTAGGTTGCTCTGTGCAAGAATTGTCCTATGACATTGCTTAGAGTCATTGCCATTTATGGATGTAGAACAATAGAAATATTAAGAATCATTATAAATCGATATACTCTCTATCAATCTTTATTCACAAATTGTGTCTATCTCTTGTCCAACCTTTCTCTCTATCCTAGAGAATTGAGATTGTTCTCACACCTCTTGGTCCCCTTGTACCTTTCATCTCTCAATGGTGTCCCCAACCTTCAAGTTGGACTAATTTCAACTTCGACAACTTGGTATCCAATGAGGGTTATGCAAGTGCAACTAAGATAGCTCGAGACTTTTAAGCTCAACTTGTTGCTACCTTATGAACGAGCATTGTAAACTTGTCACCCTTGCATTCTAAGTTCTCATGCATCTTATGACATGCAAAATTTAAGGTAATGCCACCAATGTTGCAACTAATCTCTTCCACAACCTTTCTCATAGTAAATCTAACTTCAAGTTGACAGACCATTTTATATTTTTAACTCTTTTTGATGTGATTCTATAGAAACATCATTTTTGAACTTAAAAGTTTGATTATATATTATAAGTGATCCAAATTATTTCAGAAACAAATTGCATTTCCAATTTTAACATTTTGGTTAAAAATAAAAGCCCTTGTGTTTTTTGGCAATGTCCTTGGCATGTAGCACTCCTATGATTTATTATTCTAAAGGCCCAAATACATTTTCTATTACAACATCACATACTTGTTAATCTGCATTTACTATGAATAAAATTATTCATAAATGGCTCTACATCAGTTTTAACATCAACACAGATAACCCTGGATCAATTTTTACATTAAAAATATAAACACAGTATATTACATGATTTATCATATGAGCAATTCAACCTTGACAGGTATTTTATCAGAACTTAAGTCATTTTTCCCCTAAAATTTCAACCCTAAACCAAATAAGAAGCTGAACAAAAGTCAGTTTATTAAAGAGACTTATTGAAAAAAAATATACCTTAAATTCTGAAGAGGAAGCACAGCTACAATTTCTCGGCACAGGCAAGGCTTCTCCCGCCATGGCAGTTAGTTCTATGTATCAGAGCCTGGAGCAGCGACACAATTGCTATAATACCCAACTCTATTTGTTCAGTTGCTGTGAACTTAAAAGAAACCTGGCCTAAGCTTCTGCTGTTTACATTTGCATTGAAGGATATCTTTGCAGTTCGGCCTGCTCTGAAATCAGCCTGCAAACCTCCTCCAACAACCATTTCTTTGTCGAATGAGAGGAGAGTAGAGGAAAGAGTAACTTTCTCATCTCTCACAGGGTAATCCTTCCCCCTTAGAGTTGCTTGCAGGCTCCCCCCAAATCCACCTTGGCCATTCCCCTCGATCCTCCCTGCGTTTCCCATGAGCTCGAACCGCCTTCCGAGCAAGATGGAGTCCTCAAGCTTGGCCCCAAACAAATGAATTTTACCCAGTGAAGTTAAAGAAAGTGAACATCCTGTACTGTTGCAGCGCAGGTTCCTGAAGTAAGCATCTCCACGGAGGGTACAAACCAAGTCTTTGCCTGCAGTTTGGAAGTCTAAAGCTGAGAAAAGATGTCCCTTCTGGTGGGCGAAATTTACAGCACATTCGGATTGGATGAAGAAGTTCTCCTTGTCTTTGCTCGTCTGCCCAGCAGCTGAAGCGGTGAGGCCGCCTTTGATTTGTTTGGAAACCTCCAGGCTGAGCCCATCAAACCCAGCATCATGATCCCATCCATGGGAGTCCAGAACTGGCCGCACTAAGCAATCATCGTTGCCCAGTAGACATCTGTATCGATGAGAAGGGCAATCAGAGCTAAAACTCAATGGAATGGCTGTGTCCGGCAATTGGACAACCTCATTAGAAACACTGTTTTCATCGTCTATGTTTTGGGAAGAAGCATTACGTGGAAGTGTGCTTTTCTTCTTCCTCCTCACCTCTGCTCTCCATTGCTTTTTTAGATAGAGGGTTTCGCGATAGTCCAGTTCATCAAGATAGGCTTTTTTCTGCAATCTGGAGAGTTTCTGGTACTGGGTTTTGGTTAGGATGCGGATTGGAGGAAGCTGATCATACTCGTCTTCCTCGCTGTCTGAAAGTTCTTCCAACTCGATATCATATACACCACCAGCGGTCGACGGAGAATGGCGTTGCAGAAGCGATGAGAGGAGGTGGGGTAATGAAGGCAGTCTTTTACCAGAAGACCTTATTGATTGAAGGCTGTCTTGGAACTTTAGGAGGGAGTTAGCATCACACAGAACCTTAGTTGCAGTACATAAAAGCAAAAACTGGGAGACCCAGGCTTGGCCATTAGGGAGAACTTTCTCGCCTTTGCTATTTTTCATGCACATGTGATGACTCTCCACTAAAAGCAAAGGACAGACAAGCTGCATGGTGGGTACCATTTGCTGTATACCATATTGCAGCAGGTCGGCGCATCGGCTCACAAATGCTTCATAGTTTATGGGATAACCATCTGGTCCTTCGGGTAAAGGGGATGAGCAATGCGTCATGACAAGAATCGTGTTGAACCAGATGGAAGAACCAAAGACATCAGTGATGAGCTTTAGCAACGGGAAGTCATTGTAGCCTCTGTTAAGAACATCAAGCCTTTCGACATACAGAATGGCATCTGGAGGTGATTTCCTGATAAACTTCTTGATATCAGACAAGATCCTCCGGTTTCTGAGTTGGTTGTTGTTTGAAGGTAGAAGACCAGGTGTATCAATCACTGTAACTTTGATTCCTTTAACTGTACCTGCAACCAGCTGAATACACCCGGTTGCAGGTTGAAAAGCATTGGTGGCTACTCTTTCTTCATCAAATAAGGAGTTTATTAGTGCACTCTTGCCCACACCCGTCTTTCCCAGAACAAGTATCCTAAAAGAAAATTCGAAATCGTCTTGTTTGGATTCCTCTAGTGCCGATGCTATTGCTCTGGCTTTATCAATTTTAAGGCCGGGCCTCTTCAGATTGGATTCACCAGCTCGTATCAAGCTTGCAAGTTCCAAACGATATAGAACCTTAGAAACCACTGGATTAGATGGTGATTGCCCAATTCGGTGAACAAGACGGAGAAATTTGATCTGAAATGCCTCCACTTGCCCCAGTGGATCTTTGTCCCCTTGATTGACATTGTATTGATCTGGATGCGTGGGTTCAGCCACAGGTGGTTGTGGATTGGCTAAAGATATATTTTGTTGATTCTCACTTGAGTGTGTTGTTTGAGAAGAAATCACTGCTACCCTTGCCATGCCAGCTTTCAGTACAACAGAAGCAGATTGAACATAACCAATAAAGCACAACTAATTGTGTTCAATGAGGTACTAAACGTATGGATCAAATCAAATCATGGAGGTAGAAAAACTGTAAAAAAATTTGAAGTCTAGCAGACTGACAAATCTCAGTAACATAACTACAAAAAAAAGGAATTTGATTTTAGGGTTCCTTTTGGTAAAGATTTTTACCATTTTTTTGAAGTTTACCATAACAATATCCGGTTCCATATGACAAAGATTTCCAAGTTAGCTATATGATAGGCTGAAAACACCTTGTTTATGTCATCACTATATGGTAACACAATTTTTCAGCCTTAAGTAGAAATTTATTGACGTAGAAATGAAGCACACAATATTGGTGCAACACTCTACAAAAAGATGTCTTACTTTGTGCATGAAACGTGACAAAAGTCCAATAACAGCAATAAACCCATTTTATGACTTCAAAACCATGAGCAACATGCTAAAAGTTTTCTCCATCTTTATGAGTGGTAATGGCTTTTTAAGCCAAAACAACATCTGGCAATGGATCATGGAGGTGTAGTTCCCATCCAAAAGCTTATTTTGTTAGGCACAATGCAGTGCAGCCTGATCCCACAAGTCCCACGACAAACACATGATTTGGCAAACCAATTGATACCCAAAAACCTCTAGCCTATCTATCCATCTGAGAAGCAATGGCTCTCCCGCACAAACAAAGAGTGAAAGGCCAAGATACACTGTCACTAAAACTACAAGAACAAGCAGAATTCTGTGAGTGCAAAAAAGATTTGTCTAGTAGCCACCAAATCTGCCCGCACCATAATGAACCGTAAAGAAGTACCGCCAATACTTGAGAAATTGTAGCTAAGATTTGAAGGTAATATTAAAGATTTTGATGGTTATGTAAATAGATATATTTAAAATATTATGTATGTGAAAATCCCTTCCAAAATTATAGGTGACCAGTTCTGGGCATTGCAAGATATTACCACCCCAGTTCCACTAGCCAACGCTTTAATATAAGTAAAGCGAGCACATGGGGTGCCTAATCCTCCCTCCTGTTCAGCTGAAGAAGACTTCTCATTCTGCCACTCAAGTGAAAGCTGCCATGCTCAGAGCTCCATTTCCTAAACCAAAACAAAGGAATTTGGCTCTAGCTCACACCCAAGCAAAAGATGTAGAATCAGAACTGTACTTTGCAACCAACCTAGCAGCCCCTTTCCCTTTCTTTGTGTTCTCAGGTGGTTATCTTTTGGGAGGAGACTCTGAAGATAAAGTTATCAACCAAAATGAGCAGTCGTGGATAGTATGAGCTCCTACTCATTTACATCATTCATGACCCAAAGATCTACAATGAAGTCAAAAAGAGAAGTCAGCTCTCTCAGGCTGTGCTCCCTCATGTAGCATCGAGCTGATTGATCACCATGGCCACCTAAGTGCCCTCAAGTTGCCCTCCCAGTACGCTATCAACTAATCATTCAAAAGTACTAGGGATCCTCCTTAAGTCATTTCTCCCACATTAATTAGCCGCACTAATCCCTCTCCAAAAGATAACACCAACACAGAGTTGGTAGGAGGCTCACAAGCAAAAAATGAGACAACCACCATCTCCAAACTGCTCAACCATGTAATTAGAAACAAATGAGAGTTGAGAAAGTTCTGACATGGAAGAGATGGAGATGTAAAGGCCTCAACCCTCCTCGCCTCCTTCAACATCCATTGCATCTCAGTCGATTTCTTTTCCCTCTCTAGTTAAGTGGCAACACTACTACTAAAACGGTTCAGAATGGTGGCCTCATTCACCTCTACAGTAACCTTTGCTACAACAATAATAGGTCAAACTTTATCTTCGATAGTGAAGGTGGGGGAGGAGTTGCTTGAGCTTTCCTTATGGCTATCCGGAGGGGGTTTCTCCCTCCTTAATGGCCTTGATGGAAGCGATGCCACTACCTTGGGTCAGCCTCCTATAGTCATTTTCTGCTCTTCTTCATGCATTGTTTCTCTAATCTAACAAGAATTAAGAGCTGTTCTTAAACCTCACTTTGCAGAAGATGCATTCAAGGTAATTGTGCCAATCTTCCATCAAGTACATGTATTGGAAAGTTCAACTTAAGACTCTCATACCTACTCAACAAGAGTAAATGTGAAAAGTAATGCACGACATTCAATACCAACAATGTCAAAAAAAACCCACGATGGTCAAGAATAATGAAGTCATATAAAGTTAGATGCATTTCCATAATAAACACAGTCACTATGCCCTCAAAGTCATATTTAGTCAAAGATTGGCCTTATGTGCCACCACTATCATCACAAGATGAGGGTTGAAAACATTAGCATCCACACTTCAATGCACCTCATTAATGACCACCTAAATAAACTATTCCCCTTGAAATTCTCTTATAGCCCAATATGGATGAAAGAGAAGAGAACTTGGATGAAACCAAAAACTGTAAGGCAAGGCAAGTGCAAGCATGCAAATGTAAGGATACAAAAGATCAAAGATACCAAAAGCCTACAAGAGAACCTATTTATGCCTTTAGCTTTTGTCATGATGCTTTGGCTTGATCAATGATTAGATCAACATGCTAAACTACATGGATCCCAAGGTGCTGGCAACAACTCACTTATCAAATCCAATAGTTAGAGGTGTCCTCACCTCTCTTTGAGGATGTTTCCTAGCGCCATAAGCCTCAACAAAACTAGTGAAACAGATAACAAAACATAAAGAATAATCAACACAAAAAAAAATAATGAATAAGCATATCCCAAATAAGAAACAAGATACATTTCATTTGATAAAAAGGATTAAATTTTGTTGGGTTGATAATTACCAAAAACAAAAAGAAAAGGAAGCAAAAAGGAAAAAGATATTAAGCCCATCAAAATCACCAAGGATCCCTTGTCATCACATGGGCTAATCTTTTTACCTCCCAGATCTAGTCTATGCCTAGCTAACCTTAGTAGTTACTCATGATAGCCTTGTCATCACATGGGCTAATCTTTTTACCTCTCAGATCTTGTCTATGCCTAGGTAACCTTAGCAGTTACTCATGATAGGATTGAATAGTGTTTGGTTATGACTATGGTACATCACAAAAAAATATCTACCAAGTCATTTTTTATTATTCATTAAGTTGGGAGTTTCTAATGATCAAAGAAGTATATGGACTTCAGAAAACACTATACAAATGATCTTTATTTCCTCCCATTTAGTTGACATCCGCATTCGGGCCTCATCCAAGATAATCTTCACAAAACACTCAATTTGAATACTCAACAAGCAATCCTCAGCTTCCTACAACTATCACTAGAATCCCATAAGTGCTAAACCAATCGCTCAAACACCTCTAGTCTTCATCAACTAGCTATGTCTGACAAAGAGAAGAAGAGGAAAAAAAAGTAAAAAAAAGAAATAATCATAATAAAAAAGAAGGGAAAAAGTTCCGATCACTAACATTCTTGTCCATAAGTCAAGCAATTACATAAATATTTCAATAAGACCAATGGTTGCAAGAAAATAACACAAATTGTATATTTACCAAAAGATCCAAAATATAAAATTAACTATTGAGACTTGTCCAAACAATAACATTTCTTAAATAGAAGATTTGATTACATTGCTTTTGTAGCTTACGAAAATGAAGGATTCAAACGTTAAGAAAAATAATTAAAAAATACAATTTTCAACCAAAGCTTATCATGTCAATCTCAGCACAATGAAACCAAATAAATGCCAACAATAACACCAAATTTGACAAGCCAACTAATGCCCAAACACCTGCATACCCATCCATCATAGTAGTAATGTTTCTCTCTCATAAAGAAAAGGCACAAAGCTGAAATAGTCTATCATAGTATCAACAAAACAATCAAGTGTCATATTAACAATATCCCATTAGTCAGTTCAACATAGTAACATCAACAATCCACTATTTTCTTCAAGATAGATAAATTTTGAAAGTACCATAGAATCAACCTCGACATTATTAGATTCATTTGGATCATAACTAGTCATAATATATACTATAGACCATGCCCCATCTCATGCATTACCCCTGCTATGCATCCCACATTAAGCCAAGACTAAGGAAGTTATCTCCAAAAAGCAAAGTATATGAATACCCTGATAAGAGAGAAAACCATTGAACTCTAACCGATATAACCCTTTAATTGCCAAGGCATCTAACATTAGCAACTATTAATTCACCTCACTAATAATCCAACACAATCCTAGGAACCAACTAATATCCACCTTATAGTTTTGAGAACAAAATTGATAGTAGAGGCTTAGTTCTACCTCTTTGAAAGGTCATGTTGTACTTTCTATTGATAATGGATAGGTAATTGCCCAATAGCAGTAGTTTTCCCTAAAATTTTCTGGATATAAGGCATTTTTTCTTGTTTTTATTCTTGATATCTTATACCTAAATTAGCTCTTCCATCTTTTCACAAAGTGCAAGTAAATGTCCACTACTTCCAACCATCTCCAAATACAAAAGGAAGCATCAACAGATTGATTAAACAAATTTTGGCCAAATAAAATCAAATTAAAAAATGCTTTCAAAACATTATCCAAGCTTAACCGGACTAAAAATTGGTTTAAAATTTGTCACCCATGGTGCCTAGACTCAAACAGAACATGAACAGTTTCAACTATTTGCTGGTTTAAGTCTCCAAACATATACTTAGAAAAAGAATTTGATGAAGATATGATTGAAGTAAATAGAACTTAAATTTTTATATTATTCTTTATTTATAATTCAATCAAAATCCACTTAACTAACTTCACCTACAAAAGGGATGCATTCCCAAGCCTTCAGGAATTACTTTATCGGCAAAAAAGAAAGGATTTCAACCTAAGGTGTGGCTAGCCCCTTTATGCAACAGAAAGACTTCATGCACTATGCCACCAACTACACCTCGTCAACTCCTGCAACTACAATTTCCTCTCAAATCCTCATATGACAAACAAATAAAGGCATGAGAAAATAGAGTATATACATTCACATATACATAAAGCTAGTGAGAGAGAGAAAGAGAGGATTTGTCAACAATATGAATCCCATGGTGATGTTCAATTTAATCCCTAAATAATTGTAAATCTTTAACCATAAGCTCCTTTATGCCTCTTCAAGCTAACATCATAGTTTGTACATTGAACAAATAAAAAATGCCCAAAACAACAAAAACACAACATTATGACATCAAAACCAAGAGAAACATACTCATTAGGCATTTTCTCCATCATATGGGAGTGGCAATGTTTTGGTTTTATTTAGAAAAAATAGCACAACACAACAAAAGTATAGAAATTGAACAAGCCAATTATGCTTCAGCCATGACAAATCAAGTTGAGTGCTTGCAAAACTTCGTCTAACAAAGACCCATCCATACAATTGAACCTGATTTTGTTGTCAAAATTTTTTATACTACACAGGCTAAGCCAATTGGGATAAATTGCACTACAAATTCTTGATTTGAGTAAGATCAAGGTTCTAGAATCACAAACATGCATTGGTGCGGTAAAATTGATGTTTCTGGTTGGAAACCTACGATTCAGAATGCAACTTTTAAAAGAAATGGTTAATGCAGATAACATCTAAATTTGTAGAATTATTATTCACTCAAAATCAGCATCACTTTCATTAATAAATGGATTCCCACTGAGTAGTAATATGACTCCCAAAATTAGATTTACCCCCCATAAAAGGGAAAAATGTAAACTCAACTCCCTTAAAATAAAGATGATCCTCAACCCTAAGAACTGGGATGATGGCCCCTTCATCCTCTGAGAAGACATCATTTGTTGCAAAGAGACTGTCAACCTATGTATCTATAGCTTCCTCTTAGATCTTCTACATGTCACAAGCATATGTGATAAAATATAGAATAAACATCACATATGTAATCAAACAAGATGATAACAAGATGATGTTCGCTACTCAACCAACCATCTGTAATGCTCTAAAACCATTTTTTTCTCTTAGAATGCATTTGTATTGTTCACAAAATTTACTTTTCAAATAACATAGCATCCATTTCTTGTTTTTGCAGTACAATTTCTCTACATAATATATTTGTTTTATAGAACAAAAAATTGCATTTAAGAGAGTATTCTAAGACGCTTTTTGAGATGACCACAATATAAAAACTGTGTTGTGCACGATAACATTACCAAATGCAACCTTCATAACAGCCTAATCATATCCTACTTGCCACATTCCCACCATCTCAACAGGTCTACCAAGCAATAAATACAAAAGTGGGAAAGGACCAAAAGAAAAAGGAGTGGGAAGAAACAATGAAAGAGAAAGTTTTTCTTAAGAAAAGAAATAGTAGAGATAGAGTGCTTCATCAATTATTTTGATTTTCAAATTGATTATCCAAATATAAAATGAGTTAAGAAATAATGCATTAAATCTATTTGACTGTGCTCTTTCTCTTTCATATTATACATATTCCACAAAAAAATGAATTCATGTCTTCTTTTAATTGATTAAATCCAAAAAAACAAAAAAGGCAAATCAAAATTGAATAATTCACCAAAACTAGTTAAGGACCAAATTAATTAATTTTGAATTCATTAGTAGCAAATCAAGAAAAACAAGATTTAACAATAAAAACAGTTAGATTTAATGGCTAATTAGATTTTAAAAAAAATGTTGATCTTAACTTTAAATTTCAAATGTGTCCAAATAAAATAAAATTTTGATATAATACATGAAAGAAATTGTACTTCTCATCCAAAATATATAGAAAAGAAGAGGTATGCCCTATTTGAGGCCTTGATGATCACTCTCCCCATGCTCTACTACAAGAAAGCTAGACTAGTTATCCACTATACACTCAGAAGCAAGTCCCAATTAACTAAGTAAACCCGAGTTACACTGAAAATGACTAGAAACTTCAATCTTCTTTCACACACTACAGACTAGCAATAGTGAAAAAGAGCAAAGCATAACTATGTTGAAGTAGAAGGAAATAGTAATTACAATGTTTACTGAGCTATATTGCCATATATTAGCTAGTCAACGAAAAGAGTTTAGACTCACGATACCAAGAAAGCAAACTAATCATAAGCGGAGGTTGAAGCTTGAAGTGAAATGTCCTTTCTAAGGTGAATCAGATATTCAAAAGTCTCATGCGATTAATGCTATAATTTTATAAGATTTAGGTTGTTTGACATAGCTTTTATTGAATATTAGATTAACTAACGTAAAGTAGGTTTGAAAAATATTATTGTTAAATTCTATTGAAAAGTTGTGTTTGGTAAATACACCATCGATATAAACTTAATGAAATGAATAATACCATAAAAAGATTAGATGAATATTTGATAAAAAAAATGAAATGATCTTTTTAATATTATTTTGAAAGGACAAAATTGTACGTTTTCATATTATTTTTGTATTTAAAAGATGTATTTCAAAATGTGGTTAGATAAATTCCTAATTGCTTTTGAAAAACAATTGTGAAAAAAAAAACCGAGTTTGAAAACGATGCACCAAACAAAGCATTAGTAGTATTGATTTCAAAAATAACTATTTGTACACATGGTATATAAATATACAAGTATTTATTTTTTTGCTTCATGCATGCAAAAATCATCATAAATGCCTATATAATGTTAAATACTTCAAATAATAGAATTTAAGATCAACAAAGTTGATCTTGAATTAAATTGCTCCTTGTTTTCAACAAACTTGATTCTGTGGGAGCATATTATCGATAACAATAGTTAGTACCATATTCACTTATATAGTAATATTTCAAATTGTTCAAACCACAAGCGACACACCACATACAATGGTAGATATAATTCGATTCAAACTCAATAGTCATGCTCACTTGAATTTCGTCTAATTTGACTAATTATTTCGTCCTCACTTTATTATATTTCATCCGCACGATTAAGACCATATGATGATTACCTATTTATCTTTTCAACTAAATTCAATGCAACATTTTCATCATTTGACAACAATAACAATGTCTACAAGAGGACTTTTTAGCACTTTCACTTCAAGTTCATAAATGCATTTCAGTTTGTGTGGTGTACTTAATTAGCCTTTGCATTGCTTCATTTTGCAATTGTTGTATATGAATCACCCTGAATGATGGACACAACCTTCAAGAAGATTCTCACTAACCACACCAAATAAATAAATACATTACCCCAAATGGTCCCTTCTGTCCTCTCCAAGCGGTGGACTAGTTGCCCTAAGATGATAGACTAATATAGTGTAATAGAAGATTTTTGTTTTTTATTGTTTTCTTAGCCTTAGGACATTTACTCCAATGTTGCATTAAGTTCTTGGAAGTAACTCAAGAAACTCTATAAGAGCATTAAATCTTCTTGAATATTAGGCATGCTATGATAATTCTAATTTGTTATCAAATTCATGTGCTTGCTTAGCTCTCACATAAGATTGAATTTTCTTGTTAATTGTGATATTAGCAAGGCTCCAAAAGAAAAGGTGGTGATGTACAAGAGGTGGGATGGCTTTGCCAACACTTTAGATAAAGAACCTAAAAAAAAAGTAAGGTGAAATCAATCCTTTTCTCTTTAAATTTCGTTTAAGGAGGATCGACCAGTGCCACAAAGGAACCGCTCGAGAAAATCAGGAATGGAAAAGCGAGATCAGCTATTTTGAGCTCATTTCGGGAATGGTGTTTGCAAACTAAGGACCTGCAATGTCGTCATGGGTGTGGTTTTATTTGATCAACTTGCAATATATTCTTTTGTACTTGAGCAGCCTTTAAATTTTGTATATATTATGATTTTGCATAATTTTTTATTAAGTTGTAACTGTTATTTTGCATTGCTTATACTCTGACAAAATATAAAAACATCACTAGTTAATCCAAATGGTTTGTCAACTATCAAAGGTTTTGGATTTTACAAGGTTTTAAATGGCATAGCTTCACTTATTATGCCTTCGCAAAAAAATCACTAGATGGATTTGAAAAATTGCATCGTGTGAGCAAAGACAACACTCAAAATATATTACATAATTACCTTCTATGTTTAAGAAACTTGCATAAGTCCATGCTTTTATTTTCAACGATCATGATTTCAGGTATAATGTCTTGTATCACTATATGGTATTGTGCAACACAAAAAATATGACAAACATACTGTCCCACCAAATACTAATATGGTACAATAAAATTTGAAATGCATGATGCATATCAAGAAAGAGATGGCACGTGTGTGTAAGAACAGCTTTGCAAATTTAGGATTTCATAAGTTGTTACTTGAGAAAGTATGGTGTTCAGGAGCATTCAAGTATGCTAACACACTTCAAATCCAATGTTGCTACAATAGTGAAAAGGCTTTCATGTGGCAGCTTAGAAATTGCAACCTATTTGCAATGGCAAGTGCGTAGGAATGAATCAGAAAGTTATCTTTATCCAAAATGCCATAGATAATTAATTTTCATTTTTTATGCTGTATGATGTATAATGACATCATGTTTAATTGGTCACATTGGTCAAATCACTCAGTATATATAGTAAGAATTGCAAAGTTATCCTCTTATTGGTTTTCAAGAATTATAGCTTAAACAACAGAAACAACCCACACTAGCCATCAATTCAACTCAATATAGTATAATAAATGTGTGATTTTCAAAATGACTTTTTGAAATAAATTGCCAGCCAAAAAGCATTAAATGTTCAACATGCATGAACCACTTATACTATAATGAATGTAACAACAAAATATGCCAATTGGGCAAGAAAAGGTTAAAATATTATATACCAACTAGAGAGTTGCATATTGGAAAAATATTGACACAAATTTAGAAAGATAAACTCATCATACAAAAAATTAAAGAGATTTGAGAAATGGAAAATAGAAATACCGTGGCTGCCAAAATCTCCATCTTTTGGTTCAGCATAAAAGAAGCTAAAGGGACTTGCCGACAGCAATGATTTAGATAAAGAATGACAAGAAAGCCATTCTCTGAAGCTCTTCATCATATAGTCAAACTTGAAGAAGGGGAAGAGATTGTTATCTGTACCATGATTCAAGAGTGCTCTAATTCAAAATGTAAAAATCCAGCAACTTCTTTTATTGTCTGTGAAAAGAAAACATTGAAAAGCTACAGAAGGGAATTGCTAAGAAGCTAACTTAAAGATGAGAGAAACACGTTGCAAAAGTTCAACTAAATCAATTATGTTGCTTGCAGATAGTAGTGGTAAACTAATCTCCATTTTTGCTAATCAACTTCATACTAATATACGAATTTTACACTCTTTCTCCCTTGCCCCATCCCAAGACACCTGCCTACCACCACAACCAACAAAAAAAATAAGATGAAATGTATTAAGTAATTGTATGTAATGGAGCAAGAAAAAGATGAATTGTGAAACCCTAACTCTTGTATACACGAAGATGACAATCCTCCCAACATCCATATTCACAATCCTAGTTATAGTTATGGCCGAACATTGATAAATCCACGTAGCATTGCATCCTGCCTTACAAACTTTTCTTGAGTACTTAAACCAATTTTTATTTCTAGGTTAAGTTGCCTATAGCTACTTAGCTAGTTGAATCAACAACATACAACATACATACATTCACATAGTTTGTTTAATTCAGTCAAAAATATTTCAAAAATCATAAAAAAGAAACTGAAATAAACAATCAAACAATCCCTTGCTTGGAACCGTTAATTGAATTGCTAATGTTCACAACAAACCGTCCTGATCGATTTTCATCAATTTGATTCAGTTTACTGGTCTTAACCGAACTTTGTGCACCTCTAATTGCAAAAATCTTGCCAATCCCACAATAAGTGCCATCAATCAAGGAGAAGCAACTAACATATCCAGCAACAACACGAAACTAACAAACTAAATATATTAGGTAATGTGGCCCACTAGCTCTTAATTTCATCCAAAAGTGCATTAAATTTGGCATTCATTTCATTTTGATGGAACTAATCATATTAATTAATTATTGAGATCATATGAAAAGTTAGTGGAGAAAAAAAATATATATATAATACACAAATTTCAAGCATCAAAATAAGTAATAAACTAAAAAAAACTTTGACTTGACAACTTTTGACACATTTATTTGATTGCCAATACCCATTCATCACCCAACAAGTCCTCTCAAGTGTGAGAATGCAATTCTTGAGGTAGCTAGAAAATGTAATTAGAAATTGTTTGGTTATTTCAGCATTTGAATCTTTCGCACTATGACCTTCACATGCCCTTCCATGGTGAGAAATCCTCATTGATAGTTTTCTCAACAAGAGATTTGACACTCTATAGAAGGACCTTGTTCTGCTTTCGTTGGTGACTACTTGTCGAGTCTTCTCGATAGTGTATTCACCTTTGTTACACAATGCAACTTGATGACACTCACCTATTTCTTGACGAGTGCCTCTTGCAACCAAAAAATGACAAGTTCAATTCTTGTTGAACACCTTCTACTCTACCTCCCCCTTGCCATCGAACAAAAAAGGAATGTCTAGGGTGGACATGTCATGCCTAGCACTGTTTCTCTCTTATGCACCCTCAAGCAGATCTTCAATGACAAACCTTCTTTTGACTAGCCTTTGGTACAATCATTTATCTCGTCAACCTCAATTCTTGATAAAATAGAGCTCTTCTCAATGGGGTCGACACACTCTCTCTACGTGGATGCCAAAGCTTGGGAAATAATGCTCTTTGGAACACTTCCTTTTTAGGAATTGTTGAACCATTTAATTTGAAAATGTGACTAGATCTCAACATTTATAGGCATAAATCTTTCATCATCCAAAAGATGCATGCCATTCTCGGATCCAATCAACAAGCATCAATATTTGTGCTTGTTTAGGAGTAACACATGGCAATTGAGACTACCATTATAAATAACAACTCAAAGATGGGTACAAGAGAAGATGAAAACAATAAATGATAGAAGGAATACATACTTACATAGTTATAATCACTTGCCCTAAACTTTCACAATGCAACAAGCTTTTAACATTTCTATTTCTCTATGTTTGCCTCTTACCATTTTTTCCTATTTTAGGATACCACCTTGTAATTTTCAAGAGTAAAGGGAAAGTACATGGCCCCTATAAAGCCATGATCTTTCTTAAATTTGGTTTCTATGAAACCAAAACCCGTGTTTGCTGTCTTTTCCCTTCTCCTACTTTGTTCATGAAGAGGAAATCTTCCTATACTCCTCTCAATCACATGCTTCCTTCCCCCCCTCTCTCTCTCTACCCCACCCCTCCTCTCTCACTTCCTCTTTGCCCTCAGGCATTCTCACCCCTTTAAACACACATTGGTAAGAGCACCCTTAGCATCAACATAACCACTCATCATCAACAGACATGCTTGCAACTCGAACAGAAATCACTGCCAGTTCAATCACCATTGATACTTTCCTTCGATTCTAAAAAACAAGACAATTACTACTACCACAACTCGTTCATAACATAACAGAGTTCCACGACCACAGTCGATTTTAAATAATTTAAAAAATAAAGATACTATTGAAGACTTCTAAAAATACGTTTGAACCCTTAACCCCAGTGTTACATTGGAACACAACCGGATTTATCATCATGTACTTCAACTTAAAGACCAATGAAGGCTTCCAATGGGGTTTGTTTTGCGAAAAGGACGCCAAATCTTTCCCACGGCTAACAATGATGATAAAATCGTGTTTCAAACCCCAAGCCGCTGTCAACCACCACTTCGCAATCAATAAGGTAGAATCTCTGGACTAATAGGACCAATGAAAATAATAGAAAACTTCATAAAAATCGAAACAATGCCTTCACATCAATTCAATATCATCACCTCACTCGTCGATGGCGTCGGAAAGGTCTGCTGCCATTGCAGTTTATGAACCACGCTTGAACACTCTCGTGTGAATCCCTAGCAGCCGAGGTCGTCGGCGCCACCTCTCGCGCTTCCACTAAGATAACTCACGAGCCCTTCTCCTCCGCCCAATGACACGCAAATTGGAGAGGCAGGATTGGCTGGTTGAATTTACATCTCATTTTCGACCCAGACGAGCTCGGCACCTCTCATTCTGACGAGAAGTTTATCATAAAAAGGGAGAGTCGCATACGGCTCCACATTACTATATATTAATTGACTATTGTTCAGTGAAATAGTTTCAAGGAAGTTCTTCCCATGGTGATGAGAAGAGGTTTTGAAGAGGTGATTCATAAATGTCTCTAAATAATTGTATATTAATTAATTGGTTGTTGAGTGAAGTAATCTTATGTTAAAGATGTTCTTTCTTTTAATAGATTGATCTTTTTGAGTAATATTTTGATCTAATTATTTTATCTAATAATATATAATATAACACAAATATTATAATACTAACAAGTTATTCATATGATCAATGATGATAATCTTAACATCATGATAAAATATAAAATAATATTATACCTAATATATATATTATGAAATTATAAAAATATTAATATATACATCTCATATAATCTTAAATAATATAGTATATTGTATCTCATCAAATAAATCAATATATTTAAATGATTCATCTCACTTATCATTTTAGTCTCTTTTTATTGGTACATTAATGACATGTCTTTTAGTATGAATAAGTAATAAGCTTTATATGTTTGATAAATAAATTATTATCTCTGAATAGAAACATAATATGAAATATAATAAAAAAAAGTAGCTTATATTAATAAAAAAAATAATAATAAAGCATATGACATATGTAAAGTAAATATATAAAACATATAACTGATGGATATGAGATAATCATGTAAAGTATGTCACAAAGATTTAATTTAATTCCATAATTATTTTTGTGCATATAAATATATACCTAATTTATCATTTTATTTTTATGATAATATTCTTATCTCTGCTTTTAATCGTTTCTTCTATGTTATTTATAATTTTCTCATAATTCACACATTCAATTGTCATGCTTTTCCTACATAATAATTGTCTTGTTTCATTAACATACTTCATTATATCATATTATAGCATTTACCCATATGCATATATCAATCATATTTCGTCGACAATATATCTCAGTATAGACTCATAGTCCACACCTTGTCAAGTCATGCACCAGCGTGCTCGCGACAATCATGTCATATCTCTATATAATTGAAAACCCATGCTTTTATAACTTTGCATTATAATGCTAGCGATGATCATATCATATCTCTACAAAATCACAAACCTATGCTCGTATAACCTTATAATGTAATGCTAGCGAGATCACATAATATCTTAGTAGAATACATGCTCACATAGTTCTGCAATATAATATTAGTGGCAATAAAAGAGATTATCTTATATATACATCATCTATAAGGTATTTTCATAAGAAACATAATGTTTTCATTATTATATTATACCATAATATAACATATCATTATGTCAAACCAATATCCTAATATATGCATAACATAAGACTCAAGTGATATTATGATATATACTGGTGTCATATCATAACACCAAGATATATGACATGTAATAAAAGACTCATAAAATCTAACATCATATCGAATGTTTTATTCTCTCTTTCTTTTTTTTATTTTTTATTTTCTTTCTCATTTGTTCTTTTATATTTTGATATCATAATAGCTTAAATATTTAATATATATTATATATTATAAATCATAAAATTAAGTCAACAAAGTTATAATTTTTATATATATAATGATGAAATAAGGTTAATTTTTTAAAATATAATGTATAAAGATTCAAATAATAATAAATTGATATAATCTTGAGAAGCATTTTATGATTTTGATCATATCAATAATGATGTTGGATGAGTCAATTGGAGCTTAATTGTCTTGATCATACTAGTATTGATGGAGAAGGGATGACCATGGCTTTGATACTAATAATGATGGAGACGAGGCAAGAAAAACTCCAATAGTAAGATTTGAGATGGGAAACAGTAATGACAATGATGATGATGAGATAAATTTAAATTACAACTCGGATATCTTTGAATCATAATCTAAAGAAACTTAAATCACAACTTAGGAATGTGTATATATACACATTGATTTTGATGATAACGATGATAAAGATAAGTTTAAATCACGATTCAAATATATCTAATTAGTAATATGAAGAAACCTAAATCTCAAATGTTCATATATGCATGCATGATAAAAAGACCTTATAATTTCAAAAGACAATTTCACAAAAAACTAAAACTTCTTTCTCATTTTAAAATAAGAATTTAAAAATTTTATGCTAAACCTAAAGTTAAAATAAAAATGATGAAAATAACATTCATGACAAAATAATAAAAAAAATAAAAATATCCAAGGGCTTTATAACTGACTTATTAAGGGATTGTGCATATATGGTATAACTTATGGTGATTATTTACTTTTTAGATTGTATGGTATAAAGGAAAAATTATATATAATGATCCAAATTAAAAACTTAAGTAATTGCTAATGAATTTATTAAAACTAATTTACTAAATAAGCATGCCTTATATGTGATATATATTTATTATTTCACATAAAATTTAATGTAATAAATTTATAAGAAAAAGAGATTTAAATAAAATTTTTTCTTACAAAACTAGGTAGATAAATCTATAGCCTACAATGTAACATAATATTATTTTTTATATTTTTATATGAGTTATTTTAAATTATATTATATTATGATAATAAACAATTATATTTTTCTTAATAGTTTACTATAATATGATGATATTATATATTATTTATCATATGATTTTATTGGTTATATTATTTATTTGACTTTTCTTATTATATGACATTTTAAAAAATAATTTTAAAGAAAAGATTAAAATAGAAAAAATGATTGGGCTTTAAAAATAACGTTTGCATTGAGATATTTATTGTATATATTTGAACTAGCATATTTATTACATGGCTAGAATATGAAAATAGAAGATTTTCAAGTTAAATAACCTTAATATATATATTTATATATATATGATGCCAAGAGCAATATGTTAGATTATAGGGTATCGCCTTTCAGACCAACTATCTATCTAATATATTTTTATTGAATATTTTAGATCGATGTTAGTTAGAGATCATTTATTGATATGATTATTGGATCTAATAAAAACAATGATTGAAAGAGAATTAGGTTTGTTAATTATATAAAATATTAGAAAATTAAAATAATAGAAAAACTTGTATTCATATTTGATTTGTTTCTAGTATATATAATATTGGATATGATTTCAAACTTATTCATGTGATTTATTATTATGATTTTTAATTTATTCATCATGCATATCTATTTATATTGATATTTTTTATATTTAATTATCTTATTAGAGTTATCTATTGTGATTTATAAATCTTGATAATATTTACATCATGGGTCATGCATCTATTATACCAAGATTTTAAAATGTTAATGCCATTATAGAGAAGTATGCTCCTGAGATTTGAGAGTAGGCAATACTTTGTGTAAGTTAGGTAATCGATAAAATGATAAAACATTTGTTTGTTTGAGTTTTGTATGTATTTTTATATAATTAGATATATAAATTATTTTATTATGTCAATATTATGTTTTCATTATATGAATTTATTTAGTTAGTATTGAGGAGTTTATCACATCGTCAGATCTCCACTTAGGATTTTATGTATTCACTTGATATGTTATCTATACATAACATTTGATTTTCTAACTTATTAAATAGATGGTGAAATGGGGCCTTGATACAAGTGCTAATTTTTTGAGTAAAAAAATAGCTCAATGTTTTAGAGGTAGGAAAAGTGTAATAGAATTAAGGTTTACACGCAAATTAGGTTGGTGGTTATGCTTTGACATAATAATTTGTGCGTTGCTGGATAAAGGTATGTGCACTATGATGGACATGCACGTGCACAATACCAAGCAGGGTCATGGGGTTCAAAAGTAGGTGTGCACAGCTAATTGCAATGACCAAGACTTGTAGTGGGTGGTGGCATAGATTTCGATGAGGTTTTCTTATTTTTTTAAATTATTAAGTGACTCAAGATTAATAATATGGTGATAAAGGCTCAAAGCCCAATGAAGTGGAAGGTAACAACTTAATTAATGGTAATTATGAATTATCGTAATGGATGGAACTCTGAGAAAGAGGCTTTAATTTAAAAAATGATAGAGAAAGTGATTAAGGGTCTAATAGCAAAAATAGAGAAAGAATGACTATAGCCATGATACCAATAATGACATAAAAGGGTAAGAAAAACTCATACAACTAGCTCTAAGGTGGAAGACAATGATGAAGAGGATGATGATAATAGTGGAGATAAATCCAAAATTATGAGTTAGATATTTTCATATCATAATCTGAAGAAGCTTAGATTGCAACATTGGGATGTACGTGTATGCATAATGACGAGGATGACAATGATAGTAAGATTCAAATCATAACTTAGATATCTTTAGATTATAACCTGAAAATAACTTAAATCATAACCTAGAAGTAGGCAAACATACACAATAAAATGACCTAAAGTTTTAAAAGATAATTTCATATAAACCAATATTTCTTTCTCATTTTATAACAAGATTTTAAGTAGATTATGACGTTAACATGGAGTTAAATGAAAACATCTTTCTTAATAAAATATAAAAAATATGTAAAAATAATTAAAAACTTAAAATGGTCTTATAAATGACCTATTATAATCCAAAATCAACTTAAAATATAAAATAAATAAAAAAAGACCATCTAAGACCTACTAAATTGGTTTAGTATCATTTATTTATATAATATATTATGCATAAGTATGATATCATTGATGGTATTATACAAATGTATTAATCTTAAATTAGTTTATTTGATGGGTAAGAAAGAGATCGATTGTACCATACAATATAGGAGATTATCTCATACATTCAATAAAGAACAGAAGATTAAAAGTTAGATCAGACATGTTTGTTAAGTTAGCTTGAGTTACAGGATCGAATAAGTCTGATAAGAAATTATAAGGAAACTTATGAGGATATTGTATAGATACGATGTGGGTAATTGTATGATACAATTAATAAAGGTTCATAAGGGGTTAAATCAAAGTTTAAGGGCAGCATTAATTGCACTGTGTGATAGGAGACATCGTATAATATGATTATTTTAGAAATAGAAAATAAATAAGAAAATTATTTGTTTTATTCAACTTAGCATAATAAAAATTGTATATCATATAAGGAGCTAAATAATAATTTAGATACATACATTTTATTATAGAAAATAAAAAGTGAAAAATATCAGAGAAGACGAATTCCAGGAATATAAATAGATAAATCTAATAACCTGTATTATAATACAATAATATATTTTTATTTAGTCTAAATACTTATATTTGGATTTTCTAATATTTTATATGACATGATTTATAATATTTTATTTGGATATGATTATTTTGCATTTGTCTCGACATAGTAATAAATCAATCAAACAATTATAAGAAGTGATACCTCTCTAATAAATAACCAAACATTATAATGAGCAACAACATTTTGAATTTTATTTTAAAGAGTAAAAATATTATTTTTTTTACTCATTATTAGACTAACAATCCCTAAAGAAACCTCTTAGGTGTTAGCCTCAAGATTTAAATTAAGGATTATTTGAATAAAATTAATTATCAAACTTGTTAATGTTGTAGCTTTTTTTTATTAATATGTATTGAAATAATTATATATAAAAAAGTTATATATAAAATTATATATATATATATATATATATATATATATATATATATATATATATATATATATATATATATATATATATATATATATATATAACTTTTTTTAAAGTAATAATATCTTAATTTCTAATAAGGTTCATTTAATGTATTATTATGCAACTCTTCAAATCAAGAAAAATAATTAAATGATGAGAAATGTTGCCATATGCACTTACGAGGCACAGGGCAACTTCAGAAACCCCGAAGGCATCATCCGCTTTCATATATTTATGAGGTGTTCACAGCCATCTTCTGTTAATTAAGCATGGCCCCGGCCACGGTGTGGCTGAGACACTCCTATCTCCTCCTATCCTCGCCGCCGGGATCCCGTTATCTTTCTGCCGCACGGGGTCTACCTCCTTCCCCATCTTTGGCCAACGCCTTGCCGGCTTTGTTTCACAAGGCAAGGACCAATCCGTCTTTCTCGCTCTCAGCAACTCTCTCCTCTTCGTCCTCCCGTCCTTCTTCCCATACCACCAACGGTACTTCCGACGAGATTCCGGTTTCTTCGTCAGAGTTTCATCTCCATAACACCTTGACGAAGAGGAAGGAACCCTTCCGGCCGAAGTTCGCCGGCAAGGTAGGCATGTATGTGTGCGGAATAACGGCTTACGATCTGAGTCATATTGGCCACGCCCGCGTTTCCGTCTTCTTTGACGTGCTCTACCGGTGAGCATGAAAATTTTCGCATCTTTCTGTTTGGGTGTTTGCAATCGAAGTTTTAATTTTATCTTTCCCACTAGTTCAATTCCTCTTTTCAATTAAAGCTGTCTCCTTTCTTTATCTATATCTTGAAAAGTAGTATTTTTAGACCCTTCCAATGTATAACTGCATTTTAGTGACTTGCTTTGCAGCTATTTGAAGCATTTAAATTATGAAGTCGTTTATGTACGAAACTTCACAGATGTCGACGACAAAGTGAGTATTTCTGTCCTTTCTTTACTCCTGGGTTGTGTAATTGTTGACATAGAATTGTGGAATAATTTTCTCCATGGAGATTTTTGTTTTCAAAACGAGTCCTGCAATTTTTTGTTGGCAAAGCAAGTCCTAATTTTTGTTGACAATGGGAGTTGTAATTGTTGTTGGGATCCTCTTATCGTTAGGTATTCGGTCTTCATTTTTTTTTTTTCATGTTGTTAAATGCTTCAATTATTGATCTTAGTGCTTTAGCCTCCCTTTGGTACATTGTTTTCATACTTAGTTTTGTTGCAAAAATGTTTTTCAAAGTGCAATTATGTATTTGTTTGATTAATTTCGAAATATATTTTCTGAATTCAAGAATTAAAAGATAAAATAAGGAGAATAAAAAACAAATTATTTTCTCAAAATAATATTAAAAATTTTATTTCATTTTTTTTCTAAAATCACAAAATTCAAATTTAGTCAATTCATAATACCAATTATTTTATTAAGTATTTATTGATAATATATTTGCAAAATATTTTATTTTTCAATAATACAATGCCTTTGAAACCTTTTTTCAGTAATTAATTTGATATTGAACAACAATTGCACCATAAACAATCTTAGTCATCTTTATTTTTTATGTTTAGAAACAATGTAGAGCGGAAAGCTATTTGCAAATGACTTACATGTATTAGAAGTTATCTTTGTTTGACTCTCATAGAATTGAGGCATCTTAAAATGATAGTACTAGAATTCTTTCGTGATTAGCATTATAGTCTTCGGAAGGCATCTTCATTATGAGATATAAAATGTCTTAACTTGAGTTTGGCCATACCAAAGAATCAAGGCTGAAGATTTTAAGATTTCTATTATAATAAAAATAATAATATAAATTTGCACAATTAAAATTCAAATCAACAACTCAAATCAAAACAAGACAATCAATATTCAATTTCAATAGAATACTATTAAAATGAGAATATAAAATATAGTACTTTTCTTTGTAATTTCTCCTATGATAAAGATCTTTCAACCAATTTAATTGTATTTGAAAAGTATATATTCACAATATGTGAGTTTGCAAAGCAAGTAAATAAGTGAGACTACTTGTTTAAGTATTAGCAACGAGGGTTGGGAATAGCATACATAATCAAATAGCATTATTAATATTAAATGAACAAAGTTGAGGATAACCTGCTTAATTAAATAGCATTACTAATATAAAATGAATAATGTCATCGTTGCATTAATAGCACATAACCAACAATACGAATTAGCAACCACAATAATGGATATACCAATACTAATAGAAATAAAATATAATCAAATCAAGTCATCACACAATCTAATGTGTATAATTCTATAACAAACATTCATAAATCATCATAAATATGCATATGCATTATCATTGTCATCTCAAAATATCACTTATATAATAATGATGATCAACTCAACGTAATAGTCTTATGAACAACTAAAAAGCATGATGTGCAACAGAATTTACATATTGTAGGAATCATGTTGGCAGAATAAACTAGGTTGCAAACAAGATATGTTGAACTCTTTACTATCATCATATTATAGTGATGAATATCATTTAAAGAAAAACAAGAAATAACAATTTTTATAAATTTTTGCTACGCATGGATGTCTTTGGAAGAATTAACCCGTAATACATACCAAATGAGACCCCCAACAATAAAGAGTTTCTTTATCTTCTTATGTGTAAGAATTTCCTACCTCAAAGTGTGCAATGTGGATTTGAACTCCTCTAAGATCCACCAAACCACTCCACTTATGGTTAACTCAAGTGACTTAGTGGAACATTTGAGTCACAATTCTGCTAAGCATAATTAAGTCAACTACTAAGTATTAATTAACATTAACATTAAGTCAATTCAATTGTTCAAAAACATAAACCCAACATCTTTATGCACATCAAAATTTAGTTTTAAGGTCTCAATTGAAAATTGAAACCTTTTCTGCAACTAATGGAAAAAAACCTGTAATATAATTGTTTGTGATCTCATTTCCTTGACCTTTATAGTCATACAAATGCCAATTCTATAACAAATTTATTGGTAGGAAGTACAACATCATTTTGCTAAGCATGACTGCTGATATGGATACTAGCGACCATCAGTCCACATTCCAGGCCTGCTTTTTTAAAATTTTCTTTAGTAAGCATATTTTTCTTAAGATCCTACTTAGGATGAACATCTTCAATTCCTGTAATCTGGAAACGAAATTTTGTATGTTGGCATTATGACATTTATCTTTTAAACAAGAGTCCCATATTTTTGAATCTTTGCTAGTTGTTCTTTTTTCTCAAAGATGGATATTCATGTGTCTTTTTGGCGTCATTTTGTTAAACAAACAGGCACATTTATCTTTATTTTGTATCATTAAGCTTATATACCAACTATCCCTCATATGTATGACAGGAATCCTGAGTTCACTTTTGGAATTCTGTAGATTATTGCTAGAGCAAATGAATTGGGGGAAGATCCCCTCTCTTTGAGCAGCTTCTACTGTGATGAGTTTTTGTCTGACATGGTTCATCTTAACTGCTTGCCGCCTACAATTGAACCCCGTGTCTCAACTCATATGAATGAAATTATCAATATGATTAAGCAGGTATGGAAATTCATTTCTATGGTGCCAAGTTTTTTTTATGTGGTACATGATCTGTGGCTTAGCCTTAAGCATATAGTAAATTTATAATTTAATTAATTTTTGGTCACCTAATAGAAGAAATAGGATATTTTCGGTTAAAGCATTTTGATGGTTCTCTTCAAAATGTTAAATAGACTTGATATGGTATCTCAACAAAACAAACTTTGCCTTAATAGTTCAGAGTTATCTAACTCACACGCCACCAAGGAAACTTCTATTCTTACTTTTCTGAACAGATACTTGATAATGGTTATGCCTACATAGTTGATGGTGATGTCTATTTCTCTGTCGATAAATTTCCTTTGTACGGTCAATTGTCTGGAAGGAGATTGGAAGACAATCAACCAGGACAAAGAGTTGCTGTGGATTCAAGAAAGCAAAATCCTGCTGATTTTGCTTTATGGAAAGTAAAATATAGTTATATCAGTTTGATTTTTTTTCTACTATCTTTTCTCTTCTCCCATTTCATATTAACATTTTTCTCTTGGTTGATGTAGTCTTCCAAGCATGGGGAACCATACTGGGAGAGCCCTTGGGGACCAGGGAGGCCAGGATGGCATATAGAATGTAGTGCAATGAGTACAGTTTATTTGGGCCATTCGTTTGATATTCATGGCGGTGGGGTGGACTTGGTATTCCCTCATCACGAGAATGAAATTGCCCAGAGCTGCGCCACATGCAAAGAAAGCAACATAGGCTATTGGGTTCATAATGGATTTGTCGATGTTGGATCTGAGAAAATGTCAAAATCACTGGGAAATTTTGTCACCATACGCCAGGTTAGCCTAGAATTCCAAAAATTGTTGGATGTTACTATTTTCGTCAACATGCTTAGAGTTTAGCTTATATGCATGATCTGGAATTTGATTTTGTTGTGCTTATTGTATTTACTTACTTGAAATTGCAAATGGAGGTTTTTTTTTTCTTCCAGAGAAGATATACTGTGGCTTGCATTTGTATGATAATATGCAATCATCAGAGCAATTGAGACAAGCTTAGCTTGTCCGACAACGTGGATTGTCACCTGGGTTAGGTGACTGGAATCCAACTCGAGGATAATTCTATAATGACAATTGTGCTATCCATTGGGTGCTAAGGGTTACTCATGGTGGTTTGGCTGTTTTGTCTGCAGCATACTTTTTGTTTCTTTTTGTTAGTGTTAGAGTATCACACATTTATAAGAATATGACCTGGTAACGAATGGGGCCTCACTTAGTGATATAATCTATAAGGGGGAATGCCCCTCCTAGATGGATTTTTTTGTGAATTTGATTGTGTATTAAAATTTTTATACTTAGTGTTATGATTTATCACTCCCATCCTTGTTTTTAAGCTTGAAAAGATCGGACCTTTTTGTAATACAACATTCATTGGTATGTAATACATGATCTTGCTAGTTGTAGCATCCTATATAGCTTTAGCTTCCCTTTAAGCCCAATATAAAGCATGCCTGTTTGTCTTTTTGTTCTAATCTCAATACAAATGAATGGTTTTTTTCTTAATTTTTTTGCTTGCTTATTTAGGAGCATGCAGACATGGGGTTTTCAGTATATGGGAAATTGCATCAGTGATACCCTTATGAGTTTTTTGCTTTTTTAAGTGCTTATATTAGTTTGAAATTTCTAATAGTTTGAAGTATTATCAGGTGATAGATTTGTACCATCCTTTGGCTTTAAGGCTCTTCTTAATTGGCACTCACTACAGGTCTACAATCAGTTACTCTAAGGCACAGTTGGAGGCTTCATCTGATCGATTGTATTATATCTTCCAGGTACTCAACAATAAAAGAAATAGATTAATTGTAGTAGATCCGTAGTGTTTGCTTGATAATGTAAGTTGATTTCTCAAATTTCAATTTATCTAAATAAAATTGTATGATTTCATAAATATGTGAGTGATGTTCCTAACTGGATTTTGGATTCTAAATATCTTTCAAAAATAATTAAACAATGAATTTGTGACTTTATTCTTTGTCGATCTTTTTGAACAAAAATATACAAAATTTATAGGCTAGAGTTAATCCACATTTTTTTAGAGAATACATCAAGAAAGTAAACTAACATTTAGAATAATAGAAATAAAGAATGGTATCAAGAGGAATAAAATTGGTAAACGATCAATAAAAAGATAAAAATTATGCACTTAGTTCCTTAAATCAGAGATTTATTTTAACATTTCAATACTCCAATATTCATAACTCTCAATTTGTCAACTAAAAATTGAAATAAAGGTTTTGACAATGCTTTATTGAGAATGTTTACTTCCTAATTTTTGTGGGAGACATATGACAAGTTGATAGAATTAATTTTGCTTTTGATGAAGCTTTGGTCTATTTGCACTTGCTTTATATGATCATCATGTACTAGGGGGTTATGAACAATACCAATATTTGATTTGTTGTCATCATATAGTTTCATAGGATTGTCAAGTATTTTCATTCCTTTGAAAAGTCTTTTAATCAAAATAAGCTCACAAATTTTTTGGGCAATTACTCGACATACAGTTTCAACACCACTTCTCATTAGGATTGCTTAATTCTCACTTTCCAAAGTCACAAGATTTTCTCATAATTTTTTGCAATACCTATGGTAAATTTATTGTCTTCAACTAAACTTGTCTAATTTGCATTGACAAATTTTTCTACATCTCAGCTATTACTTTCTTGAACAAAATTCTCTTGCTTAGTGTTTCCTTCAGGTGGCTCAGCATATAGTTGATAGCCTCAAGATGGCTTATGTTAAGAGGATACATGAATTGTCTAATCACACACCCACTGAAAGCTATATCATGTGTAATAAGGGAAAGATAAACAAGCTTTCTTACTAAATGTTGGTAATGTGCACAATTTAGTGGAGGGTCATGCTTGACGATTTTTTTCTTTTTGATTTCTCTTTGATGAGGTACTTGGAAGCTTGCATCCTATCGTCCTTGTCTTTTTTAACTGATCTAACAAATGTTTTTTTTGAGAGATGAATGTCCCCTGTTTACTCCAAGCTACTTCTATATTGAAATAGAACTTAGAGTGTTTTGAGATCCTTGATTTAAGATTCACTCATTAATTTGACTTCTAACTTTGTAATCTCTTTGAGATCATCTTCAATAATCACAATGTCATCGTCTTATACTATGAGAATAGCCCTTTTTCTACTTTGTTATTGTTTGGTGAGAAGGGTGTGCTTAGCTTGCCTTTAAGAATATCTAGATTCCCTTAATATAATATTGAATCTTGTAAACCTTGTCTTGGGAGATTGTTTTAATCCATATGATTGCTTCTTAAACCTACAAACTTTGTTGCTTACATCCCCAATTCCACGTGGCATCTTTTTGAAGACTTCTTCCTGCAAGCTTTTGTTCGAGAATGCATTCTTAATATCTATTTGATAGAGTTCCCATTGAAGTTTTATGGAAAGAGAAAATAACACATTGACTGGGTTCATTTTGGTAGAGTTAATCTCTTCTCATAATCAGTCTCAGAGCTTGAGCATAGCCTTGTGCCACTAGTACATGGAATTTGTTTGTGGGAGGATGAAAATTCTTAATACCCTTTTTGAATTAGAGTGTAATTAACAAAAACATACTTTAAGACCTGTTATGTCTAATTTCCTCCTATTTAGATTATGATTATGAATATACACAATGTTACCAAAGGGTTGAGAAGAGAATTGAGTAATCAAACATAAGGATATGTTTCAAAAGATGGTTCGAGTTTGGAGGTTGAGAAGTTTGGAAAGTGACCAATTATTGCTAGAAGTTGAAATTAAATTGGCTTCTCTCCAAATTGAATGCGAAACATGATAGGAAAATAAGATTTGATCGAGTTGTTTCAAATAAATGTTTATTTTTTTCACTAAACAGCCTCATTTTTGGGGGAGCGTTATGCATATGATTTTTTATAAACAGCCCATGGTTAGAGAAATATAGAATAATATTATTGAAAAAATATTCTATATGGTTATCAGTTCTTAAAATTTGGTTGAAAATTTGGAAAAAGTTCGTGCCATATTTTTGGAATTGTTGTATGGTATTATTGATTTCATTTTTATCTTTTAAAAGGTATACTCAGCCAACCTGAATATGGTTGCTAATAAATGTGATAAATTACTTGGATTTTGTAAAAGTATTTGAATACAAGGGTCGAACTATTAGTGTAGATGAGGTGGAAAGACTTGGACAATTTATGTGATCAGTATGGAAACATACTTTTCATTTGTTTAAGATAAAGAATTTTTGTTAATAATAAATATGGATACAAAGATTTTAAATAAACAAAACTAAAGATTGCCAATTTGCTTATTGCATAGCAATATTTTTGAATTTGAAAGACTAAATAAAATATTTTTTGGTAATTAAATGGTTGAGGAAAAGTAGACACTATTGAGGATGTAAGGATCATTTTGTTCCTTAGCTCATCTTTCCCAAATATAGTTCCTGAAAAAGAGAAAATGCAAGGAAAAAATATCACTGAATAGTTTGATCTCTCAAAAGTTTGTTAATGCAAATGGGGTTATATTTTAATTAAGGAACATAAAAGTTGATTTCGATTTCAATTCACATATATGACAATCAAACTCTTTCACACAGTTTTTGACATAGTTTAATCAACAACGATGATTAAAATATCATCAGTATAACTCTTAATGTAGAGAAAACATTGCGTTTTTTTATCATATGATCAGAAGCTTCATGATAATTATCCAAATTTCATCCGCATGATTGTTAATAAATCGTGAGATGCATGTAGTATTTGCATGAACAACATTTGCCATGGTGTAATTTTTTGCAGGTTCAACCTCTTTGCATATGGTTGAATTACTGCTCGGTAAGTTAAGCAACAATTTAAATTGCTTAGTGGATAAGGCAAGATTATATATTTAGTGTTGTTTGCGAAAGACTCTGTTGCAAGAGCTGTATTGTATTCTTTCTAGTTTAGAAGTTTGTAGTCAATTAGGTACCAGTGAAGTTTGTAGCATTGTTACTGTTTTCTTTTGCCATCATTTTGTGGTTTTTGATTAGTTATGTTGGGTTTCTCTTGGCGACTGAGGAGCCAGAGGAAGAAGAAGCTTTAGTACCTGTAGTAGAACTCTGGAACTTCAGGGAAGACTTAACACATTCATGGAAAGAGATTGCTTGTTAGTAGTTGTCCTCGAACGTTATCTAGTTCTTTATTGAGTACTTGTAAAAAAGTTGAAGATCATATCTTTCTCAATCATTTGAGCAAATCTGATATGATCCATAGGCAAATCCCATTGCATCTCATAAAACATATCCATTTCTTGTCATGAGGTTGTCAAGTCATTGTAGTATTTCATCACAAATTTTCTTTCTTGAAGCATCTCATAAAATTTGGATCAAACTTCAAAACATCAAAATGTTTTTTTTCCCCAAAAGTTTGAATAGTTTTTGCATGACTATCTACATCTCGACAATTTTGTGAAAGAGACATACCCTTCCTATTTATGACTCCTTGGAGTTTATCGAGCACGTCACGTCAATGGAGTTCTCAACATCCTAGGAAGAATATGTTGGGCCATTGGTTGAAAGCATAGTATAGTGCCAATAACTACCTAGTCTTCCCTTGTCCATAATAAGCAAAAAAGGCCAATTGGAATCTTCATAAATAAGTCGTACATTATGCCGATGTTGGGTCATTTGAAATAAGTGATTATCAAAGGTTTGAGAAAAGGGGAAGGAGGACGGTTAGGAGATCGTCGTGTCTAATACTATGAACAAAGAATTTGTAAATTGATTTTCTTATTGATCTTTTTGAAATAATAATTTGTCATTCATAGGCTTGAATCGAGAATTACCTATTGAAAGGGAACTAATTCTTAGAATAAAAGAAATAAAGAGTAGTATCAAAAAGAGTAAAATTGATCATCTATAAAATAAGGAAGTAAACTTAGGGTTTATTTCAACTTTTCAATAATAATCATATGGACGTTATGATTTGTATAATTCTACAAGTAGGTGGAGATATACAGAGATGTAGCTCAGGAGACAAAAATACCTAAATGGTTTATTTGGTTTGTGTTGAAACTCAAGAGGCCTGTTTGCACAACAAGCAAATGGGAAAGATCTATCTACAATTTACCTTATAAAAATGTTTCCTTTGAAATGACATCTGTATCTTAGATTTTTTCTTGTTCTTCTCTTTGTTGCAGACCTTATTGGATTGCGAAAATTCCTTGGTCCAATACGGCAAGGACTTGACGACCGCGTCTATACCAAAGGATATTGCAGATTGCATAAATAAATTTCAAGTTGAATTTGAGAAATCTTTAGCAGATGATGTACACACTCCTGTTGCATTGGCTATGTTCTCCGAACCTTTGAAGCTTATCAATGATCTCCTGCATACTCGCAAGGTGATGATCAATCTTCAAACTTCTGATGACCCCTGTTTGGAAAAAGGAGTAAACTTTAGCATTAATTGAAGTGTTGAAGCATTCATTTGAACTGCATGGATATGGCAACATTGTGAAGGCTATCTTCTAATGCCCAAACATATACATGAGAAAATTTTCCATTTGGATTCACTCCCTGCTTATTTTACCCATCTGTTAATGTGGGTACAGGGGAAGAAGCAGCACATGAGAATTGAATCACTTAATGTGCTGGGGAAGGAGGTGAAGGATGGTCTTGCTGTTCTTGGCTTGCAGCCTTCTAGCTTTGCTGAGGTGATCAACTTTTGCGTTTGCACAGAGAATTTCTGTTTGACGATATTTTATTTCTAACAAAAATTTTCATATAGAATTCATTTCTCAAAAGCTCATTTTCAAGTTTCATTTATAAATTCACAAGCTGCTATCAATCAGATCTTAAGACACTTGATTCCCAGGCCTTGGTACAGATGAAGGAGAAGGCTCTGAAGAGAGCAGGGATCACCGAAGAGCACGTGTTGCGGAAAATCGAAGAGAGAAACGTCGCGAGGAAGTCGAAATTGTATGACAAGTCCGACGACATCAGGAGGGAATTAGCTGTTGTGGGCATCGCACTAATGGACGGTCCTGATGGAACTAGCTGGAGGCCAGGAGTGCCTCTTCACCTCCAGGAACAGTTGGCCCCTGCTGCTTGAATTGCTTCATGATCTGTGCTTTATTGATCAAAGTTCTTTTGATTTAATTGAGAACTCATTAACTGGAGTAATATCTCCACAATAAACTGTGAACTTTTCTTGTATTTGTGAAGTCTCCTTTGTGCAGTTTTGTTGTAATGCAGATTTAATGATGTTTTTGCTTGTTTGTGATGCTTTGTTTTATATCTTACATTAAACTGTGAATTTTTCTTGCATTTGTTGAGTCTCCTTTGTGCAGTTTTGTTGTAATGCAGATTTGATAATGTTTTTGCTTTGTTTGTGATGCTTTGTCTTATATCTCTCAATAAACTCTGAATTTTTCTTGTATTTGTGAATTCTCCTTTGTGCAGTTTTGTTGTAATGCAGATTTAATGATGTTTTTGCTTTGTTTGTGATGCTTTGTTTTATATCTTACATTAAACTGTGAATTTTTCTTGCATTTGTTGAGTCTCCTTTGTGCAGTTTTGTTATAATGTAGATTTAATGATGTTTTTGCTTTGTTTGTGATGCTTTGTTTTATATCTTACAATAAACTGTGAACTTTTCTTGCATTTGTGAAGTCTCCTTTGTGCAATTTTGTTGTAATACAGATTTGGTGATGTTTTTGCTTTACTTAGTTTGGGATGCTTTGTTTTATGTTTCTATACATTGAGATGAAAAGAATAAAATAAAAATCATTGTATATTTATAATTTTAATATTTTGTAATCTTTATATTGATTTTTTTTTCTATTTGAAGTTATTTTACTATAAAATTAGACCTTTTCTGCCCTGTTAAAAACCCAAATGAAAATATGTTATTTAGATATTGTTTAGTTTAGAAAAGAACATCAATCGTATCACAAGTTAGCAAAATATCCTAAAGAAAAAATAAATGAATATCATTTTTGGGTAAATAAATATTAACATTTACTAGTATCTCTTTCTCTCTCGAGATGGCAAATATGTCATTATCTAAGATATGATCAAGTTTATTAGAAACAATTAAGTAAATATGTAATATTTTTTATAAATTTAATCGATCAAATTTATTCAAAATATGCAAAATTGATTCATTATCTCAAGAAATAAGTTAAATCGAATAAAGTTTCTTAACAAAATGCAATCTCTTCATGATCATCAAACTAGCTTAACAATCCCTAATGTTTGTGCTATCATTTATTGCTCAGCATTTTAACACAAAGAGAATTATTACCAAAATAATTTTGAGCATTTTCTTGCATATGCTTGTTTAATTGTGTTGGGTACCTTTTAAATCATGTTATGAAAGCATAATTGGCATCTCTTTATATTGATGGTAATCAATCACATCAAATGCATGATAACATTAAGCTATTGGCTATACTCTTCCTTGAAACAAAGCATTAACTTCATTGCACTTTAGGAATTGCATGTAGGTAATATTTGCCAAACCATATAGAAAATTTTTCAACAAACATAAGATGCATTGTTAGCACATGTTGATTGAATCATTTTGTTTGGCACATTCTTCTTTCCTTACCATAGCTATCAACACAAAAACTTTTGAGAATCAATACCAAGGAATGTTGTTACATCTACAACTTATTGATAAGAAGCATTATCCTCTAACATGCCATGGGTCAAGGTCTCTAAGAACTTTTTTGGAGCTTAGGTTCCCATCACAGTTTGCATCAAGCAGGTGAAATATGAGATTGACCATGTTCTAACATGGCAAGATCCCACAGAAATGTTGTCATCATAGGTAACCACATCCTAGTTACTTTGAAAGCTCAACATAAATACATAACAAAGTCAAGATGTTGTATGAAATATGTAAAACTAACAAAGTACAAATATAAAACAACAATAGCTCAAATGTTATATGAAATAGACAAAAACTATAGTAGTATTAAAACATACAGATGATGAGATGCTTTACAATGATCATAAAAATTTGGTTTTGTACATAAGATTTTTAGAAATTTATTTTGATAAAACCTTAGAAACATCAAAATTCTGACAAATAATTTTCATTAAAATTTCATTATTATTCATATAAAGTTCTTTTTCTTAAAAAAACTTATTTTTAGACATTGTTTTTAAATATCATCTTCTAAACTTACTAGTTATCAACAAGCAGAAGAATGAACTTAGAATAGATGGCTTTCTATTTAGGTTTCTCATAAGAAGTGATGCAAAAGAAAGTAATATGAATGGAAACCTTAATGCTAGTAAATATGCTAGTAAAATGGAGAAAGTCTTATTTCGTTAACATAACAAGAGACAATGGCTTAAGATTTGTTTATAAATGGACGAAAGACTTGAAATCCTATCATGCATGTATGGGTGAGAATAAGAACATATTAATCTATACATAAGTAAGTAAATGAGTGACTAACCTCCGAGGAGATGCATGCTTCTTTGAGATGAAATTGATGGTTCAATTCATCTGTTAGATCAAAAACATTTTCTATATTTAGAGGAGATTTAGGTTATAACCACTCATTTTTTAAAATTAATTTATGTGTCAAAGTTTGTGATGTCATATCTAGAAGAATAGAACTGTGATTAAATAATGTAGCACTAAACTATAGAGTTCTTTTACCTTAGTCATAGTAGAGTTGCTAAAAAGACAACATTGAAAATAGGAGCACAAATTTTCACTCCTATGGATGAATTGATCTTTCAATATGGATTGTTAAAAGATTAAAGCATGTTAACACCTTTAATAAGTTATGGAAGTTGGAAAATGCTAATGAGGTGTTTTATGTTGTAAACTAATAGGATCAACATAACCCATTTTATGAAGAAAAAAAATGAATACCTTGTTATACAACTCTCCTAAAAAATGCACAAAACTATCATGCTGAAGGCACCCCAATCTATCCTTGCCAAAACGTACTCTAAAATACTTTATTTTTCAATCTTTTGAACTGTAAAACCACAATGCAATCCAATTTTATGAAAAGTCCCTTGTCTAAAATTACATTAAATGAGACACGTGACTGTTTTAAATTCTTCAATCTCAAGTGTGTTGGATTGATTATAGCCACAAATAAAGAAAAAATGACTAAAATAAATATGAGCATAGAGTATTGGATTATATGTTCACAAATGAACTTCGACAGTGTCACATATATGTTCACAAACGAACATTAGAAAATGCCAACTTAAAGACAACAATAGCACGAGAAAATCAAATAGATATTCAAACATCTTTAAAGAGAATGCATGATTATCATTTTCATTTATTTGAATTGCATCCCTATAAATGGTTATCATGATATTGATAATGTCATGTTAGCATCAAATCAATGCATGAAACTAGGACATATAGAAAAACTTATACTTCATTGTATTGAAGAAAAAATTAATCTACCACTAACATTAGATAGATTTGCAAATATTATAACAAATTTGTAAAAATAAATGAACATACATCATCTTTTAAAATAATTTTTTATAGGATACCTCTATATAACATGTATAATATTTTGAGTCACACAAGTAGAAATCAAATTATTGATTAGTAACAACTCAAAGTACTTTTTATGTATACTCGAATTCCCTTTTAATTAATGAAAGTTGTTTTGCAAACAGTGGAATTGACCAAATTTGAATAGAAGCTTACTTTAATTAAGGAACTTCAAGGATGGGATTAGGAGTGAGTTGGATTCTCGCAGGTCAAAGATAAGTTAAGCACATGAGAGGAAAGTAAAGTTTAGAATAAAGGGTTTCTCTCGAATTGTTGTTGACCTCTTGTACCTGAATCTCAATAGTTTTATACATAGTTGAGAGATAACAATTGCAGCTTTGTGGGAGTTGTTTCCAAAATGTTGGTTTAACTGCTTGAGCATGAAGGGTGTTACTACCATTTTCCAAGGAGGTACAACTCTTTGCTTGATCTTGGCTCAACTACTTAGGCTATTTCAACTTGAGTAGAAGTTACTATCATTATTGATAATTTCAAAAGTCATTTTAATGATGTTTCATTGGCCTTGAATAAAATGTCTAGGAGGCTAAGGGTGAACCCTTGAGCAATTAACTCAAAATAGCTTGGATTTTAAGTGTTTCAACTTCAATGCCTAAGATGCAAGCATTTTGACTTGAATTGGCTAATTCTTGAGAATTCAAGTCTTAAGGTCTCTCCCTTGAGTATCTAGGTCTCAACTTTTTTAGCCTGGAATGTATAGATGTTGAGGGTATTGCCTCGATAGTTCATATCTCAAAAGCCTATTCTTAAGCAACTATCATTGATGATTGTTGCGGAAGTGAATTCTAGATCGATAGTTAGAATTGTCTCAACAAATTTTATATTTTTTATTCAATCTATTAACTTTTAATATCATTATTTATGTTACAATGAATGCTTACTAAAAGATTTTACAAAACAATTAATTATGTAAGGTTAACATACAATTTTAAATTTGTGAATGGTCGATGACTTACATGATATGTTGTTGTTTGGCTATCCAATTTTCTTTAAATTAAGTCAACTAGGGATAGAATCATTGCCCACCTTTTATTCACCAATAGCAAAGGCCATCGACATCGGCCATTTTGACATAACGCTAAGCATCTTAAAGAAACTTTTGATGAAGAGAAATGAATATTTTAAAATAAAGAGAGGGAATGTTTAAGATTGAAGTGACATCAATAAATGTTATATGATCTCCAATAACCCCCTCACTTGGAGAAACCCATTGCGAAGGCAAAGGTATAAATGCCCAAACCAATAACCACAACAAATATGATTATCAACTTGATCAACCTCATCTCTTTTGATGTTTCTCCTACCATCACAAAAAGAGGTAATCCCTCCCAAGTCATTGTTGAGAGCTTGAAAATATAAAAAATGGATAAAAGATCCTTTATTAATTTTTATGAAAAAAATTAAAAAGAATTTATACCCTTATTATATATATATATATATATATATATATATATATATATCTCATAAATTATTAATTCTTAAAAATTTCGTGATTTATAAACTATGTTTTCTTATATTAAAAATATTTTAAAATAAATATCGAAAACGCGACTGAAAAACACAGTATTTGTTCGTTTTTAATTTATTCATGATCAAAGACGTGTACTATCCGAAGATCGTACAAAAGATTTAAGCATCGTCAATGAATAACTAATTAATTTGAAAAATAAATTTAAAAATATTTATTAAAGTAATAAAACGTTTTAAATTCAAAAGGTTATCCAAACAACGGCCCAACCGCCCCGCAGCACGCAGATTGCTATCCTTCCACCGCCGATTAAAGTAATGCACCCATTGTTTCTCCAGTTGCCACCTGTTAAGGCACAGAATTTGAACTGTAACTGCAGTTAACCTAACGATGGTTAAGATTCTTGGAGAAAACCCTATATCTTCATTTATTTACACTCTTGCCCTTCAAGTCGGTCGATAAATTTTGAGCCCAATAGGAACCTAGGGTTTGCAAAATAACTAGTGAAACGGTTCATCCGCTTTCCCTGTTCCTCTCAGAAGATTCCGGCTCGTCTCTGGCAATTCTCACTCTCATCTGACTGCGAATCCCAATGGCGTCGACGTCATCAAGAAATCGGTGCCACGGAGGGGGCCTCCACGGGTCTGGTGACTTTACGCGTTCGCTCTCTCCGACGGGTCGTTTCTTCTCCGGTGCCGGGAATATGGGCCGGTTCTCCTCCCCAACCGGCGTCAATTCCGCCTTCGCCTCATCCTCCGCTACAGCTTTCTCCGTCTCGCCGGCTTCCACCTTCGCCTCTCGCTGCTGCGACTTCTCCCCCCACCGATCCGCCTCTCCGACCCGCATCAACCTCGTCGGGTCCCCGCGCTCCCGCTCGCTCGACCAATTCGCCGCCAAGAGTCGACCGATCTCCCCCGCCGCTCCGCCTCGGAAGACCTGCATGTGCTCGCCGACTAACCATCCCGGATCCTTCCGCTGCAGCCTCCACAAGGGACTCTCCTCTCGGCATTCCGTCTCCTCGCCGTCCAATCGGCTGAATGCGCGGCGATCGGCGATGACCAATTCGCTTGTTCGGATCGGAACGGTGGAGGGCGAGTGGGTGAAGCGCGCGCTCACGGCACTGATCCGCCCCTCGTCGCACCAGCAGCGGCGTCGTGCGGCGTTTAAACCTCGACCGAGTCGCCTTTCGGTTATGTCCAAGGCGGATGATCTCGAAACCAAGGCTGCCGAATAGCCGGGCTGAATCATCTTCGCCTGATCTCCACCTGTGTGCTAGGGTTTTCCCAAGGAAAAGCGGAAAATTTTTCTCCTAATTTCCTTTTCTATGATTCTTTTCTTTTTTTTCGATTTTGTTTTGTTGTAGAAGAAGGCAGATCAAACATGCCCATGTAAATATCATCTTCATGCTTGAGTTTAACGGCCATCTAAACCTTGGGATTGTGATGTTTGCAGCTTTATGAACCTTGGGGTTTTAACGCTTCATCAGTTATAAAAAAAATTTTGTTCCAGTAAATAATATAGAAATAAATTTGTGGAATATTCTGGACTTTTTAATTGGTGCATATTAAATTGAATTTTTATTTATTTTAATTTTTCTAATTAATATAAATTTGGCGTTTTAGGTCTAACTTTGTTTGTTAAATGGTTTGATAACATTTGTGTATTTCTTTAGTGACTGATATAGTTTTTAAATTACTCAAAACAAAGTATTATATATGTAATTATTGTTGTAAACTGTTTTGTATCAGTTCATGAAGAGATATTTTATTATGTGGAGTTATATTTTTAAGTGATTTAATATTATTTTTTTTATAAACATTGATTATAAAATATATTATATATCAAATATAGTATTTAAAATTAAAATTTTAAATGAAAATATAATAATGTTATGATAAAATCATTAGTTGATTTATATAAATTATAGTTCATAATTTTATAAAAAGTTATTTGAAAATTAGTTTTTAAATTGATTGTAAATTATATTAAATTATGGTTTAATTATAGATATATATACATATTTATTTATTTATTTATATAACTAAATTATTCATAAAATTATCAAAATAATAAGTATTTTCAAGTTATAACGAACCATCGCTAAAAGCTTTGAAGGGATTTCTCTTATATTTTTCTCCATCTTTTTATCTTTTCTTTTTTTGAATCTCTTTTTTAAAAGTTATATAAAGGAAGAGAACTCATTGTAATAACAATAATAAATAATTAATTATTTAAAAATTTTAATAAAAGTCATTGTATTATACTTAGCATGGATTTTTAGGATTTTTTTTTGACAAAATTATACTTAAAATTTATTATTATTCATGTATATAAATATTAACATTTAAAATAAATATATACAAATTATTGGAATATAAAATTTAAAGAGTATTATATATGTACACGATATGAAAGGCATCAGAAGTCGACCTAATCTATCTTTAAGATCAACATAAGTAGCCAACCTTCTTATTATTTCTACGTGTCGTCTAATATCAAACAAGAAATCCATGCTCCGTTTGTAGATTTTTTCGATCGATCGACACATTAAATTATCTGACAATGTTTGTTTACTTTTGTTCAGTTGAATGTATGACTTAGTCACGAGTCTACTTTAGCATTTATTTTTGAAATCAATGTGGTATAATCACGTGATTTAGTTATAACATTTTAATTGGTGTAACAAAAATATCTTTATTCTTAAAATGAATTTTTTAAATATTTTTAATTATTAATAGTGTTTTATCTTAAATATTTCGAAAGGTAAAGTGAATGGATAAGCTCACACAAAGATTGTACCTTTTTCTACGTGTATTGATGATGGGACCACAGAACGTGCTGTCCAGTGGTCCAATATATACTTTTTGAATTGTGTCGTTATATGTTATATTCACCGGGTTGTAACGTTTACCATAAAGCCAAAGTTTTTCAAGAAAATATAAAAATAATTAAGACTAATATAAGCAAATAAATTGAGACAAATTTTCTATTTCAAGTAAGATCAAAACATACATATAGAGATTATATATCAACTTTTTGAACATCAAATGAGCTCATATCAAATTAATTGAGATAAGAATTGAGTCAAAAAAGTGACTCCATTATAACAAGAGATGAAGAAAGAGTTAAAAATTTTTAGAATTAATTTATTTTATTAAAAAATCATATATTATTAAAAGGTAAATAAAATAATTTAAGATATGAAGATTGATTATAAAATTAAGTATACAAATTATTTGAAATTCATTGATATCAAATTGATAAAAATCAAAATTATATAAAAGATAAAACAAAAAATTTAAGATTTAAAAGATCAAATAATTTATAAACTTAAAAAATTGTAGAAGTTAATTAAGATATAGAACTTACAAAGATAAGTTTAATAAATTTTTTTAACATAAAAATAGATATATAAAATAATTTTTAATTACAAAATTAAAAGAAGAAACTAATCATTGAAAAAAAATATATTTTTATAAGAAATTTTAGGTTTAGAAACTATTTGAAAATACTAAAAAACATAAAAAAAACATGATAATTGGTCAACACATAACAATCATCTAAGAGAATTATATAAAGTTTATCCAAATATTTTTTTACACATCAATTTAATGAAAATTTTTCATAAATTAAACTAATGTTTATATTTAAAGAATTAATTAATTTTTATTATTTCTTAAAATCTCTAAAATCCCATTAACAGAGAAGCTCGAGAAGCACGACAAATCAAAACGACACAAACCATTGAAAGATGAACAATCCTTTGAATGAATAAGAAAACAAGATGATTGAAAAATATAACCATTTTTCTATAATATTTTTTTACCGATGGTTACATCGAGTTGTTCGACAACGCTAGTTCACTTAAATTCAAAGAAATCACGACTTTTAAGTCATAGATATTTTTAAAAAATCTCTTGTCAATTCATACACGTTTGATTTGTGTGATCTTATCATATTGTTGATGTGACAAAAAAAATATTTACTTTGTGAAAATATTTATTATGTTTATTATACTTTTTTATTATTAAAGTTTTTTCTTAAATTTGCCAAAAAAGTTTTTAAGTGAGCGGATAAGCTCAGGCAAGAGTTGGACCTTGTCTACGTGTACTGTGGCCGGAGCCATTAAAGTCAAACAGACAATGGGACAAGAACCTAACATTTTTTATCTGTCTTATATTCAAATATTTATTTGATTAAAACATCTAAATAATCTAACAAAATATTAAAATTTGCAATTTATTTATATAAAATATTCATATTTACGAAAATATTAATAATTGTAATGTATATTATCGTTTCTTATAATTAAGGAAAACAAATCAAGCTTGAAGCTTTGTATCAAAATAAATGTCCATAATGCATTTTTCTTTGATAGTTGGATGAAGAAAATAAATAATATATATTTTTTGAAAATAATAATTTTGTGAACAAAAAAAAGATATATACGTTGTGTGTAAGAACAGAGAAAACTTAGAGAAAATAATAAGGAATAAAATTAAGAATGATAATATGTTAAGGTTTTTGTTATGTATGATATATTGTAAGTTATAAAATTAAACGAATAAGATTATAATTATGATATTTTGATGTAATAAAATTATTTTATGATAAATTATTTATTAATTAAAATATTATTAAATTGATTAGTTTTAAATAAAATTAAATTAAATATATTTATTGTTGATTTTTTAGATAAGGTAATTATTGATTGGAAGAATTAAATGTGATGCATAAAATCATGAAAAGAAAAATATCAAGCAAGTAGCTAAGGAAGATGAAATTAAGGAAAGCTTTTAATTTGTAATAATATGGGATTATTGTAACTTCTCTAGTGTGATTTGGGTTGGAAAGCAATGATGATAATGATGATAGTTAAGATAAATTTAAATTATAATTCAAATATTAAATTAAAAAAAAATTAGTTTGCAACTGGGTTTTTATAAGTATATATGATAAAGACATTGTAATTTTTAGAAACTAAATGTCGAGATAAGAAATTTTTATTTTCATTTCATAGTAATGTCTTAAATAAAATGTAATATTAAACTTAGACTAAAAAAATGATGCATATATACTTCTTAAAAAATAACAAAATATGCATAAAATGATGAAAACAATATAAGAGTCATATATATGTGATCGATTATAGTTCATAAAGAAATAAAAATATGATAAATTAAATAAAAGATAAACATAATCTACTAAATCAATTTAATTATTCTTCTCTCATCTTATAATCTAACTTCTTAAATTCTATACTAAATAATTTTTATTATATTTTTTAAAATCTAAATTTTGTATCAATAATATGCATTCAACATACATGATAATATTAACTTAAAAAAAATAAACAATTAAAAACATGAGATATAAAAAAAAAAAAAAAAAAAAGAAAAACCATCAAATTTTAAAACATCTAATTTACCTAATTCTCAAATTATTTCATTAAATAAATAGAAATTGACCATTATTGATCAAATAATTTAAAATGTATTCATATTGTCATGTAAATTTGGGATGATTCATTCTTCACAAAAAAACAACATGAAGTCATTTTTTTGGTGCTGACAATATTTATAAATGAGCGTTATATTATTTAAAATATTAATGATAATTATTTTAAAATTTTCGCGAGAGCGTAGCCGTTGTACATAAGCTAAAAAGAATTTCTTTTGTTGTTGGTGTTAACGTGCAGTAATTGGACCGTTAACTAAAATACGAGCGGTGTTCTCACCCTTGTCACTTGGTGATACGATCACCTGCCATAGCGTGCAGGCATCCCACTCAATTTCATCCTGGGTAACATGTTTTGTTCACCAATGTTTCGGCTCACCGACGATAAATATCTCCAAGGCAGCCCTGTCTTACAGTAAATAAATCATTGTGGCCATTTCGATCAACAAATAGACGTTCCGGTTTCCCAAATCTGGTGCCCTAAATCGAGCTCGAAGGTTCCTTCTAGTAATGGAGATGGAGTGCTGCTTCCACCCCGAAGAGCCCAAATCACCGACTTTGCCATCGCTGAGGCAGAAGATCCGCTCAACCATATCCTCCTGTTTCCGCTGTGTGGACCCGGAGGACGATCGTTCGGCGGCGTCGTGCATCGGAAGGCCGTCCCGTCGCGGTCTTGGGGAGTTCAGGTACGATCCCCTAAGCTACGCGCTCAACTTCGATGAGGGCGGAGAGGGAGAGGACGGTCATGCCGAGGAATTTCCTTACCGAAACTTCTCGTCCCGCCTCCCGGCGACGCCTCCGCACCACGCATTCGTGTGATCGCAGAGGTACGCCTCCGCTTTTGTGGTGATTCATAGTTTGTCGACTGTCAAAATTGGATAATGTATGTTGTGCCTTTTTTCTAGTACGTGGTGCATTCTTGTTCCTCGATTACTCTGTTAATTCAGTGTCAAAACGATCTGTAGAGTAAAAATACTTTAGATTCGGAACCGGATTAATCAAACAAAAATGTTTAGGGTATGTTCGGTTCGGCATAACAGCCATGGAATTGCGTAGGAAAGTGGGAATTGGACGAAAGAAGCAAAGGAATGCATAAGGATGTCTAACGTTGATGAAGGAGAGGAGGAGCTCCATCTTTACTGTGAAGAACTAGAGTAAGTTAGGTGTGAGGAGACTAAAGTCGATGAAGAGCTTGATGACTATTGGGACAAGCCAGAGCAAAGGCTGGTGTGAGGATGCCTGAGGTTAAAGACGAAGCAGAGGAGCTCAAAGGTGTTGGCAAGAGTAAGAGTAGAGTAAGGCACAATGGAAGTAGAGATAGACGGTGGAGATGATAAATGGAGTAAGAGAAACATCATGGTGTAGGATAAACTAGTGAAACAGAGGTAAAGGCTTTGAGTTCCATGGCCATTCCTCGAGTTACTCGAGCTAGAGGGCCAATTTTTCCCAAGACAACACCTTTCAGCCATTACCTAGCCTATGACTAATCGATGGCCAAGTTGAGAGATCCAGGAGAGGGTTGTGGGATCTCAATGGTATTCTCCCAAGACATCCATGATGACCGATTTGATCTTCGTTGATTAGACCATTGATGGCGGGTGAAGACACATGGGAGGAAAGCTGAAGATTGAGCTGATGGAACGATCAAGGGGAGCTCAATGATGTGGAAAACAGACTATTATTTTATTAAATGAGAAAAAGACTATTTTATCGTCAAAAGGATGCTTATAATAATTCAAGAAAGAAGTTCCCATTATATATATATATATATATAAGATATTATAAACTTTGGCTAATAAGTATATTGATTAATTTCAAATATATAATATATCATATGTAAATAAGTAATGTCAATGTAATAATAATTTTTATATAAAGTTTATTATTATTATTTTTTTATTTTATTACTTAGAATTGACTTATGATATGACAATACATTTATAACAAAATGGGCTTATTTCTAAAAACATGTCATTCCAAGTAAACAATTCTAATAAATGACTCTTATGACTTATTTTCAACGTACATTATTATAAATGATAGTCATTATTTTGAATAATCATGTATCTTTTATATTTTAATTTTATATTCCTTTTATCTATCATTATTTTTATTCTCTTTTATTTTTACTTTCCTTCTTTCAATTTTTTATCCTTTCACTTTAATAACAATCATCACTAATAACATATTTTCTTAACATATTACGAATTACATTGAATAATCTATAACAAATAACATGTAGTGGTAACATGTGAAAGTTTTATACGAATCAATGATCAATATGTTAAACAAGTAATACGAACAATCATTCTCGAGTGGATATTGTAATAATTCTTAAGGGTCATTGCATATTAAATAACAAAACATCAAGTGAATAAATATATAAACAAACCTACTTTCCGTTATTCTTATTAATAGTGGCCACACTATAAAACAAATCTCGAAATACATGATTTTCTCCTTTTTTATTGTTATAGTATTGCAATAGTGTTTTTAGAATATTTGAACTTCTCTTTCTTTCTCTCTGTGTTTAGTTGTGCCAAATACTTCAATAACACATCTCACTCTTACCCTCTTTCTAAGCTCTCAATCGAAGTGAACTGAAACTCTTATTTTTAGAAAATCTCTTTAGTTGCAATTTCTTTTTTTCTTATAGTTGAAACACCCTTAGCTTACTTAGATCTCTAACTTCCTCCAAATGGTCACAACCTTCGACTGGAAACCTTCTCGACTTCCCACCACTTGAAATCTTGTAGTTTCCTATTGATTTGATCATCGATGGTTGGGTTTCCTCTACCTATTCCTATATTACCTTTGGGTTTAGAAAATTAGGGATTTAAGAATTAATTAAATTTTATTAAACTTATGAAATCAATTAAATTATTCAATTAATTTGTGCTTTAAAAATTTGTCATCAAATTTTCACTAATTCTTCTTGATCACTTTTGCACTAGTAAATTCTTACAATTTTCATGAATGATTAGTATTTTTAATAACTTTTAAAAGTTAATATACTTAAAATTATTACTAAATAAAAACCTTCACTTATTCTTCAGCCTTTTATTCTATAATTGTTGCACCTTCTTTTTTTTCAAAAATAATTCATCTAGCTTATCTTTTTTATAAGTTTTAGATCTAAGTTTTTTTTTTGTAATTTTTTAAATTCATTTAATATTTTTATGAAGTTTTTATATTTTATAATACTTGTAAATAAATTCTTATAAACTTTTGATCCTTCTTTTTAATTATTAAAAAATTCAAATTTCTCCAACTTAGTGTTATAGTTTTTTAAATAATTTGTTTACTAATATTTTTGCTCACATCTCTTCTTTGATATATTGTCCTTCTTTTTATGGTTTAAAGTTTTTTTAAAAATTAAAATAAATCCCTAAGTGTCCAAAAAGATTATAATTTACAAAAATATTAATAAAAGAGAAACATATTTATTTTTATAATTTAGGATGTTAGGATATGTTATGATTTGATGTATAATACTTAAATACTTTACATATAATAAAAAAAATGAAAAATAACCTACAACTTTATATGTTTGTCAATTACATCCTAAATCACAATTCAAACCTCTTAATTGTTAAGGTATGACTAACAAGCATACTAAAGAAAGAAAACTCTCAAGTAAAGGATATCTTTTTTAACTTTTTGTATCCAAACAAGTATTTAAGCTTTTCGTTAAGCTCTTTCTCTTGAAATATTCTTGCTATAGTTGTAGCTCAAGAATCTTGCTTTAAGGTCTTCTTTTCTCTCTCGCACGATCTCCCATTTTTGTTTTTCCTTCATATATTGCAAACTCTTAATCATCTCAAGATGCTCAAGAAAGGAGAAGAGAGATTATTTCATTATAAATATTTAAGAAATTAAATATTTAATATTTTTTTTATTTTTTTAAAATTTTAAAATTTTGAATGATGACTAAAAATTTAGATTACATATTAATAAATATCTCATAATGAGTTTTTCTCAATTATGTGCTCAAAACATCATTCTAGTTATTTATTATGACACATTTTAAATATTTAATATTCATTTTAAATATTAAATATATAGTATTTATTTTATTTTTTAAAATTTTGAATGATGACTAAAAATATAGATTACATATTAACAAACATCTCATAATGAGTTTTTCTCAATTATGTGGTCAAAACATCATTCTAGTTATTAATTATATGACACATTTTAAGTCATCTTGATACTCGCTTATTATTTTAAGTTAATTTTATACATAACAAATACTAGAATCAAATATACAAATATTTAAATATTTTATAATTAAATATTCAGACTATCACATGATTAATACCATACAATTGCCAATGTTAATTAATGTACTGAGTAGATGATAATAAATCAACCATCTGTGAGATTCAAGAGATGTGCTTATGGTTGGATGATGTCTTTTTGCATTTTAGCTGACATAAGTTTGTTAAACATGCATTAGGTGTTGAAAGCGTTGACCCAAGTGACTTTGAATTAATCTAATAGTTAATCTTGTGAAAACCAAGTCAAATAGCATTTATTAGGTTTCATTTAATAACGAATCATTTTTTGTAGAATTGATATTAGAATCAAATCATTGACATGCTACATTTCAAGTAGAAAAGATTTGTTTGATAAATGTGACAAAATGCATTTTGGACTACTTTTGACAAAAGAAACAGCTTTTGTTAGGACATTGACAAACTTGAGAACATCTATTTATTCTATAAAATCAATAATCAAATTGTCACTTTTTAATATAAACAAATGTTTTGTCCATTCATTTGGGATAATTGTTGACTTTTTGCTTAAAACTTTGGACTTAATGGGCATCAATTTCAATCTTACCTTCATTCTTTTAGCTTAAAATCATACATTTTGAGCATTCAAATTAGACATTTTTCATATAATATAACCATATTCTTCTTAAAATTATGTCAACAATATATATATAAGCAAAACATTAAACTCTATCTAGTTTATAGACATGACCAAATGAATATGAACAATGCAATAGTGATTCACATTAAATTTTGTTTTATTCTTTCATCTAATCTCATAAGAATTTAGATTAGGCTCGTCTTTTAGCTTCATTTTTTTAATGATAACTTATGAAATTATATTTAACTTATGAGATACAATTGTCACTATCAATGATAAACACTTTTTAAAATAAATATATAAGTTAATAATATTTTCCTAATACGTTTTTTTTCTTATGAAGATTAAATAATGTAATCAATTTTATTTAAAAGCTCACCATCTAAAGGCAAAATAATTTTTTTATAATATTCTTTTTTACTTTTCTAATTTTAATTATAAAATTATCATAGTTAGTTCTAATCTTCATATCCTTTGTATGTCAAAGGCAACCCTGACATTGTCCGCCACTGCCATTCATTGTAGTTGTTGCCTCTTATTATCTATCAAATATCTAGTGCTTTATGTCTCCTTCACTTATATAAATAAAAGATCGATGGTATCTCTCTCTCTCACTCACATTAAAATTGGTGCTCTTCAAGTGATATTGGTGGTATACTCATTGCTATCTCTTTTATAAGCTTAAGTTTAAATTAGCATAGATATTAATGAATTTTAACTAGACTAATGATTAAGTTGATTTTAAATAAATATATATATGTATAATTAAAAAAAATTGAATTTAATAACTAAGACTTTAGTCAAATAAATTGTATGATGGGATTAGTATGAAAAATAAAATATTTTTTAATATTACTTTTAAAATAGAAAATGATTTCCTGTTTTGTTATATTTTATTTTGTTTTTTTTAATTAAATGTACATTCTAACTATTTTACAAAGGGGAGCCTTATAATTCTAGAACAAAAATAAAGAAGTCCGTCCCAGGAAACACTGCAACCTCCCGTCCCGATTCTTGCCGCCGCTACAGCAACGGTCACCACCGCCACTTCGTCCGTCATCGAGATCCCCTGCGTTGTTCGGTTGCCCGAAAACCGAATCCTCTTGCACGTCGAGTCTAGTCTGATATCACACAGTTAGCATCCCCACCTTCGCCGTTTGTACAACAGCTTACCCCACGATTCCTAGCCGCAACCTAAACCCTAGCTTTTGAATGGCCGTCGAACTGAATTCTTTTAGCACTAATCGAAAATTATCCTCAACATCTCCACGTCTACCCTCCCAGCCCTCCTCCTCTTCAACCTCCGTCGATCCCTTCCCGGTTGACCGAGCTGCGGAAAATCAACATTCCTTGCGCAAGGTAAAGCTACTCTGCAGCTTCGGAGGCAAGATTCTACCCCGTCCCAGTGACGGCACGCTCCGATACGCTGGTGGTCATACCCGGATTATCGTCATCCGACGAGATGCCTCTCTGGCCGAGTTGTACCGAAAGATGGCCGACGTCTATTGCTCTCCTGTAGCTATTCGTTATCAACTACCCGACGAAGACCTGGATGCTCTCATCACTGTCTCCTCCGCAGAGGACCTTGAGAATATGATGGACGAGTACGACAAGCTCGCGGAGGCGTCCGTCGATGGATCAGCAAAACTCCGTGTCTTCCTCTTCTCCCCTTCCGAGCTCGCCTCAGCCATAGAGGAAAACTCTTCTGCAGGACCGGGCCTTGTTGATCTCTATGAAAACGAACAGAAGTACATTGAGGCAGTGAATGGCTATGTGGTCTCCGACGTAGGTAGAAGTAACTGGAAGGAAAGCACGGTCAGCTTCTCGGTCTCTCATAACTTAGATGCTGGTATTAATGAAACCAAGAATGTAGGCATTTTTCCTGCTGTTTCCTCTTCTGCATTAGCATCCGCTTATTTTGATCCGTCAAGCTTGAACCTTGTTGGATGCCCTATTTCCATGCCGCTCCAGGAGACTCTTGTGTTTCCGGTCAGTTCTAACGCCGTTAGCCATACAACAGGAGCTACCCAGACCCTGAAGCAATTCCAAGTGGGGACTTACGCCTCACATGTATATGCAGAACCTCACCAGATTCAGTGCATTCCTCGACGCTCTTTAGCTATGACCACCGCACCTCAAATATCAAGTATGGCTACTGCTCCACAACATGCTTACCTTCCCCCGTTGAACCTTCAACCTGTTTCTGTTCCTTTGCAAGTAGGAAGTGTGAATCAAGTACAAGGAAAGATGGAATCTTGTTCGGATGAAGATCAATTTGATGGAAGGACTGTGCAGCCTTTTTCTGATCATAGTTGTAAAGGTCTCAACCAACCTCTTTCTCAGCTTCCACCTCTGCACCATTCACATTTGCAGACGCCAAATACTGAACAATACAGAGTTCATCAAGTTCCACCTTTGCCTAAAGTACTAGTAAAATTTGAGAATTGTCAGATGTGTCAGAAAACTTTACCTCATGTTCATTCAGATACGCATATCAATGAGCAATGCACTGGTTCTAGGTTATCTCATTCTAATGTTCATCCTCCATTCTATGATAATCATCCTGATAATACAATCATGCTTCAGGGTCTGCATAAGGCAATTAGTGTGGCAAAAATGGAGAATTTCGTGGAATCTACAACTGAGAACACCATGAAAATAGGCCAATATAGGCCCTCCGAACTTAATAATTTTTCAGATTTGATACTGGACAAGGACAAGGCTTTCTTGTCCAATGTAGATGAATTTGATCTCTCTGGAGCAAGGCATCGGTTGGATGCTGTGAGCTTGTCTGGAGACACTCAAGCATCTTATGGAGTTCTTATAAATAATCAACATTCTCAACTTGATCATTTCTTGCAGCCTCAACAAAAGCTGGCATTGCATGGTGAAGATTTTGCTCGGAAGATTTCCAACCCTACTGTTACCCTAAGCTTATCAGACAGTGACCACGTGTCTCATGGACTATCCAACAGTTTGCCAAAAACTTGTATTGATGATCCTTTGCAGCAGAAGAATTTAGAGCTGGATAAAAGTTCTATTTTCAGTAAGGCTTTGCATCCTAACACAACATTTTTCAAACCAAGCACCTTTCAGATGTCTAATGGCCTCTGTCCCCCCCAGCCTCATCATGAGGGGTTTTTGCAGCAGCAGCTGCTACTGCCTCCTTTTTCAGAATCATCACATGATCCTGTTAAACAAGAAGTGATTTGCAACAGCCATAGTAAAGGTAACACTTCAATGAATAATGTCAATTGCCATGATCTGGAACTCCTGAACCATGATGTGTCACTGTTTTCTGAAGCCCATGTTAAACAAGTTGATGGGGCTATGCCAGTTCCTCAAACCAGCACCTTTGAGAACTTGATTTCTAGTAACCACCTGAAACCCGCTGGACCCCTTTATGGCAATTCTCATATTGATTTGAAACCTGAAAGATTATCAATGGCTACATTCAGTGACACCTCACGACTACAGAGTGATTCAAATGCATCAGTTTCAAGCAATGCCTTTATGAGCCGTGTGGCTGATCCCGAGGAAGTGAGTTTAAAGCCAGTTAATTCACTGATCTCTAATATTGGTATCTCAAGGAAAACTAGACCTGAAAACCCTTCAGTTGTTGAATCGGACAACAAATCAATTTTGTTACATCATGATGGAGGAGCATTACTTTCAAGCAATGCCTTCATGTTGCCAGTTAATACAATTCTTTCAAAGCCAATGGACTTGGAAAAAAATGAGCTTGCTACCACATGTCTGGTATCAGCGGTGGTTGGCAGTACCGTTTCACTCTCCCAAAATTTTGAAACTGATATTAACCGCTTGCTACCCAATCAAGGAATTGTTGGAATGCCTTCACATAATACTGGTCCTGCTTACATTAGCAGCATTAGCGGTAACACAGTTAGGAACTGGCACGACGAAACTGTTGGTAACTTTATTGACACTATGGCTGCCTCCCAAAGTGGCAATGCACCTATTCTGTTGCCCAGTTCAAATTGTATTCCAATACTTGTTGGACAGTTCCCAGAGAAATTTATGTCAGGCTCTCTCTTCTGTAGTCAGGATCCTCCTGAATTTCTTGGGCCTGCAAATGAGTATTGTCCAAAACCAGATATTGTTGGTAGAGGAGAATCTAATTTTTGTGTAGATAACTCTACTGAGAAGCAGTTGCAAAGGGACAAAGATCCAGCTATGGTGATTTCATCAGGTGATGGTGCTCATCAACATCCTATAGGTTCCTGGAACAAGGAATCATGCTTTGTCGCTAATATAACTATGCAAGGTCAGTAGTTTACACTTCGATGACTAGTTTTCAAAACTCTTAACTAGAAGACTTCAGTGATCACTCTTTAATCAATTACATTCTTAGGGTTTTTTTTTCTGTAATTTGGTTCTGAAGCAGATTTCATAAACCAAGATCTGGATGATCTTCCGGAACAGGAGCTGGAATCGGTAGTTCAATCATCTGCACCTCCTGCAAGTGTAATGCCTTCTACTGAACATATGAAGTTGAGCCCACCTGTTGGCAAGTGTGCAACGAGTGAGGACAGATCCAGTTCTCACAGTGAAACTGTTCTTGGTGACCAAAAACTTGTGGTAAATACTGACCATTTCTGGCATCTTCTGGTTTTAGGTTCGATTATCTATATGTTTTATGGTTCAGGAAAATAGGCTTAGGCAGTTGGATATCTTGAACAAGGTTTTGCCAACTGCCAATGATATTGGGCGATTACAGGTTTGTCTTTATATTTTTTGCCTTGCAGTATTCAAATTTATGGATAACTAACAACTATTACATTTTTAGATAATAAAGAACATTGATCTTGAGGAATTACAAGAGCTTGGTTCAGGAACCTTTGGAACTGTGTACTACGGAAAGTGGAGAGGATCGGATGTTGCCATTAAAAGGATTAATAATCGATGTTTTGCTGGAAAATCTGCCGAGGAAGAAAAGATGGTATTTTTTGAATACCAGAATTGCTGATATTTCCAATTGTTTACTCTTGTTTTTTGTACTTTTAATTTGTATGCAATGCATTTCTTACTTGTAGAGGGATGACTTTTGGAATGAGGCTAGTAAGCTTGCAGACTTGCACCATCCCAATGTTCTGGCCTTTTATGGTGTTGTCCTTGATGGCCCGGGTGGATCTTTTGCAACAGTCACTGAATACATGATTAATGGCTCATTAAGGAATGCTCTTCATCAGAATGATAGGTATCTCTATAGTGTGTAACCCATAACTCTGATTTGATATTTATGCAGTAGAAAAAGATTTGTTTTTTTAATTCTTGGCGTGTTATTTTTATTTTTGTGAATTTTAAACAGGGAATTTGATCAATGGAAGCGCCTATTAATTGCTATGGATGTGGCATTTGGGATGGAGTACCTTCATGGCAGGAATATTGTTCACTTTGATTTGAAAAGTGACAACTTGCTCGTAAACTTGAGGGATCCTCAGCGCCCCATATGCAAGGTGTTAAATGAATTCTATATATTATTTATTTGCATGAATGCGTCTTCTTGTGTATGTTTTTTTTTCTTTAGATCCTTTTATGATTTATGGCAATAGTTTCTTATTAGCTTTATGAAACTTTATGATTATATCATGGATTTATCTTTGAATTCTTTAGTTTTAGTTTTCAAGTTAAGAGACTTACATTAGGACTTGATTGCTATTTATTCAAGAGATTCAAATAGAATGACTTATCAACTCAATATTATACACGTTTTTTTGTACGTTGTATTAACTTTATATTGAAATACATTAAATTAGTATATGCATCAGTTGTGTAAACTATAAGAACTTCTTTGTTGGACCCAAATTTATTTTTCTACATTAGCTTAGGAGGAATTTTCCCATCTATAGTTTGAATGCTAAAATATTACCCATGGCTACAAATTTTAAACTTAATTAACATTTTTATGCTCTTCTTTCACATATTATTTTCATGCACATATTTCCATTTCTATTTTTGTTTTGTAATGGTCATATGCCCACTTTTTTTTTTATCTTATGTGAGAATGATCTATTAATCAAAGATGTTGGACTTGAAAAATATGTAAAACACCGTTTGAGTTTACAAGACAAATATGAAAAATTCATTGTTAAAATATGAATGATAAAATATTGGAATATTAATGTCCAAAAAAATAATACAAATATATAAAATATATAATTATAATATCTACATATAAACTCAAAATCCATGATATATAATTGAATAAGATTGATGAGCAATCGCATGTAACATGAAATATGTGCATAATATTAGAATAATTAAATAAGAGTTTATATCAAAATCCTCAAATGTTATTTATAATTAATATCTCACATTGATAATATCAATAATAAAATTCTATGTAGTATAAATATTTTTATGATCTTAGTTCAAGTTTTGAATATTGCTAACACTTGAATATTATGTTTACCAACTTGGCAATATATACAATAACCTAACTCATGGTATCATGAATAGAATTGATATATCATCACTCCATTGCATACATGTTTATTTCTTTGTATGTGTGTACACACACACACACACACACACACACACACACATATATATATATATATAGATATACACAATCACGTTTCCACTCATCATAACTCTTCTCACCAGTTAATCATAGCTCACTCCATCATCTATTGATGATAGTCCATTTCACTGCTCATCATAGCTCATAGGTAATATGGTCACATTTTAGTATAATATAGTCCACTTTATCGTCCATTCGTCATAGTTTTGTCATCATGTAATCAGAATAGCTCATCTCACCAACCTCTTATCACAGCTCTCCTCACCAACCCCTTATCATAACTCATCTCAACATCTGCTCATCATAGCTCACCTCATAATTCATAGCTTGTAGGTAATATTATCACCCTATCAGTATAATATGATCTTGTTTGTTGCTCACTATCAACTTGAAAAAGAATATCATTAATATGTGGATTCATCAACTTGGTTAGCTAATCATATATATCAAAACGGTACGACTGACCATCGCATTCATTATACATCGACATGACTATATGATAAACGACAAAGCTGATATAAATGTTTTAATATTGCTATGTGTTATAGTTCTCTTATTTCGTAAATAAGTAATCATGCCAACTGCTATGGTTAAGTATAACGAGTCTCATCTCAAAAGATAAAGATGCAAATAATCGACATATCAAAATGTTTCATGTTTCTAGTGGATTAGTGTCATTAAGAAATCTCAAGTAATAAACCAAATAAGTAGAAATATATGTTCATTCTATTATAATATGCTTACTAGAAATTAGCTATAATGAAAAAAACATAACAATTATAACAATTAATAATCATAAATAATATATAAAATTTGATTTAACCTTAAATTAACTAACAAATTAAAGCTCCTAAACAATAAAGGAGTCCATTCTTTAACAAGTCACTTAGTTCGTGATGTTTAAATCAAATTCCATCCCCTCCAACATCTACATAACTATACTAAGGTTGGTTCAAATTAATTAAATATAACATTGATGTTAAACATTCCTTCTGCATAAATAAATTACATTAACTTGATTAATTTATCTAATGTTTTTCACATTTATTATCTAATTAGATCATCGTAATAGCATTAATTTAATATTAATAAAAAAGGATAAAATTTACAAAGAAGGAATTATAGGTGAAGAAGCTTGTTGTTTGGAATAAAGGGAAAATAGGGGGTGGGGAATAACAAGGTGAATGGAGAAGAAGAGAAGAGAAGAAAGAGGAAGAGAGAGGTTGAAGTAGAAGATAGTGGCAATGGCTTAACGATCTTTGTTAGAGGAGAAGTCAATGATGGTTAGGGTTTGATGAATTGCAAGTAGAGGTTTTCATCAAAAGAGAAGGAAAAAGGAAAAAGCATTGAATGCAAAATTGTTTCTATGATCTGATAAAACAAAAATAGATGTAGTGGCTTCACGAAAAGAGAAGGCAAAGGGCAAAGACATTGATAGCAACATTGTGACTAGAGTTTGATGAAGGGGAAATAGAGGTAGTGGCTTTGCCAGAGGAAAAAGTAAAGGGTAGCAACAATGATGTCTCTCACTACAGTCTCTATTGAAGAAAGTGAAGATGGTTTTCTTAGGCGCCAAAATAGAAGGGGCGAGATCTAAGGTTTCCAGTGAGCAACAAAGTAAAGAGGAAGATAACAAGCCAAATGTAATGTGAATAGAGAAGAGGGAGAGTAGTGGAGAGGAATATTTATCATCAACTCTTTCCTTATTTGAAAGGAAGATTGCCTCCATAAATCATAAGGGCATGGAAGCCCTCTACATTTGCAGGAGATTGGCCTAGGCTTGTCAAGAGTGGTTTAACATATTTTTTTTAACAATTATTATGATTAGTTTTTCCCTTGTTCTAATTATGATTATGAGTTGTAGAGTCTCCAAATGCCCCTTGTGTTATTTTTCATATTTTATTTGTTTTGTCAAATGTAGAGAATATTCTTTTTGCTTGAATCATCTTATGTTAGTGGTATTGCATTTACAAAATTTTATGGCCGTAATATGTGAGGTTAAAATCTAGGTCATCTTAAAGTTTTTGTTTTTTTTTTAATTCTTATAAGTTTTGTTGGAAAGTTGTGTATTAAAAAAATTTGATTCTTGCACATAGGATTACAAGGGGTGAGATTTGTGAGGGTGTCAAAAGGGCTCAATGGCCTTTCAATGATGGTGTGGGGTTAGACCAAATTGAGAGGAGAAAAGTGGTGGATTTGTTAGAGAGGCAAGGATATGGATTAAGATCATTGATGCATGCTCAATTAAAATGCTCGTGTAAGTATCTTTATATTTGAAAGGCAACTCTCTTGTAGTCAACCATTGGCCACCTCCATTCTCAGTTGTTGCTTGTTTGCCCAAGCAACAATCTCAATTGATTGTCAACTTTGCTAGATTTAGTGTGTCCTTGGTAGCTTAGGCCAGCCTTAGGTGTGGAAAATGGGATGCACGGTACAAAACTTAATGTAAGCATTGTGAAGAAGGAAGAAAATGTGGAAGAGAGAAAAATGATATTGGAAGAATGGGAGAGAGAGAGAGAGAGAGTGGAGGGGAAAGGGAGAAAAGAGAGAATGAAGATGTGTAATGTTATAGCATGGTTTGTGCAACTCAAAACGTTTTTGGCGTAGCATGGTTTTCATTGAGTTAAATCATAGCACATTGCTTTGAAAAATTTCTAGAACATGTTGGTATAGGTGTTTGTCTAATAGTTTTATAATAATTATTAGTGGTATGTTTCAAACATACAACATAGTGAAAGTATCCATCAATTTCACTCAACTTATTTGGCTCTTATTATTGACATCTTTATCGAATATTTTCATCATTTTGAAATGTAGACCTAAGATAACTTAATTTTTTGTTCTACAAAATTTTATCCTAACTTGACTAGACTTGCATTCCATTATGTTCGTTTGTTCATCTATTAGGAAAAATTCTCTTGCTCCCAAGTTTTTCTTTAGTTTTCTAATTTGGATTTAATCATTTATCTAATCTTATTTATGTTAAATGATTTGAAATTGCAATTATTAGTCTGTTTGATGGATTGAAGTGAATAGATATTTCTTTATTTTTTGGTATTTATAAAGAAAATATCAAAATTCTATTTTGAGCAATTTGTAAGCTAGTGCTTTATAGAAGTTTGTTAGATAGGAAAACGAAGACAATCAAGATTTTTATCTGAAAGATAAAAAATAATGAAGTGAATTAGTCATCACAGAAGAACAATATGTTATACAATAAGGATTTATTGACAATTCTGAAAATAATAAAGGGATCATTAATGTTGACCGATTAACAAATCTTGTCCTAGGTGTATGGCTTTTCCTTCTTATCTACTATAAAGTTATAAAGGGAAGATTAAAATTCTATTTTGAGAATGATAAGCTAGAGCTTCATAATATAAGTTTGATGGGTAGATATTGAAGTAAAGAGAAGCATCAACTATTTTATTGAAAAGAAAAAAAATTGAAGTGAATTGACATCAATAAAGGGAAGCATGGTATGACACAGTCATTGATATTTCTAGCTTTTGAGATATAATTGTATTCTTTAGAGTTACGAAGCTAATAGACTTGATGCCCCTCGTCTCAACCAATGCAATGTTTGTTATAGAGTAGATTTATTCAAATGTTTGAACAAGATCATTGTTTATGGAAAACCAAGAAAAGCAGTGATATTAGTGATTATGGAAACTCTAATTATAAGGTTTTCTTGAGAAATTATGTAATGTTGTGAATAGAAAGTGTATTTCAATGATGTGTTGAAGCCACCAAATTTATGGATTTTGATTTTATAATTTAGTGGCGTAATAGTCAGAAACAATGCAAATTTTAGCTTAAAGTTGATATAATGCAATTTCGCAAGTTAATCAATAATGTGCTTTTTTTTTTCGAAGCATAGGGAGCTATTTAAAGGGTCAGATAGGATGTTTCACCCTAATCTCAATCTTAACTAAGTCTAGTATTATTAATGTTATTGAACTTGATCAAAAATAAGATTTAGAAGACAAATATGAAAATAATTTTAACACTTAGTGATAGTGTTATTTCTTACTAAAGCGTTGGGATTCCAACATTGAAATGAAATTTTCAAATAGTCAAATGAATATATGTGCGTTTGTGCATGCACACATGCACATATGTGTGCGTGCGTGCGTCCATGCGTCGTGTGTGTGTGTGTCTATATATATATATATATATATTTGTGTATATACAGTTAGATATAATAGTTAAATAATTAGCTCAGCTTATCAAATAAATTTTATGAAGATATCCACCATACAATGCAAGAATTAGATAAACAAGATATTTGAACACAAAAAATTTATACTCGACTTGATTAATTGACTCTAATATTATTATTGAGAATGGTTGTAATGATAATGGCAAAAACTAATCACAAATGAGAATATTGATTTCATAAAAAATTTGTACAAATGCATAATGACAACCAATTAGGATGTTGATGCAACTCTTACATAATTTGTTTAGTATGGAGTTGCATGCAAGGATTTACTCAACAGAGTGGGAATTGATCTATGATTGAATAGATTTTTAGGGAGTAAAGAAAAATAAAACATAAGTCCAAAAGCATTTCAAGTGGAAAACTTGGATTAAGGAAAACAATGGTCATGAGGTGACAAAAGGAAATTTACCATGTTATATTAGTATAGATTTAATCTAGAGCCTTTACAAGAAAGCTTGTTCTTTGGTTTAGAGAATGTAAGGGTTATAGCGATCAAAACTTAGAGATAAAGGATCTTCTATTCCTTAGAGGGCAAATTGAGCTTGGAATTTAGGATGGGCTATTATGGATTCTTGGATGATAATAGTAACCTTCAAGTGGATGAAGTTGCTTGTCTGATTTGCAAGATCACTTATCCTTGGTCGATTTGATTCTCTTTATATATAGTGGCCACACTTGAATGATAATCTGCTTACTTGTTGGTGAAGAATGGGTGATAGTTGTTGAAATGGCTTGGTTTGATATCCTCCCTCTTGTTGTTCAAAGCATAAACTTTAACAAATTTTTTGATAATTTCTTGAGGTAAGGATGACACAATAATATTCTCCCTCTTGTTGTTCAAAGCATGATATTCTAGCTCTTGTTGTTCAAAGTGTAGGATTTAACAAATTTTTTGCAATGATTGTATTAGTCTTAGAAGACTCAAGAAAAGAATTTCCCTTCTTTGGAATTACAAGATAATTTGCTGCTCAATGGATTTGGACAATTCTTTGAACTTGTTAACCTAATTGGGCTGAAAAACTGTCAGGATTGATTGGCATGATTAACTTAGCGAGTAGCCAACGTCTCTTTTTTATTGAAAATTAGATAAACTTTTTGCTCTTGATGGTCTAATCCTTTATTTATGATGGGCTGAAAGGGCATTGAAATGGTGTCATTTGATAGCTTACCTAACTCTTGAAACAAAATTTCACTTGGTTTAGGCGTGTGCTAACACTTGACTTTTAATTTGGGGTTGATGACTAATAACGTGGTTTTCTTAAGAATGGTTCGTCATTGGCATAAAAAGCAGTATGAGCCAACAATCCGTTTGTGTTTTCCTTCTTTATTGATCTCCAACAATCAAAATGAGGAAGCAAACAAACCATTTGAAAATGGTATGTCGGGTTATCAAGCAGCCACAACTACAATAAAAGATGGGGTTATTGAAGTGTTGATGATAACAATGATGGTGATCCCAAAAGTTGTGATGCATGAAGTGGAGCATGAAATTGAATTAAATATCTTGGAGTTGGTGCAATGATGCTCCATAGGTTATCAGTGCCTATTTTAGATGTGGAGACAATTCCCCCTCCATGTGAAGTGTTGGGGAGGAAGGAAAAGATGAACCTCCTATGGGGAATGCATTTGAAAAAAATTCCTATATAACTTGATGCAAGACATTTTAAGTGACTTTTCTTGGAATTTAATTTTGGGAAGCTTACCACCAAGGAATCCATATCCCTGGCATTGACATTATAATTTTTGTTTTTATTTTAAAAAATAACATTGGTTCCAATGGGAGCTTGTTCAAAGTGATGTACCATCTCATATGCAATGCATGAGGTCCAGCATCAAGCTTGGTTGGAAACGTCGCAAGCATGGACGAGACATTTGGCAAGGTTGGTTTTGTACTTTTTCTAATTGAAATACAAATTGTTGGAGAAACTAGATGAGTTGATGAACATTTAGAAGGATTCTTTGAAGAGGATCTTCATGGACTTCTTGGTGTTCTCTAATATCTTCAAAAAGCAAGCCAATGGGATAATCTAATTGGGGGGTAAGGCAATAAGTTGGTGGAGACTAATGATCACCTTGTTTGGGAGAACGAAAGACTGAAGTAGGATAACTTCTTAAGGGTCTAAGTGGATTCATTAACTCATTTAGTTGCATAGACACGTTTGACGAGTTGTTTTCTCAATAAATAGAGGATGTGTTAACTAAGCAGTTGTTTAGGAGGCCATGACATGAGGTTCATTAAGAGATCAATTAATATTCTCTTACGAGTGTACCAATTCTTGTAAGTCTCTATTGACGTGAAAACGAGCTTTGGAAAATTTAAACAAAAACATACTTAGAGAAAAGACGAGGAAGCTTGATTAGGCAAAGCTTTCAAATATATTTGGCAGTTGATTGGAGCACACTTCGAGGGGAATTGACACAAGGTCATGAGATTTCAGTTGAGAGGATTTAATTTGAGTAGCTGTGGGCATACAGTGCTATTGAAGGATGCCCTAACGTTGCCACAGAGAAGGCAATGTTGTTAATGTTGAGACGGTGTGGTTGGAAGTGGTCAACTGAGTTTGTGAGAGCAACTTAAAGCTATAAATACAAAAATATACATCAACTTAAAGCCTAATAAAATAATAATAAAATTTGTAAGAGCAAAAATTATATGAGAAAGCATGCAAAAAAAAAATGTTCTTTGGCTTTATAAATAACTATTATGACCCAATAGTGAAAATAAACTCAAAATCTTATTTGTAACCCTTTTGGGCCCTTGCTTGAGATCTAGTCTTCTGTCTACGATGAACTTGGGCTTTTGGCTCTTGGGTTGTTCTAGATCCTTTTGATGTGCTGTAATAATTCAGGAAGGAGAGGTTCAATCGGATTCAATGGAGTAACAAATTGATCAGTTATTTCAATTGGTTCGTATTCTATTAGAAATTTTTCACAAGAGTCAAAATTTTCAATTAATTTATTAGAGAAGAATGTCATGAGGAGGAAATTATCCAACAAGAGGTTAGAGTTGAAATTATGTAGATCTCAGATATACAATGGAAAATGGTGATCATGAGGATGGTTGAAGAATTGCCTTTCCAATATTCAATTGATTTAAGCCATATAAACTGGAAGTGAAGATATACATGATGACTTATGATGGAGATGTCAAAGTTAAAAATCTAGAAACTTGGTTGAATCAATTGGAATTTTACTTCTTTTGTACCTTGATGAAGAAGATGTCTTTTGCTTGGTTGGAGTTATCACACCATGCAATAGCTTGGTGCAATGCTTTTTGAGGATCAAATTGTTGCATAATATCTCATGGAACAAGTGCATGGTGATATAAGAAGAATTCTATCTTGTGAGATATTAGGAGCATCAGAAGAAATGACATAGTTTTAGACATCTTTAAGGCAAATTGTGTAAGAGTATATGATCGAGTTTAAAAAACAAATTGTAGTATTGGGAATTCAATTGGATGAGATGCAGATATTGACAAAGTGCATTGTAGGGATATGCTACATAATAGCAATAGGGCCAAGCTTTTTTCCCATCCAGAATTTGAATAAGGGCACTAATGTTGTCATGTTCATTGACAAAAAGAATAAGACGAGGAGAAAAAGTATTGGGCCAATCAGAAAATCTAAACAATGGTGCCCAAGACAAGAGAAGGCACTTGTTATTAATGTAGCTTCAACATTTTTTTGTGGCTATTATCAGATCAAGGGCATATTTGGGACAAGTGTTAGACAATGCATCTTGAACTTTTTCTTAGGAAATTAAAGAAAAATGGTAAGAAAAAAAAGAAAAATGATAATAGCTATAAATGGAGTACAAACATTTGATACAATCTAGAGGGCCAATGATAGCCATTCTCTTATGAAGCAGGAAAAATAATAGCCAAGAGTCTTGTTTAGAAGAGAAGAAGATGAATTTCACTTAGAGAATTTAGATGGAGGTGATTAAATAATTTAATTGACACTGGGAGTTTGAATAACCAACCTTATTTCAAGAGTCTCATGAAGCGACTATAATTGATGACCACACCTCACCCTACTTAGATTGGATTCAAAAGCTCTAATTGAGAAGTATTGCAAGATTAATTTTTCAATAACTTGATAGGACATTGATTAAGTGCTCTATGAAATGTTTTTGCTCAATATGTATGAAGCGGCACCTTTGGGATCGAAACATTTTATGCTTAACAATATTAATTGACTAAAGATGACAAAAAATACATGATGAATTGAGATATCAAGAAGCAATCAGTGGATATTGTAGCAACTAAACAAGTGAATAGGTTTTTCAATGCGAGTCAGAGCTCGGTGCTGTTGCTTTTATGAACTATACAACCTGATAAATGTGTCATAGAGATCATTGAAGAAAGCAAACCACTTAAAGAGCTTATTATGTTCTTCCTTAACTTATTCAAGGAACCATAAGAGTTATTGCTAAGAAAGTTGTTAGAAACGATCAATTTGATTTTCGATGTTACATTACTCAATATAGGATTGTATTTACACTTGATTGTGAAGTATATTGAGATAAAAAAATGTAGATAAAGGAATTTCTCTAGTATAAAGCATTAAAATCAAATAGTTCATGTGGTTCCTTAGAGATTGGTTTTTGTGCATCAATTATCAAGCTTTCAACATGAAGAGTTGATGTTTGTTACCTCATATTGAGAACTTGACTTGAAGTCAAGATATCATATGGTACAAATTTAAGGAGATGTTTTGAAGACAATTTTCAAGACTTAACAAAATCTATATAAATGGATAATAATGCTATTTGTTTATACAATGCATTTGCTCCCTTTATGAGACTAAAGAATGATATCATGAGGTCATACATCAAAGATTTTGTAATTTTTTTTTATCTTGATGACATTTACAATCAGAAAATGAAATAGTATCTTGATCATGTGAAGGAATCAAGTCAAGCTCCATATAGAACATAAAGGACATGTTTTTGATACTACAAAAGAATCAACTCAAGCTTAATATAAAAATGTCTAGGTTTGCAAAAATAACCCTCATATTTTTTGAGTTTAGAGTAAAAAAAGGAGATGATATCGATAAAATCAAGTTCATATGAAGTTGTTTAAGGCTTTACACCAATAATTAGGTTAGAAGTTTTACGGGAGTTTGCTAGTGCTTGAGGAATTTTATCAAGGCATATTTTGAGATAATATTATATGTACATTCTTTGACTTGAAAGAATCACAAATTTGACTAGGAAGAAATTCTTAAGGAGACATTACTCAATTATAGGTGATCATCTATAAAGCACTAGTACTATATGTGCCCAACCTTCAACAACTAGTTGAATTAGAAGCCAATGCCTTTGGCTATGTTGTAGAGTCATTTTGATTCAACAATGAAGGCATGTTATATGCTATTTAGAGTTAATACAAGGAGCACAAAGGAATTATCTAGTAGACAACAATAAACTATTAGCTTTACATCAAACAGTGAAGCATTATCATCAATATCTCTCCAAGAAAATTATTGTGCATTCAAACTATCAATCTCTTCAACTCTTTAGACTTGAAGTAAATTGCAACAAATCTAATACATGAAGTAGATGTCTTTCTTCTAACATTTTAATCTCATGGTCAAGTACGAGAAAGCTTATCAAGACGAATCAATTGATATGCTCTTTTCTATCACCTGTTGTTCTTTGTTTATCTATTGTGATGTAGGTTCAATTAGAGGTGCATGACCAGTACAACATGAGATATTTTGAATATATAAACTTTAAGTTCTTTAGGATCAAGAAGGAAAGCCATATCAGTATACCTTATAAGACATATTGTTATATAAGGTTTGACAACTTTGTATACATTAAAATAGAGATAGTGTGAGATGGATTCAAGAAGACATGTTTCAAAAGTTACTAGATATTTAGAGTAACCAAGACCACATGAAATTTGCAAAAGTACATTTATTGGCCTCATTCATAAGCCGACGCGATGAAATACATTAAGAGATGCGTTCTATGTTGTACCTTAAATCCTAATAATAGAAAGCAAGGATCATATATGACTCTCAAGATTTTCATTAGGTCAAATTTTTGTCGATTACCTACTTCTAGGTATAAGAATAATTATCTATATGTGGTTGTGGATAGATTTTTCAAGATGAATATACTGATGTTGTTTAAAGAAACAATAAAGTTACTCTTGTCTAGATACATTTTGGATTACTATCATCTATTATATTTGATAAGGTTTGAATACTTTTCAGTCATTTCTAGCATACATTTTGGTTGACGATGGTCACCATGATAGAGAGGAGTATAGTGTTATATCCACAAATTGACAATCAAATAGAGGTTTTTAATTGCAAAGTCATGTATCTATTAAAAGGGCTTAACTCTCAATGACTTACAGATTGGGATAAAAAAAATTAGCATATATCTAGTTTGCTTCAATTTTGCTTTACACAGTCCAATTATTTATATTATTTGATCTAGAATTTCAATTTGATGTGTCTGGAGGTTTTGAGGGACATGCTTAGTTGACGGCTAAAAAATTCTTGTAAAAATCAAAAAGATGCATGCAAAGTTGAAGAGAACTTAAAAGTCCTAAGAAAAATACAAAAAAGGCATGATAAACATCATGTGGAGAAGAAATTCTATTTTTTTTTTACTCATGTTTTTGCATATCAACAAGGTTGGGTTGAAGTGAGAAGGAAGAAATCTAAAATTGATCTCATATGGTGCTATCTATAGTTTCAAGAAAATCAATAATAATTCTTATTATTTCGAGTCATCATTGTATATAAAAATCTATTCTATTGCAAATAATGAGAATTTGAAGTCTTTTGAGTTATAAATTCTTGGTGGGGTGGGGGGGGGGGGGGGGGTGGGGGGCATGAGTGCTTACCCCCATTGGATTATATAATGTTAGGACATTAGTTTGTTTTATAATAGCTTAGTATCCTAGAAAAAAAAATAACTACAATGCATGGTTCAAGTATGATTTATTGTATCAACAAATAAGATCAGAAGTTCATTATGGACAAATAGTACATTTGAGATAAGGAATAATACAATTATCATATTTATGTTTTAATTTAAACTAAGATCTCAAGATGAGAAGAAATTAAGTGTCATTGGGTATCCATTCGCATTGATGAAATATTCAATTAACATGAATTGCAAGAAAAGAGAACCTATGATTAGAAGATCAATCAACTTCTTCTTTAGAGCATATCAATCCCTCTAAAGGGATTTTCATGATGCATAGGATGGCCATTAAACCTTTCTCTAAACCCATTACAATGTTCATTGTTACATGGAGAAGAAGATTAGGCTCAAGATGTCTTGAGAGGTATCGGCAAAGCCTTCTATGAGTTTGAGTGGCCGCACGAGAATAGATTGTTGCATCCTATTTTGAGGGATCTCTCTCGAGATCTATCCAATTTTGAGGGCTAGTCTTTGTTTTGATTTGATGAGTCTTATCTAAACCATCATTAATTAGGGTTTAATATAGGAATTGTTTGTTTGGTCTTTTATTTTGTTGGTTTATCTTTTGCATCTTTTTTTCCCCTAGCATGTGTACATAAAGCCGAAGGAGAAATGAGAAAAGGGGACTTGATTTTGGAAAATCTAATCTGCTAACAAAATTAATCATTCTCTATCGAGTTGTCAGATCTGGTTCTTCGAAACTTATTGTCAACGAATTCTAGGAGCTGTCGAGATTTACCTCTAGTAATCTTATTAAAGTCCTGTTCTACGAGGTCTGCAAAATTTGGAAATTATCTAAAGAAGAGATTAGTCTTGTCGAAATATCATGGGAGACGTCCATATGAACAAGATTTCAAAAACATTGTCATAATATGTCAAATGACCTTACCCAACTTGGTGCTAGATCAAACTGGCACAGAAGATGTGTGGACAGATCTGATAATGGTTGACCTCGTTAAGAATGGTAGCACAATTGTGCTGACTCATGTAATTGTGCGAAATTAAGCCGCTCAACAGTTTGCTAAGAAGACACAATGATTAGTTGGTGGCATCATCGATACAGGGAACAAGCCCAGGGGAATCTACCAATGTTCTGATAGGACCCTTTTACTCTAATAGGAGACTCTTTTAGATTTCTAAGCTAGGTCTCCATTTTTACTTTGTTGGCAGGTTTGGAATGTTTCTTTTGATATCACTTGTATCTTGGAATGATGACACATTCATTGGATTGCAACCCTTAGAACTTTAATTGTATTGTGGGATTTCCATTTCCTTGGGAATTTTGTGAACCAGAAGCCCGTGCAGGCCAAAGCACAACATTCATTGAAACTTCCCACTGTTTTACATAAAGCAGGTAGTTTGGATAAAAGAGCAGGGAAGAAGAACTATGATTGTAATGTGGTGAAAGATAGGAAATGGATTAGATTTGACTTGACATAGAAGTGACTTCATTTATTGACTTATTGAAGATGATGAGAATGTCTATAGTTGCCAAACGGTAATTCAACATTGTTTATTATAGTTTTTTCAATTAGTCAAAACTCACTCAAGGCTGTTTCACTAATTGTAGTCCTTATTGCAATTGAACTTACTTTTTGTTGCCCTTTGTACTTGCCCAATGGTCGTAAGAAAAACTTGGTCTTTTGCTTAGATATCATCTTTAGGCAATAGAACATTCATGTACAATTTATTTAGATAACTTTACATACATCTACCATTTCTCTTCTCTAGTGCGATCGAGGGTATTATCCACAATTTTGAGTTTTCTCAAGATCAATTCTTTTTTGTATTCACCCACCCGTAGCTTGAACGATTTCTCAGGTTGGTGATCTTGGCCTGTCCAAAGTAAAATGCCAGACCCTCATCTCCGGTGGTGTTCGAGGAACGCTTCCTTGGATGGCTCCTGAGCTTCTGAATGGCAGCAGCAACCTGGTATCTGAGAAGGTAAAATGCATAGTTTAAGCATCGTTTTGCGATCGAAGATTGTTAACTTTTGAAAAGATGATCGATGCATGTCTGTTGTCGTATGCTTCCTCATTTCTGCTGCACAATGATTTCAGGTCGACGTCTTCTCGTTCGGAATCGTGATGTGGGAAATCCTTACAGGACATGAACCGTACTCGGATCTACACTATGGAACGATCATAGGTAACGTCCCTTGTTTGTCTCCGTCGTCCGACCTCACCGTTGCTCTCACATTCGAAAATGGCTGACCTCCTTCAGATGATTTTTCGATAGGTGGGATTGTGAGCAACACGCTCAGGCCCGAGGTGCCCGAGTCTTGCGATCCGGAATGGCGAGCCTTGATGGAGCAGTGCTGGGCCGCGGAGCCATCGGAGAGGCCGAGCTTCACGGAGATTGCAAATCGGCTGCGATCTATGGCGGCTGCCTTGCAGAAGAAGGAGCAAGAAGCCTGATCGACACTGACGCAGCTTCAGAATTGAGATCATTGGATCTTTTACTGGAGGTTTGCACTCAATTCTTCAGGGGAAAGAGTAGGTAGGATGAAGGAAATACTTGTTGTGAATAGGTGTGTTCGTTCGTCTCCGTGCATTTTCCTCATAAGTGGTTCAAAAGTATATGCCTGCTTTTTTAAGTGTCTCAGGCTGCCGATTCTTTGATTGATTTCATTTTGTTACAAGGAAGCAACAGAGCTTGTCTTTCAAGTATTAGGGTTTGCTTGTGAATTACTTTTTAAATCAATTTTTTTATATAGATTTTTAATTTTTTTAATCAAATTATAAAATATCTTCTTTCAAATTACTTTTATATTTGTTTTATTTGATGCTGAGTTTATAACTATGTTGAATATTAAGTTGATTTATAATAATTAAGTTTGATTTTAATGTCAAAATTTAAAATATTTGGAAGTGATTAAAAAGGTCTGTGATTTATTTTTAATAATTTTTATTATTTCTTAGAAAAAGTTGGAATAAAAGATCTTGTTTCTTGAACTATATGAGCATATACTGAATAGTGATGACGTAAAATTTTAAATAAATATAATACAAAATATTAGGCTTTAGTTAGTTTTAGCACAATTAAACTGACAAAAAAAAAACAGTTCATTTTTCTTTTATATTATTATCAATTTTTTTTTAAAATTTTATAGTCGGCTCCTTTTTATTATTTTATTTTGACTCGCCAAAGCATTTGGGGGAATTGGATTTCTGCAAGCTTGCTGGTTTAATTTCCTCTTGTGCACTTCGTGAACGGAGATGAGTTCGAGTTGACGAAGCACGGCAAGGATGGCTGTAGAGGACTCCTCCGACCTCCTCGGCCTTTCATCGTCTGCCGATTCGTTCTCCCTTCGTCTTAGAGAAGCCCTCGATGCCAGCTCCAGAGTAGATATACTGACCTTTCTCTGTCATTTTTCCGGTTCTCTCTCCATCAGCATTCATCTCTGTCATTCTCTTTATTCTAGTCGATAGAGGCCGACGAAGCGTTTCGATTGGACGAGGCGATCGCTCCAGTGATCAGTCTTCTCCTCTCGCTGGTGGCACGTTGTACGACGGGTTCAGAGGAGACGATAGCGGACGTCCAATTTTCGGAAGACGCTTTGGATGAGATTTACCGCTTCGTTTCTTCTTCTTATTCGAATCCGGTGAATGTCGGTGATGGTTTCTTTCTTGTCTTCTCCACATCTTGAAGCTTATTAGCGGTGCATTTTGGTGAGTGCAGATGGCTGTGGAGGCGCTTTCACTTGAGCTCCCAAAGTTACTTGTTAGCTTTGCGCCTTTATCTGATAAGTGCGAGGAGTTATCTGGGAGAATTATTGAGCGCTTGGTTACCATCTGTAGTCCACGCGAGATGCTTTCTGTTCTCTGCGAGGTTTAAAGCTTTTAAACTACCAAAGTTTTGATGTATTTCAATACTATCTTTTAGGCCTATTGATTCTGTGTTGGTTCATGGTTTCCTTATTGGACATTTAACTGTGTGATTATCTGCTCTCAGTTTATGCTTTGACAAGGATATTGATGTTTGATGGTTAAATTGTTGCACGGTTATCTTTTTCCAATACCCAGTTTCATGATCATGAATTGAGACTTTATCATTACACACCATGGGATTCCATTTAAAATCTATGTGGCCATGGCTTTCATTTCACCCATGAGCTTAATACAAGAGCATTTATCTTCCTTTACATCCACTATTATCTGCTGGACATGCGTACACATTTTTAATGTTGTTTGGTGTATTTTAAATTAATCAGCTGATTTCTTTTTTCTTGATTCAGAGTTCTTTACTCTTTTTCTATTTTCGCTTGCATTTAGTTAATGTATTTTGAAAATTGTGCATTGCATCAAACTTTAGTGCTGCAGTCACTAGACATGGTTTATTAATGTTTTATTTGATTAATATGTTAACTTATGGTTAGTGAAAAATGCCAAAGATTATTTGGAAAGTTATGAAGGGAAATATGAGCTATTTTTTGGATAATATTACTTGTGAAGAGCCTATCATGAGCTTAGGTCTATATTAATGCACATTCATTTCATGTAAGTATAAGTGAATGGCTTATCACAAAAGTTCTAAATATGATGGCTTCAAAGTTTTATTCTCACTAATGTTTGTGATATCAAACATAGGGATAATTTTTAATCAGATTCTTTCTTGAACATTATAGTGATTTGAGGTGTAATTCAAATTGATAAGATGTTTTTGTATTCTGTGAGATTGCACTTACTGGAACACAAGAAGTTTAAAGACTGGCATAACATATAGTTCTTGTCCAAGGGTTCTAGTGGTTGTTTATTGGCCTTTATGTTGAATTGTGTCAGATGGTTTGATTTGTATGAATAGTAATGGCAAGAATTATCTTTTTGACCTCGCTATGAGGTATTTGGGCTTATAGTTGTTTTGTTGAGTTTTGGTTTTGGCTGTATACTTGTGTGACCACTGATTAATATTGAAGTCAGTCATCATTGTTACTGACAGCTAATATAAGCTTAAGAAATAGTTATCAATTGAGTAAATAACAATTTCTTTATTAATGAAGAAGAAGTTGATTTACATTTTCTACTATTTGGCATTCACACACACTTCCTTACATAATAATCACATTGGCATGCAACATCTAAGCCACATGTGGGAAGTTTTGGAAATTTGATCTAGGACCATATTTCATTAACTGACTTTGAAACTATCTGTAAAACCTGCTGTTGTTTGAAAGGATAGTGCAATCTTGAGTGGGAGGGGCATTTCCCTTGCTAATGAATATCACCAAAAGTAGAATCAGCTACAAAAGTCATTGAACATTTTCTTTTCCAATATACATTACATACTTTAAAGCTAATGAAAGAGAGTGAACATCCATCATCTCTAGGAGAGCCTCTCTTGTGCTACTCTTGGAAGCATCATATATTCATTCCATGTTGTTTAATGAATTGCCTTCTAGCCATCCACTAGGGACCATTAAAATCTTTTTTTTGGCCAAATATGAAGCTTTTCAAGCTCTACTCCCCTTAACTTAACCAAAGATATTGTATGAGTATGAGTTTCCCACCTAACTCCACCAATCAAGCTGCCCAGACCATCCAAAAAATTGGTTTTCTGGTTTCTTGCACCAAAAAGGAACTAAGATCTCATTCTCCAAATTAGGGTGCACTTCAATAGTGGTTTTAAACTCCAAAATAGAAGTAGCCGCTACAGTTGGGGATATGAATGATTTGGTTTGCTCATTCACATTGCCTACATACCAAATACTATATAGAGCTACATCCAGTCTGTTGTTTTCACATTGAAAAGGGTTCTTGTGGGCTCTTGCACAATTAAGTGCATGCCATCCTCAATAATGTCCAAACAACAAATGGGAAGTTGTAACTTTGATATATTTTTGTAAACTCAAAGAGCAAAGTTATGACAGTAAAATTTATGATTTATATCTTTTACCTCTTATAACATCATGGGACATTTCCTGATTCTAGTACTCCTCTATTTGCAAGCTAGCCCCATGTCAGTATTGCACCCTTTCATTCAACAAAAACAATGCCAACCTTGGATCCTCTAACTTCCAGTAGTGCATAACTTTTCTTGAGCATTATGGTCAATAAAAAATCTGCAATCTATACAAGGTGGATTAGAAATTGAAAAGGTGCTTCTTCTTTTTCTAAGATGGCATGTATTGAGATACAAGAATTTTAAAGACTTGCATAAGGTTTAAATCTTGTTGAATGTTAGATGGCTATTTAACAGTTTTTAGCTTGAATTGTGTATGATGATTTGATATGGACGGCAGTCACAATAATTCTTTTAGTTGAGCACACTATGAATGATTTGGACTTATGCTTATTTTGTTAAGTTTTTTTGTGCTCTGTTGGACTTGTATGAGCATTGACTAACATTGAAGCTACTTGCTAAAGTCATAAAAAACTATAAGCATGCTCAAGGAAAAAGATATCGATTGATATGATTAGAAATTTTTGTATTTATGAAGAAGAAATGTTGATTTATATTTTTTGTTCTTTTAGATTCGCATTTTTTGTACATAGTAGTCACATAAGCATGTAAAATCTAAGCCAAAGGTGAGAAGTTATGGAAGTTTGGCCCATATGTTATTAATTACCTTTGAAACTAATTACAAAATCTGCTAACCTCTAAAGGAATAGTGCAAATCTCTAGTGGTAGCAATATTCCCCCTTCCTAATGAATATCACCAAAATTTGTCGAGTCAATTGCAAAATCTAGTACACTATTTTCTTTCTAATAGTCACGAGATACTTCAAAACTCATGAAATCGAGCAAAACATGCATGATATCAAGGAGAGATTCCTTCGTTTTGGTCTTGGAGGCTTCATTAGCATTTATTGAATTGCCTTATAGCCATGCACTTTAAGAGTTTGAAATACATGCTTTGCCCAAACATGCAATGTTTCAAATTCTTCTTAGTTAAAATAAAGTATGAACTGCCCAACTAACTGCTCTAATCAAGTTGACCAAACTATTGTATATAATGGCAATGGCTTATACAATTTATTATTTTCATTGAGTCATCAAACTTCAATTTAATTCATTTAAGAGGGTGATCCCAATGAATAGTTTGCAAAACTTTTTGCACCCAAAAGGCCAAATAAAACCCAATTTCTTCGATTTATAATGCACTACAATAATGATTTCAATGTGCAAATTTGTAGTAACAATTACAATCAAGGTTATGAATGGTTTAGAATATACATTTGCATTAATTGAATGCCAAATGTAGTATAGAGCTACATCTTGTTTATTGTTTTCATGATGAGGAGGGTTCTTATGGGCTTTAGCAATAATTAAATTCGTTTCATCCTTACTAGTTCTGAAACAACAAGTAGGAAGGTGGACCTTATTCAACATACAATAAACTCAGAGCAAAGTCATAATTCAAAATATATGATTTGGATCTTTTACTTATTGCAAACTCATATGTCATTCTTTGATTTTGACAATCCTCTATTTGCAAGCCAGCCTTATGTCAGCATTGCACGATTACTTATATATAACAAAAACAATGGGAATGTTGGTAGTCTCTTTAACTTCCATCACACCTACATTTCCAACTAGTGTAAGTTGAAAATTACTTATAGATGGTGGTCATTGACACCTTGCTTAAGTTGGTAAGCCATGCCAAAGAATACTCATACAATCGGCTTAGCGAAGCCAAATCTTCTACAAAGTTATAACAACGCAATACGTGATCATAATTTTGACAATTCTCTATTTGCTTGTCAACTCTATGTTCACATTGCACCAGTAGTTAAACACAAGAAAACAATTTGAGTGTTGGTTGCACCTTTAATTTCTAACACCAACTACTTTTTCTACCAAAATAAGTTGAAAATTTCTTATAGATAATGTTGTTGGCACTTTGCATAAGTTAGTAAACCACACCAAAGAATCCTCCTTCAACGAACGTAGTCAAGCTAAGGACAACACTTGTTGGACCAACTCTTCCACAAACAAGCTTCCCAAAAGCACATCATTCTTTTGTCCATCTAGTTCCAAAAGATCTTTAAAAACAGAGGGGAGAACCTACTTCACATTTAAAGTGGAAAGCCACTTGTTCATATGAACCAAACCAAGCCAAGATTCAAATGCAGAAATGCATCTCTTTTTGCAGACTTTTCAAGTGAATTAGTCTTAAATTCCATCGTGGGTATAATAAACAAAACTTGTCAAATGTTTTGTAGTGTAAAAGAGTTCCATTTTATTTGTAATCACCCTAATTTTATACAAAAGCTTTTCATGACGTTTTAAACCACTTATATGGAAAAAAGCATTAATGATGTTCAAATGCAAGCTGTATGATAAGTACTTGCATACTATTCATTTTCATCATATGAAGTGTTTTGATAGATGATTAATATGCTTAATACTTACCTCATGTCCATTCTTGGTGCCATTTTCATTTGATACTTTATACAATCATACTTGAAGAATTAATATTGCTTAATAGTTGGATTGAATTCAGCTTGAATCCAACTTGAATCGAAGTGCAATGAACCAAATCTGAGCTTGGTTTGAATTGAAATGTTACAAGTCAATTTTGAGGTAAGTTTGGATTAGATGAAACTAATTTGAAATTGAATTGATATAATAATATATTTATGAATATAATTGTCTATTCATTTTAAACATATTTTAATGTATAAAAAGAATGAAATTGTATTAGCATATGCTTATACATTAACACAATTATATATATAAACTTATGTACAATAAAAAATTTGATTGAAAAATAAAAAAGTAATTGAAAATTTGATTGGCTTTAGGTTGAATCAACTTCACTCATTAACCAATCATCAATGCTTTAGCTCATATTAGGATCAAATTAAATCCTTTTTTTGAAAAGCTTAGATCAGATTAAGATCGAATCACAAAGTTTTGATCTAATCTTAAGCTAGGGTTTATTTGGCTCAAAATTGAATCATTAACAACACTAATGCTATTGCCCATCTTGCTCTTCTTAGTCCAAATTGAATTTTGATTGGTGGTGCAAGGTTAATATTAGTTTCAACCCATATAGTGTAAGGAGCATAATTCTTGCTAGATTTAGCATTTTGTTTGGCTTTCAAATAAATAATAAAGGGTTTATGGTTTGAGTATTGCAACTTCATAGGGTTTCTTATATTTTAATAAGAGTGTTTTATTAGCAAGCAGTTACAAAAGATCTCCAAATGATCTTTGTTAGATCTTGCATCTTTGTACTTTTCTTTTGTGATTTTATGCGTCTAAGATAATTAACTGAATCTTGTTGGTTTGTTCTAAATTATAAGTTTGAAGTTTCTGAGGAACAATTTTTTGAGACCTCCTTCTATTCTAAAAAAAGGCGAACATCTAATCCAATCCCATATTTAATTCCAATGCAAATTCATCTTCTAAAATCACACTGGTGGAAGGTAGTCTTGTTTGCTCAACTAGTTATCTATCATTTCATTTGGAAGATGCCACATGAGATTTGGTAATGAGGTGTTGGCCTATGTGTACAAGATTTTGATGAACTAGCTATGCAGTAGATTAGGCAGTAAACCAGAAAGCATGATCACTGGGGTCTGTTGCTTGGTGGGTGGGTAGGACTACATACTTCATCAAATGTGTAGGATAGGTGGGAGGAGCAGTTGATAATTTCAGCCATCTTGTTAAAGGATGCTGTTCTAATCGTCTCATCCTTTCGAAAGATGAGATTGCCACTGATTTTACTTTTTGCTTGGGCTGCCTGTCTATCCCCTGACTTGGTGTAGCTTGTGACATGGATTGTGCATGGGTTTAGGCTTTCCCCACCTTTGATGGGGGCGGGGTTGATTTCAAACCTAAATATGGGGCCTCAGATCTTAATTCTAAATTGGATCCCGGTTTCCATTGTACCTGATGTTACTTGCTTTTCTAACATGGATGGTCTATCTTCTTTCTTGATTTGACAACCAAGTCAAACAAAGTATACTATACTCTATGTGCCGAACAACTACATTCCACAAAAAACTCGCCTTTCCTTCTAGTACCAAAGAACCAAGGGGGCATTTCGACACCAAAGACATATCAAGACCGCAGGCCAACTCAGCAAATGTTGGAATGGATTCGGGCAAACTTGATTCCGTTCCTGGCCAAGGCCCAAGAATAGTGCAAAAGGCGGAACAAATATTCATTTACTGTGAGCTGTCCTAAAACCAAGGTTCCTTTTGGAGTATTTTTTTTATGGAATAGTGGGGACCTTGCTACAGAACATAGAGATCTTCAAGCAAAATAAAGACAAGGAGGATATGACTTACATCCTTATTTGATTATTTTAGTATTCCATATTTTCTTATTTTTATCCATTTTTAGTTAGGAGCCTTACAACTATCAATTTTCTTACTATTTTTTCTATAATGATTCTTTCATATATTAATAATCATGTCACCATGCACATACTACTTTTGTCATATTCTCTATTCTATATTCTTTTACAGTAGCAGCTACCATCAAAATTTACAGGCAATTATGTTTGTAGAAGTACTTATTTTAATTGATTTTCTTATTAGATTCTTGCTTGCAGGCGTTAGCATCTGAGACAAATGATTCTAAGGAACTGGGATATCGGGGTCATGTTTTGTTTGGGCTTGCAAAAGGTGAAATCATACTAAGTAGAAAAATTTCAAGCATGAGCAAAAAATATTTTATGAATAATGTTATTGTTTATGTATGGATTAATGCTATTAACATTATTTTCTATGACTTTTCCTGCTTAAGTTTACCATGATGCCAGCATGTGTTAAATTTGTTATGCAAAAAATGATAGCTTCATTTGCTTGTGGATCCATTTTTGTTAACTTGAGGATTTCTAAAACACTTGATAGCTCATGTTTGTCTAGTTTTCTTCTTTATTTGCAAGGTTCATCTATGAAAAAAATTAATAGAAAAGAGATCACATGCTTACTGCAGTGCTAAGTATAGTATGATTCAACTCTAAGATTGAACGTAGAACTCGTCTTGAATATATGCTATATTCATTTGCTACACCTAAAATCTTACAATTGGATTGGATTTGCTTCATTTTGAAAGATCTTGAAGGAAGGCAACTAAGTTTTGCACAGCTAACGATCACTTTCTTTCATCTATTATCTCCATTGTATATAGTGGAGTTGTCATTTAGCTTGTTAATAATTTCCCTTGAATCTAGTTCGATTTTTAGTTGTTGAATACCTTTGCTAATACAGTGTTATAACCCGTGTAAAAGAGCCATACTTTTCACTTCCATACTAGTTTTATTGTTGTAGTTTATAGAAAATTCCCACATAATCCTACCCTTGTCATCTGTAAGCACCCCCCCCACCCACCCACACACACACTGGCAGCCCCCAGATTCCCTTTTCTAGATCCGTCAAGTTCAAAGAAATTTGAAGATGGTGTTGAATAACACATAGTGGAAGTTTGCATTATTCTACGCTTGGTGGTGGCATCAAGCAATCCCCTACAAACTAGAATAAAGTCTTCCTAGCATTTTTTAGTGGAAGGAAAGCTTACCTCTATTTTGCGTAGAAGAAACTGTATGATGTTGCAAATTCTTGACAATAAGATAATTTTCTCGTCAAATATAAAATTTTTTCTAGCTTTCTAAATTTCTTAGCAAATAATGCTTGGTCACAAGAGTATTACTTCTCTAACTATTGCAGTATTTCCATAAATCCACTTGTGATGCAGCATATGGTGAAAAGATTGGCAATTTTGATATGGAATCATTAAAATTTTAGAGAAGTATTGCCAACCCTGATTTGCCTTCTTCTTAGCCAACTAATGCATGATCCATCATATTAGCAACCAAACAATCAAGACACTTTATGATAAGATTGAGATGTTGGGTGGTAGTCACTCATTCCAAATGTCTTTTGGAGTCGAGTGTGATCCCTTTTTTCTTAATTAAGCTCCAGGCTGAAGAAATAGTGCCCATTATTTGTTAAGAGCAAATAATTTGGGCTGCTCCAACCCTGCAATCGCCATGTGTTGTTCCATGCTGTGTTGAACTTGTTGAATCTGCCTCCATGTATTAGATGCTCCTTATTTGCTCTTTTTGCCCTTGTATTTAGATTGCATGAGTCTTGCCCATAAGGAGTTCCCATTATTGAGTTTCCAACAGAGTTTGTAACTGAATGCAGCATGTAAATCCTTAGAACTTTTAAATGCCAAGATCATTTTCTACCGTAGGAGGGTAAATCTTGCTCCAACTTTTCCATCTCTGTTTATGCCCAATTTCTGAATCACCTCACAAAAAATCATTTATATTTCTTTCCAATATTGAGATGAGTTGTTTCAGAGGATTCATCACCAACAGCGTGTGAAGAGTCATGGAGGAAAAGACATGTTTTATAAGTGTTAATCTACCAACCATTGAAGGAAATTGTTGCTTCAAACCCACAATTTTATCAGTTATCTTTTCCAGTGGCAGTTGAAATAAAGGTAATTGCTTTCTATCTTTAGAGAAATTATAACCCAAATAGGTTAACAGAAGCTTACTGTTTTTGAAACCCAACTTTTAGGAGAGCCAAAGTTGATGGGCTATTGGACAATGTTTTATGCACAGAATTTGACTTCTCTGTTCATTAATCTGCAAACTGATTTCTCTTGAAGCAACTGTATAAAATTATTGATATTATGTGTTGATTTTTTGTCTCTCTTAATGAAAATGATTATTTCATCTATGAAACAAAGATGTGAGATGTTAATACTGCCTTTCAACAAAGCAAAGGGATGGATTTTGCCATTAGACTATAGTATATTGAGCCCTCTACTAAAGGCACCCGCAACCAAAATAAATAGCAACGGGGAGAACAAATTACCTTGTTTTATCCTTTACAAGGTTGAAACAACCACCATAATAACAATCGAGAATCTATTGTAATGTAAAATATTCATAATAGGATGGATAAGTTGATGGTCGAATCCAAATTGTAACAAAGCTTTGAGAAACATTTCTAAGACATGCAGTCAAAAGCATTCTTCATATCAATTTTAATCACACAATTATGTCCCCAAGTTTTTTGGTTGAGAGACTCCACTTTCTTGAGCAATTAGTAAATTATTCTCTATACTTCTTCCTTAGATGGAATAGGCTTACTCTAGAGATATTAATTTATGCATAAACTTTTGCCTCCTTTGAGCGATCAGTTTGGAGAGTATCTTTTCAATATACTTACATAAACAAATAGGCCGAAAACTTAAAAAAACTAGATGAATTTTGCTTTTTAGGAATTAAAATAATGTTAGCACTAGCTAGGCCTCTTGGTATTGGCGTGTCCATCATAAAATCTTTTGCAACCATGTGAATATTATTTCTAAGTATGTCCCAATAAATTGACTAGCAAACCATCGGATCTTGAGGCATTATTTCTATCAATACTGAATACAACATACTTGAGCTTCTATTTCTTAACCTCCCTCATTAAGTTAGCATTAATCTCTCTTCTTAGAAGAGTAGGAATGAAACTCATAAATGTGTAAGAGCCAGTGGATTCTTCTTCTTAAAGTAGCTTTTTGTAGAAATTCACTATTGCATTCCTGATCACCTCATTACCTTGAAGCCAGTTGCCATTATAGTTTTGCGGTCTTTGAACTCTGAGCTGAAAGAATTAGAATTTCAGTCACCTTCTAGAGCCATTTCAGCCAGCTTTTAGCAGCCACTTCAGTTGTGCTTTTTGTCTCCAGAAGATTTTTTTCATTCCCTTGGCCATATAGAATTTATTTTGAGCCAAGCTGCATTCCTTGAATGCAGTATCTGATTGGCATTGTTCATAGTAATTTTCAAGCTTGTGTATTTGCTTTCAACCATTCAAAGGATTATGAAATGCTTCTAGACACAAATGTATAACTGCAACAGATGTATAAGGAAGGTAATCTATGGCTAATGCGCTGGCACAACTAGCGAGCTCTTTCTCTCGGAATTAATTCCTAGGGAAAAATCAAATCTCTCAGTCAACCTTGAGACTTGTGAGGCTTGACCAAAAAAACACCTTTTATTTGAGAATCCACCATTTGGTAGCTAATTAAGCACAGAGTATGGACACATTAGGAGATAAGAAACAAACAAGGCCATCTATCCTTTACAACTCGCTTTGGGTGATAACACTCTCATGTATTGCAATTTCTGGTCCCTGAACCAGCATGTAGCTTTGTAATCTCCGTTTTCCATGAGCAATAATACTAGAAAATTTTACCCAAAAAAATGCTACTTTTGTATCCTTTTGGCAACATAGATGTTAGATAGGTTCACATGTGCATCCAGTAGGCTGGAAGGCGTATATGTACTCAAGTTGAATTTCAGGATTGATATGATTCTTGTTTATACCATTATAGTTATTGTATTGTTTTTAATACACAGTTTATCTTGTCTCAGTTCTTCTTCGCATTTGGAGACGTCATTTTGAGCAAATTAAAGTCGTGTTGCCTATTGTTCTTGGAGTTTTGGATGTTTCTTCTTCTGGCATTACTGAAGAAGATAGAGATTCTGTGAATGATTTGTTTTCTGCAGCTATTAGTATTGGCTCTTCAATCCGAGAAATTTCCCTAGACATGGTTTGTATCTCATTCAGGCTTCTTTGTAGTACTGATGCATGTGCTTAGATTTCTATTAACAATTTTGTTGTCAATGATAACAGGAGGGAAAATTGAAGGAAGTGCTACGTGCTGTACTTGCTCTTTATATCCTGCAAAACATTGTAGAGTAGCCATTATCTTGATATTTCTGTTTTACTGTATACACTTCGCTCATTTAACTTCCATTTACCTTTCTTTATTCAAGGCCCTTGTATCAAGAATCAACCAAAGGCACGTCATACAATTTAGCTCTTTTCTTGTGGCAAAACTCTTGGAGTTTCTTCCTTTTTGTGGACTATCTTATTCTGGCCTTCTAACTGGATCTGATTTTGGAGTTAACAACAAAATCTGCAGAGGTGGCCATTAATTTCTCTTCTGAACTTTTTTGGCCAGTTTCCAACTTTCTTCTAATGCGACCTTGAAAATTTTTGTAGAGGCTGATGATGAGTTCACTGATTGCTTTTCTCGTGCTGCCGAAGGAGCGTGTCTAGCTGGTTAGATTGGGCTTTCTCCCTTTAACTTTTTTACAAATAGGATGATAATTTGCAACGGTTGATTTTATTACTAAAACAGTCTCCTTCTTTTGGATTGTTTTTTATACTTTTGTTAGTGATATGGGGTCTCATAACTGGCAATGTATCCAATGCTACTGAGGAGAAATTAGAAGTTGTTTTTGGTGATATTCAACATGACCGTTCCAAGATTTGGCAAGCTGTAGGAACATTCAAACATGTGCTTACTTCCATTGAATATCCATGGATAATAAAATCCTATGGTATAGATCTTTTACTAAATGTGATGGATGGGAATTTTTCTGAAGATTATAATGGTTTGGATGAAGACTTTTCATCCTTGATGCCCAATCTATTTGCATCTCTTAAGGTAGCCTTTCTGTTTATTATTTCATTGATTGGTGTGGCTATTAAGTCTTTTTGCATACACTAATCTGTGAAATACTTCAGGCACTTGAAATGATCATGATAGGTGCACCAGAATCCTCATTGAGGAAGAAAGCTTACAGAGCTCTCAGAATGGTGGGTTTCGAGAACACTACTGCTGCATTCTATTATTGATTTACTTATTTGAACATTTTGTATGACTTATTTGTTCTGCTAAATCACCTTCTTTGCTGTTCATTTTTTGATGTCCCTTAACAACTTACCAACGCAAGTGGAAAATGACATGGTCTATGTAATTAAGCATTAAAGATTGTTGTAAATGTATTGTGGCAATTTGCACAATTTTTCATTTTTCCATGTTTTTATTTATATGATTTCTTGGCCTGCATCAAAAAGACTAAAGCATTTCTCTCTTAGTTTAAATCACTTCACACTGTATTAAATGATGGTCAGGTTGTCTCAGATACACCATGCCCTCAAAGGTTCGACATTCTGAAGGCTCTTATTTCCAAAAGTAATTCTCCTTCCATGGTAAGCCTTTTTATGGTCCATTTTTTTGTTTCTATGCTTATTTCTTATACATAAAATTACGTTTTACAGATAGCCATTCTTATTGATCTCGTGAAGGAGGAAATTTTGGTAGATAACACCATACAAAGTTCAAGAAAAGAACAAAAACGAAAGGGAATTTCTCCATTTTACAGTTCTAACGCACTTGATGTTGTCGAAATGATTCTAAGACCTTCCAAAGGAGGTCCTCCTCCCTTGCCAGAACATAGTGAACCGGTAAATTCATCCTTCTGTGTTTCATCTTGATTACCAAGTTCGATTCGAAGTAATTTGAGCTAAACTATGAGTCAAAAAATTGTCGAGTCAGTCTAATCAATGCTACAATGCTCAAAATTGAATCGATGTATATGTTTGTGTATATTTATGTATATGTGCGTGTATATACATATATGTATGCATGTACAAGTATGTGTTCTTATATATATATATATGTATGTATATATATATATGTATATATATATGTATGTATATATATATATAGATATAAAAAATGAAAATAAAATATCATATATTGTTACATTTTATATGAACAAATTTGTAAACTTATTTCAGTAAATTCAATTCATAATAATAATGATTTATGGTATTTACATCATCTCATTTACCTGCAGGTCCTCTCTGCTCTCAACCTTTACAGGTTTTTATTCATAATAGAGATGACAGGTATTTCATTAAGAAGCTTTATGTGTCTGAACTTTGTTTTCCTTAGAACTGTATTTTATATCCTCAAAGCTTTGTCTGATATTAAAATAGATCTTAAGTATAAACAATAAAATGCAAATTAACATACGCCTCACATTGTGCAATATTTGATCATGTTATTATCGAGAAGTATACATTATGAGCAATTTGACCAAGTTATCTTTATATCTCTTGGTTAGAAAATAAATTAAAAATAGTAATTGGTTGTTATGAAGATTAAAAAAAAAAAATTGAATCATTTTAACAATCTAAGGAAAGAATGGTTGTGAAAAACTTCAGATAGATATATTTGTAATCAAAAGTATTTATTTTAATTTGTGTGAAAATAACTCTTAAAAGATTACTTCATGTGTTTGCATTTGCATGAGTGAGCAGGGAAAACAAACCACTCGGGCGTTTTGTCGGAGGGATCGCTTTGCAGGGCTCATTCAGAGTGGCTAATGCCTCTTAGAACACTCATCTCAGGGATCCAAGCAGAGAATGAAAGGGATGGAAGTGAGGTTGCAGAAAGCATCTCTTGTGCATTGGCTTCCGTTCAATTGGTACTATATCGCTGCATCGAATTGGTCGAGGAAACCTTGCAGCCGCACCCAACTCCTGCATTCACTTCAGTACCATGAGCTTTGTTTTCCTTTTGAATTCATGGAAGTATATCGTAGATTGATGCCTGTGGAAATCATGCATTGGTGTTCCATAAAGAGACGACTCCTTTGTAAGAGTCGGTTGAGCTATTTCTCTGTTATGTTGGCTTAATCGGTAGTAATTTCTCCTGCAGGCTTATTTCATATGGTAGAGCAAAGCTGGTTTCCCACCCTGGAGTCCATCAACAGGTATTATTTCCAGACTTTATTTCTTTATTAGACACAGCTGTTGAATGATTAAGTACATTTTGTTACAATTAATGATGTTGTTAAAGGTCTGTTTGATATATAATTCATTGCTAAAAAATCAGTCATTAGAACAACATACAATTCGTTTATTAATATTTTTATGTATTCGAAACTAAGAGAACTGTCCAAATAATACAAATACTATTAATCTTCGACACGGACACTTCATGTTTACGTCTACGTTTCCATCAATGGCTTGTTCAAGTCCGGCAATAAAAATCGACGCCTTGTGCTCGCTTCCACGCCAGGGAAGCTGCTTGACTGCCACAAAAGAAAACTAGACTTGTAGAGCAAATCCAACAGAAGCCAAAAGGAAAAAAAAGCTTCGTCTCACCTTCTCGACTTTCAGCCTCAGGTTTTCCTCGATCAGTTTCGCCATTTCTTTACGCATGGATTCCACCATCTATAGTTGAATTATGGAAAAGGAAATCACGTTAGGTTGAGAAGAAGAAAAATCAGTGAAGACTTCACAAAAAGACTGCACCTGCTCGATCATCGCGTTCTCCTCCACCAATGCCATCTCCTGCTCCCGCAGCTTCGTCATCGCCTGCTTCCATCAACACGACGACAAAAATAGAATAGTCTAACGCGGCGGTCAAGAATCACTTAAAGCCACTCCGTTAATCAATAAAAAATAACCCGATTGAATCTTTCGTTAAAGGTTTGACGTTTTTAATTCAGTTTTAAAAGCCTTAATCATCTATCATGCATTTTTAAGTTCTTCAGTTTGCTTTATTCGATTTTATGATATTTGATGTTTATTTGATTAAAAGTCGTTATTTAGACCATAGTTTTTTTAATCCATTAACCAAATTTCAAAAAAAATAATAATAACGTCGATTTTTTATTTATTTTAATTTAATTTCTTTATTAATATTCGATTTTTTGCTTCAATTCAACTTTGTTCAATTTAATTCTCAAATTAGCCAAACTGAATGACAACAGGTCCGCATCTTAACTGTTTACCGCGGTGGGATTTCCACCGTCCGATGCAAAACCTCCACGTGAACCGTAGCCAGACGAGGTTCCGAATCCCCTTCAAATAAAGTAATTATTTTGAATATGTATATACATAATTTAATTAAAAACACTAATGTGGAGCCCACTCATATATAAATATATCTATAATATGATTTCAATGAAACAGAAAAAAAGAAAACAAAAACAAAAAGGGAATTCTGCAGGGTCCAGAAAATTATTTGAGAGGTTATTTTGGTAAAATGTTGATGGAAAGAAAAAAAAGGTAGAAACCGAAAGTGCGAGTCTGAGAACGGAAGGGACCTTTTTGTCGACGTAACCGGCGAAGCCCCGAATCGCCGGTGAGATGTCCGACGAGGAAGTGGCGCCATCACTTCCACTGTTGGTCGGGAGAGAATCGGCGGAGAAGTCAAGCGGGGTGGCGGGGCTTGGCCGGGACCGTGTTGCTTTGAGCCTTGGCTTCGAGACGCAAGGGCAGTGAGTCCTCCTTGATCGCAAACCCCACGGAGGAAGGAAGGAGGAGGGGATCTTCTCGAGACCTGTCGCCGATTGAGGCGGATCCGGGGCCCAAAGATCGTTCTCCGTGGCCGGTGGAGGCCGATCTAGCGTGGAGAGGCTGCAGAGGATCAGTGCCTCGGCGGCCGCAATCATGCTCTCGTCGGCAAATTCCATGAGAGAGAAAGGGGATATGGCGGAGAGAAAAATGACGGGTGACTAAACTTTGCCGCTATTTATTAGGGCGTGTTGGGGGGTGGGCAAGGGACAGAGTGGAGCGGCTCGATTGGCCGGTTTGGTTCACGTGCAATCCGGTCGAAAAAAATCGTTTATGTTTAATCAGCCACTTGATTATACTATTCTATTAACACTTGTAACAAAATAATAATTAAATCCATGTTATAATTTCATCATTTTTATCTTATTAAAATAAAAATGGCACAGACAGAAGTCATCACCAATCAGAACAATTAAAGATCAAAATTAATTCCAAAAATATCAAAAAATACAAAAAAAAATATATAAGATTTGATCATGAAAGCTACAATGAATGGAGAAATATCACATTAGTAGTTTGCAAAAAAATCCATTACTTTTTGGTATTGATTATTTATTGGTATAATTTAACAAACAAAAAAGAAAATAAATATTTAAGAAAGATTTTGTTAATTTTTTGAAAAAAAAAAAGAGAGAAGAAGATACTTGAACTAATAAAAATTATAATTAAAAATCTCTTTATCAATGTCAAATATATATTCCTTTAAATAAAAAAAATCTAATAAAAATAAGAACAAAAACTACATATCATATAATATAATATATAAAGTCTAATTAATAAGATACAATTGTTCATACATGATAATACTTCTCAATATCAATTAAAACTTTGCAATATGATCTTATATTTTACATATATTTGGCAAGCATTTGTACTAATTTATGATTGTAAATTTGAAAAAATAAGAATTTTATTATTTTTGAACTTTTAGAAGATTTTTCATCTGAAAAAAAAATATGACAAAAATCTAAACGATCGTCCATTGATCATAACACTTTGTACTTAATTACTACTTTTTCACCAACATCTCTTAGCCAATGCACCACCACTTTTCCTCTCTAAAGTTGGATTCATTTGGAACAACATGAAACTTTTTAACTAAAAGGTTGTATAACAAATATATATGTAAAGACAAATATGTAAGAACTTATAATTTGTTTTAAAGGTTAAAATTTCTAGTCTTGTTTATAAAATTAATTTTAATTTTTTTAGCTAAAAAAATTCAAAATTTTATTAAATATTTTATGTGAAAAAAATTTTCTTTTTATATAAAATTTATTTGTTTAATATTATCTCTTAGATTCTTAACTATAATTTTTATTTTAAAATTCATAATCACACATTAACAAAACCTCGTTAATTGTTTTTTGAATTAATATTATGTTTTTTGGTGAAATTATTTTTTTCATGTAGTATATTTTTATTTTACTTTTACATTATTAATTTTAAAATTTTGTAGATTTTTTTTACTTCTTTACATCTTACTTATTTAATTTTTGTGACTTTTTTATATTTGTTTACTTTTTTTCTTCTTCAAATGTCACTATAATATATCATCTATTTTTTATCAATAGTCCTTCTTGTTTCATCATAAATGAAACATAGAAAAAATAATTTTAAAATATATTATTTTTATATTATATTATTTTATTCATATGATTATTACTATTTCATTATCAGTTCACCATTAATAGATGACAATCAATAAACAAATAGAAGGTTGATAGTATCAATGTGTGATAGCATGTAATAAGATTTTAGATGATTATTATGACTTGTGATAAAAAATAATTTACTTTATTTTCCATTTCTCAACAAACATAAGCTAAATAATATGTTCATTAGTTAACAATTAAAGCTTTGCATTTTACTTTTTCTCCCTTTTATTAGTAACAACCCATTTTTAAGCTTTGACACTTTTCTTTAAATTTTACATGAAACAAATAATAGCATTGTTATCTTCCTATTTATCAAATGTTCACAAGTTGGTTACCATTTTCTACTTTGAAATATAAGTTGTATTTTAACTTTGTTTTATTTGCTAGCATATGATATTTGATTCATTATTTTACATCAATAACTTCATAATTATAATAATGTGAAATACAATTTTGTTTATATCATTTATCCTTATGCCATTATCTCGGTTTTTTCATATTTAGGAGAGAAACTAAATGAGAGAAAAAAAAAATATATCTATGTTTTAAAATTTTGCCTTTAACTTTCAATTTTAATCTCTAAAACAAAAAAGCTAGTCTGAAAAATTTCAGTGGCTTCAACAAATTTTGATGGTAGTCTTAGTTTCTATTTTGGTTAATTTTTTAATTATATTCAAGTGTATTTTAAAATTAAATTATTTTCAAAAATATGGAAAAATTAATGTAAAATTAAATCATAAAATTAAAATGTAGAATAAAATAGCATAGGGTTAAAAATACATTATTTAAAAACATATGTCCTTAATTTTTATCTTGAAAAATTTAATAAATAAAACAATACAATGAATATAAATTATAAAATAATATATAATTGGTGAAAATTTTGAGCAACTTCTCTCTCACAAAGATTAAAAATTTCACAATAAAAAGTATATTATTTTTCACATAATTTTATAAGAAATAAACAAAAAAACAAACTGAAATACATTAATTTATACTAAATCTTAGACAATAAGAAAACATTATAAATAATTAAAACCAACAAATAATATTACATAATTCAAATCTAACTAATCATTAAATTAAATAACTACAAATAATTATTTGACTCTTAGAATTTATATAAATATAAAATACCATTTTTAAATAACAATAATATGTTTTATTGATTTTACAAGCTCTAATAAAAACAATAAATTAGTCCAAATTTCAAATTGATCAAGACCACATTAATTGAAAACAAATTGAAATCACATTCTCAAATCAAAACTAGAAACCAAGAAAAATATAAATGAATTTTCAAGAGAACCATTATGAAAATTATTATTTCACTATCATATACTTCTTACATTTGCTTCCTTCTAGACTTAAAACAACAAATTGAGACCTTAATAATAACAACTTAGTCAAATTCGATTCCCAAAATCAAACAAAGAGTTGACTAAAAGTCAAAAACCAAGTTAATGGGTCACATCAAAATTGAATTATACCCAAATAAAAAAACATTCAATTTAATAATAAAATTTGATTAAGATCATCCCAAATCCATCCAATCTAAGATTAATCTACATTTTTATATAAAGAACCAAAAAAATGCAATAAGTGCCACTAGGTATCATCCATTGAAAAACATCCAACCAAAGGCCAACACACATAAATATGTTCCCATATAAAAATAACATAAGAAAAATGGACATTTTAGCTTAAGAAAGAAAGTAGCACCCCTTTGCTTGGATAAGGAAAAAAGAGAGCTTCTCATTTATACCATTTGCAACTTTACTCTCTCAAAAGCCACAATAAATGATCAATGAATGATAAGACAAGACATAAAACCAAGTGCAACAGACCAAAACTTGAATATTATTCAAGCATTTCACAAAATGACTAACAATCATTCTTCCAAAAGAGTACATAAGTAACTAAGGTTGCAGATTTGAAGGTTTGTGGTTTAACAAAAACCAAGCTCATTCCTTCCATAGATCTTCAAATTCATCGGGCTCCAATGGGTTCTCGAGCTCATGCATTTTCCTTCTCGTCTTAGCCTTGATCTTCTGCACGTATTTCCCCGACTTCCTTCGCCTCTCCATCGCACGAATCTGATCCAAAGAAACTCGTAATGACAGAGTTTCGAGAATTGAATGTACATTAGGAAGACACAGGCTTAGAGGTACTTTATGGTTCTGGACAAAAACTGGACTCACATCAACAATTAATACAAATATATGAAGGTCACCTTATGTAAGATAGCATAATGGAGCACAGAGGAATAGCAACAAGAACAAAACAAACAACAGAGTAAAAACAAAAGCAAAAGGCTTAAGCTTATGGCACAGCTAAATCCTATCAGAGCTTAAATCACAATACCAATTTAAGACCAAACAAGCAAGCAATCTTATATATCAAACAAATGAGAGCCTAAAGTTTATCAGAAAGGCTGTCACGGAAATGATGACCTTAGTTTTAAACAAGATAGAATGCAAGGCAACATATGCATCTAAAAACAATAATGAATATTAATGTCTTTAGTTATATAAAAAATAACGCAGATTGTTATTCAACTACTAATCAAGCATTGTTCAAAATAACCAGCATAAACTTTTGAATATAAATGTTTGTGCTTCACTAGGTTAGCATTCCTACTTCTAGTGTAGTCAGATTAGGAATAACAACAAGAAAGTTTGAAGTGCTATGCTAGTTAGAAAAGAAAGAGAAACCTTCAAACCAATTAAGCAAACAATCTAGACAACAACAAGAAAGATAAAACAGAATTAGCTCCCTAACATCATGAAATCCAAAGGGAATTGTACCTGATTTGGCGATATATAAAAGGGGTTCTCATATAATGTCGGTCCTCCAAAACTGCCTCCAAAAATTTTAATAGGGTTCAAACAAAATCTTGGACCTACCTGTTCAATGGCATAACCTTAAACCCTACCAAAGAGACAGAAATGAACGAGGACCTTAAAGAAGAGCATACCTCAATGAGGGTCATTTTATCCAAACCTCCTCGGTCAAATTTATCAGTCTCATTGTGAGGAATAGAAACCTAAAAATATTTGTAAACATCAAGAGAATTGAGCGGCCTATCTGTGAAGAAACATCTTAAACCATGAAACTAATGCCTATATCAAAAAAGAGACTTCACAACTTGCAATCAATAATATCAAAGAAACTCCTTGGTAGGATGACATTACCTGAAAATTGCGAAACCATATGTGATTGTCAACAATTGAAAATGCAAAGATATGATCATGGAATGGTTTGGCTTTTCTATGATCTTTTGGAGTTACAAAAATCTGCAATAGAAAACATAGTATTAGCACATTAAATCACTCAAAAAAACTATTGTAGCAGAAACAATCAGCAGGATTCTATTCCAAGCAAAATAAGAGACATCGCTATGTCAGTTCATTGATCTATACAGAGAGCAAATACTTAAACAATAAAAGAGTTGCACATACCACCTATTCTAAAAGAACGTTGCAGAAAGGATCCACCGCATTTACCATTGTCAATTCAATTTCATGGACATCTCATTTTAAGGGACTTGTACTAATGCGTGCAAATACAGTATCATATGAAGAAGAGTTACTTCACCAACGAAGTCAAGCATTGCAGCACTGTAGTGGAAACATCAAATACTAGTTTGAAAGTTTAAATTAGTGCAGGTTAAATTTCTAATTTTTAACATGCATAATAATCATGGTTTATCTTAACCAAACCAATGTTTACATCAGCTTTTGAACTAATTCCTGTTGAGAAATATGTGAGATGCTAATGTTAACTACATACGGCTTACAAATCTTTTTTGCATGGTCAAGCCTTAGTCAATCCAAATATACTACCATTACTTGAATGACTCGTCGATCAACTTTACGGCAAGAACCCGGTCTATTTTCAACATCCCTAGGAATCGAATTCTAACACATTCTCGATTAATTACAACCCACTTTAAAATGAAGGGAAAAAAATCAACTTTTAACAAAGTTTATTCAGAACAGTTATCTGCAATAGCCCAGCCAATGATCCCAAATCATCTTCATTAACAGAGCTCTATATCTTCCATGCAAATACATTGGAACAAAAAGTTCAGTTAACAGCAAGGCCAAAGCATATGATCAATATCAACTCATATGACCTGGTCCTTTAAAGAACCACAAGCAAGCAAAACCTTTACATTCACCCTTAAATCTAAAAATGCATATAATGAAGATAATCCCTTCAAGTTAAAAAGGGTTGACAAGAATACCTGCATAATCATCTCTTTCAAAAGCATCCAACGAGGTTCTTTATCAAAATTTGAAGAGAAAGTCAAAATAGGACGAGAACCTTTAAGATGATTCCCAGTAAGTTTGAGCTCCTCCATCGTGTGCACTGAAGTAATAGTATGGAAACACATATAAACAATCATGGTACTGATGGTTATAGCCAGTAAACCAACAAAATAAATTATATTATTCTAGCCTCATCAATACATCAATCACAATGGTACATGTTTAATATAGGGGATTCAACTGGCCAAAGAATTTGGTGAACAAAACCAAGCTTGGACCAACTACAGCTCCATTCTTCCTTTTAATTGAAAATTCTTCGTAAAGCTTCACTCATAAAAGTTCAGATTTTTCTTGTTAATGCAAGCTTAATGGAAAGGCCCTTCGCTGTCAAAAAATAAACCTGTTGCAACATAATGAGCTTTTATCATTTGTTTGGTATTTTATTGACTCTTTAGATCTTCTACAATAACAATAGTCAAATTCACAGAAAAGTTACAGTAGAGAAGGTGAAGTAGAGTGGATTATTAGCAGAGTGCACGAAAATCTAGCATGATTTACTTCTTATTCCATTTCAGCCATGATAAAATTTGGTGCAGCTATTGTACCTGCATCTGTTACAGACTTTTTTCTTCCAACTACAAAAAGCATAAAAAACACCCAAAAAAACTATGCTTACTCCAGCTGAACCCTTTTTAATAAGCAATTTTTTAACATCACCTTTTAAAAACACTATCGAAGAGCAAAAGCAGTGTCAAAGCAGACCTCAATTAAACCAAAATTCCAACAAGAACTTAGCACTTTGTGCTCGAGCTCAATAAAGGATGAACAAATTAACAACTTGTAAGTAAGAAAATACTCTGTTTGGACTTACCAGCATTTACCAGAAATTTCACTGATGGGCCATCAGGCCACCTTGTCATCCAAAGATAAAGATCTTTCTGTTTTCTGCACTGGTATAGATGTGATATAATACATTAGAGAAAAAAAGCATGAAATCAAGAGACTGTATCTGCTTTGTACATTCAATTACAACAAACTAGATTCCATCATGAACTCAAAATTCTAGTAGCTATCATGGCAAGATTAAGTGTTCAAAAGAAATTTAGAAAACTGCATTCTTCCTGTGTAAGGAAATTTTACTGCTATCTCATAACAACTTCAATTTACTGAATAAAAAATACCTTTCGTCCATAAGTTACAAATATTAGTACCAATCAGTCATTCATGAGATCTTCTTGCTAGAATATTTAGATTAGAAGCTTAAAAAACAAATGCAAAGCTGAAGTTGAAAACAAATAACTCAAACAATGAGCTCATAAAGCACGAACAATTCAATTGCATATAATCCAAGGCATTTTTGCTTATATAACACTTCTCAACGCATAAATTATGCACACTACCCAAATTTTAAACATCACTTTTATCACTTTTACAATTTTATTTACACAAATAAAACAACCAAAATATTAATATTACCAGATTAACACAAGTCAAAAGACCATGATCAACCCAAAAACAAATATTTACATTCCAAACCTTGAATTTCAGCTTGCCAACACCTTATCTTGGCCTACCGATATTCTATAACATTCGTCTACCTTTCTCCTCATCGTCAACACCAGAGCTTTCAACCACCCAATCTCATCATCATATGCATAAGCGAAAACCAATCTCTACTTCTCGTCATCACTAATGCTGGAGCTCTAGACCACCCCAACCCCTTGTCACCAAAAACACAACCCCCAACCTATCTGTCTCCTTGACGTACAAAATTTAGCTTCATACCTCCTTGTCTCAATATCGTTAGCACTCGCAAAACCCTGTTGCCCCTTCTCATTACTAGCACCACAACTCTTGGCCTCCTTGTCTCCTCATCATTAATGACAAAAAAATCTACCTCATAGCCTCTTCATCGTAGACATCATGGTCTCCGTAAGAAATCTATTAACTATCTCGTCTTACTCAAACAATGAACACCACCACCAACATGCTTAACATAAACATTAAAAACATTGTTCTATCATTATCCACTATCTTACACCCATCCTAATAAAGCTATCTCCCTCATTGTAACCCCTTTGGGCCAAACACATATATTATCATATGATTCTCACCTCTACTATATAGAATTATTGTTTGTCTTAGTCTATTCAAGTTAAATTGTGGTTGTGGTGTTATAATTTGTTGATATTTTCTATACTATGAGTTCTAGAAATTGAAGTTTCATGCTAATCATTAGATAGAATGGCTGCTTAAAGAAAATTCCAAAAACAATATAATGTCCAATATATTAATGGTAAAAGGAATCGCACAGCTTGACGTAAAAGTAGGTCATGTAGAAATCATGAACACGATGTTTATATGCCACAGGTTGAGGAGAAATCAAGTATTGCTTACTCAATATCATGTTCTTGGATCCAATTCTAGAGAATAATAACCCATCAAACATGAATTAGAAGTATTGACCTGGTTGGTAGTGCCACAATTAAAAACACATATTCGATCCACAATTGCAAGGATATTCATATAAAGACATCATTACTATCAGTTGCATGGATATCCAATTAAAGAAGCAGTTCTTTATAACAACTGTGAAGTAAAATTGAAACAGGGCAGCTACTAAGGCTCCATTAAAGTTGTATACAGCTCATAATTTGATAACAAAGTAAATTCTTTCATGGAACAGTGTTCTTGAATAAGATTAAGCTTAAAACTGATCGTTTTCCTGTTCCAACAGCACTTTTGTTAATTTATGTATGGGCTAGTGATGCTTGCATTGCCAGATGTTTCCAACGTTGTAGTCGTGCCAAAAATTGCAAATATATGAAAAATGTTTCACATGAGTTCTCTCCCATCAATGTCCTCTCTTTAATGATGAACTCCACCTCTAAGACATCCATCACCCACCCATTGCTAAAATCCCTATCCCACATCTTGCAGAAGTAAAATGCTCAATTCTTTCTTCTCTGCTTTGAATTTTGTCTAAAACTTCTGCAACATGAAGCTTAATAGTTCCTGGGTTTACAATGGAAGAGAACAACACTTGAAAAGAAATCAGCAGGTTCACACATCATTGCAAAAGCCCGTCTCTTTGACAGATCAAACAAAGCATAGTTCCTGACAGCTTAGTAGACCATCCAATTAACACAGAATAAAGGAATATGCCATAAGTAAGCCTTTCGGCATGGATGACGAGGCCTACGGCTCAAAAAGAGTACAAATCATGCCTCAAAAGCATACAAAATCATGTCTAATACAGGTAAAATAATATCTAAGTATTATATTGGTAACCATGATATCCTTGACCAAGGTTCCAAAATGTGCTAAACAAATAGTATATTAAGTATCTTTACAGTTAAAATATAGTATATTAGTAATTAAATCATTAAAATTGATACCATAGTAATCTAAAGAATTAAGTAGTATGTGAATAACATGATGCTTTATAAGTACGTGATTATTTAGGTGTTCTGTTAGCAATTTATAATTTTGAAAGCACTATATAATTAAAAGACCCATAATTCAACCTCCGTGAAACAAAACGTCATCATCTTTAATATTTAGAGCAAATTCCTCGAAGACAAACAAAGAAGAAGTTCCAGAACTCAAGCAACAATAAAACAAAAAAACCTTGCAAGCTATAATCGATGAAATATAGTAAATTGGAGTAAGAACCTCAAAAAATAAGCAATACGAGCAATTCCTGATCTCGATCAACTCATTGAGTGTAGCTCCCTTGCCTTCCTTGGACTCTATCTTGTTGTCTCTCTTGCAGTGAGGCAGCAGCGACACCACATTAAGCATCAAATGCCGGTACCTTCAAACAAAGGAAATTCGTGAAAAAAAGTCTGTTAAGCCAGCAAAAAAGTCTTTTCTCAATAAAGTACACGCAAGAGTAAGTCACCTGGATATAATCCGACGAGAGCAAGTCACCAAAACCTTCTCTTTGTTCCTGAAAACTGGAGCAGCGCTCTGATCTTCGACTCCTCCATTTTTCCACCCTAGAAGAGTTCTTTTGGGCCTTTCGGGTGCAGTGTCGTCCTTCTTTGGCGCGTCTTCTGAAACCTCCTGTTGCTTCCTCTTCTTTCCCATGTCGGCCTCCAAAGGCGTATGGACGTAGCTCACCGAAAGAGTGAGGGGAAAGCTAGGGTTTTGCAGACGCTAGAGGACGGCGCGCGGAAGAAAAGCTTGGTTGCTCAAAGTTCACCCGGCCAGCACCGGTTTGGTTCGTTGTTATTTAGAGGTTCTGATGTTAGGAAGGGTTGCCATTAAAAATTGAAAAAAAAAATCCTTTTTTTTAATTAAAACTTGATATTAAAAATAGTATTTAAATCTACGCATGGATGAATTATTCTAAATTAAATTTTTTATTATAATTTAAAAAAACAAAAAATATTTATGGATATGTTAATCACAAACAACCTTAATAACAAATCATGATGAATTTAAAATTTTAACTTAAATATTAAAAGAGTTACTACTATTTGGACTTAATTTTTTCTTTTGTTTGGACCTTTATGTTGGGCCTTTAATGCCCATACTTCAACTATTTAGATATTATCATTAAGTTTAAATTTTAAATTATAAAATAAAATAATTATTGACAAAATTAATAATAAAGATGATAAATAAATCTTCTTAATAATAAAAATTTAAATTTAGAAATAATTAAGAGACATATTAAACCTTATACAATGTATAGAACTCAAAATATAATCTATTGTAATCCACAATATAGTTAAGAAACATGTTAAGTCGATATAAAATAAATTCAAAAGAAATATGTAACTTAACTCAATGAAATAAATTAAATGAGTTAATAGAAATATGGAGTTTCTTCATTATTATTGTATTCTTACTCTCCTTATAAACAAATCTTAAAGATATTCAAGTGAAAAATCTTCTTAAAGATATGTAATTTTTATTAACTTATTTATCATATTTTAACCCTTTTAAATGAACATTAGAAAGTACTCTAATGGCTCTAACCATCTCCCAACAACTCTCAATTATTATTTCAAAATTTTTTTTAAATTTGATCAAACTATTCATTATTTACAAAATTATACTAATAATATCATTTGATTCAAAGGTTTTACATTATGATACATATAATTTGAACAAATCATACTAAAAGTTAAATATTAAAATGTCATATGAAGCTCATAGGTTCTTTTTTCTCTAAGCCTAATAACATTAGTATATTATACGATATCAATAATTATATTCTTGAAAATTCATATCTCAAGCATTTATTGTGATTTAAATTATTTTATATTGATAATATCGTATGATATATAAAATCATACTATATAAATAGTTCAAGTTATCTCATATATGACATTGTCTTATAATATTATGCCCAATAAAATCAATAATATTATAGATAAATGTCATTGTATTAAAAGATGTTATGAATATCAATTATAAAACATAATCAGACAATTATATTACTCATTCATGTTTTCATTAACTAATTATATATATATATATATATATATATATATATATATATATATATATATATATATATATATATATCATACCATATGATATTATCATTTTTTTCACATAAGGTTTTATATTCTAAGGATTTTGAACATGTTTTATTAAGCTAACATATATTTATAAAACATATTTATTAATTAGAAACCTTATGTCAATACATGCTTACATGAGTGTAAGAGGGATACTTGAAAAGTTTTTATTCACTCAAAATATCATTGAAGTTCTAATGTCTCATAAATATTGTTAAAGATCTTGCATTCTAAATTAATTAAGAATAATTATAAAAATATCTTCTCCTTGTTTACTCGAGCTCTATGTTTATTATCAATTACATTCTCACTAAACATTGCTAATTAAACATTTGAGAAAAGACTAAATTCTCTAATTGAGTTCACCTAATAAGTCTTGAGATATAAGATTTGAATACTTAAAAGGAAAATATCGATAGAATAAGAGAAAAGTATTATTATCATTAAATAAGTCACAAATAAACCAATGCTTCAACAAAAAAAACTTATAGAATCGCTAAATATATCCAAAGTGAGACGTAGTTCAAATATAGATGTGGTAAGATTGTTTTAATGCACCAGTTTGAGATGATCTCAGTTCAAAAACAAAAATTGTGGCATGTGTAAAAATATAATTGTATAACCATAAAAACGAGCACAAACTAATTATTATTCAACTCTCACAATGTCCTACAAAGGTAGGATAATGGCCCCTATATTGTCAACTCAAGAAGACAACCAAAGAGTTGTAAGTAAAGGGATTTCATTGTTAGAATGGTAACATAGCTTAACCAAGAGTGACATTAAGGCTTAATGGAGGCGATGTTTTAAGAGAGTAGGATAATAATAAAGAGGTGAATTAAGTTAAGCTTGGAAATGCCTAACTTAATAAGGGGTTGAGATTTATTAGAAAGTTTTAAGGTTATTAAGAAATACGAAAGGGAAAAGGAAAGAGGTTAAATGATTGGGATAGTATTAATATCTAAAAGAAAATAAAAGAGATAAGAAAGAGACAACTGATCACCAAGACTCTCTATTGGTTACCACAAACTTCCTCATTACAAGGCATTGAACAACAAATAATATTCATTAATAATAATGAGCTAAAATTTTATTCATCATAAAAGTCTCTTAAGTAAACTAGTTCACGAAAAACCATAAAAAATTATAATAACAAATTCAACTCTTCTTAAGGCAAAAAAATATAATTTAGAAAAAACATGAAAAAAATTAACAAAAAACTTAAATAAAATAAAAAAATATTAAGACAAAATATTTATTTCAAATAACTCAAATAATGAAAGAATTAAAAAAATTTAATGATCAAACCTAGGTCTATATTAATGTTTTTATTTTTAAAGAATTTTGATTAGGAGAAAAAGAAGTACCCCATAATAAAGGACCATGATGAACAAACTATGAACCATATAGAATTAATAAGAGCATGAATCATATCATATTTTATCATCTTAAAAGTATATTCATATATGATTTTAAATATTATATTTTAGACTTTGAACTTGGTCAAAAGTCCTTGTTTAGGATGGCCAAGCCTTCTTCGTGTCCAAATCCTAACAACTCAACTTCATGCATGTTTCCAAACTTTTTGGTGGCTTCAACTTAATGCTCCCAATATAGTAATCAAAAAATAATTGTTGCTCATCTTAATTAATATTTGTTGTATCTTTAGATATTATATTACTTATTTGATGACAATAAAATCATTATGTTAGTTTTATTAATTATTTTTTAAAGTTATTTTCAATCATGTATCTCAATATTAAACAAACGATTGATCATTTAGAAAGTTTAATTAAATGCATCATAGAGCAATCTACATATAAAAACATATCAAAGAGTCTTAGTGGCATTGTTCAATATTGGCTTAATATGTAAGTCATAGTATTATTATTCTAGCTCTTAGTACAGTGGTTGTCCATTTGAAATATATCATTTACATTTTGTATAAGTTATAATTATTAAATCTATCATTTGATATTATCATGACACAATTATGATTATATTACATATTTAACAAATACATTCTATTATTAAATCTCATATTGAGTTATAGAACTATATTAAGATCTTATCAGTATTTTTACAAGTCACTATAAGTTCAATTCGACCCAATAGTTAGGAAAATACAGCTAAAAAAACTACTTAAAAATATGTTTAATCAAGTATTGTGTTCACTACTTGTTAATTGTACAATATGATGAATTATATCATACCAAATTCACAATTTGGCTTAAAATCTAATTTAAGTTTGATGTTGTCAAAGCATCATATGATACAATGTTTTCATCGTACAACTGTAATCGTTGATTCAACAAGCTATTAAAAACATGAATAGAGTTGTACAATGTATCGGTTTAGTACGTGTGTTGTCTAATTTTTTAGAGTATTGTTATTATTAGAATCATATTAATATGAAGACTACTTTTATAGGTACATTTATTTTCTCTCAAGATTGGATCCATACAATGCATATGCTAATTTGCAAGTGCTACATGCATATGGTATGAAGGCTTTGTATGCATATACATTTGTGCAAAAATTTTATGAGTTACTTTCACAACTTATAGTGTGCACTAATACGACCGTTGTATCATAATAATATGTCTGGCATTTTGCTTTTGCTTTGTACAGTATGAAGTCCTTGCATAGTATAATATGTTATTGAATTATCGTGTTTCAATGTAAAATTTGTATGAGAAATTTATTGTATAAATACCATCTCATGTTTTCACCAAGTATTTAGATAACCCTTGCATCATATTAGTACGACCAGTGTTAAAAATATTACTTTTTTTATTTTTTTTTTTAATTTTTCATTGCCATATTATTATAATGGTAATATATTAATAATACATTCAGTTGTTAAGCTTTTTGTATAATGCTAGGATTATTTTTTCATTGGGCTAGTACAATCAATGTTAAGATTGATTCTTCATTGTCATACTATAATGATATAAATATCGTAATAATATGTTCAATTATTAAGAAAGTTTTGCAAACAAATAGAACGATTGAAAATTAAACTAATTCATTAAGTTTCATGCATATTTTTCACTTCTGTACAAATATGATAATAAATATCATATGAAAACAATATGTTTTCCAGTTGGATTAATCTATATAAAATTTGTATTGTACAAAAATTTGTAATATATAACTATAACATATTCTTTGTGAGAATATATATTATATGATGGTAATTTACCTTCATAAAAGTACAACATTTATCTTGTACCAACTGTAATATTGTACGATAATTCATTATACAACATTTTTCCAAAAACTTAAAATTTGATTACAGAAGACTTTGTTTTATTCATACCACATGATAACAGTATGATATAATCATGATGAATTTATGTTAATAAAAATAAACTAAACACAACGTTAGGACAATCATTATATGAACTTTATTGTCATAATACAATCTTTTTAACATACTCATACGATCTTAATCCCAAGAGCATAACAATAATAGTATCATTTGAGCTTTTTGGGATGTGATTTTGGGCATTATAAGTTCCATAAATAGATGTTGATTTCTAAAAAAATAGACAAATGATATAGGCCCCAAAATCAAGAACTTGAAGGTAAAAAACTAAACTAAAGAATTCATTACCATTTCAACTACAAAAATTGCATTAACTTTACAATACCTTTGACTACTCCAATACTTTATTTCTTGTTGTTTATATTGATAATATCTTTTGTATTTAATTTATGCCATGTTTGTTGAAAAAGATATATAGGATAGGACTTTGCTTTGCCTTTCTATCCCATAGATCTTCAACACCTTATACATGCATACAAAAGTTGCACATGCACACTTGTTTAGTACAAGCTCTAAAATCAACAACTATGAAATCATAAAATTCTATTCCACACCTGTATAACCACAAAAATTGGCAGTGCAAGAAATTAGCAATAAACTCATCCAGACCAAAGCATACCTAACTTAGTGCAGTTCATAACTTAGCACTCATCAATAAAAAAACTTTTGCAAACCTCACAAAAAAAAAAGGGCCTCAAGAAAAATGGATGCCAGCTTTGTTGAAGAGCGACAGCAAGTACAGGAAGTCCACTTGAGTGAGCTTTGAAGCTCTCTTCTCAGCAAAGTCCCCTTGTGTCAAAATCCCTATTATCATTTCCTTGAAATCAGCTCTTTCCTTAGCTCCCCCTATTGTGTCATCATCCTCTTCCATGTCCATCTCACCATCCTCCTCGGCATCATCAGAATCCACACTTAACCTTTCCACCATATCAGCCAAAACTGCTACATCACCTTGAAAGTCTTTACCCTCCTCCATTTGACCATGTTGTGCCTGCTTCAACGCCAGCATAAGTTTATAGTTTTTTTCCAACAAAGAAAGAACACTTTTCTGTCTGAAGATTGAACCAAGGGTCTTGTTCTTCCTATTGAAGCAGAGGCGTATGAGTCCATCCCACTCTTTGAAACTAACTGGTGGGAGAGGTCGTCTGGGTTCGATGCGGACCACGGAGGAGTCTACCTTGGGAGGAGGCTTGAAGTTGTTCCTTCCCACTTTGAGTAGATGAGAGACACGAGAAAGGAGTTGAGTATTCACGGAGAGACGGCAGTAGAGATTGTCCCCAGGGTTTGCAACAAGTCTCATAGCAAATTCTCGTTGAAACATGATGACGGCACATCTAAAAGTGGGGCGGGCGAGTAACTTGAAGGTGAGGGGGGAGGAGATCTGGTAAGGGATGTTTGCAACACAAATGTCAAAGTAAGGCAGTTCAGATTTAAGAACATCTCCTTGGATAACCTGGAAAAAGTAGTCTTTTCTTAGATAATTTAGACGTCATGCAAGCCATATAAGATGAACATTTTGGTTATAAAACAAGTCACGTTATTGTTTTCTGCAAAAAATTATCTATGAAATGGCACAGGAAAGTTTAATATCTAGCAAAAACAGAAACTGGAACGAAGCAGCTTGCATTATGTTTTTATGTGAAGAAAATGCAAAAAGTTATTCGACCTAAAGAAGATTAGATTCTTAAAATGAATAATAAACTTTAGTTAGACAATGCATTTGAGCAAAGTGACTAATGTAGAACTTTTTAAAATTAGCCTACTTATGTTTTTCAAAACAGCATGTTTCCAAGATGAGATGTAAAGTGCTTCTTAAGTATTTTTTGGTTCTTTATGAAAGTCAACAATCATTAGAATTCAATAATTTTAAAAAATCAATCATTTTTAGAAGTTGTGCTTTTAAAAGTAAGGAACTTCTAGAAATCAGATCAATCCTTCTAGAGTATATTGTTTGAGTTGATGTCTTTAAATATTGACATTGAATGATGTCTTCTATTATAATTAATGAATTTTGTTAAACTTGTATTTCAACCTTGCATTTGATTTGGGGTTAAATTATGATAATCTTAGTTATCTAAGCTTATCTCACAAAACACATTTTATACCAAATTTAACTTTACACAAATTTATACTAGCCCACCCTAACATATTATTCACAAATCTCATTATCCTAAGGTACGTTTTATTGTAGAAGTGAGAATGGGTTAAATCTTATTGCAATACACCTTGAACACCTAACTCCAAACCAAAAAAAAGGTGTTACTTATACCCATCATAACGTTTCCATCTCACTTGTTCATTGACGATAATAAGCAACAAGTAAGAACAACAATAGGTGATGCGGATCAAAGGAGGCGATGATCAATGACATGTGACAGTAAATTGGCAATGATGTTGGTAGGTGCCAGTATCTAGAATTGGTCTCATCTGACAATAGGAATTGTTAATAACTGGCGATAAACATTATTGTTGAGCAATAAGAGCGGGTTCTTGGTGAATGTATTTGACAAATGGCCTCTATTCTCTTTCTTCAAGTTATGTATCAAGGATTTGAACTCCTAAACCATGGTGCCCCACTTCTCTCTTCCTCTTTCTTAGAGTTTTGTATCTAGTGTAGCAAAAATGTTTTGCATTCCAGGTCTTTTGGTTGAAAATAATGAACCTTGACATGTACTTCCCTAACAGCTTTGTGGACAAGAGCATGGATGATGATGGTGCTTCGGTGCTTGCCTGTTATAAGGGGCCAGCAAGAGAACCTACATTGTTAGATTTTTCCCATGGATTAACGGAGGTCAAATGCTGAAGATGGTTTTCACTTTTAAAGGACAGGCTATACATACTTCTATTTATCAGTGTGTAATTTTTTAATAAATTTGGCTACTATTTCAACTCTGAATAAATGCATTATTTGTTCCCAATAATGTAACCTTAAATTTTATTTGTTTCCCAACTCCATCGCGGTGCATATGCTTTCGCAATGGTGTTTTTAGCTAATGAAATTGTTGCATTTGATCTTGAGACTAATTTGATAAAATGTTGTCTTGTCTATAGTTTTACCACAGTAAACTTGTTGCATGCAAATAAGAAGAGAATCATGTTCTTTTTATTATTAGATGATCATAGAGCATAGACTCATAATGTATTGGGTCTTGATCTAGCATAAGCTAAAACATAGCTTTAGTTTATTCTTTTTGCTTCTATTTCATTTTAACATATCAATTCCCTGATTGACCATCATAACTAAATTAAATGTGTGTACAAAACTTCATAACTAAACCTAATTAAATGAATGTACAAATGTCTAAAGATTATATTTGCATGCAAATGATGCATTTATGGATCATTGAATAGACACATATTGATGTTAATCTCATTTGAATACGTTTTGATTTTGGGATGTGAGTAATCTTACTTAAATTCAACCTATGTGTAGGTCAACAAGACTACCACCATTAGCTAGCATTGTCATGCAAAATACTAATGCAAACATTAATTGAAATGCATATAAGCAAATGTTAATAAACCAAATACATGATTTTTCAATTAGACTTTCTGTTAATGACATAATGAACGTAACATTGGGCGAATGCACTCTTAAGAGAATGTGGAGATCACAAAAGTAGAAAAAAACAATTAAAAAAAAGAAAAGAAAAGAACAAAACAAAGTAACAATAAAGAAAAATGAAGAAACAGAAATTTACAAGGAAAATCTCAAGTTCATGAAAAAAACAATGAAGGCAACAACAACAACAAGATTCATTAAAAGTGAAAGCAAGTGCGACGTCATTTTTCGTTCCTCTTACATCAAGTTCCATGAGGAAGAGGAAATAGAACAAGGTAATTATACATAAATAGAGAGTTAGAATGGAATGAATCGTTGATCAATATGTCATGGAAGAATAGACTAGATCCCCTAGGAGTTCTTGTTGTTACTTCCATATTTATAGTGCAGTTTCAATCTTAATTTTCTTCTTCCCAAAGTAGAGTTAGCTAGGATATGACAATCAGTCAGCATTGTCCCGATGACAAAACAAGGTGACCAACCTCATCTTTATAAGAATAAACAACAAGATAAGTTGGTTGGACTCGTTCATTTAGTAGCCACCAATGACCTATGGACATGCAAGCCATTGAAATCACAAAGGATGAGTTAATAGTAATATTTAACACAAGAAGAAATAAAAGTCAAGCAGACAGGTTGGATAAAGCACACCAATTTTTGATTTATCACCTTTAAAAAGCATGATATAACTGTGAATGAAATCAATTTGAGAATGTATAATCTATTAATTATTTGTAGTTGGAAACCAATCAAGTATAACATCATTGGTGAAACTAAGATTTATTCTCCCAGAGCTTATGAAATTTATCATCAGATTATTATCATTAAATAATTTTCATTAGGCCCAAAAAAGAAGGATAATAAAGTATAATACACGATTTGTGATCAGATTCCAGAAGATTAACCAAGGAATAGCCATCAATGCAATTTCATATTTATAAGAAAGCTTTATCTCCTTTCTTTGCCAATGAAGCAAAAAGTACAACACATCAACTAAAGCCATAAGTTGACATGAAATATTCAATTTTTAACAGACCCCCCCAAAAAAATTAGACAACGCTATTTTCCAACTTAACACTCAACTAAAAAACTTTCAACTATGATTATAGCAAAAACCTATCATGAAAAAAATCATGTTGAAACGAATAACAGTTTCGAGCCAGAAAATAGATTTCAATTTGAACAATAAAAGAACTAAAAAAACCAATACAAGCATAAAATGAATAAAAGAAGCAAACTTGATCATAAACTTTGACTCTAGCACTTTCAATGTTGTATAATTTCCATTGGCAGAAAAGGAAATATCATACTCTTTACAGATGCAGAGAAAAGCCAAACCTTAAGGCGACTTGAGTAAGGAGTGCCCTGGAAGCGGCGATTGAGCTCGAGTACCATTCGGGAGTCAAGCTCTACGGCGACGACACATTTAGCTACCTCGAGGAGCTTTTTTGTGAGATTTCCCGTTCCAGGGCCGATCTCGAGGACAACGTCCGTGGGCTTGATGCCCGCCTTCTGAACGATGGTCTCGACGAGCATTGGGTTCTTCAAGATGTGCTGCCCCTTCGACTTCTCGAACGGTATGCCGCCTTGCAAATGCTGATGCTGATGCCTTACCTTTCTCATCTTCCCTCCCGCCATGGCCGAACAAAGTTACGATGACCTCGACTTCCGTACTTAGGGTTTAGGCCTTCGAGATTATTTACGGGTTGGTTACGTTAAACCACCAAAAAAAAAAAAAAAAAAAAAAAAAAATCGAACCCTTTACACTTAAAAATATCTTTTGAAAAAATACTTTAACAAAAGATTATTATTATATCCTAAAATTAAAGCAAAATTTTCATAAAAATAATATAGTAAATTTTGTAATAGTTTAATATGTAGATTTTCTAGATAATATCATATAAACATATCTTATTTGAAATAATATTATCAATCTCTTAATAAAATCAAACGAAGCATTTACAATTATTTAGTTATAGATATGTTATTTAATCATAATTGATAAGGTGATTATTTAGCTCAATTTGTGTTATTTTTACTATATTATTTGAATAATTATTAAATAATATATAAATTTATCATTCATAAAATCAATAATTTAATATTAAATATTAAATTTAAGATTATTTTTATGCATATCTTAATTTTTTAATTTAATAATCTTTGTATATTGACCAAATCTTCTTTAAACAAAAATCATATTTTTAACCATTAAATGCATCCATTAGTTATGTCAAACCATCAGTGCATCTATTATTTTATCAATATTTTCACTCCAATATATATTGGCTATGTTGAACTTTTACATTTGACTATAATTGAGCAATCATTTTTAACTATGTTTGTAAGTTAGCTCCATTAGAATCATCAACCTCAATTTTGTCGCCCTATGAGGCATGTTACAATGCATAAACTCCATTGCCAATTGACCATATAATACTATATTAGCTCCACCTCTCTATTTACTCTAACACACCATTAAGGCTTTATCGCTTTGTTTGCCTTTACTATATTGTGTTAAATCTAAAGTCGTATTACTTTTGTCGTATCATGTTCTCTCTAGTATAATATCTACTTATGATATCATTAGCTATCTAATTATGCCTAATACATAAATGATGCTTATAAATCTAAAAGCATAATATATTAGTTCATAGTTGTTTTTGTATTTTATTAGAAAAACTTGTAGTTATTTAATATTAAAGATGATATTGTTTTTCATTTGTACCAAAAAAAACCTAATGATTACATCCAAATTTTAATTACTGATAATTATCGACCATTAATTTCTATTAAATAATGGAACAAATATATACCAATTGGCAAAAAAATTTTGATGTTTACCAACCAATATTAATTTAGTAAAAGATTGACTATCAACTCTTATATTAGAATAAGACAAGAAATCATCTCTTACCTCGCTCTTCTATATGCCTCACCAACATCCTCTATTCTCCATTAAGTTATCGATAAATAACTAAATCATTGGTTTGCTTTTGTTAATGGATTGAAAGAGGTTTACTGAGCTAAAGTATGTTTTTATCTAACCTTGCCCTGTTCTCTTCTCTCTCTTTTATTTTCATAGGTATTGTTTGCTACTAACACCTTTGGCTGACAACTATCATCTAAGCAAGGCATTGTGAATTAACAGTGAGGATTTTTAGGGCTTGGCTGTTAGCCATGTGGACATTTAGCTCAGTTATCATTAGCACGTGTGAACTTTCATGATCGATAATTGTTGTATAATACTTACGTGATAACTATTGTTTGTAGTAAGGGACAGGAATTATGCAAGGTCCACAAGTTATGATCCCTCAAGGACATGGATGTATGTGCCTTTTCATGTCTAGCGTACCAATTCTTTTGCTTATACATGTGATTTTGTAGTACAAAATTATTAAATTGATATTTTGAATTTTATTTGAGAAAATAAAAGATTTTTTTTATAGATTCTTATTAAAAACATGCTAAACATCAATATCTAAGAATTTGTTGTAAGCATATTTTTAGATAGAGGTTTTGAATTTGTTTTGAATTATTGAAGCAAACAAAGATTAAAAGACCCATTTTATTTTTTAAACCCTTTCAACTATTCAAATAGCCATTTTGTTTCACTCAAAGAATCACAGTAAGGATAATTTGCTAGAATGGTTATTTATCATTTTGTTAATTGAATTATCATGATTTAGTTTATACAAAATCCTATATTTTAGCCAAAAAGTAAAATGCAGATGAGCAGCCAAAGTATTGCAAAGCCAATGCAACTTTGCAACTAAAATGGCAATAATTCTCTTAATTTAGCTTTTGGTTTAACTTTTTGCTTTCATGTTATTCATTTTGCAATGTATATCATTTGTCTATTGTTTTAGAAATCAATATCTATTTACGTTAAACATGATAATAGAACTTGCAATAAGCAAAAATGCATTTCAAAAGGCACAAGTATGTTTAGAAGATTGTATCATGGTGATAAAGTCTAAAAAAATAATCATCTTAATGATGTGCCTATTCAAATAGTTTATTTTAATTAATGTAAAATTATCATATTTATACAATATCAATATCATGTGGTACAATTAGAGCAAACTTTTTCATATACAAGTTTTGAGCTCTCAAAAAATATTGTATGATATAGTATTATACAATCCAATATGTTGTACAAGAAACTCACACAAAATATGAATCATATTGGCATGGAGGTTGATTATTGTGGTGTGTTACATTTTTTTATAAAAGGCCAAGCCCTCGAGAAAATGTATTCTACTTTGATTATATATTATGAACTCTTGTACATGTAAATTTTATGTAAATTATCCTAATAAAAAAATAGATCATACTCATAAGATCCAACATCATGTTAGTATGAAAGTAACTAAAATATGCAGGACACAACGTATTAGTATAATTTCTAATTATTCTCATCTAAAAATTTTCTTAACAATTAAACGTACAATATGATACTTACAAAAAATAGAGAGTCCAAAAAATATATAAACTAATTATTTTAATACTTATTAAACTAATACGATGAATAGATCATCGCATTCCTTCCACAAAAATGATTAACAACTGAATGCATCAGTACGATATTGCCATTTTTATCGTACAATAACGAAGAATTCAAAAATATATAAATTAACAAATTTTAACACTAATTTGTACTAGTGTAATGCAAAAGTTATCCTAGTATTTCATGAAAGCATGAGAGATAATATGCATATTTATATGATAAATTTATTGTACTGATATAATACATACGATAATTCGACAGCATACTCATCGATAATGAAATTTGTGTTGTATAACAACAAAAGGTGGATATAAATTAAGTCATATTGTTATGATATATTCATCATATTAGTACACATATTAGGCATAAAAAATCATTTAAATTTTTCACATTAATATATAATTATAATACAAAGTCTTTGCACTATATAACAAATAACACTTGTAGATTAACATGTGTATCATATAAAGCTAATCCCGAGATAAAATGATGGTGTACCAATATGATCAATATTCATAATCATATGATTCCATCGATACCTCCACACTTAGAGATCAAAAAACATATGCATGATGCTAATACTTTGTATGACCTTATTCGAGCTTCTAACAAATTGTTAAGTCGACAATCATAGTTGTACGATGAAGACATCCCACCATACAATGTCATGGTGACATCAAACTTCCATTTGAGATTTTATGCCAAAATGTAGATTATTAGTTACAATATTGGACATTGTATCATATGACCATTAGGTAATGAACATTAGTGCTCCATTAAACTTTTTTATGTAGTTTTTCAACTGGATTTTCCTAATTAAAAACTTAAGTTGAACTTATAAGAATTTGTAAAAATATTAACAGAGTCTCGATGTTGTTACGATGAACTTTTCTTTTTGTAAATTTGATATTAATTACAAGGTTTAAGAAAAAAGATTGCATTATCTTCTTTTTACAATAAAGTTGTCTTTTTTTTATTTTTTGAACAATTGCAAATTGGGTTGAATAATGGCACTTGAATAATTCCAAAAAATGCTTGAAGAAGGGATCCCAGTTTGTGTATATCATCAATTAATTGTTACACCCCATTTTTTTTTTTTTTTTTTTTTACATATAGACAGCTCAGATCGTCCCATACCAACCTGAGTAGCCTACGAAAAACATAGGATATAACACATCATTACACACCTACTTTCCTTAACTATGTGGATCCCATCTCCCGGGCACACCGTCAAATTAGGTTCATGACTCCTGAATTAACTGATGAACTCGCGCAATGTTACTCCTACTAGACCCAATACTCCTAACCCAGACCGGTAGGAGAACCGATCTAATAGAAGTCTGAACCCCCAAGGTTAAGTTCCATAGTCATGTAATGACTTCACCATCAACAAAAAAAATATATAACATCCACCGATATGAAATGGCGCTCCACACACCATACCGTCAAGATAGAAAATAAGATAGTGTATAAAAATGTAACTCATATGAAAAATCACAGTCCATCGAATACCACATCATCCATCCGAGTACATGAGTCAGAATCACCCTCACATAATACAAGACATAAGAATAACAGTCTCACTGAATACATCCAACAGCAACAATCAACTAACCAGAATGTCTCAGAAAATCACAGATCAGATCTCCTCCACTAGCCTACTGATCACGATCCCACCTAAAGCTGGGTGGCGTCAAGTCTGCCGAGCCACTGGAAAAATATAGATAATAAAGGAATGAGCTACGCCCAGTAGGAAAGACAGCTAGTAAAAAAAAACTCTCATGCAAGAGAAGGATAATAGCAAGAGTATAGAAATACAGCATAACAATGTAGGGTGGAAAGACACTCTCAGTCCCAGACTCTGACCAACCACAGTCACCCCCAGTCACACCAGAGTAGCTCTCCTCTGTGCTCCCAGGCAGCATGCCAGCAGGACACGCCCATCTCTACGCACGCATGGTGCCTAAGCAAGCATGCCAGCGGGACACGCCCATCTCTGCGCACGCATGGCACCCGATACCGCAGCGTCTCTCATCAATCAATCTCCTGGAGACTATAGACAGAACCAGTCCCATAAATCTCTAGCCAACGTGAGACACCCCTGCCACCCTCAGGCACGCAGGCATACACACTTGGCTAGCCACGGCGAGAGACACCTGCCACCCTCAGGCGCGCAGGCCTACACTCATGGACCAGAAGAGATCGACTCAGCCACCGTCCCAAGAAGTCCTCTCCCAACAATTTCCATAGAAGCTCACGCCCCTACAGTCATTGCCAAGCTCTAACTCCAAGATTCGGCAACATGTGTCCAGATACAACAAGGCGCATACCAGTCCACATGTATACTGTGAAAGCTAAGTCTGTACCGCACAGTTACTTACCACAACTACCCTAAAACATCATATAGGGCCTATAGTAGTCCGGTCCAATATGCCAATCCATGAAATATGCCAACACTGAGTAAACTGACTCAATCCATGTCATTGCCATCCAAGCAACACAAACTGTACCAAAATTCTGACTATTCTGGTAGCACCCAAGTGTCACACTTCCTTCCAACTAATCCAGCTGCACTGAATTTATGGGTAATTTCCAACAGTTAATTTCAACTTGGCTACGTGATTTCCAAAAAATCACATCTTCCTCACTTTAGGAAATTTTAAATTCCAAAATCAATTTCCGCCCTTTATCCATTTTCCGAAATTCGGAATAAATTTCCGAATTTAAAATCCGCATATCCTTTTTCCGAAAATTCGGATTAATTTCCGAATTAATTTTTTTTTTCTTCCGCTTCTCTCTCATCCGCGCCGCACTTCCCCTGAACCGGTTCTCGTCGCCGGTTCGGAACCCTTACGCGCTGAGCCGAGAACCCCGCCGGCCGAAATTAATAATCCGAATTCGGGCCGACGCTTAACATATAAATATTAATAATTAATATAATTATTCACTTAATAATCAGACTAATCCCTAATTAGCCCAAATTCATCCCCTTCCTTCGCCCGTCGCCCGCGAAATCCTAACCGTCGACTTTCCGGAAATCTCCGTTTTCCCCGTCGATTTCCGGTGACCGAACGCAAGGGGACGCTAGCCTAAAGCTCGTACTAGCCTAAAAATTCCATATAATCAAGTCGCGAAGCTAGATGTCCATGCAAAAATTTTCGCCGAAGTGTTGTCCGATCCGACTATGCCAATTCATGAAATTAAAATCATTCTAGCATTCAGATAACCTGAATAACGGTAATATGATAATATCAAAACCTAAGGCATGCTTCTATGCACAGAAATTCCAATTCGGCAGAATATATATATATTCTTCTTCATAAAAAAAAACCCTAAAATGCTAAAATCAATAAATTGCATTAATCAATTCCAAAAACCCATATCCGCATGCTCAAGTAGCTATTTGCAAAATAATCCATATTTTTAATTTGCTAAATAACTGATTTAAATCTGAATTTTCTACATTTGCTCGCCGGCGACGGTGAAGCTCGCACGCGATCAACCGCAGCTCCTCGTCGAACGAAACCGGTACCAAAATGCTCGCCTCTGTCCCGCGAACCTCCGGTTACCAAAAGCCCCTTGGAAGGCTGCCGGAAAGTACCGCCGTTCGCCGCGAACACTTCGCCTCTAGCTGCCGTTCGAAACCCTAACAGCGGAACAGTTTAGGTTAAATACCCAGCTTAAACCGGTAATAACCCGTTAAGACCCATTAAACGCCGGTTGACCTTCCAAAAACGCCGCTTAACACCCGATCAGCAGGTTAATCTCCACCGCTGATCTCGCCCGTCCGATCCGCTTATCCGCGGCTTATCCAAACGCACGCGCAAACGCACCTCGGCGAACCGCCCCGCCTTCGCTGAACCGCTCTGGTCCGGTTCAAGCGCGGTAAAAAAAAAAAACCAAATTCTAGTTTTAAAAAAAAATCTCGGTGCTCCGAAAAATCCCCAGAAAATTTCAGAAATTCCAATAGCCTCCAATTGAGCTCCTGGCTCATCCTACTGTCGATCTGAAATCATCCAAGCCACAATTGAATTATTGAAGATTAAACATATAATATTTTACCGGGTATAACATTAATGTTCTCTAATTATGATTTAATTGAAGAGTTCCATAGCTGCGTTGTACTTCGATTAAGTGTATGGGTGCATTTTGGCCATAACTGATCCTAAATAGATCACATAGCACATAAGCAAGTCATATACATGACTAATGATAAAAGATGATGAACATACTTGGATCATTGATCTACAGAGTCTCGATGTTGTTACGATGAACTTTTCTTTTTGTAAATTTGATATTAATTACAAGGTTTAAGAAAAAAGATTGCATTATCTTCTTTTTACAATAAAGTTGTCTTTTTTATTTTTTGATCAATTGCAAATTGGGTTGATTAATGGCACTTGAATAATTCCAAAAAATGCTTGAAGAAGGGGTCCCAGTTTGTGTATATCATCAATTAATGTTCTCTAATTATGATTTAATTGAAGAGTTCCATAGCTGCGTTGTACTTCGATTAAGTGTATGGGTGCATTTTGGCCATAACTGATCCTAAATAGATCACATAGCACCTAAGCAAGTCATATACATGACTAATGATAAAAGATGATGAACATACTTGGATCATTGATCTACAACTTTCCCATCTAAACTAATGACCAAAGGACTATGAGGAGAATCTTATTTTAGAGGATAACAAACTAGAGTTCAAATTCTAAAGACTTATCTCAACCCTATAGTTGACTTTGATAGGGAACACTTGGATGATCTTGAATATATGAGAATTAATCAGATCATCAACTGTGAAGGAGATTTTATATTACCTTTGAAAAAATGTTTGTCCATGCTTTCCAAAATCGCCTGGCAAATAATTACAAGACAAATCAATGTAAAAATGCTAAGTTTAGAGGGATTTTTCATGCTTTACCATGTTTGAATTCTATTTTATTACTCCTTTTTAGTATTGGAAATCATCCCTAATTTTTACTCATACTAGTTTCAAACATATTGGAAACAAAGCAATCAATGAAGAAATGTGTTAGTTCATCTTCGTGCTCACAACATAAACATTTAGATGGGAGCTGAAATCTAATATTTGTTAGTGCATTGTAAAAATATAATGTTTGATTGAATAAACATCATAATAGGATAGATATTTTAGTTCAAATTCTCTAATTCCAAATATTTTTTATGTTTGACAACTCTACTTCATCAATAGAGGAATATAGTTTTAAGTTCTGCTCCACATAAAGGATTTATCTACCCTTGATTTATCTTGGAGATTTTCAAGACAATAATCATACCTAGTTTGCATAAAATTTTCCCACAAAGAGTTAGAATTATTATTCATCCACTAAAGTTTGCTTGTGAAAATTTTGATATGATAACAATTTTCTTTGCTCTTAGCCCATTATTCTTTATTGAGTTGAAAATGTTTCTCAAAGAAGTCCAATGATGACTATTTGGATTTTTGGGACTTCTCCGAAAAAAGTAAGCCATGACCTTTTCAACATGTTTCACCACACTCTTAGGTGGATCAAGCTTCATTATCAAATAAGTTTGGAATTTAAAACACCCTTAATATGAATCAACTTATCTCCTTTAGATAACCATTTTCAGTTCTAATCATCTATCATTTTTGTTATTTTACCTATATGTGGTTGATATATGAATGTCTTGCTTTTGCCATTGAAGACTTAATTCCCCCTTACTTGAAAGACAAAGTTCCTTTGATAAAGCTTATTAATGTATTGATTGAATTTAATTTATGTTTGGGAGTTTTAGGAGAAGTAATAAATGTACTCTTCTAATAGTTTATGCTTCGACATAAATCCTATTGATGCATTTGGAAGAAGTCAATAAGATAATGTCGCTAGAGTTTTCTTTTTGAAGTGAATATAACAATATCTACGATGTGATGATGACAATGAAGAAGAAAGTTATTTGTTAAGTATAACTTTTGAAAATACTTTCATCATAAAAATTAAATTTTCATTGATAAATGTGTATGAATTTTTGTAAAAGAGGCATCTCAAATCTATAAAGTAAACAAAGCAATTACTTGTGATATAAGTTGGTTGTTAAATACTCCTTAATATGTATATGAAATGTCTCTTGATGTGAGCATTACTTAGCTTGACATTCTTTCACATATGTTTTGATTTTACTATAATACTATAAAATTATATATATATATATATATATACACACACACACACACACACATACATATACACACAACTACAAAACTACACATGAATAGTTGTGTGAGTTATATGCTATTATAAATTAGAATATAAAATAATATAAGAAAAACAAAATAAAAAAATAAGTTAATATATCTTGAGAAAGAGCATGACCTTATCAAATAATGATTTAATAGATGTGTTACACATCACCCATAGTGTTGTGGTACTCAAAGACCGTTTCACAACAAATAAAAAAAAGTAATAGAAGAGACATCTTAGAGCAGTCAAGTAGGTAAATCAATTAATTATGATGTGAGTTGTTAAATACTCATTGATATTATTATAGAATATTTGATGATGTAAGAATTACATGATATAATATTTTTTATCTATGTTATAATTTTACTATATAATTTTATAATGGTTGATTTATATACACACATACACACACATACATGTATAGTTATATAAGTTATAAAGCATAGCATATGATAAGATAAAAAATAAAATAAAATAAAAAGGAGCTAATATATATTAAGAAAAATATGATCTTATCAAATAACGTCTTAAAATATATAATATATATCACCCTTATTATTATGATGCCCAGAGATGGGCCATGGCATACAAAGACCTGAATTTAATGATAATGAGATACTTCACTCCCTGATATTATTAGTACTTAGAGATAGAGTTTTGACATTTTAAATATTTTGTTTGCTCTTAGAATATAATGTTGATTTCAAGGGATGAAACTTATTGATGATGAGATACTTTACTCCCACGTGTCATAGATAATTAAAGATAAGGCTTCAACATTTTGAGCATCTCATCTTCATTGACATAAGATGTTGTCATTAGGGGTTAGACTTAGAGACGATGATATTTTTTATTACTTAGTCGTGTGATACTTGAAGATATGGTTATTATAGTTTAGAGCGACAGATCTTGTGATAATGAGATAGATATAAGATCCTCAAGTGGTAAGATATGAGTTATTAAAAAATTTTAAGCATGGTGAAAGAATGAATATGTGAAAAGAAAAAGAATAATAAATAAATAAATATAAAAGTAAACAAATTGAAATAAAAGGTATTATATGGCCTTACATTCTTTTATTATTATTTTATCTTATTAATTAGTTATTTAATTCATTCTTTATACTATTTATTATATATAGATCTATGTTTGCATGTTGAGTATATCATATTCATTTTTTATTTATATTACAGAAGTTATTGACACTCATCTAGTTGAGAGTTTTTAGAAGTATTTCAAGACTCAAGGGTTAAGAGATTGATAAATTTGATGAGCATGTGAGTATATTTATATTTTATTTTGAATTTTCATATCAGTATTAATTTTAGACTTTTATATAATATGATAATTGATTATTTTTTATGTTTTATTATTTTAATAAAATATTCAAAATTATTATGAATAATTATGTCACTCTCACATATTTTAATAAAATGTATCATCTTTTTTATATTATGAGCTCTTATTTAACTTGATAAATTTATATTATAGATATATGTTATCTGGTTATATTGATTAAGTTGTGTGGGACATGCATGACCATTTTCTCTCTCTCTCTCTCTCACATATTTTTAAACTCTTAACCAATCTTTTAAACAAGCTTTTCTCTCTCATCTTTCTTTCTAGCAAATCCCTATTCTCCTTTTAAATTATACCTTAATCTCTACTCTTTTCTCTTTTTAGTCTTAGTTAAACCTTGACATTGAACAACACTCTCTTATCTTACTCTGTAGCTAATATGTCTCCCTCTCTTTCTCTTATGCCTTTATATTATAAACCACATTTCTAATTGAACCATATTCTCTCATTTTTGCTAACATCACTTTTCTTTATTTAAATAATGCCTACTTTTTCTTCTCTTTAATCCCTCGACTGAACCCTAAAATGAAGCTACACTCTCTACTATCTCTATATAATCAACCACATCCCTACTCGAGTCATTCTCTCTCATCTCTGACTAGATGATATATACATCTTTTTATACACCAACTCATAACACAAAATCACTAAGGCCAAAACTCGACTCTATTAAGATCTAATACTGATTCTCAACTTGAAACCCTAATATTGGTTTAATAAAGATACAATATTTTTTCTCTCTTTATGATTATCCTTTTCTTTCCTCATACAAACTTCATTTCTAATTTTAGCTATTATCATATAATATATATTGATAAATCAAGATTTATTTTAATTTGTCAAATTATATGTGTAATGAACTCATTAACTAATAACATATATGTTAATTGAAAACATATCTTTTAATCATGATCTAATTACATAGCACAAATAATAGAGGAATGAATAACACATGATATATCAAGTAATAAAAAATAGTACTACATAAAAATATGGCTTAAAATATAGTTAGAAACTCTTAATAAATAATTTGAAATATAACTACCAAACAATTTTGGAATAAGCTGTGAGTTTATATGATATACTTTGGTTTTGCTAACAGAGCGATAAATTTCAAATTGGATAGTTTGATACTGCATTAAATCCTAATTACCCCAATTATGATTGTAGACAACTGTAGTGTGAGCAAGCTTTTCATCTTATATCTAATTCTTTTATCTTCTGTTTAATAAATTCATCTACAAGCATATAATTCATTTTTAGCAATAAAAAAAATTGACATCTTTCTTAAATTTATACTTCTTTTATATTAAACAAAATATCAATAAAACTTTTATAAGAGGTAAACAAGCAACATTTAAATAATAAAATAAATATTGATTGTGATTAGTCAATATGAAATTTGTGATGTCATTTAAAGAACCTTCAATGCAAGTATTTATAACATCAAAAAATTTTCAAACTAAAGATTATTATAATAAAAAAATTAAAAGAAAATTTCAAATTAATCAAAAAGTTTTGAAAGTTATTTTGCAAAAACTTTTTTTAGTAAGCTTGTAAGATAACCTAAGCTTGTCACAAGCTTTTCTTAATAAAAAGCTTAATATTTTAAAAAAGTTCTTTTAAATAATTGCCTAAACCTCTCACTCATAACATCCTTAAACAGTATTATTTTTAAAAAGTGTCAAACTGTACAAATAATCATATTGTTTTTTATTTATATTAATTAATATATATATATGCAAAAAGAAATAAAATTTAAATACCTGTGCTATTCTTCGAGCTGTTCAGCTTTGCGCTGTAACTCTCGTTTCTGACCCAACCGGCGTGAAGCGTACTGCTGTTCCGTCTATTGGAGTTCTTGCGGCGGCACGATGTCGGTAAGTCCTACCTGAACCCTAGTTTCCTTCTTCCTCTATTTGAAAAGCCGCAGTTAGTCGTCCGATAAACATGTTTTGGTTTCCCAGATCTTCGAATACAATGGAAGCGCGCTTGTGGCTATGGTGGGAAAGAACTGTTTCGCCATCGCAAGCGATCGGCGGCTAGGTGTTCAGCTCCAAACAATCGCTACCGATTTCCAGCGTATATATAAGATTCACGACAAGCTCTATATCGGTCTGTCGGGCCTCGCGACCGATGCCCAGACACTGTAAGGGAAACCCTAATATGTGTTCTCTTGTCCTATGTATTTTGGAGTCGTTTATTCTTGTTTTCATTGTCAATTTTAGATATCAAAGGCTGGTTTTCCGCCATAAACTGTACCAGCTTCGCGAGGAGAGGGATATGAAGCCGGAGACATTCGCCAGTCTAGTCTCTGCTCTTCTCTACGAGAAAAGGTATGCAAATTGTAGTTAATAGATTATATAGGCGATCCGTAGTACAATTTGCTGTTTCTGAGGGTAGTACTCTAGTTCTCTAATCCATACTTGTTAATTTTGACGTTATGATTTGTGGGTTTCTTTAGTTTTTATTGTTCAAAGCATATTTCTAGGACATATGTTTTTCTTTCATCCCTGCATTATTGGAGGATTAGAGCGAAGTAGGAGGTCACTGATCTGTTTTTTTTGTATGTCTTATAAGGTTGTAAGTTATGCTCTTAAAAGTTTCCCACCCCAAGGGGTTTACAAGGGATACTGTACAGCTGCTTTGCCTCAAAATTATCATGCTCTTACACTTCTTTAACATTACCATTACCACCATTGCAATCAAAGTGTTCAGAGTCATTGCTCTGTGCAACAAATATCTCACCCTTGCATGTAAAGCCTATAAATTTTACCATTTACATGGCATCATCATCATATTTAATGGCTCTATAACCTTTTTGATAGAAGCTTGGAATAAGATAATACATGATAATGTTTACTCACCAACGATGAACATTAACCATTGATATCTTCCAACACTTGAATGTTACCTAGCAATTTCTTATCAGGTTGTGTCGTTTCTTGTATTATTTTACTTATCTTGTTCTCATTAAATCTTGTAATTTTTACAATGATTATCAATTTTCATCAGAAACCATATTATTACTGAGTTATTTATTCTTGATAATGGTTGCTGCATTGTGGGGAAGTTAAGGAAAGAAGATAGGAGCTACTAGAGTCGCAAAAGCAAGTTAGATAGTGTCCTGCAGGGTCTATTGGGAAAGGAACTATGAGTAATTGGAAAGGGTTGGGGAAAGTCATTTGCATGGGGGAAAGAATGATAGAAGGGATCACTGAGAGTGATGTTATCTTGGCTTCAAGGGATTGGCAATGGGCAAAATATCCATCGAAGGAGGTAATCGATGAGGAAGACAAGAGGATCTAAATGGGACACTGTAAGTAGAGGTGTCATAGAGAAGCACAATGTGATTAAACGATGAGACAAGAGGTGTGGGGGAAGTTTTTTTTTTATGTGGGTGAGAAGATATTGATCTTGATGAGATGAGGCAGAAATTAGGATTTTTGTTAGCTTTATGTGTAGCTGGCTTTAGATAGTTAAATCCTTTTTGATTTGGCTGTTGAAGTGTTAATTTAGTAATATTCTTAGGGTTTTCATTGGTGTATTATTAAAGATATTTGTTGTGTATGTGTTTTAGATTGTTATAAGTTGTATGCATTGAAATCTTTATAAACTGTATTTAGAAAATGGTTTTAAACATTTGTCTATCTAATCAACTTCAGCACCTCTCGATTTGCTTGACTATCATTTTAGTGTTGGTTCAAATTAGAATGAGCTTTGAGTAAATTATTGCACTTTGCTTGCCAGCAATTTCATTTTTCAATATCTGTTCCCATTCTATAAAATTTAGGAAACTATCTGCCTGTGGTGCTTTATTTATCTCAGAATTATGAGTTTCAATCTATAGAATACACCATTGGAAGACTCATTGATTTCTGAGAGAGATTGTCGAAGAGACTTAATTTACAATTTTTCCTTGAGTCGAATTTTATTCTTGAAAATTAGAAGCAGATTCAATAGATAACTATGCATCACATATGCAACATCCTATTGATGTTTTATTACGGCTGTAGTATTGTGATTGTGTTATATTTGTTCTAAATGCCCATCCTGAAGGAAAGAATGCGCACTGCAAGCACAATTAAATAATATTTACAACTTACCTTGTCCTTAGTTTTTGGTTCATTTATATTTTTCTTGTTTACCTAATGATTTGTATATTTGATTTTCCATATGCATGACATGCTGTTGGAATTGCTTACTTCACTGCTTACTGTGATTTGACATCTGTTCTTTGGAAAGTTCCATGTAGCTGCCGTAATTTCTATAGTCTGCTAGAAATGAACATGTTAGTTGGTGCTATTGTAAAATTTTGACTTTGGCTACAGTTGAGTATGTTTGTCGGTGCTCTTGTAGAGTTTGACTATTGTTTTTTGTTATAGTGATTACTGAAAAGCAGGATTTTTTTTGTTGTACTACTTGTGTATGCTTTGAAGTCCATTCATGGGTGGTAAAACAAGGTTCTTTGCCTTTATTACTTAAGTTTTTCCTTAGAAATATTTCACACAACATTGGTGGCATAGGCTGACAAGACTTGGATTTGGTCTTTCCCTCTAGCATGCACACAAAATGCTGTGCTGTTATTTCCACATCACACCTTTACGTTGATGCGCATCTATAGTAAACAGTTTGTATCATGCTTAATCGTGTTTATTTAGCAAGGGACATGAGGCCATAATAGAGACTGTTTAATCCAAATTAGAATATAGTGGTGTTCCATGCCCATCCTAAGATCTTATATTTATCATTAGACAAGGCACTATTACCATTTGTGTTTTGCTTTAATGGGTTTTTAATAAAGATGCGTATTAATATAGTATCATAACTCATATACAAGCTTGATGTTAGAGAAAATATAATATCATGGACTTGAGTTGAAATTTTACAATGTCGCTAGGCTATATTTAGTTGTTTGGACTTCGGTTTTGACAACAAAGAGAACGAGAAGTTTGAAAAAACAAGAAGTTGAATGTTGGATGGATCTTTAAGGCAACCAGGAAAGTCAAAGTGTGAATGGCTATATAAGTGAAAAGCCAGGTGATCATAAGCTAGAGAGTGCTTTGCTTGTAGATATCCAGCATGCCGTGATCATGTACATCAAAACATTAAGAAGCACAAGGCTGAAAACATTGAGATGCATAAAGGATTTGCTCAATGTTGGTGATTGTTATTGGAAAGGATATAGGTAGATTAGAACTTGTGGCAAATGTTGTTTATAAGGTGACAGATTAATAAAAGGGAAAGAAAATACTAGGGTAATAGAATGAATATAATTTAAGAAAGGTTTCTATAAAATAAGCCATAGAAGAAATTTATCGCATGTAGCTAAGAACAATTAGTGTGCTTTTTTAGATCAGTTAAGTAACTATTGGACATTCAAATTAAAATTATCCATTATTAGATTTATTTGACTGTTTTGGGGAGAGGCAATACTTTGCTATAGATATTAGCACAAAAAGTTTGCATGTGTTTGGCAACTTGTGTATGCTTTGAAGTTCATTCATGGGTGGCAAAACAAGCTTCTTTGCCTCTATTACTTAATACTTAAGTTTTTCCTTAGAAAAAGTTCACAAAACATTTGTGGCCGAGGCTGACAAGACGTGGATTTTGTCTTTCCCTCAAGCATGCACACAAAATGCTGTGCTGTTATTTCCACATCACACCTTTACGGTCGATGCGCATCTATAGTAAACAGTTTGTATCATGCTTAATCATGTTTATTTAGCAAGGGACATGAGGCCACAATAGAGACTGTTTAATCCAAATTAGAATATAGTGGTGTTCAATGCCCATCCTAAGATCTTATATTTATCATTAGACAAGGCGCTATTACCATTTGTGTTTTGCTTTAATGGGTTTTTCATAAAGATGCGTATTAATATAGTATCATAACTCATATACAAGCTTGATGTTAGAGAAAATATAATATCATGGTCTTGAGTTGAAATTTTACAATGTTGTTAGGCTATATTTAATTGTTTGGACTTTGGTTTTGACAACAAAGAGAACGAGAAGTTTGGCAAAACAAGAAGTTGAATGTTGGATGGATCTTCGAGTCAACCAGGAAAGTCGAAGTGTGAATGGCTATATAAGTGAAAAGCCAGGTGATCATAAGCTAGAGAGTGCTTTGCTTGCAGATATCCAGCATGCCGTGATCATGTACATCAAAACACCAAGAAGCACAAGGCTGAAAACATTGAGATGCATAAAGGACTTGCTCAATGTTGGTTATTGTTATTGGAAAGGATATGGGTAGATTAGAACTTGTGGCAAATGTTGTTTATAAGGTGACAGATTAATAAAAGGGAAAGCCACTACTAGGGTGTAGTTTATCCATTATTTGATTTATTAGACTATTTTGTGGAGAGGCAATACTGTGATATAGATATTAGCACAAAAAGTTTGCATGTGTTTTACTAGGGTGTAGTTTGAACATACATAAGAAACAAAAATGTTTTACCTGGTACCCTTGGCTTTTTAAGGGTCAAGAGTATGTACCAAAGGTTGATTGATGAGTTTGCTTTATGACATACATTTTTCTACCTTTTATTAAAATTTAATTATGCACTTACCATTTTATTTCTTTTTGAATGTTTTCTGTATTTGAACTTTGTAATTTTCACTGTTGCATACATCTGAATTGTTAATTTTCTTTTGGTAGATTTGGCCCATACTTCTGCCAACCAGTAATTGCGGGATTGGGAGATGACAACAAGCCTTTTATTTGTACAATGGATTCGATTGGTGCCAAGTATGTCCATCTATTTGGAATTGAGTGGCTGAATCAAACTGTTTTAACATTTGTTACAAGGATTTTTTACCTTTTTTTTCAGTACTAATTTTCTTATCTCTCTTGTGATTGTATGTTCATAATGTTGAAAATACATACCTTTAGTAGTTTAAATGGTTAGATTCATGAAAATAATCTCTTTGTAATGCAGTGGTAGGGGTTGTACAATAACCACAACACTTATTTTGCGGAAGCCTCTTGTTCTTTGTATGCTTCCTTTGTTACAATCTTCAACATATTCTTTTCTTAGCCAAGTATAAAATTTGTGTTTCAGAGGGATGCTGGACAGATTAGTAAACATCATGAATCCAGAAAGTTCAGGAGCAAGAATTAGAACTTGTTATCTAGCATAGATGAACATTATAAAAACTAGAAATGATATCTCAAATTCAATGGAGAAATAATGCACGGTAATTCTAAGTTTAAAAAATATGGTAGTGGTGGTTTGCGTTGGAGATGTGCGGAAATTATGTGGTATGAATGAATAATGGAGTAGACAAATGTGAAAATCCCGTGAAGGTTTCCCTGGAGTTCTTAAGACAGCACTGTTGCCCTTGTCTTTCTTTTTTGGTATGATTTTTTTCATCCCTTACATTTGTGCTGACTGGTCCTTCATAAAGTGGATTGACCTCCTTCTTTTCTCAGACCATTGTTAATTATGCTTTAGAAATAGAAGTCGTGGTTAAAATCGAAGAGACTTCTGGAGAAATACATGTTGACATAAATACTAGACCTATGGGTTAAGCATCTTGAATTTCAGTTTTCTGAATTCTTGTTAAATGCAGATACTTAGGCAAATTCTGAAACATCAAAAACCTTTTATTTTAACAAAAATCAAATATTGACTGGCCCTTCATAAAAAGGATTGTCATCCTCCTTTCAAGCCATTGTTAATTACATCTTAGGAAATAGAAATCATGGCTAAAATCGAAGAAAATTCTGGAGACATATTAACATAAATGCAGATACCTATGCAAATTCAGAAACATGTAAAACCTTCTAGTTTACAGGAAATCCTCTTGATCTTGTGATTTTTGGATTTTTTGACTTTTATGAGGAAATGGCCTTTTTGAGTCTGCTGGCTGCTCCTGAGTCCTGATAAATTCCAGTAGAGTTTCTAGCTTTTTAACCAGCTCTCAGATGAAAAGAGGCCTTAATTCGTTGTGTTTTGTTCTTGCATGAAACACTGAATTCTTGAACATTTACTGACATGTATAAGAGATGATTGACGATCGTTGGCCTCTTCTTAGTTTGGCTTAGGTCAGCCACCATCCTTCTTAAGAAAAGAGTCTCACAGGCTACTTCTCTGGCTGCTGAACTCTTGGCTTCTTCTGAGGATAATGCCATGTTTTGCTGCTTCTTTGAACTCCAAGCTGAGATACTCTTTATTTTCTAATGAAGCTACCCAATCTCAATTAGTTAACCATTTAAGGAGCAATCGGATTAAACCTGATACAAAACTTTCTTATACTGTTAAGGCACCAAAAATTTTTTTTTAATGGCTGCAAAATGAAGATTGCTTGGTTCTTTCATTAATGATGAAACCATTTTTAGAGCTTGCATGATGTCTGGTCTTGAATTTGTCAAATATAACAAGAGCCCGAGACTTTTAAATGATCCTTCATCTGTTTTCAATGATCCATCTTCTTGATTTGGCTTTTCATTTACAGCCCTGACAGTAGTAGTCACCTCTACAATTTTTCATATAAACTTTCTTTAACAAATGTAGGGTATATTTTTTTTGAAAAATGAAAATTTCTCTGTTTGTTTGATTAACTTGAATACGAAGAAATTATTTCATAACACCCAATCAGACTTTTCAAACTCTTTTCATAATGGAATTTTTGAATTCTGCAAGAATTTTTATATTATTTGCCATATTGATTAACTCATCTACATTAAGACAAACATCCAATTCCGGCGGCATTCTTTTGCATAAATTGAAAGTTCATTTGGTTTTTTTTGAAAGCTATGCTACTGGAGATAGCAATCAATGCTATTCTAGAAGCATGAAGCATCTTTCAATCTATATACTTTTCCTCCATTTCCTTCATCCATATCCTTGAGGATGTTAAACATTAACTTTCTCTTCAAGTTACTTTGATCAAGAAGTCTGATTTTACATCATGCTGATAAACCTATAATTCAAGTTGAGCAGCAATAGCAAGATCTAATCTAATTGTTTCAATGTCCGCTACAGCTGCAAAAGTCTCATTAATATCAGCCAAACTTTGTGTCTTTGCACACTTCCATGTTCATTAAATTTTCTTGTAGACCCACTTTAAAGCAATCAAGTCATTCCCCTTTTGGAAGATCAGGCAGCTTTTGGGTTTGGTTTTCTTCAATCATTCCAAATTCATCTTCCATTACATTCTTCCATTTTTCTTCTTTAATTACTTCTTTAATAACTCGTGGCTCAGTTGAAGACGATGCAAATTACAGATGCCTGATTGTCATTAGTGTAAGCTTCATACTTCTAATATCTTTGTACCTATCTGGTGGACATTGAATTCTTTGAGGTTTCCCCGGAATTGGAGAAGAGGATGATGCTCCAGTTGAACCAGAGTCTTGAATTTTACATTTTTATTGCATTTCCAGCTACTTTGTTTTCCTCATAATTTTTACTTTGTGACTTCTAAAATCTATGTAACTTTCTGGTGAATGTCAAATTCTCTGAGATCTCAAAATTACAGAAGAGGATGTTTCAGATGAACCAGAACTTCCTATTTCTTAATCCTGCATTTCTAATACATTCCAGATGCTGCAATTTCATAATCTAAAGTCTGGTCCTAAAGAAATTCATTACAACTACCAGCTAGGAAATAATTATGCAAACAAGACATCTGTCTTGTTCTATTCAAACAAATCAGGCCCTTCTCTGCTTAAGTGACCAAACTCTTTACTGTTCTCCTTATCTTTCTCATAATTGAGCATTAAATGCATGTAAAATTTTGGATCCTCTGTTGGCCACTGGATTTGGTGGTCTGCCATGTCCTATCAAATGACATTTTTGAACCCTCGCCTCAAATAACACAATGACTATTCATCCTTATAAATACTTTATTAATTATGAGAGTTAAATTCTAGTGAATCCACATAAATGTTGGACCTGTCAAATTGAGGGCTTCTGTTATCCTGCATTGCTCACCTGTCAATTATATCCTATTGCATGTCATCTACATGTCCCTTCTCCCTTGTTTGTTGCTAGCATGGTAACTATGCAAGCCTATTCAGTGCTTCCAATTGGCATGCCCATTTCCTCTAGTCAAGCTTCTCACAACAAAGTTTTGTGAGTGTTTGCTTGAAACTACTTGGTCGGTCAAGCATACCATTATCCTTTCTCAGCCATGCAAACCATCCTTTTTTTTTATCCCAAAAAGATTGATTGTGTTCCTCAACAAAGATGTCTTAACGCTCCAACAAGACGTCTATCTTCCTATCTTAGTCGAACAAACCAAGCCTTGTTCTTTGCAAGTGGCTAAAGTCTTCATCACTCCCCATATCTTCTTCCAAATCTGAGCTTTAAATACTCATTTAAAGTTTGAATCGACCCAAGTGTTTGCATCCACTAAAATAGGGGACTTCTATTATTTAGCATTTTTCTATCTCTAATCACACTCTCCATCGCATGTCACCAGCATATAAATATTCTTTGCATTATTTATGAATTTGCCAAAAAATATCAAAAAATCATCATGATGCCTTATCCATGTAAGCCTTAGAATCCTAATTTGCTAATGAACTCACATAAATCTTTGGAAATCCTTAACATGATGGATTTTGCATACATTTGTTGCTCTTTAATCACATCTAACTGCATCTCGCTAATGTGGCCCTTTTTTTAGTTCACTACTAGCATGGCATTCAATCAAAACCTATATTCTTGTTCTTTTTCAAATTTAATAAATTTTTATTTTCCTAAAATCTTATAATTAAATATCAATATTATCCCTACAACTTGGCCCTCTATCTTATGACTGATTTAATTTCTGATTTTGCAAAATTTACACAGTTAGGTTAATAATACTTCATATTTTACTTTTTGAAATTATTTTCCCTCCTTTTTGGATTCTTAGCCCTTTTTTTAGTAAGTCACTAATTTTGTTATGTATAATTTGCCATATTCGATAATTACTTGATTTAATTTTAAAATGATAAATTTACATATCTCTAATGTTGATTGTTATTTTTCTTCTCTTTTTATAGGGCTCAATTATTCTGAACATTTGATAATTACTTAATGGAATTTATTGAAAATTGCAGCTGCAAAAACTTCCTTTGCTCAAAGCCACAACAAAACAATTTCCTTCACAAAGCCATTTCCTTCTCTAACATAACAGCAGCTCCTGATTCCCAAGCATTACCTCATCTTCCTCCAAGCACACCCATTTCTCAGCCGGCTGCTTTCTGAAGCAAGGAAAAGCCATTTCTTGCTTCATATCCCAAGGCAGTACTTAAAAGAAAGTGCTCTAAGTTAAAAAGAGCACGCTACCCCCCAGTGCTAATAACTTCTTAAGGAGGACAATCAGCAACTTAAAGATTAAATTAAATAAAGTGGATCCCTTAGCTTTTGATATTCCAAACAAATTCATGCCACCAGTATATACATATATATTCTTTGCATTATTTATTGATTTGCTAAAAAACTATCAAAAGATGATCTTATTTGCCTTATCCATGGAAGCCTTATTAATCCTCATTTGTCATTTGACACATAAATCTTTGAAACCCCTTAAAATGAGGGTTTTTTAATTGGGGAGTTCCGTTATCATGCATTTCTTATCCTTCAATCATGCCTTACTATGTGTCACCAACGTGGCCCTTATTCTTTGTTCACTGCCGGCATGGCATTCAAGCAAGGCTTTTCTACCCTTCCATGGTTGGCTCTCATCTAACCCTGCTTTATCATATCCAATTCTTCCCTCCTAGCTTTTGTTGGTGCTTTTAACCAGCATGCCTCAAACAAGCTTCATGTTTATGTTCGTCGTCTACCCTTGGCAAGCCTCCCATGACCAAGTTTTGTTAGCATTTGCTTGAAACTATTCAGTCGGACAAAAGCTTGTTCCATGCCTTTTCTGAGGTCTTTCTTGGGTTCAGACCAAGCCACTTGTTGTGGTCTTAGCTAGGCAGACTAGCCCTTTTTTCTTTTTTTCTTTCTTCTAAAGGACTGTGGTCATGTTACACAATAAGGATGGTCAAGCCCCTTAACCAGGACATCTGTCTTGTTCTATTCAAACAAATCAGGCCCTTCTCTGCTTAAGTGACCAAACTCTTTACTGTTCTTATCTTTCTCATATTCGAGCATGAAATACTTATGTAACATTTTAGATCCTCTGTTGGCCACTGGATTTGGTGGTCCGCCATGTCCTATCAAACGACATTGTTTAGCCCTCACCTCAAATAACACAATGACTATTCATCCTTATAAATACTTTATTAGAGGCTTAACCAATCTCTCTCTCTCACTCGCTCTGGATTAGTTCCATACAATCGATACCTTCCCTTATATTTGTGCTTGCCGAAACCCTAGCTTCGAGGCTGTAAAACCAATCTCTAGTCTCCATATAACAAGATTTTTTTTTTTATACCCAAATGATATGATGGAGCTCTTCTTACCAAATGGTTATGGTTTTTACCATTTCTTTAGTTTACTTTGCTATCACTTTACTTATTGACTTGTTAAATAAAACAGAACATGTTCTCTCCCAATGCTTTCCCCTTTACCTTGGTAAAAAAAATTAGATGCCACCTTATTCCTACATGCGTACAATGGACCAGTGCCCTTACACGTGCCTAAGCCACTATTCGATGTCAACTATATGGTTAAACAGAAGACATTAAGATGGTTCGAGCATTCGTTTCTTTTGTTTTTTTGTTTTTTTGTTTTTCTTTTTTTGAGTATAGATAAAGTCTCTGAGTTCCTTGTTTAACATTATGTATAAAATCCTTGCAGTCTTTCTAATACACCACTTAGTTCAAATCTTGCTTTGCATACACAAATTATTCCATTAGCTTACATAGGCTACTTTTATTTGTAATGTGGTTGATCTTTCTTCCAAACTACATCAAGTGTTTCTCAACAATTGATGTGAAGTAGGATGCTTTTCACAAATTGTTTTGTGCTAATTAGCCGTGTATTTATTTATTTGTTTCTATAGGGAGCTTGCGAAGGACTTTGTTGTTGCTGGTACAGCATCTGAGTCGCTGTATGGTGTTTGTGAGTCCATGTACAAGCCTGATATGGTTGGTTTTCTTCCTTGGTTGTGAACAGGTGGGTAGCCATTGAGAACTTGTGTAGTTGTCTTTTAACATTTTACTTTGTCTTTGTATTTTTTTTTTATAGGAACCCGACGAATTGTTCGAGACAATTTCTCAGGCATTGTTGGCATCGGTGGATCGCGATTGTTTGAGTGGTTGGGGCGGCCATGTCTTCCTTGTGTAAGTGCATTTTGTCTTTTTGATGCATCAATTTGAGCTGTGATCCATTATTATATTTGTTCTATCATTTCATAATTGCAAGAATTGTATTTGTTAAGGTGTAGGTGATATAAACTAACATAGCATATGCAGTTTAACTTTATGTTATTCTTATTATTCTTTTCTTGCAATCTTGTAATTTTAAAATTCTTATCCTACTAAATCACATGCTTGGTTTAGTAGAAATTAAACTTTAGTTCATTTTTTATTTATTTATTTTTTTTATTGCTATGCCTTGCAGTACTCCAACTGAAGTGCAAGAAAGGACTCTAAAAGGAAGAATGGATTAAAATTGCTCTGCATCTTTAAGGTATTTGTCATGGTTTGTTCCCTTTATTTTTCACTTAAACAGGGTAGTGATGTTAAACTTCATACAAAAGCTCATTTTGTGCCTTAAGAATTAATTATTCATTTCAAGTTTTTTCTTCATATACAAAAAAGATTTATTAATAGGTTTTATTTGAGATGGATTGTGATAGCTTAATGTAAAGAAGATTTGACTTAATAACATAAAAAAAAATTTAGTCATTGTAGCCAAGACTATAGGATAATTTTTTTAAAGAAGATTTGAGTTAATGACAGCCTTCATAAATAGAATAGCATGGATTGTGAATGATTTGATTACATATAGTCCTATTATAAAGAGTTACTTTGAACAACAAATGTAGCACACCTGATAGGTTGATCTAGTTAGAACAAGTCTGTTGTTTGAAAAAAATTTATCAAACACAAATATAAAATAGAATGTAATAATTATATATAAGATGACAAAGGTTAAAGCCCTACCTTCTTCACATCCTTTTCTTGTTCCTGCTCTTGCTTTGCCACAGCGTCAAACTGTTTGATGAAATGCCAATGTCAAAAACTATGCTTCGAGAAATGGTTATTTCATCTGCTTACTTGGGTGTAGGAAGCGAACCTGAAACTTCAATTATATGAAATTCTTAGGACAAGACTAACCAAAGCTTCACCATATATAAACAATCTTCACCAAAACTTCATTTCAACTGAAATAAAACTCATCCAAACCTCCTTGTTAATACCAATCTCTATAACAATATGATTAAAGATTTATAAAGCTGCAACTTTGACAAACAAATGAATTAAATAGCAGTGATTACGTAGGGATAGCTGCTGTGAAGATCGTGCAATGCGTGGTCTAAATTCAACCAACATAATAATTGTGTTGCTATAACAAAATAGAATAAAAAGATGTAGATGTCCCCATTTTAGATGAAATGAAAAATTAAATACAAAATGTAAATTTATATATTGCCATTTTATAAAATAAAAAAAATTATTTAGTGAAATTCTGAAATATAAATAAAACAGTCTGTTTTTGTAAGATAGAGGGTGGGAGATGAAAATGTAAGCAAAAGACAGCTGGAGGCTATGTAAGCTCCAGCTCATATTATTGTCGCTTATTTTGATTTATTGGGATATATATTGATCTTTTAATGCATGTGAAAATAATATCATGTTTGTTACACCATATAAAGTTGGGTTAGTGTTAAAATTAAATATAACTATAAATGTCATGATCATGAGTGTTGATTTGTTCTACAAATATTGTTCATCATGATATAAACATATAAAAAGTAATAAATATAAGTTTATCCTGTTTGAATTATGACAAAAGAAGGTGAAAAATGTCCCAAATATTTTGAATTGTATGATAGTGATAGAAAGTATAGTCATGATGTCAAATATGGGAGACCAAGATGGATTTGTTCATTTATCTTTAATTTTTAGAGATGTAAATCAATGGGTAAATAATAAATAAATAAGCAAAAAAAAATGTAGGGTTCATATGTGAACATTTATTTTTAGTCCAAGTTAAACATAAAAGGCTTATTGCCTCTTTTCAAATAGCAATTATTTTTTGAATAATTACAATAGTAAAGGAAAATAAGCATTTAAGACATTGATTTTATTAACACAAGAAAATCATTGTGATGATTTTTATGTCCAAAAAAAGTTTTTAAAAAGATATTTTGAATAAGTTTTATGTTAAATCAACATAAAATGTTTAACAGGTTAAATAATAATATAACATGTGACAATAAAATAAATAAACAAAATATTTGATAAGTGTATAAATATGATTAACAATAAGTAGTTATGTTATATAATTTATTTTTTTATTGTTTGATAATCATTTCATCATACACTTCTTTTTTTATTTATTTTTTACTATATTAAGATATCTTTTTTGTGAAAATGAACAAAGATGATACAATTAGACTGATCACAAGAAATAAAATTAAGAAAGATCTATTTTCCTTTTAACCTTATATTACAATAACCTAATATATGAGATATATTTCACCCCTATGTATTGTAGGCTTTCAGAGATTGGGGCCTTAACATGTTTAAAATCTCATCTTTGTTAAGACAAGATGTTGACAATAGATAATGATGGCTATGGGATAATGATATGCTTCATCCTTAAGTACCATGGGCTCTCAAAAAATGAAATTCGTGGCATATTTGAAGCCTCCTCTTTGTTAGCACAAAAGTTTGACAATAAGGGGCGATAGCTATGTGATGATAAGATTGATATAAGATCTCCCAAGAATAAGGATAAAGATCATAAAAGAAAATTTGGGCTTAAAAAAAGAATGAATGCGAAAAGTGAAAAAAATAAAAAAAATATAAATGAACATGAAATGAAAAGAAAAAGTATGAGATTAAGAGTATCATATGATATTAAATACTTTATGAAGATTATTTATCTTCATGATCCAAATGTATGTGGGTATAGATGCATTGATATTGTATTTTTATTTATATATTATCATGCATAATTGTATTTATTATTCTATTTTATTTATTCGTTATATTATTATTATTTTTCTCATATTTTATTACACTTGTGTAATAATTTGTTGTTGAGCATATTATGCTTATTTTTTGTTTATATTACAGGTCAGAATATCGACACTTACAAAACTGGGAGTTCATAGGGAATGAATGGTTCAAGACGCTTTGGTGAGTGATGATATATTTGTGAGATCGAGACTTTATTTATGTGAGAATAATCTATATTTTATTATATACATTATATTAGTGTTTGGGTTTCGTCTTTTTATATTATATGATAACTAGATATTGTGCGATGTTATTTACTTTCAATTGTATTACACTTAATGTCGATTTGGACATAAATTGTTTTGTCACCCTCGCTTGTTTTGTTGCTTGTTGTGATTAGTTTAATTTCTGTTGTAGTTGATTTACTTGAAGAAGATAAATGATTTGGACATAAATTTCTGTTGTTGTGAGAAGAAAGCGAGAGAGAGAGAGAGAGATAGAGAGAGAGAGCTTTGGGTCCTCACAGGTTGAGAATGACCAATGAAGAAGATAAATGATCTCCATCAATTAGAAGTATAGAAAGAGAAGATTAAATTTAGAAAAATTACTTTTCATAAAAGAGAGGTGAGGGGGTGGATAAGGCGTCAACTATAGTGATAGCTTAGATAAGTTTAGTTGACTAGACTATTTGGGGTCTACTTATAGTGAGCTTACTTTCTAATATTACAACTATTTTTTTGTTATAATTATCTAATATATAACACATGCCTTCCATTGATGTGATAAAACTATTGCTATTTTGTGGGAGCTTGATTGCATATGACAATTGAATTTGTTAGTCACCAAGGCAATGTACTCATTCTTGATAATGTAATCACATCAATTTTAACTATCAAATCAATCATATGTTAAAAATAATTAGTTTGAGTTTCGAATCTCTAATATTAAATGAAGAATCTAAATCTATGCTTTTTAATGAAAGTTAAGTTGTATATTTTTTGCACAACTTTAATTGTATCTGTCTTTGACTTAAGGCCTTTAAGCGTTGGCATTGAAGATATACTATTGGGGATCCAATCTTCAAGTTGTGATAAGTTTCAACCACTAAAATTTAATAAGTATAATTTTATATCTTTACTTATAATATATTATTAGTTATGGTTTAAAACATTGAGTTAAATCAAACATAAGATATATTGTTTGATGTACTATTTAAACAACTACTAAAGAAACACCAACCAAGTTAGGATTCCATGAACAACAAATTAATACCCAACCTTCCAATTATGCTTAACTATAAAATCTTATTGTAACAAGATATGTTTTCATACAAATTTAATCTACTTAGGCTTGTTTGGACAAAAACTCATCCATTTTTTTCATTACTATCCAAATAATACCCACCCTTCCAATTATACTTAACTATAAAATCTTATTGTAACAAGATATATTTTCATACAAATTTAATTTGCTTAGACTTGTTTGGAAAAAAAATTTTCTTTTCTTTTCATTCCTATCCATGTACATTCAACAAGATGATCTAAGAAAATAAGATTTTATTATTTTATTATTTTTTAATCAATCATTTGAAGAAATTAAGTTAAACCTTAACAACATGATTTTATAATAAAATCGTGATATAAAATACTTTAATGCATATTTTAATATGTGATTCATTATGAATAAAAAAATCATTTTAACTTATATTAATAAGATATTTTTTTACTATTTAAATGATTAATTGTTTAAAGTCATGATTATAACATCTTATCCTTTGCATAGCAAAGATGGATCATCATTGTCATGTTCCTTCGATCAATGTTTTTTCTATCACTTATATGGCACTCAATCACTTGCTAGTAGTCAATAGCAAAAATTGTCATTATGGATCTCCTAATACAACATATATTCTTAGATGATTTTTATTTGTCAATGATATATTTTCAATAAATAACAAAACATTATTATAAAAATCAATCTTTAAGAATAAAAACACTATTTCTCTTCTAAGTACAACAAAACAAACAAACAAATAATTTTATTTCTATAAAATGATATTATGTCAGTGACATTAGAGATAGCCAATGATGATGACTATCGACAATCACTATGTCAATGTTGGTTGAGATGATCAACTATGACACTCATTGTCAAACAAAGTAGGGAAGAAGACACCATGATAAAGAATAAACAGGCCTTGTAATAAGAGTGTAACCCAACTTTTAGATTGAATGAACATTGCAAGCTAATAACTCCAATAACCCCCCACTGACTTGCATCAGGTCAAGCTTTCCATTGCTCCCAGCTAAATTGTTATCACATAGAAACGTTCAAACAATTATTTTCTAAACAAACCATTGCTATGTTTCAGTAGACACATGGCAGGATCGCCCATTTCTTCAGTTATTTCTTCTTTTCTACCAAAAGGCAAGCACGTGCCTCCGTTTGTCACGCCTTTGTCCGCGCGTGATATTCGCTGTTTTTTGTATTTAGATAAGGAATATATGTGACATTATAAGCTGAATTATTGGCACAAATGTAGGAAACCCTAATAATTGAGCCTTTCTCCGTTAAATCCGAAGGACACTTCCGAGTTCTTAACCCTAGGGCTTGGTTTTGGGGGGGATGTCCGACTTTGGAATGTTGATCCACTGGAGCTGCAGCTCGATCTCGCCGCACTCCACGTTCTTGAGCCTCAGAAACATGTCCTGACAAACCCTGCCGTTTGCCAAGCGGATGGCACTCTCCTCGGCAAGACAGTTTTGCCTGCTGGGCAACAGTTTCGCGATGACGGAGCCGTCGGGGATGTCTTCAAAATTTATTTTCACCGCCTCGAAGAATTTCTGTATGCTGAACTCCGCGTTGCCCATCGGGTCGTCGAAGCTGAATGTGTCGCTGTCGTACACCTCCTGTGAATGTCGACCGACGCGAAGATTAGCAGTGATTTGTGCATTTGGAAGGCTTGTATTGAAGGGTTAAGACCTATTTGGTTGTTAATTTCTTTGATCAAAAAAAGAATCGGCTTCAAGTATGTTAAGGGAGTACTGAAGAAATTTTACTATATTACATTACTTAATTGAATGCATTTCTTTTAAGTGATATTTCGTTTATTGTTGTTTAGATAATATCAACATTCAGATAACAGACTAATATGAATGCTACTATTATTTAAAGATAAAATTCTATCAATTCCATCATTCATTAAAATAAGAATTCCAGAAGCATATAACCAAGTGGGTCCAATGGACAATTATAACAAGGTTTTTGAGACGTTCAAATTTCAAACACGCTTAAGAAATGTCTATGCTTACTTACCTGGAGTAGTTTTTAGCTGCCATTGTTTCCACAACCAGCTGTCCTAAACAGAAGGGATCTTGACAAAATCACCAGTTCAAGAGAAAACAAGAAAAAAAATCAACTCATTCATTCGTCTTGTTGAACAAAATGCCATCGATTTGACAGATAATATGGGTACAAATACGAGCGTGTAACCGACAACTATCTTTAGTGAATTGACACGAAAGATTGAACTATTTTGCGCAACCCTGATGAAGAGTACCACCGACTTCGTGTGCTTATTATCGGAATTCCATGTAACTATCCCCCACACACAGACCGATTCCCCTAATTTTATCTTTCCAGAAATCAGCGTAAACAGAAATTAGGTGATTTGAGCAGCGTAGATTAATAAGACCTTGTTTATAACAGGATAGTTGTTTGAAATGACTCTTGACTCTATCGAATTATCCACATATGCTGTTAATAATATAACAGGGGAAGGGGAATCAGTTAGGAGAAGCTTACCAACTTTACTGGGAGAGACGGATCTTCAACAGAAAGAGTTAGTTCTTCGTTCCATTCTGGATTCAAATTCCGTTTTATTACTCGAGTCTTCAGTTTCTGCACACATTGACGCTCAAGCTTTAGCAGAATGACTCGGGATGGAAATCTATAGATCGAACTAAAACATTAAGCAAGTAAACAAGCGTCAATCAGTACGACAAAAAGTCTAGTTCCCCATATTTAGCAACCGTTTTGATGCACTGCTAAAATCAAAATAATGCATTCAGCCCGTCGCAAATATTTAGCATCGTGCCGGATCATGTCCAGCATCTCTATTCTGCAAATTTATTCGCCAAATTTAGCAAGCATTCTACATGTTTCTTCCTCCCTATCTTAATGAACTCAAATCATACACTAGAAAAAAAAAAAAAAACACAGCAGATCATTTTCCACTGCGACCGAGAAAGTTTTCGAGAGCAAGAGAGAGAGAAGCCTCACCTGTCTCCCCAGGCGAAGGACGACGTAGGGATCGCTGCTTCTCAAATCTCGGATGGCGAGATCCACCCCTCTCAACACTCGCACCTTCAGAAGCCCAAGCAGCCGATCCATCTGAGCTTTGCGCTATCGCCGGCCTTTCTGCACTCTTCCCTCCAGAACTCGCTCGTTTTATAGCTGCAAGAACCGGACCGGTATGGCCGGCCTGAGTCACGACATATACCCCTTCCATCTCATAACATTTTTGTCATCGCTTCTTCCTGACCTGTACTTGGACAGATCGAAGGAGTAAAAATTACCATCGCTAACCTGATCCAATGCCAGTGATGAATTTTTCGATTTAACTTAATCGATAAAAATTAGTTGGCTTCAGATCAATGTAACCAAAAAATATATTTTGTAACATATTTTTTATTATTTAAGAAAAGTATTTAATATATCTTTTTTTCTCAGCATGTCTATTCCTTATAGCTTTTTTATAAAAACTTCAAAATAAAAATAATTTTATTTTAAATATTACGTTTGTTTGACATCGGCACGTGGCAAAAAAAGGACGAGGCGGAGAAAAATAATGCAAGAATAGAAAATACTTCATCGTCGACAACGCCGCGGAAAACTTCATCAATACAAATGATACTTCGTCGCAGGGACGGCCTGCATTCCTTGGGGTGAATATTACATTTTTTTTCTTTTAAAAATTCCCGGCCTATTTTTTTATTAATTTAATAATTCAAAAATCTCAACCAAAATTGAATCTTTGTCTTGCTCGCACCAAGAACGTGTTGGCGAGGATGCGACGAAGGTCTTTTGCTTGTTCATATTAATCTCCTTGGGAAAAAATTATTTTTATTTTTTATTTTTTAATAAACCCGCTTTTGTGAATCAATGTCAAAACATCGCCGTTCTTCCGGCCATCATTAGGATACGGGTGAAGTAGAAAAAGGGGACCTGTAATTTGATAATATTATTTATTAAAAAAATTAATGCAATAATTCTATAGACTTCGATTTTATTTATTTTATTTTAAGACTTAGATACAAGTTTTTTTTTTTTTTTATTTAAATAAAATATATTCCACCCCACAAAGTACAAAACTTGGCACAAAAAGGAAATGCCGAGGGGGAGGAGGCAAACCTAAAACAGGCCCAAGAGGGAAAGAGAGTAGTTTTCCAGCATGTTGTCTTTGCGGCGCCTTGCCAAATAAGCTCTCCTTAGCAGATGCTGTGTTTCCAAAAAGGGCGCGCTGGCCGAAACAGTAAGGCCAGAGATGGTGGCGGCGTTCCATGCTTTCCAGACCGTCCAGCAGATGAAGGCTGGAATGGTGAAGGCTAAGGAGCTAATCTGTGTCTTGAAAGCCCACCAGCTGGAGATGTCGGTGGAAGAAGAGTGGGGGACGTCGAGCTTGACCTCAAACCAGGTCCAGATGGGGCGGGAGATGAAGCAGGACAAGAAAAGGTGATCCGGTCCATCCCGATTGCTACAAAAGGGACACTTCGAGACGAGCGAGATGCCAATCCGATTTAGAGCTTTTGGGAAGGGGAGGGCGGCGTGGTGCAGGCGCCAGAGGAAAATTGAAACCTTCTCAGGAATGAGTCGGTGCCAGAGGAGGTCGTTTTGGAAGGAGAGCTGACGGGGAGGAAGCAAGAGGTTGTTAAAAAGGGTGTACGCCCGGTTCGGTTCAAACCAGTTCACGGTGCAACACCCGGACCGGATGCGGTGGAGCAGTGAACCGGTCTGATCGGCCGGGTCATCGTCCCACGCCGCTAGGGCAAGCCACCGAAGGCGGAACGAGACCATACGGCGCCAACCCGGGGAATCGCCAGCGGAGGACCGGATTCCGTCACGGCAGTCAACGTAGCTGCTCCGAATGAAGTCTGCCCAGGGAGAACGAACGTTGAAGAGGCGCCACCAGAGCTTGGCCGAGTGCGCCATGACCTGTGAGCCAAGATCGCGGATGCCCATGCCACCGGAAGACGTAGGTTTGGCGATCTTGCCCCACGCCGCCCAGTGATGGCGGCTGGAGTTGTCGTTGCCGCCCCAGAAGAACCTGGAAAGAAGCCGTTCGACGGCTTTGATGATGGTTCTCGGAGGGAGGAGAACCGCCGACACGTATGCCGACATCGACGTGAGGACGGAGTTGATGAGTATCTTCTTCCCGCCCTTGGACAGCAGCCGGTTTTTCCACGAGGCGATGCGGCGAGCCATCTTCTCCAGGAGGGGTTGGAAGTGGATCGACTTCGAACGGCCTCTGTCGAGGGAGCAGCCCAGGTGGGCCAGCGGGAGGTGAGCACGCCTAAAACCCAGGATCGATTTGGTGGAGCGAACCAAGGCCTTTGGGGTAAGCTTCCCGTGTATTACTATAGACTTGGAAGGATTTAGGGTAAGCGCCGAAGCCTCCATAAAGGAATTGAGCAGGCCGGCGAGGTTGGAGACTGATTCCTTCCTTGCCGAAGTGAATATGGTGAAGTCGTCGGCGAAGGCGGTGTGAGAGACAGGAGCAGAGCGCCGAGGGGAGGAGAATTTGTCTATCTTGCCAGAGCGAACCAGATCGGCGAGGCCGCGGCTGAGTACGTCTATGGTAAGCAAGAAGAGGAGAGGGGAGAGGGGGTCACCTTGTTTGACTCCACAAGAAGGTTTGAAGAAGCCTTTCGGCTCGCCGTTGATGAGTACAGAGAGCCAAGAGGCGTCGAGAGAGTTGCCGACGAGGCGACGGAAAAGCTGGGAGAACCCAAAGGCATCCAAAACTGCATCCAGGAACCGCCAGCTGACCCTGTCAAAGGCAGAGCGGATGTCCAGCTTAAACAGGGCATTGGGAGCCTTCCGCTTGCGGTCGATACGGTGGACCATCTCCTGGGTTAAGAGAATGTTGTCGGCAATGTTCCGGCCACGGATGAACGCGGTTTGCTCGGGGGAGATCAGGGAGGGAAGAAGAGGGCGGAGTCGGTTAGCCAGCACCTTTGAAAGCAGCTTCCCGAAGACCGAGCAAAGTGCGATCGGTCGAAGGTCAGAGAGGGAGGCGACCGCCGAGCCCTTCGGGATGAGGCAGAGCCAGGCAGCGCCGGCAGAGCGAGGGAGCTTCGTGCCGACCAGGAAGTCGTTGACCGCTGCAGTCAAGTCGTCGCCGATGACGTCCCAGCAAGCTTTGAAGAAAGGAACCGTGAAGCCGTCGGGGCCGGCAGCACTGGAGTCGCGCATGGAGAGGATGATGGATTTTACCTCAGAAGGAGTCACCTGGCCGCAGAGGATAGAGTTGTCTGAGGCGGAGACGGTGCGAGGGATGAGGCGGAGCAGCTCGGACGTCAATTGGGTGGATCCGCCCGAGCCGCGGAAGTGAGACATGAAGTGGTTGGTGATGGAGTCACAGAGGTGGTCATGTGATTCCGTCCAACCGCCGACGGGGAGCTCCAGGCGATTCAGCTTAAGGGATTGCCGCTTGACGTTGACTGAAGCGTAGAAGAAGGCCGTGTTCGCGTCACCATCCCGAAGCCAACGGAGGCCAACCTTCTGCTTCCAGAACTCCTCCTCCCGAGCCAAGATAGAGTTGAGGTTGTCATTGGCGACCCGCAGAGCCGATTCAGCCTCCGGGGAGAGGGCCGAGGCGAGCAGGCGCTCCGCCTCGTAGACGGTCGCCTCCGCCTTCACCTTGTTGGCGAAAACATTGCCGAAAACGGCTGAGTTCCACCTCTTCAGGTCATTCTTGAGTCGTGTGAGCTTACCCGAGAACCTGTAAAGACCCGAAGCCGCTATTGGGTCCCCCCAGGATTTGGAAACCACCTGCAGGAAGTTCAGGTGGGTCAGCCACACGTTAAGGAACCTGAAAGGCCGAGCGACCCGATTGCGCGGGACCGAGGAGCGGAATAGGATCGGGGCGTGGTCCGAGCCCGTCCGGGGAAGAATATCAATGTGGCCATCCGGCGAGAGATCCAGCCAGCGAGGGTTGCAGAGGAAGTAGTCCAGCCGTTTAAGGAGGGTTTTTCCATTGCGGTTCCCCTGCCAGGTGAAGATGCTACCAGAGACCGGCGGGATGAGGAGCCCGGCGCCGTCAATGAGTTGGCGAAAGTCCTCAGCCGCGGACCGGTAGAAGCGAGCTGTCCGAGAGATGTCGTCGGAGTGCAAGGAGACATTGAAGTCTCCGCAGATCCACCAAGGGTCAGACCCGACGGACGAAGAGTGGGCCAGGAGGTCTTCCCAAAGCAGTCGCCGGAGGGTTCTGGAATGTAACCCGTAGACGGCCGTGAAGAAGGAAGCAGGGGCGCCGTCCACAGAGAGGTGGCAGAGGATGGATTGGGCAGAAGAGCCTATGGGCCGGACAGAGCATCGATCCGACCACAGGACCCAAATTTTCCCGTTGTTGGAATGGAGCCCGCCACCGAGCCCGAGCTTGCGGCAGACGGAGGGGATTTGGTCGCCGCAGATGAAAGGCTCCAGAAGGATTAGGACGTCGACTGAGAAGGAAGATATGAGACGCTTGAGCCTGCCAATGGTGGCGCTGTTCGCCACCCCCCGGACATTCCACGTCAGCGAATTGATCATTGGAGAGGGGAGGGGGGGGGGGGGGGGGGGCGGAGCCGGATGCGCTCCTGGTGACCGGTACCGGAAGGTCAGGATTGAATTCCCATTTCTTTTTCCGTCTCTTGTCTTTCGACCGCGGCTCCAGAAAGGGTTCATCTGGAACCGAGGAAGTTGACCTCGATTCGTTGTCACTGGCCACCACATCAGTGGAGCGGGGGATATGGGACGACGAGGAAGGGGAAGGAGGGGGAGAGGGAGGGGGAGAAGGAGCCGCAGCTTGCGACGGAACAGAATCCTCCAGTTGAACCATCAGTCCACCGGTCGGGGACACCGGACAACTGGCAACGAGAGATTCCGGTGAGGAGAGAAGCTCTCCTTCTTCGGGCGGCGAAGCGGGAATGGGAATAGGCCTGCAGGGCCCAGGAAAGGTTGCAGGAGGAGAAACGGTACCTGGGGCCAATTCAGGGGGCGGGCCTAGGATGCCCACGCCACAGTGCGGAGGTGGAGCAGGGGGAAGGGTGGCCGGAAGCGACGACTCAGCATCAGGCAGAGCGGAAGAATGGGAACATTGACCAGGGTCGTTGAAGGACCAGGGGGCAGGGGGTCCGGTTGGATAGCCGGGGCTTTACCCTTGTCAGTCGTCGACGCCGACGTCGAAGTCAAGAGCACCTTCTGTCCCTTAGGTTTCGCCTTGCCAGATTGGTGCTTGCAGGCTGACGGGGCGTGGCCAATGGTGAAGCAGTTGTCGCAGTAAAGGGGGAGGTTCTCGTAGGTGACGCGTTGCCAGAAGCCTCCCGCCTTCACCCCGGGGATGGAGGAGATGCGGATCCGGTCAGGTAGTTGAGAGGCCAGGTCAAGCACAACGCAGACCTTAGCGACGTTGGGGCGGGACATGGCCGCCGTGGCCGTGTCGACCTTCAGAGGCTTCCCTAGAGTCGCCGCAATAGAGAAAAGGGAGGCCTTGTTGAAGAGGTGGACGGGGAGCTGCTCAAAAGCCACCCAGACCGGGACCTGGGACGGCTCGGCGTCGAAGCGGAACGATGGAGACCACTTAAGGAGTCTCATCGGGAAGTCGCGGATGAACCATACCTTCTTCATCCAGCAGAGGAGGGAATCCTCCTCCGACAGGAAACGGAGAAGGACATGGCGCTGGTTCAGAAGCCCCACCTGGACTTCGTGTTAATAGCAACTTTAAATATTAATTTTACAAAAAATAAAATTTTTTAACAAATAATAACTCGTTATAAGCTTTTAATTTGATTAATATAAGAATAAACGTTATTGTGTCGAAAATAAGAAAAATTTTAAATATAAATATATAAAAACATGTTTATAAGATTTAGAATGTCTTATAGATATAAAAGTTAGTTCAAACAATACACGATAGTAAAAAAAAAAATAGATAATATATTACATAATTAAGTCTTGTTTTATTACACTATGTTTAATGTTTTATTGCTATTTTTTTTATTATTTTTGTTATATTTTATTAGTTTTTGAGATAAATATTATTTTTATATTTTCAATAAATTCAAAAATATTTTAAAATATTTGATGAATAATATATGAGAAAAGTTCTTCAAAAATCCATATGATAACTTTTTTTTTATTTTGATTGTGATTTAACTTTATTTTTTTACTTATTTATAATCATTTTTTTTATAATTTGTTTATTAATTTTTTTGCTCAACTTTTATTTCTTTACATATCTAATACAATTTTATATTTGTAGTTGTATCATCAACCATAGTCTGATGAGTCATGATCTTGCACATTGTCTTTGTATTAGCATATTATCATTATTAGTTTTTATGCATGCATTTTAATAATTAACTAATTAGTTTTGTTTATCTCTCTTAAAACTTGTTATTAAATTTATGTATCACATTTCATTGATATCACTAAAAATCTCCTAATTGGACACACCTCATTAAATTGCAATCAAATCGCAACCGATCTTTTTTGGCTAAACCTAATTAGTTGAGCCTCCCTGCCTTGGGCTTGATCCAATTGTCGCATGCTAGTGACCATGTCAAATTTATCTAATCAAAACCAAATTAGTTATTCGTTACTAATCAATACGAATCAACTTTTGATTCTAACCAACACTATCCAATCTCCTCTTTACTCTTGTTTTTGCATTTTCGCAATTTAATATTCCTATTTTTACACAATTTGTCTAATATCCCGTAAGGTCACATAAGTAATTTATCGTTTTCATACATTTTTATTGTTTTTCTCAATTTTTTTTTTCTAACATTTGTATATTTATTTAAATTTAAAAATATATTTTTTAATTTATTTAAAGTTATATATTTTTTGGTCATAAGTTGGTTTCACGTGACATCAATAATAAATGTTTCATGTGACATCACAGATGTTAAGGTCTCCTTTTGAACAAGCAGCTATGATTTAATAACATTAAAAAGGACATAAAAGGCTATTTTTTAATATTAAAAATAGTAATATAATAATTATAGAGAATAGCAATTCGAAGAAATAATATTTTCATACGGAACTGAAATGGTCCACTCAAGACAGTGTCCGGGTCGGGCAATTCACGAACATTCTCTTCCATGTTAGGGATTTGGAGTCAGCGACGTGCGATTGGTTTCGTTCAGCGATGTGGACTGTGGAGCTCCACAAACGATCGAACGATCGAAGCCCACCCATTCGCTCATTGGCCATCGTCTCCCGCTAAATTTTATAGGCTTGGGTGCGATCTCCTGCTTTCTTCATAGCTCTGGACTTCTCGATCTCATTCTCCGCCGAAGCCGACTCCAAGCAAACTAGGCACTCTCTGGTTTCAACAGTTTTGCTTATTCGAGCCAGGTGAGTATGCGAAACTTAATTATCAGTTCAACCGGAAAAAGGAATCAGCATGTGGCTCTAAATGGTTCACTTTCAATCGGTCCTCACGCCGCGATTCGATACCAACTGTGGCTGTGTTTTGGAGCGTGTGGACAATGTTGCTTTTCTCTTGGGAAACTCTTGCGGAAGTGCTTTAGATTACGGTTTATAGATCAATTTTTGTTTATTCTTGGTATGAGACACGCTTATGATTGGAACTTGTTGCAGTGTCTGATAAGTTTTGGAACATGTATTCAAATAGTGTTACTTTATAAATTCATTGCTGTAAGCCAATTTGATGTATATGCAACGTTGTAGGGGGATTGCATGACAAGGTTTTTTTTAATGTTAAAGTTGGGGAAATTGTTTTTTTTTTTGCTGGTGGTAGTAGAGAAAAGCCGGTTTGTATCATGTGCAGAATTTAGGGGCTTTTTGAATTCGAACCTGTTCATGTGGTACGTGTGATTTGTTTGTATGCTGCTTAAGTTATTAACTTTGAATAAGAATGTAAAAACTCATTGATTCATGTTATTTACCTGTAAATCTTTACAAAAAAAAAAAATATATGGCAACAAGCAAACTAGTGTGCAAGAAAATGTTTTTAAAGCAATAACAACAAATGATTCAATTATTGCTTGGGAGATACAGCATGGGAGCATATCCGTAGATTTGATGTTAATACAAATGTCAACTATGTAAATTGCAACATCTCCAATCTCATATTTCTATGAAGGATGTTTATGATATGGGGATACGAGTATGTTATAATAAATGTCAAAACAAAGGATATTGATGGATTAGGATATGATAATTAAATATTATTTGAATAATTATATATGGGTATATCATATTTATATGATAATAATAACAATAACAATGAAAATAATAATAATAATAATAACAATACTAAAAATAATTGTGTTACATATAACATAGCAATGAGACAAAGCTCATTTTTTAGAGTGTTTGTTTTTTGTTGTAAGTGGAAAGGATGAGTTTTGAATCCTTCCATTTGAATAAAGATTATTTTCTAATGGTTTATACTTATAAAGGCTATTTTTTTAAAAGAAACTCATCTCTATAATGTGGGTATACATTTCAAATTTCTTAAAAATATTCTAATTTCGAAATGTATTAAAAGAAGATAATTCTTTTTAGTTACCTATGATTTCAAAGAATACTGAATAAGAATATTTTTGTTTTTTTATATTTTATTTCATGTTCATCCACCCCTTTAATCCTTCAATCATACTATTCTATTTATCATACTCTAAGTGAAGGCATAGTATTGCAATGCATGTCAAGAGAGTATCAACAAGTATTTGGAAATATCAATTCAATCAATCAATTTGAATTTTCTTTTAATTTTATTTGATAGGTGTTTTAGAAAAATTTTTAGATAATATTAGAAAACTGCTAGAGATTATTAGTAGTAGATGTGTATCTAATTTGAATGGGTAAGTGCTAGAGAAGTATTGATGCCTAGTAGGTTCAACCACAATAATGTATGGGAGCAAATCAAATGGAAATGGAAACTTATCTAATTTTTGGTTAAATTAATGTTATGGGAACATCTATAATCAACACCTTTTTTCATTATATTAGGTCTTTGCCTCCTTCAATGTTGTGGTTGTACTCAGGGTTCAAAATTTGTGCATGAATGTTTAGGCCATGTAACATGCACATCTTTATGCCTATCCAAGGTTAAAAAATATCAAACCATGTCTTGTTCAATCCAAGTCTAAGAAGTTCATGCCAAATACAAAAACAATGAATTATTATTTTTAAAGTTCAATATGAAGTAGCAAATTAAAAAATCTACTCATTTATATGGTACAAGTAATATGAAGGTAGTTGGTTAAAACAAAAGAAATCATTATACAAACAAAAATTGCATTTGTATTCATGCTATTCTATAGATAATGCCCTTTTAATTTTGTACATTTGGGAAATCATGCTAGTTGTTCCTAGTACTCCGTGTTTTATCCATGCTCAACTTGGAATTCTTAGTTTTTATAAAAGGATTAATTGTTACAAAATAACTAGTAATACATCCTATGCAATGCATTTGCACTGGAGAATTATCACCTTCTTCATTTTCTTATGTATCCTTAAGGATTTGGTATCTTCAAGTTGAAGAATTCTATATAGGTTGTTGGCTATGCTCCATTTAAGACTCCCATTTATTTTAAATTGTCATGTTCATGATTCTTTTTAATATTACTTTGTAGAATACAGCAACCCAGAACAATTTGCTACATAGCAAATAAGAATTAGCTAGAATGGCATTTTCTAATATTGTTGATGGGAAATTTTTCATATTGTTTGCTTTGCATCTTGAATTCTTTTTTTAAAATTCAAAAAGTTACTTTGATGCATAATCTTTTTTGGCTTGATATTATGTTATGCTTAAGGTTTATATTTCAAATGCTATGTAAAACAATGCATTGTTTTATAAACTCATCAATGTTTTTATATTTATAATCAACTAGGTTATTTTTTGTGTACTTCCATAGAAAAATTGGCACTCATAGAACCAATGAAAACATTTTTAAAAAGGAACAAAGGAAAAATTTAAGTTTGCTTGTTAACGTAAAGGCACATAAAATATCATTGTTTAAGATCTAAATTTAGCACATACATATTTAAATCTAAGCCTTCTCATATGGTATAGGTTATTTGTAACTATTGTTTCAAATTGCATATGCATCTAAAAGAACTATGGTTGGTTTCATTTATCTTAAATTTTTGAGTTGATGTGCATCCCTTTAGAAGATTATTAGGCCTAATTTAAACCCTTATTGATTATTTACTTTCTAGTTGCTGCAACACAAATAGTTTGCCAAAGTTGATAGCTTTTTTGATAATTAATGACATGAAGTCATGTTGCATCGTTTATTTTCATATTTTGAAAACATTGCTAAACATGTGTTCCATTATTTTTCTTAGAAGCAAGAATTATCTCAGATTTGTTGATGTGTTACTTAAATTTAGTAGATTAATGAAATTATCCTAAAAAGAAATTGTACCATATGCAACATATTATTCAATTTATGACTACAAGTTTTTAATGGGTTTTGAAATAATCCACACACACTTAATGATTGCCAGATTGTGCTAGAATGTATAAAACAATCTGATTAATGCTCAATAGTACACAATTGTTTTGTCATCTAAGTGCAATCATGTAGTCATATGCTTGCTAGGTTCAACGAATGCTCATAAGTTGTAGTTTGTTGACCATGTTTGTGTTCTATTTTGAACATTTTAAGTAGCTAAAAAGTAGGATAAGTTAATTTAAAGAAGTCATAAATCATTCATGTTATCTATTATCATATGAAATTGTACTGAAGGTCAATAGCTAAAACTAGTTTGCATTCCGGATTTAGCTAAATGACAAGCTTTTAGAATGCTTAGAAGTGTTGAGATGCTTGACAATTTCGACTAAGTAGTCTAGGCTTGTTTTTTGGTGATTAGATTTTATTATTGCAACTGACCCAACCCAAATTAGAACCATTTAATATACTCTAGAATTGATTGGCCCAAATTAGTTAAGTTGGTTAATTTCTAGTTTGCTTGCAATTTTTTTTAAGTAAATTTTTGCACCCTTATGTACCATTTTGCTTGGTTATTAGAGTGGATTTGTTAGGTCATGGTACATAATCTTCATAAATGGAATGCCTTGTGGTTGTCATGTGCAATCAATTTAATTTTTACTATTAGGATGCCATTTAAGTATCATTAAATAAGTTCCTTTATTTCCATGTTGAGATATGTCAGTAAAAACAAGAATCAGATTGTCTATGGAACATCATTGTACTTCCTCATGGCCACGTCTAAGGTCTTTTTATTGCAAGTTAAAAGTCTCACAATGCTTGACTTGTCATGTTTTGGCTTTGTTTATGTTTCTTTACTTTTTTTTTAATGGTAAGCTTGAAAGAATGACTATGCTCAAAAGAGTTGTCTTAGAATAAGTTCATTCTATAGGAATTATTGCAAATTGATTGAGGATAAGTTTAAGAAGAGTTGGTTAATATGTTTTTAGTGTGTGAAACATAGGCTGTTTAATACTTTTTCTTCGATATGTGAGGTGTTGGAATTTTTTTCTATGGTTTGTAAAAGAGAAAGTTTCAAATGTAATTTTTCATGTGACCATTTGAAAGAACTTTTTATGCTTGGATATTACAAAAGGAGTCTTAATAAATAGATACATGTAGTTAGTTGCACTTAATAGGACAGCAATCTTTATGGTTTTATTTTTTTATTTCTTCTCTGAGAGCAACAAATATTGGGTATTACTTTCTTATTTTGTCGATTTTTCAACTTCAATTATATTTTGGTCTTCAAAAAACTAGTATTTTCCCCCCATGTATAGCCTATATTAGCGAATTGAGATCCTGAATGCCTAATTACTGCATATAAGTAGTATCCTATTTAATGGAATCCCTCTTATGAACTACGTAGGATTAACTTCAGTCTATGAAGGGAAGCGAGTGGGCTTGTACTATAGCCATTTTGAGATATTGCAAAGAGAAGTTGCTGAATGCAGTGGGAAGAAAATATTTACCCCTTTCATTTCATTCAATTGAGCTAAGAGGAGCATGGGAGGAAGCATTCTTAGCCATTGTTGGCCCTCTAGGTTGATGAGATTTGGTTAGAAGGAGATGATGCAACAAGCATTTCAAGGCTTTCATATGATAATATCAAGACTAGCTAAGAGGATACAATGTTGGCTAAGAAGTCTATCCCGCTTGATGTATAGTTGTTTTTGTATCTACCTTGATAGATAATGGAAATTGAACATTGGTCAACTTTGAAAAATACACTCTTGTTTTAATGAAATTGAAATCATCTGTTCTCAAATATATGTTTGTTAGGGTTATTTACTTGGTAAAGAGTCCATTATTTGTAGGTGTTTACACTTTCTTTCAAATAGTCTTAAGTAGGATAAAGTTTAGTTGAGAATTACTAGCATTGACAATGAAATGTTAGGTAGAATAGAATCTATAGAGTAAAACTAGTGTACACAATTTTTATGTGGAAACCCTTTGGATTAATGAAAACTAGTATCATAGGGCTGCAAGGACATTTGTAAATTTGCTTGATTTGTAGAGAAACCTCTGAAAGAATCAAGTCGAGTCTTTCGTGTTAAATTTGGAGAGGAGGTTCACATTTTGCCCACTTCTTAATCATTGAGAATACAAAGTGTTTTATATTTGTAGTAGTGGGCTAATCTTTTTATTCTTAATTTGAGAGAAAAAATCTCTTTAGATAAAGATATAGAATGAGGGATAATAAGTTTGATAATATATTTATTTAATTTATCTTTGTAATCATAGATATTAGGGTCAAATTTGCTAGAAAATCAGGGTTAATATTACAATAAATAACATAAATTTTGAAATTTTGTATTTTCCTTCAACTAAGGTTATATATGTTGAGAATGCTCAACTTGGATCTCAATTCTTCAAAGTTTGTTTTTGGTAGGGCTTTAGTGGGAATATTTATAGTTTAAAGTTCTGTTGAAGTATAAATTGATTGAATTATTAGTTTTTTAATATTTTCTTTATAAAATAATAATCAATTTCAATATGTTTTGTCTTATTATGATAAACATGACTTTTAGTAATTTTAATTACTACTTGGTTATCACACTTCAGTTTCTTAGAACCTTTAATTTGGTTATTGAGTTTACAAAGTACTTATTTCAGCTAAATTCTTTCGCAAATGTAGTGAACCATAGATCTAAACTTAGTTGAATGCTACTTCGGGTTGTGACAGGTTGCTTTTACTCTACCAAATAATAAGATTACCCAATAGGGAGGAACTATAATTTAATTTTGAACTTTGATCAGTTATAGAGCTAGCCAATTAGCATCAACATAAATCTCAATATCTTTTTTTTTGTTGACAATTGGAAGAAGATTCTTTTTTTAAGATATATATGGATGCAATGTACTACTTTTATATATTGTTTTGTAGGATTGTTCATAAATTGGTTCATCGTATTAGTGGAGTGGGCAATCCATAAGAGTGTCAACAAGCTTGAATTCTAACATCTTTGTTTCTTACAGGAGATCTAAGGCATACTTATATTGTGAGACAACGATCTCTTTTTTTGACTTTGCAGTTTTCATCTCAAGAAAATACTTGAGATAATCAAGATATTTGATATCAAATTCTTTTGTAGATATTTTTTTTGAAATGTACATCTTCATCATAATATCTTGTTAAGATAATATAATCAACATATATTATAGTAATAGCTATCTTATTGTTAGAAGAATACTAAAAAAACATTATTTGATCAACCTGATTTTATGAGTATCCATTCTTCTTAATAGATTTTATAAATCTATCAAAACATGCTTAAGGGGATTGCTTGAGGCCACAGAAGAACTTCTTAAGTTTTCAAAATTTTTTAGTATTGGTCTAAGAATCCAAACTTGGAGGAATCTTCATATAGACTTTGTTTTCTAGTGTTCTATTCAGAAATGTATTTTTGATATCTCGCTAATGAAGAAGTTAGTTCAAATTAGCTATTAATGATAATAAAATTTTAATTGTGTTGAGATAAACAATAGGAGCAAATATCATTTGATGATCAATTTTGTTGGGTTGAGTTAATCCTTTTGCAGTTGATTGAGCTTTGAATATTTTTGTACTTCCTTCTGCTTTATATTTCATGATAAATTTCTAGTTTCCTTATTGGAAATTTTGCAAGTTCTTATATTTTATTTTTCTCAGAGGCACTAATTTCTACATATACAACCGCTCTCCATTCTTGAAGTTTGAGGGCTTCATTAATATTGTTGAAAATCTGAATATTTTTAAGAATTATAGTAAAATTATGAACATTTAGTGAGAATATATTATATGAAATGAAGTTGTAAATGGGATGATTTGTACATGATTAAGTAGTTTTCTCATTGCAATAGGAATGACAAGATTTTTGTCAAATGACTTGTAAGATTTAGGATTAGTGTTACATGAACTTTATGAAGATTGTGGATTCAGTTCGGATTCTTGGATCAACTTAGATTGTGTTTTTGGTTCAATCTCCATTTGGTTGTTCTTTTTGTTTTTGGAGTAGACAAAGAACTCTTTCTCTTTAGTAAGTTCTGTAGAGTTTGGATAGTTTTCTAGCTTAAATGGAACAAGGGTGCTTATTGCTTTTGTTTAGAGAATTGAGGAATAGAGTTTGGTTAAAGATGGACTTGAACTTGGTGTGTTTACTTTAATTTTCCAATAGCAGTATTCTTCTTTGTTATATTCCCTTTGAATAGCATTTTGGGAATAATTGAGTTTATTTTTTAATAAAGCTACTTTCATTGAGTTATAGACTTTCTTGGTTAGTAGAGTTAACATTTATAATGAGTTGGAAGAACGTCAGATGACGTTGCTGTGAGGGATGAAGTAGATGGCAGTAGAATTCCAATGAGAACGAAGTGTTAAATGTGTTGCACTGTAGTTTCATGGGAGAAATTGGGGATTTTTATACTATAGTTGCTTGAGAATCATTTGAAATTGTTGAGTGCTGTAGTGGTGCAATGGTAGTGTGGTGGGGAAGTTTAGGATTTGGGTACAATAGTAACTTTGATACCATGTTCAATTTGAAGAGGAGACTCACATTTTTACCATTTTTTCGTTATTGAAAACACGAGATTTTATTGTTTTAGTAGTGAGCTATTTCTTCTAGTCCTAATTTGAGAAAAACTTTCCTTAAATAGAATATAGAATAAAGGAGAATATGTTCGATATTGTCTTACCTAAAATCTTCTCTACAATCATGAATTTAAATATCAAATTTGGTAGAAAATTATGATTATTATTACAGGTAATAGTATTAATTAGTTTTGTAATTCTGCATTTTATTAGAGAATTAGATCTAAAAAGATAATAGAAGATGAAATGAGATTTTGAAAAAGAGGATGATTGCATTAGATTTCATGCCCTCTTTGTTAAGAGGAATGACTACCATTAAGCTAGACAATAGCTATACAAAAGCGCAAACTAATGGACTTCTCGATTTGTTTGTGATACTCATCATGTTGAGAAGATTCGAGGACACATCAGTCAACATGATGGGATATTGACAAAAAATGTACACTTTTAGTAGGTTTCCAAAAGATGATTCTGGTTTGAAAGATGGTGGTTGGCAAAAGCGAATGCTTTCTTTGCTGGCTGTCAATTATGTCATTAGTTTGTCTAATGCACATATTTGGTGAATATCATACCAAATGTTTGGCTATATTTGGTTTTAATGGTTTTCTAAAATAGAGATCAACTTGTAACTTTATTATGTCAAATGCACTAACTCCTTCCAACCATTCAAGATAGTATTGGGAATTTTCATTTGTAGAGTTCAACCCAAGTTGCTATGGTTAGCTACATCATCAAACTTGAACTCTTAGTTCTTTATGCACCCATTGTCCTTCAGCTGATATTTTGACTTACTTTAGCTAACATGTTGGTTGAAGTTGTTTTGTGGTTTTGGTCCTGGTCAAGCTAATGGGATTACCATTGACTAAGCTGTTTGACAAGTGCTTAATTTATTTAGGATCTTAGAGCAATGTCTTGTGTGACTTCACTCAATTTTTTGGGTAGATCTTTCTGTTGTTGTACACACACACATATGTATGTATATATGTATAGTAGTGATTATATCTCCCTATTGTACAAGTTTAAGGGCTCTGAGCAGCTTTACAGATTTCCTATAATATGACTTGGATGTGTTAATTATTTTTGATTTTGTAGTAGGAGCTTAATTGTTGGAATCTTTGAGGAACCCATCCACAGGATTAGCTCATGTAATCAGATGGCTAGCAAATTGTCAACGAATTGTGCTTTCAATTAAGATGGAAACCTTATAAGAGAATCACAATGAAAACCATAAAGTGATTGTGTTCAGTGAACAAGAAAATTAGGGATGAAGTTATGTTTTACGTAGGATTAGTTTATTTTGTGTTAGTATGGGTATGGTTTGGGTTTTAGATTAAGTAGATTTGACAGGTGAAGTTGATCCAGTGCACAGGTGAAATTGAATTTTTAGTTCCATTTTGCTTTTATGATGCTGAATTCATTTTTTCCTTTATACTGTAACTTCTACAGATTATGTACAGATAAACATGATGAATTCTGATTTTATCGTTATTTGAATATTTTTTTTTAATTGGTAAAACCTTTCTGTTTGTTAAACCTGCACATCTAGACTTTCTTTTTTGTGATTTTCTATCTGGCACATCCCAGCTTTGTTTACTTGTAGTATTTTGCTAGAAAATACGATAAAGATGCACGTTAAATTAGGTCCTAACTTCTTGTTTTCTTTATGTTTAAACATAATCTGCAGGTCTGAATTTCACGTGTTAAATTCTGGGCATGTCCGTTTTATCATAACCTAATTGGAACAACTAAATGCTTATGGTCAGTAAGATTACTGGGACTGCTTTAGCTGTTGGCAGAGGAAGTTACAAGGAGATGGGAGGTTTTTCTTTACAATTCTCAAAATCTGTACTTCATGGTGAACCTTATCATAGAACACTGAAAAATCATTTGGCAGTATTATATGAACCATCAACTTGCAGACTAGTTCTTGCTTTATCACCTGAATGTTCTACCCATGGAAAATCTTATTCTTGTTTCCACATCAGAAACCATACTATGAGATGTCATTCGACTGGTGGTAATAACAGTGAAACTAGATTTTGTTCGGGCAGTGCTGAAGGCAGTACAAATGTGTCTAGGTATTCATATCCTAGTTCTTGATGCTTTTTGCCATGTTTGTTATACCTTCTCTTTTTAATTGTATATTTATGTAAGTTTAAGGTGCTGGGCATGATGTTGTGGTTCATAAAAGATGATCCAAAGCCTTAATGAGCAAATGAATATAACCCGTGAATTTGCAAAAATGTTCTTTATTTTGTGGAAAATCAGTTAAAAACATGAAAAGCAAATCAATCTCATGCAATTCAATTTTGAAATACTGAAACTTAAAACAGTAAAAAGAAGATTACATCTGTTTTGCTTGTGAAAGGTTGCATCTTCTTATTTGAGATAACTTATACTCATGCTTTCTACACTTCTATCCTCAGTTTTTATTTTGATTGTTGGAATGAACAGGCAATGAAATTACAGATAATTTTATGATGTATACCAGGACAAGAGCTTTTACCACATTTCTTTGGAAGAATTATTTGATCCTGAGCATATTAAAATACTTCTTCAAGGTGTTGCTGTTGTCTACTATGTGAACATTCATGAATTTTTCACTTCTACGCTCTAATGTTTATGTTATAATTTTCAGTTTCTGACAGCAGAATTCTGGAAGTCGAGAAAATTTAGTATTTTTTGGTAATAAATGTAGAATATCTGCAAATATGGTTTAAGTTCCCCATTTGGTAGTTGTTAAATTGTATATTGCATGTTATTAATGAAAGGTTGGATTACTTGAAGTGACATTTAGTTAAGCACTTAAAACCATTTTTATATTGATTAAAAGAAGCTTTTCTATGTATTCTGACTAATTTGTAAACTTTATACCTTCCAAGTTTTCCTTGAAGAGTGGGTTGAGCTCTTACCTAGAGTGTTAGGTAGACAAGTGTTGGCTAAGTCATGGACACCCTTGTGAGGGAGCTTTACCCTTCATCTCTTGTAGACCCAAGTCTTTCTAATGACTCTTTGGAGGGGTAAATACCTTAACTTTGATATTATGCAACTTTTAATTATGTTGGAACTTGGAGATTTTTTTAGATTTTTGGTTCTAACTAATGAAGTCCTTATTTAGCATGAACCTATAGATGCCCATTTGATCTTGAATGAGTTGGTCTTCTTTAGCTAATCATGCAAATAAAGAGCAAAAATATATATGCTACTCAGCTTCAATTAGGTAGAACTCAGATTCCTGTTAGCCCCATTTTTCGACTTGTTTGTAGACATTTTATTCTTCTTCACCATTAATGGGCAAAACTTGGGTTCCTACTACTTCAATTAGACAAACATGTATGCCCTTTAATCCCACCTCATTGCTTATTGACAAACATTGTACACTTCGTTGGTGTGCCACTAATATGGCCAGATCATTTCTCTTGCCTTTGCCCACATCCTCCGCCTCATTAGTTAAAACAATGGATTTTACTAGTGAACCCATGCTCACTAAGCATTATAGTACTTGGGCAATTTCTTTCAGCCTTGTTTGCCTTCTCCTTCCCATAACAAGCATCCATGGGTACCATGAACTTGTTTGGCTCTACACTGCATAAGCATCATCGCAAATTTTCTTATTGAACTCAACTACCTTCTTCCTCATGCCCAATGGATGCACTTAAATTATCCAAATATCACTAGTCCCACATATTAAATGGATGGAGATCAACCATTGGATGAACTCCCTTATTGACATCCTCATGGATAGGCCTAATTTGTTCGTTTAGTTTTCTAGGCTAGGGGCTTGTGATCATCTTAGCTTTCCCTTGAAAGAGGTTGTGATTCTGTAAATGATGTCTTATTGATGCGGCACAATGGTAGGACATTACAGCACAACAATAGCATAGACTCGTAAGGTCTAAAACTGCAATCAACCAAATCAGAGCTTCTTCAAAATTTAATGTTTATAATACTTTTTAAATTTTGAGAACTTTCTAATATTAACTTTGAGAAGTCGTAGTTCATCCTTACATCTTTATAAGTATATGGTTGGTGTTATTTTAATTAATGTATGTAAAATATTCAAAAATATAAATATGAAAGTTTTTAAGTAGCTAGAAAATATGTTTTTGTATTACAGAATTATTTGGGCATAAAAGATTTCAAGAAATAAATAAAAAGCATACTTTTGTTTTAAAAAAATTTATTGATATGAAAGTTTCAAAAAAGTAAATATGAAGATTACTTTCTTATTAAATAATTACTTGTAATTTCTTATTTAAAAAACTTCTTATGAATGAATGAATGGTAAATTGTGACTAAAGGTGCATTTTTTGGTGGCATGAGTGTTTGAGTTGGCTTGATGTGTTTTTCTTGTGTTCATTTTAGTGAGTGAATTTTTACTTTATTTTTTATCTTAACTTTTTGTTTTCATTCGAGTTCTTTTATTATATTCTTCATTCCCTTCAACTCAAGTAATTATCTTATTCGATCCCACTTTATTTGTATTGCAATTCACTTATTTTTAGCTCTTGAGTATTATAGCATTTGCATCTGCATTATCTGCTTGCCAGTTTCGTGTGCAGAGGACCTCGCTTGTGCTACTTGCTTATGCCACCACCTTAGTTTGCAAACCAATTTAACCCCTGTGCAGAATGCATCTATCCTATATTTCTTTCTTATTTAAACTTCCACTTGGCCCAATCTTTTTCTTTCTACATCATTTGTTGTTAAAGTCAAGATCTTTTTTACTTCTTGAAAGTAAAGAGAACTTTGAAGGGAAGAAAGAGATCCTAGTAGCTTTATCAAATCAAGGCTTGTTGGTTGGTATGTCACTATTTATTAAGCTCCACTTAAGATAAGATTTTGCTATTCTCTTATTGTAAATTTTTATTTAGTTAGAATTTTCTAAAGAAAATTGACTAGTATGTTTTGTATTTCTATTATCATTTAATTTTATCACCAAAATAATTATAACTCCATTTCATAAAACTAAACTATTTTCTTTTAAGCACATTATTATTTCTATTGGGTATAACTTGTGAAAAAATGGTCTACTTCATTTGCCTTCTTATCGAATACTAATTCTTGTATAAAATCTTGCATGAATGACTAAACTATTTTAGTACTGTTATGTATTGTCGTAATTTACTTTGGTATACTATCTTATCACCTCAATATTATAAGATAAAAATAAAAAAAAGTCTGAACAAACAAAATATCTTAAAAAAATTGTTTTTCAAAACCATTTTGTTTTTTATTTTACATCCTTGGGCTTTATTGCATTTTTATTAACATAAATTGTTTTGTTTTATTGTGATTCATTTATTTTTTGGATTGCATTATGCTTCTGCATCCGTAAAAATTGACTAATTAGCTTGCTTAGAACAAGTCACAAATCTTAAGTTTGAGTAAGTATAGAAGTCTCACATAAACGCGTTTATAAAATTTCTTTGATGATTGTTGAACTTTCTGCTCAAGTGCAAGCCTTACAATTACAACCCATTACACTTACATTGCTATATTATGTTTTTTCATATGACAAGAATGTTAATGATCAACACTATGATTATATGCTCAACAGGGAATTTGAAGATAAACCACATTAAAAAAATTTTGACTTATAACTTTACAAAATATTAACATAGAATTAACTTTTGATGAGGTGCATGATTCAAACAAATTCTTAGATTGACTCAATCAAATAGAATACTTCTTTAATTGATATTAGAAGAATAATTACTAAGGAGTTAATTTTGCAAACGTGAAACTCATTTGTATTGCAAAAATTTAGTGGTCAAACATTCTTGTAAAAGAGAAACGAATTGGTAAATGAGTGATGAGTTGGCTAAAAATGAAAGAAATGTTGAGAACAAAATATTATCCAAGGCATTGTGATAAAAAAATTTTATGGGCAATTCTTGACCTTATGTCAAGGTTTCTTAATTGTTAATAATTATTTATATTAATTTGAGGATTTTGTTGCTATGATAAAATTTAGTTATAATGTTTGACAACTAGTAAATAAATTTATCTAAAGATTATGCACAAAAATTAGATAAGAGGTGGAATTTTATGATCTACAAATCTTCTAAGAAGATGTACTTTATCTTGTCTTAGTAGTAAAAAGACATAAAAGCTTACGTCTTTTACTAATGAAATTAAATCTCAAATGTTTCCACACATCATACCCAAAATCACTTTTAAATCTAGTACAACAAATCAAGGCTTTTATAATACCAAAAACTCAACATTGTATCCCTTAAAAGGTTATCTTGAAAACTTTAAAGGAAAAGGCAAAGACATAATTTGCTTTAATTATCTCCTTGAGAGATGATTTGTACATTACTAAACCTATAGTAATTATTAATAAACTTTGTTTTAAGAGCTCAAGTAAAAATTTTTTTTGATAGTATTTTAGTCTTTGTCATGCATATGAAAGAAATTGATAAATTGAAGATGTGGGCATCTCTTCCACCTTTGATATTTGACAATCTTAATTTAGTGACATTATTCTTGAGGAGCTTCTTAATAAGCTATCTCTTATGCGAGACATCCAACATGCCATTGATCTAATACCTGGATCTTAGTTGCCAAACTTTTATTATTATTGAATGAATCCCATTGAATATGCTGATCTAGGACAAGTTGATGAACTTACTTTCAAAAGGATTCTTACAAGAAATTCTTAGCCAATGTGCAGTTTCTGCACTTCTGACTTCCAAGAAGGATGGCCTGTGACAAGGTGTATTGATAGTCTAACAATTAACAAAATTATAATAAAATATTGGTTTCTAATCTTATGAATAGATGATCTATTAGGGGCATTGTTTCTAGTTTGAATCTCTTATCCAAAATGACATTTGTAGTGGTTATTATCAAATTAGTTTTTGACTTAGCGACCAATGGAAAATGGCGTTTAAAACTCCTGATAGTCTGTGTAAGTGGCAAGTGATGTCTTTTGGCCTCTCAAATATATGAAGTACATTCATGTGTTTGATGACTATTCTTAAACTAATTATAGGAAAATTCTGTCGTGTATTTTAATGATATTTTAATCTTTAATTTTGATTAGACATCTTATTTGGAGAACCTTAGATATGAAGAATTATACATAAACCTAATAAGTGCTCATTCATGCAAAAAGAAGTTAATTGCTTAAGATTTAAAGTATCATCTATTGGCATTCAACTTGATCCATAAAAATTAAAGTCGTCTTAGATTGGCCAACCCCAATGCTCATTGGCCAAATTAGAAGTTTTTATGGCCTTGCAACATTCTATAGAATATTCATACGAAATTTTAACACAATAGTTGCTGCAATTATCGATGTTTTGAATAATGATAAATCTGTATGTAGTACTGGTACATGAAAGGCCTTCGATCAAATCAAATTGCTTATAAAATTAACTCTTATTCTACATTTATTTGATTCTCTTAAAATCTTTGAAGTCTCATATGATAATTTTGGGATTGGAATTGGTAGTGTACTTAGTCAAGATAATCACCTAATTGTTTGTTTTAGTGAAAAATTAAATACCACTAAACAACGATATTTTATATATGATAGATAATTATATACAATCATACAATTATTAAAATATTGGAGATATTATCTATTGTGTAATGAACTTATTTTGAAAATTGATCACCAAGTTTTAAAATATATCAATATATAAAAGAAGTTGAATCATGGATATGCAAAGTGGATTAAATACTTGCAAAATTATTTTATTGTGCTCAAACATAAACCAATAAAATATAGTAATTCTATTGATGCATTTTTGAGAATAATATTAGTGATCATAAAGAATCATAAATATTTTATTTAATAAGATTAAGAATGATTATTTTGTTTGTAAGGGTTTCAATAATATCTATAATTAGTTAAAAGATAAACTCTTTACAATCTGTAATGATTATGCCATTGTTAATGAATGTTTTTTCATAGAAAAATAGTTATGCATTCGAAGCACATCACTTAATGATTTATTAATTATAGTAGTGTATTTTGGAGGAATTATAAAAACACGAGATGAGACAAAATTGCTCGCTTAGATGAATTGAGTGTCTATTGGCTACCTATCAAACGGGACGTTGAACGGATTATTTGTCAATATCACTCATATAAGCCAGCAAAAACAACTAAACAAAAAGTAGAACAAAATATTGTTTTGCTTATTCTTTTTTCGATCTTTGAAGACCTCTCAATGTACTTCATTTTAGACTTACTAAGAATACCATGACATCACTACAACTTTTTTGTAGTCTTGGATTGTTTTTTCAGACACAGTATACTTCATACTTTGTTCTAAAACTAATGATGTTTCACATATTACAAAACTCTTTTTAGAGTAATAATTTATGTACATGGCTTGCTTTCAACTATTGTCTCTAATCGTAATGTTAGAATTGTCTTTTGTTTTTATAAAAACATTTTGAAAATTATTAGGAATGCAACTTAAGTGCTCTTCAATCTTTCTTTCCCTAGCAAATGGTCAAATAGTTTTTAATTGTATATTAAGAAATCTCTTAAGAAAGAGTTTAGAAACTTGGACTTGCTTTTTCTTACATAAGAATCTACATATGATAGCATTATTTCTCAAACAACTAAGCAAACACTATTTGAAATTGTATATAGTTATAATTCAAAATGTTTATTTGATTTGTTAGACATGCCTATATGCACATGTTTTTTATTCCACTTTTATTTTCACAAATGATTTTTATGCAAAATATAAATAAATTAAAGAATAATTTAAAGCAAATTAATGCAAAATATGCCAAAGCTATTAATTAAATAGATTTTAAAGAGAATTTAATGAAGATCATGTTCTAATTCGCATTCTCCTAGAGCATTATTCTTTCATAAAAAACAAAAAATTACATGTGCAAGTTTGTGGGCCTTTCGCGATTGTTAAGAAAATCAATACAAATTCCTATGTTTTTGACTTGCCGTCAAACATGTTTATTAGTTTAATTTTTTACTATTGATGACCTTCTATCTTATAAAAGCATCTCACAATATAGTTTAGTGTAGTTTAACTTTTGTGCAGATGGACATGATGGTCAATTACCAATATCATAAATGCCAAAATTTTTTGAGGTTGACGAGATTATTACTGATGAGAATCCTCTAGTATTGATATCTCTCTCAGTTTCTTTATTCATTAAACAAATCAAATACCATCAAAAGACACCTGGATGACACTTGAAAAATTATAAGAGTTAGCTTTACAATTGTAGATAATTAACTTGGCTTTTAACTCTATAGAATTAAGTTCTCTTGGTCAGGTAGAAACGTTGTATGATCACAACAATTTAGGCCTGTAACAAGACCTGAAACTTGAATCAATTAATTCAAAGTCTTTCAAAATTTAATACATGCATAATAATTCTTCTTAAACTTAGAGAGCTCTCGAATGTTATTCATGAGAATTCATAGTTTATCTTTACGTTATTATGAGTATATAGTTGGTGTTGTTTTTATAAAGGTGTCCAAAATATTTAAAAATATAAGCATATAAGTTTTTAAATAGGTAGGGTATATGTTTTTATATTAAAAAATTATATGAGTATAAAAGTTGTTAAAATATTGGTAGGAAGCATGTTTTTGTATTAAAATGTTGGGAGGAAGCATGAAAGTCTATAAGAAATAAGTGTGAAATTTGCTTTCTATTAAATAATGTGTAGTCTTTTACTTAAAAGATCTCTCTTAAATGGATGAATGGTGAATTGATTGTGACTAAAAAAAGTGCGTTACTTAGTATCTTGAGTGTTTGAGTTGGCTTGATGATTTTCTCTTGGACTATTTTAGTGATTGAATTTTTGCTTTTTTTTTATCCTTTCAACTCTATTTCATCTTCATTTGAACTTTTTTATTATACTTTCAATTTCGTTTAACTCAAATAGTTACTTTATTTCAGCCCACTCTATTTGCATTATAATTATTTTATTTTTAGCTCTCGAGTATTGTGGTTTCTGTATCCACGCTACTTACCTACCAGTTCTGTGTACAGAGGACCTCACCTGCACTACCTGCCTGTGTTGCCTACCCAGTCTACACACTAGTTCAGCTTCTGTGCCAAACGAACAGCATCAGCCTATCTTTCTTTCACATTTAAACTTCCACTCGACTCAATCTATTTTATTTTACATCTCTCGCTTTTCCACAATTGAAACATACTATCGAAAGGCTCTTGTTCTAAAACTTTTTGTAAAATTGTTGGTGCATGTCACTTACTTAATTGCTTGCTTGAAGAGGTTTACTATGGTTCATTTTTAACACAAATATAGTTGGAGGGAGCCCTCTCCACCTCTATTTTTGAGAAGTTAATCCAAAAGGCATCTCTTATTGAGAAGTAGTCTTGACAAATCTGGAAATGCACCAACAATATAATGGCAATCATGTTAGACTTGTCTATATTGGGAAGGTCATGAGAATAGAAGAAGGCTTGAAGAATGGGCTCCAAGCATCAAAACCCTTACCTTCCCTGGCCATTGACCAAGGTCCTCTTCTCCAAGTAGAGTCATGGCCTTCCTTCTTGACAAAGCAGATATAAAGCAATTGTAATCAAGATCAAAAACTCAAGATGAATACGCCTTTTCAAATCAGTTTCAAGTTAGTGAAAACGGTATATTGCATCCATAAAGACCTGCAATCAGGGCAGTATCAAAACGGGAGTAGTATCATCTAAATTGACCACACCATCTTGCCTAGCCCAAGCATTATTGCTTGAGCCAGACTGTCCATCGAGTTCCTCTTTGTTTTTTCAGTCACTTAAGCTTCCTTGAATCCCTCAAACAAAATGGCACCCCTTTGTAAGGGCAGGAAAGTGGTTGACCTAAGTGCCATCGGTGCCTTTGCGAACTGAAGAAATTGTTGTAGACTTCTTTTAAGTTTGTTGAGTTGGTGAGGTGCACTCAATAAGAACAGTAGAAATTTCTCCCTGTAACTTTTGTGCAATGTTCCTACGAGACATCAAAGATCCCAAGGACTTACATACCTTTGGTCATAGTTTCCATTGCTGACAAGCAAGCCTTCTCATTGTGTTTCACTAGAACACAAAGCACTCTTTGCACAAAACAGTTCTAATGCTTTGCTGAATCTGGGTAGAGCTACCATCATTCACGGTTGTACCTTCAAGACAATTAAGCTTATCCATGGGACCATCCTCCCTGTCCTTTCAATTGTATGAAATTTTACAGCCCTTGAAGTTACCATTTGTTCCATATGCACCACTTTGTCATCTTCACTGATCAGCACCTCCTCATTATCCATAGAACCATCCTAAACAGCTACATTCTCCTCCTTAGAGGTCTGCCTGCCACATCATCTTCCATCACTAATCAGGAATCGCGTCCAGGAGCTCATTCTCACTTCCAAGCACAAAATCCATCCTGCTCTGTAAAACAGAAGCAGCATGTGGATCCTTTCACTCCATTCCCATGCCCTGAAGGGCAGCAACGCTTCTTGAACTCTTTTGCAAACTTGATCAAGTAGAGAACCTAGCAGAAACCCCAGGACTGTCCGTGATAATTTTATTTCTCATGACACGTCCTTGGTTTGTTGTTTCATTGTAAAAGCTTTAATCAGAAAGACCATTATTTATGTAGTAGAAGTTGACATAATGTTGAATTTATACTGAAAAGAGCAAAAATTAGTTGAAAAATCTCTATTTTGTCTTGTATATGTTAGTGCCATGAATGCATGTATTCTCAAATGAAAGAAGCAACATAGCTGATCATGATTTTCACTTTTGAGAGCTGGTTGAAGCTGGAGTAATCATGTTAGTTTAACCGTTTGGGTCCTTGAAGACCAAACTTGAAAAAACTTATTCTTTAGATTTGCATTTGAATTTTTCTAGTGCTAAGCTCTCGTGTCATGATTTTCCCTATAGGTTCTTTGTATTACCTGAATCATTCCTGCAGGTTTCCAGGAAACTACTTTCCCAAGATTTAAATTTCAAAATGTTGTCCATGTTAATTAGGTTGTAGTTTCTAAAATATGTTCCTTAATGAAGTGATCGTTCTTTTGATGGAAACATTAGAAATGATGATTTCTCAAATAAGTTGCATGCAACTGGCGTTTTGGCTTTTCAGCATTACATGAATGCTTCATTCTATTTTTTTTTCCTGTGAATCTTTTATAGGTTCAGTTCCTTCTCTCTCTCTCTCTCTCTCTCTCTCTCTCTCTCTCTCTTTCTCCCTCTCTCTCTCTCTCACTGCTGTGCTACTCATTTGAAATTGTAGGATTGAAATAAATTGTGGTTATTCTTGGCTATATTTTTTTTTATTTTAATAAACAACTTATTCCATTTATTGATATTTTGACCATGCCAAAATCAAGGAAAAGTTAAAAAAAATCTTGACTCTGTTTTATAAGGGGCTTTGCACGAATTTGTACTTCACCCCTTATTTTTATTTCCAGATTGTTAATGTGAACCTTATAATGCAGTTTGCCTTATTTGTATGCTTCATTTGAACTGGAATGTGTGGCTTACTTGTGATCTCCTTGCTCTTTTATTCATAGTTGTCGAGCTCAAGATGAGAATGATGGAGGGTGTGGTTCTCCATTCTCTGAACAAGTAGCTGGTCATTCAATTCCATGCTTTGCTGAAGCTTGTAGATTTGTTCATAATGATGCTAAGTTTGTCAATGAGAGGGCAAGAAATGACATAATTTTACTTGCACGGTAACATTCATATCCACCACTGACTAAAGTTGAAATCACGTTCCTTTATGACAACAATTAATGTATCTCCCTACTTTTATTTCTTTAAAAAATTCTATGGAAGTTTAGTTTTTAACTCAAGGCAACTGGTTGACCTATAGGCAGTATGTTTGGTTTGATGTGGAGTTGTTACATTCGGTTTACATCCATTTAGTTACAATATTTGTTTCATAGATTTCTCCAAAAAAAAAAAAAAAAAAAACTGTTGGATGCATTTATTTGTCTGGTTTTTTGCATAATATGTAAAAGTTTAGTTATAAAATTAGCTGCTAAATTACTGTAGCTTGTTAGAGTTACTGAATTTGCATGTTCACCTATTTTTGCCTTGTATTTTCCACCTTCCAATGGTCATTAACAAAGTATTTGAACCTTGCGGCTTTTTTATTTGGATCTTTCTTTTGTTTAGTAGCTATCACGTATCTTGCTGTGTAAGAGCAAACATTTGAAAGTGCTCTACCATGCATAAGTAGCTATTAGACCTATCTTTGATCTCAAGAAAATAAAACATTGGATGGTTGTCTTAAGTAAATGGTAATTTTTCATTGTGTATTTCATTAAATGGTGTACGATGCTGCTAGATTTGCCATACAAAGAACCTAGAGTTGCTATACTTGCTCCCAATACCAGGCAAAGTGAGGTTTCCTGCTTCTTTACTTAACGTGCATAAAGAAGGCAAACCTAAGGGAATTCAGGTAGAAAATTAGAACAAGTGTTGTAACAGGTACATTGATGAAGCAAGTTGATACTACAACAAAAAGCATGTTTTTCTCCCATACTACCTCAGATGGGTGGGGCCTTGGGGGATGGGACAAAGAATATTCACATTCAAGGAATCCAACTTTGGCAGCAATTGTTACTTCAGCAAAAAAATGGAGTTGATTTGGACAAGTAATTTGATCAATTTATTTATGGGAAAAAAGTGAAGAGGATTTGAGTATAAAACATTGTATTTGTTTCATTTATTGCTTAAATTATGAGTTGTCTGAGGATACCTAAATCAGCCAACCTAAATCAGTCAGCTTGGAAAGAAGCCAAGGGATGTGTGAGCAGTCAGGGCAGTTATGATATTTATGAAGGTAATGAAGAAGTTTAAACTCTGTGACTTATCCTTAAGCTTATAATTTTATATTTTCCAATGTTTAATTGAAATAAAATTGGAACGTGTTTTGCATCTTATTATGGATCATAAAGGAAACAAACTGATTAATTTTACTGGAAAGGTTATCTAATTTGTAACTTTTTATGGTTACCAATTGAATCACTTTTAAAACATTTAATAACTTAGTCACTTTAGGATTTATTACACAAAATATGGTATAACCATTTTGGGACCTTGTTGGTAGGTTTTGAAGGAAAATAAAATATAGACATAGAAACTATTGGGCTTGAGTGTTATTACTTTTTGTAATATAAAGTGCCTTCTGCATCACAAATTGTTTTAGTGGAATCACAAAATACAATAAACAGCCAAAGGAAAAGGCACTCCTAATAATGCCTTACCAGAATCGTGAAAACTTTGAAGATACGGAATGGATGTAAGAAAGAAGATATTGACATGTAGGCAATGGATTTTGCTATCTGAAGAGGAGTTTGGGTAATGAATTGGGAGAAAGGTTCTTATCATACTTATTGAAACCAAAGATATTAAGAAAAATTTGGATTGATATATGATTTTAGCATTTATATATGATAATGTTTTAATCCTTTCAATAATCATGAAAACATGATTAACTTAAGAGAACCCAATTTGTAGAAAGACCAACTGTTACACAAATGCTTCTGCAGGTTGAACCCATTTGATCTTTCTCATGCAACTTTTCCTAATATTTAGTAAAGCTATTTAGTTTGCAAGACATTGGAAAATCTTTCTTTTTATTGTTGAACGTTTTGAAAGTGGAATATTGAAATCAATAGGTAAAGAGACGGAAAAAAGACATGATAAAAAAGTATTAAGGAAGTGTCATATTATTGAATTCATAAACTTCTGGTGAAGTACTTTTGCAACAAGTTGGAATCTGTAATGGTTGGATTTTATTCTTGTTGATTTTTTGAAGTTTACACAAGTTTAATTTTTGCTCTACAATTAGGTTTGTTCAATGGGATGTCTACCAATGATTCTAAATGGATGACATAAATTCATTTGGGCATTATAGACCTATTCCAATTTCTAGAAGAATTAGATCAACAATTTATAAACTTTAGCTTTATGCTGAAGTGCAAAAAATGATGGTTCAGAGTCCTCTGAAAATGCAAGTGGAAATTAACTTAGGAGAACCAAATGCAAAGATGAAAGTGGAATTCATCAAAGAAGGCGAATATAGAAAAAAAAATAAGTGTATGAAATGATGAAACAAGAAGGTAATGGAAAATAAGATAAAAAAGGAAAACATGAACCCAGTTGAAGTTCTCTATGTAGGCACACTCTTGGAATTCAATCCAAGTAGCACTTTTACTAGAATTTAGATATAAGAGATCTCATAAAGCTCCAATGCATTCATGTTTCTTTCATTGACAATGAGCTTCTATCTATTTCATATTAAATTTTATTTATAGGCTTTTTGACTAAATGGCTGACATGATTCATATGATTTGAATAACCTCGTATAATTCTCACATAGCATTCATACCTCGTTACAAGTTACACCCAAAACACTTAAGTGACTCAAAATAAATTACTAAAATAATTATATAACTCAAATAATTTGAATAAATTAGAAGTGTCTTTTTATCATTAGCCAAATCTAGAAAACCACCTCTATAGAAGTATGTTGCTAGGGCAATTGGTTATCTTACATCACTCTGGAATGTTTAAGCAACAGTTGCAATAGGATACTAGTATATCCACAAAAGAGATTTTTCATGCCTCAACTTGTTGGGAGGTTCATTATTGAAATTTAGGGGTAAAAAACATGATTCATGTGGTATTAATTATTAAACGATGTAGATAAGTGTTGGAAGAGAAACCCCTTTTGATTGGTTTGAAGCAAGAAGCTTGTAGTGCGTTGACTTTGTGTCTTGTGCACTTATTCTAATGGCTATTGAGGTGGATAAGGACTCGTGTCAATTGGAAAAGAGGATGATGCAACAAACATGACAAGCATCTATTTGGGAGAGATCACTGAGGATCTTGATACTTGACTGAACACAATGACATCATTTGATACCTATATCCAACCATGCTTGATGTTATATAACCTTTTCTTTTTCTGTTTTGTTTTTGAATCAAGGTACAGTAGGTGTCCTTGCTATCTGGGAGTATCCATTAGTCGACACATACAAAAATGCATCTATGTTCATGCAGGTCACTTTTGCATGCCGAATTACCCATGTTTCATCGTTTTGGTGGTAAACATGGGAGCTCTTGTCAGGTTGATGTTGTCCCCCATTGAGTGAGAGCTTTGTCATGGTTGTTTACGAACTTTTGTACGGTTGATTTATTTGTACTAGAGTGTTATAATAATGCAACATCTTTACTGGCCTTAGAACTTAACATTTCTTTAATAAATACATGTTACAAATAGCCCTAGAACTTCTTAATATTTCTTTAATTAATACATGCTCATGACCTTGATGTACAAATAAATTGTTTTAATGGTTGTCGCAGTGGTTTGACAAGTCTGAACAATCGGGCACGTCAAGATGTTGCTGTTCTTGGTTTTGAGTTTCTGAAGCTTGATGGTATTTCATTCTATTTCCTTGATTCATTTACAAGCCTACATGATATAGTTGCTGACTTGTTCATTGTGGAATAAATTGGGAATCACCATCTATTTTGTTATTGATAGTGTAATTGGCTTTTCTTTTGAAGCTCGTGCTAGGGAGGACACTGAGAAGATAGACAGCCACGTGAAGAAGAAAGCCGCCTGTTTACACCATATAGCCTCTGTATGCATTTTCTAATAAGTAATGGCAGTTTATTAAGTTGAATTTGTCATATGAGCTTGATGTTTAGTTACAGATTTTGAAGGACAGAGCTCATTCTAGACTGAAAAATGCTGCAGATAAGCACTGGAGCGATGGTGCCTTGGAGGTACGTTAGTATTTCATAACAAATTTGCTTATTTTTAAAATTCTTATTTGCTTAGTGATTAACTATTGTAGCATGTTTTAATGAAATAATGTTTGTGTGCAATCTGCTATGTAAATGGTGGCCCATATGAGTATATTCCAGTTAGCTGCAAGTTGTGTCTGCAAACCCTGAGACATACCTGAAATAGAAATTATTTTCTTCAATCTAGAAGTCATCTTTGATTGTATAGGAACACGTGACGGAAACCTATGGTTGCAATTCTGTAAACAAATGAAAAGGAAATTTATGCCTGTAAATCTTCCACTCGGTACATATTATCTGTCAGCTTCTGAGGTAGATTTATATGGTATAGAGGGGGAAGATAAACTTTTTGAAATAGAAGCAAGGACAATTGGAGACATACTAGAATAAAGTACATTAAAGATGATGGTCGACAGTACAAGTTGTTTTGTAGTTATTTTTATAAGGATTTCAATGGTGTGATGATGTATGTAAAATTACTTGAGCTTAGTTATTCAGAAGAAAATACTAAACATCTATTTTTTGCATAATTTTCAATACATGTTAAACGAAGTTATGAAAAAGTTCAACTGTGGACAACTGCAGGCTAGGTGCTATTTTTATGTTTGCATTGGGACGAAGTAGTTTCTTTTGGATCAATTTACTCAAAAGTATCCTTGAAGACTAAAATGATATTGAAGCATAGAATGAGCATTTTGATGTCTATTTACCAGTTCAAATGCAGTACACAGGTGTGCGAAGGTGAAGTTATAATTTTAGCATTGGAACTTCGGAATAGTGATGAAGTGTAGATTATGCAATGAATCCAGCTTATCTGAGATGTGCTTATTTTATGTCATGAAACTTTTGAGTTTACAATTTCTTAGCGATTTAACAGAGTAATGGAGAAAGAAGTATACTTATGTAGAGAACAATGGTATCAAAAGATTTATATAGTCTAAAACTCTTAATTGGATTTAAGGCTTATTGTTGTGTTGTAGACTTTATCTTACTTGGAAGGAAGACGTTAAGCTTAACAACGTTTATCACTTCAATAAGAAGAATTATTTGTGGCAAAGAAGGAAACAGACTGCAACGTGTAGGAAAGAAGGAAATAGACTGCTTTACAAATAAAATGCATCAGGAAATTTGAACTATTAGAAGGAATCTGCACTAATAATATAAACCTGATTGTTGCATCTTGTATGTTTATAATCATTAAGAAAATATTGATACTTCCCATCTTAGCATGTTTTGTGCCTTCTTAGGTAGGCATTGCAATATAATATGATGAAAACATTGGAACTAGACTGAGGTCAAAGCCATTAGCGATTTCTGATAATGTGCATATATTGTTTCTTTTGTAGTTATGCGAAACTTTGAATAGGCATTAGGATAATTTTTAGATTCTGTTTCTTTGCATTCCTTTTTCTGTAATTTCCATATCAAGTTAACAAGTGTTTGACATGCACTGCCTTCTCATAAAACTGAAATATTCAAGTTAATGTTTTCGAACTTTACTAGTGTAGAACTTTACGTTTTGTACCTTCATACATTTGTTGTCATCTTATGCAAGGCTTTTTTTCGTAACCTCTGTTGTTATTTTATGAGATCGTGCTTCCATAGCTGATGAATATCTCTCTACTCATTCAATGATGGATGAGCTAACTTTTACTCCCATGGCATTGACGCAATGTGGTGTAAACATAGCTCACAGCTTCTAGTGCACATTTCTTTGACAAGCCAAAATAATTCTGCATCATATTTTGGAAAAAAATTGAATTAATTTCTATAGGAAGCCAAATTTTGTTATTATATCATTTGGTGATTGTATTTTGAAATATGTGATATTTAGCATTTAAAATAGAGAAATTATCTTATTTGATTAGATACTTCAAAAAAGGAGCTCTAGTAACAAGTTAATCGTTCATATAATGGTCCAATATGGGGTATGGAGTTTGATTCAGTATAGTAGTAAATAATATGGTACCCTGATTTGCAGTTGTGGTCCACTAAATATTGTAAAATGCGCTCAATGTAACATGGGGAAAAAATTTTAGGAATATTGTACATGAATGATAATGATATGGGTAAATTATTTGTCAATTCGGAGCTAATTTCAGATTGTAACACTTCGTAGCATTGGACAATTAGACATAAAGGGAAGGTGTTTGAATCAAAGGAAATATTATCTTGCGTCAGTAGATGTTGCTCTCACTGAGAACTATGTTTTGGACACAGGAAAAAATATCAGGTTTTCAAGATTTGGAGGAGAACAAAGGACAGAAGAGTTAGAGTTTCTGAACATGGATGGTTGGGTACTAGCCCCTTGATGTATTTTCTCAAAGGTTAATGCTTGAACATCACCTTCATCAATAATACTTTGATAATATGGTTTTATGATCGAAAAATAAATTGAATTGTTTTCGTTTCTTTGAAAGATTAAAAGCTGAGGTGGAGAATAAGACTAGCTTAATGTTTATATGTTTATGGTCAGACAGTTGTGTAAGAATGATTGCTAAGAGTATAAGCAATTAAGTGGGGTCATTGTGAGGGTGGAGAGAATTTTGAAAAGACGTTAATGAGACATGAGCTTGCTTGTTAGAATACATGGCATGGCTGAGGTGTTTTATGTGTCAACCATTGATTATTTAATGTACATTGTGATGTATCAGACCAAAAAAAGCACTTGCAATGAGAATTTTGAGTGAATACATGAAAGATCCAAGAATGAAGTAATTATAACTAACAAACTTGAGAGACAATTCAGATATCACTCTATTTCATGAGAAAAAATAATAGTTTAAAGTAATTTTTCGATGTACATCTTTGTTGTGAAATGGACCATAAGAAGTATTTAAAGATGATTTTTTTGAACTTTTGATGGCATTGTAGCCTATTGGAAGTTTGGATTTCATAAATATTTGTCTTTCAATTGCAAATACCGAATGTTCTATAATACATTACGTGAAAAACCTCCTTATTGGAGAATGTAGCATAGCTATACTTATCTATGTTCCATGACAAAGGGAAGCCATTTTTTAATATCCAGATGTTTATTGTAAATACCCCCTTAGGACATCAATTAAATGAATTAGATTTCTTAAGAATGAATATTGTTAGTTACAGAAGTGTGATAGCTGATACTCTTAGTACCCCATTTCGCACTATCTGTAGTAGCCAAACTCCAACTAGAATACCTAGTACAGCCGACTTCATCAAGAGTAGAAAGTAATCATTATACATTTCTAGGAAGAAAAGGAATTCGAGAAAAAGGGGATACAATAGATGAATTACATAAACAAAACAATTCTGGAAGCGTATTACTTGTAGCAAGTACCCATCCCAAAAAATGGTCAAAATTAATAGACAGATGGGAAGGTGATGCCATAAACGCTTTAAATCGATTTCAATCTATGGAGCCATTAGAAAATGTTTAATTTATAGAAAACGTTTTAGGAGAAACAGCTAAAGGACTATTTCACAATTGGAAGTATAGGAATTGGTATGAATTCTTTTTTATGAGTGTTTTAAAACTTGAATAATGATGTTATATTCCTTTAAGAGTGGTGACTCCTATCTGGCCATGAGTGAAAAGGGAGTGATGTTGAGTGAGGTGACTCTTACCTGGTCGTGGACAAAAAGGGAATGGTTTGTGAAGGTAACTTCTACATGGCTGTGTTTGAAAATGGAGTGGTTTGTAAGCTTTTGTACCTAATGGCTACGGTAAAAGGGTATTATCGTAGTGGAAGTCTGGTCAAGTCGATTGGGGGTGAATGTGAGCAAAGGTTTTTTTAAACTACCTAAAAATCTTGCGTGTCAATTTTGATTTTTTTTTTATTTATTTTACTTGATTTATTGTTTAACAATAACTATATTATCGCAAAAAGGTTTTTGAAAGCTAATAAACCTTTTCTAAAACTTGATGTAATAACCATTAAGATTAACAAAGATATTTTTTGTTGTGTTCTTATCAAGATATTTAATTCCCCCAAATGCTTTCAATAGCTGAAGTGGTTTGACTCACTGATTTTGGATTGAGTTAAGAATGCTGTCATATTAAATGGATTTGAGTTTGATTTAAATTTGTATAATTTATCTCCTCCTCTTGTGGACATCAGGCTCATACATTTCTAACAATAATTACTATAATTGGATAAATATTGTCTATGAGATTAAGGATTTTCTATCATGATTTTTTAAGTCATACACTCATGAAAATTTGATCTCACATGATTGATTTTTTTCTCAGCATGTATATTTTACTAAAATTTAGTCTCTAACTTGATTTAACAATGTATTTAAATGTTAACATCCGTGATAGAAACTTGGCTTATTTAAGAATAGTTGAAAAAGTGGATAGAGGATAGCATTTTTCCTAGCTATAGGACCCAGCCCAATTGTGATCATATATGTGCACAATATGTGTGTGTGTGTATGTTTGAATGGTGTCATTACATTTTTATTAACTTTTTGTTTATTTTCTGCAGTAATAAATTTGACCATCCTTGTTTACTGGATAACCTGATTTTAGGCTGACTTGAAGCGAGCTGACATTGCTGCTAGGCGACGAGCCTTGGAAGATGCTTTTATGGCTTTGAAGGTAGATCATCTATGTTAAATTCTTTTGTCTGATCTTAAACATGGGGAATTCTAGAATGATGTATGCCTCATACAAATCTATAAATCTAATCATGATTTTTTGTCAATTTTTAGTTGGGAAGGTGAGGCTTGGGTGAGTTTCACAAGTATTCTTTTTAGTTAGCACCAATATTTAATGGAGTTTTATTTACCACCGTCTTTCCCATTAAAAAAGGAAGCTTGAAAATATAGCCTAATCTTATGAGCGTAGAACATAATTAATCACTATATATTTTCAATGGTTTAATACTCATATAATTTATAATAATGCAACCAAACTCTTTAAAATGTTCAGAAGTAAAATTATGTATGATACATAGATATAAAATACTTATTGTATATAGATGTATAAATATATCTCTCAGTACATTAGGATTCTTTCATGACTAATAATTAATAATCGTAAATTAAAAATTGAATACCTTAATAGCTAAAATGGTTAGGAGCATTATGGTGGGTTGGGAATGGAAGAGGAACCATTTGGAGAAGAGTAGTGGAGATCTTTAGAAAAGAAAAATCTACAAGTGTTCATTTTTTCATTACTCGGCTGCAGGATGAACAGTCTTCTATGCGCCTTTTGTTTCATTGCAGTTTGTGAAGAACATCCATGACTTGATGGCAAATAGAATTTACCAACGGTGAGCTACTTTTGCTAAAAGAATTGATTTTGATTATTTTGAATAATGTTTGACAAAGTGTAAATAACTGCTCGTTGACTTGTGGATGTTAAATACTGAAACAAAATTTTAATTTAGGCAACAGAAGGAAAAGAACTCCTGGAATGACATGATGGGCATTGTTATGCTTGAAAAAAAGGGCAAAACTATAAATCTGTTTGGTGAAAAAGTCTCAACAGATCATTTCTCTGCAATTGAGGTCTCTTGTTGTTGTCTTTCCCTCCTCTTGTTTAATTTGATTTCTGTAGCAAGCTTTTGTCTACAAATGCGTTAAATAAATTACTTTCAATTGATCTTTTCACTCAGGATGCATACCTTAGCATGGCATCCGCTTTGACTTTGGCTGATGGTATTGATTATACTGACCCAGAAGAGGTTTGAGAACATACAAGCTACTTCTTTCATTTGATTCCTCAACTTAAAAAAAATTGTGCTTCTTCTAACTTTTGAGTACGTCTTCTTGCTGTTTTTTCATCAAGAGAAGCTTGAATTGCTAGTTGCAACTTTGATTGATCTTGATGCAATGGATAGCAAAAGTAGTGTCTCATTATTGGCCGAGTGCTCCAGCTCCCCAGATGTTGAGACTAGGTAACCCTACCATAACATCTGTCTCACATTTGTTTTTCTCTTTTACCTTCGTCTTTAATTCAAAATAATATCTTAGAGGCCTATCTTTTTCATTGAAATGACATCGTACCTGAAAGTACCTCTTGATTTCGTTCAATAGTTGCATTTGTGCTTAAGATATACTATTTGTTCTCTTTGTTTATTTTGGAAGTTAAGTGCCAAGTAAGGTGCTCTAGTATGGAATGAAAGCAAAGTGCCATTGTTTAGGTCTGGTAGTTTTTGGATACCTAGTTAATACTCACCACTACTGTCATAAATTTTGTTTTTATTTTACAAGTAGTTATGTTAATTACTTTATAAAAGTCATTTTATTACTTCAATAATATATAGAAAGAAATATCAAGTTAAAATTTTAATACCCAATTGAGAAAAAGTGAAAAATTGTGCAAAACACATTTAAACATACAAGGAAAGATAGTTAAACAGACATTGTTTTTTTAATAAAAACTGAACTAAGTAGGACTTAGGAAGTCTTAAATGACCATTGCCTCACATTGGATTGTTTAAATTGGATTCTTTATGACTAAGCATTACTCGTGTTCATCTAAGTAGTTCTTATTTTCCTATATATATAAAATCATGGTGATTGTCATTTAGATGTTATTTTAGACTGAAAAAAAATATAATTTTTAATAATGTTATTTGCTGTGTTGTAGGAAAGCTTTAGCAAATGCTTTGGCAACAGCTCCATCGATGTGGACGTTGGGCAACGCTGGAATGGGAGCATTACAAGTATATTACTCCTAGATTTTTGATCTTTTTGCCATTAGTTTCATCTCTTATTGCCCATGTTATTTTCCTCCAGAGGTTGGCGAAAGACAGCAACCCCGCCGTGGCTGCCGCTGCTTCCAAAGCCATTAACGAGCTGAAGCACCAATGGGAGAAACAGGAAGAAGAAGAAGCAGATGAAAGGAGTAGCCTGAGATTTATGATGAACCAAGATTCGCCGGAGGGCAATGGAGATGACCGGGTTTCAGGGGAGGAGCAGTGATTGTGCTCGGTTATGCTCAACTAATCATGTAAAGCATCCTTATGAAACATCAGCTGCAAAGAGCTGCACAGTAAATTAAATGTGAAATGCCTTCTGTTCTTTTTATTGCTTTTAAGTTGTTCTGGAATAATAAAGTTTTTTTTTTAAAAAATCATTTATTGAAAATAGAATTATTTGAAATAAGCAAACGTGGCTGATGAAGTTTAGAAATTCTACGGTTCGATCGATTTGCTGGCAAACCGGACTCCGGTTTACAAGTCGTATCAGGTATATTTCAGGTCATTTTCATTTCTGGGTCTAATGGGTCAGGTTTTTTTTTTTGGTCCGAAATTAAAAAAATGCGAAGTACGGGGCGTTTCCTTGAAAGGTCTTCTAGCCCACTATCCAAGGGCTCGTTTCGGCCGGTGGGGGCGGGCGGCGATGGCGTCGCTGCGGTGGGCGTATGTGAGAATAATTTCTGGCACCATTCTTGGTGGCGTCCTGGGCTTCTACGTGATGCATCGGGTCGAAACGAGCTACAAGGCAACTAGTTTGTCCTTCCCTCGTTCTTTTTTCTACGGGTTCGCATTTTAATGGTCTGTAATCGCTGCAGGAGAGGAGGAAGGAGGAGATGAAGAGGTACGAGATGAATAGGCGACAGCACGAACAACAGCAAGCTCAGACAGAGGTGTGGTCGGATCACTAGGTTGTAATCGATTCTATTCCTAATCTGTTCCTAGATGCTTTATTTGTGCTGTCCCTCTTCTTTCTGTCGTAATTCATTCTTGGAACAATTATTTGTAGTGCTTCTTAAGTCCCCAGTGTTCTTTTGGTTGAGAAGTTTTCATGGTTGACTGCCGTCTACATGGAGTTTATGTTAAGGGAAGCAACTCCGAGGGGACTAAACTTGGGCCCAGTATACTTTTTATGGTGGGGCTCCCAAGTCAAAAGTTAATATGAGTAAGACCCACCTTAATTGAAATTAAGACATTGTCTAATACTATGTTAAGCTATATGAAATTTTTGTAACTAATGCTTGTATTCAACAATACCTTCTTTAACAGAATATCATTTATTCAACATTCATTTAGCTCTTATAATCCTCAAGCTAATTCGAGTGCTATTGTAAAAATAAAGGTCATCAATGCAGTCCAATTTGCCTTTTGTGTTGCATATAGATTATAGTATAATCACTTCACAATAGACAACAAAACCAAGGAAGTCATGTATCAAGCATAAGTAGTTCCATAAAAGCTTTTCAACACTAAGTTCAAAAAATGTGATTTGAAATGAGTGAATTTGAGAGAAAATTGGTGCAAAACATAATAAGGATATGTTTTTGGAGAATTAGCTTGGATGGTTTTGTAATTTTAAATTTGGTCCATTCAATTTCCTTGTTAGGAGATATATGTTGTTATAATTTTTCCTTATGATTGGATGATGATGATAGTTGAAAAAATGTGAAAATCATTATTAAAAAGAATTTGGTATGCTTAGATATTAAAGAAGAGTCATTGATAGATAGAATACAATTGTGTCGCAGAATTCTTATAGTTGATCCCACTTAAAATGATTAAGTTGTATTGTTATTATTGTTGTTGTTATTATTGTTATATATATCTAGAATTCTATTGTCTTTTATAATGAGAAATATAAGTTTGAGGGATCTTTATTTAGATAATCTTTTCTTCATGCACATGATTAGAACTTATCAATGTGTTATTGTTCTAAGTATGTTTTCTTTAGCTGCCAATATATATTTAGAATACCATAATAGTCTTCACTTTTCTTTTGCTTCCATCTCTTTCCAATTAGAAACATAAATATCAAATATGCTAGGAACTTAGTAGTTAATTCTAATGGTTGTCAATATTTTTTAAGGTAGAATATTGTATGGTTTTGATTTCCTTATTGCTTGTATATTTGTTTGTGTGATAAATCATCTCTTCATTTTATGCTATTTATGTCTATTGCAGATATTCCACATTGTTGTTCTAGTTATCTATAAGAAACTAATCTACAGTATGTTTGCATGCTATTGTCACTAAATTGGTATTATAATTGTTCGTACTATGTTTGCATTCTATTGTCATGCAATGTTTGAGGTTCAGATAAGAAGAGTAAAAAGTTGATAATTAGGTTTAGTAGACTCAAAATCGTGCCACACGAGGTGGTCACCAGTTCCACATGGCTCAATGGTTGCACAAAATCTGGTGCACTAGATTAGCACCAAAGAAAGCATGGAGAGACTCTAAATCCCAATTACCCTAAGCATCCATAGGACTAAATGGGGATTACAGAGGGTCGAAGTCCGTATTAATAAATGCTAGCAATGATTGCAGCTATCTCAACTCGATCCAATTGTCAGAATAAGTAGAGATGTTGGAATCATGATCAATGAGTAAGATAGTGTTATATTGTGCTAAAACGATAACGTAACATCTCAAAAGTTATAGTAATTTTAATAAATTTAAACCATAAGACGTTGAAAAAAAATATTAGAAATGATTCATAATCTTAAAGAAAAATTTGTTATAAACAATGATTTTGATCTAAATATATTTTAAGAATTTTTATAAATTTTTTTACAATCATACATTCTTCGCATAAGGATAAATAAGCTGCGTATCCTCATACTTCAGGTATTTATCAGAAGGAAGAAATTTCATTGCTAAAATGTAATCAAAATGGGACAGTGATTCGAATCAATGAGTAATAAATGATGCATTATAGTGCTCAAAAGTTTAAAATGTCAGTGGATTAAGAAACTCTCTGTCCAACCTTTTAATGATGTAAGCTAGAGCAGGTTTATTATTGCACCTAGTGTATAGACTACAAATGAAGCCCAAATCACATAATTTGACTGTGCTAATGAACTGAGTGAACTTCTCAATGGTGAAATGGAAAACTTTGCCTTTTTTTTCTTTAGATTAGGAGAGGATGACATTTAAGTCCCAACAATGACCAAAGGGAGGTGGCTTTCATACATCTAAAGAATAAAATCTCACAAGTTCCTCCATATAGAGTGGTCCTTAGAAGCATAAACTAAGCAGAAGATTCAAGGGGACAGACCACTTGCATCAATCTCAATAATAATAGTGTGCTTAAAATGATTAAGAATGTGTATCTTAGAAAGCTGCATGAAAGAATAATAATGTTGCCTGATTTACCAACTAAATGTTTCATCAAAAAGTTGTAGTTCCTTCTAAAGAGCCTATTACATCACGACGGGAGAAGGATGATACTGTAGTTTTCAATAAAGCAATCGGAAAAATACGATTCTGTTGAATAACTTTTTGTAAATGATTCCTCAATGTTGAAGACTTAACCCCATGGATGTTCTATGATAAGGCACCAATCATAGAGAGGGTGTGGAGAGTGGGGCACTACCTCCTCGACAACTGGGTGAACGACTTCTCAATAGCTCCAGCACGTGTAGCCCAAGGTCCTTCAATTCTTGATTACCATATTTAGGAGTTGATCTGTTGTACACTATCACTAATTCACCCTATAAAGATTTCCATCATGAACATGACATGGTCAAAAATGATGAAATTGTTCACCTAAATGGGATTCTTGTCTTTTTCCAGTGCAGCCATTTGAACATTCCCTGGTGCAGCTTGAGTGATAGCCTCCGCACGTGCAGTAGTTCCCGTGCAGCCTCCCACACAGCAGCTTCAGATCCCGCAGCCTCTGCACGCAAGTGTTTTTAGTGCTCCAAGCTTCCATTTGTGAAGGTTTTTTTTGGTTTATTGAAGTATATTTTAGATACTCTTAGCTAACTATAATCTTTCTTAAGGGAAGTAGTACTCGAGCCATAAAACATTTAAATTGAAGGTCTTTTCTTTTAGATGTGCCCTGTAATGCAGAAAGAAATTTTGGACGTGATTTCCAAACTTACTTGCTTTACGTGATGGTCCTTCCTCTCAATTTTACCTTGAAGCTCATACTACCTCTTGTTTCTTTTCTTTTAGAATTTTTATATTGGACATGCTTTAAAGAGGTTCGAGTTTACAAGGTTCCAGAAGCCAAGAAATGTTGTTTCTGAGCCTTAGCATGGCTAGAGGTATTCTGTTGGAAGTTGGAGTTGTTGGTTTGCTTTATGTCCTTCCCAAACATCACATTCTGCTTTGTCACGAAAATTTCAGTGTTTGCCAGCAAATCTATAGCTGAAGGAACTCAATGATGACACTTGTGGAGCCCACTACTGTAACCTTATGACGAGACATAGAATTAAAACCTTTGGATGTTAATGGCCAACCATAATCTGAGGTTGCATAGAATATGCTCAAGTGTCACATTGGCGGATTCATGATCACCAAATCCATCAACCTTTAAGTCCACTCCATCAAACTACAACATCCTAACCATTTGATGCATGGGGAATGCAATCTGTGGGACATATTGACCCATACTTTCTAAGAGTTCCAACTTGGTTCACTGTGTTCATTGCAAGCTATCTCCTATTTATCTGAGATTTCGTTACAAGTGTAGTCATCTCATACAGGTTATTGAAGTATTTGTTTAGTTTCATCTTCAAGATCTCTATTATTATGAATTTTAGAAGTAGGTATTAATTTAATGTATTACCCCTGAGCTCACGTTATCATACCTAAGAATTTAATAGTTCTAACTTTATTTCTCCAAACAGTCTGCTGGGACAAGGACAAGCATTCATCTTTTTGGTAGGCTACTTGAAGCTTTTACTCAAAATGGAAGGAAACTACTGATCTGTATGGGAAGAATAGAAAAGCAGGCTAACATTTCACTTAGTTAAATGCTATGCATCAGAAGGTATAACTAATGAAAACCTTTGAAAAGATGGATTGTTAATATATCTAAACCTTCGTTGTTAACTAAGAAGATATCAATCTCCTTAAACGAATGAATAATCCAAAAGTAATTTTGCTATCTGAAAGGTGTATTTTCACGTAAAGGATGATGTCTACAGTGATTTGGAATCTCATTCTTCAATTTTCTTTATTTTTTCTTCAAAGAGATGGAAGGGGGAGATTAAGAGTATTGTTTAGCGATTCTAATTGATTTTTTTTTTTTGAAATTGAACATTTTTTTTTTCATGAAATCTTTCTTATTTTCCCTGTTGCTATTTGTAATGGGTTTTAATTTTTTTTTTCTTCTTGATTTGCAGTTAGTGTTGAAAGTGGATTTTGGTCATTGATTCAACAACCTGTAGGTATAGGCTATTTATTGTCCAAACAACATAAAAGTTGGTGCCACTTAATTTTCGTTGTATAATACTGTAATTACATGGCGTGGTTAGTATTTTTTGAATTATATCTTCATTAAGTTCTGTATTCATATATATAGAGTTTTCCTACTAAAAATGTCTAATTCCTTGACTCAATAAACTATAATGGGTCTTTTGATTTGAGCTAACTGTAACAAAATTCTGCTACTGAACTGATGATTCATTAGTTCTGTGATCATCTTTCCTGGGCGCTGTAGACAATTTTATTGTTTGAGCATAAAAATAAGGTTTGGGAATAGAAATGAAGCTGGCCTGCTTATAAAGTTGAATAAAATTGGTGGATTAGGTCATCATAAATGCCTAGATGTTCATCTTCTCTCCTAGATTACCTACTTGAATTGTTCCCATGTTGTTTCTTAAGAAATTTGTGTACATTAGTTTTCAAGGAAGCAACAGTTTCCCCTACCAATTAAATTAACAAAGCAGACCTGAAAACTTTCCACCTATTAGGCTCAGCTATGGCACAGCTTTTGAGTTAGTACAGCATAGATTTATTTTTTTATTTTTTATTTTTCAAAAAACTCTCATGGAGACATGACGGGAAAAGTCTCATGAATGATGATGTAAACCATTTGGAATTCTGTGTAAAGCTTATGCCAATGCATTACTTATTGTTTCTTTTCTTGCAGGGAAAAGAAGGGTTCTTTTTCTGAGTACATGGAAAGCTACTGGAAGGATATGGGAGCTATCTTTCTATCATAATGAAAGAAGATGCAGAGGATAAGATCATCTGCACTGATTTCAAACCTTGGGTACCTTATTTAGAAGACCAGTAAAACTTTTCAACTTCCTTTTTTTTGTTTAATTACTGTTCATATTTCTAAAATGTAGGATTATTTCGATATAAATTTTGTTATTTAGAAATGATATTCCCAAAGAATGATTGCAAAGAAGCTTTTTAATCTTTTAAGATAATGCATGTTTATGTTCAAAGGTCATGCATGTATGCATTATTTTAACCAAACATAATCTATATGTCAAATTCTATATGTAAACAAAATCCATAGGTGAAAGTTTTAATATGAATTAGACAATATAGCATTCCTCTCAGAGTTGGCCCACAACAATCAACACAGCCAAACAATATAGAATGGATTCATGAAATGCTTCACATTAATCATATCAGGTTAAGCATAGTGACTTACACAAATACAACTCATCTGGTGTCACATTTGAGGCACAATTGGGCAAATTAAAGATGAGAAGAGGGCACATAAACAAGCACAAAGATACACGCATTGGCCACAGCTATTGCCAAATACTCTGCAAAGGAATTCAGCAAAGGGTTCGTTGTCAGTCTGCGACCGACCTTTGTAGTGATTCCGCAACACTTCTCACATGTGGTCTCCTCTCAGGACTTGGTTGAACACAAGCCAGTGCTATCTTCAACACAGCAATAATCTGGTCTTCCTTCTCGGGCTCTTGAGCCAAAAACGGGTCTAAAACATCCACAAGTGGCTTTCTCTCTTCAATGCACAAGTGAACCCACCTGACTATATCCATCTGAAGTGTATCCAACATAATAGCTGGAGATCTTCCAGAAATCAGTTCAAGCAATACCACACCATAAGAATAAACATCCCATTTCTGGGAAGGCTTCATGCCCTTGAGTGCCTCAGGGGCCCGATAGCACAATCGGCTGCTTAAGGTCGGGCTCAGGGTGGAATCGGAGCTCTGCGATTTCATGGAGTTTGTCCTGTTTGAACTCATGTCAGCGAGACGACCAACCCCAAAGTCAGATAGGTGTGGTTCCATTTCCAATCCAAGGAGTATGTTGTTGGGTTTGATGTCTCCATGTACATACTTCTTTGGGCTGAGCTCATGCAGGTAAGCCAAACCTTTGGCTACTCCAAGCATGATTTTAGCTCTCAGATCCCATGGCAAGGGGGAGAAATCAAGAACTCCTACTTCACCTGAAATGAAACCAAAAAATCAATAGACACCATTGGAGATGAAGGCAATTAAACATGGGGTGTTTGTGTAAAAAAGAGAGAATGATTATCAAAACTTCTAAAATTATGTTAAACATGTTCTGAATAGAGCTGTGATGTGTATATGTATGACTGCATCTAGAAATCAATAAGGTGTAGCCCTTCAGGGTTTGGCATAATCAAACAAATCGGTTAGGAAAAGCACGTGTTTTAGGTTTCCCCTTGATAGAATATTTGCAAATACTGGTCAATATAAACTGATCTTATCATGTTTGTCATGTACACTCAATGTTCAATATTCAATATAGGACAATTCTCAACAATCTTCATGCTGAATGAAAAATGATACACACAGAATTAGCACTCACATTCTAAAGACTTTTAGTACCATCAAGTGCATGCCAAATGGCTTGAAACACTTAATCCCACCCTAATCATTGCCTTGGATGTTGCTTATTGGATAAGAAATAGTTTAAAGACCCAACTTCCAGACTAACACACAAGCAAATAAGCACTTACCAATCAAAAACTTAACTAGTAAGGACCACCACTTGTGTATTAATTAGCATCAAAACTAAGTTACATGTAAACAAGCAATCCAAGTTAGAGCAAGATGAGCACTCACATTCTAAAGACTTTTAGTACCATCAAGTGCATGCCAAATGGCTTGAAACATTTAATACCACCCTAATCATTGCCTTGGATGTTGCTTATTGGATGAGAAATAGTTCAAAGGCCCAACTTCCAGACTAATACACAAGCAAATAAGCACTTATCAATCAAAAACTTAACTAGTAAGGAGCACCACTTGTGTATTAATTAGCATCACAACTAAGTTACATGTAAACAAGCAATCTAAGTTAGAACAAGATGACTAATGTAACAATGTTGATGAACTTCAAGTAGATAACTTTGAAGGAAAAAAAAGAAAAAACCATGGTATCTAGACTCTGTCATTGCAGTATTTAGAGACAAACAATAGCTTTGTTTCAGGAAAACATGCATTTATATAATGCAATAGAAATTAACTTGGTTAGAGTGCCAACCATGGATTGCAGCAGATAGATTACCACCAGGTATGTAATCATATATAAGAAGTTTCTCTTCAAAAGACCAGTAATAAGCTCTCAATGAAACAATATTGGGATGCCTAATCCTTCCAATGTCTTCTACCTCCCTCTGAAACTCCTTAAATCTCTGCGACCCTCCTTCCCCCAGTCTCCTAACAGCCAAGGTGAGCCCATCTTCCAGCACAACCTTGTAAACAATACCAACACCGCTCTTCCCCAACACAACTGCAGATGCTTTCAGTAGCTCGTCCAAATCAAAATAAATCTGCTTATCCAATGGTATGAGATCTATCTGCTCCATATTCTTGGATAATTTTCCCTCCCCATCCTTCATGAAACACAAGCAGCCCTTGGATCTCTTGGAAGCTTTACCGAGGCGACTTTCTTCCTCCTTTCTCTTGGAAGAAACTGCTCTCTGGTAAAAACAATAGAACACCATTCCTATTACACAAATTGCAGCCACATCACCGAGCACTATGGCAGTTACTACCCTTCTCTTGAGCTTTCTAACATAGCTCACATTGCTTGTACTAGAATTCCCCCCAAGAGCTGAGCTTGGAGTAGTTGGAGCAACAGAAGAAAAACAAGGGTTCTTCAGCGGAGGGCCACACAAACAAGGGTTTCCAGTAAAAGCTGCAGGGCCTCTATTTACCAGAGTTCCATTCTTAGGTATTGGACCACATAGGTTGTTGTAAGACAGATCAATGTAGACCCTCTCGGAGAGATTTCCAAGGCTTGTGGGAATCAAGCCAGCAAAGAGATTGTGGGAGAGATCCACCGTGCCTTGGAGATTAGAAAGAACACCAATATCCCCAGGAATGGAACCGTTTAATCTATTGAAAGAAAGGTCGAGATTCTCCAAAGCTGCAAAGCTGACCCCAAAACTAGATGGAAGTGTACCTGTAAGGTTATTATGGCTCAGAACAAGAACCCTAAGCTTCCTGCAGCGGAGGAGGGAAGTGGGAATGGAGCCATTAAGCAAATTATCCGAAAGGTCTAAGATCTGGAGGAAAGATAGGTTGCCAATCTCCGGCGGAAGCGTTCCGGACAAGAGATTTCCATACAGGACCAAACTTTGGATCCCCTGAGCGCTGAACAGCCCAGAATGCAAGTTACCGGAGAACCTATTGTTCCTGAGATTAATGTGCCTGAGGTAGGGAAGAGAACCAAGAGAAGGGGAGATGGTACCCGAAAGTTCTGCCTTCGGAAGGCTTACAGAAACCACTCTCCCTTCTCTGCACGCAACTCCGTTCCAGAGGCAAGGGTCTTCTTCGGAGGAATTCCAGTTCGAAAGGGCGCCCTCGGGGTCCTCCTTGATGAACCCTTTCACGGAGAGAAGTGCGAACCCTTCCTCATTCAAGGCCGCAACCATGCCGTAGACGACGGTGCTGAGCAACATAAGCAACCGAATGCGAGCTTCTATGGATGCCATCCCCATTAAAACCTCGCCCTAGACTTCGAGAAACGGCGCTTAAGACGACAACGAGAGATGCAAGTGTCAAGAGAGCTCGAGTAGAGTGCTTCGAGTGTTCAAAAAAACAAAACCCAGCTTGGAGGTGTGGGATTTGGGCAATTTGGTAAAGTGATTCCAGGAATCTCTTCGGTCATGTGAAGGCAGAGGTGTATGAGCGGTGGGGCCTAACGGCTCTGTATGAAGGACCGTTGGAAATTCGTGCCTCCTTCCTGGTTCGCAAGTTTAGCTCTCATCTCCATTTGGGTTTACAACGTTTCCCGATCGAGTCAGGTCTTAATCGGGTCGAAAATAGTGTCGTGTTTCGTTTGATCCACATCGGGTTCATAATCCTAAATGGGCCCGGTTTTTGCAAGGGGTGACAATAAAGTTTTAGCACTTTGAGAATAAAAATGTGAGAAGAAAAAAACATTATATAAAATATTTTTTTCAATAATATACAAAATATAAAATAATATTCATTTAAATCTTTTTTTAATCAATAATTATATCAAAGACACCTATGACATGATCAAATAAAATCCAAATAATAATAAAAAGTACAAAAAAATCAATCTTAATTTTAATAAATTTAATAAGTAAATTAAAAATATGAAATCAACCAATATACCTTAATAAATCCAAATTTAATTTTAAATAATACTTCAACTCCCTGGGCTTTTTCTAGACGTTCTATACTGCTTCACAATAGTAATGTTATATGTGCTATTATTAATATAATTTAAACCATTTTAGTCATTTATCAAACATTAATATAAATCCAAACAGTATAAAACTTGTTTATTTAAATAAGTACCATAAGATAAATTTGCCCATCATGCTTATTATGTCAAGATATTAAAAATTTTCAAAAATACATTTTTAAAACATAAGGAAAAATATCAAAAAAAATTAAGTATACGTTTCTAGAAATCATATTGACTTGTTATGTGATTAAGAAGATATATTCACAAAAAATATTTAAAATAAATATTTATATGTTTAAAAAAATTGATATTTTCAATCAAATTTGTTGAACAATGTATGGTTTTAATTCACCAGTAAAAGTTTACTTTTCAAAAGGTTTTAGAGTTGTGTTCAACATTAGCTGCAGGTTTTGTTTGTCCACACCTTCTTGGGTTTAAAATAATATTTCTAAAAATAGCTTTTTGAAAAAAAAGAAAGAAATATAAATAATAAAAAAAAGAATTTATGTAAGAGAAAATAAAATCTTTAATAATTAGGATACCTTTAAGCTTAAAAAAATGTTTAAAAATACTCAAAAGATGAGATCATCAAACATAAACTTCTAATTCTCCAACAGCATAGTATTTGGCAAAGATCATCCATGCTTTGTTTTTTTTTTTAATTGCTACTTAAATAATATTTTTATATATTAAAAATATCATTTGTCAAATGATTTTTAAAGTTTTTTAACATAAAATAATTTTGAAAAAAATATTTAAATAACTTTTTAAAAATTTCTTTTCAATTGTGATTGTGACTTCTATTATTTTTTAATGTCATGAAATCTTCTTCTTGTGTTAACTTAGAAATTTTTTTATATAAAATGAAAGATAGTAACAAACTTACAAAATAGAAAGCTAGTTTTAAACCGACAATTAAAATAAATTATTATATTGTCAATTTAGAAATCAAGTTATTTTATTACAACAGAATAATTAATATATATTCAGTTATAATAAAATAATAGTAGTTGATATAATATGATAACATAGGAATCAAACAATTAAATATTAAAGTTATGTATTATTTTTTTTTTATAATCTTATTTTATCTTATTATTTCACACAACGTTAGATTATAAAATATATTAAATCAATCAATATTGATTATATCATAATTTTTTTGAATCTATTCTCACTACATTATAATAATAAAATATTAATCATAATAATTAATTTATAAGAACATAATTATTCTCAAACAAGTATTTGATAATGAATCAAAACCTAAATTTCAAACCAAAACATATACATATTTTTTAAAATTCTTGAGATACATTTGTTATTAATTAAATCATTTAAACAAAAAAAATCTACAAATACATGTTCATAACATAATAGACTAAATCATAAATATAAAATACTAATAATTAATACAATAAAATCATCAATTGAGACATAAAACTATGTAACATTTTATATGATGAACTATTTAATGAATATAATCCTTATCCATAACCTAAAAATCTCAATATCTGCATATATTCAAAATATAAGCTGTGATATAAATATCATCGATATTCTGTAGAGTTTAGCAGATAAATAAATAAAATAACAAAATATACTAGCATGAGAAAATAAAATAAGACTAATATCTATAAATAATATGATGACCCTTATTTTGTTATAAGTAACAAACTATGCATTAGACTATACAATACATCTAATTCAGGGCATTATTCATTGGCTCCAATAAAACTTATATTAAAAAATTTAACTTTAATTGTACCATACATTGGGACCAATTATATCTCACATTCACTTTTAGAAGAAAACAAAACAATGACAATATATTTTATTTTTACCTCAATCGATTTCAAACTTACTCAAAATCATAAAATGTTGAATTTAATGAGTATAATAAGATAAAACAACTCAAATCTTAAAAAAATAATTTAATTAATTAAAAGAATTAGAGTTTCAACTCTTACCTTAGTTCTTTTATTCTCTCTCTCTCTCTCTCTTTTATATATATATATATATATATATATATATTAGCTTTGAAAAAAATCTTCTTCTTTTTGGGTTCTCACAACTTTGTAGTAGTGGTTTCCATTAAATTCCTTTATTCTTGTTTTTTAGCCTTAAATCATCTTTTTTTCTTCTCATATGTTCTTACTCTCTTTTTATCTTTTTTTTCACTTTTTTATTTACTTGAGCTTATCACTTCGCTTAACCAAAATCTCATTTAATCCCTATCTTCAAAATGGGAATATCATTAATTTTCCCATTTGTCATTTTATCCACAACAATTCACCAAATAACATTTGTTTTATTTTCTTGAAAAACTTGTAACTAATTATTTAGATATATAAAAATTACATAAACTTCTCTTGAAGAGTTTTTTCGAATGATTTATTTAAATTACTTTTTAATTATATTTGACAACCTCACAAACTTCGTAATAAATTTTTAATATAATAATATTTTAATTAATAAACATGATATTTTAAAAAAACTATATTTTTTTATAATACTCATATTTATAATCATATTAACTTATCTCAAAATATATAATGTATAATACTAGAAGAAAATTTTAAGATATTATAATAATCATTCTCAAAATTTATAGTTTCATTTGATTATCTTATTGAATTCTTAAATATCATGCAACATTAATTAAATATATACACAAATGTATAAGCATATCCACTTTAATTTATAATTGTAATGGCCAAACCTTAGAATGGATCTTCAATAGTATACATTTCCATGATCCTTTCCTTTCTCCTCCTTAAGTATTATATGATGCTAAATTACTTTGCTACACTTTCTTTTTCTAATTTCTTAAATTACTTCTCAATTCCATTACTTTTACTACTTATGTAACATTTCATCTTTTTTTGGTGAGGTATTTTCATAAACTAATTAAGTTTTATTCTTTTCTAAAAGGTTCATTTTTGCTTAATTGTCTATCTAATAAATTTTTCAACTCTAGCATGCATAACAATTGAGCTTTTATGAGATTAGATTTGGTATTATCCTAAAAAGATGACTTACTATTTCAAAGTTTATGATTTTAGTTATATATATTAAGATATTCCCTCTTGTAATTGAAGTAAAACTTATTCACCCTCTTGGTCTCAGACACATTAGATTTTCTCTTGATCCATCCATCGTTCTCTTGTAACTTTCGTCTTTATACTTCAGATGTTCTCTGATCCCTCCATCATTCTTAAGAAAACAAGTCATGTGTTATATCTCTGTTATCCTCATACAAGGAGGTCAACTCTAATACCATATTATAACATCCTAGCCTTCCTTAATAGGGTATTGTCTTGAATTAACCAAATTTTATTATTCTTTAATAAGTATTTTATTGCTTGGTCATTAATCTTAAAAATTCTCTAACTCTAGTATTCTTAATAATAAAATGTTTAAGCACAAGTCACTCCTAAAAATTTTATCATATTTATTTTAAGTCCCCACATCACGTACAGGCTTTCCTTTGGCCTTATATTATACAACATAATTATAAAAAATGAATTACTAAACATAAAAGACCAAGTATTATCTTTCTTATTGTTTCTTTAGAGTCTTGTATTGTATCTCATAATAATGTGAAATATTAAAACATAAAACATGCTATGTCAACAAACCACTAACTCATTAACATAAATAATGTAATATGAATATAAAACAAATATATTAGGATCATATTGTATATTGAGTTAATAATATATAGTATATAAATAATATATAATAAGCATATGAATACAATTGATATTTTTTTATTTTTAAAAACACATAGTATTTGATTTTGAGAAATTATGTAAATTTTCTTTGCATTTTTTTTATAACTTCACAATTTTTTTCTTTAGCTAATTCTAATATCATGACCTTCAATAATTCAATTCTTTTGGGTTTTTATAGTTTATATATCACTAAGTTTTATGGATTTAATATTATTAGATTTTTAATAATTTATGTACTTATTTTTATAATTATCTTTTTCTTTTGAGATATTGTACCATTTTGTATTAATATATTTTTTATTTTTTAAATATTATAAATTTTCTTCTTTTAGAATATATAAGCTTCAAGTCATACAAAGAGCAATCTTTCTTTTTTTATATAATATTAAAATTTAAAATATACCCCAAAAAATCTAAATAATAAATATCAAAGAATAATTTTATTTTTAAATATTTATTTTATTTTTATCTAGCTATTCCAATTATAACTATTGTGATTTATCTTTACCAAATGCGAGATGCCATGTCTATTTAACTTAAGAGCAAAAAAATTCTAAACTATTTTTAACTCTTGTTAATATCGTTCCATGAAATTTATTTATTAAAGAATAAAAAAAAATTATCTGCATACATTTTATTTATATATGATATCTTAATTACAATTTATTAAGCTTAATTAACTGTAATCACATATTTAAACAAATGAATCTTAAATCAAGTACTATTTAAAATAATAAATAAAAATCAAGAATCCAGGAATAATTTTATTTAAATAATTGAGTGTCAAATAGTTCAGCCCACAAAGGCACGAATCATGAGACCGTTCAAATCCGACGGCCGCGGTTTTCCTGCGCATCAAACCGCGTTTTGGCGGCCCAAGCTCATGGAAAAGGATCACACATGTCGGCTTAAATTATTTTTCAATTATTATTTGTTTATTTAAACAAAAAACCTTTTTGTTATGTTTATCGATTGGATAAAAAAGTCAACGGAACACAGCGACGGGTCAAAGGTCATCTCCCTGCTAAATGCCATGCCTTCTGCTTCGTCTCCTCTGTATCGTCCTCCTTTGCTCCGCATCAAATGAAAGCCATATCTTTGCTTTTCTCCTTCTTACTCTGTCCTGCTTGGCTTATACTTTCTCAAGCCACGGATTACTATTACCAGAAAGATTGTTACCCCAAGAGCTGCGGCCCCCTCGTGAACGTCACCTTCCCTTTCTGGCTCCGAGGGCGGCAGCCCGAATACTGCGGCCTCCCGGCTTTTGAGATCCGCTGCGAGGACGACGTCCCTAGGCTTGTTCTTTTACAGGAAGAGAACCGCGTCCTCAACATCTCTTACGAGAATAGAACTGCAACTATTTCCACAGCCAAGGTCTCGGAGGCGAATGGCTGCCGTCTTCCGTACTACAACCTATCCTCCTTTAGCCTCTCCTCTTTTGCAATCAGCTCGGCAAACCGCGAACTTGTCTTCGTCTTCAACTGCACGGCGCCGACAGCGCGGTTTGTGAAGTTCTCTTGCCTTGACAAAAATATCTATGCCTATCTCGGAGGAGCTTTTCAGAGGACGGAGGACGGGGGAGGGTTGCACTCGTGCTTCGAGGTTGTCATGCCGGTGCTGAGCTCTCCGGGCGCCAATGTGGACCAGTACAAGGAGCTATTCGCAAAAGGGTTTCTCCTCGATTGGAACGCGCCGGATTGCTCTGAGTGCCTGACGAGCAATGGGCAGTGTGGGTATAATAACAGCACAAGAAACTTTATGTGCATATGCTCAGATCGAGCCCATTGGAAGAGTTGCTGTAAGTTCTCTTCATCTACTTGGTTTGCATTTTACTTTTCAAGTTCATTTTTGGGATTTTGGCTATCAAGAGGCCAGAGAATTGTTATCTTTTAGTTCTAGGTGTAGGGAAAACATAAAAATTCATTTATTAAATCTCAATTGTTGGTTCGAAGCATGGTGATGTGACAAATTTTAACAAGTGCTTGAGCTCTTTAATGTTAACCTCTCAGGGTCAAACCCTTAAAACACATCTTGACCTAAAAGCCAGAGTTTTGAGCCTGGCCCTTCCGGACTGGCTCCTCCAGGTTGTTCTTTCAAAGTCTTATCATTAACAACCAAGCTCTTGTTTGACAATTATAATTGATGTTATCTCGTCATTAATGGTTGAACTCTTATTTGATAGCTATAACTGATTTTTCCATACCATTATTGGTCAAAGCGCTCATATAGAGGTCATAACTACTGAGTTGCATTCACATCAAGCTTTAACGACTAAGTTATTATTAGTAAACAATTAAATGACAATTAGAATTCCCTAGTTGTGGAAGTGAAATCAACATACATCTTCCATTCCATTTGTTATAGATAGACTTTCAAGGGTATAGTTCAAGGGACTAACCTCTAGGATCTTAGATTCATTCTACTCTTCCGTCAACATCACAATTATAGAGCCAAACTTTGAAAGCTGCTTCTTTTACTTTGTAGAAGATATTTTCCTTACCTTTTCTTTACTTCTTTCTTAGTCATCATTGACTTATGAGGATTCTAAGCTCTTTCTTTTCTCCTTCCACTCTACAACCCTATTAAAACTCAATCAAGTAAGTTTCTACTATCTTTTCATGAATTCAAAATAATCATCGACATTGTTTTTTGATATTGTCTATGAGATTTCAATTAAAAAAATCAAAAGAACAATAAAAAGTTATTTAAATCTTGCTTTCTAAAAGAGAACCTCTTGATCTTTATGATCAAGTGGTGATACAAGTCTCAGATTTTATAAAGATTTTAGGCTACTTCTTTCTTAGGCTATTTGTCTTAGTCTTATAAAGATTTTATACTTATAAATAGCCTCATAATCATTTAGAGAAATGTTTGTATAAGATTTTCAAATAAAAAAATTGAATTTTCATTTTTAGCAAAAAAAAAAACTTGCTTCAGCATTCTAAAATTCCTGAGATCTGTTTCTAAAGCTGCATGCTCTCTTATTCTTTGCTCATTTCCATATAACAGTGTTTGGTAACAAATTTTCATTCATATATTCAATGTGTCACTTTTTTATGCATTAATTATATGTGAATGTTGCATGTCTTTACATACAAAAGTGTCGAGTTCTTTTTCAGCTATTGTTCTTTGAAGTTTTTTGTTTCTTGATTGTTGTAAACCATTGTATTGCATAGTTCTTTTGGGCTGCATTTAGATTCTTATGAATCCTCTCATAAGAGTGTTCATCTATCCTTTTTGTGTCTAACTATGATTGTATTGTGTAAGTATGACCTTTTTGTGAGAGGGTAGATAAAAGTTCGTGTGTTTGCCCAACAATCCAAACATCATTGAATATTTATTTATTGTGAATCATCACATAATTGCTTCAAAAATTTAACAAGATTTTTTATAAATTTTTTTAGTGTATGCTACAATAAGCTCAAGGTTTCAAAATGCATATCATGTATACTTAGGTAATTTGAAAATAAGCATAATTCGTTATTATAGGAAGGCTATTCTTACGAGATGGAGTGTTTTACGAAAGCATTTTTTATCCATTCCTCTCTAATTACACAAGTCAAAGCCAAGTTGTCTTGATGCAAGCCTCAAAAGGATTACTTCTCTCTAATTCTTCTGCTTTTTCCCCTGTTTTTGAGACCCAAATAACGACATTCGCAGCACTCGAGACTGTGCACATTGCCTCCTATTTTAAATAACCAGCTCTATCTGTTCCTTCCCCTACTTGCACTAGTCTATATTCCTCTCTCTCACTTTCTATGGACATACAAATATATTCCAAACACCATAGAGGAAGTTTTTCTCCTCTTTGAAGAAATTTTCATCACTCTTTCTCTAAAACTATACTTGCATCCTTTACCTTCTTGTACAACAACTCTAATCCCTATGTTTTTTTCGAAATGATAAGAGTTTTCATCTTATACTAACATACAATTATAAAGGACCATATAGTTGGTAACCCTAATCTAACATGTGGTTGTCTTCTCTAAACGCATGAGAGACCTTGAAGTCTACAATGAATGAAGCCTAAATACAACATGGAGAATGCAAGTATCAAGATTTTTCCTAACAAGGCATTGAGACAAAGCATTGATCAGCTCTAAGGAGTCAAACTTTGCCCATATTCTACAAGAGTAGTGAAAGTATCTGGAGGCTAGTATAATCTCAGCAAATAAATCACATCTTTCATCACAGAAGGAGAAGTAGAAAACTTACTCTAACTACACCTAAGAAGGAGCATACTAAAGTAGGCACGACAGACAATATTCATGCCTTGCCATCATTATCCATCGAATCGTCACAATTGAGCTAGATCCAGCCATGGGGGTACCATTTAATAGGAGATATATTGAAGGGACCCAAGGGGATATGGTTGTTTAAATAATCCAAAAGAGTAGAGGAGGTCAAGTGCTAAGCAATTATGATGGCTTTGTACTATTTTTGGCATAACAAGAATGGTCAAGGTCATTCCCAACTACAAAGACCACCTGGTAAGAGATGCATTGGAGGGACCCAAGGGATTATGATGGTTTAAATAGTCCATAAGAGTAGGGGAGATCAAGTGCCAAGTAGTTTATAGTTGGGAATGACCCTAACCATACTTGTTATGCCAAAAATAGTACAATGCTATCATAATTATCACCAAAGAGAGGTGAAGCCTATGGTTTTTCATGCATTGTTTCATCCAATTTTGAAGGAAGGCCAAGAAAATGATGGGAGATTTAAGTACATGCTCTGCAAGGAGAAGAAGTGTTGGCTACACCATTGCATAGGAAATCGATGCATGCTCCACAATTTCAACCTTGGAGCACTGTCCTAAGTAACCCATGGCCAAGCCCATATTGTATGCTACAAGCCAGTGGACGGTAGGAAGGCATCGTATCAAAATCGTCGAATAAAAACCTGCATGCATAGTTGGGTGTGCAGTCTCCAGACCTAATCCCGACACCTCTTCTGTGCAATTTTCATCACAAACAATCATGTTACAACTAGTTGTTGGTTGCCTTAGTAGTTTTAGTAACTTGCCATACCAAGCAATCCGCATCACCATGTGGCTGTCGATGGACATGCGAGATGTGGTGCACCAAGTTGGTCTAAAAATAATTCATGAGGGAATTGACCTCCACTTACCTAAGCCATCAAGGAAAGTCGAGGGAGTAGGTGGTAATTGTAGCTCAACAATGATGAATGTAAGCCATGAATTTAACACGACAAGAGCGAATCAGCCATCTAAGAAATAGTTCTCCCCAATAGTTGAGAGCCACATCGTATTATGACAAACCAAGTTCCCAACAAAACAAAGGATCTTCTAAATAGGAGAGTCACCTTACTTAGAGTAGAGCATAGTGGACCGCAAGCCATATCTATCCTGCAATGATTGTACCCACGAGACATCATCGGTCATGTACCTCCTTACATGCATGTGGCAAGGGCAAGGCGCTATTCCCTTTATCAAGGAAAACCCAACTTAACAAGGTCCTTCAGTCGACAATGGAATGTTAATCAATGTGGTGGATCAAATGGTGGGAGTGAGAACCGTTCCAAATAAAAGTTGTAATGATATGCTCTGTATTGAAGAACATCCTGATAGGAACTAAGATATGTGTCATACAATAGACCAAAATGGTCAATAGAATGATATTGGCAAGGACAAATCACCTTGTTAAAGATAAGGATTGTAGGCCTTCTTAGAAACTTTGTTTGTAACTATCTAAATAATGTGAGAAAAGTCCCTAGTAGTGGGCCTATTTCCTATGATAGGAATCCCCAAATAGGTACCAAAGGAAGCTTACTTCATTTTCAACTAATTCGTTTTCATCTTTCAATGACAAGTCAATCCTTTTTTGAAGAAAACATAGAAATTTTGGTAGTTCACCCAATGCCCCAAAGTAGTCTTGTACTTCTATAGGATGCCACATATTTCAGAAATTACAAAGGTTATAATAGGAATATAGAGGAGCACATCATTGCTATACAAAGGATTGGTAATCTTTGGTGTAGTCGAGCACACGCAAATACCAAGAGTAGAAACTTGAGAATGTCAATAATGGATAAGGGAGAGGTGCATGGAATAGATGATAAATAAGTACAACGATTGGGGACAACCCTGCCGAAGGCCATAGGAAGCAGTGATCTAGGGTAAGTGCTTGCTTTTAAAAAGGATGTTATGCTTTAGGTCTGAGATGCATGCTTGGACACAAGGAAACCAGTTGTCTAAGAAACCCAAGTGTTAAAGCATGGATAGAAGAAAATCCCAACGAATGTGGTCATGGATGTGTTCCATGTCAAATTTGACAACCATGAGTCCCTTAATCGAGGAGGAAGATAATAAATGTTGTTAAAGCTCTTATGCCATAAGGATAGGACATCGTCAACAATGGAGTTCCCTTATCGAAAGCACCTTTCTCTAGAGCAATAAGATTTTTTGAGGTCATGAATCAAAGTGCTCTAATCGTTAGGGCTTAAGGGGTAAGGAAGCAAGAAGGAAAATGAAAGCTGAGGGGTATATGATAAAAGTTATGGCAAGGGTGCAAGGGTTTATAAAACCTCTTGCAATGATTATTAATTGTCAAATCCAACTGGTGCATTAGAGTGTTTGAATTGTTGATATTATTTCTACCTCATCAATATTCACACATCTCTTGTCTAATTAGAATGGGCATGCTCATCATTTTTTGAGGAATTCGAACCGCTATTCTTCAGAAATGGCAAGAGACTTAATTATGATGAATAAAAGTGCTTTACATTGAAGTACTTTCAATTTTATTAACTTCAAACCTTATGTAGTTTAACATATAAACATGAGTAAAAAATATGAAAACTCCCATATAAGTCATCCCCTCAAAGAAATTTTCTTAAAGTTTTTGGACCTATCTATGGTACTTGCTAAGTTGGCTTCTCTCAAAAGTATTTTCAAAGATAGAGAGCTTAAATAATTTATTGATGTTATTCCATTCTTTATAATAAACAGAACATCATCCTAGAGTCCCTTTTGGTACATTGCAGACCTTTACATTCTAATTGAAAGAATTGCTTGGCTCACCTCCTTTACAACCATGTTTGAATCCAAAGAAGTTTTTTTTTCCGTAGTTTCAATTTTTCCATCTAAGTGTAAGGAATTGTATTGGATTGGTTCTTCAACAACTTCACATTGGTCTTAAGCTAAGATATCCTTTCTCATTAAGAGATAATTTAATCCTTTAAGCTTTTCTTCGAGGTCCTTAAAGTAATTTTCTCATCATATTGGTGTTTTATAATCCTCCTTTTTTCAAGTGTGCTGTCTACGATTTTGTGAGAGACTAAGCCATTATCTTGCGATCCCTCGATAGCTACGAACCTGTTAAAGGTTTTACGTTAGAGCTTCCTTTAGATTGTCTAAGATGCCATTAATCCTTATCAGAATCAATTAAATGAATCAAAACATTTTGGATTTAAAATATATTCCTTTGATATTAGATTTGTCTCTTCTCTTCAATATCTTGGAACCTCAAGAGGAGCCTTTGCGCCCACAACTGAAGGAAAACTATCTGTTAGATCGATTCTCATTCATTTCTCGATTTGTAGTAAAGGTAGCCATTAGCTCAGTTGTTTAGGAAGCATCTAGAGCCTTTTCCTTTTGCTCTCTCAAAGCTTTGACAATGACATCCTCTAAAGTATACCTCTCTCCCCGGCAATGGTTAAAGGGATAGCTTCCTTCTTGCCACCGATATTAGAGAAAGCTTTAGATAAAGTAAAGATGTCAACATCAAAAATTCCTTTAAAATCTAGGGCTTCTCCGGATTTTAAAGATGCCAAGAGTTTCCTCCCACCATGGGCTTGGTTGCTTTGCTTTTGGTAATGGAACTAAAATTTCCACCTTGGCTTTTTTTGCATAAAATCCTCTAATTTTGTATCTACTCTCTTCCTTGTGAGAGACTCGTTATCAATCGCTGGAAGATCATTTAGAGCCCTTTGCATTGCAGTCAATTGAATCATGATTGCATTCTTTCACTCTTGGAAATTAAGAGATTAGTTGGTGAGGATTCAATCACTAGTTAGATCGATTTAAAGAGAAAATAAGTTATTATTTGTATCAAATATGTTATATTAACTCATCTCGAATTTTAAATTACATGTTATCACCCATCATTCATATCCTTATGAATATTTGTAGATACTTTTTTATTGTAATATGCATGATTATATAAAGAGTTCAAGTACTGAATGAAGATGCACAAACTCGCCCATTAAACCTTAGTTGTTGATTCAAAACATGGTCATGTTGCTAAAATTGGCAATAGGCACTTGAGCTTTGCAAAACCAGCCTCTTGAGTCTATGCTCTTTAGACCAGCATCTTGAGAATGGACCCACTATACCGATCTCTTTAAACCCTTAAAACTAGACCTTTGAGCCTAACCTTTGAAACTTGCTCCTCAAGGACATTCCTTAAAAACCATACTTGTTGAGACCGTTCTTTCGTAGCATGAGTCCCACTTCTTTAAATTATCAAGAAACACTTAACAGTTATAATTGATTTTGTCATGTAATTAATAACTGAGTTTTATTTGCAATTGTAATTGACTGTCATCAATTGTTTAGCTCTTTCATAGTCACTATGACTAATTATGCCTCATTATCAATAGTGAAAGCTCCCATTTGGTGTTATAATTAACTAAGCTATATCAACAAGAGACATACATCAACCCTTAATTGTTATGTTGTTATAATCGAATAATGAAATGGTCGTTGTAGTTCTCCATACGTGAAGCCTATATATGTCATTTACTTTGTTAGCTATAAATAAAAAACTCAAACATCTAATCTCTAAGTTCCAATATTCATTTTGTTCTTTTGTTAACATCATATAACTCGAGAGCGAACTCCTAAAATCTACTTCTTTTTCTTTGTAAAAGGTCTCTACGTATACTTTTTTTTTTTCTTTAATCATCTTTTTGACCTGTGAAGATCCTAATCTCTCTTCTTTTTCTCCTTCCACTCTGTGACCCTCCTAATAAGCATTAATGCAATTCAAAGAGGGGAAAAGGGCATGCTTTTACATGCTAGGCTAGAGTTTTCTAGTGATTGATACTTGGATGGATTGAATCTAGATTTTATTTGACAAGAAAACAAAACTATGTTATGATGTTTATTTCGAGCTCTTTATGAAGTGGATAATTCAAGACTAGTGAATTAATTTAACTCAAAGAAAAAAAATATATGGTGATTAACAAAATCTCTTTTTTGGTACAAATATTAATTCCCATGAAATTAAGCTACAAAAATTGTTTGGGCAGGTTGTGTGGCCTTATTTTGCTCTATAAAGCTGAAATATATTAGCAAGGCTGCAACAATTAGTATAGTTTGTCAATTTTCTCCTTTGTGAGAGTCATTAGATTTTTTTCAAATTGACTTGCAGAAAGGATAATTCAACATTTCACCTTAGTCAAATGGCATGTTAGCAAAAATAAGATCAATTTATTATAGAAACTTTCTTAATAAAATAATAATATAAAAAAATTTGAAGAAAACAATAGAAAAAAATATGCATATTCAACACATGTTCTATGTTATCATAGACAAGTTAATATGTATGAAACACTGCTTAGTGTATTGAGGTATTCTCTTTGTTTAATAGCTAAATGGTGTGTGGTTTAATTTTCAGTAAATTCAATTGCAACGTGAGATATCTTGTAATACATATGGCGAATTATTCTATGTTGATCATTCAATAATTTATGATGTTGATATATAAATGAGAACCATAGTTTAAAAATTTTTAGGTTAACAAAATGTATATGCACATATATATTGGGTCCAAAATGAATCCTAAGGTATTTCACTTAGCAAGTAGTATTAAAGTTGATGGTTCAACTAAGATAAATTGTTTATTTAGATACCTCTCCATTTTAAAGTTGGGTAAGAGCCAATCCTTGCATCAATGATTTCATTTTTGAGATATCATTTGAAGATTGTTATTTATCTATATTTTCGATTATTACTCCACACTTTCTTTAATCCCAAGTGTCATTGGTCGAGTAACTTTTACTTGATTCATCTTCTAATCGCATCTTACTATGAGAGGCATAACTTTGACATCATTATGTCACATTTTTGTCTTAGATATTGAGGTATTATCCACTTTAGTTATCCCATGCTCTCATGATTGTCTTACAAAAGGTGTCTCAACACTCAAAGGTCATGATGGCCATACAACTTTTCTTCCCTTTCTTATATAGAATTATTCATCCTTAATATTTGTCAACTTAAAATTCTGCCATAGCTAGCTTTTTCATCAATGATTTCAAATTTGATGTTCACTTTCCTCTTATTCAATCCCAAGCTTCACAAAGAATTTTCTTGTAACCCGAGTGAGGTCCCCTTTGCAACCAACCAAATGCTAATGATGTCTTTAAATTCCTGTAGAAGCCACAGTTTTCCAATTGAAAGGGTTTTTATGTGAACAGATCCTTGTTTCTTCTCTCTTTTTTTTTCTTGCTTCCTTCTTCTTGATTTCCAGTGATGTTGTTTATCATCATTTTCTCTCTCTCAAAGACATGAATTGGCTTGTACACGATTTCGTGAAACTTGCTTGGATGTGCATGTGGAAGTCAAGTGTTATTCCTAGATATTTTAATGTCTTTTATACTCTTTTATAAATCATTTAAGAAATCACATGCCTGATCTATATATGTATATTTTAACCATAGGAAAAAGGTTAAGGAATGATTTGTGGAAATCTTCTTAAAGATCTTCTCTCTGTCCGTGTATTAGAACTCTTATTTTTCCTCACCTTTTTTCATGCGTTTGTTGTGGATATGCTTTCCAATATTTTATTTCCTGGTTGGCATTTTAAAACCCAATGCCACATTCCATCGGCATCATTACTCTGTAGATTTTTTGGCTGTAGTTCACACTGATATCGAATTATTGCTCAACTTTTTCTCCCAAGAAAGCAACATCCAACAAGTCTTTTGTAGGAGAAGACCTTGACCCATGATTACAACAAGTCTTTGTTAACTTCTTAATACACCTAATATTTAAATCTGTGAGGTTTTTAATTTATTTTTTTTCCAAATAATTTGCTTGACCCATATCGACCAACAGCTTGTTTTGGGTTTTCAACACGCGTTTTACCAGTTTCAAAGCCAGTTATAGTTTCCCAAAGAATTGACCTAAGAGTATAGTATATAACATCTCTAATACTTGAGCAAGGGGAGCATTCCTTGAGGTTGTTGTTGGTGTAATATTCTATGGATTTACTCTTAGTTTCTTGCTGCTTCTTCATCTTCTTCTTTTCCTTCAGCAAACTCACCTGCAGCTTGTTTTCTACTCAACTATGTGGAGTGACGGAAATCAAGCCCCCTTTCTCCTTAGAGAGTTCACTTGAGTCCTTCCCAGGAGCAGTATTTCATGTAAGGTGCAGGAACAATGAAATGGAGATACAATGGGAAGATTCAAGTTGGCATATTGTGAAAAAGGTTGACTACACTCAGAAGAGACTTGTAGTCATTAATCAGGAGCTTAGCAATATCTTTGATCCAAATAACTGCAACATCCTTTATTCGTTAAATTCCCCTTTGTATCACTTTGCTCCACCCAAAGCCTATCAGTTTAAGGATCAGATTTCTTGTTCGTTTCAAGATAAAGACTATATGCAAGGTTACCTTCCAGAGTTCTACAATTTGACACTTTGCAGAAATTATAGCCTCCACTACTGGAGCAGGTGGGAGAAGAATTCATCGGAGTTCTCTCGTGCCGAGTGTGAGATTAAAATACATCATCCTCAACTTGAGTTCGAGATGTCGTTCAACAATGCTGATAGTTCTCTTTCTCTACTGTCTTTTGGGTTCTCGGCTCACCTGAAGCTTCTGAAACAGTGCTTCAATGTTAATACTTGCAGTAAGTAGTAGAGAAGAAACCAACTCTATGTTTCATGCTTGTTGATTACAAGCTTCAAATGACTTCACAACAAAGCTTCTTGGTTCTGGAGTTTTGTCACACCCTTCATCTTTTGGTCATTCCTCTGCTAATTTCTGTGTTCTTTCCAGAGAACAGTTTAATGTTCTTATTTGCTCGATTGTTTTACATGTTGATATGACAAGAGCTGTTGCTTGTGGTGAAAATGTGAAGTTTAAATCATATGAATCATCGACGACATACATTTGATCTTTGTTACTATTTGTTCTGACCAAGCACTCATTCTTACATTTTTCTTTTTTCTTTTTTGAAGCAGCAGAAGGAAGTTCTAAGAGAAGATTCATAATAGGTGAGCAGTCTAACTATACTACATCTTTATTCTTCTTCAGTGCTATTTCTTCTGTGATGTTTAAACAAATGTATCTTCTCATGTTCATCATGTCATCTTGAAGAGATGTCATGAAGGTTTTGTGATCACCTTTCAACAAATTAAAAAATACATAATAATTTATGCTTTCACATGATCTTAATTAGCTCATATGGCATAAAAGATGGGAAAGAGAACCTATGAGTGACGTTATTTTGTCATTATGAGAACTTATCACACTTAAAGCTTGTAGATAAATCTCAAATGGTAAATTTGAATCTTGAACAGACCAATTTGCTATCCAATGCCATGATGCATTGTAATTTTGCTGTAGGCCTCAGCACAGGAGGAGGTGTAAGCGTCTTCATGTTCTTCCTATGCTTTCTACTATACAGGCGCTGGAAGAAAAACCATCCCCTTAGCTCAAACTTCAAAGGTCGACAATCTTGTATTGGCTTATCTTCCAGAGAGGATCCTGAATTGGGTTCTGCTCTCAATCCTCCCATCTTCTCTTACAATGAGCTTTACAAGGCAACTGATGGCTTCAACTCCGCCAATGAGATCGGTGATGGCGGCTTTGGCACCGTGTACAAAGGTAACACAACATCAAACAACCAACTGTATGACAGAATTCCTTCATCAACTTCACCAATTCATCTCAACAGGCAAACTGAAAGATGGCAGAGTGGTTGCGGTGAAGCGGCTCTACAAGAACAACTACCGACGCCTCGAGCAGTTCATGAACGAGGTGAAGATCCTATCCCTCCTTCGTCACCAAAGTCTCGTGAGCCTCTATGGTTACACATCTATTCAAAGCTGTGAACTCCTCCTAGTCTATGAGTATGCTCCCAATGGCACAGTTGCAGACCACCTCCATGGCTCCCATTCATCAGAAACTCTGCTACCATGGCAAGTGAGAATGAGCATTGCGATCGAAACGGCAGATGCTCTCAACTATCTTCATTCTGTGGAACCACAGATAATCCACAGAGATGTGAAAACCAACAACATCCTACTTGACAAGAGCTTCCACGCCAAGATTGCAGACTTTGGTCTGTCTCGGCTCTTCCCACCCGATGCCACCCACGTTTCGACCTTGCCGCAGGGCACACCGGGCTACGTTGACCCGGAGTACCACCAATGCTTTCAGCTCACCGACAAGAGTGATGTGTACAGTTTTGGAGTGGTGTTGATGGAGCTCATATCATCAAAGCCTGCAGTGGACATAAGCAGGGATAGAAATGAAGTCAATTTGGCTAGTTTTGCAGTGAAGAAGATACAGAAGCAAGAGTTGCATGAGCTTGTGGATCACAGATTGGGTTACCATTCAGATTGCAATGTAAATTGGATGATCAACATGGTGGCAGCCTTGGCTTTTCGGTGCTTGCAAGCTGACAGGGAGTCGAGGCCTGGAATTAAAGAGGTGTTGGAGATTCTGAGAGGAATTGAAGGTGGTGTGAACAAGAACGAGGGTTGTTTGCAGAAAGGTGATGCAGAGAAGGACGAGACAAGTTTGCTGAAGAGCATGTCTCCCTTCTCACCCAACTCTGTAACGGAGGCATGGGTGAGCACAACGTCGTCGATGTCCACAGATTTAGCGAGTGAGAGGTAACTGCTGCTTCCTTTCCACATTTCTTCCTGGCAATTCTGTGTTGTTCTTCGAATCATGCTCATTGCCTTTGTTGATACAGAGGAATTTCTACATAGCTTTTGTGTACAACCTACATTAGAAGCAGAGAAAGACTTCAAAAGAGGACTTTGTACATAGCTTTTGTGTACAACCTACATTAGAAGCAGAGAAAGACTTCAAAAGAGGTATTGTGCTTGATTTAATGGACAATCTATGATGGTTCACTGTATGGTATTAACAGTAATTGTTGTTGTCGTTTAACAATGTGAACTAGCCACAGTCGTGCATTGTATTTTCTTCCAATTTCTTTTGTATTAACAGAGATTTCTTGCATTAGTTTGCTTAAATTGTTTCAATTAGATCCTTAAGTCCTTTTTAGTCAACATAAAACAACCTTGCATTGCTTTTTCAGTGAACTTTAAAGATTTACGTTTCCTAAAATTGCCCATAATATAAGTCAACTTCGACGAATTAAAATAACCATATGACTCAACAATCCAAACCTGGTTATATGCTGGATGAGCTTTACAGGTAAAACACCCCTGATTTAAACGCTAACTTCAAGACAAAGCATGCAAATGGGCACTCATGAATGCCACTTTACAAAGCAAACCTTGCAGAGAACTAGCTGTGAAGGAAGAGAACTGGAAGAGAAGACAAAGCTTGAGATTTAACCCATGCTTTTGCTATATCATATATGTATAGGGAAAAATGACAACAAAAGTGATCCACTAAAGTAAAAAATAAAGATTCATTAAAGTTCTAATCTTCAATCTCAACTACAACTCACACATGCCAAAACCATTTAGAAAAAGCTTTGGAGAATTGGTTAATGGCATGTATGTTTGTGAGCTTAACAAATTAGTTGAAATTGAAGATATTAATTCAACTTTTTGAAAAACCAAAACGTTGCTTGGATGGAAAAACAATATAGAATGCGTTCTCTCCATCCAACTTCATTCCACAAATTTGCAAATTTTCAAACAATTCATAAAAGAAATCCAATTTTTATTGACATCTAAGTTTTTCTTTAGAATCCTTTTCAATGTTTCCATTTAAAAACTCCATCTTTTAAACAAAAGTATTGCTCTAAACAAATCCTAATATGACCACAACTTATTACATGACAATTAAAAAAAATATGAAAACAAGAATTTTTATGCCAATTCAATTAAGATAGATGTAACATTAGAGGTCAAAGTTGAATCTTTACTAGAGATGGTAAGCTATCATGAATCAACTCTATAGAGAATTCATCATAACTCATTAGAAGTGCACAAAATGTTATGATGATCACGTCAAAGGTGTAACATCTAGAAAGCTCAAATTGAGTGCGATATATAAGTGCATGAACACCATCAAATCAGAGCCCACAGTATTAAGTGATAGTTGAAACTTGTTTATTAACACCACAACTTATTTAATATTTAATGTTGCATAATTCTCTATAAGTACTCCAACAATCTCTCTTTTGCATGAGTATCCATTCAGATTAAATTAACTCTCCCTATAATGGGTTATTTTATTTCATCAAGTTCATATACAACAAGCAACATTAAATGATGTGTAGTATTTTGAGAGTCACCCATTCCTACTCCTAAACTTTTGCTCAACTAAGACGAATGCAATCCATGCAAACAACAAATAGTATACATCACTTTATCTTAATTGAACCATCAACTTTAAGACTACTTGTTATGAGTAATATCTTGAGATTCATTTTGGATCCAATATCTAAGTACATATACATCCCATCAACCCAAATGTTTTTTTAAACTAAGGTTCTCACTTGTATATCAACATCATAACTTATTGAATAATTAACATATGACAATTCTCCATATATATCATAAGAGATCTCACATTGCAATCGAACTTATCAAAAATTAAACCACACACCATCTAGCTATTAAACAAAAAAAAAAAAAAAAAACCTCAAAACAACAAATTGTATTTCATACATATTAACTTGTCCATGAAAATATCATAGAACATGTGTTGAATAAGCATATTTATTCTATTGTTTTCTTCAAAATTTTCCTTTTTATTATTTTGTTAAGAATACAATAAATTGATCTTATTTTTGTTAACATGTCATTCGACTAAGGTGAGATATAATTACCATTTTCTGACAAATCAATTTGAAAACAATCTAAAGACTGTCACAAAGGAGAAAATTGACAAACTGTACTAATTGTAGCAGCCTTGCTAATATATTTCAACTGTAGAGAACAAAATAAGGCCACATAACCTGCCCAAATAATTTGTATTGCTTAATTTCATGAGAATTAACTATATGCACCAAAAATAGAGATCTCATCAATCATCAAGCATTTGTGTTTTTGCTTTAACTGAAAGTAATTCCCTAGACTTAAATTATCCATTTCATGGAAAGCCTGAAATGAAATCATAACACACTTATATTTTCTTGTCAAAGAAATTCTAGAGTCACCACACCCAAGTACCAATCACCAAAAAACTCTAGCCTAGCATGTAAAAGCGCATTTTTCCCTCTTTTGAATTGCATTAATGTTTATTAGGAGGGTTACATAGTGGAAGGAGAAAAGAAGAGACTTCATAGGTCAAAGATGACTAAAGAATAATAAATGAGTAGTATAGGTGAAGACTTTTTATAAGGAAAAAGAAGTAGATTTTAAGGGTTGACTCTTGAGTTATGATGTTGACAAAGAATAGAATGAATTTGAGAACTTGGAGATTGGTTGGTGGAATTGGGCCTCTAGGTTTTTTTATTTATAATTGACAAAGTAGATGACATATACTGACTTCACATTTAAAGAATTACAATAATCATTTCATTATTTAATTATAACAACATAACTGTTTGGGGTTGATGTATGCCTCTAGTTGAAGTAGCTTAGTTAATTATAACACCAAGTGGGAGCTTCAACCATTGATAACTTAATATAATTAATCATAGTCACCATGTAAGAGCTCAAGCATTGATGGCACAATCAATTATAATTGTCAGATAAGAGCTCAGTTGTTGATGACATGACAAAATCAATTATAACAATTAGATGTTGCTTGACAATTTGAAAAAGTAAGATTCATGCTACTGAAGAATGATCTCAGGTTGGCTTTCAAGAAATGGTCTCGAAGAGCAAGTTTCAAAAGTTAGACTCAAAGGTTTGGCTTCAAGGGTACCAACGTTGATAGTTGAGTATTAAGGTTATAGCCATAAGAGATTGGTAAAGAGGGTCTATTCTCTCAAGAAGCTGGTCTAAAGGGCATAGACTCAAGAGGTTGGTTTTGAAGAGCTCAAGCACTTATTGCCAATTTTAGTAACATGATTATGTTTCGAATCAACAACTGAGATTTAATAGGGGAGTTTATGTGTCTTCATTCAGTACTTGAATCTTTCATATATGAAACAATGGGTGATAACATGTAATTTAAAATTCAAGATAAGCTAATATAATACAATTGATATGAATAATTATTTTTCTCTTTAAATCTATCTAACTAGTACTAAAATCCTCCCCAACTAATCTCTTAATTTCTTAGAACAAAATAATGCAACCATGATTCCATTGAATATAATGCAAAGTGCTTTGAATGACCTTTCTTTGATTGACAATGAGTCCCTCAAAAGGAAAAGAGTAAATACAAAAGTAGAGGATTTTATGCAAAAGAAGCTAGTGATGGTGGAAATTTTAGATCCATTACTAGAAACAAAGCAACCAAGCCCATTTTGAGAGGAACAAATCAAATAATAGACTTTAATTTACTAAAATAAATACATGTAGCTAGGTAGCATTATATGGAATTTTAATTTCATCTTTTATAATATCATGGATTCAAAACTTACGTGAAATTTGAATTACATTCAACAAAATAGTCCTTAAAAAAACACATCATCAATAACATACATATAATTTAAAACAAACATATCTATTGGGTTAGAAAAATAAATAATTACCACTTCATAAGTTCTCTCAAGAATGCTATTTAGAAAAGCAAAACCTATAAGTTAGCAAGAAGTGAGCTCAAAAAAAGGCAATTGCATCAGGTTAACAGCATACTTATTCATACAATGGAAAATTCAAAATTACAAAATATCAAAGTGCAAAGGTAGCACGAGAAGGTGCACTTCTTAGCAACCTTCATTAAACAAAATAGAAGCCAATTGAGTTTTCAAATTAGAGAGGGCTACCACAACAACAATGATATCCTCTTTTGATCCCACCAAGTTCAATCTACATATTGAGGCTTTAGAGATGAGTGAAAGAATTGTATGTTCTATTCTATACAAATGGCACGACTCAAGTATTTAATACTTATATTATTTATCATATAAGAAAAAAATATTTAATATCACGTCATCTCCTACAGCATGTATAGTCAAATTACGTGCTATGGCCATTTGCACACCATATCCAATACAAATGATATTTTTTGTATGCTTGGAAGTATCAACAGCTATGCTCCACAAAAAGAAATAAGAATTAACAACAACAAAATAAGATAGTAAACATTCCTCTATGCAAAGAATATATAAGCCAAACATAAGTCAGATATGCTTGATGTGCATCTACAAGTAGATGACTTTTTTTTTTCAAGCAGGATAGATTATGCACACAAACACATCCATTTATTCACTAGGAAATGCTGGCAAAAGTAAACATTATTTCTTAGAAAAATTATCTCAATTGATCTTGAATACCCACCACTTTGTTCTCTAATAATAAAAATAAATATTCAATTAATCAATATATCACTCTAAAAGTTGTGCAAATCACTAAGACGAAGGCAACAATTACACTTTGGTTATAAAATGATTTATGAGAACTTTAGGAGATTATAGAAGCGTTTGTAAGCCATAGGTTTCTTCCAAGATAATAAAAGGTTCTCACTTCCATATTGATCATAATTTTATCCTAATTCAAGGGTTTTAAAAGTCTTTTGCCCCAATTCTCTCTATTGATGAAAATTATACTTTATGAAATTTAACAAAAACTTACTTTGTTTGCAAAAGAGAAGGTGAAAGTTGGATCCTCACAAGTCAAGAAATATGAAAAGAGAAGAAAATAGATTGGAAGTAGAAAGATTCTCTCCCCTTGTTGACCTCCTTGAGCTGGATTTCTAAGGGTGTTCTTATAACTAACATAATGAAGCATGTGCCTCCATTTTCATTTGGAATGCAGTAGAGTTGTAGCATTTACTTTAGTAAGAGTTCCTTTGGGGAATTATGGTCATTTCATTGATCATATCTTTAACTACATGGGACATTTATATATAAAAAGAAGTTACCATTGTTGTCGATAGATTCCAAATGTCACCTCGATGACAACCTATCTGCAAAAGGTAAGAGTGCTCGATAGTCAACTTTAGTGTAAGAGGATGAAGCTTGAAAAAGAATCCTTGTTGAACTATGCTAGAACAACTTGAACTCAAACGCTTTGACTCTAACAGCCAAACCTCAAAAGCCTATCCTCAAGAGATTGGGTCTCGAGGGTTTGGCTTCAAGTACCTCGTTATAGATTCTTTCTACATGACTTTTCTAAATCAATGGCTTGGACTAAATTTGTAAACTTATATATCTACTTTATTGAGCTCATTCTTCTCCTTCTCATGCTCTTCTGTTGTCCAGAACGGTTTGCTAAACATACCTCATTCTCGTATCCAGATCTTTGTTGTCTTTCTCATATCCCACATATCCTAAACATCGTTCACATGAACATAACAGTCACATCTACACCATCATGGTTAGCTTCAACATCAACAAGTTTGTTTGCAATAATCAACCAAAGGTATAAAATTCACCTTAAAACTTATATTGTTGTACCAAGCCTTCCTTTATCATCACAAAGCAAACAAAATAGCTAATCATGTACTGCTTTAGCTAACTTTGGTGGGTGCCAAACCAAGATGAAAGTATTGTAGTTTAGGAAAGTAGTCACCAATTTTCTTACACTCAATATGGATAGGAATAAAAGATTGAAGTTAATAAAAAGATCCCTTAATATCTAACAATAGCCCTTGGTACTTTGTAAATCATCATTCTGCAAATCAAAATGATACCAAGAAAAGGAAATGTCATTAATTATAAGCACAAAAACCATCTAACAGAGGAATAGAGAATTTCTACTCTATAAGCAGCCCTAACAAGGTCAAGTATACCGCCATGCTTTGAAATCAAGAACAATGCACATAAAAATTGAAACGAACATTTCTACACAACCACCCAAAACTTTATGCCCATTGAAAAGGATTAACTTAAATCCAATTACAAAATTGAAAAAGATTTACCGCCCTTATCAAGAAGATTACGTTGCAACTTGAACCTAGAACATATCAATAACTCCTTTGAAATATTCATTGTACGGTACTCTTTTTCATATATGTTATTACAAAATCGGATCAAATCACAGCAAATCAAAGTAAATAATATAAGGATTTACATGAAAAAACTCAAATGAGAAAAATCATGTGAGAGTACGAGCAAAGAAATTCAATATAATTAAGTGTTATAAAAGAGTTTAGGAGCAAAAAGAAAATCATCTTAAAACCACTACTAAACCCTAAGCAACATGGCATATAATAGACAGGTTTAGGGCAAAACGTTAAACTATGCTTTGCATGTATATAATTTGATTTGTGTAAGTTGGGGGTTCGACTGAACAGTCCTCTGGCATGAATGAATTCAAGGCAACATCAACATATGTATAATAATTCATGTAATCCAAAACATGCAGATTAAAGATTTCAAAAGAAATAACAACTGTAAAAAGACATTACGGTGCTCACAAAACCCGTGTGCCAAACGCAAATCACAAGGAGTAAGAAACATGGACAACATAGTTACAACTTCCAAGGCACAAACAACCAAATAAAACCGACTACTTTCGATAACATCAACCCCGAACTACAAGCAAAATCATGAATCGATCACATCACCACGATGTTAAAAATAAGTAAGAAGACGGTAATGAGAACGAGCTCGAACCCACCGGGCCACTTGGGGTTCATCTCCAACAACCATCCAGGAATAACGGCAGAGATGCCATCGGCCGGCGCCTATAAGCCGTTGCTTTCGCCGTCCACACTCCGCCTTCTCATCCCCTCTTCATCCATCTTTCGCATTTGGAGATGCGGGAACGTACATTGTGATTAAATCAATTTAATATTTTTAAATTCAAGAATTTTAATTTTAATTATTAAAATGACCGATTATTTTCTATCAAGAATTATGTGATTTTTCAAAATTATAACTTTTTAAATCACTAATTATTTTCCTAAAAATATGCAATAGTAAGTACATTTAAGATTTATTTAAAAAATATTGATGGAAATTCGTCATCTCATCAAACATTTCAAAATTTTTCCTATAAAGGTGGGGACAACAACATTGCCTTTTGTGAAATATTTCTTTAAAATAGACACCATTATTTAATTAAAAATAATTTCCATATTCAAATAGATGATTGTTTAGCTTTTTTTTACTGTTTTAAGTAAAAGAATGTTGATTATATTAATAATTATTAAATAAACATATTAATAAAATTGATTATAATTTATTTCAAAGTATTTAATTATAATATACTATAAAGTAAAATGTAATTAAATACTAATGCTGTTGTCTACGACACACGATAGCATCAATACCATAAGTATATGTCGCTAGACACAAATATGGTCTAGCTCATCATAACATTTTAAATACATAAATATCGTACTTATCGTTGCAATGATGTTGGAATAGACTAATATCCATCATACCTTAGATAAAGATGTTCTAGTATTGAAAGTAAAAACTTCGTATTTGAGATTCATACTAAATATAATAATCTTTAATTCTTTAACAAATGACTAAATAAATCGCATTCTTCACATTTATAAAAGGAAATTATTAACTAAAACTTTCGCTAAAATTTTATAATAATATACATCATATTTAAAGGTCATAATGTTACCATCATTATTTTTTATGACAAAAATTACATAAAATTAAAATTGTTGGTTAAATTGATAAAAAAAATTTGTCCTAATCTTACCACATTTAGATATACTACGAATTACCATAATAAAAAAAACAAAAAAAAAACATTTTTAATGTTAGGTAAATACCTATTAAACATGAAATGATCTAAATGCTAGTGATGTATTTAACAAAATTAGAGTGATGTAAAACTCACATGAGAGGAGATTTAGCATTGCATACCAATACAGCAAAATGAAAGAAAAAAGTTCAAAGAAAAGAAATAAATTATATGGAAAAGTTGGATTCCAAAACATAAAGATCAAGTGTAACATTATTGACATCAAATTAGGCACAAATTAAAAAAGCCTCATCAAGCATATCAAAACTTAAAGTAAAATAGCTAAAAATTCCAAATGGAATATTTAATCTGTTAGAGCTTTGCTTTATTTTGATTGGACCTCTTTTCAAATTACAACATAATTCTAAAGTAAATAATCATAAATAATAATTAATTATTTTTTAATATTAAGTATAATATATAGTAAAGCTAAAATTTGATAAATTGAAATAATATAATACACAAATAAATTATTATAAAAATGTTATCTAAATATATAAAAATGTTAAAGTGAGACCATTTTAAGTAATGTAATATAACCAATCTAAGAGATGTAAATATCACTGCAGAGTAGAATTAGAGTTTCATAGTAAAATGATCATATAAAAGAGAAATATTTAATGAAATGAGATAAATCATAAAATAATGTTACATTCCAATATTCTATAGAGATTTAGTATAACAATTGTGATCTTTAAAGTAGGTTCAAATAATATTACTTACAATATATGCAAAACTCATAGTGAAATACAAAACATAAAAATAAATAAGTAAATAAATCAAGTTTATAAAGATGAGTTCATCGTTGTTGTGGGAACTAAGCTCAATTTCTGAATTCAGTACATGAAATTGAGTATTATATGATTGAATATATTAGGGACATTTAAATACAGGTTTGTTTGAGATGATTCTCCAACTATGCTACATTTAAATCAAAATTCATAGTAGCTTGTTCTATCGTGTCATTGTAGTTGACAGCACAGATTGTTCTAATCTATTGTTATATTGATATTACATCATGGAATTGACTTGCTTTTATTTTCAAATATTATCATGTACTTAAAAAAGCTGAAGAGCTAGGTTTTGTCATGAATGAGTTGTATTAAACAAATAGGGTGTATTGTTGATTGTTAGTTGGATAACATTGGTATCTAAATATGAATGTTATCAATGTTAATGTTATCTCGATGTCAATGTTATCTAAAAGTTTTAAATGTTCTTTATTTTTTTGCTTATACATTTCAAATAGCATTTCATCATTATTTTTAACATGAAAATTACTAATATTTCAGTTTGACTCTAATTTGAGTGTCATTTAGATGTTTTTTTATGACTCTAATTGGTATGTTGTGATTCAAGCTTATTTCGATCAAGATTGACTTCCAAAATAAAAAGAAAATTAGATAAGTGGCATGGAATGGGAAGTTATAAAGCCTTACCAACCAAGCAACTAAACTTATTTACTATGGATTATGAGAATTTTTTTCTTATTAAAATTTATTTCATTCTAACGAAGAGTAGAGAAATTTATTAAAAAAATGTTATTTGAGGGTTTGGTAACTTCTTTGGTAAAATATAAATTTTAATTCCAACCACAACAATATTATAATATCAATGGTAAACAACAAATTGATCTTTTTAGTTGAGCTTATATGTGACTAGCCCTCACATTTTCGAAGTACTTAAACAAGTCCCTCTGGTTTTAAAATGGTGACAAAAAACTTTCTTCCTTCAATAGATATTGTCGAACTTGACATTTTTTTTTATGGTATATCATGGTTTACTTGAGGTTTAAAATTTTGATAACCTCATAAACACTCATGTTATGTTCTTCATTCTCTATTAGAGCCAAGGCTATAACTTTCAATCGATGAGATTAGGGCATGCTTTTGTGAGGAAGATGTTATATGGTGGGTTTAAAGTGGTTTTTTTAGTGAGTGTATGGTTATTGATAGTAGGAGGGGACTTATTTATTGAGTTTATTTTCTATTAAAAAAATTATAGCGACCTATTTGGATATCTTAGAAATGGGAAGGATCTAGTTACACATACACTTGAACTTAGACTTATTTGTTATTTACCATTTTAGTTATCTACATATATAGTTGTTTTTTAATGCTTTCTATTAGAATAATAAGTCTTTAAGTAATTTTTAAATGAGTTTGAGTTTTTACTTTTTTTAACATCACTCTTATTATGAAAGAAATCTCTCGTGGATACTATTAAATCAAACATTGTTGATGATTCATGAATTAAATGTGTATGTGTTTGCATGTGAATCAAACATGATTTTACACAACTCATGCAAGTTTTGAAGTTTTTAAAATTTTTATTGTAATTGTTTTTAGGAATGTTGTTGCATTGAATTTGTGGATCATAGTGTGGTAGAAAGAAAAAAAAAAAGAAAAATGGAACATGATAAGTAGTAACATGATCAACTCTCGAAAGGAACAACTTGTCGCTACGAACAATGGAAGATAAGATTTTATTATTTTTCTCAAATTACGATTTTATTATTTTTCTCAAATTACAAAAGGGATTATTTGGAATAATGGATATCTAGTTGAGATAACTAAAAAAGAGAGAACAATCAAACAAGAAGTAGATAATTGAGAACTAAGAGTGTGAGCATGAGAGCTTTGTAGAAAGGATAATGAATTGGATCTTGCAATTCATTTAATTGGCATTAAATGTTCTTTAGATCTTCAGATGGTATTGTAGAAAGGATTAGGCCAAGCAATGAGTAACTATAATGAATTACTATTGGGTTTTGGACTTAGAAGAATGTTTGAAGATTAGCTTTGTTTTAGCATTGCTCATTCTGATGTACAAAACAAAAAGCTATGAGTGACTTCATGTTAGTGTTTCAAATGGCTTATAAAAACAAATTTGTAATAAAACACCAAGAAACTTGTAAAACTGGAATGAAACAAATCCATTTTAAAATGGTATTTATAAAAAATAAAAAGAATCACCTTTTTACATAAACTTCTAAACCGTTCAAATGCCAAACATTAATCCAGATAAGAAGAACAAATCAGTTGTGTAACTTAAATCCACTCCAAATGAGCATAAGGCAACTCAATTAATAGGTTGTGCAATTATTTGCTTAACCAAAATGCATTGAAGTTCTCATTTACTCTGCTGTGTGAATTCAATGTTCACTGTGTTGTTGTAAACCTCAGAAGCCATCACCTCTGCTCACCGCCATAGCGCAGGATGCCATAGACATCAACAATGCCGGGAGGGAAGACCTGATCTGTTGCTGCTCTCACAGCAACTCTGGACACGGCTGCGACGCTCACCGGTGGAGTGAAGAGTGGGCCAAAAACTGGAACTTTGCTAAGAGGCTTTGCATGTTGTAGGATCTGCAAGAAGATGCAAATGGAAAAAAGAGTGAAAGAAATGTGACATCCTTTGTCTGTGATTCTATGAAGGCATTTGTTACCATTTCAAGTGGCGAGCCGACGACACCTAAAGGTATCTTAATGCCTCCGACTTGGCGAGTACCATGTATGAAGCCAGGTCGGAGAATCACTCCTGCAAAGAAGAGGCTAATCATATTGCATATCCACATGGAATTGGACTTTGTTTCACTGAAATTTCACAAGCTAGCATTGGCATGCATTTCAAGTAGAGTTGCTTGGTGGAGTACTGTGAATTGGGAAATAAGAATGGAATTGGGCTTGGTTTGTGCAAAGGTTCATTCACTGGGTAGGCTGTCTGAGAGACCCACAAAGCCTGGTCTTAAAATGGTCTGATTTGGGAATCAAAAATGGCCACAATTAGGCCTAAATGGTTGAAACTGCAGAATGGCAGTGTTGCGAGAGGAATATTTCAGCCAAGTATAACGGTCAACCTAATGCTGATAAACCCTAATTAAGCTTGCCCTTATGACTCCTTTTTTGAATCCCTATCCCATCAAGCCTTAGATCAACCAAAGGGAGGGAGGGATTAAGGATTAGGGAGATTAAAGAGAAGAAAATGTACATAATTATTCATATAACATATGCCCACAAGCATAGAGAAAGAGAGAAAAAAGAAAAGATGATAGAAGAATAAAAAGAAAAGGAGAAGAGATTAAAGATAAGAAAATATTCACAATTATTCATAGAATTGATGTCCAGTTTTCTCATGCTTTCTTACAAGAGAAGTGTGTAGGTAGGCAAGGCAAGACCAAACCAAACTTAAATTAGATAGTTTTTATATGAAAAATTAGTTGTTATCTAATTGGTTTATAGGCCGCATCTCGATTTTGGCTTGTTAGGAATTAGAACTCATATAAGGTTTATGACAACAAAAACATCTCAATGCTTGGCTTTTATTTTACCTCATGTTGTCTTTCACTAACTGTTACACACACATTGCAGGAATTGCACTAGCCTTAAAGTACAATAACAGTATACCAAGTTTACACATCAATTTATTATGAAGAGAAGTAAGGACAAGGAAACTTCATACAAATAGAGTGATTTCGGCTATTCATAAGCAAAGAAATCACCATCTTTAGTTAATCATCCATGGATTATTAACATTGTTAAAGATAAAAGACTCACCTCCATATGTAAATTTTGATAACAGTTCTGCTTCAGCAGCTCTCTGCATAATTGGCACATAAATTATTATTATACATTGCAGATGCAGCACAAATTTATGGAAAACTAAGACTACAACAGTAGAAAAAACATAAACATCATGAGAAAATTCACCAAACAGTTGAAATTCTACGTTCATCAACTTATGTCAATCCTGAAGCACAAATCAAGAAGAAATAAAGCAGAATTGATCAATATTTCATTTTTTGTGAATGCTATATTGCACAATAAACTAAGAAAAACTGTCTCCAAAATAGCCTTGCCAATGATATAATTAAGTCAGGTGTAACAAAGCTAACTTGTTAATAGGAGATAAAGGTACTTACAATAATAAATGACTGCATCGAATTGGGGTCATTACTGAAGTACAGTAGCCTTAAGTATTAAGAGCAAAACAAGAAACCAGGAAATAAACATACAAGAAACATAAACCTTTCTATGTGCAGGAGTTTGAGATGTAGGCCACAATATACAAGAAAAATAATCTTTCAGGGAAAAACCTATGGTGCCGTTTTCAGTACATGAAGTAGGCCATTGTCACCAGTCGTTCAAGTATTCAAATTATGTGGTAAGAAGTAACATGAGAACTATCTAATCTCGGTTTTATGTGTTTCCTTCATAAAGCATCCAAGTGGTTTGTGGCATTGGACCTTAACTGAATAGCTTTCTACGCTTACAAATTAAGTTAAACAATGGGCTTGTTGAGTTAATTTTGAAATGGAGTCCAGACCGACACTGCTACTCTTTATAAGGCATGAAACCTTCTCAACATGAAAATATTTCAATATGACAGGATAATGTCAAACAAATTTGTAATACCAAATGGAGAAACATAATGATGACTTGAACAACAACTATTTGGTATTGTATGAGAGGTGACAACCAAAGGATGTGGCAATTCCTCAGATGTATGTGATGGACAAGAAAGGTTCAAATTTATCTAGGTTTTAAATGAAAAACTACAAGTGTGAAACCGACTAATTGAGTTTACAATCTTCTAGGGTTAACTAATAAGACCCTTAAAGTTACTTGCATTGATTTTCTTTTTGGGATGTTAACAATTCTATCTTGAGTTGATCTAGATCTTGACTCAAAATTGGCTCAAGAATTTTCTTTCCATCCAAGGTTTAGATAACAAGGGTTTGATCCATTTTGAAGTTGAGACTCGTTAGTTATTGGTTCCAGCTTGATTGAAGCCAAAAAAAACTTGACTGTCGATCATTTTTCAAGTTTTTAGTCAAATTCTTGATAATAAATACATTTAGAATTCATCCATATCAAATGAAACAATTTATGATATCATACCTTCATAAATTCATTCACTTATTTATGTATATGTATATACATAATAAATATTTATGTAAATACACAAACATATAAATACATGTATATATGTATATACATCACGTAATATATCAATTCAATCCTAAAATGACTAAAGATCAACTCATAATGTGGTTCTTGATAATTTTTTGGCTCAGCTCGCTCAATCACTCTGATTCAGATTAAATATGAGTTGAATTTCAAGCAATTTCTATCTTTGAACAAACACCCCTATTTTTTCTAAGCCTCCATCACCAACACTTCACTCTTTGAAGGCACCTCTAGTGTGAAGAGTGGGAAGGAGAAAAAATAATCCCTTGGTGGACTGAAGATGAAACAAATAAAAGAAAAAATGGTGAAAAACTAATTTAGTGCCAACAAAAATTGGTAAGGAAATAGAATAATAAGAAAATAATAACGAAAAGTTAACTTATTTGACTTATCTATGTAAAAACTGGTGACCCATGTAGAAATGGACATGAATCCATTCAACCTAATTGGTTCATATTTAATATGGGCATTGAGTAGGTAGTTTGGCTGGTTCTCCAAGCCACCAGTGTACTTTGAATAATGTGACATTTTTATTTTACCAAAGTGCCAAGCTTAACATGATCACACAACATACATGGTAACATTTATGATCTTATGTTACAAACAGGGAGGCTTCATACCTTTAGGAGCATTTGGTCAAGTAAAGACTGCATACTCTTAGCAGATTTTAAAAGGATCATAATACACTTCTTGATTAAAAATTTGTCAATTTGTAGCATATTTAACTAAAATTACAATGGCTCGACAAACCAAAATTATTCAGTTGTTCCCAAAAATCCTAAAGTATCATCATTGTTTTCAAAATTACCCAATCACCACACTTGAAATAAAATACTTATAATGTCTCAATAATCATTTCAAATTTCAATAAAAAAACCTAAGTGGGTCCCAAGTTCTTGAAATCCCCTCACTAGCTATCCTAATCCAAAATAACATTATGACTCTATAAAATACAAAAAACTTACCCTTGGGAGAAATCCAAATTACCAAAATGCTCAATAGCTTCAAGTATGGTAGTGGACTACCAAGTGGGTCTCAAAACAAAGATTAATCTCCTCTTTGGTATAACTAATCCTACTGACCCTATTCAAATCTATTACTTGAAATTCCTAAATTCATACACATGTTGATCAACAAGCCAAATATTAAATATCTACTACACTAGACCAAACACCTCAACCTCAACCATGACTTAGCACAACGCCGATCATGAAAGCATGCAAAGGCATAAGATGCTAAAATAACATATTTAATCAAATTAAAAAAATTTTAAAAAAAAACAACGGTGTACTTTTATATGTTTTTGGAAACCTACATGGAGCCCATGTTTAATGTATCAACACGCTCTTTTAAGTACAAAAATTGTAATCCCCAACTAAGATCACACAAAAAATCAAGAGGAATATTATTTTATTCCATAAAACATCATTTAAAGAGGTCATTTAGAAAAATTGACCATCCGATCAGTGTTGTTTACATGTGATTCTTAAGGACGTGAACAAAGACAAATAAAAAAGAGATATCGAAAAGAGAGCCATCAACCCTTCTAGTTTCGACAACCTCTATGATAGTGGCACTAGTGACAATAGAGTCTCAAATCACAAACCATCCACATGTTCTACACATGGAATAGTAAGTGCATAGTCATCAAAGCAACCTACATCCACAAGATCTAAACCCAATGGATTGCTTTAGAACTACCTCTCATTGTATTATCATGAATATGTTGATGGGACAACCCATTTATTGGCCTTAATAATGGAGTTCAAGCATTGCTCTCTATCTATGTTGGACATGGATCACCCATAACCAAATTCCTAGCTTCCCTTAAATCCTATGTTAAAGCTTGATGTCCATGTCAAGTTAAGGCTATAAGCACCAATTAAAGTATCTTGGTACAAATCATGGAAAATAATAATTCAAAAACTATAACTAAATGTGAATGAAGTTCATGTTCTTACAAAAATAAGTCAAGGCTATTTTACAAATTAAACTCAAAGATCTAGTTTAAACACAATACCACGACTCATCAATTAATTTTGTTGTACACTTGTCAAGTGCTTAGGAATGCTAGTGTCAAAATTGATTAATGTAATGTATAAGAATGAAAAGACGTTGATGAGAAAACAAGGCATATAAAATGGTTACAAGTATTAAGTTTACATATTTTATTAGAAATGGTTATCCTACCTATTCAATACATCAATAACCTAATGGCATGATATATAATTCTCCCACAAATTGACAATACCTAGATGTAATCTTCAAAGAGTTCTCCCTAAAAGTCAATAGCTTTAATTTGCACCTCTAAAAGGACCATTAAGTCGATACAATACTTTGGGACTATAAAGATCCTCTTCTTATGATAGCTACAAGCCCATCATAATATTTGCAACAATGCTACTATGGAATTGCCCTTGGTGCATAGTTCATCTATCTATTATGATGTTTATCTAGGATGATAAGGAACCCCTATGAAGATAATTAAAATTTCCAAAGTAGCTCAAATATAAACATACTTCATACCTCAATCAGATCATCAAATTAGGAACATCTCCACAAAGATTAATTTTCCCCTCATGCAAGTCTACAAGTTCTCACAAATAATAGCCATTACACTTTCTTGCTTTCTTTGACATTTTCTATGAACATGAGACAAATCATATCTCCTCTCCATTCTATCTAGATGCTTCTTCTCCTCTACAAGCCTTAGAGATGTGCTCTATATTCAAGACAATTGGTGGAACATTTGTGGTTTTTTATCCTATTACTAAAGTTTTTCATATAATATATTTTGTGCTCTCTTCTCTCTTATGTTCACTTTCTCTAGCATTCCCTCGTTGTCAATGTGAGAGGCTTTAGTTTATCAACGAATTTTCTTTTTTTCACCTATCATTCTCTAGAAAGATGATGCATGAATTAGTACTTCTTAGAAATTTGTTGCACCAAAAGACAACTTTTAAATTTAGACGTTGTCATTATGCATTCATATTTTTCTCAATTTTCATCTTGGTTTCATCATAAAACATACCAAGAATAATGAAGTGGTAAGAAAAAAGTGTAATACCATTTCTAAGAACTAGAGACTAGGTAAAGTCGACAAAACAAAGTAAGATGGCAAGTCGATGAAATAAAATAAATAGCAATCACATATTATATAAGTGAAGGCATGCATGCCTTGAATCCAAGACAGCAAAAGAAGTAATAACAACAAAGGTATATGTAGTTACAACAAGGAAATAGATATGCTTGAGACTACAAGAGAAGTTGTTATTCATAGTATTTGTAGCATATAATAAACAAGGCAAAAGAGAAAAAAAAAGTAGGAGATGTGGAACCAACAATGGAGACAAGTTATGAAAAAAAGAAGAAAGTGATATTTATCACAAAATTGATCAAAAAAAATAATAACCATGACCCTAAAATGACAACCTTCCTCTTTGGCTATTATAAACAACACAAGAACCAATATCAAGGGCAATATGATTATGACTTTGGAGCAAGAGTGTTATGGAGCTGAATGACTTATAGGACACAACAAAAGGTTAGGAACAACTCATTCTAATATTTATTAAAAAATGCATTAAGAAAAGAAGTCACTCACCAAAACCCCGAAGATATCATCCCCAATATGTCATCTACGCGTAGATTAACTGCATACAACAAATAAACAAATTGAAAGTGTCTAAATAAAATATCAAGTTAAGAAATGGTCTCCAAATGTTTATCTTGAAAACATCTTGTTACCATCTACCAAGCATGTCAACAATAACATTTACTCTTTTCATGGTTGAAAAATTTTAGCTCAAGCTACCAACTTTAGGCCAATCCTAAGACTTCACTACTTCAAGGGTCTAATGAGGTGCCATGAAAAAAAATTCCAATAACAAAGGCATGTGCCAAGGAGACAAATTCCAATGACAATGGCAATGTTGTTTGTTGCAGTGTGATTTGATGTCTAAAAAACCCAAAACACTATTATAAAAATGATATTTATCATATATTATGATAATTTGTTGAGTGTCAAACGACAAACTTTTATTTACATAAATACTTTTTAAAATACTTTTATTTTATCTTTTCTACCAAACTTTGTATCAATAGAAACTATTAAAAAATAAATCCAAAAAGTCCCAAGATTGATCTAGAAGGGTGTGAACAATTGCCTACCTAAAGTTGAAAAGGCTAGACCAAGTTATAGTGGGGGCAACCATGCAAGATCAATATAAAAACGAGCATAGTACCAAAACAAACACAACATAAGGCCTTTCAAAAGTTGCAGGACATCTTTATAGAATAGGATCGCCTTGTATTAAGGGATGAAGCATAAGATATATCGAAATTACCAAAGCTTTTATGTTTAAGAAAAGGTTGTGAGAGATGGGAAGGTAAAGCATTATAATTCTATTAGACTAGTAATGGACACTTGTCCCTTAATTTATTTCAAGAGTAAAGAACAAATGAGAGACACCAGAAAGGGTTTTAATCAATTACAAAGTTGTGATCATTAAAATTATCTATTAGTATTTACCTTCTTGAGAATATTATAACTTTGTGATATTTTTATCTCATGCAAGTCTTCTTTTACTTCACTGCATATCTCTTTTGAAAATTGGTTGTCAATAACAGAAGAACAAATAGTTAGCGATAACTCCATAAACGAATAGATATAGTTAAGGAAAAAATTTGAGGAACAGATTGAGAACCTTTGATGGGAAAATGACACCATCAAGTGGTATGGGAACATGCATCTTAATGATAAGCCCTTTGAAATATACACATATGTAAAGATTGAGTTAATACCCAAAAGACTAATAGAAAAAATAATTTTATTTCATAAATTAAAAGAAATATGTCAGACACAAGAGTTTTCAATGCATAACTGATTGATCAATCAATTCTTTTTTTGACTTTTGCTTTGGTTAACTTTTGATGAAGCCTTCTTCGACTAATTCAAGAAAAAAATTTTGAAGATAAGGGATGTGAAGTATAATGAATGACATCATCTTCATAGTCCAGTTGTTTCTTAGCTTCTCCTAATAGGAAGTATAAGAAGGCAAACAGTTGAAAGTTAACTAAAAGAGGAATGGGTAATAATTATTGCTGTTAAAGTGTGCTATAGTCTTTTAAATTCAGCAAGAAGTTGAGCTTCTTCAAAAATTAGAAGCTCGTAAACAGCCTGATCATAATAAACAAGATAAATTATAAATAAAGAATTTCAATTCTAATCACGTACAAGCAAACTACATATTGCATTTTGCATAGGAACATGATATAATTTAAGTGTAATAAAAAACATACATCACATAAGTATTTATAAGACCTGGAAGTAGTTTCCTTAAGCTTTGCATCTCCTAACAATATCTTCACTTAAGGACTGGTGAAGCAACTCTAAGAAATCAGGCATTTTTCAATGAGGTCCAACATCTTCCATCCCACATTGGTGTCTAACAGACTTTCACATGCAGTTGAGACAATGGCAACTGTAACGTCAGTTAACAATCTTTTCTCAACAAGCAAAACCTCATTTTCTAGTCTTTCTTTTGCTGTCCTCGAGATTAAATTACTGTTGAGAAGCATGTGAGATACCGATCAACTGATACTCATAATTTTTAAGTCCTTTGACATTCCTCCAATATCCTCCAAATTCAGCTTCAGGGGCTCTTTTAAATTATCAGGAATTCAAGCTACTTCTTTATCAAGACCTTCACCTAATGGCATCAAAATGCTGGGCATGAAGTTATCTACCAAAGTAATAGCATTTGCTTCTCTCTTAAAGCTATTAGAGACCTCTAATGGACCTTTAATCATGTGGCTTCAGTACTAGAGGACTTCAAAGGGTATTTCCGAGTTCTACTTATGCTGGTAGTTTTACCTGAGCCTTCCCTCTTTAAACTTTAAGCAAGAGCCTCTTTCTCCTTAGTTTGACTTTTTCCAAGATCAACAGTAGCCTTCCCACATGCACCTAGAGAAAGGATAGTTTGCAAAAATATGGTCTCCACTTTCCCTTGACTTTTCATATAAGTAGTGTTGAAGGGGGACAAAGGTTCATCTAATGAAGAGTCTAAACTAGTCATTGTGTCAAAGAGAAACACAACAACTTACAAAGCAATGTCCCCACTGTGGGGCTTGAATAAGCTTTGCCCAAAGGATGCCCAAAATCTGGTAAGGGAATCGCTTCTTTTCTCTCTTCTTCATCTTCATTTGCCTCCTTTTTTTGCTTAATTTCTTCTATCTCAAAAATAGACTATCCCAAGCTCCAAGCTTGGCACTTAACCTCCCCATGTTTTCTCTTTAAGCAAGTTTCACTAGCTACAGGGGCTACCAAAACTCACAAACGACATGCCTCTTAAAGGCAAAAGATAAGCATCTTAACCTATTAAATCAGTATCAACTAATGAGATAAATATGATTGCTTATTAATAATAATTAATATTGTTTTTCATTTATTCGTATCCTCTAAGATAGATGACTGTACCAAAATAATTTTTTCTTTATAACATAAATAATTGTACGAAAAGTTCGTAGATCAAATAAAAATTCAAAAATTTGACTAAAACTCTCAGGTGTCGTATAAAACTATGTTAGGTGACAGCAATCAAAGTTTGAAGAATTTTTTCTACACCTAAAACTGGGAATGCCCATGTGACAACACAGTTAGTTTTAGAAGTTTAACAGGCTTGGGATTGCAGGCGAAAGCTCCCTCTGTATGCATCTTTCTTCAGCTTTCTTTTCCCCTTTCACTTGCTCATTATCTAATTGTTGATCTGTTTCATCACTTCCCTTGCATTTCCTTCTTAGTTTTCGCATTAATGCACGCTATAGGCTTTTCATCTTTCTCAGAATTAACTTTTGTAAGATGCCAAACAGCTTGGACTTCATTATGAATCAAAGAAGGCCAAATCGTTTTCTTTAAATGAAACCAGGACATCAATAATTACAACATGTAAAGTTTTCAGTATCTGCTGGAATGGCAGAAAGATTTAGTAAATGAAGCCAAAAATATAAAAAGTCAACTATAAAATTTTGATTTAGAAAATCAGTGAAAAGATTACATAGTTTAGCTGTACACAAACCAATATAATATTTTGTTGTTTGAGGACAACAAAGCAGACAACTATCATAAAATACGAAAGAGAGATCATGGGACAAAACCAAGTTTTGTAGGAAGAGAAGTAGAATTCGTATTGGTTATCATACAACACTAAGAAAGAATACAAGAAACCACATCAAAAGTTACAGAAAAAAACCCAAGTGGGGAAAGCAGCTGGGAATTGGATCAAAGGATGTTGTTGTCTACAACATAATGGCCAATGTTATAACAATACAAAAACCCAATCTTTGTTGATGGGCAATATAAGCCTTCAATACAAATTCTGGTCCATCTCAACGCAGAACACAAAGCATTCAGGCATCATCAAGTGTCATTATTTGAGCACCCAATATGGTAGGCAAAGGTAAAATCAATGCTATGGCTCTTGTCTGGATAAGGCTTTGCAGCATAATTGAGCAGATAGGTGTGATGCATAGGAGGCAGTATTAGAGCTAAGGATTTGTCCATCGTCAGTAAATGTCCACATTTGCTAAATCAAGAGTATAAATGAATGAATATTTGATCAAACAGTGAAGTGACTGTAAAAATGATCAAATGATGTGATACCTGCAAACCTTGGTAAATAACGTTTGGTAGCTGCAGATCCATTGCTGCAAAAAGTGGCAGTGTTAACTAGTGAGTATATGATCTCCAGAGTTGCCATGGTCAATACATTCTATCTCCGAAAATTCAAAACATTGTGTCAATACATGAATCTTTTAAGTGGGGTGAATTACATGAATCTTTTTGTGTCAATACATTCTATTCTTTAACAATAATTCCCTTCTTTGAGACAACTCGCAGTGGAGGGAAAAAAATTGTTGGGAAAGGCTAAGTTAACAATCTGGGTCTCTGTTCATGTTAAAGAACCAAAATACAAATGTTGCACTTCTTACACAAAAGTCGAATCGAGAAATCACCAAGATCAAAAAGCTCACTTATGGGCATTCCTATAAACATGTCAAATCCATAATTAACAGAAGTGTAATGCAGATTGATCCATAATAGTATGAAATCTTGAAAGAACAATGATCATCAGGCGAGAATCTCCCTTAATCCAAAAACCATCAAACAAGGCTACCAAAGCAGTGACAAAAAATGGCGACCTTCAAAGTTACTCTCGGCTTGTAAATTTATGTTGCAACTAAAACTGACAGGATCCCTTGTGCTCTAGAAAGCCATCAACACTGTCTCTGACCTATTGGGCCATCTGCTAAAATCAATCTATCGAAGTTGAGCTAGACTTAATTGAAGGGAAGAGGGATTCATTGAGTAGAGAAGCCATGCAAGCTGCGAAGATTAGGTGGATCCTAGTGCCAAAAAGTGTGGATTCGAGAATTTTTTTAGACCTATGAATCTTGGTCAAATTTTTTTTTAGGCAAAAACACCCGACCTATTCTAACAACATAAATAGGTTGCTGCAAAAATTCTTTATTCCAAGCTCTTACGATTGGCAACAAGCTATTCGAGTTCAAAAGTAGCTGTGGAAAGACCTTTGATATGGCTGACAAAACAAACAGAGAAATAATGAAAATGATGATAAAGGTAAATAAAAGCAATCTGAATTAAATGTACGAGAACCTAATCTCCACTCCCCCTCATATAGCCTCTCCTATTGATCTTCAGAAAAGTAGACAACTGATACACAGAAGTTAGATAACCAAATATAGTATAGTGTTTTTGGCCCATAAGGGATGGTTGCATACCATGGACAATACAATCGAATGAGTAAAGACAACAAGAAGCTTAGCATTCCATCTCAGAAGACATTTTAGTATAATTATAAGAAAACTCCAAGTCAAAGTAAGCTCAAAGGATGCATCATCATTTTTTAGTAAGAATCATGTGAATGAATGCAAATAGTTTTCAATGTTATCAATGCAGTAAAAATACTGGTAAAATTTGATATTGCAAATAGTTTTCACCTTCATATAGACCAATTCTAATCACGAGAATACAACCAAATGGTTTGATAATTCCCGCTAAATCTAAAGAAATCTTGACTTAAAAGAGTATGCATTGAACCACTGGATGAAGGTCTCCTATCTTTAGTATTGTGATAAGCTCTAAAAATTGGACATTCGCCAATGATTGAGGCACCCATCACCTTCATGGCTGCCATAATTAATGAAATGGATCCAACCCAACTAGCTGTGAAAGGCCAATAATCAGATTAAACTGCCACAGAAGCAACAAATCAACAAGTTGCCAATATGAAACAGCCAAATGTGCTCAACAATTGCATTGGAGAATTGATCAATCCATACAGATGACTTGGAAATGAGATGCACAGAGAGTTCAAAAACAATAAAGGGAACCAAGATGGAGAGTAGAAACAACTTTGATGAGGTGGGGGCAAAGGCTGATCCTGTCAACGACCATACTTGACATAGAGAGGACATAACAAAAAGGGTGTCTTCGGTGTCATAACATGAAATTACAGACCTAATGAAGAATCAAAGCGAAGTTCATTTTAAAAATATTGTTCTACATGAAATGCCCATCCAACCTTACAAACTAAGATGTGGTTTATCTGATCTATGCAAATGCATATGTTAATAGTATGCATGCACAAACATCTATGAATAAATAAACATATATCAATATATATATATATATACTCACATATCTTTCAGTGTAAATGTATAAGTTCATAAAAATAATAGAGACGTGGATACAAAACTAGTTATGCCTCGGCTTCTTTGATAACTTAAGATCTAAGCAAGGTAAAGCGTTTCCTCAAAGCAGCATGAAACATGGAGCAGACCTAGATCTTATTTCAGTAGTCTGCATTGTTATAAATTGGGATTTCTAAATGGTTCCCCCAAGCAAGCCTATGTAACAATTAAAATATCTAAAAGATCCATAGAGGCTTGTTACTTAATAGTGTCAGGTGGAGATGATTACTACATTATCAGATGAATAACAGATGAAATAATTTTGCACAAAAAAATTTGAGCAACAATTTTCCTTAAGATGACAAGTCAACAACCTATAAATTACATGAAAACAAAGTGGAAAAGTAACTTGGATAACTAATGTAAATAAAGCTATTCTTAATTTTCAAGGGAAAAAAATTCAGCAATTTACCTGGTTCTATCCACAGCAGATGTCCCAATGGTCAAAATCAACCTAACAATGCTCTTCTCGTACTAAGAGCTTTGATTCTTAAAATTCTCATGTAATAATTGTCGAGTTGAGCTTCCATCTAATTGGCTAGCTCATTTAGTCATTGGAACTACTTTGCATATTTTACATCTCAGTTTGGAATGTTGTCTACCATCTCATCAATGGACCTTGCTCATATTCTCCAATAACTTAGACTAATTATATACTTGTGCAAATTATGGCACCAACTAGAATTTATGGATACCATGTTCTACACACATATTTTTGCAAAAAGACATTTTAAACCATATTCTTGCCACATTTGGTCTTGAGCTGATGGTGTACACATGCCTATAAGATTTTACAAAATGCATCTTGTTCTATGCATATAGGAAGGCATAATTTTTAGACTACTTGATCCCAAACCTTTTGTTATTGGCTATATCCTTAGCATAATTACTTTTTACATTAATATAATGAGCAAAACCCTCACACTTTCGAAAACAAACAATAATCTCTTAACAAAGCTCTAATAAAAGGCAAAATTGGAATTAGAAAAAGATCATTCTGCATTATCTAATAAGATTTGCTAAGCTAGTGTTGTATTAATGGAGAGAGCCATGGTGAAGACAAGTCGTTTTAGGTGGCATTTGGGAAGCCATAGGCCCCAGCACTATTTTCTTTGGTGGAAAAAAGGATCATGCTGGAAAAAAAGTTCCCAACAAATTTACAGAAGCATTGCAGGTGAACCTCAAAACATTCACCAAAAATACCTCTTGAGGTTTGCTTTGGAAACAGTTGCCATCTGAACTAATTTGAAGATGTTCTTAAAAGAAATAATTTGTGGTAAGCATTTACATTGTTAAATCTATGCATTTCTTCACAATTTTTATCAAATTTAATTAAAATCATTTGTAGTGAAAGTGATCATAATGCAAAAACCACTTTATCAAATTTAGGCATCTGTTGGGGTGGGTGCACGCGTGCTCGCATAGGCGGCCACTTTCTGAAGACCTTCCTCTCCCGTGCAGCGCAGTTGGCACGGTGCGTGGCATCTCCACGACTCATTTGGCCATTGTGGCCTCTACCTTGTTCTATATTTGGGAGAATAGAAACTGTAGGGTGCATAAAGAGACCATCCTCAGCAATAACATGCTAATTCAGAGGATCAAATTGGAAAGCACTGCCACTATAAAAAGCTTATTAATCGTCATCCTTCTACGTCCAGCGGGAAGTTCAACCCCTTGGGGTCCCTGGTAACCAGTTTTTGACTTCCCCCTCCAATGAGCTGGATAATGATAAATTGCGACGCTACAGTGAAGAATGAGATGAGTGGTATTGGCTTTGTTGTTCGTGACCATCAGGGAAGGCCCATGTACGTTGTGGGAAGAGATTTCATCTCACGGGCAAGTGACGCCTCTGAGCTTCAGGCTATCATGGAAGCCATGGTGTTTATCATAACAAAACTCAAGGATTATCCTACTATTGAGATCCAGACTGACTCTACCTATGCATTACATGAGGGGATGCAATGGGTACACTCTCCTTTGGAGGGTGGTACTGCTTCTGATGCTCTCCACTTTGTGAGGAAGCAGTCTGTTTTTTGCCTCACATATGTTTTAAGGGAAGGCAATGCCCCTGTGGATTGGGTGGCAAAACATGCATGTTCATCTGATATGGTTTGGGAAAGGGGAATGCCTCTGCCCAAGCCGTTACTTAAGCTCTTATTAGCTGACTTTGCATTTAAACCCCCGTAATGGGGTCCGTTTTGTAGGCTCAGGCCACTTTTGATCTAGAAAACCCACTTTATATATAATATTGAAACTAACAATCCTTCAAGTATCTATAAGATTATCATATAAATATAATTTGAAGAAAATAAAAGGAACCTTACTGTTTTATTTGAAGAATTTCACCAAAAGCTTGTACATAATGGATTGAAATTGATCCTTCCAATTCCTTGGCAATATGAAGTTGCTACTAAACACATTTACCTAAATAAAAGATCACTAAAAGGATATTAGCTACCTAATTTTCCAACCCACTTAAGGTTTTTTTAAATAACATTATCACCTATATAATAACACCAAAGTAAACATCAACTAACATGATATCAGAATAAAGTATATCGACATCTTAAATGTAGTAATAATTACAAACGATAATGTTCAAGATGCATCATAAATAAGTTTTAAGACAATAACCAAAGAGAAGCTGAAACAACAAACTTATTCAAAGAAATCAATAGTCTTCTCATGTGAACTCTTGATAAGCCAATCTCCTCATGAAGAAATAATTTAAATGTCATGATTACTAACAAACGTAAAAGGATAATTCATGTGATCTTTCAAAGATATAAATGGTAAGCGAGGAAGAAAAATCTGAGAAAAAAATTAAACTATAATAAAGAACAAAGTATACGTGAATAGGCTAAACTCTTATTACAAACTATTGACAACTTACAAAGAATAAAAGCAATTTAATAAGATATGCTTACAACAAAAAAATCTTATTTGAATACAACTATTACAATTAATGAATAAAAATTCCATCTTCAATATACCAAATAAAGGTTTAGTTAAGAATGACAATTCCTTATTTGACAACAAAAGTAAAAAGTAAAGGTAAATAGAAAAGAGGTCCTCTCACTTTCACTAATGTGTAAATGAGTCTCTCAGTTTTAAAATAATCAAATGGATTCTTACAACTTCGTGTCTATAGCATCCAAGTGCCAAAACCTTTTTTATCCCTAAACTTTGCCTCAAAAACAGTCATTTAGGTTTCTATTAATTATGTGGTTATAACAAAAATCCCTCAAAATAGAGTAACAACTTTGTCTTTTTCAGCATAATAAGTGAAAAGTTTTTTCTTAGCCTTTCCTGACTTTGCATTTTTAGCATTTAATGGTCTGCTTTACTTAGATTTTTGATTAACAAGAAAGTAGTCAATTTTAGATATGCTTTCCTTTTTTTTATAAAGCACTTAAGAAACATTTTGTACTCACAATTCAATGGATAATAAACCTTATGACTTGGAAGCTCGAACATAAAAAGGGTCCAAAACTGATTGCTTTGGTCTTTGCACCTCAAAGAATCCTTGTCAAGTGATAATAACATTTCATGTAGTTTCTTTCCCAACATGAAAGCTAGAATAGTTTAAGGTTCTGAACATTCGTCTCAAAAATGTATCTTTAGTAAGAGGGAAGCTCTACTTAATAGGCATTATTGTTAATCTTCTTCACAATCAAAAAATTATTTTATCTAATAAATTTTAGCATCCTTCATCATTGGGCCACTCCTTAGCTCGTTTAGTAAATCAATCATTGCACATCATCATTTGCATACAATAACACAATGTTGGCTACCAAGCTAGTGATGGCAAGATAAAGAAAGTCTACCCCACATCGAGGGTGCGGTAATACAAGCCAAATATAACCATTGAAAAAATCAAAGAACAAATTGATCATTAAAAACGTCATTTAAGAAAAAAACATAATAGCAATTACAATTGATAGTTTTATGAATTATTGTAGAGTTATCGATATTAAATGAAAATTAAATAAAGCCAAGGATTAGATAAAAGGGTAGAAGTGAATGTTAGGAAAAGTTTTTAGATAAAGTCGTTGAACAAGTAAATAATTCAAAACTAAATATTCTAAGGGTATAATGAAACACTAGAGTAAAATAATTAAATAAGTGATTATACACTAATATTTTATAACACTCAAAACGATGAGTGAATGTTAGGCAATGTTCTAAAAGTTTAATCGTTAGACCATGGAGTAGCATTCGAACAAGTTTCAAAGGATATTATGATGAAAGATGCGAGTTGAGAGCAATAATCCCCCATTGGTTATTATATGAGCTATATATATAAAAAGAAAGTTTTAAATTAGTAAGATAATTTTTAGGAGCTAACACGGCATAAGATTCAATGAGAACTCAATTTTTAAGCACATTTGACTAAGAGTAGTATTAATATATTTTAATTAAAAAGAGAACCTTTAAATAAAAGATAAAATCTAAAAAAATCATGATAATATCTCACTAAAGAAGTCTAAAATATTATAATATGTATAAGAGAGTTTATGCCTATATATTCTTTTATAGATTTAGTGTAATTCTCATTTAATTTAAAAAATATATAAGTCCAAAATAATTTAATAAATGGTAAATAATATAAAACTAATTTATTATTATTTATATTATTTTAATCACTAAATCTTTAATTTAAAAGCAAAATTAAAGATATTAATACTAAAAAATAATATGAAACAAATATTTTTATACACATTATAAAATTAGGATACTAAAAAATTACTTTCCCATTTGACCCATGCTTTGCAAAAATCTTCATCACCCATTGATTAATATTATATGGATTTCATAGATGTATATTTAAAAGAAGACAAGTTAAATGAATTTTTAAAATAGGTTTTTTTAAAAAATTAATAAACTTATAGTGTTGATCTTCTTATAATAGAATTGTCATCAAAATACTATTATAAAAATATTAAGCTACATATTTTATATTTTAAATTAAGTTATTGTAAATATCTATTTATATTTGTATATTAATATGCATTTGATATTCTAAAATTAATCAATTCATAATAATTTTAGATTTTGTTATCTTTTAAAAATTTCATAATTAATATATAATATATACTCAACATTATAATCACTGTATATATTTATTTTTAGAAGATGATACTTTTGGTATAAAATATGAATATAATTTTATTTGACATTATTAATTAATTTAAAATAATTATAAAATAGAGTTGTCTGCGCAAATCTAAAACCCGAATCACTTGCGGTCCGTTGGGCCAAAAAATTTCTCAAAAATCCCGAGGGCTGTCACCAACGGACGACTCTCGGTTCTCAACGAAGAAGGGAACACAGAAAATTTGGCTTCGCTGAGAAGCACTCTGTTCGAGTTCGCCGTAACTATATTTTCCATGGAGAAGAGGAAAATTTTTACAAACATGAAGGTATTTGCTGTGATCTCTTCTTCGTTTCGCTACAGCAAATCACTTTCCTTATGGTTAAAAAGTGACGAGCTTTTCGTTTCTTCTATGTTCTCGTTTTCTGTTGAGATTGCAGATTTTGGTGGTGATTAACGGACTCACGCCTTGATATAGTTTGTTGCAAGGGTTTCGTTGCGCTGTGGGTGCCATGAAAGAGAGCTTAGTCTTCAACGAATACATGCGCCGGTGATCGGGTAAATAATATATGCGATTTCTCCTTATGCTATTCTTTAATATTTCTTTATTGGATTCCAATGGATCATTTTCTTGATTCTATTTTTCGCTATTTTATGGTTTAAAAAAGTAATCATATAATTTTGCTCTGGATGTAAATCTGTTAAGTCTGTTTTTTTTTTTTTTTTTTTTTTATAAGATTGGGTAATTAACAGAATATGTATTCATTTCATTTTTTATTTTTCTTTTGAATCATTTCATCTTATAACCTGTAAGAACTTCTTCTGCTGTAAATTTTTGATAAACCTTTTTCTTACATCTTGCTAGTATTCCTCAAGCACAGGTTTGCATATTTTCTGCAGTCTTCGTCTTCTTTCTTTATTGGATTCCAATGGATCGTTTTCTTGATTCTATATTTTGTTATTTTATGATTTAAAAAATTAATCATATTGTTCTGCTTTGAAATATTTTTTAATATTTCTTTAGGCATTAATTTTGCTAGAGATAATATTCAAGAAAAAATCTTGTTAGAATAGGTGATTATTTACAACGATGCATAGTTACTTGCTGTGGTAATTTATTTTGATACTAGATTTGGTTTTGACAAAACTAGAAGATAAGTTACTTCATAGAGGTTTCATAGAGCTATGAAGCCTTTGATTGTACCTAAACTCATACTCAATTGGAATTGTACATAGAGAAAGAGATGAACATGAAACTTTAGACTATTCTAATTTTTTATAGATAAACAATGAACAAAGTTTTAGTTTTCATAATAATTACCTAATGATTGTTGGGTTTTGCTTCCTTGTTGACCAAAGGAGTCAAAAAATGATTCCTTTGACAAGAAAGACAAACACGAAGCTTTTTCAAGAATAAAACCCAAAGAAAACCATTAGGTGCCAAATTTTCAGAATAGTCATAGGCATTTACTAATTAACGATCTGGAAATATGATTATCATAACAATCCAAATCACGTGCACTCTTCTCATGAGCCCAAAAGAGCAAGTGTAAACACCTATTACACTTAAGTAAATATAACTAGCTATAAGTCTCAATGATGAATATGAACAATAATTAAATAAATGTTATATCGAGTTACACTATATTAGTTAAAAAAGTAATCCCAATTAAGTTGGGTCATGATTCAAATACTGAAGTCATAAGAAGACAATAATGAATTTTGAAATAAAGCTCAAACATCAAATAAATAAGCAATTGGAGAAGAAAACCAAACAAAAGTTTGATGAGATGACCAACTATCCTAGTAGAATAAAAAATTCAACAAGCATGCCCTTATTATGGAATAGTATCATGGTTATAAAGGTAATAGAAATAATTGATGATAGATAATGAGTATGACAAGCCTTCTCAAAGAAAAAGATATAATAGGTCATTTCGTTCCTTCAAATCTCATTATTTTCCTCTAATGGAGTACTTCTATTGAATCAATAAGAGATCAAGTATTCATTAAAATATAGCATAAAAATACAATTCTAAGGTCAAATAATATATTAATTATCAAAAATAAAGTTTGTCACATATCACATCTAGCTTAAGGAGAGAATGAGCTATCTCGCAAAGCAATTACCATAGAAGATCGTCGCTTTCCCTTGTTAACTCTAAGAACTATAAGCTGTCATTATTCAACGTGAGTTTATAATCTCCCTCTCCCTCTCCCTCATCTTCCATTTTGACCTCTTCCTCCTCCCATAAATCTCCTCTCTTATTATTTCTTTTATGTTTTTTTATTTTGTAATTAGTTGATCAATTACAGCTAAACTTTGAACAAAACAAAGAAATACAAGCATGTATTATTCTCGAAGCTCTATGTTATGACCAAATAAAATTAATTTGTTAATTAATTTTTAGATATAATAATTAATTTAGCATTTTGTAATAAAATACTAACAATGCTATTCATAAATATAAATATGATATTAATATAGAAATTATATCTAGGTAGTTGGGTTTGAAATTATCCCAAGTGCTTTATAGATGTTAGGATAACTTATACCCAACTAATGTAAATTGAGGTAAATGACTCTTGTTAAAGGAAGAATAAACCTTTCATTGTTAAGGTTTTTTTTTTTAATTTATTGATTTAGAACATGTTTTATATATTATTCAAGCTAACCAAATATGAAAATTATTATTATGCCTTATTTCATTGTAACTATTTATTTTTAATAATGTCATAGTAGATTAGATAAAAGTATACTTATAATTGATATATGATTTGTGATTTTATATGATAATAATAGGATAAGAAAATAAGACTAGTAACGAGATTAAACATGTTCATTATTCTCAATTTACATAAAATTTATTGTGTATATATATAATACTTGATATGAAGATTATTCATTTATAATATTATTAATTTGTTTGAGATTGATGATATATACTAACATTATATAATTTATAACAAATTAATGATTGATTACATGAATATCATTGTATACTACATATGATAGTTGATAATACTTTTTTGTTATATAATATTGGCTAGACTAGTCATTTAGCCTCAAAGTGATGAATTTTTTATTTTAAGATTGTGACATTCCTTCCTTCTTTGGGTGATTATCATATATTGACATGATAATTATAGCTCCAATAAATTGTAATGAGTTGGTAATGAGGTGTACAACTTTCTTTATATATGTATATACATATATACATATAAAATATATGCATATAGATATGTATGTATTTATATATATGTATTGTATAAATTGATTTGAGTGATGATATGCACTTGTTTTATCTAAGATATCATGCATATGGTTGTATTATAGATTATAAGTTTGATAATTTTATTTTTCAAATTATTGACAATATTTATATAAAATGAACTTTTATATTATATTATATTATATTATATTAATTCATATGACTGATTTGATAAATTAATGATAACATTTGAGAGTTGTAGTAAATAGTTTTTTATGCATGTCAAAATAATAAATGTTCTTGTTCTTCAAATTTTGTTTGATCTTATAAAGTATCAGTTGTTAATATGAAGATCAAGTAATTATGATTTTTATGAATTCATATCACTTATGCAATTACAAACCTTAATATTTTGTTTTTATGCTTGAGAAAAATTTTATGCTTACTAGTTTATTTTGTAAACTTAAACAGTTTTTTATATATTTTTTCTTTGAATCCAACGAGCTTCATTGTTGGATCGTTATTACAAAAGCAATAGCAATATAGAGAGAATTATTTAAGTGTCTTATATGTTTTTTCAATTGATCATCTTGTTGCCTTTGAGACTTAGTTTATGATCCATAGTTATTTACATAGTAAGACTATTATTTTAGATTTGAATATAATGATTATGTCCTTTTCTTAATGGATATAATTGATTAGTTTTTCTTTTGTTATCCAACTTCTCTTATTAAATGTATGTATACGTTAGCCATGATTCTCAACTTGTATTTTGTGATTTAATATTAAGACTATTTCATCTTGCCCAACTTATTGAGATGTAACACCTTTTAAGAATGGGCAACATGTTAAAATTATTCTTTTATGTGCTCTAACATCTTAAACGAATCCATAATGACATGACGTAGACCCTCCTAATATACATCTAATGAAAGATACAAGCTACAAATTAAAAAAATCATTATGTTTAACATAAAAAGTTAATAAATCAAATTATTTTGCACACAATACAAAGAGACTTCACAAAAATGATACAAAAAATAAAGAAAAAAGTAACGCACAATAACACAAAATTAATCATGAAACATTTTAAATAAGGAGAAAAAGCATCAATGCACCAAATAAAAATTTTCTTATATCAACATGGATTAAAAAGTATAATAAATGAAACATAATTTCATCGATATTTTTTCTCTTTTTATGATAAATTTAATTTTAAAAATAATAATACCTTCTTTTCTATCTAGTTCATCTCATGTGAGGCTTGTACATCTTTCCTTTAAGCTTTTTTGACAACTTTAAGAACTCATATTTGAATATATATGCTTTTTCTTTTTATTTTTATGACATATGTTTAAAATTAGTGTTTGTTTATTGACTTCTATTATCATATGAAATTTACAGTATAAAAATCGTTGGATGATTCGATAATTATTAATGTGATTTTAATCGTACAAACAAAACATTATGGTCGTCAAAATTTTGATAATTGGATTTTATATGATTGTTTTATTAAGTATAATAATATTATTAAATTAAAATAATAATTTAATAGTAAATAAATAAATATATTTTAAATGATTTAAATATTTTTATAATACATCATTAAAATAAGAAAATACGAAGCCTTTTGAATGAATAATCTGATTTTCTAAAAGAAGAACTATATAATTAAAACACACACACATACATAAATATTTTTCATTATGAGAGTTTATAATGAAATTTGATCTTTTTGTAATTGCATGTTGAATAATAACTTAGGTTGGACAATTATAAAGATAGTTTTTTGTTTTAAATAGACTAGTAGATTTAAAGATATATAATTGTATTGCTTAAGTTTATTAAACAGGATAACCTTCTTAATATGAACATGTAAATGAAGTATTTCTTGTTTGCTATAGGCTATTTTTATGGAAGCATCGAATAATATCTATCTTCTTAAATATATTTTATTTTGTATGAGGATATTAGATTAGTGGTGCATAAGTGTAACTATAGATATTGATGATAAAACTTATTCTTTAATATTCTTTTGTTTTTTTTCGATCTTATCATTTGCACTCGTTGCAATAAATAGCTCAAAATCTCGTCGTTTTTTTGTGATGAATAATTAATATCCTTTATTGACATGACTATTGATTCTTTAGATGCCAATTATTAAAAGTCTCTACTACAGTTGTGCTTTGTGCTGCTTCGGATCTCTTGTTTCCAAGGCCAATGATATTTTCGATTATCTATGTTTTATCTACGAGTATGTGAGCCAGGTAATTTTAGTTTTTTTATTTTATAGAAAATACATGAAGTTAAGTTTTATATATGTGTAAGTGCTTCTATAAAAAGAATTAATTTTTTTACTGTAATTAAGGATATGTTAGTAGATGTCATTTCTTTTTATTATGGTCATTTGTTATAAGTTTAACAAAATATAAATTTAGAAATAAATGAATTAGATCTTTTATTTTTTAGCTAATATAATCAGCACAATTTTCTTTTTAACTTTTATTGATTTAGAATTATTTTTACAACATGTATGTGCTATTTAATATTAAGTAAACAATAAAATTAGTTATGCTGATGATAAGGAAAAAGACAGTGATAATAAAATGGTTAATAAGGGATAATGAAGTTATAGTTTTATTACATAAAATATGTCAAAATAGTTAAATATTGGCATATTATATTTGAGATTAAATAAAACTTAGAATGGTTTAAGTTAGTAAATAAAATCTTATTATAAAAGAATCATAATAATTTTAAATCTATAATTTTAATTAAAGAATTTTACTTATTATTTATGACTTTAAAGTCCTAATTTTGAAAGTTTTTTTATTGATAGTATATTAATTAATATTATAATAGTTTATTAATAGAGAAATTAATATAATTAATTATTGAATAGGTTGTTACTAATTGGACTTTTATTTTTTTAATTTTAAATATTAGTTCAAGATTTAATTTTTATGCTTACCCGCATAATCTTTTCTGTTAAGTATTGTAATTTTCAAACCAATAAGTCGGATATGTTATATTTAATTATTACAAACATGATATTTTTATAAATAACTTATGTCAATAATTTAAAAAAATAATATGAAAAAAGACTATCATACGTACAAATAAGGATGACCAATTAGAGTATTCTATGAACTAATATTAAAGACAAGTTTAAACAAAAAGAGTTTTTTTTTCCTTAGAAATATATTGTAAAGATTCTTTGATAAGATAAAATAATTTAATAAATATTATTAATGGTGTTTAAATTTAAAAAAAATATAATTAAAATTATTTAAAATTTGAAATTATATAAAAAACTTTATATTTGAATTCCATTATATACATAAAAATATATAAAATTTTTTGTACAAGTTCTTTTTTATAAATTTATTAAATATGTTTTATAAATTTAAAATTTATATTCAAACTTGATTTATATGTCAAACATTTCGTTGAAACAATTAGATGATTGTATTAAGTATTTAGTAGCTTATTATTATAATTTGAAACTATCAATTTATGCATATTTTTTATAATCAAATAGTTTGATAAAAAAAATAGATCGTGACAATTATAAACATGTGTCGAAAGAAAATTAAAAATTAAAAATTAAATAATTAAATCTATTGATAAAAATCTTATGACAATTTAAATTTGTAATGTTATATGTATATGTATATGTTTATATTTAAATGCACATACACACAAACACGTTTAAATATATATAGATAAATACATACATAGATATGTATAAATATAAATATATACATATATACATAAATATATAAATAATTACATACATATTTATATCTGTATCTTTACATTTATATATATATATATCTATATATGTTTACATATATTTATACATCTATATATATATATATATACACATATTTAGACATATGTATTTATGTATATTTATATATATATATATATATATATATATATTATTTATTTACATATATATTTATATATACATGCATATATATATATATTTACACATATAATTATAATATACTTATATATACTTATATATATACATATCTAAATATATCTATATATATATAAATATATATATTAATATAAATATATATAGTTATTTATGTATATATATATATATTGATACATACATATACACGTCTATATATCTATACTTACATATATACTTATATATATATATACATATTTATTTATTTATGTATATATTTATATATTTATGCGTATATACATATATATTTAAATATATATATTTATACACATATATAGTCATATATATACCTATATATACTCATATACATATATATATATATATATCTAAATAAATTATATATATATATATTTATTTATTTATTTAAATACATATACTTATATATATATACATATGCATATAAAATTATTTATATATATACATCTATATATATATATATATACACATATTTAGACATATATGTACTTATGTATATTTGTATATATATTTTTTATTTGTTTACATATATATTTATATATACATGCATATATATATATATATATCAATATACATACAAATATAGTTATAATATACTTATATATATATATTTATATGTATACATATCTAAATATATACATATATATTTATATTAATATATATATTTATATATACATACATACACATATATATATTTATTTATGTATATATACATACATGCGCATATAAAGTTATTTATATATATATATATATATATATTTATACATACAATACACAATTATATATATATACTTACATATGTATATTCATATATAATAATAATAATAATTTTATTATTATTAATAATACATATATATTTAAATATATATTTATACACATATATAGTCATATATATACCTATATATACTCATATATATATATATATATATATATATATATATATATATATATATATATATATCTAAATAAATTATATATATATATATATATTTATTTCTTTAAACATATATACTTATATATACATATATATGCATATAAAATTATTTATATATATACATCTATATATATATATATACACATATTTAGACATATATATACTTATGTATATTTGTATATATATTTTTTATTTGTTTACATATATATTTATATATACATGCATATATATATATATACATATACATACAAATATAGTTATAATATACTTATATATATATATTTATATGTATACATATCCAAATATATACATATATATTTATATATACATATATACACATATATATAGTTATTTATGTATATATACATACATACGTATATAAAGTTATTTATATATATATATATATATATTTATACATACAATACACGATTATATATATATATATGCTTACATATGTATATTCATATAATAATAATAATAATAACGATATTAATAATAATATTCTTATGCATATACATATCTAAATAAAAAATATCTTAATATATATATATTTATATATATACATATATATATATATTGATGCACTTATACATATATATATATATCAAATATATATATATACATTCTTATAAATATATATATATAAACACACACTCATGTATACACATATATTTATGTGTATACTAGTCTATAAAACTTTAATTTAATTATATTATATATATAAATAGTTATTTTTAATATATATCTATACATAAATAAATATTTACTATAATAATATTTATAAATATATAAATGTGCATTTACGCACAGAGATGTATACATATATATATTTATCGACATATGTGTATATATATACATATATATATATATATATAAATATATTTATACATTTACAAATATAACATAAAAAATTTAAATTTTATATTAATGATTTCATTAATCGAGTTAATTGTTTAATTTCAAATCTTTTATTTTTCTTTTGATATATATTGTTATAGATGTCACGATCATGTTGTTTTATCAAACTATTTAGTTATGTAAAATATTCATAAGTTGAAAAGTAATTCAAATTATTATAATAGATTATTCAATATTTGATCATATTGTTGAATTGTTTTATAGTAATATTTGATATATGACTTTCTTAAAAATAATTTTTAATAATATGAAACATTCTAAATTTTTTTAAGTACTATAACTTTAATGAAAAAATAGAAACATTTTTGGCACCTCAAATCAGATTAAAATTATAATTTTTTCTTTAAAAAATATAATTTGAAAATTTAAATCATTTTAGTTATACATTTAATTTTAATATATATATTAATAATAATGTTCTTTTGAGTATGTTAACTTATCAAAAACATTCTTGCTATATATTCTTAGGATGTGTGAAACTCTGACTTGTACTTGATCTTGATGTTTGTTATTAGAGCATTCGAAATGGTCATTCTTATTATTTATAAAAGAAAATCATTTATAAATTTGTGATAATTTTGTATGATTTAATTTCTAAAATTATTTTTACAAATTATTAGTTGAAAATATTATGTAAATTTATTAGTATGAAATATGACTTAATAAATTTATGGTGCAAACAAGGCATGATAGAGAAGATGCGGGACAAGTCAACATTTAATATTGAATTAACCTTTTAAATAAGGAAATTAAAATTGTTTAACTATAAGATTTTAGTACTTTACTTCTTATACTTAATCTTTAATATAGGATATTATATTAGATAATTACAAATCTAAAATAAAAACTTAGGTTAATTAATTTTTAATGGCTTATAATTATAATAAATTATCTTTAAATTAGTAAACAAAAGTTTTACCACAAATAAGATTAAAAATTTTAGAATTTTAATCAATTAATTATATCTAATTGTTCCACATTTTAATAAGTATATGGTGTGTTGCATGATGTTGGCTTGTCAAAAGTTTTTTTAGTAGCCAATAATCTCAATATGACTTAGCACTTTGAATCAATGTAACATCTTACTCTATTACCTTCACAAAGTATTGTCTAGTTTAGGGAATTAATCACTTGTCTTTTCTTTGATTCATAATTTGAATATTATAGAAAATATCCTTGATTCATCTATATTTGTTAAGCTTTTTAATGGAGTCACATTATATTTTGTTGCTTTTTGAATTTTTTTTTATTGATTTTGTTGATGTCTTATATATTGTGAATATTACATCTAATGCTTAATAAAATAAAGAAGATTGTTACTCTTCAAGCAGTGCAACTCTATAGAAGACTTTTTTTTCCTAAGCTCATTTGAGCTTTCGTTTAAATTGGAATATTAGCAGGTTAGTCAAATTTTGATCTTTGTTTTTATCTGCTATTTAATATTTGTTTATTTTGATATAATTTTTTGTTGAAAGTATGTAGAAATTGATAGAAGTTATGTATGTTTTTATATGTTTTATACTTATTTTTAAGCTTAGACCATTCATTGGCTATATTAATGCAATTTTTTTATATAAATTTAATCATTATTCTCAATCAAAATAAATAAAACTTGTGCTTGTATAGGCATCCTATAGAACAATAATAAGCTATTTAGTTAATTAATTTAAAAGAATCTGTTTCATATTTTTGTTTGATTATCATTTAATTATTTTTGTTTCACCATTACAAGTTTGTTAAAGATTTAAGATATAGTGTTAATTATTTATTATATTATTTTTGTAATAAATATTTTGTTCCTCATCTGATTCTTCCTCCAATTCCTTCTTCAATTTCTCTTTAAATTCCTCTTCCTCTAACTCCTCCAACCCCTCCTCTTCCAATTCCTGTTTCAATTCCTCCTCTTTCTCTAATTCCTCTGATTTCTCTTTCAATTTTTCCTTCAATTCCTCCCACAATTCCTTCGATTCCTCCTCCTCCTCCTCCTCCCTCCTTCTCCAATTCCTCCTCCTCGTATTCCTCTTTCTCGTATTCCTCCTCCCTCCTCCACCTTTTCCATCCTCCAATTACTTCTCCTCCTTCAATTCCTCTAATTCCTCCTGTAATTCCTCAACTTCTTCCTCCAATTTCTCCTCCAACCCATCCTCCAATTCCTTCTCCAATTCCTCCTCCTTCAATTCCTTCTCCTCTAATTCCTCCTCCAATTCCTTCTCCTCATTCTCCAATTCCTCCTCTTCCAATTCCTCCTTTAATTCTTCCAATTCCCCCTCTAATTCTTTCTCTAATTCCTTGTCATTTTTTAGTTCCTCCAATTCCTCGAATTTCTCCTCCAATTTCTCCTCTAATTCCTCTTCCAATTTCTCCTCTAATTCCTCCTTCAGTTCATTCTCCTCCAATTCCTCATCCTCCTCCAAATCCTCCTTCAATTCCTCCAATTCCACTTTTAATATCATCTCCAATTCATCCTCCAATTCCTCCTCCAATTCTTCCTTCAATTTCTCTATTTCCTCCTCCAATTCCTTTAATTCTTCCTCCAATTTCTTCTCAAAATCCTCTAATTCCTCTTAATTCGTCCAATTTTTTCAATTCTTCTAATTACTCCAATTCCTCTTCCAATTTCTCTAATTCTTCTTCTAATTTCTTTTCCAAATCCTCTAATTCTCCTCCAATTCTTCCAATTCCTTCAATTCCTCCAATTCCTCCTCCAGTTCTTCCAATTCCTCTCCATCCAATTCCTCTTTCTCCAATTCCTCCACCACTAATTCCACCAATTCCTCCTCCAATTTCTCCTCCTATTCCTACTCCAATTCCTCATCCAAGTCCTCTAATTTCTCCTCCAATCTTACTTTAATTCCCTCAATTCCTCCTCTAACTCTTCTAATTCCTCCTCCTTCAATTCCTCCAATTCCTCTAATTCTTACTCTTAATTCAATTCCTCTAATTCCTTCTTCAATTCCATCTCCAATTCCTCTAATTCCTTCTTCAATTCCATCTCCAATTCCTCCTCCTCTTTATTCTTCCTTCAATTCCTTTAATTCCTCCTCTTCCTCCTTCAATTCCTCTAATTCCTCCTTCAATTCCATCTCCAATTTCTCCTCTAATTTCTCTTTCAATTTCTCAATTTTCTCCTCCAATTCCTTCAATTCCTCCTCCTCCTCCCTCTAATTCCTCCTCTTTATTTTCCTCCTCCAATTAACCTTCCTCCAATTCCTTCAATTATGCCTCCAATTCCTCCCTTTTCTCCTCCAATTCTTTCTCTTTTAATTCCTTCTTAAATTCCTCCTCTAATTCCTCCCCCTAGGGATTAGGGATTAAAGAATAGGGAATAGGGAATAGGGAATAGGGAATAGGGAATAGGAATTAGGGATTAGGGATTAGGGAACAGGGATTATGGATTAGGGATTAAGGATTAGGGATTAGAGATTAAGAAATAGGGAATAGGGAATAGGGATTAGGGATTAGAGAATAGGGAATATGGAATAAGGATTAGGGATTAAGGATTAGGAATTAGGGATTAGGAATTAAGAATTAGGGATTGGGGATTAGGGATTAGGGAATTCCTCCTGTAATTCCTCCAATTCCTTCTCAAATTCTTCTAATTCTTCCTCCAATATCTTCTCCAATCCTTTAATCCTCCTCCCATTCTTCCAATTTTTTCAATTCCTCTAATTACTCCAATTCCTCTTCTAATTCCTCTAATTCTTTCTCCAATTTCTTCTCCAAATCCTCTAATTCTCTTCCAATCCTTTCAATTTCTCCAATTACTTCTCCAATTCCTTCTTAAATTTCTCCAATTCCTCTCCCTCCAATTCCTCTTTCTCCAATTCCTCCATTAATTCCACCAATTCCTCTCCCTCTAATTCCTCTTCCTTCAATTTCTCCTCCTATTCCTACTCCAATTCCTCCAATTTCTCCTCTAATTCTTACTCCAATTCTTTTAATTCCTTCTCCAACTGCCCTAATTCCTCTTTCAATTCCTTTAATTTCTCCAATTTCTCCTCCAATTCCTCATCCTCCTCCTAATTCAATTGCTTTAATTCCTCCTTCAATTCTATCTCCAATTCCTCCTCTAATTCTTCCTTCAATTCCTTTAATTCCTCCTTCAATTTCTCCTCCTCCTTCAATTCCTCCTATTCCTCCTTCAATTCTATCTCCAATTCCTCCTTCAATTTCTTAATTTTCTACTCCAATTCCTCCAATTCCTCCTCCTCCTCCTCCTCCCTCCTCCAATTCCTCCTCGTTTTTCTCCTCCAATTCCTCCAATTATGCCTCCAATTCCTCCCTTTTCTCCTCCAATTCCTTCTTCAATTCTTCTTAAAATTTCTCCTCCAATTCCTCCCCAAATTCCTCCTGCAATTTTTCTAATTCCTAATCTAATTCCTCCTCCTCCTCCTCCAATTCCTTCTCTTTCTTCTCCAATTCATCCTCTGATTCCTCTTCCTTCTTCAATTTCTCCTCCAATTCCACCTCTAATTCCTCCATCAATTCCTTCAATTCCTCCTCAAATTCCTTTTTCAAATCCTCTTCTCATTCCTCTTCCCATTCCTTTTCAATTCCTCCAATTCCTTCTATAATTCTTCTTCCCATTCCTCCTCCAATTCCTCCCCTCATTCCTCATTTAATTCCACCTCTCATTCCTCCTCCAATTCCTCCTCTAATTGCTCCTCCTGTTCTTCCTCCAATTTCTCCTCCAATACCTCCTTCAATTCCTCATCCCATTCCTCTAATTCCTCCAATTAGTCCTTACATTCCTCCTCCAATTCTTCCACCTCGTATTCCTCCTCCTCCCTCCTCCATTCTCCATCCTCCTCCATTCCTCGTCCTCCTTCAATTCCTCTAATTCCTCCTATAATTCCTCAAATTCCTCTTCCGATTTCTCTTCCAACTCATCCTTTTCCAATTCCTTTTCCTCCTCCAACCTTCTTCTCCTTCTCCAATTCCTCCAATTCCCCCTACAATTCCTCCTCCAATTCCTCGCCTTCTTTAATTCCTCCTTCAATTCCTCGAATTCCTCCTCCAATTTCTTCTCCAATTCCTCTTCTAATTTCTCTTCCAATTCCTACTTCAATTCATTCACCTCCAATTCCTCATCCTCCTCCAATTCCTGCTTCAATTTCTCTAATTTCTCTTCTAATACCACCTCCAATTCCTCCTCCAATTCATCCTCCAAATCCTCTAATTCCTCCAATTCTTCCTTCAATTCCTCCAATTACTTCTCTAATTCCTCCTCTAATTTCTCTAATTCTTTCTTTAATTTCTTTTCCAAATCCTCTAATTCCTCCTCCAATTCTTCCAATTTCTTCAATTCCTCTAATTACTCTTCCAATTCCTCTTTCAATTTCTCTAATTCTTCTTCCAATTTCTTCTCCAAATCTGTTAATTCTCCTCCAATTCTTCCAATTCCTCTCCCTCCAATTCCTCTTTTAATTTCACTAATTGCTCTCCCTCCAATTCCTCCTCCAATTCCTCCTATTCTTGCTCCAATTCCTTATCCAATTCCTCCAATTTCTCCCATTGTTACTCCAATTCCTTCAATTCCTCTTATAACTCCTCTAATTCCTTCAATTCCTCTAATTCTTTCAATTTCTCCTCCTCCTGATTCAATTCCTTTAATTTCTCCTTCAATTCTATCTCCAGTTCCTCCTCCTCTAATTCTTTCTTAAATTCCTTTAATTCATCATCTAATTCCTCCTCCTGCTCCTTTAATTCCTCCAATTTCTCCAATTCTTACTCTAATTCCTTCAATTCCTCTTCCAACTCCTCTAATTCCTCCTTCAATTCCTCCAATTCCTCCTCCTTCTCTTAATTCAATTCCTTTAATTCCTCCTTCAATTCCATCTCAAATTCCTCCTCCTCTAATTCTTCCTTCAATTCCTTTAATTCATCATCTAATTTCTCCTCCTCCTCTTTCAATTTCTCATTCAATTCCATCTCCAATTCCTCCTCTAATTCCTTTTTCAATTTCTTTAATTCCTCCAATTCCTCTTCTTCCTCGTTTTCCTCCTCATCCAACTCCCCTTCCTCCAATTCCTCCAATTATGCCTCAAATTCCTCCATTTTCTCCTCCAATTCCTTCTCCAATTACTCTAGTTTCTCTTCCAATTTCTTCTCTTTCAATTCATCTTCAAATTCCTCCTCTAATTCCTCTCCCAATTCCTCCTGCAATTCCTCCAATTTTTTCTCTTTCTTCTCCACTTCATCGTCCAATTCCTCTTCCTTCTCCTTCAATTTCTCTTCCAATTCCATCTCCAATTCCTCCTCAAATTCTTTCTCCAAATCCTCTTCCCATTCTTTTTTCAATTCCTCCAATTCCTTCTGTAATTCTTTTTCTCATTCCTCTTCCAATTCTTCCTCCCATTCCTCTTTTAATTCCACCTCCCATTCCTCCTGTTTTTTCTCCAATTTCTCCTCCAATACCTCCAACTCATCCTCCCTCCTTAAATTACTCCAATTCGTCCTTACATTTCTTCTCCAATTCCTTCTCTTATTCCTACAATTCCTCCTCTGATTCCTCCACCTCCAATTCCTCTAATTCTTCGTCGTCCTCCTCTTTCTCCAATTCGTCCAATTTCTTCTCTAACTCTAATTCCTCCAATTTCAATTCCTCCCCTTTGTTTAATTGTTCTTATTTCCTTACTTTTTCTTTCATCTTTTTGTATCTTCAATAAAGTTAGCTCCCTTGTCTTCATTCTATTTTTATCTGAAGACTTATTTTCTTAAGCTCATTTGAGCTTTCTTTTAAATTGCAATATTAGCATATTAGTCAAATTTTGATTTTTTGTTTTTAACTGGTATCTAATTTTTTTATATTTTGATATAGTTTTTTAATTGAGAGTATATAAAAATATATAAAATTTATGTATGTTTTTATATGTTTTAAACTTATTTTCATGCTTAGATCATCCATTAGTTATATTAGTGTAGTTTTTTTTTATATGAATTTAGTCATTATTCTCAAACAAAAAAAGTAAAACTTGTGCTTGTATAGGCATCTCATAAAACAATAATAGGTAATTTAGTTAATTTAAAATAATATATTTCATATTCTTGTTTGATTATCATGTAATTATTTTTTTTTTCACTATTAAAAGTTGGTAAAGATTTAAGATATAGTATTTTATTATTTATTATATTATTTTTACAATGTTTCTCTTTTTTTTCCTCTTTTAATTCCTCTTACATTTTCTTCTCCAATTCCTGCCTCAATTTGTCCTCAAATTCTTCCTTATCCTCCTCCAATTCTTCCAATTTCTCTTTCAATTCCTCCTCCTCCTCCCTCTTCTAATTCCTCCTTGTATTTCTCCTTCTCCTTCTCGTCCCTACTCCTCTTCCTCCTCTTCCCTCCTCCTTCACCTCTTTCATCATCCTCTAATTCCTCCCCCTCCTTTAATTCCTCCAATTTCTCCTCCTCCTTCAATTCCTCCAATTCCTTCTCTAATTCCTCCTCTTCCTCCAATTCCTCTTTTTTTTTCAATTCCTCCTCTAAAACCTCCTCCAATTCCTCCTCCAAATCCTCCAATTCCTCTTCAATTTCTCCTCAATATCTCCTTCAATTTCTCCTCTAATTCCTTCTTCAAATCTTTTAATTCCTCCTCTAATTCTTCCTCCAATTACTCCTCCCTTTCCTCCTCCAATTCCTCCTCCAATTACTCCAATATCTTCTCTAATTCCTCCTCCAATTCCTCATCAAGTTTCTTGTCTTTCTCCTTCAATTCCTTCTCCTCCAATTTCTCCTCTAATTCCTCTTCTCATTCCTCCTCCCATTCCTTTTTCAATTCCTCCAATTCCTTATACTATTTGGTTCTTCATCTCCTTATTTGCCATACTCATTTATTTTTCTACGTAATTCTCCTTAGATTGTTATCCTAGTTTCTCTTCATATTTTAGGTGCTCCTTCCATGGATATTATTTTTTTTTTGTTTTTTGATATTTTTATTAATCTTTTCAATAATTCTTTTGACATTAGTTATCTCTACTCCACATTTGTTATAGGTTCATCATTCTCTTTCTTTCTTTCATTTCATATGGCTTCCTCTATTGTTATAGGTTTCTTCTTCTCCATCAATATTGGTTTTATCTCCTCTAATGATATTGGTGTTTCTCTTTATCATCATTCCTTCTCCATTAATATTAGTCATATATCCACCATCGATATTGGTGTTTTCTCTGTATCATCATTCCTCCACAATGATGCAATCTATAAATATATATCTATTACAACTATTTAATAATGAAAGTTTTGTCACATTTAAGTTCTCTTTATGTTTATCTCCATCGTTCTTACAAATTATTTGAAATACTTGATTAGTTTTTCCAAACTTTTAGAATAATTTTTTTTAAAGTTTATTTGAAATGGGTGAAAATTATATTTACTGCAAAAATCTCTTTGGATTGTTATAGACCTATTCGTAAAAACTAACATAGCCTAGTTCTTTTATTCATTTCTTGAGGTTATATTGAAGTAGAAATAAATGCTATGAGAGGTAAACATGTTTAAGACATTCTTATGATAAAACCAACCAACCTTAGGATAGACGAAAAAGAAATTGATGGACAAGCTAGATTGGTTAGATTTATAATGTTATCTTTCTATGCAAGCTTCCATAATTGATTGTTGAATACTACATAGTATAACGATGATGAAACTCATGTTTATTACACCTTTTTTATCGAAACAAAATAATATTTAGCCTCCCTCTCTCCCTCCCTCCTCTTTATTCCTTCTCTTTTTTCTCCCTTCCTTCCTCCATTGCTTCCATCATTCATTCTTTCTTTTCTTTCTCCCTCTCTCCCTCAATTCTTTCCTCTCTCTCTCCCTCTACTCTTTCTTCCTTCTTCCCTTCCTTTTTTCTCCCTTCGTTGCTTCCTTCCTCTCTCCATTCCTTCCATCATTCTTTCCTCCATTCCTTTCTCTCTCTTCTTCTTTTTTGTCTCCTTTTTGTCTCTATTTTGTTCTCCTTTCTTCCCTATCTTCCTCACTTCCTACCTTGTTTCCTTCCTCCCTCCATTCCTTACATCCTGCATCCTTAATTCTTTCCTCCCTTTCTCCCTCCCTCCATCAATTCTTTCCCCTCTCCCTCTTCTTTCTTCTTCCTTCGTTCCTTCATCCTTAATTCTTTCCTCCCTTTCTCTCTCTCTCCATCAATTCTTTCCTCTCTCCCTCCCTCCCTTTCTTCTTTCTTCGTTCCTTCATGCATCCTTTTCTCCCTCCCTCCCTTAATTCTTTCCTCTCTCCCTCCCTTCTTTCCTTCATTCCTTCATGCCTTTCTTTCTCACTCCCTCCCTTCTTTCCATCTTTTCTATCTCCCTTTTATACTTTCTTTCCCTCTTTTATCTCTTCCTTTTTTCCTTTCTCTATTTCTTCTTTCTTCCATCCCTTTATTTTTTTCTTCTTTTCTTCCTTTATTCCTCCCTATCTTCATTCCACCATTTCTCTCTTTTCACTACCTTTCTCCATCCCTTTCTCTTTCCTCCCTCTCTTCCTTTCTTCCTCCCTCCCTTACCTCCTCTCCCTCCATTATTTTCTTCCTTCCTACTTCTCTCCTTTCTTTTCTTCTCTCCCTTCTTTTGTTCCTCTTCTCCTTTCTTTCTTTCCTTCCTTCTAACCTTTCTCTATTCTTTCCATCATTCTTTGTTATCTTTCTTCTTTTCTTTTTTTCTCTCTGTATTCTTTCCTTCCTCCCTTCATCACATCCTCTTTTCTTATTTATCCCCTATCTTTCTCACATTCTTCCTTCCTTCCTTTCTCATTTCCTTCCTCCCCTCCTCCTTTCCTCCCTCCTTTCATTTCTTCCTTCTTTCCTATCTTCCTCCTTACATCTCTTCTCATGTCCCTTCTTCACTTAATTTATTTTTACCTCCTTTTTCTCTTCTTTTCTCCCTTCATTCTTCTCTCCTTCCCTTCCTTCCTTTCTTCATTCCTTCCTCTCTTCTTTCATTCTTGCCTTCCTTCTTTCTTATCTCCCTTTCTTTTTTTCTTTTTTACTTTTCTCCTTCCCTCTCTCACTCTTTCTTTCTTGCTTCCTCCATTCTTCTCTTTCTCCTTTTCTTCAATCTTTCTTTTATTCATTCTTGCTTCTTTCTTTCTTTCCATTCTTCCCTCTTGCCTTCTTTTGTTCTAACCTCTTTCCCTTCCTCTCTTGTTTATTTCCTTTGCTTTTTTTCATTGAAACAACATGATAATTTGCATCCCTCCTTGTCTCCTGTCATCTTTCGTCTCTTTCTGCATTTTTTCCTCCTTCCTTTCCTCTCGTCATCCCTTGATTCCTTCCTTCATCCTCTTCTTTTATTTCTTTTATTCTTTCTTCTTTCCTTCAATCCTTCCTGTTTCTCTTCTTTCTCAGCCTCTTTTTCTTTTTGGTCTTTCTTCTTTCTTTTTTCTTTTGTTTTCTTTCTTTCCCTCCTTTCTCTTTCTCTTCTTTCCTTTATTTCTCTCTTTATTCCTTTCTTTCTTTTTTCTCTTTTTTCTTTCATCTCTTCCTTTCCTCCCTCATTTTTTTCTTCTTTCTAATCTTCTTTCTCACTTTCCTTCTCTCCCTCATTTTTTATCTCTCTAATTCTCTCTTTTTTATCTCTCTAATTCTATCTATTTCTTGCTTCTCTATTTCTTTTTTTTATCTTTTCTATTTATCTTAATCTTTCTATCCTTATGTTTTTTATTCTTTTACTATCTCATTTAATATTATTTTTTTTTATCTCTCTAACTCTCTCTTTCTTTTTTCTTTATCTTCTTTTTTTATTTCTTTAACTCTTTCTGTCTCTTCTCTCTATCTTTTTTTTTAATTTTTGTTGTTTATTTATTTTTAATATTTTTATTATCTTACTTTATCTCTTCTTTTTTTATCTCTTTTTTTCTTTATTCTTTAAATATCTTTTAGTTATCTATCTCTCTTTTGTCTTTTTTTTCTTATTTTCTTCTCTCTCATCTCTTTCTATTTTTTTCATTTCTTTTTTCTATCTTTATAATCTTTATTATTATTTTTGTGTCTCTTATTTTTATCTCTCTAACTTATTCTCTCTCTTTTGTATCTCTTATCTCTATCTTTTTTTTATCTCTTTTCTTTTTTTATCTTTCTTTTCTTTTTATTTTCATTTACTTGGCTTGAAAGAAGATACAAATCTATATATTTCCTTTTTCTTATCTTTAAGATGAAGATAAGGAAATAAAATAATAATAAATTTCTTCTAAAATGAATCATAAAATCATTTTATTTAGAGTGCATGTTTTTAGCTTAATGTGCATAATGTTACAACTATTTAAGTAATTGTTCATAGTTGATATTTATTGTTGGGGATATTTTTGATGTCTTAGGTAGTTTAAAATAATTACCTCCTTTATGACTTTCTAATGGAGATCATTGTGAGTGTGTGAAGGTAGGGGGCCCTTTGCACATTTTCAATCTTAAGTCCCACGTCTTACAAGCCCAGTGCACATTGAAGTGTCTGACGCCTCCTGCTTTGCTTCTAAGTGCTATCTAGGGCATTGTTATTTTCATGCACAATCAAACTATAAAGGTAGGTATACCACTACATATGTGGTCCACATGTGGCAATGAGTCTGGCAGCAGTTGCTAGTCCGGCGAGCATTGTCGATCCTGAGTAGCGTGTCCTGCACGCAACTACTTGAGGTGTCATATGCGCTCAACTCCTTCAATCCTTCCCTCCTTTACTTCCTTCTCTTCCTCTTCTTTCTCTCAATTTCCTCTCTTTCTTCCTTCCTTCCATCCTCCCTCCCCTCCCTCCCTTTTTCCTTCTTCCTTCTTCCTTCCTTCATCCCGCTCTTCCTTACTTCTTTCCTCCCTCTTTTCGTCCCTTACTCCCTTCCTTTCTCTTTCTTTTTCTTCCTCCTTTCCTTCTTCCCTTCCTTCTTGTCATCTTTCCTCCTTCCCTCCTCTTCCTCCCTCTCTTCATTTCTTTCTTCCTTACTCCATTCCTCTCTTCTTTCCCTCATTTACTTCCTCCTTTCTTGCTTTCCACTTTTTCTCCTATCCTTCTTATTTTCTTCTTTTATTCTTTCCTTCTACCCTCCTTCCTTTCCTCCTCTCTCTCCCTCCCATCATTCCTCCCTTCCTCCAATCATTCCTTCATTCCTCTCGGCCTTCCTTCAATTGCTTAGAAAAAGGTCAACCATTGCTCAGGCTTTGACTAGAGGTTTCTCCAACAAAGAAATTGAAAGTAGCCTTTATTGGAGAAAGTCAATGAAGACATCTAATAAGAACCTACTTGCTCAACTTATTTTGGACAAGTTCTTAGCAAAGCACATGATGTTGATAATTTAGTTCTTTCAAAGAAAGACCAATTCTATTGTATCCATGATCAAGCTTACCACTATATTGATGATCTAACTTGACTAGCATAATGTGTTCAAATGCAAGTTGTTTGTTGGTATTTGAAGAACGCATTGAAGTGATTTTAGCATCTTCCTAAGACTCCATCTCTTGACGAGTAAAGAAGAGAGGATTTAGATTGTATTTAGCTATTCCAAGAAATAGAAAGCATTTGTGGACATTAAAGTTGTTTAAGAATGTGCCCAAGTCAAGTTGTTTTCTTTGTTGATGTTTTTCATCTTTTTTTCCATCTAAACTTCTTTTTTCTAGTTCCCAAATGTGTGATTGTTCACCCATACCCAAATCTGGCTTCAACATTAAGTTTTTTTAAATTTATGGGTGTCACTAGTTTTCGCATTAAGTATCCTTGTGAGTTGTTCACCCATACCCAATTCTTGCTTCAACATTAAGTTTGGGACATTTATGGGTGTCACTAGTTTTCGTGTTAAATACCCTTGTGAGTTTTAGCTTGTTATTTTGTCTGTATTGACATATGTTTTGTTTATCTTATTTTGATATGTTGTCATTTAAAGTAATACTGTAGAATATTACTCAAACATTGTGTCTATTGCGAATGGGCTCTACCATACCTCTTTATTTGCTTATATTGCTTATTGCTTTTTTAAGGAATCTCTATTGATATAATAGTATTATGATCTATCTGTTTTAGGTCTGACATCACATCGGATCCATACCAATCCTTTAAGTCATTTATTTCTATAATGAGTCTTTGGAAATAAAAAGTTTTGAGTTATCACCTATTATATCACATGACAGTTTTCATTTGTTTTGATGGTGGTTTGATATCAAGATAAAGGTGATTGTTCTTCTTCTTTATCTGTGTCCTTGTTCCCTAAAAGGACAAAGACTCACAATATTTAGCTGGTGATTTCATATGATCATATCATAATTTATTTTTTGTTATGTTATTACTATGTTTTTAAAAGTTTGAGTTCATTTTCTTCTATTATTTCAACTTGGCTCATTCTTTATTATTTTCACCTTATTTAATGAGTTTTGTCTTCATATTAGGTATTTTGTTTACTAAAATTTTGGCATACAATCTTGTTTAAAGTTGCAGAAGCTTGTATTTTTAAGACATTTTGGATAGATAAAGATGTACTTTATGAATGATTTAGTTTAGTGGGACGAACTTCCATATTATATCCCTATTTTATGTTTCCATTGCGTTATTTGTATATGATTGAATGATATTACTCCTTTCTGTGTCATGGAAAAAAATAATAAAATGAATTGTGAAAGTCTAAACATATTACTTGACGTGTTGCATAGATTTGGAAACTTGATGACCAAAGATCATGCTAAGTTGTTGAATGCATTGTTATCATAGTTGAATGTCAACCAAGGTAGTGTGAGAAAAAAGTTAGTTTTTTAATTCAATAACTTTATTTTTTCTGATATAGTCATAGTTTTTTTTGCTGATTTGTTGATAGTAGTATCATCATTACTTCTAAAATTTATCATCATATGTTTAATCGATGTGTGATATGCAACGTCTCTTGCCTCAAGTTTGTCTGGTGATCTTTTATCGAATGAAAATATTATTTACTTTTCATATTATGTGTAAATTTTTGTTCCAAACTCAATATTCAACAAATCTAATACAAAACTTATAGCTTGATTGTAAAAATTCTTTAGCTTTTGCATTTGCTTTCAATTGTTGAAATAATTTCATGTCAAGCTGATTTTGAAATTTTTTTTGGAACATATCTTCTATATTTCTATGATAACAAAAAATTCTGCTTTTGTTGTCATCCTTTGTTGGGGTTGATCATGATAAAGTTTTATAGAATCCTCTAATATCTTCCAAAGTATTATCAATATAGTAGTGGGAAAAATATTTTTCATTTTGTTCACAACTTTAATTAAGAGAGAAGGATTTTTTATTCAATAATTAATATCAATGAAGTTTAGTTATTGTATCATGCTAAAGGGAAGGAATTTGCAAGAATCTTAATTTAAGAAAGAAGGAACAATTCTTTTATATTTTCTTGATAAGTGCCTTGAAAATTTCTTGTTGAAGATCTCTTTGGAGTGTGCCATGTGGAGTTCAAGGGATCCCATGGAATACGACGTTAGAACATGATATTTAGCATCTTTATTCAGATTAAGGACACTTTTTTGTATTTAGGATCATTTAACATGTATCTTTTCTCTTTTTCTTTGTTACATAATGTGTCAGATTTTATTAGTTATTATTATTTCATTAGTGTGTGCCATATTTTAGCCCTTGCAAAAATTCATTATACAATTCCTTATCATACGATGAGTCAAGGTATTAAGGTGTGAGAATATTGTATTTCTATTGTTTTGAACATTCTCATACTGATGGGTTAACTGACCATATGTTACAATCTTATTATAACAACGCCATATTCAGTTCTATTTGTTGCATCAGTACTTAGCTGTTGCTAAGGTACCACCATATCATATAGATACCCTTTCGTTAGTCACCAGTTTGCAAACTTGAACGGCTTATCAATGCATTTCCTTTTTCCTATGCTTATTATTGCAACATGGTTGTCTTCTAAATTTCTATGTGTGAGCTACTTGCCCTTAGAAGTTTCTTCAGTGATTTTTTTTGTGAACTTGTTAACGGTATTGTTGAGGCATTCCAAACTAGCTTATGATTTTATCAAGCCACTTTTGAAAAATGAAGGTGGTTTCTATTTTTTTTGTTTCAATTCTTTATTATTGTCATAATTTATATTATTTTACATAATGAGTACTTCTATTTCACTATTAAATCTAGCACCATGGCTCCATAACAAGCTCATAATACATGAAGTTTAGTGCATTGAAGGCTTAGGGAAAGGAGTACAAGTCATTTGTGAACATGACGCAGACTAAATGTCCCTCTAATGTGTGAGACGTTTCAGTTAAGTTGATTAATCAATTTCCTTGATAGGTAGGCTTTTTGCGAATGGATAATTTGGTCAATCCATTACTAGAATTAGTAAACGCTTTAAATTTCAACACTTATATTTTCTTTGCATTGCCTCTCAAATAAGTTTTGATACTTTTAAAATGTTTTAAGCTTGTTTTATACTGATGTCATATTATATTTGCCTTGTATTTAATTTATACTAACAACATGCTAATTTTCTTTTAAAAAACTCTATTTAACTCTACTTTCTTTAGTGTACCTTATTGGTGAATATTGTATTAGGCTTATTAATTGCATATAAGTAATTTCTTTTAGTTTGTCTTTGTTCTTTCATATGTTAGGGATTAAGATGTACTTTTAAATGTAACTTATGGAAGTCATGAACTAGATTATATTAGTTCATGATTAATTAATTGTATTTCGAATCGAAGGAGCAAGGTCAAAAGTTCATACTTGGCCTAGTTATCTTGTTTATTTTTTTTTGTGGTGAAACTTTGATTGTTCACATTATTTGTTATTTTAATAATTTTCTCACTTTGAAGCTGTCCTTTATTTTGTTTGCTATTTACATATAGGTTTCTATTTGACTTATGTAACATGTGCATTCTCTTTTGTCCAATAATCATGTGAAACATATTTGTTAATTAACATCTGAGATCTTAGAATTTTTCTCATGTAATAGTGTTCCAAAATGTTATTGTCAAGGCAAAGTGAAAACTCTTTAAAACAATGGAGAATGAATAATGGAAAAAAATTGGTAAAATAATACCTTGTAGTAAGTTTCTTGAATTTAATAGTTTAAAATTATTATCTATTCAAATATTATTTAAATATGACATACTTATGTCCTATTGCTATTATCTTGTCAAATAAAATGTTTTTATACCTTACCTATGCTTTAGCAATAATTGCTAGCTCTTCACTACGATTGGATTTATCATGTGTCTTACAATAAGTGGTGTCAGAGCTAACTGCATTTTTATGGAAGGTAAATTTTTTTTGGTTTGCTTTGTGATGATAATATATAAAGTATTTATGTTTATATTCTTACTTTTGTATCATAGGCTAATGGGGTACTAAGACAGATGACATTAGGGATACTAAACTCCTTATTAATTGCATATGGCGATCAAATCAGTTCATCAGCTTGTGAGATCATACTAGTTGAACTTTCAAAACTCATAAGCTCTAATTTTTTGAAGTGCAAATGATTTCAATATTTTTTTAGGATCATTATATCTCGCTAATGTATATGTTTGCAGTGATATGAACTTGCATATGACTACTCTTGCACTAGAGCTTTGTCGCTCTTCAATGACAAACAGAAACTCATGGGAGATTTTTGGTTTAATAATTAGACTAAAAATTCTGTCACAAGCTTTGATACTGATTAGGAGCTTCTTGCTATAGGGTTAAGCTTTGCAAGTATGTGATTTTAGGTTAGTTCTGTAACTCAATGTTGACTTATTGCTCGCTAAATGATGCAGGTTCTGCAAAGATTTTTTACATCGTTGGTTCATTTATCTAATACAAGCTTTGATGTGCTATTGGACTCACTTCTTTCGAGTGCTAAACCATCACAACGTCTAAGCAGACTATATATTCCATTGCACAGTGTGTTGCTGAGCTTTGTTTTGCTATTAGTGATCAGAAATGCGCTTGTATAGTGGAAATGTTTAAAGGCATTCTTGAAGATGATGGAAATGTTAATTCTGTGAGTATATTCTTTTTGTTGGTTGTGCCATTCACACAAGCAATACATTTTTATTGGTGAATCATGCTATGCCATGTTTTGTGTGATATTATTCGTGGTGGTTAAAAATCTTACATTATTGTTATTAACTTCTATATCTTTCACTTTAGCTTTGTCTCAAATCTACAAATTCTCTATTAATTACATTTGATTGTAATGCCATTAGGCTACCAATGGGTGACGTGTCTTGCATGAGTAGTTCAAGTTCCACAATAGAACTTAGCTTTGAAAAACTTTAATTGATCTGCTCCAAACCTTCTTTGTAATGTGGTCCACAATGAGCATGATTGCACTTTTGATCCTAGAAATCTTATTCCTGCTCTCAAGGTATGATTACTTGGTTGATCAACATGTTCTTCTCTTTATTCCTGCTCTTAAGGTATGATTTACCTCTTTAATTTTTGAGTATTGCATGATTATTTGGTTGATCAACATGTTCTTCTCTTTATTCCTGCTCTTAAGGTATGATTTAACTCTTTACTTTTTGAGTATTACATGATTGCTTGGTTGATCAACATGTTCTTCTCTTTATTCCTGCTCTTAAGGTATGATTTACCTCTTTAATTTTTGAGTATTGCATGATTACTTGGTTGATTAACATGTTCTTCTCTTTATTCCTGCTCTGGAGGTATGATTTAACTCTTTACTTTTTGAGTATTGCATGATTACTTGGTTGATCAACATGTTCTTCTCTTTATTCCTTATCTTAAGATATGATTGTAGTCATCCTTTCCTGTGGTACAGCAGCAGCATCTGCTGCAGTCCCTGCTTCACGGCTGCAGCCTACTTCAATTATGCTCAAGTTTATTTGCCACTGCAAACAACTTTTCCCACCGCTATTTTATTTGTAAAGTGAATGGTGGTTGTATCAGAATCCCAATGGAACTTAAATTTTACATCACTTTTGTAATTTACATCCACCATTTTTCATCTGGCTTGTAATGGTATGATATTCTTCGATTCCACATGGAGTGTTTTAAAAAAATGTTGAGAAAAAAATTGTAGTTTTTAAAGTTTGCCATATTTTTTATGTTTTTGGTTTGAAACGTTAAGAGTGCTTTCGAAAAGCATTTCTGTGATAAATATCACAGCAATAATGTATTGTTTTTACTTTTAATTTATAGTTAATTGATGGTTATTTCTAGATTTGAAGCTTGTCTCTCTTGATTAACATGACCACCAGCCCTGCAGCTTTCACAAGAACAACAGTTGTCATTGCAGTGAAATATTCTATTGTTGAGAGACCTGAAAAAATAGATGAGATCTTATTTCATGATATCTCCACATTTCTTATGCTTAATAAAGATAAGATCGAGTAAGCTTCACACCACGTATCAAATTTGACTTGTTACTTTATGCAGGTCATTTGGATTTGGTAGCATTTGAGAAAGCCATGAGTTGTTTTTCTTTGCTTTATCTTCAGCATGTTAGAGGAGCTGCAGTCCTTGCATTGAGTACCGCTGCTCATAATAAACCAAATCTCATCAAGGGACTTCTTCTAGAGATGCTGCAATTTTTTTATATGATCAAACTATTATTAAGGTATGGTCTACTTTGTAAGGTATTTCATTGGGCCTAGTATTTTTTAAAATATGGTGCTTTCCCATCTATGAAATGTTCTACTTGCACGTACCATACGTTACGACATTTTTTTATAGTTTGGACGTTAGATTGTGACCTTTTATAAATCCCTTGGAATGCATTTTTCTCCAGTTTAGTTAATTATTGTCTTAAGAATGTGTATATATACTTTGATAAATCTTTTTTTTGTATTCTAGTGATCTTATTTGTGTGTAGAATGTTTGAATAAGAATTAAATACATTCAAAAAGTTACATTTCACTAGAATTGATAATTGAAGTGTGGAAGAGTAAAACCTTTGGATAGACCATATGCGTTAACCCCTTCCAATGTTTGAATGAATTCAATTTGCAAAATCCAATTTGTATTATAGTTAATTTGACCTCCCAAAGTGCATACTCTAAGATGACACAAACTTGACATGGAATTAGGGCATTTTATAAGATTTTTTTTTGTTGGTCAATTTATTCATATATTACTTAATTATGGTATGATCTTGTAATATTTGTATTTGAATTGGCAAGTTGAAAAAGTTGGTGATTGTCATCGTCATCCTTCACAAGAAGATTAATGTTGTATGCATTCAAGAAATAAGTGAGTAGGAAAGAACATTAAGGAAATTGTTAGTTTAAGTCATTTTGTATTGAGATAAGAATTGAAAATTGAAAAGTATTTGGTATAATTTTTGATTAAATAGATGCATTGAATGTTAAGTGAAGTATAATTTTAAGATTTTATATGACATAGTAAGCTAGCAATATTTTTTTATTTATGTGTCAACTAGATGCAAATGTTTCAAAAAATATTTGGAATGAATTAGAGAAGTTTATATAATAGAACCTCATTTGTGAAAAGTAGTTTTTGAAGATGACCAAAATTCACATGTATGAATAAAGCAAAAAGATTTGTGGGCTATCATATTTGTTTTGCATATGATCTTATTATTAAGTGAACATCAAATGCAAATAGTTGTGAAGGTATATTCCTTTTTTTCTTGTAAGAAAATAACCAGTCTATAGTGAACAAATCAAAATAATAAATGAGCAATATATATTATAATTAATCTTGTTTATGTTTGGGAGATCAACTATTCTTTGCTTGTAACGACATTAATGCAATTGCTCATGACGAAAAAGATCTTTAACTTTAATTAACTTGAAGCAGGTACATGATATGGTATCGAGAGTACTTTGGAAAAGTAATTCGTTATATCTTATGAAACACACATAGAAGGAGAGGGAATCTACGAAAACATGAAGTTGAAAGTTGTAATCTATGTAAGTTCTAACCATTTGCAAAATTTCAAAAGAAATGGATTTTGGAGGGGGCAAAGCAATCAAAAAATAAGTTTGTTTTAAAAACTTTAGTAAAAGACAGTTTGGCTTAATGTTCTCAAAAAAATATTAGATTGTGAGCTTTTATATGATCAAACTATTGTTAAGGTATGAAGCTCATGAGGGAATACTTGTAATTCCTTGAAATACCAAGATGGCATAACCATATAAGCGTAGCATGGAAATACTTGTAATTCCTTGAAATACCAAGATGGCATAACCATATAAGCTACTATTGCAGAACATTAAGGTACATCATTACTCAGTTTTGGAGAATGAAGAGATCAAATAGCAAGGGAAGGAGCTACTTGAGAGCGAAGCATTCAAGTGGAGAAGTTAATTGTTAGAATTGTTTATCGTGATGGTCCTTACAGAGGTTGAGATTGGACAAATTCCATGGACTATTATCAACAAGATCTTTATCAACGTGGGTACCCTTTACTATAAATAGATGATTTGGTTGACTAATGGAAGCATGCCCAGGTATTCAGTAAATTTGATTTGAAGTAGGGTTATCATCAAACTTGCTTCCACAAGGAGGATACACGAAAGATGATATTCAAAGCATAAGGACTATTGAGCGATTTATGACATCATTTAAGCTATGTAGTGCACCAGCAACATTCATCCGATTGATGAATGTCATTCTCAAACTTTTGATCAATGATTGAACTATTGTTTATCATGATGGAATCTTAATTTGTAGTCAAAGTATCAAGGAGTATGCAAATCATGTGTAGAAGATCTTCAAACTAGTTCGTCAAAACCCAGTTGGGGTTAAACCTAAAAAGTGTGAATTCAGGCTCACAATAATGATTTGTTGGGATTCAAAATTAGCAAGGGTGAGATGTTCGATACCATTAAGGTGAAAGTTGCATGAGAGTGTTTAAGAGAAAGGAACTTCTCGAATGGAAAGAGATTAATGGGAGCGCATTAGTACTGATGAATGTTCATCAAAGGTTTCTCCAAGTCCTTTTCACGTTGCGTATCTCACTTGAGCTAATAATTTGAATGAGGAAATAAATTGGAATAAGAAGATTTTCAAGGTACAAATTGTGATCTTTTTTTAATCTATGATAATTGTTTGAGGTAGAATTGAACTTGTAAAGTTGCTTTTTAAGTTATACTTTTGCTAGAAGGACGACTCATGACCTAATACTTCAACCTACTACAAAATGTTTAGAGGAACTAATGATTTTGGGTTAAGGAATTGTTAGCATTATATGAATCAGTGAAGCATTGATCTTTGAATCTTTTAGGCAAGAAAGCTATCATACACTGAGATTATCAATCGCTTCAATGCTTGCAAACTCAAACCAAGTTAAATTAGACACAACACCAAAAGTAGACATTTTGTTTGCACCTATGTAATATCATTGTTAAGTACTAGAAGGGTGCTTATTACAAATTTTACGACATATTATCGTATTCGCTTGTAATAGCTTAGTTGTAGCGATGTTGATGTAGTCAGAAGAGCACTAGGAGTGCATGCTGAGATATGATTAAGATGCTACCTATAGGGTATTGTGAAGAACTTGAATTCAGGAAAGCCATTTAACTTTCATCTATAAGTGGGGTAATCTATCGTGGGATTCAATTTAGCATCGCTTTGGACGAAGAAATATCAAGATGGGTCCAATAAGCCCACATGTGGATGGTGGCATGTCACTTCGAGATGACAAAGATTATCAAAATCTACAAATGCATGTCTACCATTCTAAAATGAGCTCAGACATGAATTAGTTTGTTAAAAAATGTGTGCTAAGTAATGGCAAAAAACCCACCAACAAAAAGGGTTAAAAAGGTCACAAATTGTGTGAAGTTGATATTGTGGTAAAGCATTTTGTGGACAGCTTGGAAGGAATTATGAACAAGGCAAAGCCTTGACTACTTTTTTGTTGGCATTTGTAAATTTTCAATGATTGCAATGCTTATTATTTGTTGATGGGAGATCACGAGCGAGGAAACAAGGTTGTCTTACTAGCATTTGTGGTTTTACTTTAGATTTTCATCCTTGATATTATCTAACAATCATAATCAGTTTATTTTGCTTGGTTAATGATGGATACATATTAAAGAATATAAGCTTTCACCCACAAAAAAATGTTAATTCAAATGTTGTGAACCTGACAGTTGTGCATCTCTTAAGAGGATATAAAACAAACTGCATGTAAAGGCATAGAATGATAGCACCACAATTAATAATCATAAATTATGACAAATGATAAAATTTATTACTTTGAATCTTTATTATACAATTATGGCGAAATTGATACTAATGTTTATAATAAGATAGAATCATGTCGAAGAAAAGTGATGATACTATCAACACGTAGTGTGATCGAAAAATTGCACGTAAGATCAAAGGTAAATTATAGAGTACATATATTAATAAATGGGTTAATTAAGAAGTTTTATGTAGTATTAATTAAAAAATAGGTTCAACAAGAATCAATTTAGATTGTTCATATTGAACGAAGGTCACTTAATACTTAATGCTCATGTTGGGAGACATCTTAATATAGTATTAAACACAGAATTAGCAAGAGATTATGACAAAAAATAGAGGTCTTCGATATTTGAGAAGAATTGTCTTTTAAAGTATAGTGTCATGTAGTTAATTCCACCTAATATATTTCAGTTTTGTGGTTCTTTTTATTGTCTTAAGTTATTTAATTTTTGCCAATCTTATTTTTTATCATTATTTAAACATAATCTTAAGCTAAAATATAATGTTTTCTTTTATATATATATATATATATATATTCTTTTAATTTACTACCTTTTATGCTGTTTAGAAGTTGCACAAGTTTTCACTATTTTTTTTATTAAAGCAAGAGTTGATAAGAACAATGGATCTTGGCCCGCTCAAACATATTGTAGATGATGATTTGGAGATTAGAAAGGCTGCTTTTGAGTGCGTGGACACTTTACTTGACAACTGTCTTGATCAAGTGAACCCATCTTCTTTTATTGTTCCGTACCTTATTTCTGGTCTGTCAGGTAAATACTGTTATCTTCTTATACATACTATTATAGCTTTTGTAGATGAGTTTGTTTTGATTTGCATTCATGAAATGTGCAAATTATATGCATTTATTTGTATTGTCATGCTATGTATGAGATTTTTGTTGTTTTATCTACTTGTTTTATCACATGTAAGTTATGTTGTAAAATTTATTATTTGCATTGTTTTTATAAATAAATTATGTTCTGTTATACGAATACTAATATTTTGTTTTTTTAGATCATTATGACGTAAAGATGCCGTGTCATCTCATCTTATCTAAACTTGTTGACAAGTGCCCTACGCCTGTACTTGCAGGTTTTATTCTTCATAACTTACATAACTTGTTCTCACTTAAAATTAAGCAGCATAAGTTTTTCTTTCATAATTTTGCAATGTTGGATTCACTAGTATAACCTCTTGAAAAAACTATTAATCACAAACCAAAGCTTGATGTTGTAAAGCAAGAAGTAGCCGTAACGAAGATATAATCAGGAGTGCTCTTTGTGCAATTGCATCTTTAAGCCTTATAAGGTTTTATACACATTTTCTATTGTGGTGATCCTAATATTCTTATGTCACTTGATGGTTTGAAACTAATTTCTTTTTTTTAATTCGTGATTTTATCTTATTAAATGTCATTTTGTTAGCTTTTTAGAACACAATTAAATCTGTCTAATTTTTATTATTGTTAGTTATTGTTTGATTTTTTTTAAATTATTCAATTACACATGCAAAAACTCTCAATACTTGATGAACCTCTAAAAGTGATAAATTATTTCAGCGTGTTTGGCAGCAATAATTTTCACACCTTAGATTCAAATCTTGACCATAGTGTACCTTTAAATAAAGAATACTCTCATACATTGCTCACAATAGTGGAGCAATGAATCATACCAATTGCAAGGAAAACTAGTCAAACAAAGAAGGTCAAGGAGATGGAGGATGGAAATTTAGTATTTTCTACAATAATTTTTGGACAGTTTTTCCATTCTGGCTCATATGTACCTTTAGATGTCTGCTTACAATTTACAGAAAATTATGTTAGCAAATTTTTTTTTTGAAGAACAAAAATATTTTGAACTTTTAAAGCTTTTTTAAGCAAATGAGAAGGGTTTATCTCGAACAAAGTTTTTTCTTCTATCTATTTATATTTGTTAAAATTTCAATATTATTGCTTAAGAAGAAAATATCAATTAAAAGCATCAAAGATATATTATTTTAATATCCTGTAGCTTTAATGCAATACTATCTTACGATCTTTTGTATCTAATTAAAGCAAATAATTCTGAATTTGATTTAAGCTGACAAAGCTTCTTCTATTACATTTTTGTATGCAATTGAGCTTAATATTTTACATGTAAGGGTATTAAAATGGTATGTTTTATTAGTTGGTTGTGATTGACAAGTAGATGGAATTGGTGAAACTATGATATTGGAAGTTGAGAAAATCTAGAATTTGGCTAATCATTGGACATGGAAAAGTTCTCATCTACCCATTTAGTTTTGCTTTACCCTAACTTGGTTTATTCAAGTTATGAAATGAGGCTCAATAAAATGCCCTCAAAATTTAAATTGATTAGGCAAAAAGATAACGTAGGGTCACCAGGAGATTGACTATTGGATAACTTAATTGGGAATTTCAAGAATTTCAAGATAAAATTATTGACGAGTTAGGCACATAAAATTTATTACTCCCATAGTGATACACACAGAATGGATATTTAGCTTATTGTATATGAATTATACATACGTGATGTTTTGATTTGTATTTTATCTATTGAATATGAAATCAAAACAATTAATTTTTTTTAATCTTTACCTAACTTGATGCATTCATTACCTGATTCAGTTGGTAGGCATCCTTTTCGTTGTGGCATGATATGAATACCCAACTTCAGTAATGTGTTCTTTTAAATGAGTGCTATAGTTGTTGCCTGTTTCTGCCTTTTAATTTTGTTTGCTATGCATCATCGGACTAATGGTCTACTAATTGGGCTGGATCGCATGTTTTTTGTTATACATTAACAAAACGAGCATTTTGCTATGAATAAATCTGCTGACCAGTTGAAGATTTGTGATTTTGGGTAATCTTTTAAAACTTAACTTCTACCACTTTTGTGGTTTGGGTGGTTTTAGTTTGCACTATTTTTTCGATCATTATATATTTTTTTAGTAGTAACCATTTGAAGATATTTATCTTCATTAAAAGTTATGCATGTACATGAAGTGCACATTATGGTATAGGTAGTAAAATTAGCAGTTTCATTCAAAATTATGTTTTGGTAAATATTATTAAAACATTTCAAGTGATAAATAGCTACTATCAAATGAACAATAACTCAGAACATCAAAAATGATGATTAGGTGATTGTTATAGTTGACTTTTATTATTACATGATTATGTATGCTTTGAATTTGTTAGGTTAAGATTTTGATTTGTTTGCTTAAAATTAATCACTAAATTCTTTACATGTTATCAAATATAATAAGTTTATTTAGCATTTTTTTATCTTCATATATTTTTATTTATTAACACCAATATGAGTCATTCATGTTTCCAAAAAAATTCTTAATTATTTTGAAGCAATTTATTGGCCTTAGCTTTTTCCTTTGTTTTGTAAATTTAAGAATCCTTAACATGGCTTTGGAGATTATCCTTTTTTTTGGGTTCGGTTCTAAATTGAAGGATAATTAGTCATGATTATGAAGATGACGTTAGATTTCATTTGGTATTAAAAAAAGGAAAAGTGGTGTTATACACAAAATCAGCTAATAAAAAATAAATGTAAGCTTTTGTGTGGACAAATTTCAAGCTTCTCTTTAATAGTATACATTGCATAAAGCTTGAAATTTTTTTTGCTTTGTTATTTATTTACTTTTCAATTATTTATCGAAACATATTCCAATAAATAGCTTGAGCTTTTCTAGTTGGTGTGTGCAAAATTTAATTAAAACATTCCTTACGAAAATATGAAATTTAGGTGGAAATTCTTATCCCATTTGGTCCATATTTATGGCAAGTTTTGAAGCTTTTCTTTTATTTTTCATCAAGCCAAACACCATTAACATTTGATGACTTGTTTTCCTTTAAACTTATGGCATCATATCCTTTTCAAATTTTATGCATCAGTCTATCAAAAATTATGATTCTCTTGCAAATTGTCTGGCACGTTGTGTCTGTATGGTATTCTTGATTATTATAATACCATTTAATTTATTAGACAATTGCAATAAATGATTGCAATGTATATATATACATACATACATATATGTATAACATATATCTATATATATATATATATATATATATAAATATATTCCTTGTAATTTAATTTTTTTTCGAAATAAGAATAATAAAACTGAGTATTCTTCTTTCATTTGATTCATAGTAACATCGTGCTCCTAGGACCTCATTTCTTTAGCGTTCATTGCTGATTTCCTTCTTCCATTGCTGTCCAGTTTTTCTGCTAATGTTTATTCTCTGTTTTGCTCCTTTTTTTAGCTCTAAAATTGAGAAAAACAAACCGGAATCTGTTGTGACCTGTATCTTGATAGCCTGGTAACAATGATCTTTACTGGAGGGATTGTTGCTACTGCAGAAAATGAACTTCATCCCAATCCCTTCGGCAAGGAACAAGTGGAGCTGTTTCAAAAACCTTTTGAAGAATCTATTCAGAATGTCTTAAAGACTATTGGTACTGCTAGCATAGACAAAGAAGGTAATTCTTTAACTTCTACTTTTAGAAGATGGAATATAAAATAATTGGATAGTTTATTTAGGGGCATCGGACCATAACGGTGTTTATAAATTAGTTTTCATTATCTACAGCTTTGTTTACCAGTAATACCAACAAAATGGTTGATGAAACTACTTATAAATTGCATGGAATAACTTTAATTGTCATTACCAAGGATATAATTTTGAATTATGTTCTGTTTTTTTCAAATTAGTTTATAATTTATTGTCTATTAGTAGACTCACAGAGAGATTAAAAGTGTGTTGTTGAATTTTTTGGAAATTTTTTTGAATTTTGCATTATGAACTCTAGAAGGATGATTGATAGTGTTAAATTGTGTGGAGGTCTCTTAAAGGTTGAACATCATTGATAATAGCAAAAAGTTTCTTGTGTAGTTATTGTTTCTTGTGAAAATAAGAATACTATAAATATTTTAGCACTATGGTATCATGCATCTTAAGATATTGTTCCTTTCTTTGATAAGCAAAAGTGATTTAAATTTTAAGTGTAAATTGTGTAAAATTTCAAAATAAGTTTATCATTTCTAACCTTACAAATTGTAAGGATCAACCAAATATTTTCTTTGATACCAATAATGTTTGAGATCCTCTAGTACTAACAGTATAACTAGTTCTAAATGGTTCGTTATATCTATTGATGATCACATGAGATTAACCTATTTGTTCTTGATGTGAGAAAAATTAGAAGTTGGCCAAATATTTTAGAATCCCAACAATATTTTCCAAAACCAAATCCAAGCAAAAAATACAAGTTCTTCGAATTGACAATAATAGGGAGTATTTCCACTAAAGCTTGACTCATATCTAGTTAAACAAGAAATTATAATATCAAAGATGGTGTGTAAATACCTCACAATAAAATGGGATTGTAGAGAGCAAGAATAGACACCTTGAGGTTGTGAGATCAATCATATTATCATCTTATGTTCCCAAGTATTTTTTTGGGCTGAAACCATGTTTCCGGCAACTTTTTTAATAAATCGGATCCCCTTCATATGCTCTTCGCTTTGAAACTTTAATTGAAAACTTATTGAAATCTGACCCTCCCTGTATTTGCTAACTGATATCCCTTTCCTTTCTTTGGTTGCAACACCTTTTTCTGTACTCATCATCCAAACTATAGCAAGCTTGATCCAAGGTCCATCAAATGTATCTTTCTAAGCCACTCACCCAACCAAAAATGTTGCAAGTGCTACTCTGCCCACACTCGGAAGATTATAAAAGCCTAATTGTTACCTTTCTTGAACATAAACCCTTCCATTTTGATGCCGATCTCTAGAGAACTCAGCTTGTTGCTTCGTCTCACTACCATGCAAATGCCTAAAAACCTACCATGTCATCAATTTCTTTTGCAACATCCATCTTTGAGAGCTCAACCACTACTAGTAACAACGCCCTAAACTAAACAAGTCATTTAGCCAACCAAAGAAGAAATTTAGAAACCATTGCTTGTCTGTCTATTCAAGAAGGAATAAGACCTTCAAGGAGCAAGAAACCCATTTTCCCATGCTAAGCCCAGAACCCAAACTGAGTTTAGGGCTGAGTTCTCTAGAGATCAGTCCAGGTAACACTTCAGTTGAGTATTCTAGTGATGTTGATAATGATTTGAGTTTGCCTGTTGCTTCGAGGAAGGGAGTTAGGTCATGTTATGTATATCCAATTGGAAATTTTTTGTCCTATGAGAATTTGCCACCCATATTCAGAGCCTTTACCACTGCCTTGACAAACATTAGAATTCCAAGTAATGTGTAGGGAGCTTTGAGTCAACTAGCAGAAAAAGTCTGATATGGAGGAGCTGCAAGCTATTGAGGAGATTTACACTTTGGGATTTTACTAATCTACCAGCTTGGAAAGAAACCAATTGAATGTAAATGGGCATTCTCAGTTAAGCATAATGCAGATGGCAGTATTGGTAGGCTCAAAAACAGACTTGTTGCAAAGGGGTTCATACAATCATACAAGACTATAAAGAGATGTATGCACAAGTGGCTAGGCTCAACCCTATTTTGGATTTTATTATATCTAGCAGTGACTTTGAACTGCCTTTTCCATTAACTTGATGCAAAGACAATGTTTTTGGATGGTGATTTTGAAAAGGAAGTCTATATGGATGTTGATCATGGACTTCATTCACACAAAACCTTTGGGAAGGCTTCGTGAACAAATTCATTCAATCTCAAACTGTTTACACCACTTTCCTTAAGAGTTCACCCAACTGTAAGAAGGCTATTTTTCTTGTGTATGTTGATGATGTTGTAGAGGATCTTAAAGATTTGAAGGGCTATTTAGCTCTAGAATTTGAAATAAAGGACATGGGGCAGCATAGATATTTCCTTGGCATGGCGGTAGCTTGCACAAGGAGATCTCAATCTCTCGGTGGAAGTGTACAATTGGCTTCTTAAGAGAAACAGGAATGCATGGCCGCAAACCAATTAATACACTTGCTGTCACCCCAACCAAAGCCGAAATGGAAGATCTTGGACCATTGGTTGACTAAAGAGAACAAATGTAAGTTGGGAAAATCATTTATCTAGCACACTTCAGACTTGATATTTGATTTTTGTAAACTAATTTTCAGAATCAAATGAGAGCAATTTTTTAGAATTCTTTAATATTTGGAAGCCTTGGAAGAGGAATATACTTAAAAAAATCAGCAAGGAGGCTGGTTGAAATCTATAATGATGTGGATTGGGTTGGTTCCATAATCGATAGATGTACAATTGGATACTACACCTTTGGGGAAATATGGTTTTGGGCTATATTAAGAAACAACTTATGGTAGCTAGGAGGGGTGCAGAAGCTAAATTTAGGACAATGAGTCATGGGATATGTGAAGGAATATAATTGGAGTGGGTGTTATGGAAAGTGGAGGTCATTTCAGATAGTCTAATGCTTTTGTTATATGACAACAAAGCTGTGATTGACATGTTAAAAAACATCCAGTGCATCATGATTAGATTGAGAAACAAATGATTCTATTTAATATTAACCATTTATAATCACAAGGCTAATGAAATCAGGATTTGGGAATGGGAGAAATGCAAACTAATATAGTTGGCTTGGTTTGGCTTAGTTGATTTTGACTTTTACAAACAAATGGAGATCTATGGATTTGCGCAAATGATTTGCTTTGATTTGAAAACTACAAATGTTGGCAAACAAAGATGTTTCAACAAATTGTTTAATAGACTTGAAATTTGTTGAATTGCTCATATGCACTTTTTTTAGGATGTGACCCAACATTATATGGTATGCTTCTTTGTGAACACTGATCAACTCGATTCAATTGAAGCTAGGTAAAGACTATGCTAGTTAACCTATGTTTGTTCAATAGAATTTGCAGACTCTTAATAGTATTAACGTGTAATTATTTTTTTATCTGTCTGTATTAAGGATGCAAGATTCACATTATAAAGAAAAAAACATTTAAAAAAAATGAAAATACTTATATACCAATTCATTAAATCGATCAACCCACAAAGTACGAGGCACTTTGATTGCAAAGGTTTCCTATATTTATCATTCATTGCTTCTTTACAGATGATAGATTTGAGACTAACACCACGGTTGCAAAAAATATTTAGCATGCAAAATTATTTACTAAGCATTAAGGTTGCATATATTTGTCCATTGAAAATGCAAAACATTTTAAGTAATAATCATTGGTTATTCAAAAGAAGATTTTATAATGGTTAAAAAATGTATATTCATTCTAATAAATTTGTTTTTATTTATGTCCTAGTTGAAGAGAATCAAATGTATGTCCATTCATATCATTTTTCTAATTATAAAGGATTTTGTTCCAATTATGGCTCATTCTATTAGATATAATTAAGAGCATTTTAAAGTTATTATTTCATTCTTTTTTTTGGAGATTCTAATTTCAGCTTTCCTATTAGTTGCCCTTATTATTTTATAAAACTTGATGTACTTCAGAAACTATTTCTGTCTCCAAAAAATTACATTGTGCCACTTTTGGCATGATAAACCTAAAATTTGGAAGGAACAATGGCCATTAATAAAGGTGATTCATTGGCAAAAATCATCTGTCACACCAAGTATTGAGCATTGAAGCTGCCTTAGAAGTTTTGAACATCTATCAAGGTAGGAATAATGGAGGGTGCAAGTAGGGGAGGAACAATGATAATTTTCCTTTGTATTGGCAATTGGATATTGATAACAAGTGGTCAGAGCAATTTTGTTTGTTGCTCCTTTTTTAATATTGTCAGACATATAAACTTGATCAACCTTTGAAGGCAGTTTCTCTTCAACTAGTGGGGTATCTATGAATTCTTGTTGGCAAAGAAAAATTTAGTATTTTTGATGAAAGTCTTTCCTTCGATTATTCTGAAGGGCTGAGCTTTGTCACAAAGGAGCCAAAGCTAGTTTTTCAGCCATTGTAGCTAGAGTGGCTTCAACAACAAATGGAATTGATCTATTGCTGATAGGGAAAATGATCGAAGTGATCTTTTGCACTGCCATAGTGGTGGCAGTCTAACCATTGAACTCAAGGGAAACTTAGATTTTCGTTATTGTTGGGTCATTATCTTCATTTGAATCACTTTGAACTACAACAATTATGTCAAAAAATTCATATTGCCCTTAAGGATTATCTTTAGAGGAAAAAAAAGTAAAGAAAATTGATTGCAAAGGTGAATAATCATCTTTTATTAGTTGAAGGTGGTGAAGATTACTTTGTATCGAAGAAGAATGATAAATCCATGTATTTATTAGCATCTTTTTGACCAGTTATATCTAACATATAACACTATTTGGTAAGATGAGTTTTTGTAGTTCATAAGTGTTTAATTGAGATTATTTGATATGTTAATACTTCATGTGTCATATACATAAGATGTAGCTGGGGGACCAATATAAGATGCAAGCATCTCTCAATTAATCTTGGACTTCTAACTTATCTCCAAAATGTAAGTTTGATCTTTTATTACCAAGAGAGTACAGTCTCTAACACTAACTCTGTGAAATGGGATGTTCCTATTTAAGAAGGGAGGCTTTAGATCTACAACCAAGCACCAAGTCTTTTGTTCTGTCATTCTAGATCTAATTGGGGGAATATGGGCATTTTCTATTCCTAATTGTTCATCCTATTTCCTTTTCCCAGGACAAGAGATATGGACTTGCATTGAGGTTATTCACATGTCTTCAATAGAGTTGTGGGGATAGGCACTAAGTTAAATATTTGTGCCCCAAATTTTGACAAATCAAATTTTTACAATTTTGTTGTTTTGTAGTAACATAACCTTGTATTGAATCAATAATAATTCTAGTATCTGCAAGAAACTAAGAAGACTTCCCAAGTCCTTGAACTGCTGAATTTCATCTTTTGTTTGTCTTTTTGAAGCTGTTTATATTATAGGGCTAAAATTGGTTTATGCTGGCTTGCATTGGTCTATTTCTCTATGTAGAACATATTTGTTTTTTTTTAATGGCTGTCCATATTGCAGCTCCAACTATGCCCGCAACTAACAAAAAATGAATCATTAATTCTATTTTGTAAATACACTTGGATAGAACTTAAACAATGTGATGCATACTTGTACAATTTATATTTACAATTTGATAGAAATCTATGAGTGGTTAATAATCAGCATACTGTCCAAATGCCATCATCATAATAGCTCTAGTTTTTGCCTTCCAATAAATAAGTAAAAAGGGTTTTGAAAAAAAAATAGAACATCAACAAAAGGGAGGGATTGGCTATGTGTGGAGGGGTGAGGGTAGATGACAGGGAAAGTGTAGAATTTATTGGTGGGAAATAAATGAAAGTATAGTAAGGAGGAGACTACGGATTGCAGATTTTATGTATCTCTAATGCATTTTTTTTTTGTTTATCGAATATGTAGATCTTAATGAGACCGAGGGCTTTGTCAATTAGGATAATTTTAATTGATGTTTTACAATTCATGTTTTTGTATATCCCTCTGTTCAGATTCTAGTTGATGGTCAAGAAATTAGAGGAGTGACTTTGGATAGTCTTCGCAAATGTATTGGCATTGTGCCACAGGACACTGTAAGCATCTATTATAGATTTTATTTTCTTTGCAATTTTTCTCATAGGTTTTTTCATTTCCATCTATTATAGATATCATTGCTTCAAGTATCTTGCATTTTCATTTTCTCTTGTTTTATTTTTGTTGTTTATTTTTTGGAAAATATCATAGTATAATTGTAATTATTCTATTGATGGCCTAATATAGCTGAATGTTTGAGAATTTTAAAAAAAGTTTTCAAAATATAAGATTTGTTTTTAGAATTTTATAAATGAGCTTGTTTATTAGAATTATGAATATCATTTGTAAGAATATTTGAGCAAATTGTTCTGTAAACTTCATTTGTCTTTATGATAAAGTAATTAGAACACATTAAAAAAATAAGTAATAAACAAAAGTTTGAAAACATTTTAATTTTGGTTGGAACCTTCCGTGAGTTCATTTTGTTTTTTTATGAATTTTTTTGATCGAGTAGTCTATAAAAAATTTCTGGTAATAGTATGATAATATGTTGTCATTGAGGTTATTAACCTATCGTTAGATAGAATTTCTGGGACTTGTAGTTTGTTGTCATGAAGCTTATTTAACCTCTTGTTAGTTGGTTTTCTTATCTATTCTTCTAAAGCTCTCATTGATTAATTTAATTTTGTGCTAAAAAAATTCTGGAAATTTAAGAAAAATACATATATATGATTCTATTAGGCTAATGGTTTAACCTTTCGTGAGTTCATTTTGTGCTTTTTATGAATTTTGCTGATTGTGTAGTCTATAAAAAATTTCTGATAGTATAATAATATGTTTCCATTGAGCTTATTTACTTATTGTTATCTAGAATTTTTGGAACTTGTAATCTGTTGCCATGAAGCTTAGTTAACGTCTTGTTAGTTGGTTTTCTCAGCTATTCTTTTAGAAGTTCTCGTTTATTAATTTAACTGTTATAAATTTTGGAAAGTTAAGAAAAGTACATATATATATGATTCTATTAGGCTAATGGTTTAAAATATGTGATTATTTTCATGTAAGTTCATGTTTGAGGTTTTGTTTGAATTTTGCTAATTGTATATAGTACGTAATAAACTTTTGGAATTTGTATAATAGTCTGCTACAATAAAACTCATTGACCTATTGTTGGCTTATTTAGCTTGACCTGTGTTGTAAATATCTCTTTTTTTAATTTATAATTTGTGCTGTAAAATACAAAGAACTTAATAAAAGTACATATATGTGATTCGACTGAACTAGTCCTTTCCATATAGTTTGAAATATGTAATTATTTTTCCTACAGTCCAAAGCTGCACTTTGGTACTGACAAGAATACTGAACTCTGAACAGGTAAATTTCTTCGTTAGCTCTGGAAGCTCTTTGATTTTCTATGCCTTGATTGGTGATTTTTAAGAAATCTTGGCAAGGAATATTGCTCTGGTTGTGCTTTTAAGTAAGAAATGATCCTTTCTCTTATAGATGTTGTTAAAAGGTCTAGAATTCCTTTATTCTTTCAATCTCTTTATTTCTTGTTATTGATTTTATAATGTTGTTTATATGCAAGCATTCCAGCTTTGAAAACTAAACATTTCCGGCAATGATCACATTATATGCAGATGTAGAAATGCATAAAGGGACTTATAATATTTAGGCTATGCTACCTCTATATGGAAATTCTCGTGTTCAAAGAGTTGTGGTTTAGTTTCTCAATTTTAAAAGAGAGTACTCTAGGTTAGAGGTTGAACTTTTGGTTTCATATTGCAAAAGCCATTTCCTATTGGAATGAAGGTTGGCTTAAAAGGAATTTGACTTATGATGGTCCATCCCTACTGAATTCAAAGAATTAGAATTTAATTTTCAATTAGAGCAATGTTTCTTTACTATGTGTATAATTATCTGTAAATAGAATTATTGCATTCATGTTTGTTTTGTGGTCCATCTATTGCATGATCATAAGATTTGGTTACTTATCTACAAAATAGGATGTGCGTTCCTCTACAAGTTACTCCTTTTCAACTCCTAGGTATGTGATACAATCAGAGCATGATTTTGTAACACTTTGTGTAATGATTGGTTGTACATGTATATAATATTTTTATTTCCAATGTTATGTTCATTGAATTTTCTCATCTTTTCATGGAAGCCTGTTTATTTCAATATTAAATCAATTTTAAACTTGAATATCCAGCCAAGCAATTTTTTTTAATAGGATTTGCTAATCTTGCTTGATGGTTTTTAAAAATTTGATTGAGCTTACATCTGCATTATCTTTGGTGAGCTTTTTTGGGATTTAGTCTTGCTCAAGCTTGGTTTTTGTTGTTGTTGTCGTATTTGATAGAGAGATTAATAGCAATAATTTTCATACGAATCAAAATAAATATATTCTATGATGTGAGTCAGTTAGTAAAATTAGAAATAAGAGTTGATTCCAACATGAAATATGCAAGAATTAAAATTCAATAATAGGAATGCAAATGTATTTTAGAAAAACACTTATCTAGAGAGAAATCCTAGATAGGGAGAAGAAGAGAATGTGGGGTCTAGAGATTCAGGGATTTAATGTTACATATTAAAGATCCTTATTTTGAAATTTTATCTTTGATTTTGTTTTATAGATGTGAAGTTTAGTTGGAGGATTGTTTGTCATTCCCCACGTGATTTGTTAGTAGATAAACTATCATAATTGTTTAAACGACCTCTATTTATTCTCATGTTGAACTGGTAAATGTGATCATAACAGATTAGTGTTGATTGATGTTAAAGCTCCTCTCGAGTTGATCTAGTCAATACATGCAATTGAGGAAGAACACAGGCCTCAAGCTAAGCTTATTTTGTGCTTCTTTTTCTAGTTAGTTGCTTCATATGAGCAAACAAGTTTCGTTTTTTTATGTAAATCCAACTTGAGAAGTCGAGCTCCTTGTTATTCTACTGAAGGTGAATGCAAGGATATTTTTAGTTGATTAATTATGTGAACTGGATGATTATGCTTAACAAGGAGAACAACTTTTGAACCATCCAAAAGTGAGAATGGAGACTTCACTATCATTTTAGATATTGCGGTACAACAATCCCAAAGAACAATTGAAAATTCATTGATACATCTACCTTTCTTTTTTTGTTGAGATGATGTTTAAGATTCTTTGGCAAAATTTTGTTTGTTGCTTGATTTTGGTCATTCAACAATAATTTTTTAACCTTTAGGTATACTTGTGATGGCAAACAAGAAAAGTTAATAGAAAATATCTAACAACAAGAATTTTTTTAACCTTTATTCTCTTCAACTAGAGGTTTTATTTCGATCCACTTAATGAAGTTGTTGACAAGCACAAACAAATGCTTCCTATTGCTATGAATCGTTTTTGAAATGGTTCAACACAGTCCATCCCTCAAAAAGGCTTACAAACATTGATGACTCTTGGTGTACTTGGCAACCCTATATTGTTTTGATTGTCTGCAAGATATTTATTCAACTAGTGGTTGTATTGTTTAGTTTAATTGATTTTTTATTTTCTTAGAACTTATTGGGATTACTACATTGAAAAAGAGTTTGGAGATAAAATTAACATAAAGCTTTCTTTCAGAGATAACATATCAAGAAAACTATCTTTTCCATTATTTTGGCCTATGATTGAGAGGTAAGAAATTTATTTTTTTTCAATGAATTGTTGAGAAGTTCCACCTTGTTCTTGATCTCAAGGATTTGTGTGGCATTTGGCTCAATTCTAGGCTTATCAAGTGATAGAGTATCCTTTGTTGGATCTCCAAACTTGACAAAACCTTTAACTTCAAGATTATGCTTTCAAGAGATTTAAAAGATCATTGGGTTTGAACTATTTCATCAACTAAAAAGTTAGTAGTCAATAAAACCTTGATGCATTTAACTTTGGGACCTATGGCAAATTTAAAGCAAGCTAGATATGCATCTACTTAACTTGGTTGTTAGTCACATTAAATGTAATTTTGATTACACGTATGTTATCCCTTATAAAGTCTTTTAGCATAAATATTTTGTCAAAGTCAACAAACTAATGACAAGCTCAAGCTATAGAAATTTTAGATATCATATCTTTGTGCGAGTTTCCTTTAACTATGAAAGGGCTTATTTGTGATGACATAGATAACATACACATAAAAGTATGACAAAGTTTTTGAGTTGACCTAAATGAACCAATGTAAATTTATTTAGAGGAGAATATCAATGCTCTACATCCTTAAAAAGTAAGTATAATAAACTAGTTTTTGAAGGTTGTCTTCTTAAAGAAAGATCGTATCGAATATTGATTGTAGCGAGATAGATACATAGAAGTTATCTTATATTTGATTGTTGACAATTAAATATGTTGAGAGATTTTGTTTTAGCTATTAGAAAGCTTTCCCATATTTTTGTCTGTGAAATATGAGGTTTATTTTTGAGAATTTTGAAGAAGGTTTTGGCTTTATCTCTCGCTCAAGATTAAGACTATTGAGTCCAACTATTTCACAATTCAATTTTTGTATCTTATGAGGAATTTTGGGTGAAGGCTTGTCAAGAACATCTTTTATTTTGTATGGTTGGTTTGTGTACCCTTCAAGATAATTCAAACCAAGAGCTTGCAATAGAAATATGTATGGGATTAAAGAATTCTCATTTTAGCTCTAATGTCATTTAAGTTGAAGGCACGACTCTGCACAAAAAAATTCCAAAATTTGCGATAAATGTCAATGTTTTCTTCATCGCAATTGTCAAATTTATTGAGTTGAAGCTTGACGTTTATCATCCAGTCAAGATAATATTTAAGTAGAATTTATTCAGTCTTGAGGTGTTCATGGATTTCAAATTTGATTACTTTTTGCATCTTGAGACTAAAAGCTCTTTCCCTTTGCTTCATATGAATAAAGCTTTGCCTTGCATCGAGTGTTTTCGAAGATGGTGATCAGTACTATGCATATCAAAGGGAGAGCAAGCAGAATATTGATATACTTTTTCAAAAGTTTATTGATGCTCAAATATTTCATGATTAGGGCCAAACGTATGAGAGAGAGAGATTTAGCAATAACTTTGATCTTTTTTGCCAACGTTTGAGGATGATAGCCCTTTCGTTTCCATTTAGCAAAGGTGAAATTACAAACTTTTTGGTAGTTTTGACAAGGTCAATCATACAAGAAGGTTTAGGTGGGCTCTTCATAGCATTTTGATAGCACTTTCTTGACCATTTATAGTCACCTTGGATGTGTGCAACATGTGTTGGTGGGAATTGAATACATAAATGAGGTCTTAAGGTAAACATGCCAAATTTCTTCATTGTTGGTCACCTCATATTGCATTGTAAGAAAGTTATCTTTATCACTAGGACTTAGTCATATGAATGTGTCCTTTCTGATGTCCTGGCTTAAAGTTTCTCTCCCTTCTAGTCGAGTGTTGTTGCCAGAGAAATTGATAAGAATTTTGATACATGGGACTTGATAATCAAAGCCTTCCCTAATCTTTCAAAGTCAACAAATATCCTTCATGCTTCTTTGTTCCTAATTCATATTATGATTATAATTGATGACCTTGTTAGATGAGGTTTGAAGTTTCATTTTTCTAACCCTCTTTCTTAATCTATTTATAGGCTTTGTGACTTATGGAATTTGATAATTATTAATTTTTAACCTTAATTTTTTTTGTGTTTTATTAATTTCTCAAGTAATAATGAGAGATAAAGTCCACTAAATGGAGAAAATGACATTTTCTCGAAAAGTACTCTTATATAAAACTTACAATTTCACATCTCATGAAAGTAGCTTAATTGCTCAAAATAAAAAAAAAAAGGTGTGGAAAGAAATTTATTAACCCTGTAGTTTCTATTTGGTTTAGTGTGGAAGATAGGTGGATATGGGACAATGGAGCTATTCGGTTTAGCGTGGAAAGCGGGTAGATATGGGACAATGGAAATCAATCATATAAGAGAATTTCATTTAGCACACGCCATGGTTGCACTTTTATCTGAAGCGGGTCTGTTCTATCGGTTTTTGAGGTATTTTTTCCCTTAGTTTTCTGCCTTCTATATTTTCATAAGATTAAGTTGCAGTTTTTATTACTGGACATGCACTTTGATACATTTATTGCTGAGTTTTTCTGTCGAACATGCATGCTGTTTACGTGGGTTTACTTGATGGTTTAGACTATATTTCAAATGTTTGATTTTCTACTTGATTTTGTGTTGAATCTTATATTCAGCATCGTATCAATACCTTTATTCTATAGCTCTTCATCTAAGGATATACTGAAATCAATTATTCTATCCATATTTAGGTATTAATCTAATTGTTTGTGATGTTTTATATAGTAAGAGACCTTTTGTTAGTATTATATGTTGTTATTATTTTTCCTTTCGAGAATTTTTATTTGGTTGCCTGTTAAAACCTATCTTTTGAGATGTTATTTCTCGGCAGCTGAATTTCCTCATTTATTTTACGTTCTCTTTTGCTTTATTTGGATGAATCAGTTGTTGAATGCCTTAATGGAAGTAAGATCTTTAGAACAGATAGGGCAGTAATCTGTTATAACTACTATGAGCTTTGTACTTTATTAAATCGAACGCAATAGTTAAGCAGATAGTCGTTTACCTGCACTGCTTGTCTAAGCAAATTATGTGCAGGTGCTCTTCAACGATACAATATTTCACAATATTCAGTATAGCAAATTATCTGCAACAGAGGAGGAGGTAAAAGAATAGATATTGCTTGTTTTAATAAAAACTGCATTAACCTATTTTGCCTTATACTTTCCTTTTTTGTAGGTCTTTGATGCAGCTCGGCACGCAGCTATTCATGAAACAATGATGAACTTCCCAGAAAAGTATTAGACAATTTTTGGAGAGAGAGGACTTAAGGTATGATCTCATTTGCACACTCACTAAAAACACTTGATGTTAGAAGATTTCTCAAGTACTCTGGGGCTTGATAATCTAGAGTAGTGCTCTCAATGTTGTTTCCATATGTTTTTTTGAATTTTTTGGTTTGAAAAATTCTTTAAATAATGAGATTTAAATTGTTCTCTTTTTAGTATGATTTCAGTTTTTGCAAAGTGGAAGTGTGCTTGTAGAATAATTGCTTATTATCAGATTCTACACTACATTAAGAACGTAAATTTCTACTACTTGTTTAAATTCTTAAATAGAATTTTCGGTTTATTATTGTTTGTTTCTTCATATATGCATAATTCTTGGAAAGTTCTATTTGGTTTTAAAAGATGACCTGATAAGTATTTCTTTCTTAAATGTTACAACTAAGTTGGCAAGCCTTTTTGATTCCATAGCTGTTTTTCAGAAATTGCCTTACGGGCTGTGAAGTGTGAAAGCTTAGTAAAAAATGCGTTTAGAATCTCATTTCAGAATTTACAAAGCTATGGACTCATCAGGAAAATTTTGAAACCCAAATAACTTAACTATACAATTAAGCTAACTTGGAGATCTAATATTAGAATTTTTGTCTTTGTTTCTTGAAAGATTATGACTGAATAGTGGGAGAGAGATAAGGACAAAAGGGGGAGAATGAATTGAGAATGGAATTTGTTTACAAAAACCAAAGATTAAGATTTTAAGCCAATTCCAAACTTGTTGCAGAACATTCACACTCTTAGTAAAAATAAAGAGAAGGAAAAAGTGCAAAAATGAAAATCACACCAAGGATTGTAGGTGTTTGGTTGTTATCCAAGTGGACTTACATCCAACCCTTATCCAATTTGGATATGGGTCAAGCTCTCTAACGTTATCCCTCTTTTGTTCTGAGATTTGCATGCATGCAACATATTTTGTTATTGGAATTTGCATGCTCCTGCCACACCAGACACATTTCTAAGAACTTTTTTTTTTAAAATATTTTGAGTGAAATGTAGATGCATGCAAATGATGTTTTTTAAAGCTTGCTTCATACAATTTGAGTCATATAAGATCAAATTTAATAAATATTTATTAACAAAAAATTGTCCAAAAGTTGGTTTTGATTCTTTTCTTTGTGGAGTATTCTCTTTCTTTGCAAGCTTCAAGTTTGTTTCTTGACTTCAACTCTAAAATCCTCTTACAACTTTGAATCCTTCTTTCACTATCTCCAATGTTGTTAAGCTTCTCCTTTAAGTAAACACTAAAACTTTACTTCGAGTTTTTGTTTGAGCTTAGCTTGTGCTTCATTTAAACACTTCTCTTGAACTTGTTAAAGTTTAGAAGTTCTTATTAGATTACCTAGTTATAATAATTTGTATGTATTAGGTAGTGATATTAGTAACTCATCCAATTAGTGTTGTTATCATCAGAATTTAATTCTAAGCTAGTTGATTCATGGGACTAACTTTTTGTTCTAATGGATAGTTAGGAAATTAACAAACTTAGTTATCCCAAGTGATAGGCAACACTGAAGTACATAATTTGTTGATGTTTGACTTGAAGTGTAGATAAGCATATCTATTTAAGCCAGCTTTTATGCCCATTCTGTTAGATTTAATGATCCTTTTGTGACAGTTAAGCGGAGGAGAGAAGCAACGTGTGTCTCTTGCTCGTGCATTTTTGAAGGCTCCTTCAATTTTGTAAGTTAATTATTCAGTTAATAGCCTGTCTATTTCTTTTCATTGAAATAAAGCTTACTAGATTTGATTATCATAGGGAAACTTTAAGAAATATAGTTGCTTTATGGTGCCAATTCTCGTTTAAGGAAACCAAGGTTTTGTTATTGAAAAGATTCATAGGAAATGTTTCCTCTAATTTCTCATTTATACATAGCAAAATAATTTGAAAATTGTGATTGTAATTATGTCATTTCATATTTTTGCTTTATGTTCTCTTTTAAGAAAATCTCAATTAGTGAAGAACATCTTTTATCTTTCAAGGAATTATTATAGTTATTCAATTTTAAATTTTAAACTTGTCAATTATAATTATTCCAACTTATTGCATGGTAAGAGATTTGTTATTGTTCGGACTTAAAATCTTTCTAAATTTGACAAAATTTGAGGAACAATATATTTATTACTTTAGTGCGTGGTTGGAAGGTTCAAAGCTTTTGCTGTACCACATGTATTTCGAATTCTCGTGTAGATTTTGAAATCATGTTGGGAAAGGAGAATGCCATCTACAAGAAGGATTAGCATATAATTGTACCTTGCCCAAATGTATTCGACTCTCATTTAGGTCACATTACTATATCACCTAACTCTAGTTTCTAGAAATTTGTTTTCAATATATGTGGTTTCTTTAGTTTTCTTGTTTGGTTTAAATCATGTTATTTATTGTCATATGTACTATAATGCACATATTTTAGTTCATGCTTTGAACTTATGTGAAATTATTAATCGTTACTATTCCATCACCATACTATTCAAGGCTTTAGTTTCCATACCTAGACTTGATGTAATCTTAAATATTTGCATTTATACATCACTATTGAAGCAGCGTAACTCTATTTTATCACTACTTTTTTGTATTTTTTATTTGATTACTTTCTTTCTTACTTTTTTTCTTTGTCCTTGATATAATGCATATATGTGTTCTCTTGTCATTATAGTTAACTCAGTTTTATAGATTATTAGATATAATAGTATTACTTTCCTTGTAATTTTAATTTTCTCTACATTCTCTTTAAAGGAAGAAACAAGATTAGAGGACTGAAATTTGAATCTTCACGAAAGGAGAAACCAAGTTTTTCCTAATCTATATCACATTTTGGTCTCTTTATGTGGTTTAAATGCAATCCAAAAGAGGAATCAACAATAGTCTGTTCTAAATAAAAAAAAAGACATTTATTTTCTAATTAATAAATGAAAATAATCTTGCAATCATGTTAGCTATCAACACAAACTAGATGTAAATTTTCCAACACTCCAACTTGAGAATAAATTTAGATCTTCTAACACTACCTCTCAAGCTAAAGTATAGATATCTGTTGTTCCCAATTTGTTCTTTGTAAGAATGCCTATGACATGTTGCTTGTTAAGAATGTGGGTAATGCATAAACTCGTATTGTTAATCCTTCCTTTTTTTTCCTGAGTTGTTGTTGATCAAACTAATTATGTTGGTCTGTCTCGTTTTTCAAGAATACTTTTGAATTAGAGAAGCAAACTGAAATCAGCATCTTTTAGTTGATCATGGTGACTAGAATGGTTTTGTCTGATTTGGTTTTTGCAGCATTGGTTCACGGGACATAAGCAAGAAATCACCAATACACTATTCCTGCTTTAGTCTTCCTTTTTTTTTAGTGTAATTTAGAACAAATCAGCATTTGTGATTAGGTTTTGAATCCTTTTCTTTTTTGTATCTAGATTGTGCGATGAAGTTACAAGTTCACTTGACAGTAATACTGAAGCTGAAATTCTAAATGCATTCAAAACATTGTCAAAGAACCGAACTTCTATTTTCATTGCTCACAGACTTACCATTGCTATGCAATGTGATGAGGTAAGCATGTTGCAATACATAATGCTTCTTATTGTTTTATATCTTTTTTTTTTGATAAATGTTTTGCCATAAGATGAATTTTCATTATGAATTTCATCTTGTTCAGATAATTGTTTTAGAAAATGGTGAAGTGGTACAACAAGGTCCTCATGAATATCTGCTATCAAGAGCTGGAAGATACGCCTAGTTATGGATGCAGCAAAACAGCACTGATACTTCAGATACAATTATGGGTGAAGGATGAAATAGTTTTATTCCAAAACGCCAAGCTAATACTAATGCACAATTGTATATTGTTTCTCAAATGCGTGTTACTGTTGGTAAGAGCTTTGTATGGTCAAAACACATTTGTAGCATCATACTTGTCAACTGCAACATGAACAAAGCTGTCAATGATGTCATAAAACGTATATTAATATATAAATTTATGGAAACCATTATTTTTTATTAATGTTAAAAATAATATTTTCCAAATATAGAAAAAATTATATTATATTTATCCCATAAAAATGCTTATTATAATACGATATTACTTGAAACAAAGGTCCTAATGATTTTCATACCATTTTGTTTCAAAATAATTATAATAGTTAACTTAGAAGATGTAAATATAATTGAAATTTTTTTATAAATATCTAAAAATTCATTTTTTTATATAAAAATAATTTTTAAGACATAATCACTTTTTGATTAAACATATTATGTAACACATTCTCAATTTTTTTAAAAAAAAATGATTTTATTTTTAAAAATAATATTAAAAATTATTTAACTTTTTATAGAAAATCAAAGATGTTTTTTTTTTCATTTAGTAATATTAATTATTTTATTACATATTATTAGTATAAAATATAATTTCTAATAAAATTAAAAAAAAATTTTAAAATATAGTTTATTAATTAATTTAAAATTTAACCATACCAAAAGAGCTTTGATCTCAAACGGAGAAGGACGGTCTACCCTAATCCCATAACTCCATCGTGACCAACCTTCGTCGGCTTCCCCTTGTGGCCGACACTGCAACTCCTGGATATCCGCTGATCTTTAATGTGAACTTGATCTTCAGCTGAAGGCGGAAGCTGCCAAGATCGCGGCCTTCTGCCTCGCCTTCACTTTTTATATAGTTCGAGTCGCGCTGCCTCATGAAGAGTAAGAAGGGTGCAAGCCAACAGCTCTTGCAGCCGACGCTATCGGATGTTGACCTCAAAGCTCTAATCCATGAACACAGTCTGTTCTTTGATCACCTCGTTGATCTAATTCCAGCTCGCTTCTACGTCCCTGTCCCTGACGGCCAGGAACGGCCGTGGTTCCATGGTCTCAGCAAGGCTGCCAAGGCCAGCGCCAAGAAGGAGTCCCGCGAGAACCTTAAGAAGGCACGTCGGGCCCGCTTCAACCCGGATAAGTCTGCCTCTACCATCGATATCCTAAATAAGGCAATTGAGGAGGATAAGAAATCCCTTGATGCTGTCGAAGAACATGAAAATCATGGTAACAGTGGAAGTGACGGCGAGGCCCAGGTCGATGACCCTCGCCCAGTCGATAACGAGAACCGCTCACTCACCTACGAGGAGCTGCGCCAACGACTTCATCGCCGGATTGAAGAGCTCCGTGGGAATCGCAACACCCGGAGCAACCACAAGGCTGAGGAGAAAGAGAAGAGGAAGAAGAATAAAAAACCACAGAATGCTGAAGGAGATGGTCCTTGGAATAAGCGGAAGAAAGACGAGAGTGGGGGGGACAATGAAGAGCATAGGAATAAGAATCAAAGGAACAAGAGGACTAAGAATGATGATATTTCCTACGGCAAGATCAATTTAGGTGGGATGGATGAGAGGGGAATGAAAAAGAGGAAGCTTTCAAAGCAGCAAGAGTTGGAGAAGGCCAAAAGGCTGGAGGAGGCAAAGAAGGACCCCAGTAAAGGAAAGATGATTGCAGAAAAGCATTCGTGGAAGGCTGCAATGAGCAGAGGTGTTGGAGAGAAGGTACATGATGATCCCAGGCTGCTGCAAAAGGGCTTAAAGAAGGAGAAGAAGCAGCATCAGAAGCATGCAGAGAAGTGGAAAGAGAGGATCAAGAGCCAGAAGATGGTCAAGGAAGAGAGGCAGAAGGCCAGGAATTCTAATATAAGGGACAGAATCCATCAAAAGAAGATGAGGAGGATTGAGAAGAGGGAAAAGAAGCTTCTACGGCCAGGGTTTGAGGGCCGAAAGGAAGGGTACATTAATGAGTGAGGTTTATCTATGCTTTAGCAATTTTTTAAAAAGTGTCTCAGAGGTCTGTTTTGCTAGCAATTATGCTGGAAAGTGTAGTAGCTATTCTATATAGTTTTTCATACTGTGGGTCGTAAGATTGCTATAGAACTAGATATGTGAACCTTATATTGGCTATGTTGCTAAGTCATTTTCAATTATAACTTTGGAATGTTAGATTGACTAATAAAATGCTATGGCTATGTCTGCAGTTTGAGCTGTATTCATCATAGTTTTGATATGGGATGCATGGTTTTAATTAGTTAATTAAGGAGCGAATTTGGAAATAATTACAACAATTGCATATCTGAATTCGCAGTTGTATAGATTGTGAATACTATTTATTGTAATTAATCAAAGGGTGTACAAGGATGACAATGACTTGAGAGATTTTTTTTTTGATATATGCCTAGAAACCTTGGACCTATTCTATTTTGCTGGAGGCAGGATGATATCACCTTATCTGTAATTTAATTTCAGCAGTTTTGATATGTTGAGGCATTGGTTATGGTTTCTCAAACATGATCCAAGCATGTTTAATGAAATGGACTAGTGTTTCTCACATCTCATGTGTATCATAGCCTGGGTTTAGAAGGTGAGATGCCTTCATAACTTGTGTATAATGACGGAAACACTAAACCTAACCCATATGACACAAATAGGGAATCGGATTTAAGTAATTTTCTTTTGCGTATTATGAATAAAGCAATATTTATACCATGAGAATAATATAACAAAAAAGAAGACAAATTAATATTTATTTATTCAAAAGACAAATGTTACAATAATAAAATCTAAAACTACATAGTTTAGAATATAATATTAATCATTAAAACAAGTTTTGAAGATAATAAGATGATAAATTGAAATTGCATAGCATGACATATACTAGTTGTAAAGATAATTTGCTATTTTTACCAAAGGATAATTTACTATTGGCATTATTGTCATGGTGATTTATGAAACAAGTGTATTGAATTTGAAAATATTTTTAGCAATGTTTGAGTTTGTCAACCAAACAAGTAGGTGAAACTTTCTTTTAAAGCTTGAATGACGAGGACTAGGGATTAGCATACTAGATTAAATGGTACAAGTACATGGATACTTAGCAGCAATATGTCCATGTTCTCATAAACATAATCTTCAATATGTAACTAAATAGCTAAATGAATCACAATATTAAATATTCTTAGGTCATGTGAGAGCTAAAGCATGATTGTGAATATGCTCTATTAATATAATACCCATGAATGTCTTATCCATACAAATGTACATAAAGAGCATAACAATCATCACACTCTTTACTATCTCATAAAATTATCCATTTCCAAATATCTTGGCCAGTTGATTTGGAATGAAGGCCATTGCTAATCTAAATTGAATGAGTAGTTACTCTTTGGGCTCCTCAACCTAGTTAGTCTATTTTAAGGGTACCATTGACCATCATTTTTAACATATAATTACTTTTATCTTCAATATATTGATCGAGCCACTATAGATGATATAATGTTGAGTTAAGTCATGTGTTTTGCACAAATCAATATTATAGATGATCGTCATGTCAATAGAGTTATGGTTTTGTGTAGTATCACAATAATCAAATATAATCTTCAGATGAATCATGTGTTTAGTATGAATCAATATTATAGATGATCATGATGTCAGTAGAGCTATGGATTTATATGAGTATCACATGAATCATTACTAGTGTAGCTAATTTAATATGTAATGATGTGTCATCTCTCACATTGGAGTCATGTAATGATCTTAGGAAATATATCTACAATTAAATTCACACCGTTCATGCTAAAACATGTTTATAAATTTTTATGGATCAAAGATATTACCACAATTATAATAACTAGTTAATAAGCACAAATCAACATATGAAAGTTGAATGACCTACAATTAACAAGTATTTAACTGCAAAGGACATGCTCATTTTTTGGAAGTAATGGATAGGAGTCACTTACCGAGAGAAGCACAAATTAGATTTGAGTACCTCCAAGATTTGTAATGCTACTTGAACTATTTTATTTTGATTAACATACATAATATTCAATCAACAGACATTTTTACACATACTTTTAATGAAACTTAACTACTAATTACAAAATTTATAATAAGTTAAAATCTTATCACAAAATAACTGATTGATAAAGGGTAATAAATGAAGTGTTAAGTCGCATATGGGAGAAGAGAACAAGAAGAAGAGGAAGGTGATAAAAAGGTTGTAGCTGGTTGCTTATGGATCTAGTTGGAGAAGATGAAGTCAGTGATCCCTATTGTCGACAGTAATTTGAGTTGGGTTAAGTTTGGTGATGGCGATGGCTTTAAGAATTATTATTTTTGGGAGTTTTGATGACTGGAAACAAAGGGAAAAGGAAGAGGAAGAGTTATGGTAGCTCGAACCACAGCATCCTTGTGCCTATTATTGGCCTTGTTGTAGAAGAATGGTCTATTCTTGTTTTACTCAATAAGCCATATGAACTTTGTCCTTTACCACTGGAAGCTTTGTATCTTGACCAATGCAACGTTTAAGTCAACCATCAACTACTTGAGAACCTTGAACCCAATCATTGATATAACATCCCCCTTAGCATCCAATTATTGCAACTTCCCTATCCTCTTTTCCAAAGCTTGGAATAGATTTGCCAACTCCTCTTTGCTCCATCGTCTCAAAGCTCGATGGGTATGGGCACACTAATGGTAAGTCAATTCCTAATCTTAAACCACAACTCTCTTGATATCTTGAAAGGGCAAGCAAACATTCTTAAACTTGGTCAAGCCATTATGTGGGATGAAGTCAAGACCAACAATAGTTCAAAGCAACAAGCAATGAACAAAAGCAAACTTGGGCTAACATTTCATCTTAGACCTCGAGAAGGCAAGCAATAAAATAGATGCGAGTAGAACTTTGTCGAATCTATCCCATATCCTAGTCTTGGAGATCCCCTAGTACCATAAATCTTGAAATTCCTGATTAGTTAGTTTAGAAGATGAAGGTTTCCGAACTTGCTTCTTCTTTTATAGACAATATAGTTGAACTAGCCTCTCAAAGTCGTAAGAATACAATTTGGAGGCCCCACAGTGGAGTTCCTCACCTCATTGAACAAAGTAATCACATGCAACATGCATTGCATTGAAGAATCATGAAAAATGTTAACTAACAACCATGTTTGCGACTTAAGATAATGTCACCAAACTTCCCGATCAAACAAACAAAATGATACTCTTAATGCCTCTCAACTAATCCATCCACATTACATTAAGATTATAACCCATGTCTCCAATAAAAAAATAAAGAATGTTTGATGATTGGAATAACTTATTTAAAATAGTTGCAGCAAAAGCCTTGCATATCTTGTTGTATTTCTACTATAGGATACTTTGCACAATGCATTGTGTGCATATATATAAAGGTAAGGAAGAGCGGTACAGGAAAGGGGGAGTAGTGAACCATTCCCAAAGGCAAAGATCTCTTGTGATTCTTGGATAAGGTGGATTCTATAGGATGAGAAGTCTTGGCTGTCAACACAACATTGGTGACAACAAACTTTTGCTTGTTTATTTTCTTTCTTTTTTGTCTTGATCTTAGGTTTGAGGTCTCTTTATTGCTATTTTTGATAGTCATGAACTTGATCCCTTTGGGTGTTGTCCACTGATAGCAGTGCTAGGGAGAGGGTGTTGGGATAAGAAAAGAGCGAAAAGTGGAGAATATAGGGAGTCATTGGGGAGAGAAATGAAAGAGAGATAAAACATGGCATTGAAATCAAGGAGAGAGAGAGTATGGCACTAGAATTGAGGAGACAAATGCAAGGAAAATGGGACTTATGTGTGTAATTTGAATTATGACATATGCCTCCTATATGATTGCAGAGAAAAAGAGAGAGAATATGGAGTTAAATTTTAGATTTCTTCTAAATGCTGGATAGGTATTTACTATATTTACATATGCATATGTTTGGTGTACTAAAGTTTGGTAGCTTAGTTTTATGTAGATATATTGTCATGTTATATACATGCATATGTCTAATGTTGTGATATGTTCTGTGTGAGTATGATATGGGTTGTATATGATGCTATCTAACTATTTTGATTCACATGTATTTGTATTTCTTATATTTTATGATAGGCCTTATGTGTATAAGGATTATTTGAGTTTAGATTGTAGTATGTGATTTACTAAGAAACTGTATGAAATTATATACTTTGCTATATGTTGCAAGAAATATGTAAAAACCTTTAAGCATGTTAGCTACACAATAAGAATAATGGTTTTGTCGATGTACGAGAATGTATGGGACAACTAAAAGAAAATAAAAAGAGATAGCATTGTCTATGCATGGGAATGTGTGAATTCCTTTAAGATAAAAAGGCAAATTGTCCATGCAAGGAGCTATAGTACATTCCTATGAGATTGAAAATATAACCTATTAACATAAAAGAAAAGAATAATGACATTGTTCGTGTGAAGGAATGTATGGGTCTTCATGTGACAAAGAGAAGAAAAAAAAAGATAATATTGTCTGTGCTAAGGAATGTGTGAATTCCCCTGAGATAGAAAAGCAAATTGTCCATGTGAGGAGCTATTATATATTCTCATGAGACTAATAAAAGATGGCTCGTTAACACGAAAAGAATTAAGAATGATGACCTTATCTATTAGAGAGCATGTGTAGGTCTCCTTGGGACAGAAAAGTAAAAAGAGACAGGATTTTTCTAAAGAAAAAAGAGTATTTTTTATGTGAGGAAATGTGTAAATTCTCAAGAGGCAGAATAGCGAATGTCCATGCTATGGTACATTCTCGTGAGATTGGAAAAATGACCTCTCAATGTGAAGAGAAATAAGAATAAATGCCAAGAATACAAATTTTAAATAAGAAAGATGAATAAAAAAGCGAGATGAACTTGTAAAGCTCATGTATGTATAATAGTATTGCATGTGTAGATTTTATTAAATCTAGGCCTTGTATGTTGCATAACTCAAGCTATTTTAGTGTTTCTGCACATTTGTACTTAATGTTATTTAACCTGTTGATTTAGGTAGTAATGAAGAGGCTCATGTATTTTGTGGAGGTATTGTATATTGGTATAACACTAGATGTACACTATAGTAATCCTTATATTTTGTTGCACTTGTTATATGTTTGAAATTATTTGAGATGATCTATATAGTTGGGAACTGGGCTTGTGGTTTGATTGTTATATGATTCATATTTAAACTGCATTGGATGAAATCTAAATTGTACTTAGTGAATGTGATAACTTATATATGTATGTGATTGGATGTTCATATATATGGGATATATATATATATATATATAAAAGAGGTTTTATCTGTTTGAAATCTAAAATATGAAAAAAAATTGAATTTTAAATGTTTAGAATTATGAATATGGGTCCTAAGTGTGTGACGGGAGGAGACTATTGTGGATTCTCAGAAGGTTGTTGTTGTTGTCAAGCCATCTACACTGAGCAATGTAACTAAAATTAGAAGTTTTTTTGGGTTCATATGATATTATAGAAAATTTTTCAAAGGGTTATCTCACATTGCTATTCCTTTGACAAGGCTCAATCAAAAAATTGTTTCTTTTAAAAAGAATGCAAAATGTGAAAGGAGTTTCAATACTTTTAAAAAAAAGTTAATTTTTGTATCTGTCGTTGCTTTGAAACTAAAACTAAATTTCAGGCATACTATGATGTATCATTACAAAGACTTGGGCATGTATTGATACAATTTGGTAGGGTTATCGCTTATGCTTTAAGCAACTCACAATTCTAATTCCTGATGTGAAGTTGGTTACTATTATGTTTGCTCAAAATTCTAAAGACAATATCTATATGCTATGAAGATCCAAATATTTATTGATCATAAAAGCTTAAAGTATCTCTTTATGAAAAAAAAATTGAATATAAGTTAATGAAGATGATTAGAACTATTTAATATTGTGATATAAATATTATTTATCATTTATGAAGAGCTAATTTTGTGGTTGATGCATTGAGCTAAAGGGCTTGTTTAAGTAGCATAATATTTAGACTAGAAGAAACTTAGTCATGAGAATGAATCAAATAGATTTGAATTTAATATCATCAATTATTAAAAGAAAATTTTCTTGAGTGGCATTTCAACAGATTGTCTACAGGATTGAAAAAAAGAGCAAGATAGCAATAAAAGTATTTAGCAAACAAAAGCTAAAATTGTGAAAGGAAATGGATTGACTTCAATTTAAATGAAGATGGAATCTTATATTGTAGAAACAAAATGTGCATTTCCTTAAATTGATGAATGAAGATAAATTTTGACAAAAAAAGCTCACATGGCAAGTTAAGCACTACGTCTAGGTATGACGAAGATTTATTAGGGTTTGAAACACAATATTTGGTGGCTTGGAATAAAATAGATTGAAGTAATTATGTGAGAAGATGTTTAGTATACCAATAAGTAAAATGTGAGCAATAGAGATTTAGTAGACTATTATATCCACTCCTTATTCTTATGAGGACACATATGTGGATTTTGATATAAGATTGCTGAAGACTAATCAAGTTTATGATGTTATATGGGTAGTGATTGATAGGCTAACAAAATCAATCAATTTCTTGCCCATAAGGACTATATGGTCTAGTGAAAGGCTAGCCTATGTATATGTTGATCAGATTGTATGGTTGTATGGATTGCCTAAGTTTATTGTATTAGATTATAACTAAAGTTTAAATTTTATTTTTGAACAAGAACTTGTAAGGCTTTTAGGATTAAATTAAATTTTAGTATATAGTCATCCTCAAATAGATGGTCAATTAGAGAGGATAATAAGAACATCAGAGGATATGTTGAAACTGTGTATACTTGATTTTGATGGCTATTAAGGTGAGCACTTGACTCTAGTAAAGTTTATTTATAATAACAATTATCAAGCCAATATTGAAATTGCACCAACCATATTAGCTTTCGTATGATAGAAAATGTCAATTGTCATTATATTGGTACTAAAATGTTGGAAGCAATGGATTGAGACCTTAATTGATTAAGGTCACTCAGAAGATCAAAATGATTAAAGAAACGAGGTGATGATATCTTAGACACTTCACAAAGAGAATTGGGGAGGTTGCTTTTTGAATTGCTTTATCACTTTCTTTAATAGGAGAATGTGTTGTATTTCTTGTGTTTACACTAACGAGATATTTTATAGATCCCTCACATGTTCACTATGATCCAATTCTTATAAAAATTCAACTTAATTTCAATTATTTTAGGAGTATTGTGAGTTTTTTGGCCAGAGAAGTGAGATAACTGATGAAGAAATCATCAAGTATTTTTGTCAAAGAATGAGGTAGTTGATGAAGACATCATCCTTGTGTGGTGAATGACCCTTCCCCTTGCTTTTATTCCTTATTTATCTTTATTCAAAAGTAAATCTTTAAATCTCATTTCCTTCTCATCTACAATCTATAAACATTTTTTCTCTCTTCTATCTACCCAAAAAGATATTTGTTACTATACTTTATTTCTTTTTTATTTCGGGCTTTTTCACCCATTCAACATCTATGTTGATGATGTGGTTTGAGTGTTTAATTTGAAAAATCTTCAAGTACATAGCTTAGGAATTGCTAATTTTTTCTATTTAAATTCATATTTTTATGATTAGGGCAAATATGAATAGAGACATAAAAAATTGAACATAACATGTTAAACTTATATAACATAACTTGAATAGACTAATGAATAATATTTAATGCTTAGAAATGAAGAAATAAAAGATTAACTTATATCTAACAATGAATCTTAAAATTTGTTTAGCTTATTATTATATATAGAAATACACATGGTATGTGAATCTCAACCCAAGTCTAACATATAATCCATGTAGCTTAAAATTTTTAGAATAATATATGGTATGTCAAAAATGACATGATATGACCAAAACAAGATATATAGTATGTTATATGCAACATATGGTACACAAAAGCGTTTTGTCTCAACCTAAGACCTATGTATGATATGTGAATAATCATGTATAATACATTGAGCTTAGGAGGACCTTAATGACAAGTGTAATTAATGTTTGGCTTAGCATATTTTGAATCTAGTCATTTCAAAATATTTTTATGGATGTTTTAATGGATTAAAAAAATTTCAATGTGATCTATGACAAGTGGCAAGCACTTGAGAGATCTTGGGGAGTGATAACAAATTCCAAACTTTATTTATAGACTTCTAGGACTTTAGCACTACTTAAAAATGAACATATATGAACTACTCCACATTTACAAAAGCTTAATTTGTTATCCTTGCTCATTTTTTTGAAACTTTGCACCACTACATTAGAGAAGCTCTACATTTCATTCTCAACATATCATTATGCTTCAAATGTCTATAAGTTTTTTATTAATATATTCACATGTCTAATGAGCCACATATGAATCAATCTTGGGTGAATTTGTAATTTTTTTTCCAAAAGAGAGAATATAAGATTTTTCCTTTTTTTTTTTAACAATGTTTTCAAAGGTTGAGTTTGAACCTAAGAAATACTCAATAGAGATTTGGGATGAGCACTTGACTCTAATAAGTCAACATTGAAATGACATCGTATTAAGTTTTGTATGATAGAAAATTTCAATTGTCATTATACCAGTACCAAGAAGTTGGAAGCAATGGATTGAGATCTTAATTGATTGTGGTTATTTAGAAGATTTAAATAATTAAAGAAATGATTCTAATGGTATATGATAGATAAATGAAGTATTTTGATAACAAGTACTAAAACGTAGAATTTAAAGGAGAGTATGTATTTCTTAGAGTAAGTTCAACGAGGGGTTTGACTAGATTTGGGAATGGTGGCAAATCAAGGCCGCAATATCTTGGACAATTGCTAGAGATGATCGGTGAGGTTGCTCATTGAATTGTTTTACCACTTTCTTTGGCAGGAGTATGTGATGTATTTCTTCTGTTTGCATTAAGGAGATATGTTATAGATCTCTCACATGTTTAATATGATCCAAGTGTTATGAGAATTCAATTTAATTTGAATTATGTTGAAAGTACTATGAACATTTTGGCTAGAGAAATGAGACAGTTGATGAAGAAATTATTCATATAGACAAAGTGTTGTAGAACATCTAAATAGAAGGAGAAGCAACATAAGAATTGGAGCAAGATATGCAAAAAATATGTTTCGGGTTGTTTTAAATTTTTTGACAAAAATTTTTAAGGGAGTAAGATTTGTAATATCCTCAAACTAAAATTCTCATGACAGGAAAACGGTATTGATATTTTCAAATTTCATACAAATACTAGTCGTTTTATAAAGCATGTTATCAGTGAGTATGAAATAAGGTATTCCAGAATACGGAAATGAATGTATAATTGGTTAGGGATCATCGAGATGAGTCCAACGACATTACTTCTCCTAAATCAGATTTCATTTGGATTTACTATATTTTTTTAATTGTTTCTTTAGCAAAGATTAGGCAATCTAGTTTCTCAAGTGGTGCAAGATATTAAATGATTGCCAAGTATAGGACTTTGGAAATTAAAGGAAGAAAGTTTTCTATGTTATTGAATATCGTATCCATAATAAAGTTTGATCTCTTATTAGATATGAATTGATTACTTGATCACCAAGGCAAAATAAATAGCCAATAAAAGTGAATAGAGGTAATGATATTTTGAAATGAGAGTTTAATTTATTTTGATCAAGGAAAAGAATTCTTATTATTTGTGTTGTGTATGAGAATTAAGCTCTCTTTTTATACTTTATTTAGGATATGTTTGTTTCAACATAAATGGACGTATTAAAAGAATTTGGTGTTCACTGCCACCATCAATCCCATCACCACCAATCGTTACCACTATTGCCATCAGAGCTCCATTGGAGCTCTCTATTAACAGCCCACTGCCATTGTTCCCAGTGCACCACCACCACCCTCATCAAGCTACTCTTGAACCCATCAATCCATAAACACTTATGCTTTCTAAACACCATTATCATCTTCCTCCAATTCCACTCCACTACACATGACACTTCCAATTCCACAAGTTTTGTTTTCAAACATGGTGTGGGAAGTATTACTTTATTACTGCTTAATTAAACAAAATTGTTAGGGAACTTGATTAGTTTACTTATTCAGTGTGACTGGAAGTGAGAAACAGAAAACGTGGAAAATCATTTTTCATATTCTATTTGGTTCATAACGTAAACTGGGGAAGACATTTCTCCTCATGTAATTAAGTTGTATTTTTAATTTTTCTGACATGAAAAAATTGTCAAAAGTCACTTCCATTGTTGCATTGTGAGCACGTTCTTTCCCCTCCACCCCCTCTTCGTCACTTGTTGTTTGCCTTTGCCTGGTGCCTGGTGCCTTTGCCGTGCAGCATTACCAACTGCTGCGTCCTTCAGCCACTAGCACCACTGACCTTTGTTGGTTGGCTGTGCACAGCTGGTGGCCAGCTGCAGGTGGCGATGGCCAGTAGCAGCAACATTGTCAATCCTCTTAAAATTGTTCACTTTCATTTCTACTTCGTAATCAACTAAATGACAATATATAGGAAGTGGCATTTGTCTTGTTGATAGATGTACTTTGTGAAGTGACTTCCCTAATTTTATTTTGAGAAATGGAAGTCCCAATTCTACCTTATTTGTCACAAGATAGACACTTTCTGGAAGTTGATGTAGCACACCAACTCTAACAACACATGCCCACACACACACAACCAACCAAGCTTGCATTTGACATGATTCCACAGAGTTATAGTTAACCCATAGCCTAGTTATCTCATTTCAATTGCAATGGCTGTATTTTTCAAATCCTGAACCTATTTGAAATAGATGTGTGAATTGTGAAAACATCTTTCAAGTGGTCCTATCTCTGTTGTTCAGAATCTAACATAGATTCATCGCTGTTAATTTTTTTTTATTCTGTTGTAACTGAATGATGGAACTGTGCATGCTAATATTCTCATGGATTGGACTGTATTTTCTTATAGTTATTATTATGGGATTGTATTTTCTAATGTGATTTACATTAGTTTTATAGATCTTGTTTGATGTCAAACCTGTCGTTTTATTCTTGCAGTTTATTACCCATGTGAGAACTTTTTTGAGGTTTCAAGTAATGATCAGGTCATTTGGATATTCTCGTTGTTTAGTAACCTTACCAAAAGCCTCTTTTCCCGACGGCGGACTGGCTGGGGATTGTTTGCCGACGGCGGACTGGCTGGTGCGCCGCGGGATCAGCCATGATCCCGCCTGCGGGCTGTGCAGCGGGGGGGAAGAGACGCTGCAACATATGGCCTGGGGTTGCCCGCGGGCCCAACTAATTTGGGCGGACTGCTCCATCCGCGGGGCGTTGACCGGGCTCCCTCAGTCAACGGGGGCCGCTCTCCAATTCACCGACCAGCTTTTCCGATTTATCGGCTCGCCGGGGGCACGCCAGGGGAATGGGCCGTGGGTGGCAGCGATCCTTGCTACGACGATGTATTACATCTGGCTCAATAGAAATTTCGCCAAACACAACAACTTGGCCGGTCGCCCGGCCTCTTTCATCCGCACCATCCTGCTCGAGGCTCACCTGAGTTTCAACCGACACTCTTCTCCGTCCTCTCTGTCCAGCGGGAATCTGCGCAGGTCCTTGGACTTGCTAGTTGCGAGCTTTTGGATTCCTCCCCCCACAGGTTGGATATTGGTGAATTGCGATGCGGCGGTTGGTGACTCTGTGGCTGGTTTGAGTATGATTGTGAGGGACTGTATGGGCAACCCTCTTCTGGCTGCTGGCAAGCGGAGGCTGTCCCACTCTGTGGACATGATGGAGACCCATGCTATTCTTTTGGCTCTTGACCTGATGCGGGAAATCATTCCCCAGTACAGGGCTGTGGAGATCCAGTCTGACTCGATACTGGCTCTTCAGGAGGTGCGCGACATGATTGCCCATCCCCCTGTGACGGGGGTTTTTGCTCGGGCATTCCAGTATGCCAGTGGTCTGGAGGCTCTCCGGTTCACCCAGGTTCGCCGCGATGGGAATGCGCTGGCTGACTGGATCGCAAGGGAGGCTTGTCGCAGGGAGTTCATTTGGGTCCTGAGGGATCCTATCCCTAAACCTTTGCTGAAGCTTATGTTGTCTGACTTCACCTTCGATCCCCCTTGAGGATCGTATGGGTGCTTTTGTACTGGGGCTTTTCTGATATAATAATATTATATCCTTCTCAAAAAAAAAAAAAAAGCCTCTTTTCCCAAGCCTTAAGCCATGAGTAATCCTAAGCCAGCCATCACTAAGCTTTGAGCCCACTACTATGCAACTCATTATGACCAGTATTCGGACCTCTCTAATTCATCTCATAAATAGCCAACAGAAGCAGCAACTAAGGTTTTCACTTCTCTGATTAATCCTCTGTATTGATAACTATGCTAAATGACGCTAAAAGGTCGTCTACATATCTACATCTCCTTAGCATTATTATTCAAACTGTACTTGTGCCTGCCTTCGGTACTTTTGGAAGCTCTCATACGTACAAATCAATGAACACAACAACAACTAAGTTTCCCAGTCTGGTGATGAATGTTCCATAAGAAGAAGTTTATGAAACAGAACCCGTGTTCCACACTCCAAAGCCAGATTTGGTGGTGTTGAGTTCGTCCCTTGTGATGGGATAGACATTGAAGAATGCATATGAGTCATTACCTTCTTCCCATGATGACATTATTTAGGTTGTATGATCCACATTTACCTTCCTTTGAAGAACAAGTTCTTTCTAGATCCATTAAGACGGTTAATCCATTATATGATAACTACTTAGTTGCTATCTTCAAAAGGGTATAAATGGGTTTAGTTTAATTGTATGTGACTATTCGGATAAGCCAACCATGACTTTAAAACTTGATGAGCAAGTTAAAAGATTTTATGGTCCTTAATCTAATTGTTGACACAAAGATAACTGTTAATGCATGTAAAAATGTTGGTCCTGTCTACATATTTAGGAATTTGTTCAATTGAGAGTACATACTACAGAGTAGTAAGAGAAGTAGAAAGAAAATAGGAAAAATAAGACAATGATTGATACTATGGAAAACTCTTAACGAAAAAAATTGATTACAAACCAATAGAAAATGGGCATTCATTTTCTCTTATAAATTACAAAGTTGGTATTTTTAAAACAATACAACTTAAGATTAGTTAGATCAAGAGTATGACACGTAACAAATTCTATGAGACCTTAGATGTAGGAGATTTAGTTTCACAATAGACTATGGACCATATTATGAGCAAGGACAACCACCCATATAATGGTCTTATTGATTTGTAGTTTTTTTGGTTGTTATAAGGTTGTAACATGTCATTTGTAAAGTTTATAAAGAGTTCCTATTTTATTATGCATATTTGTTCATTTATATGTATTTTTTTATTTTATTATAATAGTGTCATTTGGTTTTTGTTTTTTGTTTGAAGTTACTCTTTGTAAGCTATTTAAATACTTGTTATTGAATAGAGAAGGAAAGTTGGTTTGCCATCAATTGAAAATTGAAAAATTTTAAGGTACATGCATTACCACGTAACTTTGGCACCTTAATATCTTAGTTGAATCATGATCCCTCCATTTCTCCATTGCAATGAATCTTTGATTGAGGTAAAAATAAAAACAAAAGAGAGCTAAAGTTGGAAATTGGGTGTAGGAGTAGGGGATCTTCGGAGTGCAGGTAATGCTCATGATTAATGTCGTTTTTGGAGTGAAAATGGGTTTATAGAGCAAAGGAAATGAAAATGATAGATTTGACAAGTTGAGGGGTAGGTGTTGGCCGAGAAAGTCTTGGTGCATAGCTTAGGCAAAGGAGATGGTTTGACTGATTGAGTAGTTAAGCTGGCCAAGCTTTTCTTGTTCCATGAAGGAATCATAAAAGAAGTAGAAGAGCTTCCACTTGATGATACCGGTATGTCAACTGTTGGAATGGTGGGTGGTCATGCTTTAGAAAGGTGGCCACCACCTCGAATAGTGTCAGAGGTGAAGGAAGATAGTCTAAATAGGGACTGGTTGAGAATGGAAGAACCATGGAGAGCATTGTTGTCACTGATAGAAGGTAGTAGGCAGCAATCAAGCAAGTAACCTTGGAGTTCATGTCCTTGAGCGGAGGCTAGAGCTTCCTTATCCAATGAAGAAGTTTTGGGCGAGATATGTGCCTTGGAATGAGAGACACATTGGCCTACACTTGTCGTCTGTGTCTATCAATTTGGACGGTGAATCATTTGAGCAAGGTTCCCCCAAAATATTGTCACAGTGAGATAGGAAGGCAGAGAAGGGTTCTTTGCCGAGTTCTACTCCTACAAGGGGAACAACCTTCAAATGGGGGCTCTTCAAAAAAGGTTGAGAATGCTCAAGCAATTGGTAGTAGAGGGACTTGGACAGGCAGATGGGGTTGAACTGAAAAAGGTGTTATTCAAAGGGATCTATGACACTTGTTTTTTGAGTTTTGGTCGAGGAAGTGAAGTAACTATCTAGCTCATTGAATTTCCAGAACGAGTGGGAACTAGGGAGGAGCTTGGCTTCTGCTTGTGAACAAACTAACAAGACGAACGCCAAGTTAGTGAAGTAACTTGTTCAGGTTAAGGTTCCCTGCCAGGCAAAGTAGGGCAGGAATTATCAGCATGAAATCATGCTGATGAGGATAGATAAGGAATAAGCAGTCAACAACCATTGCCTTGGGGCCACATCAGGCGATCTGTTAGCCGTGGCTTGAGAGGAGATCTGGTTGGAAGGCTAAGGACCAAGGAGCAGTTGTTACTGCTGACCAACCGCTGACCGTGCTTGCTGCTACCACTCTATGGCCTTTGGCCACCAGCACCACAGACCACCATTGGTGGCAGTGGACAGGTAGCGGCCGAATTCATTTACGAGTCAAAAAGACAAATGCAAGTAATCCTCTCAAAGATGTCATCACTTCCAACTTGAGTTTGCAATCATCCAAACAATACTTTGAGAAGTGACTTCTGAAATTTCATTTTTGGACACAAGCAGCAGCCAAACTTGCTGCATATATCACATTTGATATATGACATCTGGGATTTATAGTTAACCAGGGACCTAATTATCTCATTTGAATAGATGTGTGAATCGTTAGAGCATCTTTGTAACTGTTCTTATTTCAGTAGCTCAGAATCCAGCACACCTTCAACATTGTTAATTATTTTTTATTCCATAGTAACTTACTTCTTATTATATATATATATATATATATATATATATATATATAGAGAGAGAGAGAGAGAGAGAGAGAGAGAGAGAGAGAGAGAGAGAGAGAGAGAGAGAGAGAGAGAGAGCTTAGTAGAATTTTGAGTATTAGTAGTTATCCTATCGTGAAGAATGCAAGTAGATTAATCGACTGATTGGTGTCATGGAAATAGTGATGTTTTTCTATCTTCATCCACTGAAAGAGCTCCTGCTTGCTGTTTCTTCACATAGGAAGTTTATTGTAAACTTAATGAAAACGATGCCTGCATCTGCAGTAAACCGCACTCCTTTTCTATGTTAAAAGGGTCTTAAAACTCCTTTAATGGCTGCGTTGGGACCAAATAAATTTGAAATCTTGGCCTCTGACTTCAGTTTCTGTAAAATTTATAAGTTGTAAATTAAAAATTACAAAACAATAATTAATCTCGAATATAGTAGTATAATTTTTTTAATTTGTAAATAAAATTTATAAATTAATTAAAATATAAAATTTTAACAACAAAATCTTGACCTTATAAAATCTATGTTAATCTCCCCCATTTGATATCATATGAACTCTTTGAAAATTATTCCTTAATTCCTTCAACAACCAAGCTTTCAAATCTAAACCTACAATGCCCTTAGAAATATGCACATGCTTTGCATATTTTCATGAAACCTAGATTGCAATACAAATTTCTTTAAACCGATTGATCAATTGTGCAGTTCAAGAAAATCGATCAATCAACTTTGAATTTAAGATAAAATCTATAATCAAATCATTGAATTTAAGAATGCATGACAAATCACAGATATTAGTTGTTCAATTTGTTAACATAAATGAAATGTATTCCTTTTAAAAGTTAATTTTTAATATTTTCTAAATCATATAATATATATATATATATATATATATATATATATATATATATATATAATTTTTTCTCAAAAATATTAATCAAAATTTCTATTTGAAAAAATTCAAACACCTACAAATTAATAAACTAGATACTTATTGTAGCAAACACATCAACTACATACTATATTCTCATTTGTTCCACACTTAGGATATTTCAATTACCAATTGATTGAAGCTTTTCTATGTCAAACTAATCATATCAATTATAATCAATATTAGAATAATCACACAAGATCAAAACATTCTATAATGTTTGACCATTTCATGGTCAACTAATAGCATATGAAAGTATGATGATCCATGTATTGACTCCTTAAATTTCACCGATATGTTAGGTTAATGGTTTTGCGAGAGGGGAAATTTTAGTATAAGATTCTATGAACCCTAAGCATCCTTTGGAATAGATTTAAATAAGATGAAATAAGGATAATAACAACTTTAACATTTCATGCACATTATAATGACTTCATATCTCATAAGACCCATGTATAACTTAATTACATATTGATGAAAAGTAATGACTTCGATTACAAGTTACTATATGCTCGAGAGACTTATTTGTAATTAATCATTCTCGTAACCTGTTTTAAGTTGATGTTTGTGGAAGAATGTCCCTATGGTCCTCATTCATCTATTGCATATTGCACACCAAAAAAATGCAAATAGAGTCATGGTTGAGAGTATTAAGTAGTTTTTACTAAACCATTTATGATAACTAAACAACAATTAGTTCAAATATTGTTTTGTACAAAATCTTTAATCACATAATGCATACATTACTACAATATTACATACATATATCATGTGGCTAAAAGAGTATTTATTTAATTATTATTTAGATGATATTAACATTTTGAATATCAATATTTTTTATATCAAGATCAATGGCATCTAACTATCATTCAAATTAATATAAAAATTACATGTCATTTTATAGTATCAATCAAAATCTATAAATAAAATTATATAATATGACAATATCTTTAAACTAAATCCCACTTCATTAATTATCCAAATAGTCAACTCGATTATATGATTATGGTTAGTTCTATGAGCTAACCATCAATCAAATCTTTTTAATCTCAACAAAACATAGAGATGGAATTAGATCACCATCAAATATTCTAATTTTTAATTATTGCTCAAACTTTTAACTCTCAACTTTCAACATTAGTAAAGTCAAATATTTGATGATATTGTTTGGCATTAAGTCAAGACTAATTAATAATTCAGAGCTAATTAAAGTCTTCAAAAATATTATGTCAATAGATACACATCCAAAATCATAACCAAATATAGACTAACATCAATATAGTTAAGACTTCGATTTTTTTATCAATTTTGTTACACAAGAGAACATACAATCCATAAGTACAAAATCTTGTTGTCATATCCAAGGTTCTCAACAATCAACAAGTACTCTAACTTCAGTGATCTCAAAATCATTCAATCATAGCACCATGACACTTCACACTAAGGTTTTGGTCAAGTGTTATTCAGATAACATCGACATCTAAATTCTAAAAGAAACTACTATCTAGATGCCACTTTTAGAATTTAAAGATTAATATATCTTTAATTCTTATTTTTAATAATACAATAACAAATACATAAAAAAATCATATTTCAAATAATCCAACTATAATTTTTAACAATTTAATTAAAAATATCATCAAATCAAATACTTCAAATTTTTTAATAATCATACATAACTCATCAACTTGTTAAACAAAATGTCCACACAACTCTTCAATCTATCTTCCCAATACAAAGTGAAGATCTAAGGATTATTTTTTCACATGTAAAAGTTTAGCCTGATTCATTAGATGCTGCACAGGTAAAGTTAAACAAACATAATGTATTAAATGATCTAAGTTCAAACTTAATGCATCTACAATGCAAATGAAAGACATAAAATGCCATGGAATACCATCATACTTGACAACTCAAAAAGAGATTTTTATAAACACAATCACATGAAGGGCTAAAATATAGAGAACGAATGCAGACCTCAGAAGCATAAGCTTTTGCAGGTTTTCTGCTCTAGCTCCGGCAGAGGTAGGCCTGTAATAGATTTCATCACCATAATCAGCAGCAGCTGATACAGCCATGCTTCTACCAAAGCGGTTCCTTGCCGAACCAATATCTGTGCAGCTGCTATCAAGCTTCTTCCTGATATTGTTGAGCTTCTCCAACTCCTTCTCTTTGGTTTGTATCTCGTTGATGAAACACTCTGCTTGTGCCTAAAAGATGCATTTAGGAAAGAAGTTTATAATGACATATCCATGTATGGAATGAGAACTTCTGGCCAAAAAGGACCAATCAAGGAATGTTCAAAGCTGAAACCTACTTGCTTTGAGGTCAATTGTTCGATCAGGCTATGGAGTTGCTTTTCCAGCGTCTTCTCCCTCTGAGCTGTAAATGATGGAAGGAATCATTGATTCGTGTATACATGGAGGAAAAAGAACAGGTGGGTATTCTAAGCTTTGCAACCAGTGCGTTAGAACTTATGAAATAAAGCAATCCATGCTCTGAGCAAGATGGAGAAACTACTTAATAACTGTATTATCAATTGTTGTGAATGTTACAGAAGAGATGAAAGTGCAATATGGTGATTTATACACCATGCATTGCATACAAATACATATACAAATCATGATGTCATGTTTTTAGAAGACGGCTGAAGAAAAGCCTTACCAAACAAAACCCTAGTAACTATACATGAGGTCTGCCCAATTTTCAGGTGTCGGACCACTATGATTTCACAGATAGAAGTGATGACAAAACAACTAAAATGAGAATGACAATAGTTCTTCACAAGATGCTCTCAGCTGCTTGTTATGTTCAAAATTAAGGCTATCATTATATATCAAATTCATGAAATTTCATGTAAATATATTTTTCATGTATGCACATTGTACTTGTAACACACGATTATGGATATACAAGGTAATCTAATTATTGCATGTTAAGGAAGAATAGGAAAAATATTCGAGTAACTTAAACAATTGTTTTTAGCTTATAGATGAGACCATCCAACTTTAATAGTTCATTATGAGAAGTCAGAGTTGAAAGTTTTCATATGTTTGCCCAATGCTTGTTTTATCCCAATTGAAAATTTTCTTAAGAGTACTTTTTGGCAATGAGAATCTAAACTAATATTGTGCTACTGCTAGAAATTTGTTCTCAGCATTGTTCAGTTTGCCAAGTTTGCCGTCAAAATTACGTGTTCATATATGTGCATACACACACACACACACACACACACACACACACACATATACATACATAGACCTATATATTGTTTCTAACAATGTCATAAAATATTGTTCAAGATAAAGAGACACATTTGAGTAGAAATTCACTCTCAATTTATTTGTTGACTCAGTTATTAACCTCACTAAAAAAATGGAGCAGTGAATAGTAAGAACAGACAAGCTAAATAAAATCTCAAGGAAGCATCTAACAAAGAATTCAGGTCTGAATATGAGACATCCAGCGGATAAAAGCACAATAAAAACCTGGAGAAGGTTTCTTGATAGATTCTTGTTGAACCAAAGAAAATTCTTCCTCTAATCTCTGAACCATCTCTTCCATCAAATTCTGGTGATAAAACAATGGAGATGCAGTTGATCTTATAATTGATTCAACTGTGAAGAAAATAGAGCAGAAAAATATCAGAGGAAGGACGAACTAATTCTGCTTTCTTTTCTTGTAATTCTTCTGATTTAACACCCGCAGAAGGTTCGTTGACTAAGTCATCTTTTTCTACACTACTACCATGGCCAGTTGATAACATGGATTGTTCAGACTTCAACTCAGCTTCTGTTTTTTCTAATTTTTCCTTCAAATCCTTCTCAATAAATTCCATCTCCTACAAGCAAAGCAATCATAAGTAACCAAAAGTATCCAAAGCTCATATAACTGTAGGCATTTTTGGCAAGAACCTTTAGCGTGCATAAAAACAGATTTATCTTTAAGAATTTTGTAAGACTATCTATTCTGAAGTTATCACAGTAACAATGTTCTTTTATTGGATTCAATAATACATCAACATTGAAACTCTTTTCATTTTGGGTACGACTTTATTGGTGTATTTTGAGTCTTTATCACCCAAGCAAATGTCGGTATTTGTCATAATTTTTATTTTTGCATAGGTGTGGTGAATGAAAGTATCAATTGTCACCCAAAGCACAAAAATGCAAGGCATGGGATTAAAGAGAATGATAAAACAGAACAACGACAGGCTACGCAGAAAACAAAATCACAGTATGAACATATAATACAAAATTTAGGTTTCACTCTAGTTAAGTATACGATGCCATCTAACATAACAAATAATCTAGGTTTCTATGTTACAAATATAGTACTATTATTTCTGGCTGGACTTTATGAAGTTCCTAACGAGAATAGCACAAGCTGATTATTATTGTATGTACATTATAAAGCAGATGAACCTTATCTCTTAATAACTTCTATGGTCATAAAAAAATTTCATGATTCAAAGGAAGTCCTGATACAACAATAAAAGTAGTTGTCGTTACACTTGATCAGAAATTAGAGTTGTGGAAACAACTTCTTACAAACTATGAGGTGAGTCTATGTATAAATAAATCCTTTAGAGTTTGACCGTTATCTTGACCCTATGCATGCGAAAGCTGTCATATCAACATGTTGCCCTTTTATCATATTGTCTAGAAATTACAAAAAAAAAAATTAACATATTTCATAAACTTTGTTGGGTTCATTTGGAATACCTTTGTGCTTGCATTACCAACACGTCATTCTTAGGTGGTACAGCACAATATATACACCTATGATTGCTCAACTAGGCCAGTTTTTAATTCAATTAAACAAGGTATTATGCATACAACATCTAAATTGACCAGCTTCACCAAACATTAACACATAACTAGGTGGTTTTGGTAGTCATTTATAGCATCAAATTGACCAAAAATAACATCTATGAGGAACAAGATTCAGACCTAGAGATCAAAGAAGGCCAATGAGTTTGTCAAACCTAGAATGAGCTCTTATTTAGAAGATTAAATTATAACATGATATGAATGATTTAAAAAAGTTGTGTTTGAAAATCTAATCATAAAAGTGTTAAGGTCATAATTCTGAAAGCCACTAACAATCAAGAGATTAGAAAAGGCAAATAGAAAACATTCAAAACTATCATTGAAATCAATAATCAAGAAGTAATGATAAGGCAATTGAACTCAAAGACTTAGCCAAAAGAAATATATAGTTGCCATAGAAAATATTAAAATAGATTTCAATTTACCTTCTTAAAACTTAATATTTGGAACATCCCACTTTTTCTATATGATTATCCCCATTAAGCAAATTAGGAAAGGACATGGTGGCATTAGATTATAGTTGTAATTAATATTCAAAAGAGAGTAACTTATACTTTAGATGAAAGGTCATGTAAAAGAACCAAAAAATCAAATTTCTTATGCACTCTCTACAAAGTTCAAGCTCCTAAATAAACCATCAAATTGGAAGGGGGGCCTTCAACTATCACAGCGACAAATAGTGAAACAACCCTTCTAACATTATGAAGGATAGTTCAACAATGGCCTATATCAACCATTTCTTCTGCGCCATAAGAAAAGCACATAAGAAAGCAAATTGAGAAAAATGAGAATGAGAAAACAATAACTTATGCACCATGAACAAATGGAAGCCAGTTCACCACCCTTAATGATAAGCCCTTCAAGTTCCCTTACCATGAAACAGTACTCATGCTTTCTATGAACTTCCACAACAAGAAAAGCATCATTATTTTATATTTAAACCTTAAAACCTCCAATAAACAACTAAAACAATAAAAAACAACTTAAAGAGGGATTATAATGAACAAATGAAAAGAAAGGAAGAGAGAAGAATAAATAGATTGAGAACAAAAATAGGTCGGACAGAGATAATTTAGTCCATGGGATAAAGCATTTTCATCTATGTAAATCTAGCATCCATGATGAGAGAAAAACTAAAAAAGAATATTTGTTTCAAAGTTGACTTGCAGTCTTGCAAAAAGCAATCAACTGAAACACTTATCGTGGCATGTTCCCATCCAAACCTGGCCTAACGTATGCATTCAAGACACCATGTAATAGAATCACATGTTGGATATTATGCATCATATTCAAATTATATCTGATCCTCCTATAAGATAATTTTAGATTTTTCAACATAATATGAGTTTTATTGTACATTGACATAGATGAGCTTCTAGTATATACAAATATTCATAGAAACTAAAGTTTGCAAGCCTACTAATCCTAAGTTTAATGGAACTCTATATTTTAGCTATCACATCCTCTCATGATCCCAGGCCTATGGCTACTCATCCAATTTTGCCTCATTTGTAGCTATAAAAGATCTTGTTAGCTATGGGAAACCTCTGATTTCAAAATTAATCTTCTATCTGTCCAGTAAAATAAAAGTATCAATCTCAATAAGTGAGGTGTTAAGCTGAGTTCAAATATAATGCATGCATGCTTATCTTATTATCAAATGAATTCATCTTTTGAGATGTAGTGTACACTTCTTGTAGATTTTGATCTTGTATATGTGCAACAAACTTTTAATAAAAGCAAATAACTCCATCATTATGATATCGAGTTGCTAACACATTTCCACCTCTTGATAGAGATCAATAAGAGAATTTTATGGAAATATGGAAAAGTATAATATCCTCCTTCCAACAAAGGCTTTTCACAAGTCATCCAAAGAAGTTATTCTTTCAAGACTATCTTCTATATGCAATTCTATATTAAGATGTATCACAATATTTTTAGTTTGAAAGTTTTATTAAAAGTTCATTTTAGAAAGATAAATTTATTTGAGCAGTAATGAGTATTTTAACAAGAGTAAATCAACCTGAATGCTTCTGCAATGAGAAAGGAAAAAGACCAATAAGAAGTTCCAAAATAAAGATACTATTAAAAGTCTCAAGCTCTTTAATTTATTTAAAGTCTGTTATTTAGTTATTTATGTATTATAGTTAGAGATGCATTGCTAAATCTGAGTTGTTAGTTAGTTTTTTTGTTAGACAAAGATTCTGTTAATCTCTTAACTTATTAAGCAATTGTTAGTCAATTTTATGCCTATAGAAAGATATTATTTACATGTCATAACCTGATGAATGAATAAAAAAAATGTCTGCTCCCCTTGTGAGATTCACGGGTGATGCTTGAAGCCAAATATAGATTCATTCAACAGAAAAATAGATTTTGATCTAGCATCTAGTTTACTCTCTGCTATAGGTCTTCACTGTTTTCACTTATTTCTTATTCTTTTCCTTTTGCACTTCTTGCAAATGCACCACAAAGTCTTCATCTAACAATGTATATAAATTCAATTTTATAAAATGAAAATCTTTTAGCTTTGAAAATTTCAGCAATGATACCCAAGTAAAATTACTTCAAAATTATCTGAAAATTGTAATGATGCATTGGTTTAAAAAAAGATCAAAGAAGCTAAAATAATTGACATGTAAATTATCTGCTTAACAGAAGCTTTATTAGCTCAAAGCAAAATAGAATTCATATTAGCTCTTTGTTCCTAACCTCCAGTCTACATTGAAGTTGATTAGCTTCATTCCGTTTTTCTTGAATTTTTTTCTGGCAATTTGATATTGCATTCTCATATGCAGCATTTTCTTCGTGGAGGGAGACCTCTCTCAATTGTGCCTAGATCATAGATTCAAGCAATACATTAGTGAAAGAAAATAATTCATTGTAGCTTTACTAGTAAATAAAAGCTCAAGCATATCAAAGAAAATAACAAGTAAGAAGATAAATAGAGAAACTAGGAAAATTTTGAACATCAGGGTATAATAAAAGCTCAAAAATACCAGAAAAAGCAATATTAAGTTTTCTACAAGGCTGGAGATTTTTCTATACTTTGATAGTTATTTAATTAAAACTTGCTTTTGCTGTGTAATTGTACCATTCATGTCAGAGGGAACTGAATTAGGTTATACAACTGTAAAACTTGAGCACACTATTCCATTAGACAATGTTAGATGCTTGCATGACAGCTAGCAAACATATGGAAGCCATTCAAACTAGTTTGTTAATAATTCAGAAGAATGCATATAAATTCTGATAGACTAACTCCAAAAATAATAACAATACTAAATAATAGTTTTCATTTTTTTCTTTTTCAAACTCTAGACTAAATAAATGACTTTCTTTGTGAAACTCTGAAAAAGAATAAATTTTGAAAATATCAATTCACTCCTAACAGTTTTTTATTTTAAAATACACAATTATTAGAAAAAAATGACAAACACAAAAATGAATTCATTTGCAGTCTGAGAAAGTTGAAAAGATCCATGAATGCATAATATTTACTTCCCTTAACTCCAAATATTTAATAGTGGTTTTGAAAAACAAACACCATAAAAATAAATGATACTATGGGAAAAGCACTACAAGAACTTTGAAGAGATCAAGAAAATGAAAACACAAACAAGCATGAGATCCAAAGAAAAACAAAATAAGCAAAGATTAGTAACCAAAGATGAATGGTGAGACTGGAGATAGAAAAGAATGAATCAAATAACAACAGCAAACACAACAATATGAATGCAATGGATCAGCAATATGATGGTGAACTGAAACATAATGTTCCAAATTCCTTCAAAGAAGTTTAAGAATTCTGAATTGTTCGAAGTTATTAGGATAAAATAAACTACTGTGCTCTATTGCAGGCAGTTTTTCTTGTCATTCCATTTTTAATTGAAAAACTAGTACAGCACTAAAAATTAGCATATGTTTTCAACATTAAAGATCAAATATCATTGATGTCATATATCTCTCTCACTTGTTGCAAAAGTCAAAATAGATTAAGAAAATCACACCAAGAATAAATGTATGCATATTATGCAAAAGGAAAGAGGGTAAGAGATTGACTACAAAATCAAGAATTGTCTGCAACTGTGCCAAAAAAACTTGAGATTTTGATGTGCTAATGGCTAAAATTATTGTTTGTTTCAAAATTCTAGCATCATAAGAGAAAACCATGACCAGTTACAATTTCAGTCACATGACCTTTTTGTAATTTTTAACTGCAAGCGATTGTGTGCTTCATGTTATGTTAAATTGTGACACCACATATAATTGCATTCACATTCCTGATGGGTAATTCATCGCAGTCACAGAAAATTGATCATAACTAAATGATGAAATGCTTTGTACTTTGGACCTTGTTAAAGAAGGGAAGGGTGTCGCACCTCCAAATTCAATATCTAACTTTAATTTCTAGAAATAGGAAAGAAAGAAAGGGGTTGCAAGCATTGCAAATGGAACCATGAACAATGTAATAATGATACCCATTTTGAGCAGAGTTGACATATGTCATTGGCTAAATAGAAAATAAGTTACAATGAATATAAATTAAAATTCCTACCAATTTTATATGCGTCCAACTTAAGAAAGAAGTTAGCTGATCGGTTGAATTAGAACTGAGAACTTCACTGTTCAAATCCTAAAAAAGCTAGACGAAAAATGTATGTATGATTGGAGAGAATCATATGCAACAAAAAGTAACGAATTATTAAATTGAACAACAGCAACGAGAGGCTAATGCAGATAAAACAAACCCATTCGGCAGAAATAATACCAAAGAAAAAAAATTACAAAATTGGTATCCTCGAACTTGAATTCATAAAAACATTAAAAAGTTATTGAATCGACCTCATATAAACAAATAACATGCTAAGCTTTGGCAGGCGGGAGTGACAATGGATGTAAAATCCACCTGGAACCCCACAAAGTACACAAAACAAAGACTTGAAACCACAAATTTCAATTCCATAGACTATTTATTTCGAGAATGAAACTATGGACCTTCGGTGGCATTATCGATGATGAAATACGAAACTGGAACGCTACCTGTTCACGTGTGGTGGAGTGGGCATTAAGCTGGAGGGCGAGGGCGGCACTCGAGGCGATGGTGTCCGCGTGAAGGTGGGGGAGGCTCTGGGAGATGTGCTCCGGCGGAATTCTGAGACGTAGGTCCTGGATCGAGCGGCGGAGCGCAGCGGCCGCCTGGTCAAGTTCCAACGCGCGGCGCTGCTGCTCCGGTGTGAATACAATCGGAGGTGCAAGATTATCGTCTTCTTCCTCATCGTTCCCCGGTACTCCAGCGCCGACGACGTCGGCCGCCCATGCTAACAACCCGGCCATCGTCGGGGTATAATGATCCGCCGTCGGAGTGGTACAACAGTGTGCTTTAAGGTTTGCGCTTGCTTTTTTTTTTTTAGCGGAATTAAATTATTTTATTTAATTTTAATCATTAAAATTATTTATTATGCATTATGTTTTTGAAATTATCCATATTACTTTTATTTAATTAATTAAATTATTACTTGCTACATTGTATTCATGATTCTATTTAATTTATGTCTTGAACTTAAATACTCATAGAACATTTTAGGTTATAGTCAGAAATTGTTATAAGAGATAATTATTTTGAAGAATAAGAAATTAAACTGGTATGAAACAAAGAAATAATAGGCATGAATAATTTACAAATATTTGTTTATCTTTTTTCTTAAAAAGTTAATTTATATTTTATAATGGATTGTGAAGTTCAATTAAAAAGGATAATTTAAAATACATTGTTAAAAAATAAAAAATAAACTATATAAGTATTTTTTTTTATATTTTGATAATTTTATAGACCTAAACATATTATGAGATCATCAATGTTAACAATAAGATTAAAATAATGATGCATATTATATTTAATATATGATTTTAAAAATAAAAATTATTTTATATAGATAAAATTATCCTTTTAGTGAGCAATTCTCTTACTCTATCTTATAAATGAATAAAAAATAATTATTTAGTTCAATATGTTTTTTTTTTATCATTCTTTTTTGATATATTCACTTAAACATCCTTTAGATGATTGTCCTTTTGACTCCTTTTGCTTGTGTTGTTTAAGTCGTCATCCTCTTATCCTTTTGATAGCTAATATTTTTTATGTGAGGCTACTGAACTTTGGTTAATAACAAAATCAAAATTCAAACAAAAATAATCTTTTAATTATTTTTTTAATCTTGACAATTATAATTTATTTAAGAATACTATATCAAATATCTAATACTATTGATGACAATTACATATATTTTCATTTTTTTTAAGTAGTTTGAATATTTAATCATATTTTGGACTACCAATGATAATATTGTGTGACTTTATAATTGCATGAGATGAATTGTACCAATCAAGTCATATGTACACAAACAAATGATGTCATTACACAAGTATGGATAGGTCACACTAAACACTTTGTGTGAACATTACATTGTATTGGCCTTTATCGGGGAACTACATTAGGTCATCCCCTTAACTACACCAAGAATTAACTTAATGACACTTTAGCTTTTTTGATATTTTTTTTCTATTTAAATGTTTGTACGCTCAACTAAGAGAGAATGCTATGTTATATACTTTTAGTCTTTTGAATGTTCACGTGTTATGGGATGAATCTCAGCAAAACTTCTATTTACTAATATACAATCTAGCTATGGTGTAACATTATAGTATATCTTTGTGAGATTTTAAGCCTTTTTAATTTTTATTTTTGGTTAATCTTATTTTATATTATGAGAATACTATTAAGTATTTATGTTATTATTTTGACTTTATTTATTTTTATGATTATGCTATATTATGAACGTAGCACTGTAATGTAGATTATATGATATTCAATTTATGCCCAGTTTAAGATTTTTGAAAAAACAAATCTTGTATTATTACTTTAAAATTATAAAATTTATTCTCTTAAATTTAGACATTATATGAATTATTAACAATACAAAACATGTAATGAATATATGATAATGTATAACATCTAACTTTGTTGAAATTTCTCAAAAAAATCGCATGCACATTCATATATGATTTTTTTGCTTCTCCAACTCAAAATGCCAAACAATACCTTAAAAAGCAAAAAACTTAACAATTATTTGACCACTTTTCATGGTTCATCATCTTTGAATCCTCTCCGCCACCCCTTTTAGTATATTTTCTTTGGAAAATTAGCCTTACCATTCTTTTTGAACAAAAATCGATGTTAAGACAATATGCACCGTGTGACCCTTTGAATGGTTCTAAATGGCAAGGAATCCAACAAGTACCCTTCTCATCACCTTTGGCCAAAAGAATTGGTTCCCATCTATAAATACCTATGTGGTGCTATGCTCTTTCTTCAAATTTGTATAGTCACAATGGGAGGGAAGTCTTCTTCTCTGTCTTGCTCTTGTTTCTCGGCCGATGTTGAAGATGACGACAGAGATTGGAGGCAGATGAGCAAGGTTCGACCGAGCGATGAGGATCGAGGCTTGTGGGTTGGTGAACACGATGTGGATCAAAAAGCCTCGAATTTCATTGCCAAGTTTCATGAGAGTCGTTGTATGGATCCCGAGCACATGACTGTGTAGCACAATAGATTCCTAGTTAGCTTATGTGCTATTATCTATTATGTGTTCGTTCTTCTTCCTCTTTTTTAACTATAGTTTTATATGATTGTGTAGCACAATAATCTCTACATTGTAATCATGTTTATGGGAAGAATAACATGTGACATTACTTTTCCAACTTCATCACAAAAGTTATCTTATTCTCTATCAAATGAGAAAAAATAGATTATTCGTATGGAACTATCGAGTTCATTTTTGTTTAGTATGTTCTTCAATTTTCCAAATTGCATATGCAAAAACTTTGCATATAAATAAATAACTTAACAATCGATTGCATCAATAATCTTAAAACTAATATATTTGATCCAAGTAACTTCACTAAACTATAAAAACCAATGCAACCAATGCTTTACAATACTGCTATGACATACAATATTGGTGCTTTACAAGGAATGGCACACAAGTGTTTGGAATAACCATTAAAATACTTCCCTTGCATGCAAAGAAAGGTTGACACATGTCTCCTATAAAAAACCCATTAAAAAAGTAGTAAAGCAGCATCGTTTTCCTTGATGTGACACCACAAAAGACCTACTCAAAAAAGCCTGGAGGGACAACGAGCATCTTTCGGGTTGAGTACATTTGAAAGGTTTTTGAATCACTGTGGATCCTTCAGAACTGGGAAGCTGTAGACCATTCTTTCAAACATCGAACACCATCTTGTTTGATTCTTTTGGGTTTTCTGGAGCTTGGTTTGGTGACCAAACTTGTTCTCCAGGACCTATGTTTGAAGAATATAAACCTTTTGAGGTAGCTCAGTACAGCATAGTGAAAGAAAGAAAAAGAGAATAATCTAATCAAGCAACATGCTGCAAATTTATTTATAGGATAGTTATTTGTTGTAAATAATCTAATCAAGTGATAAACTCTGAGGAGGAAAAGTGTTATAAGGAAGTATTTTGGAATTATTTTTTAAATATACGAGTAACGGATGAATAGTTTTACAGTTAGGAGAATGGTTGCTTGCTGTAAGTTGAATAGTAACGTTCTGGATTCAAAATAAATGTTTATTTAAGCTATATTTTTCCAGTAAAGTAAACTAATTAAACTGGACAAAGGTGACTTGCATAACTTGTATAGAAATAAAAGAAGAAGAAAGACGACTTAAGAAACGAGTGATAAGTAACGATATACTTGTGGAACTCAAATGTTATAAAAGGGTAATGTGATCTTAGATATGTGGCAACGTAATTTGAGAGGCTTAAGGGATTGTTAACAACATTTAGCATCTATAAATAAGACCTATTGCATTTAACGTATAAAAAACAATTGAAATTTGTTTCGATTTATATCCTTTAAAGCTGAAATAGATATAATTTTACTAACCATTGTGCTGCTGTCTTGGAGAAGCTATAGAGTTTAACATTCTACATCATCCAAGCTTCAAAATATGTAAAAAAAAAATTCGTATTTATAAATCACATGAGCATGAGTCATATATTTTCAATATAAGTTCCAATGTAAATATACTCATATGAGAGTGTGCAATATTCAAAAAATGGAGGTGACTATTTCAATTATTATTTTAGGATTTAAAATTCATCAAATGTCTAAATTAAAAAAAATATAACTTTAAGATTGATAAGAGATTTTAAAGAGAGACAAGAATTTAAATCAACCTTAGAAATAAGCAAGTATATCAAATGAAAATTTTAATAATGATTATAAATTTATAAAAAAATTAGTTTATTTTAAAAAAAACATGCATATCACCCAAAAAAAGATATGACTATAAAGAGGTTGAAGATAAAACCCTCTTTAGTCAATATAAGAAAATAAAAAAAAACAATATCTTAATATATTGAGACCAAATTATAACAAATTGGTGTTAAAATAATATATTTTATAGTTTAATATGATTCGATGACAAATCAAGTAGAAGTTAATGGATTTATAATATCTAGGAATGAATAGGGAGAGAGAATCTAACCTCAAGTGATTTGGGCTCGAAAAAATGGTCTTGAGAGGTCTCTGATAGGCTTCTAAATAAAGGAATATAAGAATAAATAATCTCATATCAACTATAGAGTAAATGATTATAAGACTTATATGTGATTTTGGTTCAAAACAAACTTAAGAAGAATATAAAGGGAGTTAATTGAGTGTAAACTCTTGCAAAACAAAACCCAATTCATAAAACAAAAAATAACAACATTCAAAATATAGTAAATGTAAGTAAAAGAATTAAAATATAAAAAGTGAAGAACATTCCAATTTTTAGATGGCTTGATTTCAACCCAAATGAGTTTGTATCCACCCTTAATCTAACTGGACTTAAGCCTTTCCTTTGCCATAACGTAAAAACTTATAAAATAATCCATAAAATTTTACAAAAATTCTTAAAATATAACTATTTCATAACAACAATAAAATTATTTCTTATTACAAAATTGGGATGCTATATGTATGTCATAGTTCACATGTCACACATCATTTAAAAGCTGCATTGTATGTTAACAATGATATATGGACCCCTGGGGCTCCCATCTGGATTGTATGTTAACAATGAAATGGGCTGCTCGGGCGTGTGCCTTAAAGACTTCATCTGGAGCCCTGGGGCTCCCATCCCTAAGCCCCTGCTCAAGCTTATATTATTTGACTTCACTTTCGATCCTTCTTGAGGATCCTTTTGTAATTCTGGCATGGCTTGGTCTTTTGATATAATAGATATTATATCCTCTTCAAAAAAAAAATGATATATGGTATGCCACACTACTTGGTCTCAACCCAAAACTTGTGCATAAAATGTCAAGATTCATGTATGGTATATCTAATTTAGATATGTTATAATGGCTATAAAAAATTAATGTTTTTCTAAATTGCTTTAAGCTTACTTGCGATTCTAAATGTCTCATTGAATGTTAATAAGGATCAAGAATGGTTTAATGTGATCATGGATAGGTGGCAAAGTAATTTGAGCAACTTATGAGATTGTTAACAAGTTTTAGCATATGTAAATATGAAATATTGCATTTAATATAGAAAAAAGCAATTGAAATTTGCTTCATTTTACATCCTTTGATGCTAAAATAGATTTAATTTTACTAAACATTGTACTACCAACTTGGAGAAACTACAGAGTTTAACATCTTGTATTCCCCAAGCTTCAAAATATATAAGAGAATTACTGCATTTATACATCACACAAGTCATATATTTTCAATGTAGGTTCTTATGTAAAAAAACTTATGTAAGAGTGTGTCATATCCCAAAAATAGAGGTGATTATTTTAATAATTATTTTAGGAATTAAATTTTATCAAACGTATAAATTAAAGAATACTCATAACTTCAAAATTGATGAGAGATCTTAAGGAGAGACAAAATCTTAAATTAATCTTAGAAGTAAGCAAGTATATCAAATGAAAGTTTTAATAATGATTATAAATTTATTAAAAAAATTTGTTTATTTTTTTTCAAAAAATTCATATATCACCAAAAAAAGATACGACAGTTAAAAGTAAGAAGGTTAACAATAAAAATGAGAGTGTAAATTATAATAAGATCAATAATATTAAGTTGATTAGAAGTTTTAGTCCTCAAATTAAAATATTAGAATTTTTTAAGAATTAAAAAATATTTTTTATAAAAATAAAATATTCTAAAAATTAAATAAATATTAAATAAAATAGAAAATTTTGAAATTGAATTGAGAAATAAAATTTACAGAGAACCTCAGCATAAAAAAGGAGTATAATGAAGGCTAAAAATTAAAAAGAAATAATAAAGTAATTATTATATGGATTTTTTAGATAAAAAAATTTATCAAAAATACTTAAAGAGTCCAAAAACTTATGAAAAATAATGGTAGTAGAGCTCATGAAGGAGAAATTTATAAAATTTAACTTGTGAATTTTTAAAACTCAAATTGATTAAAAATGCAATGAATGTTGTTAACCCAAAATTTTAATTAAAAATTAACTTAATTTATTTTTCTAAAACCCAAAACCTTAAATGAACAACAAAGGGCAAAATAAAGTGACGTGGCAAATCCAAGTGGGGGTACCATTAGAAGAGGAAAGGAAGTAGTTGCTCAAAGAAGTAGAGTTACTTGAGTATGTCGATTGAGGAATGAGAAGAGTTGGAAGAGAAAAAGTCTCAATCGAGTGTTTTAAAAAAAAGGACCTTGGATTGTTAGGTCACCTTTATTTGTGAATCCCGCCTATCGTCATCTACCCTACTCTTTGCAATTTAGTTTCCTTATATATTCGGGTCACCTTTGCATGCAACTACTTTCATATTTATCTTTCACATTTTTTCTTTTCTTTTAAAATGTGTAGATTGATCTTTAAGTTGCTCATTATAGTTTACAATGCCTATCTGTCATCATCTAGTATCAGAGGTTGATTATGCAAGTACAACATTGACAACAAAATAAAGATAAATTAAAGCTTTTTTATTTTTGTTGGCGCATAATCTTTGTAAAAAAAGTGAAACAAAAAGATAAAACAAAAAGGAGGGACTTATTTCTTTCTAATAGACATAATATACATATGAGATATGGTAGAACTTTCCATATGGATCATCCTTAGATAGGGCAAGCACAAATGATCCTCAAAGACCTCTTAACCAGTTTAGAAAACATGAAAGTTAAGCTAGAAGAATATGAATTTAGGATCACTCAGCTAAAATAAGCTCGAAATAAGCCACCCTATCTGAAATTGACATTGACAACCCACCCAATCAAATGCCTATTAAGATCAATGACCCTTTCTTGGGACAACACTAAAAAAATACAATGACAAGCTCATGAAGTCCATAAAATTTGACACACTCATCTTTGAATAGACCTTAAACCTTAAGGACTACCTAGAGTGGAAAGCAGTGTTAGACAAGTATTTCCAATGGTTTAGACTTAATGCGGAATAAAAGGTATTATTTTCCTAAATGAAGCTAGCTAAACAAGCTTCCTTATTTATAAAAACCCACCTTCAATAGAGAAGATCACTACTCATAGGAACACAGAATGAGTTTAAATGAATCTTGAAAGATAAATAAATATATTTTTTTCTTATAATAATTAATTACTTAACTAATGGAAACTTCTGAAATAAGAAGGAAAGTTGGTTAATGAGTATATTGTTCGATTTAATGAGTTCTATTTGCATGGTGATGTTAATGAGGATCATTTGGTCACCCTCTCCTATTTTTGAGTTGGGCATAGAGAAGATGTGTAGAGGAAGCTTTTCATACATAAAATCCATACATTAGAAGAGACCTACAAAAATGCTAATAAGTTAGAGTGCTTCTTGAAGCTTTGTTCAGCTAAAAGAGTTGAACCGACACCCAAGTTAACCTTTCAACCTACAAACCCTAGAGCATTCACAAATCATTCACCAACACTTCCTTCTACAAGACTTATCCCTAAACTCACCTCAAAACCCAAAAACTTCTTAATCGACCATCTAAAGTAATTTGTTTCTAATGCAAAAGGCGAGATCATATGATAGCTTAATATTCCACTTGATAAATGCGTTATATTGAGGAAGAGAAGTCTAAGGAATTTAATATCGAGGAAGAAGATGAGATTAAAAAATATACTTTTTATTTCAACCTAGCTAATGAATACTTTGAAGTGGAAAAAGAAAATATCATTGAGGACATTGAACCTATTACAATTGTGAGGTGTACCTTCACCTAGCTTAAGGCTAATGAAGATTAGAGACACACAACCATCTTTTGTACCTTTATTAAACTTAAAAAAAAGCCTATAAGGTTGTTATAGATAGAAAAAGTATTATAAATGTCATTTTTATAAATAATATAACAAGCCTAAGACTTATTAGCACTCACTGTCCAAACCTATACATCATTTTTTAGATTAATAAAATATCTATTCTTATAAAGAAAAAATATATTGGACCACTTAAATTTGGTTGTATAATCATGACGTCCTTCTCACCAACAATACTAACACTTACACATTTACACATCAATGCCAAGAATTCAAGCTACACAAATCACCACCTAATGACCACGTCTAACTTATTAAAAAGAAGCCAACCATCACATTAGATAAGAAAATCAATTTATGTCTCATGGTGAAGTGGATTAAGAATTTATCGATGGTACTATTATCTTGGCAAGATACCAAGTTATGTACATAATATAGCCAAACCTCCTTTAGTATAATTCATTCTTTATAGTTTTCTTGATATTTTTATTGAAGAACCTCAAGGCTTTCCACCCTTTCATGACATCCAACACATTATAGAGCTTATGCCCATAACTAGTTTATCAAATCTACCACATTATAGGATGAGTCTTTTTGAATACCAAGAACTCACTTGATAGGTGCAAGAGTTATTAGACAAAAGCTTAATACAGGAAAGCCTTAGCCTTTATGTTGTTCCCCATTTTTAGCCCCCAAGAAAGATGGTTCATGGAGAACGTGTATCGATAGTAGGGTCATCAATAAAATAGCTTTAAATTATAGGTTCCATATCCAATACTGTTATACCCGGTAAAATATTATACGTTTAATCTTCAATAATTCAATTGTGGCTTGGATGATTTCAGATCGACAGTAGGATGAGCCAGGAGCTCAATTAGAGGCTATTGGAATTTCTGAAATTTTCTGGGGATTTTTCGGAGCACCGAGGAAATTTTTAAGTAATTTTCCCTGTTTAATTGGATTTATTGGATTTTTGGAAATTCGAAAATCTAGTTAAATCGGTCTATTAGATTTTTAAACCGGAATTTGGTTTTTACCGCGCGTGAACCGGACCGGAGCGGTTCAGCGAAGGCGGGGGGCGGTTCGCCGAGTGCGTTTGCGCGTGCGGTTGGATAAGCCACGGATAAGCGGATCGGACGGACGAGATCAGCGGTGGAGATTAACCGGCTGATCGGGTTTAAGCGACGTTATTAGAAGGTCAACCGGCGCTTAATGGGTTCTTAATGGGTTATTACCGGTTTAAGCTGGGTATTTAACCTGATTTGTTCGGCTGTTAGGGTTTCGAGCGGTGGCCGGAGACGAAGTGTTCGCGGCGAACGACGATACTTTCCGACAGCCTTTCAAGGGGCTTTTTGTACCTGGAGGTTCGCGGGACCGAGGAGAATCGATTGGTACCGGTTTCGTTCGGCGAGGAGCAGCGGTTGGTCGCGTGCGAGCTTCACCGTCGCCGGAGAAGAAAGGTAGGAAATTCAGATTTTAAATTAGTTATTTAGCAAATTAAAAATATGGATTATTTTGCAAATAGCTACCGGAGCATGCGGATTGTGGTTTTTGGAATTGATTAATGCAAATTATTGATTTTAGCATTTTAGGGTTTTCGGAAAATTATACCCGCCGAATTCGGAAATTTTACCGAGCATGTGTTGATTCGATTATGTGCTTTAATCATGTTAAGATAGTATCAAATGCTGAAATTTGTTTAATTTCATAGATTATTAAAATGGGGATCGGATGAAACTTCGGCGGAAATTTTGATTGAACCTTAGAAATTAGTGGCATTATTGAAACATTAGGATAGTACGAACATCGGATTTTGTTTCTCCTTGATCTCGGTCGCCGGAAATCGACGGGGGAAACGGAATTTTCCCGGAGAAATCGTCGGCTAGGGTTTCACGGGAGCCGGGCGGAGGAAGGAGATGGATTAGATTAATTACGGTTTAGTTAATTAAGTAATTGTAATTATTCAATATTTATTAATAATTAAATGCTAAACGTCGGCTGGAAATTTGGATTAAATATTCGGCCAGTGGGTTCTCGATTCAGCGCGAAGACCCGAACCGATGGCGAGATCCGGTTCAGGAGATTCGGCGCGGACGAACGGCGCGGCGCGGAGGAAAATTTAATTTCGGAAATCAATCCGAATTTTCGGAAAAAGGATATATGTGGAATTTAAATTTAATTCGGAAATTAATCCGAATTTTCGGAAAAAGGATATATGTGGAATTTAAATTTTATTAGGAAATTTATTCCGAATTTCGGAAAATGGATAAAGGGCGGAAATTGATTTTGGAATTTAAAAATTTCCTGAAGTGAGAAAAAGGTGATTTTTGGAAATCACATAGCCAAGTTGAAATTGACTGTTGGAAATTATCCATAAATTCAGTGCAGCTGGATTAGTTGGAAGGAAGTGTGACACTTGGGTAAGTGCTACCAGAATAGTCAGAATTTTGGTACAGTTTGTGTTGCTTGGATGGCAATGGCATGGTTTGAGTCAGTTTACTCAGTGTTGGCATATTTCACGGATTGGCATATTGGACCGAACTACTATAGGCCCTATATGATGTTTTAGGGTGGTTGTGGTAGGTAACTGTGCGGTACAGACTTAGCTTCCACAGTATACATGTGGACTGGTATGCGCCTTGTTGTATCTGGACACATGTTGCCGAATCTTGGAGTTATAGCTTGGCAATGACTGTAGGGGCGTGGCTTCTATGGAAATTATTGGGAGAGGACTTCTTGGGACGGTGGCTGAGTCGATCTCTTCTGGTCCATGAGTGTAGGCCTGCGCGCCTGAGAGTGGCAGTGGCAGGGGTGACTCGCCGTGGCTAGCCAAGTGTGTAGGCCTGCGTGCCTGAGGGTGGCAGGGGTGTCTTACGTTGGCTAGAGATCTATGTGACTGGTTCTGTCTATAGTCTCCAGAAGATTGATTGACGAGAGACGCTGCGGTGTCGGGTGCTAGGCGTTGTGATGCGTGCGCAGAGATGGGCGTGTTCCGCTGGCATGCTACCTGGAACCCCAGAGGAGAGCTACTATTGTGTGACTAGGGGTGACTGTGGTTGGTCGGAGTCTGGGACTGAGAGTGCCTTTCCACCATACATTGTTATGCTGTATTCCTATACTCTTGCTATTATCCTTCTCTTGCATGTGAGTTTTACTAGCTGTCTTTCCTACTGGGCGTAGCTCATTCCTTTATTATCTATACTTTTTCAGCGGCTCGGCAGACTTGACGCCACCCAGATTAGGTGGGATCGTGGTCAGCAGGCTAGTGGAGGATATCTGATCTGTGATTTCTGAGACATTTTGGTTAGTGTGATTGATGCTATTATTCTTATGTCAGGTATTGTGTGAGGATGAATCTGACTTATGTATCTGGTTGGATGATATTGCACTTGTTGGACTTGGATCTTATTCTTGTGATGTAGTTTCCATTCACTGTCTTACTCATTGTTTTGGTGCTATAGTGTGTGGAGTGCTATATTTATATATTTATTCTATGGATGTTATATATATTTTTTTGATGGTGAGGTCATTACATGACTATGGAACTTACCGTGGGGGTTTAGACTTCTATTAGATCGGTTCTCCTATCGGTATGGGATAGGAGTATTGGGTCTAGTAGGAGTAACATTGCGCGAGTCCATCTGTTAATTCAGGAGTCATGAATCCTGAGTTGACGGTGTACCCGGGAGATGGGATCCACATTGTTAAGGAAAGTAGGTGTGTAATGATGTGTTATATCCTATGTTTTTCGTAGGCTACTCAGGTTGGTATGGGACGATCTGAGCTGTCTATATGTAAAAAAAAATGTATGCCAAAAAACAGCCTAGGAAAAATGGGGTGTAACAAGAGTGGTATCAGAGCCCTAGGTTAGGATAGTGGGGCTAGACATATATAGAAGTTCAACCCAAGGTGGGGAGAACTGTTGGTCATTTTATTATACTATAGTAGTCCGTATGCCAAATGCCAAATGACAACTCTAATGCCAGATTAGTTGCTTTTGACAGTATGGTTGGTACCAGGAGACTTCCCTTTCGTGGAGCAGCTAGAGGCAGACCTGTATCTGCTACTCCTACCCCGGAGACGATCCCAGCATTGCCAGTTGAGCCAGCCGTGGATTGTTGGATCGATGCCTTTATGCGGTTGCGTCCGCAGAGCTTCAGTGGGTCGGCTGACCCAGCGGTGGCAGATGACTGGATGGCTCATATGCTTGAGCTGTTTGATGCCTTGGGATGTCCGTTCGGCAGGAGGGTAGTACTTGTTGCTCTTGTATTTGAGGGAGAGGCTGCTACCTGGTGGAGAGGCCAGCGGCGCGCTGTGTTTGGGGAGGTCCAGAACAGCGAGATAGCTTGGGAGGACTTTGTTGAGGCATTCAGGGAGTGCTACATTCCGGCTTCTGCCATGTCTCAGTTCAGGAGGGACCTTATACACCTCAAACAGGGCCAAATGTCAGTGAACGACTACTTATCGAGATTCACATATCTGGCGAGGTATGCCGCAGAGCTGGTACCATCTGAGGAGCGCAGATGTGAGATGTTCTTGGAGGGACTATGTCCTATGCTGCAGCGTCAGTTGGTTGTGAGCCAGTTTGCCAGATTTCGTGACTTGGTGGAGGCTGCGAGATCCGTTGAGCTTATTGACATCCGGATGGAGGCCCAGAGAGGGGATCACAACAAGAGGAAGGAATTTAGAAATGTCCAATAGAACAAAAAGGGCAAGAGACAAAGAGGCCACCGTGGTACTCAGGAGGGCGTGTTCCAGCCACGGCCTATTTCTGAGAGGCCAGTGCAGCAGACAGGTACTCGGACTGGGGGAATTATTTGCTACCACTGTCAGCAGCCAGGACACAAAAGGCACGACTGCCCGGAAAGGAAGAAACAGAGGATCACAGGACCGGTTGGTTCATCTGGGGGACAGCCCAGAGTATTTGCATTGACTCAGCAGCAGGCTTCAGAGTCACCATAGGTGATCACAGGTATGCTTTATTTTGGCAACGTGCAGTGTGTGACTTTGTTTGATACTGGTGCATCTCATTCTTTTGTTGCTGAGAGGATTTGGAATCAGATATCAGGATCCAAGGGTTATTTAAAAGAACCCTTACTGGTTAGGCTTCCTGATGGGAAAGAGATTCCCACTGTTCAGAAGATTGATGGGTCTATTCTGATTAGTGGACACGAGTTCGTGACAGAGTTGATATGTGTACCACTAACAGAGTTCGACATCATCTTAAGGATGGATTGGTTGTGCTACCATGCAGTGGTTCTGGATTGTTGGGAGAAGAAGGTTAGGATCAGGGTGCCTGGTTCGGAGGATGTGATATACTTTGGTCTGAACAGGCAGATTCCCCTGATCTCAGTTCTTCAGGCAGAGAGGCTAGTGAGTAAGGGTTGTACTGGTTGGTTGGCTTATGTGGCAGATAGCCAAGCCACCACTACCCCTTTGTCAAATATTCCAGTGGCGAGAGACTTCCCTATGGTTTTTCCAGAAGAGTTGCCTGGATTTCCACCAGCTAGGGAAGTGGAGTTTTCGATTGAGTTGGAGGCAGGAGTAGCTCCTATTGCTAGAGCTCCCTACAGGATGGCTCCAGCCGAGCTAGCAGAGTTGAAGACTCAGTTACAGGACCTATTAGACAAGGGACTCATACGCCCCAGTTGTTCACCTTGGGGTGCCCCTGTCTTATTCGTCAAGAAAAAGGATGGTAGTATGAGACTGTGTGTGGATTATAGGGAATTGAATAAGGTTACGATTCGTAACCGGTACCCTTTACCACGTATTGATTATTTACTAGATCAGCTGCAGGGGGCAACTGTGTTCTCCAAGATCGACTTGCGTTCGGGTTATCACCAGATTCGGATTAGAGATTCTGATATACCCAAGACAACCTTTCGTACTAGATATGGACATTATGAGTTCACAGTGTTACCTTTTGGATTGACTAATGCTCCAGCAGTGTTTATGAATCTGATGCATCAAGTTTTTCATGCTTTCTTGGACCAGTTTATGATCATATTTATAGATGATATATTGATTTATTCCAGAGATAGGGAGGCTCATACAGATCAGTTGAGGACAGTGCTCACAGTATTGCAGGAGAATGAGCTGTATGCAAAATTCTCCAAGTGTTCTTTTTGACTAGACTCAGTAGCATTCTTGGGACATATTGTCAGTGCAGAAGGCGTGGCTGTTGATCCTAGCAAGATACGAGCTATTACTGATTGGAAACGACCATCTTCTGTCACTGAGATCCGGAGTTTCCTTGGTCTGGCAGGTTATTATAAGAAATTTGTTCCTCACTTTTCTAGGCTGGCCGCTCCACTGACACAGCTGACCCGGAAGGGAAAATATTTTGAGTGGTCAGAGAGTTGTGAGAACAGTTTCCTAGAGCTGAAGCAGAGGCTTAGTACCGCTCCAGTATTGATTTTACCTACTCAAGGGAAGCCTTATCAGATGTACACTGATGCTTCACATATAGGCTTGGGAGCTGTACTGATGCAGGATGGCAGGGTTGTGGCGTATGCTTCGAGACAACTGAAGGATCATGAGAAGAATTATCCCACTCATGATTTGGAGTTAGCTGCTATCATATTTGCCTTAAAAATATGGAGGCATTATTTATATGGAGTATCCGTAGATTGCTTCTCTGATCACAAGAGTCTCAAGTATCTATTCACTCAGAAGGAACTGAATTTGAGACAAAGGAGATGGTTGGAATTGATAAAAGACTATGAGCTGGTGATAAATTACTATGATGGTAAGGCTAATCCTGTTGCTGATGCTTTGAGCAGGCACGTAGTTATGCATACTATGTTAGTCTGTGACTCTATACTATACTTGGATTGGGATATTGAAAGATGTCAGGAACAGTTGTCTGTTCAGAGACTGGTTCACAGACTCAGCTCGTTGACTATTCGGGCTGACTGGTTATCTGAGATGCGTGATCTTCAGCTTTGTGATGAAGAGCTGAAGGAGAAGTTTGAGTTGGCATCGCAGGGATTGGGAGGAGACTTTGCTCTCAGAAACGACATTTTGACTTTCAGAGGTCGCTGGTGTGTGTCATCACATCAGGAGTTCAAGGAGAGGATCCTTCGAGAGGCTCATTATGGAACTTTGGCTATACACCCTGGAGAAGTCAAGATGTATAGGAATTTAAGGAGTGTTTTCTGGTGGAGAGGTTTGAAGGCAGATGTTGCTGCTTTTGTTAGGAAGTGCCTTACATGTCAGCAAGTTAAGGCCGAGCACCAGAGACCTGGAGGATTGTTGCAGAGTTTGCCGATTCCGGAGTGGAAATGGGATGACATCACTATGGACTTTGTGACTGGTCTTCCTCGTACCAGACAAGGTTTTGACGCCATTTGGGTCATCGTGGATCGATTGACCAAGTCAGCCAATTTCTTATCAATTAAGAAGACGGATTCAGCGGCACAGTTGGCAGAGGTATATATGTCAGGCACCCCACCTTACCAACTACAGTAAATTAAGGATGCTGCATAAGAAATAATCTCGAGTGAGGACAAACCATCCCTAGGTGGGGACCCGACGGTGAGACAATTCTAACCCTCTAACCAATCCCATATATTTTTAAAACATTAACCAAATCCAAACTATGGAACTGAATTGAAAACATGTGTATATCAAACTGTATATATATACAATAAACCACAAAACTGAAGTACCAAAATGAAACCAAATCCACTCCCACCATAAATCTATCCCATCTCACATGTCAGGAGTATAGTCCTCTCCTGTATTATTATAATCCCCAGCTCTCGGTGTAGTGGATACATGACCTGTGATGAAGCACTAATGAGACATATATATCTCAATAGATAAATTTATTATGTAACCAAGTAAAATAAATCTCCAGATATAAAAGACAAGTCGTGAAACATGATAAAACAAAATCCATCTCATAAGCGGTGAAAAATAAACCATATGAATACCTTCATATCAAATGTCATGCAGTATCAAAAGTAAACCGGATAAACATGTATACCAAATTTCCATTTCCATTATTTTATATGTTATGTACTTACTGGGCCCGATTCCCTTTGAATCATCATCCTCTGGATCCAATCATCATATCAAATGACCTCCAGCCGGCATCCATCCAGTCATAACACTAGGCAGATATCTGATCCGAAGACCGATACCCTGCGATCTCATCCGCTAGGCCTAGTGCCACCAGGCAGGTATCGGTACCATACCCTGCGATCACATCCGCTAGGCCTGGTGTCAATATATACTGAGGTCATGGTACACATACACACTAGGCAGATATCTGATCCGAAGATCGATACCCTGCAATCTCATCCGCTAGGCCTAGTGGTGAGGATAATGTCTCCAGGAATCCAATTTTCATTTTTATTTTTCAACCATGTCACACATGTGATAAATATGCCAAAACCATATCAATATGTCCAACCAATTGTATTTCATCTCATATTATGCTTTTTGTTTCAATTTCCTTTTCTTGTCATCTTTTATGTTTTCAGTTTAATCAGAAAATAACACCATAAAACAGATATCAAGCCATGAGATAAAAGTCATGTAAAGAAAAACTGTAATGCAGTCCATAAGAAACCATGTATCGAAATATAAATAAATACTATTGTGCTATATCACAGGTTACAAATTTATCTACCTGGATCTATTATTGCAGGACCTCTATTCTCAATTTCTGGAGTCCCTACAAGGTCACATGTGCAAAATAATTAAAAATAAATAAAAAGGTTTTAAGTCACAAAAACAGCTTTCTAAAAGCACTGCCAAACACTTCCAGAAATCCCCAAAAATCCCAATTTTTCTCCTTATTTTCTCGCCGAGCCTGGACCGCGCGTCCGCTGAACCGGCCTGCGGTTCAGCTCCGCGGTTCAGCCGACTGAACCGCTCCTCTCTCCCTCTCTCTCTCCTCCGCCTCAGCCCGAACCGGGTCTCTCTCTCCTCCGCCTCAGCCCGAACCGGGCGCCTTCCGGTTCGGTTAACCCGAACCGGTTCAAACAGCTGCTTCCCTCTCTCCTCTTTCTTCCTCGTCTCCGACGGTTTCCAGCCGCTTCTCCGGCAAACCCAAAGCTTCCCGTCTCTTCCACCGGCCAACCGACTCCTCTCCATCTCCTCTACTCCCTGGGAATCCGACAAAACCCCAACGACGAAGCAAAAACGGACCATCTTACCTTGCCGCAGTTCTTCCGGCGAACTTTTCGCACCGCTCGTAATTTCCTCCAAACGGCTTCTGCGTTTTTCCGAGGATTAAAACCCACCTGATCATAAAATCCTCGTCTGGACATGCGTCTGGACACGTATGTGTCCATTTTGCAGAAAACCCCTTGAACTTTTCCAAATTTCATATCTACCCGCCGCCCGGACGAAATAGACCTGCGCCGGAATTTTCATAATTACAAATACACCCAAGCCTGGCTGACAATTCTATATTTGCAAAATTACCTTCCGCCATCCAATTTTGAACTAAGCCGGAAATCATTAATTGCAAATATACCCTTATCTGAAATCCTGAAATTACAAATATATCTAAAACTTTAAAAATTCATAATTAATTCCCCAAAATTCCAAAAACTACAAACTTACCATCGTTGGACTCGTCTCAAAGAGCTCTTCCTATTGGAATGATCAAATTAAACTTTTGGTTAAAAAAAATAGGCTGTTACAATATATTTAGCAGATTGTCAGATTGCATGGGATTCCCCGATCTATTATTTATGACAGAGACGCCAAGTTCACATCACAGTTTTGGAGTAGCTTACACACTGCCATGGGTACACAGTTGAAGTTCAGTACTGCTTATTATCCTCAAACAGATGGACAGTCTGAGCGGACTATTCGGACCTTGGAGGATTTGCTACGCCTGAGCGTACAGACTTACTCAGCAGATTGGGCCAGACGGTTACCCTTGGTAGAATTTGTATATAATAACAGTTTTCAGGCGTCGATTGGTATGGCACCTTACGAGGCACTGTATGGACGTCGGTGTAGATCTCCTCTTTGTTGGGAAGAGGGTGATTCCAGGAGAGTGTGGGGACCCCAGATTGTGGAGGAGACCGCAACGGAAGTCAAGTTATTGCAGGACAGATTACGTACTGTGCAAGATCGCCAGAAGAAATATTATGATCCTAAGCACAGAGCTGTTGAGTTTTCTGTGGGAGATAGGGTATTCCTGAAGATCAGTCCTATGCGAGGTCTATTCAGGTTTGGCAAGTCTTCTAAGCTTCGACCTCGTTACATTGGACCCTATCCTATTCTGGAGAAGATTGGTGAAGTGGCTTACAGGTTGGCACTTCCTGATCATCTGACTGGGATTCACAATGTGTTTCATGTTTCGAATCTCAAGAGATATGTGCCAGATCCTTCTCATTGTATCAGTGATGATTCTCCTGGTTTGCAAGTGGCACCAGATTCTTCTTATGTGGAACTGCCAGTTCGCATCCTCGAGGAGAGCAGCAGGCAGCTGAGGAACAGGTTGTTTCCTATGGTCAAGGTTCTGTGGAATAGACATGACGAAAGGGAGGCAACCTGGGAGCTGGAGCAGGATGTTGCGGAAAAGTGGTCGGAACTTCTTGCTGAATTTCGAGGGCGAAATTCCTGATAAGGTGGGGAGATTGTTATACCCGGTAAAATATTATACGTTCAATCTTCAATAATTCAATTGTGGCTTGGATGATTTCAGATCGACAGTAGGATGAGCCAGGAGCTCAATTAGAGGCTATTGGAATTTCTGAAATTTTCTGGGGATTTTTCGGAGCACCGAGGAAATTTTTAAGTAATTTTCCCTGTTTAATTGGATTTATTGGATTTTTGGAAATTCGAAAATCTAGTTAAATCGGTCTATTAGATTTTTAAACCGGAATTTGGTTTTTACCGCGCGTGAACCGGACCGGAGCTGTTCAGCGAAGGCGGGGGGCGGTTCGCCGAGTGCGTTTGCGCGTGCGGTTGGATAAGCCACGGATAAGCGGATCGGACGGACGAGATCAGCGGTGGAGATTAACCGGCTGATCGGGTTTAAGCGACGTTATTAGAAGGTCAACCGGCGCTTAATAGGTTCTTAACGGGTTATTACCGGTTTAAGCTGGGTATTTAACCTGATTTGTTCGGCTGTTAGGGTTTCAAGCGGTGGCCGGAGACGAAGTGTTCGCGGCGAAAGACGATACTTTCCGACAGCCTTTCAAGGGGCTTTTTGTACCTGGAGGTTCGCGGGACCGAGGAGAATCGATTGGTACCGGTTTCGTTCGGCGAGGAGCAGCGGTTGGTCGCGTGCGAGCTTCACCGTCGCCGGAGAAGAAAGGTAGGAAATTCATATTTTAAATTAGTTATTTAGCAAATTAAAAATATGGATTATTTTGCAAATAGCTACCGGAGCATGCGGATTGTGGTTTTTGGAATTGATTAATGCAAATTATTGATTTTAGCATTTTAGGGTTTTCGGAAAATTATACCCGCCGAATTCGAAAATTTTACCGAGCATGTGTTGATTCGATTATGTGCTTTAATCATGTTAAGATAGTATTAAATGCTGAAATTTGTTTAATTTCATAGATTGTTAAAATGGGGATCGGATGAAACTTCGGCGGAAATTTTGATTGAACCTTAGAAATTAGTGGCATTATTGAAACATTAGGATAGTACGAACATCGGATTTTGTTTCTCCTTGATCTAGGTCGCCGGAAATCGACGGGGGAAACGGAATTTTCCCGGAGAAATCGTCGGCTAGGGTTTCACGGGCGCCGGGCGGAGGAAGGAGATGGATTAGATTAATTACGGTTTAGTTAATTAAGTAATTGTAATTATTCAATATTTATTAATAATTAAATGCTAAACGTCGGCTAGAAATTTGGATTAAATATTCGGCCGGTGGGTTCTCGATTCAGCGCGAAGACTCGAACCGGTGGCGAGATCCGGTTCAGGAGATTCGGCGCGGACGAACGGCGCGGCGCGGAGGAAAATTTAATTTCGGAAATCAATCCGAATTTTCGGAAAAAGGATATATGTGGAATTTAAATTTTATTCGGAAATTTATTCCGAATTTCGGAAAATGGATAAAGGGCGGAAATTGATTTTGGAATTTAAAAATTTCCTGAAGTGAGAAAAAGGTGATTTTTGGAAATCACATAGCCAAGTTGAAATTGACTGTTGGAAATTATCCATAAATTCAGTGCAGCTGGATTAGTTGGAAGGAAGTGTGACACTTGGGTAAGTGCTACCAGAATAGTCAGAATTTTGGTACAGTTTGTGTTGCTTGGATGGCAATGGCATGGTTTGAGTCAGTTTACTCAGTGTTGGCATATTTCACGGATTGACATATTGGACCGGACTACTATAGGCCCTATATGATGTTTTAGGGTGGTTGTGGTAGGTAACTGTGCGGTACAGACTTAGCTTCCACAGTATACATGTGGACTGGTATGCGCCTTGTTGTATCTGGACACATGTTGTCGAATCTTGGAGTTATAGCTTGGCAATGACTGTAGGGGCGTGGCTTCTATGGAAATTGTTGGGAGAGGACTTCTTGGGACGGTGGCTGAGTCGATCTCTTCTGGTCCATGAGTGTAGGCCTGCACGCCTGAGAGTGGCAGTGGCAGGGGTGGCTCGCCGTGGCTAGCCAAGTGTGTAGGCCTGCGTGCCTGAGGGTGACAGGGGTGTTTTACGTTGGCTAGAGATCTATGTGACTGGTTCTGTCTATAGTCTCCAGAAGATTGATTGACGAGAGACGCTGCGGTGTCGAGTGCTAGGCGTTGTGATGCGTGCGTAGAGATGGGCGTGTCCCGCTGGCATGCTTTGCCTAGGCACCATGCGTGCGCAGAGATGGGCGTGTCCCGCTGGCATGCTACCTGGAACCCCAGAGGAGAGCTACTATTGTGTGACTAGGGGTGACTGTGGTTGGTCAGAGTCTGGGACTGAGAGTGCCTTTCCACCATACATTGTTATGCTGTATTCCTATACTCTTGCTATTATCCTTCTCTTGCATGTGAGTTTTACTAGCTGTCTTTCCTACTGGGCGTAGCTCATTCCTTTATTATCTATACTTTTCCAGCGGCTCGGCAGACTTGACGCCACCCAGATTAGGTGGGATCATGGTCAGCAGGCTAGTGGAGGATATCTGATCTGTGATTTCTGAGACATTTTGGTTAGTGTGATTGATGCTATTATTCTTATGTCAGGTATTGTGTGAGGATGAATCTGACTTATGTATCTGGTTGGATGATGTTGCACTTGTTGGACTTGGATCTTATTCTTGTGATGTAGTTTCCATTCACTGTCTTACTCATTGTTTTGGTGCTATAGTGTGTGGAGTGCTATATTTATATATTTATTCTGTGGATGTTATATATTTTTTTTTGATGGTGAGGTCATTACATGACTATGGAACTTACCGTGGGGGTTCAGACTTCTATTAGATCGGTTCTCCTATCGGTATGGGATAGGAGTATTGGGTCTAGTAGGAGTAACATTGCGCGAGTCCATCTGTTAATTCAGGAGTCATGAATCCTGAGTTGACGGTGTACCCGGGAGATGAGATCCACATTGTTAAGGAAAATATGTGTGTAATGATGTGTTATATCTTATGTTTTTCGTAGGCTACTCAGGTTGGTATGGGACGATCTGAGCTGTCTATATGTAAAAAAAAAAAAAATGTATGCCAAAAAACAGCCTAGGAAAAATGGGGTGTAACAAATACTTGGATGAGTTATTGGACCAAATGAGTGGAGTCGTTATTTTTTTTTCTAAAATTGATTTAAAAGGTGGATACCACTAAGTTAGAATCTAATCGAAGGTTGAGTGAAAAACTGCTTTTAAAATAAGGGATGGGTTATACAAATTATTATTCATGCCTTTTGATCTATCTAATGCACCCAACATATTTATGAGAATAATGACCCAAACACTTAGACCCTACTTATAAAAATTTGTGATAATCTACTTTAATGACATCTTATTCTTTAGTCACACCCTTGAACACCATGTAGAGCATCTTAGAAAATTTTGCTCAACAATTAAGGAGAACCACCTTTATGCTAACTCAAAAATATGCACTTTCATTATAATTGTGTGAACTTTCAAAGCTTCGTAGTCTCAAAAGATGGCACATCATCCAACCCAAACAAGATCAACCCTATAGTTGACTGGCCAACACCTCAGATCATCAATGATGTCAAAAGTTTTCTTGGCCTAACAACCTTCTATAGGAGATTCATTAAAGATTTTAATACCATCATTTACCCTAAAATAGATTGTATTAGAAAAAGAAATTTTGAGTGTATCCTTATAGTTGAGAAAGCATTTTAGAAGATTAAGGTGAGTATGACCCAAGCACCTATACTCTAACTTCTAGATTTTTTATTATTTTTAAAGTCTCCCATGATGCTTTAGGACTAGGAATAGGAGTCCTTGGCCAATAAGGATGATCGATCATGTACTTCAGTAAAAAATGAATGAGTCCTGCAAGAAATACTCACTCTATTATAAAGAATTTTATGTGACATTCAAAACCTTAAGGAATTGTAGGTATTATCTCTCACCTCAGGAATTTGTATTTTATTTTGTACACAATGCCTTAAGATATCTTAATTCATAAAAAAAAACCCAAAGCTACAACATGTTAAGTAGACCAAATTTTTTCAGAGTTACACTTTCATCCTCAAACATAAACTATATATAAAAAATAAAATCACTTATGCACTTAATAGGTGAGTGAACCTCCTCACCAAAATGTTTGTCTCTATCACCAACTTTGAAACACTGCACCCATATTGCACAGAGTTTGGATCCATCTATAAGAAATTAGTTATCAATCAAACTAAAGTCATATATGATTATATGATTAAAGATGATTATATTTTTTGTGATAAGCAACTTTGCATATAGCGAACATCACTTATAAATTTCTTAGTTTGGAAGGCACATGCATGAGAACTAATAGGTTATTTTGGATGAGACAAAATCATCATAGCCATTAAAGATAAATTTTATGGTCATGATTAAGAAGACATGCCACTTGGATAGTTGTCAAATGTAAGACTTATATAGTTGCCAAACATCATGCTAAAACGCAAAGACTTTACACCTCATTACTAGTACTATTCAACATGAATTTTGTCCTTGGGTTACCCAAAACCTTTCAAAAGCATGACTTCATTTTCCTGGTGGTAGATCAATTTACGAAAATTGTTAGATTCATCCGATGCTTCAAAACTTCTGATGCCTCATATATCACTGAACTATTCTTTAACAAAGGTAAAGATTCATAGGTTGCCCAAGATCATAATCATTGATAAGGATGTCTTTTTGACTTCATACTTCTAGAAAACTCTGGTATCTTATAAGAATGAAGTTGAAATTCTCGTTAATCTATCACTCATAAATTGATGGTCAAACTGAAGTAATAAACTATAATTTAGGAAATCTCTTACATTATTTGGTAGGAGAAATATAAAGAATTGAGATATACTTTTGCTACGTGCACAACATGCTTATAATAGTTTTGTTGATAACTTGAAAGAAATGAGCCCTCTTAAAGCTTATAATCGATATAAACCTCATAACCTTATCGATCTAATGCCATTACCTAGCTAGGCATGCACGTCCATGTTCACACAAGCATTTACACAACATATAAGAGAGGTTCATGACCATATTAAAGAAAAAATAAACCTCAATAATGAGCAGTACAAGAGACAGACTGATGCACATCAAAGGCATAAAGAATTTTTAAAAGAAGATTATGCTCGGTCTAAAGGGTTCCTATCATTAACTTTGTGGAAGTTACATGCAAGAGGTGTTAGTCCATTATTAATCTTAAAAAGGTTGAACAAAATGCCTACATTTTGGAGTTACTAGATGTCTAAGGCATTAGTAATATGTTCAATGTTTCAAATTTGCCAACACAATAGAACAAAATCAAGAGAAGTCATAAAAGTATAAAAAATAATATTATGTTATTTCACATATTATTGATTTATCTATGTTTTAATAATCTATTTTCTACTTTCAATCTTTATGTATCTGCATCATGCTGTCATGCCAATCTAGATGTTATTCTTAAAGCCAATATTCATCTTATTTAATTATTCTTTATGTTGGCATGCAACTAGTGAAGTATAGAGTAATCTATATAAGAAAATCTATAATAATAAAATATATTTAATAAAATGCTATCAAAATAATACTATTGTATTACATCATAGGATATCAGATTCATCAACTTAAATCTAAGAGTTGTCTTCTCTTTCTAACTTTTATCTTCCTTGATTTCTTACGATATTATGTATATGCAAAATTTAATATATATCATATATATGACATGTTTGGTAAGCAATTAAAATCATATTAATTTCTTTTATACCCTTAAGTTATTGCTCAAAATTATTCTTGTATGATTCCCCAATCGTATTATATATTCTTCTAGAAATAACCAATTAATATTATATTATACCTATAGAATATGAATTATTGTACGTTACGACCTTTATATTTTTCACAACTCAACTTATTCATTTAGTCTAATCCACAAATTCTACAAGATATATTGTATTGTATGATCCACTATATCATATTGTACGTTCTCTATGTAAACATAAAAATGATGTGCTTATCATCTCTTACAATCCCCTTTTTAATGACTATTTTATCTTCGTATAGTACAATCCTTCTTGATTGTATTCGATCAACAAACCCACATTATATTATTTATATTGCTTCTAAACGTATCTTACGAGATTACCCAGATCGTACCAATCTTACCTCTCAGACTTAACTAATGTTTCTCACTTAAACTCAAATTGATTGCACATCATGATACCCATTTTGTCTTGTACGATTAACCCATATGTGTGATAATAACTTAATGTTTCTCGTACTTGTACAATTTAGCAAATCGTTTAGTATGATACCTTCATTTACCTTTGAATAGCTTTGCAATAATATTATGATCCAAGCTATTTTGTACCAGACAATGTATGTCGCCATAATAGTACAACGTTTTCTTGATATATTTCTATGGTGAACCCAACATCCCTTTACTTATTTTGTCAACAAATTGACTCCTCCAAATCCTATTCTCTCCTCTGAACTTAAGACATGCAAAATTGAAAACAAATTTAACTATACCTTGCTAAAGACGATAGAATTCTTCACCCTTGATCGAAGCACAACGGAAACATGTTCTTGAGTTTATAGTGAACTGAACTCCCAATCAATCAATGGCTTACTAGCGTATTGCAACCAGCACACAAATTGGCTCCTTATTTATGTGTCCGACGATAAGGCCTTGCTGGCTGAAATTCCTTGAAGCTCCTTATCGGATTAAGCTCGAGAAAAAAGAGCCATTATAAAAAACATGTTTTATCTTAACCACACCACCACCATTGAAAATATTATTTTTTTTATCTTACCCACATTGCCACCATTAGAAATCCAAAAGCCTAGATCCTACGTGTTCTAGTGCGATGTTTTCATAATATTCGTTGTAACTCTTCCACTATTCATAAATCTATCATCCACCTTTTTGATTCCCTTCTACGTCAATATTTAGAAATTGCAAATATACCTTGTTGAAATCTAGCATTTCTATATTTACAAATCTATCATTTGCTAATCGGATTTGACCTAAGTCAAAATTTTTGTAATTACAAATCTATCATTACTCAATTGACCTTTAAGTATTTTCAAATATACCCTTAACAAATTGCTGTTGACCTAAGCCTAAATTCTCAAATCGCAATTATACCTTATGTAACATTTCGATATCACAATTATACCCGTGTCTCGAGAACATCTTTTTATTGATATGATCAAATTTGAGCTTATGGTGCATTTTTCACAACATATTTTCAGAAATTGATTTATTCAAATTCAAAAATATATTTTTACAATCTCATTGGCTTGTTTCCAAGGTTTCTTATCTTAACCTAGAGTAAAAATTGATGGCTATTACATAAACTAAAAGGACTTACTAAAGGCATGATTTTATTTGATATTTTTCTTTCTTGGTTTGCACTTAAGATGTTCTTTTAGTTGCTCAAGAGCTGGTTTTTTATTGGACTAGAATTGGGTTAAATTGAATGAAGTTCTAACCACCACTTGTGTCTTTCATATTGTACTCAAAGGGCTAATGCATTATATTTAGTACACTCAATGTTTTGAAAACGATTGACCCTTTTTTAAAAAAATGGATGGTACATTAATATTGAAAATGTATTTTATGAGGCTGACATATCATGCACAAGATTTCACATACAATATGTGTAGGTTGAAGAGTGAGCATCTATAGGCCCTTAGTTTGCTTAAGAAAATATATGGTATATTAATTTCTAACACACCATACATTTAGTTTATAAAGTGGGTCGTTAAGGCTGCGAATGGTATTTCTAGTTCACATGGCATAAGATGGATTGAGAATGACATACCATATATTGAAGCCAACATATTGTACATTAAAGTTAACGTACCATGCATTAAGGTGAATAAAAGGTACATAAAGGATTTGAGTAGAGTATTAGTGGTATTTTTGGGGCTTTGTGAAATAACAGTTGTATATACTTTTGATAAAGAAATTATGTAGCATTTATGAAATTTTGAAAAGAAGGGAGTCTTTAAAATAAAATAATTGTAATGAGTTTTGTATAAACAATAAAAAATGTATAAAGGAAAAGAAAAAGTTATAAAAAAGATATCTTAGAGTCATGAAGAAGAAAAACTAATATAATTATGATATAAGTTGATTAATTGTTATTTATCTTGAAATATCATGGTGAGATGTGGTGTGAGCATACTAGATGACATTGATTAATTATGCATATATTCTGATTGACGAGATAATATACTAGCTTGAATTATGTATACTTGTGTGTTGTATATGTACATGTATATATTGCAATCAGTATTAGAACAAGAAATAGAAAAGAAAAATGAGATGTGAAAATTGAATGAAATGACATGAGAAGAGCATGTTGTATAAACTTAATGTTTTATATGATCACAAGTGATAAAAATATGAGAAAATATTAAAAGTTTTCAATGAACTTATCATATGATTATCTAATATGAAGTGATCATTCTTGCTATCTATAACATTTTAATGTAATATAATGGTAGACGAAAATGCCATTATCCTTAGTACCTTATATGAGGTGATGTTAGATAAAAGTTTCATGATTGAGATGACAATAAACTTCATTCCTGTTATTGTTACTTATTCGGTGCAGGGTGATAACAAGAAAAGACCCATGTCTCTTAGTATTTCGATGTGGGTTAGTGATAGATAAGAGAGAGATGATTTGGTGGCTTAACCAATTGTTGATGAAATTTAGAGATATGATTGATGCTATAGAGATACGATATGATATGGTATGATATGTTATAATATAGGATCTTACAAAATGAGGACAACAATTATTAAAAGAAATTAGAGCCTAAAAAAAAAGAAAGATAAAAATAATGTGAAAAGTTATAAGAATTATAAAAAATGAAAATTAGTAAGATATGATATAAAAAGTACTATAATATTTATTGTATGATATGATTAGTATGCATGCAAAACAACCCTAGATAGTTATCCATCTCATAACTACTCCAACCCAAACTTAACTAAGAAATTTTCATAAGATCCAATGTAAGTTTGTCTCCAGAATATGTCTCAACATTTTATGACAATGAGATCTCAAATAAAGGCTAAGATCTCTCATTCGATAGTTGACATAGAACAATTTATTCTTAGATATCACCCAACGTCTATTCCTTACCCTCTTTGAGTGTTATTGAAGAATTCCTAATAATTCAGTGTTTATGATTCACTTCACTCATTTAATAGTCATACCACTTTTGACTAATTTAATAATTTGTTCAAATTTAAATAATTATAAAACATTTAAATAAATGTAAAAATAACAAATTTTATTTTCTTACTTGGTGATGTTACATAATAACACAAGAATCTAAGATATAGATGCTTGCAGCTATTAAATAATTGATCAAGGATTTTACATTCATAAGAGATTCTTGCATAGATATTTTGACATCCTTTTGTGAGATCTAAGGCAATCACTTATGAGCTCGAGTAAACCTTGGTGATCAATGAAAGACATCATTCTAGAGTCATCTATGCCTTAGCTCCTCCAGTGCAATGAAGCAAAAGAGATCAAAATATAACGATATTCCAACTTAGGACAAGATGTTTAGTCTTGTTCCATCTATTGAAATTACAATTGATCTATTTAGACATAAAAGAAACTAGAGGAGATGTTATGTTTAAATATAAATTGTGTAAAATATCATGTACAAGAAGCGAGTCTTCAAATTGGGATCTCCAACAATGGCAGTAGTCTCAGTCCATCAGAATGTGAAAGCCATGAGATATATTGAAGGATGCAGAAGGAAAATGGTAGACGCAAATGACAAGAGGAAACGAGAAGTTGATGAACTGGGTGAAAACAAGGATGCATTCTCGATTGACATCTAATAGCATGTTATGCCTTGGTGAATTTGTAAGAAACCAAGAGAGAAGAGCACGTCAAAAATAAAGGAAGATGAATAGTATAGAAAGCTCTGGTTGCTCATTAGAAACTAACTTAATACACTAATAAGATTACATCGTTGGACAAGTTTCTTAATAATACTAAGGTGAACTTTTAAATACTTAAGAATTAAACTTATCTAATAAGTTTTAGTCCCAACTTTTTTCTTTTTATTATATCTACTAAGCATAAAATCTTTACCTAAATTCCCATTAGACAAGATTTGTCTAACTCAAAATATCTAACAGTACCTGAAGAAGCAAAAGCCTAAACAATTATTTGGCCACTTTCCATAGTCTATTACTTGGAATCCTCTCTGCCACCCTTTTTAGCATATATTTGATGACAAATTAGCCTTTGCATCTCACCACCATCCCCTTGAAATAAATATCAGCATCAAGCCAACACGCACCACATGATCATTTGAATGGTTCTGAATGGCAAGGAATCCAGCAAGTATCCTTCCCTTCTCCTCTGGCTAAAGGAATTGGTTCATATCTATAAATACCCAAGTGTTGCTATGCACCCACTTCAGATTTGTGCAATCACAATGGGAGGGAAATCATCTTCTCTGTCCTGCTCTTGTTTTAGCTTCTCAGTCAGTGTTGAAGACAACGATCAAGAATATAGGCAAACAAGCAAGGTTAGACCAAGCGATGAGGACAAAGGCTTGTGGGTTGGTGAACATGATGTAGATCAAAAAGCCTCAGACTTCATTGCTAAGTTTTATGAGACTCGTTGTATGGACCCTGAACACATCACTATGTAGTACAATAACTTCAAAGTTTGCTTAACTCCATGTTGCCTTGTGTGGTATTCTCTACATTGTAACCATACTTATGGGAAGAATAACACATGGCATTGCTTTTGTAATCTATTTGCAACATATTTTTATTTAGCTTCTAATATATTTAGGCATTTCAATCATTTCTGTAATGCATTCAGCTCATTTTTCTTTAGCATGTTGTCCTTTCGCGTTTCCTTTCTTCTTTGTATTTGTTTTAAAGTTTTAAGTTCATATTTTTTCATTGTCATTTGTACTTTGAATCATCTCTTGACATGCAATTTCTAAATTGCATGCAAAACTGACGTATAACGTACAATATTACTGCTTGACATGTTATATCGAATGGCACATAGATGAAGTGAATGGGCTAAGTGTATCACCTGAAAAAAAACTTAATAAAAAAGTATCATTCTTTAGGGTTTTCTGGAGCTTAATTTGATGCATTCACCTTGTCCTCAACTACCACTGGCTGAAGAAACTTGTTCTTTAATACCTATGTTTGAAGAATATAAACCCTTCGAGGTAGCTGAGCAGTGGAAAAAGTGAAGAGAGAGAGAGAGAGAGAGAGAGAGGCAGCAATGTTAGATTTTATTTGAGCAAAATGCTTCACCTTTATATATAGAATGATTATTTGTTGTAAATAAATGCACCAGGTGATGAACTCTACGAAGGAAAAGTGTTCTAAGAAAGTATTTTCTAAAAGTGATGCTTATTTGTTAAATTGTTATAAAGAAGAATCCTTTGAATGTATGAATAAACAATGAAAAATTTTACAGCTAGCAGAAGAGAAATGAGAAAGGTTGAAAAATGATTTTAAATCAGTATACAAAATTCCTTATCAAGCAAACAAAATTTTTGGTGAATTCATATTCATGCAAGAATTATTATAAATATATATTTTTTTCTAAATATTACAAGAATTATTTGTCTATTATTTCATTTCAAAGGCCTTAAATGTGACAATTTAGAACACCAACGATCATCTATTTATTCTTACTCATGATTAACCATTTTCCAAAATCCTGATGTGCAATAATGAAGAGCTTTGGTAGTGAAAGAATGTGGCAGCTTTGAGATATATGCAAGTTTATCAAGAATCAAATAGGGTTAGGAGGAAGTCATCTTCTTTTTTGAAGATGAAAGAATTTATAAAGAAATAAAAGAGAAAGAATTGTTTGAAATGGTAACTATTGGTTTGGCTTAAAAGGAAAGCAAGGTGCTTGACTTGGAGGGGGGCTTTGGCCAACTCAACAAAAAGGCATGCTTGAGCTTTCATAGCCAAAACAAGTTTTGATAAGAGGTAGCTAAGCAAATGGGCTAAATCAAGAAGATGAAGGAGTTGAATTGAGCAATGGCATAAGAGCCTAGACTTGTCAGTGCAAAAGGCTTGGAAAAATAACAAAATAGTAATGGAACATGGCAAAATAGAAAATTCAAGTGAAGACTATTCAACAAACATGTTAATAGAAAAGGATGAGTAGAAAACATGTGTCAGATAGCCAACAAGAGAGTGATAATTATTTATTATTTTTTTATAAAACAAATATTCTCTCTCTCTATCTTGATATATATATATATATATATATACAAAACAAATGAATAATTTTAGAGTTAAAATAATAGTTTTTTTTTTTGAGGTAAACCAATTTTTGTATTCAGAACTCCCTATGCCTTGAGAATAATTGATGTAGGACTAGACGAAAATTGCTTAGTTAGAAAATTCGTAACTGATGCACAACAAAGAGCAGGGCCGTCACCCTAAGGGACACACACCGAGATACGATGAGGGTTAAACGCAAAGGCACCAACCAATGAATCCTAACTAAACTTAGGATTGATAGCGGCTAAGAAGTCGCTAAATCGATTACGACTACACACTTTCAAACACGCAGAAATAGGGAGTACTTAGATTGGTTAAGTACCAGTTGAAATTAAAATATAATTTATAGTAAAAGTTGCACTTCGCAGAATGAAAATATATTGAAGACAAATTAATAATCTAGGAATGGAAATTACTCGTAAAAAGGAAGACGAGGAAAACAAAAACTTCACTTGAAGATGGTTGAGCGGTGAAGGAAGATGATAGACTGGAGTGGCGTCTCACCACTTGGACCTCGCGTCCCTCCTCCCAGTATCAGAGATTTGACGAGTCGGCACGCCAAAGACACTCAGAGCACTCACGAACTCAGAATGGAAGCAAAGAACACTCAAAAGCTTGCATTAACTATTCAATATCCTTACAACAGAAGATGACTTCCCCTTATATAGGAATCCATAAGGGTACAAAAGACATTTAACTCATAACATGGGAATACTAAAGGACACATGGGTAAATTAAAAGTCACCTAAAATTACAAACCAACTCCTAAAATTCTGAGAAAAATAATGAAAATTAAGTTTATTTAACCCTAATTTCGGATGGCTGGAGGCGCGGCAACGGCGGCGGCGGCAGCGGTGCGGGTTGGTGCTGGCTGGCGTGGGTCGGCGCGTGTCACAGGTCGCGGGTCGGTGCGGGCTGGCGTGGGTCGGCGCGTGTCACAGGTTGCGGGTCGGTGCGGGCTGGTGTGGGTTGGCGCGGGTCATCCGGGTAGCTTGGGTAGGCGCCTGGCGGGACACATGCACAGCGGTTCGAGCAAACCTGGATCCGGTTCGGGCACGAGCGGTTCGAAATGGCGGCGGTAGGTTCACTGTGACGGCAGAGGTTGCGGCGGAGGCGGCGGCCGGCGGCAGGGATAGTGATTTTGGCCTTGTTTTTGCTCCTGGGAAGCCATTCGGACTCCGATTTCGAATCCGAAAGTTGTGTTGGCTTCCTAAAGATGATAAAAGGTTTTTAGTGCAAGACCTGGTCCGTGGACGTCGAAAATCCTTCTCGAACATGATGTCCTCATCAATAATGATGAAGCTTTCTGTATGTTTTCAATTGGGATGTTAAAGATTGAAGCATTTGTCCATTTGATGACAAGTTTTTCTCATTGTTAACATCAACATGGAAACAAGAAGGAAATTATAGAATGTGAAATGGTGAGTTGCTCAATTGTTAACTCTCTCTTTATAATTGAATAAAGTTGCTCTTTAAGTGACAATTGGTTGACATTTTTTTGCACTATGGTTTGTTTCACGCTCAGGTCTCCCTGAATGCGATAGTGATCATTAACAAAATGGTCCAAACGGAAATGAAATTATAGAAGAAAAAATGTAAATAATAAGCACTTGCATTGCATTACCAATCATTGTAGAGCTAATACCTTGGTATATCTATGAAGTAATGAAAAAATTAAATTGAAGGAGCATATAATTAGTACCTCCTCAGCACACACACTAATCATCATCAAGGACATATTATTAAAAATGGACATGATTAATTGCCACAATTTGGATAAGCATGAGATGTGTCATGGCATGTTGCAAATTTGATTAGTATTATAATGAAAAATTGAGGGTAGGGTCGAAAATAGTGGAGATTTTTATTATGAATAAATGGGTTGTGGTGAAGTGAAATAGCATCTGCATCCTTTGTAGAATGACTAATCATTGTCCATCCAACATCTTTTGAATATATAATTATATGATAAACCATTAAAGCTATCAGAGGACTCAGGTTTAATGGTTTTAGAATGAATAGTGGAGATTAAGGCAATGTCAGATAAGAGAATATCATATCATTCAATAGAGATGAGAGAAAGTTGCAAATACGTAGAAGTTAAAACACATTGAACTTCAAGCTAAGGCCATCAATGATATACTCAAAAACCTAAGAATATGAGATATAGCTACTTGAAGCTATTAGAGAATAAACTAAAGATTTTATTCTAGTAAAAGATTCCTAGATAGATTTTTTGATGTCTTCTTCAGAGATTGAAGATGATCACTTAATGAGCACAGGATAACCTATGAAATCAATGAAAGATATTATGATACTGCATATGCATTTAACATAAAATATTACTGCTTGACATGTTTTGACGAATGGCACACAGCTGTTTGGAGTAGCAATCAAAGGACTAGCTTTGCATGCAGTGAACGGACTAAATGTCACCTCAAAAATAATTAACCAAAAAGTATCATTCTTTTGGGTTTACTGGAGCTTACTATGGTGCATTCACCCTGTCCTCAACTACCACTGGCTGAAGAAACTTGTTCTCTAATACCTATATTTGAAGAATATAAACCCTTCGAGGTAGCTGAGCAGTGGACAAAGTGAACTAAAGAAAAAGATAGATAGGCATATCATATAACCATGAAATGGGTCCAGGAATGTTAGATTTTTTCGAGCAACCTTCCGTACCTTTAGATATAGAATGATTATTTGCTGTAAATAAATACATCAGGTGATAAACTCTATCAAGGAAAAGTGTTTTAAGAAAGAATATTTTAAAAGTGATGCTTATTTATCAAATTGTTAAAAAAATGATTTTCTAAATGTACTGGAGTACTCCAGAAAGAATTTGTTAAATTTTTTTAAATATATGGATAACAAATGATTAATTTTAAATGAGTGTATAAAATTCCTTATTAAGCAGAACAAAATATTACAAGAATTATTATAAATATTTTTTCTAAATATTACAAGAATTATTTTCCAATGGTTTGATTTCAAAAACATAATATGCAACAATTTAGAACACCAATGACCACCTATTTATTCGTACTCAAGAAAACCATTTGTCGAAAACCACAATAGTGAAGAGCTTTGGTAGTGAGAAGATGCATCAACTTCATGCAAATTTATCAAGAATTAGATAGGGTTAGGAGGTTGATCTCCACTTTTTGAAAGATGAAAGAATTTATATAGAAATAGATAGAAAGAATTGTTTGAAACAATAACAGTTTGTTTGATGAAAAGGCAAGCAAGGTGCTGGACTTGGAGGAGGGGCTTTGGCCAATTTGAGGAAAGGCGTGCTTGGACTTTCATAGCCAAAACAAGTTTCGATGAACAGTACTAACTAGAACAAATAAGCCAAACAAAGAAGGTGAAGGAGATGAATTGAGAAATGGTAAGTGATTGGGTAGAAGGCTTGGAAAAATGGCAAAAAAATAATGGAACCATGGCAGACTAGAAAGTCTGAGTGAAGACTATTCAATAGGTATGTTCAATGGAAAAGGATGAGTAGAAGGCGTGTCAAATAGCCAACAAGAGAGTAATGATTATTTATGAAATTTTTACAAAGTAATATAATATATTACAAATGAATAATTTTATAGTCGAAAGAAGGGTTTGTTAGAAGTAAAATAATTTTGGTGTTCACTTGGGATATTAAAGGTTGGAAGCCTTGACCACTTGATGATAGTATTTTCTCATTGTCGACATTAACGTGGAAGCAATAGGGAAATGATAGAATGGGAAATGGAGAGTTCCTTAATTGTTAACTCTCTCTATAATGAAATAAAGCTACTCTTTGAGCAACAATAGGTTCACATTTTAAGTGTTATGGGTTGATTCACACTTAGGTCTCTCTCAATGCAATAATGATTTTCAACAAACCAGTCCAATTGGAAATGAATATGCAGTTGAAAAAACATGAGTAATAAGCACTCGCATTTCATTATCAATCATTATAGAGAAAGTAACTAGGTAGAGTTAAGAAGTTATGAAAAAATATATTGAAGGAGCATAAGATTGGTATCTCCCAAGTACACACACCAATCATCATCAAGGACATAGATAAGATTCATTAAAAATGGACATGCAAAAATACTACAACAAGCATGAGATGTGCCATGGTTGTTGCAAATTTGATTGGCATTATAACGATCAATTGAGGGTGAGTTTGGCAATAGTAGAGGTTTTTATTACTGATAATTATATGATATGCCACCATTGCTACTAGGGGACTTAGGTTTAGTGATTTTAGGATGAATAGTGGAGACTAAGGCAATGCCAAAAAGGAGAGTATCATACTGTTCATTAGAAATGAGAGAAAATTGCATATACGTAGAAGTTCAAACACATTGAACTCCAAGCCAAGGCCATCAACGGCATACTCAATGACATTAGAATATGAAATATTGCTTCTTGCAGCTATTAGAGAATCAATTAAGGATTTTATGTTCATAAGACATTTCAATATAGATATTTTGATGTCATTTTGGGAGATTTAAGCTGTCACTTAATGAGCACAATATAGCATATGAGATCAATGAAAGATGACATACAAGAATCATCTATGCCTTAGCTTCTTAAGTGCAAGGAAGCAAAAGAGTTGCACTAAGTTACAAACTATAGCATTATTCCAACTGAGAACAAGATGGTTAGGTTTGATTCATTTTTTGAAATGAGAATTGGGCTCTTTGGAGGTAAGAGAAACTATAGGAGGTGTTATGTCTAAATAAAAAACGTGTAAAATATCAGGTATGAGAAGAACATCTTCAAAATTGTGATATCCAAACTAAATAATAGATTCAGTCCATCAAAGCATGAAAGTGATGAGATATATTTAAGGAAGATGGCAAGAAGAACCAAAATGACGAGAAGAAAGAGGAACTTGAATAACAGAGTGAGTCCAGGAATGCTTTCCTGGTTGATATCTGATAACATTTAAGTAGAATCTTTGAGATATTATGCCTTACTGAATTTGTAAGAAACCAGCAGAGAAGAGCATGACAAAAAATAAAGGAAGATGAATAGTTTGGAAAAGATTGGGGAAAACTACAGTTGCTAAACTCATGTTTATTTACATCAACCAAGAATCAACTACACACTAATAAGACTACATCAAAGGACAAGTTTAATAATAGAGAATGAGGTGAACTTTTACATAAGTTTTCTAATAAGTTTTATTGCCAAACTTTTTTCTTTTACCATTTCCAGTAATCTCATAAAATCTTAACTTTTCATCATGTCAGATTTGTTTAACTCAAAAAACCAAACAGTACCTTGAGGAGCAAAAGGCTTAACTATTATTTGGCCACTTTTCATGCTCCATTACCTTGGAATCCTCTCATACAACCTTTTTAGCATATTTTTCATAACAAATTAGCCTTTGCATCTCTCCACCATCCGTTTTAAATAAATATAAATGTTAAGCCAATAAGCACCACGTGACTGCTTTAATGGTTATGAATTGCAGGGAATCCAGCAAGTACCCTTCCTTTTTTCCATTGGCTAGAGTTGGTTCCCATCTATAAATACCCAAGCGCCGCTATGCTCCCACTTTAGAATTGTGTAGTTACAATGGGAGGGAAGTCCTCTTCTCTATCTTGCTCTTGTTTGGGCTTCTCGACCAGCATTGAAGATGACGAGCAGGAATGGAGGCAAATAAGCAAAGTCCGACCGAGTGATGAGGACCATGGCTCGTGGGTTGGCGAACCCGATGTTGATCGAAAGGCCTCGGATTTCATTGCCAAGTTTCATGAGAGTCGTTGTATGGATGCTGAGCACATCACTGTGTAGCTTAGCAGTTTCATAATTAATTCAAGTGCTATTAGTTATTACATGTTCCTTCTTCTTCCACTCTTCTAGTTGTAGCTCAATGAAGCCTTGTGTAGTATTCTCTACTTTGTAACTATATTTATGGAAAAAATAACTCATGGTATTGCTTTTTTAATATAGTTCTATTTCTTTAATATAGCTGCTAACTTTAATGCACAATTGCAGCATAACGGTTGCAGTGTTCTCCAATCTTTAATAGATTATTGATTTGTGAACTTATGTAGTTATCTATCTTGAAAAGATTTCATATTGGTATGACATAGATAAATCATTTTTATAGTCACCCAGTTCATTTTTCTTTTATTGATAGTTCTTTACTTTCTTTTTGTTCTTAAATCTTGCTTTTTGTCATAAAGGACTCCCTTGCTTTATTCCTTTTTGTTTTCTTGAGCTTGATTTGGTGCATTCATCCTGTTCTCAACTACCAAGAGTTATATTTCCAGAAAACAATTCTTCTGAGGTACCCAAGCAGTGAAACATGTGAAAGAAATAAAGAAAAAGAGATGTGGGCATCATACAGACCCTTGAAATGAAGTTTGCATGTTAGGCTTTTTTGAGCAACATGCTGCACCTGTAATTATAGAATAGTTACTTCAAAAGTGATGTTTATTTATTAATTTGTTATAAAAGTATATGAATAACAAGCGAATAATTTTTTAAGTGCTCCAAATTTACTATCAAACAAAACAAGATTTTGGCGTGATAAATGAGTATTCGTGCAATAGTTTTTCAAATAAGTAAACTAATTAAGCCAAACAAAGTTGCAAGTTAGGAGCTTGGGATTTCTACAATGATTTAGATTATCATTATTTAAAACATTTTAACAAAATATTAGAAGAATTATACAACATAAACATAAGTGATAATCTTATTGTTGAGATTTCTTATATCTTCTTTCCTCTTTTTTTTTTTTGCAACACATGTATCCTTGATTCTCCAAACTCTTTCAAGAATAAATCCTTACATAAGGGACGAGTAGGACCTATTAATCAACAAGTTGCACAAATAACTTCTCTCCAAAACTCCTTCAATAAAATCACCATCCTACCATTCATCGAGCTTTCTCTACTATGATACGATTCATTTTTCTTGCCTCAACATTGTATTACGGAGCACTGTAAACAATTTTGTCATCAAGGACTACGACAATGAAACCAAGGGTGGTTTGAAACTCTATTAACCTTACATCATTGGTAAGGTGCAATGCCAACTCCTGGAGACAAGTGTAACGAGGCCACCTATTTTCTTTAACAATCTCCCATAAGTTATGGTTCTAATGTTGACTCTAAGCTTCATCTCATCTAGTGAGAAATCTTGTTGCCTTAAGTTCAAATATTATTTTCACAAGTTTTAGAAAACAGACATATTATATTTCTATTATATCATGTTCTTCCTTAATTATCTTGATTTGCCCAACATGTTCCAACAACTTTCTTTCATTTTGTCTAAGTTGCATCTCACAACTTCATATTCAAGAGTTTTTGGGATTATGTTTTTATAGTTGACAAATAACATATTTTAGATTTACTTAAAATATTGTCTTTTCTATGTATTATATGAGTTTATTATATATACATATACACACATGTATAGACATATATGACCTACTTAAATGTTTTTAAATATATTTATGATTTGAAAACTTATTTTTCATTGATTATCACTGCTTCGACTAGAACTCAACTTCACTGCTAATTCAGATATTATTTTCACAAGTTTTGGAATACAGACATACTATATTTCTATTATATCATGTTCTTCCTTAATTATCTTGATTTTCCCAACATGTTCCAACAACTTTCTTTCATTTTGTCTAAGTTGCATCTCACAACTTCATATTCAAGAGTTTTTGGGATTATGTTTTTATAGTTGACAAATAACATATTTTAGATTTACTTAAAATATTGTCTTTTCTATGTATTATATGAGTTCATTATATATATATATATATATATATATACACATATACATATACACAAATGTATGCATATATGACCTACTTAAATGTTTTTAAATATATTTATGATTTGAAAGCTTATTTTCCATTGATTATCACTGCTTTGACTAGAACTCACCTTCACTGCTAGTTGTCGAGTTATGTCACTTATCATCTTTGGACTCATCATCAACCTCCATTCTGTCATCACGGTAAAATTGTGTTTTGAAAACCTAAATTTATAACATAAAAATTCAAATAATGGACTTTAATTTATTATAATGACTATATTCAAGCAAATAAAGAAATATTGAACTATAATTCTATTATTTATGAGAATTCAAAGTCCAAATAATGTTTGAATTGCATCCAACCAAATAGGCTTGTGATATAATAAGAAATATTTTTTTCCTCCCTTGCACAAAAAAATTGAAGTTACCATTGGTGTCAACAATAATTTTTATCACAAATATAATGCAAGTCTTGTGTAATAGCAATGAATTATAGAGACCAACAATACTTAAAAGTGATATAAGTAAAAATAAAAAAGGTAGCTAAAAAATAGACTAAAGAATAGCCTAAAAAGAGGCATATAAGTTTATATTAAAAAAACTTTTTAACTCAATGCATACAATCGTGACCACTTTACTAGTATTAAAGTTTATGTCTAAGTCTAATTTTTAGTACCATTTTATAACTTTCACGTCATATGATTAATATGATATCCGATGATATCTTAGATTGTAATTATGTTAAGCTTGTGTTGCTTTGAGTTATTTTGAGTATTATATATATTTTGTGCATTCAAAAAATCATTTTAAAAGAATAAAAGATAGCCTTAAGCTATCGGTAAATAATTGCATAAAATTGGGTAATCAATTCATAGTCATTTATCACTGATTTGTAGTGATAATTTTAAGACAAATGATGTTGATTATTTCGAATGATGTTGGTTTTTATTTTTCTCAATTTTTTATTATTGAAGTAACTTAAAATTTTAAAAAATGATTAAAAAAGGTATCATATATAAAACTTAATAATTTTCATTAAAAAAAAAAAAAAAAAAAAAAAAAAAAAAACAAGGACTTTTAAGTGTTTTATCACAGTAGCGGCGTGTTGCAACCTCAGCCGTCTTGCGTTTCGGGGCCGGGAGCCACACGTTCCCAACAGAGCACCTCTCTGTCTCTCTTCCTCTCGCCGATTACATGCTTGTCGAAGAAAGCTCAAATGCATCTTTCCAAAGGGCTTCGAAGTTCGCTGCGAGGTGATTTTGCTTAGAGCCGTGAAGGACATTACTTTCCCGTCACTTGCTCCCATCTGTCTTGCTTTGCCCGCCGCTTCTAGCGAATCCGACGCCCTGCATAGCGCGCAAATTCAAGATATATTTTCTTAGTGGGAGGCGGATGTATTACGGGATGAGGAGGATGGTTTTGTGCCCGATCCAATATCGATCTCAGCTCTCTAGACTAGTGTAAGTTCTTCTATCGACCAAGCTTGAATTCATATTCCTCACCGGACTGCTGTCTGAATAAATAACTCCAACTCTTGATTATCTTTTCGAAAAATAGATATCTTTGATCTAAAGTTGTGAATTTTACTTGATTTTTTCCCTAGCATCTCCTATTTCTGTTATTTGGATAGTAGGATGTCGAAAAGGGAGAATGTTGCATGGATGAGCTCCTTAACAGATAGGCTAACAATTTTTCTGATGCCCAATTTCATCCGTTTATTTGTTATATGTTGTTTCAGTAATTAGGGAGTACTAAACTTAGTCGATTAGCTGGGTTAATGAGGTTGAATTTTAGCAACCCCACTGGCTCAGACAGACGACCTTAAACACAATCTAGTAAGGTAACCCGTCGGCCCACTTCTAATCCATAATTATCCATGTAATACTAGACTCCTACCCTATGTTAGCAATTTTTTGCATAATAACTGTGTTCAAGATTCCCTTTCTTCCTCTCCCGCAAATTTACCTGAGCTTCTCGCAAATAGCAGGTTGTTCCCTAGTTGCCCTCGTCAGCCTAATCTGCCATCACATCTCTTTTTGGCGTTGTTAACATCAGACGTGTATGATGTCGAACTATTTTGGTCTTTCATATTGCTCCTTTACAACTATCAGGCTCCAAGTTTGTCTGGATTAATTTCTTCTTTCCAACTAGCACCATATAATGCAAGAATAGAACCAAACATTTATTAGAGTCAACGCGAAGTAAATTATGTTATCGGCCAAATATATTTTTTCTCTTAGCCCTATTAATGCAACTAGTACTATGTTAGCTTAACACCAAGTAACTTAATGCAATCTCATTCGAACAAGGATTTAATATTAACCATGCACACAAGTTTTCCAATAAAAAATGGGATAGAATTAGTCTATGTGGAAGGTGCTTATTGTTAATATTATTTATAGAATAGACCAAATTCTTGGACACACAAAATTTGTGATTCTCACTTATACTTAAAGAGATATCACTCATCCATCTATCTTGACTTTGCATGTATTGATTATGATTAGAAAATTTCAAACCAAATGCTCATATGTTGTTATTTTAATAAAATAAAATTTCCATAATTAAAGAGAATTAGAAATGGGTGAAAATTCCTTTTACCTCAATAAGTAACATACTTAACATGTTGAAATCATCCAAAATGTCTTTTCACTTAATTGTTAATGTCGGCCAAGAAAATGTCATACCATTGTGTATAATGATTGGTTATTCTAGATTTTAAATTTAATTATAATATTATCTTAATTTAAAATATCTTTATATTATAAATCAAATTAGAAGCTCAAAATTAAAAGAACGTTTGAGCAACTTTTATCATAAATTCAGTCTAGGTACTTTTAGTTTTTAAATATTTGTCAATTTTTTTAATAACAAAAATGGTCATAATAATAAAAAATTTGAAATAAGGATTTTGAGTTGTTGTCTCATCTAAAACACATGATATGACATAGATTGTAAGGTTTGTTCGTAAGGCATATTAAAGGATATGCATCTTTATTTCACAAACACTTTAGGGTATAACTAAGATCACATGACTATGATCTATTAGCATAATGCCTACATAGGTGATATCTCCAAGACACACCACACTTAAAATATCTTGCAAAATTTCTTTTTGAGCTCATTAAGAGCTAAAGCCAATGTTTGTTTACATGCAATTAAGCTTACTCTTCTACTTAGGATGATAATAAAAACTTCTTGGTATTTTACACTCTTTAAAGTTCTTTATTCAATTTCCATTTTATGACATTGAATCTTTTATTGTATTATTTTCAATGTGAAGTTTGGATATCCATTGATTATGAATAACCTATGGTTTCTTTCAACTTATCCCTCTGATATGGTTGTTATGACATTCTCTACCTTTATCTAGTCTTAGAATTTTAATTTTTTTGTTCCATTTATCTTCACTTTATGATTTATATTTGTTAAACATATCACTAAAGATTAGTATTTAGAATTTTTTTTTGTTAAGTTACCACATCTGCCTTGTTAAACAATGCTTTTGAGCATTCATAAGGATTAGGTTCTTATTACTAGATAATAAAAATTTAGAGAAAACCATATCACACACTTCATTTTGAATAATATTTAATTATTTATTTTTTTAATGAGTTGCAGATTTAAGAGTTTTATATTTGTTTTTCTTTATACATATACCACACTTTGAATGAATTCTATGTACTTTTTATGTTTCAAATCCATATGCTTCATTCTTCCAATTGTTTGTTAGCTTATATGTTTTAATATTTCATGCCAAACTCTAAAGTTCAACCACAGACATGGATAAAGAAGGAAAGTCAATTTTATTACTTTATGAAAGAACACTTAAATAAATCATCACATAAATTATCAACACAAATAAAAAAAATATTTTTACTACAATAAAGAGTACCAAAAAAGCTCAGTGTTCCCAAATATCTTGCTCCCTACTTGTTAAGGAGCTTGTGCTTGTCTATTTGATAATAAATCAAGTCAATCTTGAATGACAAATTTGAGCTTGACACCTTAACAAACCAACCAGGAACAAAGCATAGCTTATTTACTTATATCCAAATCTAATATTGCATCACATTTTTTATATTTTAATTGTTCATGTTCTGTTGATTTTGTTCTTTAACATTTTAACTTTTTTGAATGGATTATCTGATTTTCTTTTATACTATTACTCTCCATTAAATAAAATGCACCTGTTTCCTCTAATTTTGGAAATGTTATATCTTTTTTGATTTTTCTTCCCTAATCCCTAATAAGTCATCGTTCTTCTATTATGTGCAAGTGCTTCTACAAAAGACTTTGTGATGGTAGTAATTGTCAGATAGATGATGCTATAATATATGTTTTGTTCAAGCTCATTTAATGGATAAATAATACGTTTCATTTACGTGATTTAAGACAGAGCAAGATCAGTCTTTTTCTCCGTATTCATTGAACAAAAATGGTTGTTTTTAAGTTCTGCATCTTCATTCTCACTCTTAAAATCATGAGCATCCCAATGTTCAAATGAGCATGTAATGCAAAAAATATAAGAACAGCCATGACGAAGAAAATCAATTTCTTATTTATTTTTGTCTTTAACATTCACGTGACCAGCAATTGTGAATACTACTTTAGAACTTGGGTCATTTTACTTTTTAAGAATTAGGTTACATGTAAGATGAAAAATAAAAAAAATTAAGCCTGTATACCAAGCCAATATTGAGTTTTCTTTTGCTATATTTTGAAATATGTTCCATTAAAATTATAGCGATTGGCTTCATCATGATGATATTAAATTTGATTGGAGCTTTTATGTAATAAGAAGTCCAAAATGCAGATTATTTTGATGTTTTTGGAGAATATTATAAAAATTGTATCTCAAGTTACAATTAATGTAATAAACTTAATAATTAATAATGCACAGAAAAAATAAATAAAATAGGATGGAATTAACTTGAGGTGAGTGTTGTTGATTGCTATTGATCAGGTTCTTATGTTTATCTTTGTCTTGCTTGCAGAACATGTGAAAGGTAAAATTTTGAGCCCAATGCATTTTTCTTGTTCACCACTTAAAAATTCTAGAATGGGAAAGTAAAGAAAGTGAAAATTTCACTCAGCTTAGCTTAACTTACGAGATATATGTAGTTAAGTGAATGTTGAAAGAGCAGCCAATGTAATATCCCTATATGAGATCGTCGCTTGCATTACTCAGGTTCATTTAGAATTATGGCGGGGTTTGTTTGAAATGATGTGGGAAAGCAATTTTGTTTTGCCTTTGAAAACACAGCTATTAGACAGACTGCATTCCATATGTCCTTTTTAGCATCTGTTTTCTCCATTTATTTCCAATAAATTACTGTTCTGCCATTTCTGCAACACCAAATTGGTCATTTCTTTAACACAATTGTACATACATTATATTAATTATATAACTAAAACATGCCTTTTCATAACAACTTCACAAACCATAATCTTTCAAAGGAAGTTGTTCTGAACCACTTTGACAGCCTTTTTTTTTTCTGAACTTCTCCAACCAGCATGGTGCATGGTACCAAACTTACCCTTAAATGTTAACGTTCGTCAAGCCAGTAATTACCCATTTGGTTATAAAACATTTTGAGTCAAACAACAACAATAAAACACGATTTTATTCATGTCTGTTTTCCTGATTGCATTAATAACTAAAAAGATGCAGGTGTACAACTATAATGGATGATTAGTAGTCCATGTTTTTTGATATGGAAGGTATGATTTGATTGATCATATGGCTTGGTCTTGGGGAAATGACCAGTGGTTGAAAAGAGTGTTTAACTTTTTTAAACATCTACTAGCTAGAATGATTAGTTCATTAAACTAATTACTTTAAAAGCACTTTGAAAAATGCTTCTTGGTTATTCAACTTCTAAAATTATTTCTGAAGACTAACATTAATGCTTGTTGCTGGTTAACTATAGCATTCTGTGAAAGTAGTCAGAGCTACTCGAGTAATTGTTATTCAGAGAAATTTCCTTTAGATATCTGTTTTTCTTTTCCTTTTTCTTTTATTTGAAGTAGTCAAGGGACCAGCAAAACTACCATTGTTGGTTTTAATATTTTTTTTACCTGGATAGTTTTCTTTAATGTTCCATCCAATAGTCAACATTCTGACAAATATTAATAGCTTTCACTATTTTTCTTTTTTTCTTAGTGGTCTGATCTAGGTAGATAACTGCATGTATTAGCAAGTTTTCTGTTGCAGAATCTATTATGTAAGTCTAAACTTCGCCAATCTATTATACCATCTTTCAGTTCGCAGGGTCAATCGATTACTGGGAGGTTACTATCCACAGATTCAGACAAACCCAATGACTTTAAAGTTGAGGAGGCAGAGACTTTGAAACCACAGCCACCTGGGCCGGAGAAGGTATTGGTTATGCCTACATAAATGTTGCACTGAGTAAAGCATGTTGGAATATTTCATGCTATGTTTTGTCTACGATGGTGGGTTCCTTCAGTAATAGGATGTGTGGGCCAATGTTGCAGTTGCTCGTGTTGGGTGGAAATGGATTTGTTGGTTCTCATGTTTGCAAGGAAGCTTTGCAGCAAGGCTTTTCTGTTTCAAGTTTAAGCAGGTTATTATCCTTTCCTTGAAAGTTTCCTTTATGTTATTTTCAGAAATTAACAATTTATCTTCTTTTCAGCTGCAGAAATGCAATACCTTAGGATTTAGATGCTAGTTTTCAAATAAAACACATTTTCACATCTTGGTTAAATATTCCTTTCTAGCGGTGGGTTCGATATAGAACTTCCCATGTTAATAGCTGGGAACTGTGATGATTTGTAAGTAGGCTCACTTTTGTCTCAAGGGTTGCTTCATCCATGACTGTTGTTTTTGTTCACATATGGGGAATATTAGAGTGATCGTATGTACTTATAACAGCTTAAAATTTTTGTTTGACAATAAGATATCCTATGGCAATTTATCATAGGCTCGAATGACAGTTTAAAATCTGGTAGTTTCAGGAACCTACTGGATGGTGCCAACGAAAGCTGTGCCATACTTTCTTATCACATGTTTTTTCTCTAAAAGGAATGATATCACATCTTTCCAAAAAACAAATATAGTTATCATTTGTACTTATGAGAGCTTACAATTTTTGTCTTGAGGGTAAGATATCCTCCAAAAATTTATAGTATATTGTCTAAGCAATGTACATCAAACAATGTGTATGATATGTCATTTCTCATCAAATGTGCAAAGTAATAACTTGTAAAGATCATGAACATTAAAGAAAAACACTAAGATTATATGGTTTGCTATCTAATATAAGAGAGGAGGGTGATGTTCTACTAATCAAAGATGATACAATATTGTTACACAAAATATAAGACAAAATTATTTTTTTCTAAAACATGATGTATATTCAAACCTCAACAAAGAAAACCCTTGAAATATTTTTGTAGTAAAAAAGATTCATCGAACAAAAATACATAATTTGCATAATTAATGTACCAAACATCTTGGCTTTTGAATCAAGAAAGAAGATAACTAGTATGCAAGACATGAAGAAGCTTTGAATACTAAGTTAGCTGATTCCATGTTATTTTAAAAGGTCATGACATTTGTAGAAGGTTATAACTCCAGCTTTGTCATTGCAAATAATCATCTAAAATATATTTTTTAAATTTTTGCCATAAAATACTTTTGAATTCTTTTGTCTTTTGCATGAGTATTAAATAGCCACCAAATATATTTATAAGTAATAAAATTCAAGCAAATTAAATTTCACAATATAGTTAAAAATAGATCTAATATTTTTTATCAAATAAGTATATCTATTTAAATGTCATATTATTGTAGCAAACTTAAGTTCAGAATATTCAAATATTAATTTTGCTAAATCTAACAAACTATATGTTAGATAAAAAATGTCGATCAATATTGAGATATTTTTAACCATTTCTCTTGGTTTAATATTGTGAGTATGACTAAAGGATATCCTTTTCATCTTCTACAATCCAATACAAGCTATTAAGCAAGCTCCTAAAGCCTTAATGAATTGAGTACCTTATAGTTGATCAAAGTCTAAATTTATGTGAACTTAGTAGTAGTGAGAGATCTCTTAAATACATCTGCACTAACTCATATGAGTTATAGCTAACAAAAAAATTTTATCTTCAAATTGGTTGTTTTCCTACCCTAAGTGTTGTTGCAGTATGATCTATTATTAAGACTTACACTTAACATCAATTTATGTCACCTTGTTTTTTTTGCTCAAAAGGTGTCACAATACATTATGGTACCCAAATTTCAGCTGTAATTTCTCCATACTCTATTGAACCTTGCAAATTAAGTGGTCTCTTCATCTCTCTTTACATCTAAATTTTTCATGTATCTAATGGAGTCAAGACAAATAGATTTTTCTAAGCAATAAATACACATACCTCCTTCTAGTATGCAAACTCCACATAGCTTCCCATTCATATAAATTCTAATAGTGTAATTGTTCTCACATCTTAATTTTTTGAAATACCTAATCACTTGGAGCTACTAGATTTCTCAATCTTAGATTTAGTTGTCATTTGCATCTTATCTAAGTATTGCTACTGATTTGTTGCATTAGATGATGTGTGTAGGAGTGCCAAACAGATGGGATGTAGTTAGTGGCAAAGTAGAAATTTATAGATCGTAAGACCACAATGAAAAATACCAAGATTAATATGATTCGACCACAAATAATATCTACATTCATAACAGAGAAATTTCTAATCAATAAAAAAATCCATAGTAGTGGATTATAAAATAAAAGACATACTTTTTTCTAAATCTTAAATAAGTCCAAAGTTATGCAAAAGAAAGTTCTCAAAATATTTCTTTGATTGAGAAGATTCATTGAAGAGAAATAATAGATCTATATAAATGACATGCCAATTATATTTTGAATTAAGAAATAAAATCACCAACATGCATTGACAAAGAACATATAAAGATACATTGAATGCCAAGTCGAGTAGCTTCACATCATCTCTAAAAGGTTGTGGATTTTGTGAAAGGTAATGGTTCCAACTTTGCCATTATGAACAACCATCCCAAATAGATTTTTCAAATCTTTGTTGGAATACTTCCATATCTCTCTACCTATAATAGATTGAGAAGGGTTTTAAGTATTACATATGAATCATTCAAATAACTATTAGATATATCTCTGAATAATAAATTTAGAAAAATTGAATTCCAAGATATATTTAAATCTTTTAAATATTTTTATTGTAATGTTTAGTTGTTATAATAAACTCAAATAAAAACAATATAGATACTAAGCTTATTATATCCAACAAATTGTATTATAATTTTTAAATTTGGATCAATGTTATGATGTATCTCAATTCATTGAGCTGTATGATTTGTGTTGTTCATTTTTGCGATAGAGTTGGTATTCTTCTTCTTCATTAGTCTTTCTAAATTCAAATGACATGATGAGGTGGACAAAGGATTCAGGAATACACTTACAAAAGATCTGCATTTTTTCATTTGAAGGTTTGTTTCAAGCAAGGGAGCAGTTCACATTTGAGTGGGTTGATTTGAATGCTTTTTTGTTCATTTTAGAATTGGTGGAAGAAGGGTAAAGTAATTGGAGTGGATAACTATTTTGGCTAGTTCTTCTCCATCCTTTATAAAGGGGACATGCAATTTGAGCTTTTATGTTGAAGTGAAAAGAAACCTAGACTCCTACATAAAGAGACGCTATACATAGAAGTGTATTCCGTGAAATCCTGAGGTTTGACAGCCACTTCAGTGGTGGTATTGTTGGCTTTAAAAAATAAATTAAACTTTTAGTTATTAGATGAAGTTGTCATCTTATAAGGGTCTTATTTGATCTGCATTGTCTCTTTGACTTCGATCATTGCTATTTCCGATCCAAAGTGAAATTATCAACGTTTGGTTTTTTTATTGGGGTCTTGATGTATTTGGTGATGGTGGTCACCCATTCTATATTGTAAAATGGATAGTTGCACTATTACCATCTTTTCCTTATTAAGTGACGAGTCATGCGTTATATGGATGAGAATTTTTGAACAGTTTACTTCTTGATTTTAGTTTGTATTGCTGCGTGCTCTTGTTGAAAGAGTGTTAGGAATGAAATGTACTCTAATGCGCCATTGTTCCTCTTAAAGAACAGTGTACAAGCTTATAATGTGGTTTCCTTTTCTTCAGTTTATGGCTTTTACTATTGGATTTCTTTAATTTTAATATAGAATTTAGTAAAGATTAACATGTTTTTGAACTTTCTGCTCAGATCTGGACGGTCATCCATTCAGGAACATTGGGCTGATGGTGTTGTCTGGCACCAAGGTTGCCTTTTAAATGAAATGCCAATGTGATTTCTTTTGCAAATACGTTTATGCAAAATTGAAACTTTATATTGTTCATTTTGGCAGGAAGTCTTCTCGTTCCTGATTCATTGCAGGATGTTATGGATGGTGTCAGTGCTGTGGTAGGTAGATGCTTCTTGTCCTCTGATACTTACCCAGTTTGGTATTACAAAAGGACATAACTGGAGGATAAGGTGGCCATCTCAGCATTACATATACTGTGAAAGTGCTTGCTTAAGTGCTAAGATATGCTGTATTTATGTTCGAAGAGGCTATCCTAGCACATTCATTAATGTAGTTATGGAACTCCAGGTGTAGGGAGATTTCAGAATGTCCTTTTAATTCTCCTGCATTCTAATACAAGCAGCACTTATTTATGGTTAAGCTTAGTTATGTTCTTTAATATACCATGTCAGTTGGTCTTGTGTTATCAAAAAGTTAAGTGCAGAAGATCTGTGAGAAAAAAAAGTTCTGCTTTTGAGCTTTGTCTAGACTTCCTAGAATCAACTTGGCTTGAAAGCCGGTTTGCTTTAACTATTCTTTTTGTCCCAGATTTCATGTGTCGGAGGTTTTGGATCAGGTTCTTATATGTATAAGATTAATGGGACTGCAAACATTAATGCTATTAGCGCTGCTGCAGAGAAAGGTACTACCTATTATGATTTTATATGTTTACTCTTAAGGGTTATCCTTGCTTTGATTTATTGTTGTTTTCATAACAACGTTGAAGTTTAACCAATATGTAGATTTGTAAAAACAAGAAATTAGTGCCTGTTATCTGATGCCTTCTTCTGATAGGTTTGCCTTTGCCTAAAGATGGATTCCTTCATGTTTGTAGGTGTCAAAAGGTTCGTGTATATTTCAGCTGCCGATTTTGGTTTGGTGAACTATTTATTGCAGGGCTATTATGATGGAAAGGTACATGAATCAGCTAGTTTAAAATATTAGTTTTGCTAGATGAATGTTTTTTACTATATAAACTTGAGGCGTACAACTACCTTTGTATTTTCCTAATCAGCATAATTGTTAATTTTAAGAGAATTTTGAGTGTAAGAAATTGTAGTTGTACTTATTTTATAATGTTACAAAAGCAGGAAATTCGAATTGGTTATGGCTTTTCTAAGTTATTAACACTTTATTGGCCATTTTGCTATATTAGCATTTTGAAAAGTTCATTCAGTAGGCCAGCATTCCTAATTCTCTTTTTGGTATGCTTGATGCTTGTTATAGGTCTCGGCATACATCTACTTTAGTTGGGTACAGGTTTGTTTTATAAATTGGAAGGAAAGCCATCTACAATAGTTTATATAGGACTATATTTTGCTGAAAATTCATGTTAGTACTAACAGGTCATTGTCATTGACATTTGATTAGATTGAAATAGTTTAGCTTTCTAAAATGTTATAGGATAAACTAGATATAGGTTCTTGTTGTTTACTTATTCCTTCAGATTGTTCCATCTAGTTTTAAAAATAGCCAAATAAGTGATAAGCATTATTAACAATGCAATGAAGCCATTATGTCACCATTTTGTTAATGCTCCATATTGGTTTTCTAAACATTTTGACTTGTAAGTGATGTAAATCGTGTGAGAACAACGCACAAGAGGGGAGGGGTGAATTGTGTTTTTCACTAAAATTTAGATTAAGAAAAATTCTTTCAATAAAAAAACGTTTGTAAATAAATTGTGAAAACGAAAAATGCAATAATAAGACAAGCAAAGAGAAGACAAAGATTTTTAGGTGGTTCGGCCAAACCCGTGCCTACATCCACCCCCGATCAACCCGATCAGGCTTCCACTAACCACTCCCTTTTGCCAAAGCCGGTAGGGGTAAACCAAGTACAACCGGTGCTCCAACGAGACACCAAAAATCCGAACAAAATGTTACAGAATGATGCAATGAAATGTGGAAGAAAGCTGTCGAAATTGGAGAAGAAAGTTGAGCTCGTAGCTCCCACGAGTATGCCAATTGTTGCTCTCGGTTTTGGCCTTTTTCCTTAGTTTTTGAAGAAGTTTGCAAGTGGATTCATCAATGAATAAATTGTAAAGTGTCCTATATATATAGTCCACCAAAAAGCAGTTCCAAACGGCTAAGAAAAAAGAAACCAGAAAATAGCCGTTGCCGGAAGCCCGAAAAGGAAGAAGAAGAGCAGCTGCCGTCCGATCCCACTTCAAGAATGGACGGCTGGATGGACTTCACGGCTTGATCATCTCTAGACCGTCTGATCCGGGCGGACTTGATCTGAACCATTGGATCCCACGCGCTGAACGAACGGCGCTGATTAAACAGCCGTTCGAAATTACTCTCGCCCGTTGGATCTGGGCGCGCTTGATCTGAACCATTGGATCCCACGCGCTGAACGAACGGCGCTGATTAAACAGCCGTTCGAAATTACTCTCGCCCGTTGGATCTGGGCAGGCTTGATCTGCGCCTTTGGATCCTGCCGAAGTTATAAGGTGGGATTTTTAGTCCCACGCTGCAGAATGAAACTTCGCACACTGCTTTATAATAGATTCGCGCCAATTAATCTGCGAGCCACTTTGGGGCCGGCTCCCCCCTTCCTTGGCCGGGATTTCATCACCCGGTTCAGGTTGACTTAGCCATGCACTGTTCTTTGACCATTGACCAGCGCTAAAGTTAGACTTAGCCGAGCTCCTCTCGGCAGGCTTGGCTTAGCCAGGCACTGTTCCGTTGACCGTTGACCAGCGCCAGCCGAGCTGCTCTCGGCGGTCTTTGGGCGGGCTTTGCTCGCCCCTTTCGGGTCAACCAAGTTTTTATTTTTCTCTCTTTTTTTTTATTCCTAAAAGGCCTGGACGGGCTGTTTTGACGCCGGGTCGACCCGCCCATGCTACAGTGCTTTTTCCCGAGACTTTTGCAGTTTTAGGGTATTTTTGACGAATTTTTTAGCCACAAATTTGAATATAAGTGAATAAAAATAATTTTATATTCTTATAGTATTATAAGTTAATTAAGTGGCTATGAAAAGAAATTTGTAAAAAACGATTCCATAATAATATTAAAAAATCAAATACCCATGTCTATACATTTTGTCAAATATACTTGGCCCAAAAATGAAAATTCATCATTAAATAATTTTATAATATTTTTAAATGTTAATACTACTAGTGTGCCTCATAATCTCAAGGTTTTGACATATCAAATTCAAGAGAAATAAAAAGAAATTTAATTATGAAAAATCTTGCGCATGTCTCAAAAATTCCTTGAAGTATGTCATGACCTCAAGGCCCTTAGAGACCATTATTTTAGACATCTAAAATACATGGCTTGATTTAATTAATTATTAACAATTTTACTTAAATAAAACAAGCCTTCAATAATAAATAGCTTGGTTTTGTAATTATCACATCAAAGGGTACAACAATCTCCCCCTTGATGATTACAAAACCAAAGCTCAAAAACAAATAAAAAGACGAAGCATTAAAGTAACAATAAATAACAATCAGAGATTACAATATAGCTCCCCCTGAATCCTAGCCTATACTCCCCCTGAATCCTAGCACATCACTGATACCTCTCTCCCCCTTTTTGTAATCACTCAAAGGGGTTAATGACACCTAAACTCAAACGAAGTCTATGAAACACATCCGTAGGCAATGGTTTGGTAAAAATATCAGCCATTTGAGCGGAAGATGGGACAAATGACAGTTGAATTTCTTTCTTCTGCACATGCTCTCTAATAAAATGATATCTAAGCTCTATATGTTTGGTTCTTGAATGTTGAACCGGATCCTTTGATAGACAAATTGCACTTGAATTGTCACAGAAAATTGGAATCTGACTAAATTCTAAGCCGTAATCTAAAAGTTGTTGTTTAAGCCATAGTACTTGAGCAACACAACTACCTGCAGCTATGTACTCTGCCTCTGTTGTTGATAATGCCACACAATTTTGTTTTCTACTGGCCCAAGAAATTAGTGAACCACCAATCAATTGACACATGCCAGAGGTACTCTTCCTATCAGTCTTGCTGCCAGCAAAGTCAGCATCTGTGTAGGCAATTAAATCAAATCCAGACTCACATCTAGGGTACCATAAGCCTAGAGTCTTAGTACCTATAAGATACTTAAAGATATGCTTGATTGCTTGTAGGTGTGATTCCTTAGGATTTGCTTGAAATCTTGCACATAAACCTACACTAAACACAATATCAGGTCTACTCGCTGTAAGATATAGTAATGATCCAATCATTCCTCTAAATAGTTTAGTGTCAATGGACTTCCCAGTTTCATCTTTACTTATGATAGTACTTGTGCTAATAGGAGTTTTTCTTGACTTCATGCTTTCAAAACCAAATTTCTTAAGCAAACCAATCAAGTATTTGGTTTGAGAAATAAAAATTCCTTCACTCGTTTGCTTTACTTGAAGTCCAAGGAAGAAGGTTAATTCTCCCATCATACTCATTTCAAACTCATTCTTCATTAAATCTGCAAATTTCATGCACATCTCTACATTAGAAGCTCCAAATATTATATCATCTACATACACTTGACATACTAGTTGACCTTCAGTTGAATTCTGTACAAATAAGGTATTATCTATCTTACCCCTATGAAATCCATTTGAAGTAAGAAAAATACACAATCTTTCATACCATGCTCTTGGAGCTTGTTTCAATCCATAAAGAGCTTTCTTAAGTTTGTATACATGATCTAACTTATCATGTATCTCAAATCCAGGAGGTTGCTCAACATAAACCTCTTCATTTATATATCCATTCAAAAATGCACTCTTAACATCCATTTGGTATAATTTAAACCCTTTATGACATGCATAGGCAAGTAAAAGTCTAATAGCTTCAAGTCTTGCCACAGGAGCAAATGTCTCATCCACATCTACTCCTTCTATCTGACAATAGCCTTTTGCTACTAACCTAGTTTTATTTCTAATAACTTCACCATTCTCATCTACCTTGTTTTTGAAAACCCATTTTGTACCAATGATTGTTTTGTCATTTGGCCTTGGTACAAGATCCCATACTTGATTTCTCTCAAATTGTACTAACTCATCATTCATTGCAGCAATCCAAGACTCATCTTCAAATGCATTTTCTACAGAACTTGGTTCAACATTTGACACGAATGCTGCATGATTAAATGAACTTCTAGTTCTAATATTCTCTTTTAAGTTTCCAATAATCAATTCACTAGGATGATCCTTAGCATATCTCAATTGCTTCTCAATCTCACTATCATCTTTTATTGGTTCTTCAACCTTAGCTATATCATCCAATTTATCTTCTTCAAGACATAAGTCCTCAAATTCATCAAGTAGATCCGTTTGATGATGACTATGAGATGCCTCACTAAGAGATTCATCAAACTTAACATGAATTGTCTCTTCAACAACTAGTGTTTTCTTGTTGTATACTCTAAACGCTCTACTAGAAAGTGAATATCCTAGAAAAATCCCTTCATCAGACTTGGCATCAAACTTATCAAGGTCTCTTTTTCCATTATTTAAAATGAAACATTTACATCCAAACACATGAAAATGAGCTACCTTGGGCTTCTTGCCATAAATCAACTCAAAAGGAGAAATTTCTAACAAAGGTCTACATATGACTCGATTAAATACATAACAGGCAGTGTTAACTGCTTCAGCCCAAAAATATTTGGGAACTCTATACTCATTTAGCATGCACCTTGCGGCATCAAGCAAGGTCCTATTCTTTCTCTCAACTACGCCATTTTGTTGAGGAGTCCTAGGTGAAGAAAAAGTATGAAACACTCCATTTTTAACACAATATTCATCAAATAATTCATTCTTAAATTCTCCTCCATTATCACTCCTAATTGATATTAACCTAACTTCATGTTCTTTTTCAATTCTTGTAATAAGACTTACGAATTTTTCAAATACTTCACTCTTCTTTCTAACAAAAAGAACCCAAGTAAATCTAGTAAAATCATCTACAATTACTAACCCATACTTGCTTCCACCTAGACTTTCTGGATGAATAGGACCAAATAAGTCTAAGTGAACAAGTTCTAAAGGTTTACAAGTAGTGATGTCCTTAAGAGGCTTAAAACTTTCCTTTGTTTGTTTTCCTAATTGGCATGGGCCACATAAATGATCACTTAACTGACTAAGATTTGGTAGACCTCTAACCACATCAAACTTCATGATTTTTTTAAAAGATGACTTTCCTAAGTGACAAAATCTTCTATGCCATAAAGTAGAATTACTGTCTTGTGAAGTAAGACACTCAAGTCCACTATTCTTGACCATGTGTAAAAATAAAACATAAGTGTTATCTTTTCTACATCCTATAACAAGAGGAAGATTATCCTTGCTAATGATGCATTCATGTTTATCAAATAAAACTGTAAAATTCGAATCACATAATTGGCTAATACTAAGAAGATTGTACCTTAAATCTTGTACAAGAAGGACCTTTCTTATGGATGTATGTGAGTTGCCCACAGTTCCAATTCCAATCACTTTCTTCTTGGAGTTGTCACCAAGAGTAACTTCACCACCATCATAGCTCTTCAAGTGGATGAATAAAGATGCATCTCCAGTCATGTGTCTTGAGCATCCACTATCCAAGTACCACATGCCTTCCCCGGTCCTTGAAGGAAAGCATGTCTACACCACACAATTAAACGTTACATTTAGGGACCCAAACCCTTTTGGGTCCACTTGTCTTAATTTGATCATTATGTAAGCTACTCTTTCTAACCCAAACAAAACTAGAAGATTTGTTATTTATAGAATTTCTAAATTTACAATAAGAAGAAATATGTCCAAACTTCATGCAATAATTACAAATAGCATTTTGTGCATAAGAGGAGGTAGTGGTTCTTGCATAATTTATTTTTTGAAAAGAAATCCTACAATGAGCATGCAAACTTTTCAAATTATTTAATTCCCTAACTAAGCATGTATTTTTGACAATAAAAGAAGCCTTCTCATCTCTTTCTTTCTTAATTTCTAGCAAATAATTGGCATTCACTTCATTCAAATGTTCACACAAACCTAAATAATTTTCATGCTCTTCTTTTAATTTAAGATACTTAGATGCTAATTTTTTATATTTGGTACAAATGGCTATGTATTGCTCTTCATAAGTTTCCATACAAGAAGATGAAGAAGAGGAGGAATAGGAACATACCTCATCATCTGATATTGCTTCTTGAATGTTATCCTTTGTCATAAGACAAATCAAGCTCTCCTTCTTGTCTTCATTACCAGAAGAGGAGCTATCTGAATCATCCCATGAGATCTTCATAGCCTTCTTCTTTTTCTTCTGGTTTTGATATTTTTCTACTCTCTCTTTGTAGTGAGGGCAATTTGGCCTAGTATGCCCAGGCAATTTGCATTCATAACAAATTGTTTCTTCATGGGAAACAACTTTGCCCTTTTGCCTTTTATTCTTCTCAAATCTTTTTCCTGTATTTCTTTTGTTATATAAACGAGATAAGCCTTTAGAAATAAGTGCTACCTCACTTGAGATTGATACATCTGAATCTGTGGAGGAATCGGCTACAAAAGCAATTGTCTCTTCCTTCTTCTTTTTCTTTTCTTTTTCTACCGCATGCTCTTCATTCTTTCTTCTTGCAAGCTCAATTTCATTTGTTAACAGCTCACCCAATAGTTCATCTAGTGACATAGCTGAAATATTCTTTGCTGCTTTCAAGGCTGTCACAAGTGGATCATATTGTTGAGGAAGGACTCGTAGAATCTTCCTCACCTGTTCACCAGTAGAAAACTCCTTACCAAGGTTAGATAGACCATTAACAATATTTGTAAATCTAGTAAACATAGACTTAATGGTCTCATCAGAATTCATGCGAAATAACTCATATTCATGAACAAGCATATTGATTTTGGTCTCTTTAACTTGAGAAGTTCCTTCATAGGTAACTTCTAATTTTGACCAAATCTCATATGCTGTTTTCAAATTCATAATCCGGTTATATTCCGAAGCACCTAACCCACAACTCAAAATGTTCATGGCCCGAGAGTTAAGTTGGACTTTATGTTTCTCCTCGGGAGTGAGTTCACCAAGTGATTTTCTCACTTTTTCGCCATTGACCATTTTAATTGGAAAATCAAATGAATTCTCAACAATGTCCCAAATTTCTAAATCAACGGATTCTAAAAATAAACGCATCCTATTTTTCCAATAAAGATAAAATTCACCCTTGAACAAGGGTGGACGGTGTGACGATGCTCCCTCAGACAAGATAGCATTGTTCTCAACACATGGAAGAGCCATAAGGATCTTGTCTTAGAAATTTCTTCCTTTTGACAAAACCTCTCTCTGATACCACTTGATGTAAATCGTGTGAGAACAACGCACAAGAGGGGAGGGGTGAATTGTGTTTTTCACTAAAATTTAGATTAAGAAAAATTCTTTCAATAAAAAAACGTTTGTAAATAAATTGTGAAAACGAAAAATGCAATAATAAGACAAGCAAAGAGAAGACAAAGATTTTTAGGTGGTTCGGCCAAACCCGTGCCTACATCCACCCCCGATCAACCCGATCAGGCTTCCACTAACCACTCCCTTTTGCCAAAGCCGGTAGGGGTAAACCAAGTACAACCGGTGCTCCAACGAGACACCAAAAATCCGAACAAAATGTTACAGAATGATGCAATGAAATGTGGAAGAAAGCTGTCGAAATTGGAGAAGAAAGTTGAGCTCGTAGCTCCCACGAGTATGCCAATTGTTGCTCTCGGTTTTGGCCTTTTTCCTTAGTTTTTGAAGAAGTTTGCAAGTGGATTCATCAATGAATAAATTGTAAAGTGTCCTATATATATAGTCCACCAAAAAGCAGTTCCAAACGGCTAAGAAAAAAGAAACCAGAAAATAGCCGTTGCCGGAAGCCCGAAAAGGAAGAAGAAGAGCAGCTGCCGTCCGATCCCACTTCAAGAATGGACGGCTGGATGGACTTCACGGCTTGATCATCTCTAGACCGTCTGATCCGGGCGGACTTGATCTGAACCATTGGATCCCACGCGCTGAACGAACGGCGCTGATTAAACAGCCGTTCGAAATTACTCTCGCCCGTTGGATCTGGGCGCGCTTGATCTGAACCATTGGATCCCACGCGCTGAACGAACGGCGCTGATTAAACAGCCGTTCGAAATTACTCTCGCCCGTTGGATCTGGGCAGGCTTGATCTGCGCCTTTGGATCCTGCCGAAGTTATAAGGTGGGATTTTTAGTCCCACGCTGCAGAATGAAACTTCGCACACTGCTTTATAATAGATTCGCGCCAATTAATCTGCGAGCCACTTTGGGGCCGGCTCCCCCCTTCCTTGGCCGGGATTTCATCACCCGGTTCAGGTTGACTTAGCCATGCACTGTTCTTTGACCATTGACCAGCGCTAAAGTTAGACTTAGCCGAGCTCCTCTCGGCAGGCTTGGCTTAGCCAGGCACTGTTCCGTTGACCGTTGACCAGCGCCAGCCGAGCTGCTCTCGGCGGTCTTTGGGCGGGCTTTGCTCGCCCCTTTCGGGTCAACCAAGTTTTTATTTTTCTCTCTTTTTTTTTATTCCTAAAAGGCCTGGACGGGCTGTTTTGACGCCGGGTCGACCCGCCCATGCTACAGTGCTTTTTCCCGAGACTTTTGCAGTTTTAGGGTATTTTTGACGAATTTTTTAGCCACAAATTTGAATATAAGTGAATAAAAATAATTTTATATTCTTATAGTATTATAAGTTAATTAAGTGGCTATGAAAAGAAATTTGTAAAAAACGATTCCATAATAATATTAAAAAATCAAATACCCATGTCTATACATTTTGTCAAATATACTTGGCCCAAAAATGAAAATTCATCATTAAATAATTTTATAATATTTTTAAATGTTAATACTACTAGTGTGCCTCATAATCTCAAGGTTTTGACATATCAAATTCAAGAGAAATAAAAAGAAATTTAATTATGAAAAATCTTGCGCATGTCTCAAAAATTCCTTGAAGTATGTCATGACCTCAAGGCCCTTAGAGACCATTATTTTAGACATCTAAAATACATGGCTTGATTTAATTAATTATTAACAATTTTACTTAAATAAAACAAGCCTTCAATAATAAATAGCTTGGTTTTGTAATTATCACATCAAAGGGTACAACAGTAAGCTCATGAGTTCCCCATTTTCTTATGTTCTTCAGCTTTGATTAGAGAGCATTTGAAGCTCCCCTTGAAATTGATGGATTTAACTAAATTGTTTTTGGTACCAATTAGCCAAATACAATTAACTTATTGGCTATTTTGAAATCAGAAAGGCTAAACTATAGTTGTAGGCAAAAATTAAGGAATGTAATTTATCCAATATTTTATATTATGTCATAAAAGTTGTTATACATTTGTTTCTTGAAATTTATATTTCTCATGAATGTTGAATGTTGAGAATAAGTGATTTCCAACTCCAGCAATTTGTGTACGTGATATTAAAACTAATAAAGGACATAATTATGGGCTGGTGTATGACTTTTAATAATATTTGAAACCAATTGATGTTAAACATAGGATGCTTATGGAGGAGAAATATAGTTTTAAGTGTGATGTATGATAAGAACGAGTAATTAAACATGGACATAAAGATTATAAAGTATATGAAGTATGAAGAGCAAGTGTAATTTCAGCTTAAATTATATACAAAAAGTTTTTATCATAATCTCACCATATGAATCATGATAAGAAGAACTAATCATGGCCTAATAGAGTTAGTCATAATCTAATAAAACTAATCATGACTAATCAAGGAGGAATAAATTAACTAGTCATGAAGTATATTAACTCAGCTCTTTTGTCTAATATAAATTGAACTTTTGTAGTAGTTTGAGATAATTGGAGGTATGAAATCAAAGTGTTGATAGGAGACTTGTGATAGGTAACTCATGATATGTAATATATGTTAGGTAGTACATTAATAAAAGTGTGTAAAGTATTCAAAGATATGGATGAAAGTTTTCAAGAAATAAGTATGAAACATATTTCTATATTAAATAATAATATGAGCATAAAATTTTTCAAAAAAAAATAGGTTGAGAGTTTGCCTTTGTATTAAATAATTGTGTAATCTTTTAATTAAAAGACCTCTCATGAATAGATGAGTGGTGAATTAATTATGATTAAAGAAAATATATTATTTGATGGATTGAATATTTGAGTTGACTTTTAGCTTTCTCTGGGTTAAATTTAGTGAATGAATTCTTACTTTCTTCTTTATCATTTCAATTTTATTTCATCTTTATTTAAGTTTTTTCGTTATGCTTTCTATTCCATTTAATCCAAACAATTACTTTATTTCATCTCATGATTTATTCCTCTTTCCTTCTATATCGAATTGTCATTAGTCTATGGATTAAGATATTTACATTGATAATGTCACTACAAGTGCTTTGCTTAAATGAATAATCTCACCTAAAAGTGATCTTCCAACAAAGAGCCTAAAAGCAATCTAGGTAATTTTGGTGTTGAAATATTGAATGTGATAATTCTTAACAAGTTTAACTTGTTTTTTATTTTTGACTTGTTATTCATTAATGTGAGTCAAAATTTAACATATGGATGAATGCTATAAATTAAGGCCTTCTAGATTGAATGAACCATCATGTTCTCAAACTTGAATGAGTTTTTTTAATTAAGGTTACTTTAAGTTAAAAGACCCAATAGCTCATGTTTCTTCGGTATAATGAGGATATCCTATTTGTGGAAATTGGTCTCGATCAAATTGCCATCCATTGTTTTGGGATCATTTAGGTTTTTGTTAACCCTAGTTTGTCGTTGAGCTTTGTTGAGATGAATAATTGTCGTTATCCATGGGCTTTCTATACAAGATTCTCAAATTGTCACTTTATAAGTAGTTTAGTGTGCTTTTTTTTGATTAATTGAGCTTGCCTTCACATGAGTTTTTGGAATAAGCTTTAATAGCCTTCAAGTGCTATTACATTTGTTATGAGCATTGACTTGTCAAATATTGATCTTGATTCACATTTCAGTTTTTTATATGTATTTGCTATGTCGTGGTATTGTGTTTAAACTAGATCTTTGAGTTTAATTTGTAAAATAGCCTTGACTTATTTTTGTAAGAACATGAACTTCATTCACATTTAGTTATAGCTTTGAATTATTATTTTCCATGATTTGTACCAAGATACTTGAATTGGTGCTTATAGCCTTAACTTGACATGGACATCAAGCTTTAACATAGGATTTAAGGTAAGCTAGGAATTTGGTTATGGGTGATCCATGTCCAACATAGATAGAGAGCAATGCTTGAACTCCATTATTAAGGCCAATAAATAGGTTGTCCCATCAACCTATTCATGATAATAGAATGAGAGGTAGTTCTAAAGCAATCCATTGGGTTTAGATCTTGTGGATGTAGGTTGCTTTGATGACTATGCACTTACTATTCCATGTGTAGAACATGTGGATGGTTTGTGATTGGAGACTCTATTGTCACTATTGCCACTGTCATAGAGGTGGTCGAAACTAGTAGGGTTGATGGCTCTCTTTTAGGTATCTCTTTTTTATTTGTCTTTGTTCAAGTCCTTTAGGATCACATGTAAACAACACTGATCGGATGGTCAATTTTTCTAAATGACCTCTTTAAATGAAGTTCAATAGAATAAAACAGTATTCCTCTCTCTTGATTTTTTGTGTGATCTTAGTTGAGGATTACAATTTTTGTATTTAAAAGAGCGTGTTGATACATTAAACATGGGCTCCATGTAGGTTTCCAAAAACATATAAAAGTACACCATTGTTTTTTTTTTAATTTTTTTTAATTTGATTAAATATGTTATTTTAGCATCTTATGCCTTTGCATGCTTTCATGATCGGCGTTGTGCTAAGTCATGGTTGAGGTTGAGGTGTTTGGTCTAGTGTAGTAGATATTTAATATTTGGCTTGTTGATCAACATGTGTATGAATTTTTTGAATAGGGTCAGTAGGATTAGTTATACCAAAGAAGAGATTAATCTTTGTTTTGAGACCCACTTGGTAGTCCACTACCATAATTGAAGCTGTTGAGCATTTTGGTAATTTGGATTTCTCCCAAGGGTAATTTTTTTTTTTGTATTTTATAGAGTCATAGTGTTATTTTGGATTAGGATAGCTAGTGAGGGGATTTCAAGAACTTGGGACCCAGTTAGCTTGTGACCCTCTTAGGTTTTTTTATTGAAATTTGAAATGATAATTGAGACATTATAAGTATTTTTTCAAGTGGGGTGATGGGGTAATTTTGAAAACAATGATCATACTCGAGCATTTTTGGGAACAGTTGAATAATTTTGGTTTGTCGAGCCATTGTAATTTTAGTTAAATATGCTACAAATTGACAAATTTTTAATCAAGAAGTGTATTATGATCCTTTTAAAATCTGCTAAGAGTATGCAGTCTTTACTTGACCCAATGCTCCTAAAGGTATGAAGCCTCCCTGTTTGTAACATAAGATCATAAATGTTACCATGTTTGTTGTGTGATCATGTTAAGCTTGGCACTTTGGTAAAATAAAAATGTCACATTATTCAAAGTACACTGGTCGCTAGGAGAACCAGCCAAACTACCTACTCAATGCCCATATTAAATATGAACCAATTAGGTTGAATGGATTCATGTCAATTTCTACATGGGTCACCAGTTTTTACATAGATAAGTCAAATAGGTTAACTTTTCGTTATTATTTTCTTATTATTCTATTTCCTTACCAATTTTTGTTGGCACTAAATTAGTTTTTCACCATTTTTTCTTTTATTTGTTTCATCTTCAGTCCACCAAGGGATTATTTTTTCTCCTTCCCACTCTTCACCCTAGAGGTGCCTTAAAAGAGTGAAGTGTTAGTGATGGAGGCTTAGAAAAAATAGGGGTGTTTGATCAAAGATAGAAATTGCTTGAAATTCAACTCATATTTAATCTGAATCAGAGTGATTGAGCGAGCTGAGCCAAAAAATTATCAAGAACCACATTATGAGTTGATCTTTAGTCATTTTAGGATTGAATTGATATATTATGTGATGTATATACATATATACATGTATTTATGTGTTTGTGTATTTACATAAATATGTATTATGTATATACATATACATAAATAAGTGAATGAATTTATGAAGGTATGATATCATAAATTGTTTCATTTGATATGGATGAATTCTAAATGTATTTATTATCAAGAATTTGACTAAAAACTTGAAAAATGATCGACAGTCAAGTTTTTTTTGGCTTCAATCAAGCTGGAACCAATAACTAACGAGTCTCAACTTCAAAATGGATCAAACCCTCGTTATCTAAAATTTGGATGGAAAGAAAATTCTTGAGCCAATTTTGAGTCAAGATCTAGATCAACTCAAGATAGAATTGTTAACATCCCGAAAAGAAAATCAATGCAAGTAACTTTAAGGGTCTTATTAGTTAACCCTAGAAGATTGTAAACTCAATTAGTCGGTTTCACACTTGTAGTTTTTCATTTAAAACCTAGATGAATTTGAACCTTTCTTGTCCATCACATACATCTAAGGAATTGCCACTTCCTTTGGTTGTCACCTCTCATACAATCACCAAATAGTTGTTGTTCAAGTCATCGTTATGTTTCTCCATTTGGTATTCCATATTTGTTTGACATTATCCTGTCATATTGAAATATTTTCATGTTGAGAATGTTTCATGCCTTATAAAGAGTAGCAGTGTCGGTCTGGACTCCATTTCAACATTAACTCAACAAGCCCATTGTTTAACTTAATTTGTAAGCGTAGAAAGCTATTCAGTTAAGGTCCAATGCCACAAACCACTTGGATGCTTTATGAAGGAAACCCATAAAACCGAGATTAGACAGTTGTCATGTTACTTCTTACCACATAATTTGAATACTTGAACGACTGGTGACAATGGCCTACTTCATGTACTGAAAATGGCACCATAGGTTTTTCCCTGAAAGATTATTTTTCTTGTATATTGTGGCCTACATCTCAAACTCCTGCACATACAAAGGTTTATGTTTCTTGTATGTTTATTTCCTGGTTTCTTGTTTTGCTCTTAATACTTAAGGCTACTGTACTTCAATAATGACCCCAATTCAATGCAGTCATTTATTATTGTAAGTACCTTTATCTCCTATTAACAAGTTAGCTTTGTTACACCTGACTTAATTATATCATTGGCAAGGCTATTTTGGAGACAGTTTTTCTTAGTTTATTGTGCAATATAGCATTCGCAAAAAATGAAATATTGATCAATTCTGCTTTATTTCTTCTTGATTTGTGCTTCAGGATTGACATAAGTTGATGAACGTAGGATTTCAACTGTTTGGTGAATTTATTCATGATGTTTATGTTTTTTCTACTGTTGTAGTCTTAGTTTTCCATAAATTTGTGCTGCATCTGCAATGTATAATAATGATTTATGCGCCAATTATGCAGAGAGCTACTGAAGCAGAACTGTTATCAAAATTTACATATGGAGGTGAGTCCTTTATCTTTAACCATGTTAATAATCCATAGATGATTAACTAATGATGGTGATTTCTTTGCTTATGAATAGCCGAAATCACTCTATTTGTATGAAGTTTCCTTGTCCTTACTTCTCTTCATAATAAATTGATGTGTAAACTTGGTATACTGTTATTGTACTTTAAGGCTAGTGCAATTCCTGCAATGTGTGTGTAACAGTTAGTGAAAGACAACATGAGGTAAAATAAAAGCCAAGCATTGAGATGTTTTTGTTGTCATAAACCTTATATGAGTTCTAATTCCTAACAAGCCAAAATCGAGATGCTGCCTATAAACCAATTAGATAACAACTAATTTTTCATATAAAAACTATCTAATTTAAGTTTGGTTTGGTCTTGCCTTGCCTACCTACACACTTCTCTTGTAAGAAAGCATGAGAAAACTGGACATCAATTCTATGAATAATTGTGAATATTTTCTTATCTTTAATCTCCTCTCCTTTTCTTTTTATTCTTCTATCATCTTTTCTTTTTTCTTTCTTTCTCTGTGCTTGTGGGCATATGTTATATGAATAATTATGTGCATTTTCTTCTCTTTAATCTCCCTAATCCTTAATCCCTCCCTCCCTTTGGTTGATCTAAGGCTTGATGGGATAGGGCTTCAAAAAAGGAGTCATAAGGGCAAGCTTAATTAGGGTTTTATCAGCATTAGGTTGACCATTATACTTGGCTGAAATAGTCCTTTCTCAACTCTGCCATTCTGCAGTTTCAACCATTTAGGCCTAATTGTGGCCATTTTTGATTCCCAAATCAGACCATTTTAAGACCAGGCTTTGTGGGTCTCTCAGACAGCCTACCCAGTGAATGAACCTTTGCACAAACCAAGCCCAATTCCATTCTTATTTCCCAATTCACAGTACTCCACCAAGCAACTCTACTTGAAATGCATGCCAATGCTAGCTTGTGAAATTTCAGTGAAACAAAGTCCAATTCCATGTGGATATGCAATATGATTAGCCTCTTCTTTGCAGGAGTGATTCTCCGACCTGGCTTCATACATGGTACCCGCCAAGTCGGAGGCATTAAGATACCTTTAGGTGTCGTCGGCTCGCCACTTGAAATGGTAACAAATGCCTTCATAGAATCACAGACAAAGGATGTCACATTTCTTTCACTCTTTTTTCCATTTGCATCTTCTTGCAGATCCTACAACATGCAAAGCCTCTTAGCAAAGTTCCAGTTTTTGGCCCACTCTTCACTCCACCGGTGAGCGTCGCAGCCGTGTCCAGAGTTGCTGTCAGAGCTGCAACAGATCAGGTCTTCCCTCCCGGCATTGTTGATGTCTATGGCATCCTGCGCTATGGCGGTGAGCAGAGGTGATGGCTTCTGAGGTTTACAACAACACAGTGAACATTGAATTCACACAGCAGAGTAAATGAGAACTTCAATACATTTTGGTTAAGCAAATAATTGCACAACCTATTAATTGAGTTGCCTTATGCTCATTTGGAGTGGATTTAAGTTACACAACTGATTTGTTCTTCTTATCTGGATTAATGGTTGGCATTTGAACGGTTTAGAAGTTTATGTAAAAAGGTGATTCTTTTTATTTTTTATAAATACCATTTTAGAATGGATTTGTTTCATTCCAGTTTTACAAGTTTCTTGGTGTTTTATTACAAATTTGTTTTTATAAGCCATTTGAAACACTAACATGAAGTCACTCATAGCTTTTTGTTTTGTACATCAGAATGAGCAATGCTAAAACAAAGCTAATCTTCAAACATTCTTCTAAGTCCAAAACCCAATAGTAATTCATTATAGTTACTCATTGCTTGGCCTAATCCTTTCTACAATACCATCTGAAGATCTAAAGAACATTTAATGCCAATTAAATGAATTGCAAGATCCAATTCATTATCCTTTCTACAAAGCTCTCATGCTCACACTCTTAGTTCTCAATTATCTACTTCTTGTTTGATTGTTCTCTCTTTTTTAGTTATCTCAACTAGATATCCATTATTCCAAATAATCCCTTTTGTAATTTGAGAAAAATAATAAAATCGTAATTTGAGAAAAATAATAAAATCTTATCTTCCATTGTTCGTAGCCACAAGTTGTTCCTTTCGAGAGTTGATCATGTTACTACTTATCATGTTCCATTTTTCTTTTTTTTTTTTTCTTTCTACTACACTATGATCCACAAATTCAATGCAACAACATTCCTAAAAACAATTACAATAAAAATTTTAAAAACTTCAAAACTTGCATGAGTTGTGTAAAATCATGTTTGATTCACATGCAAACACATACACATTTAATTCATGAATCATCAACAATGTTTGATTTAATAGTATCCACGAGAGATTTCTTTCATAATAAGAGTGATGTTAAAAAAAGTAAAAACTCAAACTCATTTAAAAATTACTTAAAGACTTATTATTCTAATAGAAAGCATTAAAAAACAACTATATATGTAGATAACTAAAATGGTAAATAACAAATAAGTCTAAGTTCAAGTGTATGTGTAACTAGATCCTTCCCATTTCTAAGATATCCAAATAGGTCGCTATAATTTTTTTAATAGAAAATAAACTCAATAAATAAGTCCCCTCCTACTATCAATAACCATACACTCACTAAAAAAACCATTTTAAACCCACCATATAACATCTTCCTCACAAAAGCATGCCCTAATCTCATCGATTGAAAGTTATAGCCTTGGCTCTAATAGAGAATGAAGAACATAACATGAGTGTTTATGAGGTTATCAAAATTTTAAACCTCAAGTAAACCATGATATATCATAAAAAAAATGTCAAGTTCGACAATATCTATTGAAGGAAGAAAGTTTTGTCACCATTTTAAAACCAGAGGGACTTGTTTAAGTACTTCGAAAATGTGAGGGCTAGTCACATATAAGCTCAACTAAAAAGATCAATTTGTTGTTTACCATTGATATTATAATATTGTTGTGGTTGGAATTAAAATTTATATTTTACCAAAGAAGTTACCAAACCCTCAAATAACATTTTTTTAATAAATTTCTCTACTCTTCGTTAGAATGAAATAAATTTTAATAAGAAAAAAATTCTCATAATCCATAGTAAATAAGTTTAGTTGCTTGGTTGGTAAGGCTTTATAGCTTCCCATTCCATGCCACTTATCTAATTTTCTTTTTATTTTGGAAGTCAATCTTGATCGAAATAAGCTTGAATCACAACATACCAATTAGAGTCATAAAAAAACATCTAAATGACACTCAAATTAGAGTCAAACTGAAATATTAGTAATTTTCATGTTAAAAATAATGATGAAATGCTATTTGGAATGTATAAGCAAAAAAATAAAGAACATTTAAAACTTTTAGATAACATTGACATCGAGATAACATTAACATTGATAACATTCATATTTAGATACCAATGTTATCCAACTAACAATCAACAATACACCCTATTTGTTTAATACAACTCATTCATGACAAAACCTAGCTCTTCAGCTTTTTTAAGTACATGATAATATTTGAAAATAAAAGCAAGTCAATTCCATGATGTAATATCAATATAACAATAGATTAGAACAATCTGTGCTGTCAACTACAATGACACAATAGAACAAGCTATTATGAATTTTGATTTAAATGTAGCATAGTTGGAGAATCATCTCAAACAAACCTGTATTTAAATGTCCCTAATATATTCAATCATATAATACTCAATTTCATGTACTGAATTCAGAAATTGAGCTTAGTTCCCACAACAAAACACAGAAAATGAAGTCAGAGCCCAAGATTTCAAATTTATTTGGTCCCAAAGCAGCCATTAAATGAGTTTTAAGATCCTTAACATAGAAAAGGAATGCGGTTCACTGCAGATACAGGCATCGTTTTCATCAAGTTTACAATAAACTTCCTATGTGAAGAAACAGCAAGCTGGAGCTCTTTCAGTGGATGAAGATAGAAAAACATCACTATTGCCATGACACCAATCAGTCGATTAATCTACTTGCATTCTTCACGATAGGATAACTACTAATACTCTAAATTCTGCTAAGCTCTTTCTATCTCTCTCTCTCTCTATATATATATATATATATAAGAAGTAAGTTACAATGGAATAAAAAATAATTAACAGTGTTGAAGGTGTGCTGGATTCTGAGCTACTGAAATATGAACAGTTCCAAAGATGCTCTCACGATTCACACATCAATTCAAATGAGATAATTAGGTCCCTGGTTAACTATAAATCCCAGATGTCATATATCAAATGTGATATATGCAGCAAGTTTGGCTGCTTCTTGTGTCCAAAAATGAAATTTCAGAAGTCACTTCTCAAAGTATTGTTTGACGATTCATGAGAAAAAAATGTCACTTCCTATACCGTGCCATTTGGATGATTGCAAACTCAAGTCGGAAGTGATGACATCTTTGAGAGGATTACTTGCATTTGTCTTTTTGACTCGTAAATGAATTCGGCCGCTACCTGTCCACTGCCACCAATGGTGGTCGGTGGTGCTGGTGGCCAAAGGCCATAGAGTGGTAGCAGCAAGCAGGGCCAGCGGGTGATCAGCAATAACAACTGCTCCTTGGTCCTTAGCCTTCCAACCAGATCTCCTCTCAAGCCATGGCTAACAGATCGCCTGATGTGGCCCAAAGGCAATGGTTGTTGACCGCTTATTCCTTATCTATCGTCATCAGCATGATTGCATGCTGATAATTCCTGCCCTACTTTGCCTGGCAGGGAACCTTAACCTGAACAAGTTACTTCACTAACTTGGCGTTCGTCTTGTTAGTTTGTTCACAAGCAGAAGCCAAGCTCCTCCCTAGTTCCCACTCGTTCTGGAAATTCATTGAGCTAGATAGTTACTTCACTTCCTCGACCAAAACTCAAAAAACAAGTGTCATAGATCCCTTTGAATAACACCTTTTTCAGTTCAACCCCATCTGCCTGTCCAAGTCCCTCAACTACCAATTGCTGGAGCACTCTCAACCTTTTTTGAAGAGCCCCCATTTGAAGGTTGTTCCCCTTGTAGGAGTGGAACTCGGCGAAGAACCCTTCTCTGCCTTCCTATCTCACTGTGACAATATTTGGGGGAACCTTGCTCAAACGATTCACCGTCCAAATTGATAGACACAGACGACAAGTGTAGGCCAATGTGTCTCTCATTCCAAGGCACATATCTCGCCCAAAACTTCTTCATTGGATAAGGAAGCTCTAGCCTCCACTCAAGGACATGAACTCCAAGGTTACTTGCTTGATTGCTGCCTACTACCTTCTATCAGTGACAACAATGCTCTCCATGGTTCTTCCATTCTCAACCAGTCCCTATTTAGACTATCTTCCTTCACTTCTGACACTATTCGAGGTGGTGGCCACCTTTCTAAAGCATGACCACCCACCATTCCAACAGTTGACATACCGGTATCATCAAGTGGGAGCTCTTCTACTTCTTTTATGATTCCTTCATGGAACAAGACAAGCTTGGCCAGCTCAACTACTCAATCAGTCAAACCATCTCCTTTGCCTAAGATATGCACCAAGACTTTCTCGGCCAACACCTACCCCTCAACTTGTCAAATCTATCATTTTCATTTCCTTTGTTCTATAAACCCATTTTCACTCCAAAAACGACATTAATCATGAGCATTACCTGCACTCCGAAGATCCCCTACTCCTACACCCAATTTCCAACTTTAGCTCTCTTTTGTTTTTATTTTTACCTCAATCAAAGATTCATTGCAATGGAGAAATGGAGGGATCATGATTCAACTAAGATATTAAGGTGCCAAAGTTACGTGGTAATGCATGTACCTTAAAATTTTTCAATTTTCAATTGATGGCAAACCAACTTTCCTTCTCGATTCAATAACAAGTATTTAAATAGCTTACAAAGAGTAACTTTAAACAAAAAAAAAAAACCAAATGACACTATTATAATAAAATAAAAAAATACATATAAATGAACAAATATGCATAATAAAATAGGAACTCTTTATAAACTTTACAAATGACATGTTACAACCTTATAACAACCAAAAAAACTACAAATCAATAAGACCATTATATGGGTGGTTGTCCTTGCTCATAATATGGTCCATAGTCTATTGTGAAACTAAATCTCCTACATCTAAGGTCTCATAGAATTTGTTACGTGTCATACTCTTGATCTAACTAATCTTAAGTTGTATTGTTTTAAAAATACCAACTTTGTAATTTATAAGAGAAAATGAATGCCCATTTTCTATTGGTTTGTAATCAATTTTTTTCGTTAAGAGTTTTCCATAGTATCAATCATTGTCTTATTTTTCCTATTTTCTTTCTACTTCTCTTACTACTCTGTAGTATGTACTCTCAATTGAACAAATTCCTAAATATGTAGACAAGACCAACATTTTTACATGCATTAACAGTTATCTTTGTGTCAACAATTAGATTAAGGACCATAAAATCTTTTAACTTGCTCATCAAGTTTTAAAGTCATGGTTGGCTTATCCGAATAGTCACATACAATTAAACTAAACCCATTTATACCCTTTTGAAGATAGCAACTAAGTAGTTATCATATAATGGATTAACCGTCTTAATGGATCTAGAAAGAACTTGTTCTTCAAAGGAAGGTAAATGTGGATCATACAACCTAAATAATGTCATCATGGGAAGAAGGTAATGACTCATATGCATTCTTCAATGTCTATCCCATCACAAGGGACGAACTCAACACCACCAAATCTGGCTTTGGAGTGTGGAACACGGGTTCTGTTTCATAAACTTCTTCTTATGGAACATTCATCACCAGACTGGGAAACTTAGTTGTTGTTGTGTTCATTGATTTGTACGTATGAGAGCTTCCAAAAGTACCGAAGGCAGGCACAAGTACAGTTTGAATAATAATGCTAAGGAGATGTAGATATGTAGACGACCTTTTAGCGTCATTTAGCATAGTTATCAATACAGAGGATTAATCAGAGAAGTGAAAACCTTAGTTGCTGCTTCTGTTGGCTATTTATGAGATGAATTAGAGAGGTCCGAATACTGGTCATAATGAGTTGCATAGTAGTGGGCTCAAAGCTTAGTGATGGCTGGCTTAGGATTACTCATGGCTTAAGGCTTGGGAAAAGAGGCTTTTTTTTTTTTTTTGAGAAGGATATAATATTATTATATCAGAAAAGCCCCAGTACAAAAGCACCCATACGATCCTCAAGGGGGATCGAAGGTGAAGTCAGACAACATAAGCTTCAGCAAAGGTTTAGGGATAGGATCCCTCAGGACCCAAATGAACTCCCTGCGACAAGCCTCCCTTGCGATCCAGTCAGCCAGCGCATTCCCATCGCGGCGAACCTGGGTGAACCGGAGAGCCTCCAGACCACTGGCATACTGGAATGCCCGAGCAAAAACCCCCGTCACAGGGGGATGGGCAATCATGTCGCGCACCTCCTGAAGAGCCAGTATCGAGTCAGACTGGATCTCCACAGCCCTGTACTGGGGAATGATTTCCCGCATCAGGTCAAGAGCCAAAAGAATAGCATGGGTCTCCATCATGTCCACAGAGTGGGACAGCCTCCGCTTGCCAGCAGCCAGAAGAGGGTTGCCCATACAGTCCCTCACAATCATACTCAAACCAGCCACAGAGTCACCAACCGCCGCATCGCAATTCACCAATATCCAACCTGTGGGGGGAGGAATCCAAAAGCTCGCAACTAGCAAGTCCAAGGACCTGCGCAGATTCCCGCTGGACAGAGAGGACGGAGAAGAGTGTCGGTTGAAACTCAGGTGAGCCTCGAGCAGGATGGTGCGGATGAAAGAGGCCGGGCGACCGGCCAAGTTGTTGTGTTTGGCGAAATTTCTATTGAGCCAGATGTAATACATCGTCGTAGCAAGGATCGCTGCCACCCACGGCCCATTCCCCTGGCGTGCCCCCGGCGAGCCGATAAATCGGAAAAGCTGGTCGGTGAATTGGAGAGCGGCCCCCGTTGACTGAGGGAGCCCGGTCAACGCCCCGCGGATGGAGCAGTCCGCCCAAATTAGTTGGGCCCGCGGGCAACCCCAGGCCATATGTTGCAGCGTCTCTTCCCCCCCGCTGCACAGCCCGCAGGCGGGATCATGGCTGATCCCGCGGCGCACCAGCCAGTCCGCCGTCGGCAAACAATCCCCAGCCAGTCCGCCGTCGGGAAAAGAGGCTTTTGGTAAGGTTACTAAACAACGAGAATATCCAAATGACCTGATCATTACTTGAAACCTCAAAAAAGTTCTCACATGGGTAATAAACTGCAAGAATAAAACGACAGGTTTGACATCAAACAAGATCTATAAAACTAATGTAAATCACATTAGAAAATACAATCCCATAATAATAACTATAAGAAAATACAGTCCAATCCATGAGAATATTAGCATGCACAGTTCCATCATTCAGTTACAACAGAATAAAAAAAAATTAACAGCGATGAATCTATGTTAGATTCTGAACAACAGAGATAGGACCACTTGAAAGATGTTTTCACAATTCACACATCTATTTCAAATAGGTTCAGGATTTGAAAAATACAGCCATTGCAATTGAAATGAGATAACTAGGCTATGGGTTAACTATAACTCTGTGGAATCATGTCAAATGCAAGCTTGGTTGGTTGTGTGTGTGTGGGCATGTGTTGTTAGAGTTGGTGTGCTACATCAACTTCCAGAAAGTGTCTATCTTGTGACAAATAAGGTAGAATTGGGACTTCCATTTCTCAAAATAAAATTAGGGAAGTCACTTCACAAAGTACATCTATCAACAAGACAAATGCCACTTCCTATATATTGTCATTTAGTTGATTACGAAGTAGAAATGAAAGTGAACAATTTTAAGAGGATTGACAATGTTGCTGCTACTGGCCATCGCCACCTGCAGCTGGCCACCAGCTGTGCACAGCCAACCAACAAAGGTCAGTGGTGCTAGTGGCTGAAGGACGCAGCAGTTGGTAATGCTGCACGGCAAAGGCACCAGGCACCAGGCAAAGGCAAACAACAAGTGACGAAGAGGGGGTGGAGGGGAAAGAACGTGCTCACAATGCAACAATGGAAGTGACTTTTGACAATTTTTTCATGTCAGAAAAATTAAAAATACAACTTAATTACATGAGGAGAAATGTCTTCCCCAGTTTACGTTATGAACCAAATAGAATATGAAAAATGATTTTCCACGTTTTCTGTTTCTCACTTCCAGTCACACTGAATAAGTAAACTAATCAAGTTCCCTAACAATTTTGTTTAATTAAGCAGTAATAAAGTAATACTTCCCACACCATGTTTGAAAACAAAACTTGTGGAATTGGAAGTGTCATGTGTAGTGGAGTGGAATTGGAGGAAGATGATAATGGTGTTTAGAAAGCATAAGTGTTTATGGATTGATGGGTTCAAGAGTAGCTTGATGAGGGTGGTGGTGGTGCACTGGGAACAATGGCAGTGGGCTGTTAATAGAGAGCTCCAATGGAGCTCTGATGGCAATAGTGGTAACGATTGGTGGTGATGGGATTGATGGTGGCAGTGAACACCAAATTCTTTTAATACGTCCATTTATGTTGAAACAAACATATCCTAAATAAAGTATAAAAAGAGAGCTTAATTCTCATACACAACACAAATAATAAGAATTCTTTTCCTTGATCAAAATAAATTAAACTCTCATTTCAAAATATCATTACCTCTATTCACTTTTATTGGCTATTTATTTTGCCTTGGTGATCAAGTAATCAATTCATATCTAATAAGAGATCAAACTTTATTATGGATACGATATTCAATAACATAGAAAACTTTCTTCCTTTAATTTCCAAAGTCCTATACTTGGCAATCATTTAATATCTTGCACCACTTGAGAAACTAGATTGCCTAATCTTTGCTAAAGAAACAATTAAAAAAATATAGTAAATCCAAATGAAATCTGATTTAGGAGAAGTAATGTCGTTGGACTCATCTCGATGATCCCTAACCAATTATACATTCATTTCCGTATTCTGGAATACCTTATTTCATACTCACTGATAACATGCTTTATAAAACGACTAGTATTTGTATGAAATTTGAAAATATCAATACCGTTTTCCTGTCATGAGAATTTTAGTTTGAGGATATTACAAATCTTACTCCCTTAAAAATTTTTGTCAAAAAATTTAAAACAACCCGAAACATATTTTTTGCATATCTTGCTCCAATTCTTATGTTGCTTCTCCTTCTATTTAGATGTTCTACAACACTTTGTCTATATGAATAATTTCTTCATCAACTGTCTCATTTCTCTAGCCAAAATGTTCATAGTACTTTCAACATAATTCAAATTAAATTGAATTCTCATAACACTTGGATCATATTAAACATGTGAGAGATCTATAACATATCTCCTTAATGCAAACAGAAGAAATACATCACATACTCCTGCCAAAGAAAGTGGTAAAACAATTCAATGAGCAACCTCACCGATCATCTCTAGCAATTGTCCAAGATATTGCGGCCTTGATTTGCCACCATTCCCAAATCTAGTCAAACCCCTCGTTGAACTTACTCTAAGAAATACATACTCTCCTTTAAATTCTACGTTTTAGTACTTGTTATCAAAATACTTCATTTATCTATCATATACCATTAGAATCATTTCTTTAATTATTTAAATCTTCTAAATAACCACAATCAATTAAGATCTCAATCCATTGCTTCCAACTTCTTGGTACTGGTATAATGACAATTGAAATTTTCTATCATACAAAACTTAATACGATGTCATTTCAATGTTGACTTATTAGAGTCAAGTGCTCATCCCAAATCTCTATTGAGTATTTCTTAGGTTCAAACTCAACCTTTGAAAACATTGTTAAAAAAAAAAAGGAAAAATCTTATATTCTCTCTTTTGGAAAAAAAATTACAAATTCACCCAAGATTGATTCATATGTGGCTCATTAGACATGTGAATATATTAATAAAAAACTTATAGACATTTGAAGCATAATGATATGTTGAGAATGAAATGTAGAGCTTCTCTAATGTAGTGGTGCAAAGTTTCAAAAAAATGAGCAAGGATAACAAATTAAGCTTTTGTAAATGTGGAGTAGTTCATATATGTTCATTTTTAAGTAGTGCTAAAGTCCTAGAAGTCTATAAATAAAGTTTGGAATTTGTTATCACTCCCCAAGATCTCTCAAGTGCTTGCCACTTGTCATAGATCACATTGAAATTTTTTTAATCCATTAAAACATCCATAAAAATATTTTGAAATGACTAGATTCAAAATATGCTAAGCCAAACATTAATTACACTTGTCATTAAGGTCCTCCTAAGCTCAATGTATTATACATGATTATTCACATATCATACATAGGTCTTAGGTTGAGACAAAACGCTTTTGTGTACCATATGTTGCATATAACATACTATATATCTTGTTTTGGTCATATCATGTCATTTTTGACATACCATATATTATTCTAAAAATTTTAAGCTACATGGATTATATGTTAGACTTGGGTTGAGATTCACATACCATGTGTATTTCTATATATAATAATAAGCTAAACAAATTTTAAGATTCATTGTTAGATATAAGTTAATCTTTTATTTCTTCATTTCTAAGCATTAAATATTATTCATTAGTCTATTCAAGTTATGTTATATAAGTTTAACATGTTATGTTCAATTTTTTATGTCTCTATTCATATTTGCCCTAATCATAAAAATATGAATTTAAATAGAAAAAATTAGCAATTCCTAAGCTATGTACTTGAAGATTTTTCAAATTAAACACTCAAACCACATCATCAACATAGATGTTGAATGGGTGAAAAAGCCCGAAATAAAAAAGAAATAAAGTATAGTAACAAATATCTTTTTGGGTAGATAGAAGAGAGAAAAAATGTTTATAGATTGTAGATGAGAAGGAAATGAGATTTAAAGATTTACTTTTGAATAAAGATAAATAAGGAATAAAAGCAAGGGGAAGGGTCATTCACCACACAAGGATGATGTCTTCATCAACTACCTCATTCTTTGACAAAAATACTTGATGATTTCTTCATCAGTTATCTCACTTCTCTGGCCAAAAAACTCACAATACTCCTAAAATAATTGAAATTAAGTTGAATTTTTATAAGAATTGGATCATAGTGAACATGTGAGGGATCTATAAAATATCTCGTTAGTGTAAACACAAGAAATACAACACATTCTCCTATTAAAGAAAGTGATAAAGCAATTCAAAAAGCAACCTCCCCAATTCTCTTTGTGAAGTGTCTAAGATATCATCACCTCGTTTCTTTAATCATTTTGATCTTCTGAGTGACCTTAATCAATTAAGGTCTCAATCCATTGCTTCCAACATTTTAGTACCAATATAATGACAATTGACATTTTCTATCATACGAAAGCTAATATGGTTGGTGCAATTTCAATATTGGCTTGATAATTGTTATTATAAATAAACTTTACTAGAGTCAAGTGCTCACCTTAATAGCCATCAAAATCAAGTATACACAGTTTCAACATATCCTCTGATGTTCTTATTATCCTCTCTAATTGACCATCTATTTGAGGATGACTATATACTAAAATTTAATTTAATCCTAAAAGCCTTACAAGTTCTTGTTCAAAAATAAAATTTAAACTTTAGTTATAATCTAATACAATAAACTTAGGCAATCCATACAACCATACAATCTGATCAACATATACATAGGCTAGCCTTTCACTAGACCATATAGTCCTTATGGGCAAGAAATTGATTGATTTTGTTAGCCTATCAATCACTACCCATATAACATCATAAACTTGATTAGTCTTCAGCAATCTTATATCAAAATCCACATATGTGTCCTCATAAGAATAAGGAGTGGATATAATAGTCTACTAAATCTCTATTGCTCACATTTTACTTATTGGTATACTAAACATCTTCTCACATAATTACTTCAATCTATTTTATTCCAAGCCACCAAATATTGTGTTTCAAACCCTAATAAATCTTCGTCATACCTAGACGTAGTGCTTAACTTGCCATGTGAGCTTTTTTTGTCAAAATTTATCTTCATTCATCAATTTAAGGAAATGCACATTTTGTTTCTACAATATAAGATTCCATCTTCATTTAAATTGAAGTCAATCCATTTCCTTTCACAATTTTAGCTTTTGTTTGCTAAATACTTTTATTGCTATCTTGCTCTTTTTTTCAATCCTGTAGACAATCTGTTGAAATGCCACTCAAGAAAATTTTCTTTTAATAATTGATGATATTAAATTCAAATCTATTTGATTCATTCTCATGACTAAGTTTCTTCTAGTCTAAATATTATGCTACTTAAACAAGCCCTTTAGCTCAATGCATCAACCACAAAATTAGCTCTTCATAAATGATAAATAATATTTATATCACAATATTAAATAGTTCTAATCATCTTCATTAACTTATATTCAATTTTTTTTTCATAAAGAGATACTTTAAGCTTTTATGATCAATAAATATTTGGATCTTCATAGCATATAGATATTGTCTTTAGAATTTTGAGCAAACATAATAGTAACCAACTTCACATCAGGAATTAGAATTGTGAGTTGCTTAAAGCATAAGCGATAACCCTACCAAATTGTATCAATACATGCCCAAGTCTTTGTAATGATACATCATAGTATGCCTGAAATTTAGTTTTAGTTTCAAAGCAACGACAGATACAAAAATTAACTTTTTTTTAAAAGTATTGAAACTCCTTTCACATTTTGCATTCTTTTTAAAAGAAACAATTTTTTGATTGAGCCTTGTCAAAGGAATAGCAATGTGAGATAACCCTTTGAAAAATTTTCTATAATATCATATGAACCCAAAAAAACTTCTAATTTTAGTTACATTGCTCAGTGTAGATGGCTTGACAACAACAACAACCTTCTGAGAATCCACAATAGTCTCCTCCCGTCACACACTTAGGACCCATATTCATAATTCTAAACATTTAAAATTCAATTTTTTTTCATATTTTAGATTTCAAACAGATAAAACCTCTTTTATATATATATATATATATATCCCATATATATGAACATCCAATCACATACATATATAAGTTATCACATTCACTAAGTACAATTTAGATTTCATCCAATGCAGTTTAAATATGAATCATATAACAATCAAACCACAAGCCCAGTTCCCAACTATATAGATCATCTCAAATAATTTCAAACATATAACAAGTGCAACAAAATATAAGGATTACTATAGTGTACATCTAGTGTTATACCAATATACAATACCTCCACAAAATACATGAGCCTCTTCATTACTACCTAAATCAACAGGTTAAATAACATTAAGTACAAATGTGCAGAAACACTAAAATAGCTTGAGTTATGCAACATACAAGGCCTAGATTTAATAAAATCTACACATGCAATACTATTATACATACATGAGCTTTACAAGTTCATCTCGCTTTTTTATTCATCTTTCTTATTTAAAATTTGTATTCTTGGCATTTATTCTTATTTCTCTTCACATTGAGAGGTCATTTTTCCAATCTCACGAGAATGTACCATAGCATGGACATTCGCTATTCTGCCTCTTGAGAATTTACACATTTCCTCACATAAAAAATACTCTTTTTTCTTTAGAAAAATCCTGTCTCTTTTTACTTTTCTGTCCCAAGGAGACCTACACATGCTCTCTAATAGATAAGGTCATCATTCTTAATTCTTTTCGTGTTAACGAGCCATCTTTTATTAGTCTCATGAGAATATATAATAGCTCCTCACATGGACAATTTGCTTTTCTATCTCAGGGGAATTCACACATTCCTTAGCACAGACAATATTATCTTTTTTTTTCTTCTCTTTGTCACATGAAGACCCATACATTCCTTCACACGAACAATGTCATTATTCTTTTCTTTTATGTTAATAGGTTATATTTTCAATCTCATAGGAATGTACTATAGCTCCTTGCATGGACAATTTGCCTTTTTATCTTAAAGGAATTCACACATTCCCATGCATAGACAATGCTATCTCTTTTTATTTTCTTTTAGTTGTCCCATACATTCTCGTACATCGACAAAACCATTATTCTTATTGTGTAGCTAACATGCTTAAAGGTTTTTACATATTTCTTGCAACATATAGCAAAGTATATAATTTCATACAGTTTCTTAGTAAATCACATACTACAATCTAAACTCAAATAATCCTTATACACATAAGGCCTATCATAAAATATAAGAAATACAAATACATGTGAATCAAAATAGTTAGATAGCATCATATACAACCCATATCATACTCACACAGAACATATCACAACATTAGACATATGCATGTATATAACATGACAATATATCTACATAAAACTAAGCTACCAAACTTTAGTACACCAAACATATGCATATGTAAATATAGTAAATACCTATCCAGCATTTAGAAGAAATCTAAAATTTAACTCCATATTCTCTCTCTTTTTCTCTGCAATCATATAGGAGGCATATGTCATAATTCAAATTACACACATAAGTCCCATTTTCCTTGCATTTGTCTCCTCAATTCTAGTGCCATACTCTCTCTCTCCTTGATTTCAATGCCATGTTTTATCTCTCTTTCATTTCTCTCCCCAATGACTCCCTATATTCTCCACTTTTCGCTCTTTTCTTATCCCAACACCCTCTCCCTAGCACTGCTATCAGTGGACAACACCCAAAGGGATCAAGTTCATGACTATCAAAAATAGCAATAAAGAGACCTCAAACCTAAGATCAAGACAAAAAAGAAAGAAAATAAACAAGCAAAAGTTTGTTGTCACCAATGTTGTGTTGACAGCCAAGACTTCTCATCCTATAGAATCCACCTTATCCAAGAATCACAAGAGATCTTTGCCTTTGGGAATGGTTCACTACTCCCCCTTTCCTGTACCGCTCTTCCTTACCTTTATATATATGCACACAATGCATTGTGCAAAGTATCCTATAGTAGAAATACAACAAGATATGCAAGGCTTTTGCTGCAACTATTTTAAATAAGTTATTCCAATCATCAAACATTCTTTATTTTTTTATTGGAGACATGGGTTATAATCTTAATGTAATGTGGATGGATTAGTTGAGAGGCATTAAGAGTATCATTTTGTTTGTTTGATCGGGAAGTTTGGTGACATTATCTTAAGTCGCAAACATGGTTGTTAGTTAACATTTTTCATGATTCTTCAATGCAATGCATGTTGCATGTGATTACTTTGTTCAATGAGGTGAGGAACTCCACTGTGGGGCCTCCAAATTGTATTCTTACGACTTTGAGAGGCTAGTTCAACTATATTGTCTATAAAAGAAGAAGCAAGTTCGGAAACCTTCATCTTCTAAACTAACTAATCAGGAATTTCAAGATTTATGGTACTAGGGGATCTCCAAGACTAGGATATGGGATAGATTCGACAAAGTTCTACTCGCATCTATTTTATTGCTTGCCTTCTCGAGGTCTAAGATGAAATGTTAGCCCAAGTTTGCTTTTGTTCATTGCTTGTTGCTTTGAACTATTGTTGGTCTTGACTTCATCCCACATAATGGCTTGACCAAGTTTAAGAATGTTTGCTTGCCCTTTCAAGATATCAAGAGAGTTGTGGTTTAAGATTAGGAATTGACTTACCATTAGTGTGCCCATACCCATCGAGCTTTGAGACGATGGAGCAAAGAGGAGTTGGCAAATCTATTCCAAGCTTTGGAAAAGAGGATAGGGAAGTTGCAATAATTGGATGCTAAGGGGGATGTTATATCAATGATTGGGTTCAAGGTTCTCAAGTAGTTGATGGTTGACTTAAACGTTGCATTGGTCAAGATACAAAGCTTCCAGTGGTAAAGGACAAAGTTCATATGGCTTATTGAGTAAAACAAGAATAGACCATTCTTCTACAACAAGGCCAATAATAGGCACAAGGATGCTGTGGTTCGAGCTACCATAACTCTTCCTCTTCCTTTTCCCTTTGTTTCCAGTCATCAAAACTCCCAAAAATAATAATTCTTAAAGCCATCGCCATCACCAAACTTAACCCAACTCAAATTACTGTCGACAATAGGGATCACTGACTTCATCTTCTCCAACTAGATCCATAAGCAACCAGCTACAACCTTTTTATCACCTTCCTCTTCTTCTTGTTCTCTTCTCCCATATGCGACTTAACACTTCATTTATTACCCTTTATCAATCAGTTATTTTGTGATAAGATTTTAACTTATTATAAATTTTGTAATTAGTAGTTAAGTTTCATTAAAAGTATGTGTAAAAATGTCTGTTGATTGAATATTATGTATGTTAATCAAAATAAAATAGTTCAAGTAGCATTACAAATCTTGGAGGTACTCAAATCTAATTTGTGCTTCTCTCGGTAAGTGACTCCTATCCATTACTTCCAAAAAATGAGCATGTCCTTTGCAGTTAAATACTTGTTAATTGTAGGTCATTCAACTTTCATATGTTGATTTGTGCTTATTAACTAGTTATTATAATTGTGGTAATATCTTTGATCCATAAAAATTTATAAACATGTTTTAGCATGAACGGTGTGAATTTAATTGTAGATATATTTCCTAAGATCATTACATGACTCCAATGTGAGAGATGACACATCATTACATATTAAATTAGCTACACTAGTAATGATTCATGTGATACTCATATAAATCCATAGCTCTACTGACATCATGATCATCTATAATATTGATTCATACTAAACACATGATTCATCTGAAGATTATATTTGATTATTGTGATACTACACAAAACCATAACTCTATTGACATGACGATCATCTATAATATTGATTTGTGCAAAACACATGACTTAACTCAACATTATATCATCTATAGTGGCTCGATCAATATATTGAAGATAAAAGTAATTATATGTTAAAAATGATGGTCAATGGTACCCTTAAAATAGACTAACTAGGTTGAGGAGCCCAAAGAGTAACTACTCATTCAATTTAGATTAGCAATGGCCTTCATTCCAAATCAACTGGCCAAGATATTTGGAAATGGATAATTTTATGAGATAGTAAAGAGTGTGATGATTGTTATGCTCTTTATGTACATTTGTATGGATAAGACATTCATGGGTATTATATTAATAGAGCATATTCACAATCATGCTTTAGCTCTCACATGACCTAAGAATATTTAATATTGTGATTCATTTAGCTATTTAGTTACATATTGAAGATTATGTTTATGAGAACATGGACATATTGCTGCTAAGTATCCATGTACTTGTACCATTTAATCTAGTATGCTAATCCCTAGTCCTCGTCATTCAAGCTTTAAAAGAAAGTTTCACCTACTTGTTTGGTTGACAAACTCAAACATTGCTAAAAATATTTTCAAATTCAATACACTTGTTTCATAAATCACCATGACAATAATGCCAATAGTAAATTATCCTTTGGTAAAAATAGCAAATTATCTTTACAACTAGTATATGTCATGCTATGCAATTTCAATTTATCATCTTATTATCTTCAAAACTTGTTTTAATGATTAATATTATATTCTAAACTATGTAGTTTTAGATTTTATTATTGTAACATTTGTCTTTTGAATAAATAAATATTAATTTGTCTTCTTTTTTGTTATATTATTCTCATGGTATAAATATTGCTTTATTCATAATACGCAAAAGAAAATTACTTAAATCCGATTCCCTATTTGTGTCATATGGGTTAGGTTTAGTGTTTCCGTCATTATACACAAGTTATGAAGGCATCTCACCTTCTAAACCCAGGCTATGATACACATGAGATGTGAGAAACACTAGTCCATTTCATTAAACATGCTTGGATCATGTTTGAGAAACCATAACCAATGCCTCAACATATCAAAACTGCTGAAATTAAATTACAGATAAGGTGATATCATCCTGCCTCCAGCAAAATAGAATAGGTCCAAGGTTTCTAGGCATATATCAAAAAAAAAATCTCTCAAGTCATTGTCATCCTTGTACACCCTTTGATTAATTACAATAAATAGTATTCACAATCTATACAACTGCGAATTCAGATATGCAATTGTTGTAATTATTTCCAAATTCGCTCCTTAATTAACTAATTAAAACCATGCATCCCATATCAAAACTATGATGAATACAGCTCAAACTGCAGACATAGCCATAGCATTTTATTAGTCAATCTAACATTCCAAAGTTATAATTGAAAATGACTTAGCAACATAGCCAATATAAGGTTCACATATCTAGTTCTATAGCAATCTTACGACCCACAGTATGAAAAACTATATAGAATAGCTACTACACTTTCCAGCATAATTGCTAGCAAAACAGACCTCTGAGACACTTTTTAAAAAATTGCTAAAGCATAGATAAACCTCACTCATTAATGTACCCTTCCTTTCGGCCCTCAAACCCTGGCCGTAGAAGCTTCTTTTCCCTCTTCTCAATCCTCCTCATCTTCTTTTGATGGATTCTGTCCCTTATATTAGAATTCCTGGCCTTCTGCCTCTCTTCCTTGACCATCTTCTGGCTCTTGATCCTCTCTTTCCACTTCTCTGCATGCTTCTGATGCTGCTTCTTCTCCTTCTTTAAGCCCTTTTGCAGCAGCCTGGGATCATCATGTACCTTCTCTCCAATAGCTCTGCTCATTGCAGCCTTCCACGAATGCTTTTCTGCAATCATCTTTCCTTTACTGGGGTCCTTCTTTGCCTCCTCCAGCCTTTTGGCCTTCTCCAACTCTTGCTGCTTTGAAAGCTTCCTCTTTTTCATTCCCCTCTCATCCATCCCACCTAAATTGATCTTGCCGTAGGAAATATCATCATTCTTAGTCCTCTTGTTCCTTTGATTCTTATTCCTATGCTCTTCATTGTCCCCCCCACTCTCGTCTTTCTTCCGCTTATTCCAAGGACCATCTCCTTCAGCATTCTGTGGTTTTTTATTCTTCTTCCTCTTCTCTTTCTCCTCAGCCTTGTGGTTGCTCCGGGTGTTGCGATTCCCACGGAGCTCTTCAATCCGGCGATGAAGTCGTTGGCGCAGCTCCTCGTAGGTGAGTGAGCGGTTCTCGTTATCGACTGGGCGAGGGTCATCGACCTGGGCCTCGCCGTCACTTCCACTGTTACCATGATTTTCATGTTCTTCGACAGCATCAAGGGATTTCTTATCCTCCTCAATTGCCTTATTTAGGATATCGATGGTAGAGGCAGACTTATCCGGGTTGAAGCGGGCCCGACGTGCCTTCTTAAGGTTCTCGCGGGACTCCTTCTTGGCGCTGGCCTTGGCAGCCTTGCTGAGACCATGGAACCACGGCCGTTCCTGGCCGTCAGGGACAGGGACGTAGAAGCGAGCTGGAATTAGATCAACGAGGTGATCAAAGAACAGACTGTGTTCATGGATTAGAGCTTTGAGGTCAACATCCGATAGCGTCGGCTGCAAGAGCTGTTGGCTTGCACCCTTCTTACTCTTCATGAGGCAGCGCGACTCGAACTATATAAAAAGTGAAGGCGAGGCAGAAGGCCGCGATCTTGGCAGCTTCCGCCTTCAGCTGAAGATCAAGTTCACATTAAAGATCAGCGGATATCCAGGAGTTGCAGTGTCGGCCACAAGGGGAAGCCGACGAAGGTTGGTCACGATGGAGTTATGGGATTAGGGTAGACCGTCCTTCTCCGTTTGAGATCAAAGCTCTTTTGGTATGGTTAAATTTTAAATTAATTAATAAACTATATTTTAAAATTTTTTTTAATTTTATTAGAAATTATATTTTATACTAATAATATGTAATAAAATAATTAATATTACTAAATGAAAAAAAAAACATCTTTGATTTTCTATAAAAAGTTAAATAATTTTTAATATTATTTTTAAAAATAAAATCATTTTTTTTTAAAAAAATTGAGAATGTGTTACATAATATGTTTAATCAAAAAGTGATTATGTCTTAAAAATTATTTTTATATAAAAAAATGAATTTTTAGATATTTATAAAAAAATTTCAATTATATTTACATCTTCTAAGTTAACTATTATAATTATTTTGAAACAAAATGGTATGAAAATCATTAGGACCTTTGTTTCAAGTAATATCGTATTATAATAAGCATTTTTATGGGATAAATATAATATAATTTTTTCTATATTTGGAAAATATTATTTTTAACATTAATAAAAAATAATGGTTTCCATAAATTTATATATTAATATACGTTTTATGACATCATTGACAGCTTTGTTCATGTTGCAGTTGACAAGTATGATGCTACAAATGTGTTTTGACCATACAAAGCTCTTACCAACAGTAACACGCATTTGAGAAACAATATACAATTGTGCATTAGTATTAGCTTGGCGTTTTGGAATAAAACTATTTCATCCTTCACCCATAATTGTATCTGAAGTATCAGTGCTGTTTTGCTGCATCCATAACTAGGCGTATCTTCCAGCTCTTGATAGCAGATATTCATGAGGACCTTGTTGTACCACTTCACCATTTTCTAAAACAATTATCTGAACAAGATGAAATTCATAATGAAAATTCATCTTATGGCAAAACATTTATCAAAAAAAAAAGATATAAAACAATAAGAAGCATTATGTATTGCAACATGCTTACCTCATCACATTGCATAGCAATGGTAAGTCTGTGAGCAATGAAAATAGAAGTTCGGTTCTTTGACAATGTTTTGAATGCATTTAGAATTTCAGCTTCAGTATTACTGTCAAGTGAACTTGTAACTTCATCGCACAATCTAGATACAAAAAAGAAAAGGATTCAAAACCTAATCACAAATGCTGATTTGTTCTAAATTACACTAAAAAAAAAGGAAGACTAAAGCAGGAATAGTGTATTGGTGATTTCTTGCTTATGTCCCGTGAACCAATGCTGCAAAAACCAAATCAGACAAAACCATTCTAGTCACCATGATCAACTAAAAGATGCTGATTTCAGTTTGCTTCTCTAATTCAAAAGTATTCTTGAAAAACGAGACAGACCAACATAATTAGTTTGATCAACAACAACTCAGGAAAAAAAAGGAAGGATTAACAATACGAGTTTATGCATTACCCACATTCTTAACAAGCAACATGTCATAGGCATTCTTACAAAGAACAAATTGGGAACAACAGATATCTATACTTTAGCTTGAGAGGTAGTGTTAGAAGATCTAAATTTATTCTCAAGTTGGAGTGTTGGAAAATTTACATCTAGTTTGTGTTGATAGCTAACATGATTGCAAGATTATTTTCATTTATTAATTAGAAAATAAATGTCTTTTTTTTTATTTAGAACAGACTATTGTTGATTCCTCTTTTGGATTGCATTTAAACCACATAAAGAGACCAAAATGTGATATAGATTAGGAAAAACTTGGTTTCTCCTTTCGTGAAGATTCAAATTTCAGTCCTCTAATCTTGTTTCTTCCTTTAAAGAGAATGTAGAGAAAATTAAAATTACAAGGAAAGTAATACTATTATATCTAATAATCTATAAAACTGAGTTAACTATAATGACAAGAGAACACATATATGCATTATATCAAGGACAAAGAAAAAAAGTAAGAAAGAAAGTAATCAAATAAAAAATACAAAAAAGTAGTGATAAAATAGAGTTACGCTGCTTCAATAGTGATGTATAAATGCAAATATTTAAGATTACATCAAGTCTAGGTATGGAAACTAAAGCCTTGAATAGTATGGTGATGGAATAGTAACGATTAATAATTTCACATAAGTTCAAAGCATGAACTAAAATATGTGCATTATAGTACATATGACAATAAATAACATGATTTAAACCAAACAAGAAAACTAAAGAAACCACATATATTGAAAACAAATTTCTAGAAACTAGAGTTAGGTGATATAGTAATGTGACCTAAATGAGAGTCGAATACATTTGGGCAAGGTACAATTATATGCTAATCCTTCTTGTAGATGGCATTCTCCTTTCCCAACATGATTTCAAAATCTACACGAGAATTCGAAATACATGTGGTACAGCAAAAGCTTTGAACCTTCCAACCACGCACTAAAGTAATAAATATATTGTTCCTCAAATTTTGTCAAATTTAGAAAGATTTTAAGTTCGAACAATAACAAATCTCTTACCATGCAATAAGTTGGAATAATTATAATTGACAAGTTTAAAATTTAAAATTGAATAACTATAATAATTCCTTGAAAGATAAAAGATGTTCTTCACTAATTGAGATTTTCTTAAAAGAGAACATAAAGCAAAAATATGAAATGACATAATTACAATCACAATTTTGAAATTATTTTGCTATGTATAAATGAGAAATTAGAGGAAACATTTCCTATGAATCTTTTCAATAACAAAACCTTGGTTTCCTTAAACGAGAATTGGCACCATAAAGCAACTATATTTCTTAAAGTTCCCCTATGATCATCAAATCTAGTAAGCTCTGTTTCAATGAAAAGGAATAGACAAACTATTAACTGAATAATTAACTTACAAAATTAAAGGAGCCTTCAAAAATGGACGAGCAAGAGACACACGTTGCTCCTCTCCTCCGCTTAACTGTCACAAAAGGATCATTAAATCTAACAGAATAGGCATAAAAGCTGGCTTAAATAGATATGCTTATCTACACTTCAAGTCAAACATCAACAAATTATGTACTTCAATGTTGCCTATCACTTGGGATAACTAAGTTTGTTAATTTCCTAACTATCCATTAGAACAAAAAGTTAGTCCCATGAATCAACTAGCTTAGAATTAAATTCTGATGATAACAACACTAATTAGATGAGCTACTAATATCACTACCTAATACATACAAATTATTATAACTAGGTAATCTAATAAGAACTTCTAAACTTCAACAAGTTCAAGAGAAGTGTTTAAATGAAGCACAAGCTAAGCTCAAACAAAAACTCGAAGTAAAGTTTTAGCGTTTACTTAAAGGAGAAGCTTAACAACATTGGAGATAGTGAAAGAAGGATTCAAAGTTGTAAGAGGATTTCAGAGTTGAAGTCAAGGAACAAACTTGAAGCTTGCTAAGAAAGAGAATACTCCAAAAAGCAAAGAATCAAAACCAACTTTTGGACAATTTTTTGTTAATAAATATTTATTAAATTTTATCTTATATGACTCAAATTGTATGAAGCAAGCTTTAAAAAACATCATCTGCATGCATCTACATTTCACTCAAAATATTTTAAAAAAAAAGTTCTTAGAAATGTGTCTGGTGTGGCAGGAGCATGCAAATTCCAGTAACAAAATATGTTGCATGCATGCAAATCTCAGAACAAAAGAGGGTTAACGTTAGAGAGCTTGACCCATATCCAAATTGGATAAGGGTTGGATGTAAGTCCACTTGGATAACAACCAAACACCTACAATCCTTGGTGTGATTTTCATTTTTGCACTTTTTCCTTCTCTTTATTTTTACTAAGAGTGTGAATGTTCTGCAACAAGTTTGGAATTGGCTTAAAATCTTAATCTTTGGTTTTTGTAAACAAATTCCATTCTCAATTCATTCTCCCTCTTTTGTCCTTATCTCTCTCCCACTATTTAGTCATAATCTTTCAAGAAACAAAGACAAAAATTCTAATATTAGATCTCCAAGTTAGCTTAATTGTATAGTTAAGTTATTTGGGTTTCAAACTTTTCCTGATGAGTCCATAGCTTTGTAAATTCTGAAATGAGATTCTAAACGCATTTTTTACTAAGCTTTCACACTTCACAGCCCGTAAGGCAATTTCTGAAAAACAGCTATGGAACCAAAAAGGCTTGCCAACTCAGTTGTAACATTTAAGAAAGAAATACTTATCAGGTCATCTTTTAAAACCAAATAGAACTTTCCAAGAATTATGCATATATGAAGAAACAAACAATAATAAACCGAAAATTCTATTTAAGAATTTAAACAAGTAGTAGAAATTTACGTTCTTAATGTAGTGTAGAATCTGATAATAAGCAATTATTCTACAAGTACACTTCCACTTTGCAAAAACTGAAATCACACTAAAAAGAGAACAATTTAAATCTCATTATTTAAAGAATTTTTCAAACCCAAAAATTCAAAATAACATATGGAAACAACATTGAGAGCACTACTCTAGATTATCAAGCCCCAGAGTACTTGAGAAATCTTCTAACATCAAGTGTTTATAGTGAGTGTGCAAATGAGATCATACCTTAAGTCCTCTCTCTCCAAAAATTGTCTAATACTTTTCTGGGAAGTTCATCATTGTTTCATGAATAGCTGCGTGCCGAGCTGCATCAAAGACCTACAAAAAAGGAAAGTATAAGGCAAAATAGGTTAATGCAGTTTCTATTAAAACAAGCAATATCTATTCTTTTACCTCCTCCTCTGTTGCAGATAATTTGCTATACTGAATATTGTGAAATATTGTATCATTGAAGAGCACCTGCACATAATTTGCTTAGACAAGCAGTGCAGGTAAACGACTATCTGCTTAACTATTGCGTTCGATTTAATAAAGTACAAAGCTCATAGTAGTTATAACAGATTACTGCCCTATCTGTTCTAAAGATCTTACTTCCTTTAAGGCATTCAACAACTGATTCATCCAAATAAAGCAAAAGAGAACGTAAAATAAATGAGGAAATTCAGCTGCCGAGAAATAACATCTCAAAAGAGAGGTTTTAGCAGGCAACCAAATAAAAATTCTCGAAAGGAAAAATAATAACAACATATAATACTAACAAAAGGTCTCTTACTATATAAAACATCACAAACAATTAGATTAATACCTAAATATGGATAGAATAATTGATTTCAGTATATCCTTAGATGAAGAGCTATAGAATAAAGGTATTGATACGATGCTGAATATAAGATTCAACACAAAATAAAGTAGAAAATCAAACATTTGAAATATAGTCTAAACCATCAAGTAAACCCACGTAAACAGCATGCATGTTCGACAGAAAAACTCAGCAATAAATGTATCAAAGTGCATGTCCAGTAATAAAAACTGCAACTTAATCTTATGAAAATATAGAAGGCAGAAAACTAAGGGAAAAAATACCTCAAAAACCGATAGAACAGACCCGCTTCAGATAAAGTGCAACCATGGCGTGTGCTAAATGAAATTCTCTTATATGATTGATTTCCATTGTCCCATATCTACCCGCTTTCCACGCTAAACCGAATAGCTCCATTGTCCCATATCCACCTATCTTCCACACTAAACCAAATAGAAACTACAGGGTTAATAAATTTCTTTCCACACCTTTTTTTTTTTTTTTTTTGAGCAATTAAGCTACTTTCATGAGATGTGAAATTGTACGTTTTATATAAGAGTACTTTCCGAGAAAATGTCATTTTCTCCATTTAGTGGACTTTATCTCTCATTATTACTTGAGAAATTAATAAAACACAAAAAAAATTAAGGTTAAAAATTAATAATTATCAAATTCCATAAGTCACAAAGCCTATAAATAGATTAAGAAAGAGGGTTAGAAAAATGAAGCTTCAAACCTCATCTAACAAGGTCATCAATTATAATCATAATAAGAATTAGGAACAAAGAAGCATGAAGGATATTTGTTGACTTTGGAAGATTAGGGAAGGCTTTGATTATCAATTCCCACGTATCAAAATTCTTATCAATTTCTCTGGCAACAACACTCGACTAGAAGGGAGAGAAACTTTAAGCCGGGACATCAGAAAGGACACATTCATATGACTGTGTCCTAGTGATAAAGATAACTTTCTTACAATGCAATATGAGGTGACCAACAATGAAGAAATTTGGCATGTTTACCTTAAGACCTCATTTATGTATTCAATTCCCACCAACACATGTTGCACACATCCAAGGTGACTAAAAATGGTCAAGAAAGTGCTATCAAAATGCTATGAAGAGCCCACCTAAACCTTCTTGTATGATTGACCTTGTCAAAACTACCAAAAAGTTTGTAATTTCACCTTTGCTAAATGGAAACGAAAGGGCTATCATCCTCAAACGTTGGCAAAAAAGATCAAAGTTATTGCTAAGTCTCTCTCTCATACGTTTAGCACTAATCATGAAATATTTGAGCATCAATAAACTTTTGAAAAAGTATATCAATATTCTGCTTGCTCTCCCTTTGATATGCATAGTATTGATCACCATCTTCGAAAACACTCGATGCAAGGCAAAGCTTTATTCATATGAAGCAAAGGGAAAGAGCTTTTAGTCTCAAGATGCAGAAAGTAATCAAATTTGAAATCCATGAACACCTCAAGACTGAATAAATTCTACTTAAATATTATCTTGACTGGATGATAAACGTCAAGCTTCAACTCAATAAATTTGACAATTGCGATGAAGAAAACATTGACATTTATCACAAATTTTGGAATTTTTTTGTACAGAGTCGTGCCTTCAACTTAAATGACATTAGAGCTAAAATGAGAATTCTTTAATCCCATACATATTTCTATTGCAAGCTCTTGGTTTGAATTATCTTGAAGGGTAACCAAACCAACCATGCAAAATAAAAGATGTTCTTGACAAGCCTTCACCCAAAATTCCTCATAAGATACAAAAATTGAATTGTGAAATAGTTGGACTCAATAGTCTCAATCATGAGCGAGAGATAAAGCCAAAACCTTCTTCAAAATTCTCAAAAATAAACCTCATATTTCACAGACAAAAATATGGGAAAGCTTTCTAATAGCTAAAACAAAATCTCTCAACATATCTAATTATCAACAATCAAATGTAAGATAACTTCTATGTATCTATCTCACTACAATCAATATTCGATACAATCTTTCTTTCAGAAGACAACTTTCAAAAACTAGTTTATTATACTTACTTTTTAAGGATGTAGAGCATTGATATTCTCCTCTAAATAAATTTACATTGGTTCATTTAGGTCAACTCAAAAACTTTGTCATACTTTTATGTATATGTTATCTATGTCATCACAAATAAGCCCTTTCGTAGTTAAAGGAAACTCGCACAAAGATATGATATCTAAAATTTCTATAGCTTGATATTGTCATTAGTTTGTTCACTTTGACAAAAGATTTATGCTAAAAGACTTTATAAGGGATAACATACGTGTAATCAAAATTACATTTAATGTGACTAACAACCTAAAAATATCCTTGCATTCACCTTCAGTAGAATAACAAGGAGCTCGACTTCTCAAGTTGGATTTACATAAAAAAACGAAGGTTGTTTGCTCATATGAAGCAACTAACTAGAAAAAGAAGAACAAAATAAGCTTAGCTTGAGGCTTGTGTTCTTCCTCAATTGCGTGAATTGACTAGATCAACTCGAGAGGAGCTTTAACATCAATCAACACTAATCTGTTATGATCACATTTACCAGTTCAACATGAGAATAAATAGAGGTCGTTTAAACAATTATGATAATTTATCTGCTAACAAATCACGTGGGGAATGACAAACAATCCTCCAACTAAACTTCACATCTATAAAACAAAATCAAAGATAAAATTTCAAAATAAGGATCTCTAATATGTAACATTAAATCCTTGAATCTCTAGACCCCACATTCTCTTCTTCTCCCTATCTAGGATTTCTCTCTAGATAAGTGCTTTTCTAAAATACATTTGCATTCCTATTATTGAATTTTAATTCTTGCATATTTATGTTGGAATCAACTCTTATTTCTAATTTTACTAACTGACTCACATCATAGAATATATTTATTTTGATTCGTATGAAAATTATTGCTATTAATCTCTCTATCAAATACGACAACAACAACAAAAACCAAGCTCGAGCAAGACTAAATCCCAAAAAAGCTCACCAAAGATAATGTAGATGTAAGCTCAATCAAATTTTTAAAAACCATCAAGCAAGATTAGCAAATCCTATTAAAAAAAATTGCTTGGCTGGATATTCAAGTTTAAAATTGATTTAATATTGAAGTAAACAGGCTTCCATGAACAGATGAGAAAATTCAATGAACATAACATTGGAAATAAAAATATTATATACATGTATAACCAATCATTACACAAAGTGTTATAAAATCATGCTCTGATTGTATCACATACCTAGGAGTTGAAAAGGAGTAACTTGTAGAGGAACGCACATCCTATTTTGTGGATAAGTAACCAAATCTTATGATCATGCAATAGATGGACCACAAAACAAACATGAATGCAATAATTCTATTTACAGATAATTATACACATAGTAAAGAAACATTGCTCTTATTGAAAATTAAATTCTAATTCTTTGGATTCAGTAGGGATGGACCATCATAAGTCAAATTCCTTCTAAGGCAACCTTCATTCCAATAGGAAATGGCTTTTGCAATATGAAACCAAAAGTTCAACCTCTAACCTAGAGTACTCTCTTTTAAAATTGAGAAACTAAACCACAACTCTTTGAACACAAGAGAATTTCCATATAGAGGTAGCATAGCCTAAATATTATAAGTCCCTTTATGCATTTCTACGTCTGCATATAATGTGATCATTGCCGGAAATGTTTAGTTTTCAAAGCTGGAATGCTTGCATATAAACAACATTATAAAATCAATAACAAGAAATAAAGAGATTGAAAGAATAAAGGAATTCTAGACCTTTTAAAAACATCTATAAGAGAAAGGATCATTTCTTACTTAAAAGCACAACCAGAGCAATATTCCTTGCCAAGATTTCTTAAAAATCACCAATCAAGGCATAGAAAATCAAAGAGCTTCCAGAGCTAACGAAGAAATTTACCTGTTCAGAGTTCAGTATTCTTGTTAGTACCAAAGTGCAGCTTTGGACTGTAGGAAAAATAATTACATATTTCAAACTATATGGAAAGGACTAGTTCAGTCGAATCACGTATATGTACTTTTATTAAGTTCTCTATATTTTACAGCACAAACTATAAATTAAAAAAAGAGATATTTACAACATAGGTCAAGCTAAATAAGCCAACAATAGGTCAATGAGCTTTATTGTAACAGACTATTATACAAATTCCAAAAGTTTATTACGTACTATATACAATTAGCAAAATTCAAACAAAACCTCAAACATGAACTTACATGAAAATAATCACATATTTTAAACCATTAGCGTAATAGAATCATATATATGTACTTTTCTTAACTTTCCAAAATTTATAACAGTTAAATTAATAAACGAGAACTTCTAAAAGAATAGCTGAGAAAACCAACTAGCAAGACATTAACTAAGCTTCATGGCAACAGATTGCAAGTTCCAAAAATTCTAGATAACAATAAGTAAATAAGCTCAATGGAAACATATTATTATTCTATCAGAAATTTTTTATAGACTACACAATCAGCAAAATTCATAAAAAGCACAAAATGAACTCACGGAAGGTTAAACCATTAGCCTAATAGAATCATATATATGTATTTTTCTTAAATTTTCAGAATTTTTTTAGCACAAAATTAAATTAATCAATGAGAGCTTTAGAAGAATAGATAAGAAAACCAACTAACAAGAGGTTAAATAAGCTTCATGACAACAAACTACAAGTCCCAGAAATTCTATCTAACGATAGGTTAATAACCTCAATGACAACATATTATTATACTACTACCAGAAATTTTTTATAGACTACTCGATCAAAAAAATTCATAAAAAAACAAAATGAACTCACGGAAGGTTCTAACCAAAATTAAAATGTTTTCAAACTTTTGTTTATTACTTCTTTTTTTAATGTGTTCTAATTACTTTATCATAAAGACAAATGAAGTTTACAGAACAATTTGCTCAAATATTCTTACAAATGATATTCATAATTCTAATAAACAAGCTCATTTATAAAATTCTAAAAACAAATCTTATATTTTGAAAACTTTTTTTAAAATTCTCAAACATTCAGCTATATTAGGCCATCAATAGAATAATTACAATTATACTATGATATTTTCCAAAAAATAAACAACAAAAATAAAACAAGAGAAAATAAAAATGCAAGATACTTGAAGCAATGATATCTATAATAGATGGAAATGAAAAAACCTATGAGAAAAATTGCAAAGAAAATAAAATCTATAATAGATGCTTACAGTGTCCTGTGGCACAATGCCAATACATTTGCGAAGACTATCCAAAGTCACTCCTCTAATTTCTTGACCATCACTAGAATCTGAACAGAGGGATATACAAAAACATGAATTTGGGAGAAGTTTCAGTTTACATAATTGTAAAACATAAAAAGCATCAATTAAAATTATCCTAATTGACAAAGCCCTCGGTCTCATTAAGATCTACATATTCGATAAACAAAAAAAAATGCATTAGAGATACATAAAATCTGCAATCCGTAGTCTCCTCCTCACTATACTTTCATTTATTTCCCACCAATAAATTCTACACTTTCCCTGTCATCTACCCTCACCCCTCCACACATAGCCAATCCCTCCCTTTTGTTGATGTTCTATCTTTTTTTCAAAACCCTTTTTCCTTATTTATTGGAAGGCAAAAACTAGAGCTATTATGATGATGGCATTTGGACAGTATGCTGATTATTAACCACTCATAGATTTCTATCAAATTGTAAATATAAATTGTACAAGTATGCATCACATTGTTTAAGTTCTATCCAAGTGTATTTACAAAATAGAATTAATGATTCATTTTTTGTTAGCTTCGCAAATGCAAGTAATATAATGTTGCAGGCATAGTTGGAGCTGCAATATGGACAGCTATTAAAAAAAAAACAAATATGTTCTACATAGAGAAATAGACCAATGCAAGCCAGCATAAACCAATTTTAGCCCTATAATATAAACAGCTTCAAAGAGACAAACAGAAGATGAAATTCAGCAGTTCAAGGACTTGGGAAGTCTTCTTAGTTTCTTGCAGATACTAGAATTATTATTGATTCAATACAAGGTTATGTTACTACAAAACAACAAAATTGTAAAAATTTGATTTGTCAAAATTTGGGGCACAAATATTTAACTTAGTGCCTATCCCCACAATTCTATTGAAGACATGTGAATAACCTCAATGCAAGTCCATATCTCTTGTCCTGGGAAAAGGAAATAGGATGAACAATTAAGAATAGAAAATGCCCATATTCCCCCAATTAGATCTAGAAAGACAGAACAAAAGACTTGGTGCTTGGTTGTAGATCTAAAGCCTCCCTTCTTAAATAGGAACATCCCATTTCACAGAGTTAGTGTTAGAGACTATACTCTCTTGGTAATAAAAGATCAAACTTACAATTTGGAGATAAGTTAGAAGTCCAAGATTAATTGAGAGATGCTTGCATCTTATATTGGTCCCCCAGCTACATCTTATGTATATGACACATGAAGTATTAACATATCAAATAATCTCAATTAAACACTTATGAACTACAAAAACTCATCTTACCAAATAGTGTTATATGTTAGATATAACTGGTCAAAAAGATGCTAATAAATACATGGATTTATCATTCTTCTTCGATACAAAGTAATCTTCACCACCTTCAACTAATAAAAGATGATTATTCACCTTTGCAATCAATTTTCTTTACTTTTTTTTCCTCTAAAGATAATCCTTAAGGGCAATATGAATTTTTTGACATAATTGTTGTAGTTCAAAGTGATTCAAATGAAGATAATGACCCAACAATAACGAAAATCTAAGTTTCCCTTGAGTTCAATGGTTAGACGGCCTCCACTATGGCAGTGCAAAAGATCACTTCGATCATTTTCCCTATCAGCAATAGATCAATTCCATTTGTTGTTGAAGCCACTCTAGCTACAATGGCTGAAAAACTAGCTTTGGATCCTTTGTGACAAAGCTCAGCCCTTCAGAATAATCGAAGGAAAGACTTTCATCAAAAATACTAAATTTTTCTTTGCCAACAAGAATTCATAGATACCCCACTAGTTGAAGAGAAACTGCCTTCAAAGGTTGATCAAGTTTATATGTCTGACAATATTAAAAAAGGAGCAACAAACAAAATTGCTCTGACCACTTGTTATGAATATCCAATTGCCAATACAAAGGAAAATTATCATTGTTCCTCCCCTACTTGCACCCTCCATTATTCCAACCTTGATAGATGTTCAAAACTTCTAAGGCAGCTTAAATGCACAATACTTGGTGTGACAGATGATTTTTGCCAATGAATCACCTTTATTAGTGGCCATTGTTCCTTCCAAATTTTAGGTTTATCATGGCAAAAGTGGCACAATGTAATTTTTTGGAGACAGAAATAGTTTCTGAAGTACATCAAGTTTTATAAAATAATAAGGGCAACTAATAGGAAAGCTGAAATTAGAATCTCCAAAAAAAAGAATGAAATAATAACTTTAAAATGCTCTTAATTATATCTAATAGAATGAGCCATAATTGGAACAAAATCCTTTATAATTAGAAAAATGATATGAATGGACATACATTTGATTCTCTTCAACTAGGACATAAATAAAAACAAATTTATTAGAATGAATATACATTTTTTATCCATTATAAAATCTTTTTTTTGAATAACCAATGATTATTACTTAAAATGTTTTGCATTTTCAATGGACAAATATATGCAACCTTAATGCTTAGTAAATAATTTTGCATGCTAAATATTTTTTGCAACCGTAGTGTTATACTTAGACAAGTCTCAAATCTATCATCTGTAAAGAAGCAATGAATGATAAATGTAGGAAACCTTTGCAATCAAAGTGCCTCGTACTTTGTGGGTTGATCGATTTAATGAACTGGTATATAAGTATTTTCATTTTTTTTAAATGTTTTTTTCTTTGTAATGTGAATCTTGCATCATTAATACAGACAGATAAAAAAATAATTACACGTTAATACTATTAAGACTCTACAAATTCTATTGAACAAACATAGGTTAACTAGCATAGTCTTTACCTAGCTTCAATTGAATCTAGTTGATCAGTGTTCACAAAGAAGCATACCATATAATGTTGGGTCACATCCTAAAAAAAGTGCATATGAGCAATTCAACAAATTTCAATTCTATTAAACAATTTGTTGAAACATCTTTGTTTGCCAACATTTGTAGTTTTCAAATCAAAGCAAATCATTTGCGCAAATCCATAGATCTCCATTTGTTTGTAAAAGTCAAAATCAACTAAGCCAAACCAAGCCAACTATATTAGTTTGCATTTCTCCCATTCCCAAATCCTGACTTCATTAGCCTTGTGATTATAAATGGTTAATATTAAATAGAATCATTTGTTTCTCAATCTAATCATGATGCACTGGATGTTTTTTAACATGTCAATCACAGCTTTGTTGTCATATAACAAAAGCATTAGACTATCTGAAATGACCTCCACTTTCCATAACACCCACTCCAATTATATTCCTTCACATATCCCATGACTCATTGTCCTAAATTTAGCTTCTGCACCCCTCCTAGCTACCATAAGTTGTTTCTTAATGTAGCCCAAAACCATATTTCCCCAAAGGTGTAGTATCCAATTGTACATCTATCGATTATGGAACCAACCCAATCCACATCATTATAGATTTCAACCAGCCTCCTTGCTGATTTTTTTAAGTATATTCCTCTTCCAAGGCTTCCAAATATTAAAGAATTCTAAAAAATTGCTCTCATTTGATTCTGAAAATTAGTTTACAAAAATCAAATATCAAGTCTGAAGTGTGCTAGATAAATGATTTTCCCAACTTACATTTGTTCTCTTTGGTCAACCAATGGTCCAAGATCTTCCATTTCGGCTTTGGTTGGGGTGACAGCAAGTGTATTAATTGGTTTGCGGCCATGCATTCCTGTTTCTCTTAAGAAGCCAATTGTACACTTCCACCGAGAGATTGAGATCTCCTTGTGCAAGCTACCGCCATGCCAAGGAAATATCTATGCTGCCCCATGTCCTTTATTTCAAATTCTAGAGCTAAATAGCCCTTCAAATCTTTAAGATCCTCTACAACATCATCAACATACACAAGAAAAATAGCCTTCTTACAGTTGGGTGAACTCTTAAGGAAAGTGGTGTAAACAGTTTGAGATTGAATGAATTTGTTCATGAAGCCTTCCCAAAGGTTTTGTATGAATGAAGTCCATGATCAACATCCATATAGACTTCCTTTTCAAAATCACCATCCAAAAACATTGTCTTTGCATCAAGTTAATGGAAAGGGCAGTTCAAAGTCACTGCTAGATATAATAAAATCCAAAATAGGGTTGAGCCTAGCCACTTGTGCATACATCTCTTTATAGTCTTGTATGATTGTATGAACCCCTTTGCAACAAGTCTGTTTTTGAGCCTACCAATACTGCCATCTGCATTATGCCCATTTACATTCAATTGGTTTCTTTCCAAGCTGGTAGATTAGTAAAATCCCAAGTGTAAATCTCCCCAATAACAATCACTTTCCTTGAAAAAATATCACATAAATATTAATCAAATACTCAATATAAGTTTTATGTTGACCCAAAAACCCAAATTTTAGTAGGTCGTGGATCAATTCCGAGTTGAACCTAACCTGATTTACCTTGTGATACAACTCTAATGCTATTCAAATTAGATTCGAGTCAAGTACGAGTCGTAGAAAACCCAACTCAAACTCAACCCTTTTACACATCTAAATGACCTTGATAATAAAACAGTCATTTGAGTTTGATAGTGTAATATGCTTTCATGAGTATAATTATGTTTGTTTCCATACCACTTCCACTAGTCCCAACAATGGCCACACTTCTTCCAGCAGGTACGACAAAAGAAACCCCATCAAGAATCTTCTGATCTTGAAGGTACCTGGATATGAGAAATATGGTTTGAAGGAATATGTCTAATGAAAGAATAAAAAAAGAATATGATAAAAACACTGATTAAGTATTGAATATCACTACTGATCATAGATGAGAAATGAAATAAAAAAACAAAGAAAATTACATAGTCCTTACAACCTTGTTAACCTAGGGCAAAATACAGGTTACTTAAAAAGAAAAAGGAAAATCAAAGATATTTGCTCCAACATATCTCATGGAACCACTAAAATTGAAGTTCTAGTTAACATTAAGATCAAATACTGACTTGTTGCAAGTTGTGCTACTACAAAAAAATGCCTAATCTAAGCAATGTCCAACCATCATCATTAGTCATAAACCTTGTAAAAAGAGATCAACAATGAAACTTTTCCAAAGAAAGAAATGTACACCAACAAAATTCAAAGCTCATATAAATAATCAAGGGGTGAATAGCAAGGACAAACTAAACAAGATTTGGGATGGCCTTCAATATACTAAGAACAACCATCTTGATTTTAGCTAAATAGAAATTTTTCCTTAGCTTAGGTATGCTAAACAAATCCCAAACATGATCCCTACCTAACAAAAATCTGCCTAGCTTAAAAATAAAAGCCTTCATGTAAAATGATCAAGAAATGAAAGTCAAACCCTTTAGATTTAGTCAGCATTAAAGGGTGATGATTGATAAGGATTACAAATGGCTTTCCTAATGGAAAAAAACTGAAAAGGTCACGAACAAAGACTAATTAATATAAAATATTATAAATTGTTAAAGCTTCAAGCATTACAACAATAGCATATAAGGACAGCCAGAACTGCAAAAAGGTAGAAACTTTTACCCAAAATGCACATCTCTAAATTCAATGCACCCTCCAATCAAGTTTAATGACTTAGCAATGCTTCCATCTTTTATTTAAGGACTCTCCTACATAATTTATTAAGAGAACAAGTATTACCATTAAAACAATTGGTGAGAATGCAGTATGATAAACTACGATATTGAATAAGAATGCATTTGTTCAGTGATAATCTGCAAATAAGTTGTCATGAAATTGAGTGGATAAGTATTAAGAATATTTTAACTAATTGGAGCAAGGACTTCATATCAATAAGTCTAAGAAATATACAATCATACTAAAAAATTAATTAAATAAGGTAGCTACTCTTTGTAACAACAATTTAATGTGCTAATTGTAAGCCAATTATAAGTTACAAACATCACCTTATGCAAATTTAAAAGCTTAGGTGAATTTGCATTAGAAATACCTCGAGCAATTGAAACATAGCCTTCATATCAATAAGGCTTTGTTACGATAAACACTTCCAAGAAAGTTTAGAGGCAAAGAAAGCTGGAAGAGGAGCCCATTCACCATTACCTGAGCAATGAAACATGTCAAATACATAAAGCTTAGCATCAAAACGCACATTTATTGCAATTGTCTAATAAATTAAATGGTATTATAATAATCAAGAATACCATACAGACACAACGTGCCAGACAACTTGCAAGAGAATCATAATTTTTGATAGACTGATGCATAAAATTTGAAAAGGATATGATGCCATAAGTTTAAAGGAAAACAAGTCATCAAATGTTAATGGTGTTTGGCTTGATGAAAAATAAAAGAAAAGCTTCAATACTTGCCATAAATATGGACCAAATGGGATAAGAATTTCCACCTAAATTTCATACTTTCGTAAGGAATGTTTTAATTAAATTTTGCACACACCAACTAGAAAAGCTCAAGCTATTTATTGGAATATGTTTCGATAAATAATTGAAAAGTAAATAAATAACAAAGCAAAAAAAATTTCAAGCTTTATGCAATGTATACTATTAAAGAGAAGCTTGAAATTTGTCCACACAAAAGCTTACATTTATTTTTTATTAGCTGATTTTGTGTATAACACCACTTTTCCTTTTTTTAATACCAAATGAAATCTAACGTCATCTTCATAATCATGACTAATTATCCTTCAATTTAGAACCGAACCCAAAAAAAAGGATAATCTCCAAAGTCATGTTAAGGATTCTTAAATTTAGAAAACAAAGGAAAAAGCTAAGGCCAATAAATTGCTTCAAAATAATTAAGAATTTTTTTGGAAACATGAATGATTCATATTGGTGTTAATAAATAAAATATATGAAGATAAAAGAATGCTAAATAAACTTATTATATTTGATAACATGTAAAGAATTTAGTGATTAATTCTAAGCAAACAAATCAAAATCTTAACCTAACAAATTCAAAGCATACATAATCATGTAATAATAAAAGTCAACTATAACAATCACCTAATCATCATTTTTGATGTTCTGAGTTATTGTTCATTTGATAGTAGCTATTTATCACTTGAAATGTTTTAATAATATTTACCAAAACATAATTTTGAATAAAACTGCTAATTTTACTACCTATACCATAATGTGCACTTCATGTACATGCATAAATTTTAATGAAGATAAATATCTTCAAATGGTTACTACTAAGAAAATATATAATGATCGAAAAAATAGTGCAAAATAAAACCAAACAAACCACAAAAGTGGTAGAAGTTAAGTTTTAAAGGATTACCCAAAATCACAAATCTTCAACTGGTCAGCAGATTTATTCATAGCAAAATGCTCGTTTTGTTAATGTATAACAAAAAACATGCGATCCAGCCCAATTAGTAGACCATTAGTCCAATGATGCATAGCAAACAAAATTAAAAGGCAGAAACAGGCAACAACTATAGCATTCATTTAAAAGAACACATTACTGAAGTTGGGTATTCATATCATGCCACAACGGAAAGGATGCCTACCAACTGAATCAGGTAATGAATGCATCAAGTTAGGTAAAGATTAAAAAAATTAATTGTTTTGATTTCATATTCAATAGATAAAATACAAATCAAAACATCACGTATGTATAATTCATATACAATAAGCTAAATATCCATTCTGTGTGTATCACTATGGGAATAAAACTTGCCAAAAATTTTTTATTGAAATTCTTGAAATTCCCAATTAAGTTATCCAATAGTCAATCTCCTGGTGACCCTACGTTATCTTTTTGCCTAATCAATTTAAATTTTGAGGGCATTTTATTGAGCTTGTGGAATTTTCCTCATTTCATAACTTGAATAAACCAAGTTAGGGTAAAGCAAAACTAAATGGGTAGATGAGAACTTTTCCATGTCCAATGATTAGCCAAATTCTAGATTTTCTCAACTTCCAATATCATAGTTTCACCAATTCCATCTACTTGTCAATCACAACCAACTAATAAAACATACCATTTTAATACCCTTACATGTAAAATATTAAGCTCAATTGCATACAAAAATGTAATAGAAGAAGCTTTGTCAGCTTAAATCAAATTCAGAATTATTTGCTTTAATTAGATACAAAAGATCGTAAGATAGTATTGCATTAAAGCTATAGGACATTAAAATAATATATCTTTGATGCTTTTAATTGATATTTTCTTCTTAAGCAATAATATTGAAATTTTAACAAATATAAATAGATAGAAGAAAAAACTTTGTTCGAGATAAACCCTTCTCATTTGCTTAAAAAAGCTTTAAAAGTTAAAAATATTTTTGTTCTTCAAAAAAAAAAATTGCTAACATAATTTTCTCTAAATGGTAAGCAGACATCTAAAGGTACATATGAGCCAGAATGGAAAAACTGTCCAAAAATTATTGTAGAAAATACTAAATTTCCATCCTCCATCTCCTTGACCTTCTTTGTTTGACCAGTTTTCCTTGCAATTGGTATGATTCATTGCTCCACTATTGTGCGCAATGTATGAGAGTATTCTTTATTTAAATGTACACTATGGTCAAGATTTGAATCTAAGGTGTGAAAATTATTGCTGCCAAACACGCTGAAATAATTTATCACTTTTAGAGGTTCATCAAGTATTGAGAATTTTTGCATGTGTAATTGAATAATTTAAAAAAAATCAAACAATAACTAACAATAATAAAAATTAGACAGATTTAATTGTGTTCTAAAAAGCTAACAAAATGACATTTAATAAGATAAAATCACGAATTAAAAAAAAGAAATTAGTTTCAAACCATCAAGTGACATAAGAATATTAGGATCACCACAATAGAAAATGTGTATAAAACCTTATAAGGCTTAAAGATGCAATTGCACAAAGAGCACTCCTGATTATATCTTCGTTACGGTCTACTTCTTGCTTTACAACATCAAGCTTTGGTTTGTGATTAATAGTTTTTTCAAGAGGTTATACTAGTGAATCCAACATTGCAAAATTATGAAAGAAAAACTTATGCTGCTTAATTTTAAGTGAGAACAAGTTATGTAAGTTATGAAGAATAAAACCTGCAAGTACAGGCGTAGGACACTCATCAACAAGTTTAGATAAGATGAGATGACAGGGCATCTTTACGTCATAATGATCTAAAAAAACAAAATATTAGTATTCGTATAACAGAACATAATTTATTTATAAAAACAACGCAAATAATAAATTTTACAACATAACTTACATGTGATAAAACAAGTAGATAAAACAATAAAAATCTCATACATAGCATGACAATACAAATAAATGCATATAATTTGCACATTTCATGAATGCAAATCAAAACAAACTCATCTACAAAAGCTATAATAGTATGTATAAGAAGATAACAGTATTTACCTGACAGACCAGAAATAAGGTACGGAACAATAAAAGAAGATGGGTTCACTTGATCAAGACAGTTGTCAAGTAAAGTGTCCACGCACTCAAAAGCAGCCTTTCTAATCTCCAAATCATCATCTACAATATGTTTGAGCGGGCCAAGATCCATTGTTCTTATCAACTCTTGCTATAATAAAAAAAATAGTGAAAACTTGTGCAACTTCTAGACAGCATAAAAGATAGTAAATTAAAATAATATATATATATATATAAAAGAAAACATTATATTTTAGCTTAAGATTATGTTTAAATAATGACAAAAAATAAGATTGACAAAAATTAAATAACTTAAGACAATAAAAAGAACCACAAAACTGAAATATATTAGGTGGAATTAACTACATGACACTATACTTTAAAAGACAATTCTTCTCAAATATCGAAGACCTCTATTTTTTTGTCATAATCTCTTGCTAATTCTGTGTTTAATACTATATTAAGATGTCTCCCAACATGAGCATTAAGTATTAAGTGACCTTCGTTCAATATGAACAATCTAAATTGATTCTTGTTGAACCTATTTTTTAATTAATACTACATAAAACTTCTTAATTAACCCATTTATTAATATATGTACTCTATAATTTACCTTTGATCTTACGTGCAATTTTTCGATCACACTACGTGTTGATAGTATCATCACTTTTCTTCGACATGATTCTATCTTATTATAAACATTAGTATCAATTTCGCCATAATTGTATAATAAAGATTCAAAATAATAAACTTTATCATTTGTCATAATTTATGATTATTAATTGTGGTGCTATCATTCTATGCCTTTACATGCAGTTTGTTTTATATCCTCTTAAGAGATGCACGACTGTCAGGTTCACAACATTTGAATTAACATTTTTTTGTGGATGAAAGCTTATATTCTTTAATATGTATCCATCATTAACCAAGCAAAATAAACTGATTATGATTGTTAGATAATATCAAGGATGAAAATCTAAAGTAAAACCACAAATGCTAGTAAGACAACCTTGTTTCCTCGCTCGTGATCTCCCATCAACAAATAATAAGCATTGCAATCATTGAAAATTTACAAATGCCAACAAAAAAGTAGTCAAGGCTTTGCCTTGTTCATAATTCCTTCCAAGCTGTCCACAAAATGCTTTACCACAATATCAACTTCACACAATTTGTGACCTTTTTAACCCTTTTTGTTGGTGGGTTTTTTGCCATTACTTAGCACACATTTTTTAACAAACTAATTCATGTCTGAGCTCATTTTAGAATGGTAGACATGCATTTGTAGATTTTGATAATCTTTGTCATCTCGAAGTGACATGCCACCATCCACATGTGGGCTTATTGGACCCATCTTGATATTTCTTCGTCCAAAGCGATGCTAAATTGAATCCCACGATAGATTACCCCACTTATAGATGAAAGTTAAATGGCTTTCCTGAATTCAAGTTCTTCACAATACCCTATAGGTAGCATCTTAATCATATCTCAGCATGCACTCCTAGTGCTCTTCTGACTACATCAACATCGCTACAACTAAGCTGTTACAAGCGAATACGATAATATGTCGTAAAATTTGTAATAAGCAACCTTCTAGTACTTAACAATGATATTACATTGGTGCAAACAAAATGTCTACTTTTGGTGTTGTGTCTAATTTAACTTGGTTTGAGTTTGCAAGCATTGAAGCGATTGATAATCTCAGTGTATGATAGCTTTCTTGCCTAAAAGATTCAAAGATCAATGCTTCACTGATTCATATAATGCTAACAATTCCTTAACCCAAAATCATTAGTTCCTCTAAACATTTTGTAGTAGGTTAAAGTATTAGGTCATGAGTCATCCTTCTAGCAAAAGTATAACTTAAAAAGAAACTTTACAAGTTCAACTCTACCTCAAACAATTATCATAGATTAAAAAAAGATCACAATTTGTACCTTGAAAATCTTCTTATTCCAATTTATTTCCTCATTCAAATTTATTAGCTCAAGTGAGATACGCAGCGTGAAAAGGACTTGGAGAAACCTTTGATGAACATTCATCAGTACTAATGCACTCCCATTAATCTCTTTACATTCGAGAAGTTCTTTTCTCTTAAACACTCTCATGCAACTTTCACCTTAATGGTATCGAACATCTCACCCTTGCTAATTTTGAATCCCAACAAATCATTATTGTGAGCCTGAATTCACACTTTTTAAGTTTAACCCCAAGTGGGTTTTGACGAACTAGTTTGAAGATCTTCTACACATGATTTGCATACTCCTTGATACTTTGACTACAAATTAAGATTCCATCATGATAAACAATAGTTCAATCATTGATCAAAAGTTTGAGAATGACATTCATCAATCGGATGAATATTGCTGGTGCACTACATAGCTTAAATGATGTCATAAATCGCTCAATAGTCCTTATGCTTTGAATATCATCTTTCGTGTATCCTCCTTGTGGAAGCAAGTTTGATGATAACCTTACTTCAAATCAAATTTACTGAATACCTGGGCATGCTTCCATTAGTCAACCAAATCATCTATTTATAGTAAATGGTACCTATTGATAGAGATCTTGTTGATAATAGTCCATGGAATTTGTCCAATCTCAACCTCTGTAAGGACCATCACGATAAACAATTCTAACAATTAACTTCTCCACTTGAATGCTTCGCTCTCAAGTAGCTCATTCCCTTGCTATTTGATCTCTTCATTCTCCAAAACTGAGTAATGATGTAACTTAATGTTCCGCAATAGTAGCTTATATGGTTATGCCGTCTTGGTATTTCAAGGAATTACAAGTATTTCCATGCTACGCTTATATGGTTATGCCATCTAGGTATTTCAAGGAATTACAAGTATTCCCTCATGAGCTTCATACCTTAACAATAGTTTGATCATATAAAAGCTCACAATCTAATATTTTTTTGAGAACATTAAGCCAAACTATCTTTTACTAAAGTTTTTAAAACAAACTTATTTTTTGATTGCTTTGCCCCCTCCAAAATCCATTTCTTTTGAAATTTTGCAAATGGTTAGAACTCACATAGATTACAACTTTCAACTTCATGTTTTCGTAGATTCCCTCTTCTTCTATGTGTGTTTCATAAGATATAACGAATTAATTTTCCAAAGTACTCTCAATACCATATCATGTACCTGCTTCAAGTTAATTAAAGTTAAAGATCTTTTTCGTCATGAGCAATTGCATTAATGTCATTACAAGCAAAGAATAGTTGATCTCCCAAACATAAACAAGATTAATTATAATATATATTGCTCCTTTATTATTTTGATTTGTTCACTATAGACTGGTTATTTTCTTACAAGAAAAAAAAGAATATACCTTTCACAACTATTTGCGTTTGATGTTCACTTAATAATAAGATCATATGCCAAACAAATATGATAGCCCACAAATCTTTTTGCTTTATTCATACATGTGAATTTTGGTCATCTTCAAAAACTACTTTTCACAAATGAGGTTCTATTATATAAACTTCTCTAATCCATTCCAAATATTTTTTGAAACATTTGCATCTAGTTGACACAAATAAAAAAATATTGCTAGCTTACTATGTCATATAAAATCTTAAAATTATACTTCACTTAACATTCAATGCATCTATTTAATCAAAAATTATACCAAATACTTTTCAATTTTCAATTCTTATCTCAATACAAAATGGCTTAAACTAACAATTTCCATAATGTTCATTCCTACTCACTTATTTCTTGAATGCATACAACATTAATTTTCTTGTGAAGGATGACAATCACCAACTTCTTCAACTTGCCAATTCAAATACAAATATTACAAGATCATACCATAATTAAGTAATATATGAATAAATTGACCAACCAAAAAAAATCTTATAAAAGACCCTAATTCCATGTCAAGTTTGTGTCATCTTAGAGTATGCACTTTGGGAGGTCAAATTAACTATAATGCAAATTGGATTTTGCAAATTGAATTCATTCAAACATTGGAAGGGGTTAACGCATATGGTCTATCCAAAGGTTTTACTCTTCCACACTTCAACTATCAATTCTAGTGAAATGTAACTTTTTGAATGTATTTAATTCTTATTCAAACATTCTACACACAAATGAGATCACTAGAATACTAAAAAAAGATTTATCAAAGTATATATACACATTCTTAAGACAATAATTAACTAAACTGGAGAAAAATGCATTCCAAGGGATTTATAAAAGGTCACAATCTAACGTCCAAACTATAAAAAAATGTCGTAACGTATTGTACGTGCAAGTAGAACATTTCATAGATGGGAAAGCACCATATTTTAAAAAATACTAGGCCCAATGAAATACCTTACAAAGTAGATCATACCTTAACAATAGTTTGATCATATAAAAAAATTGAAGCATCTCTAGAAGAAGTCCCTTGATGAGATTTGGTTTATTATGAGCAGCGGTACTCAATGCAAGGACTGCAGCTCCTCTAACATGCTGAAGATAAAGCAAAGAAAAACAACTCATGGCTTTCTCAAATGCTACCAAATCCAAATGACCTGCATAAAGTAACAAGTCAAATTTGATACGTGGTGTGAGGCTTACTCGATATTATCTTTATTAAGCATAAGAAATGTGGAGATATCATGAAATAAGATCTCATCTATTTTTTCAGGTCTCTCAACAATAGAATATTTCACTGCAATGACAACTGTTGTTCTTGTGAAAGCTGCAGGGCTGGTGGTCATGTTAATCAAGAGAGACAAGCTTCAAATCTAGAAATAACCATCAATTAACTATAAATTAAAAGTAAAAACAATACATTATTGCTGTGATATTTATCACAGAAATGCTTTTCGAAAGCACTCTTAACGTTTCAAACCAAAAACATAAAAAATATGGCAAACTTTAAAAACTACAATTTTTTTCTCAACATTTTTTTAAAACACTCCATGTGGAATCGAAGAATATCATACCATTACAAGCCAGATGAAAAATGGTGGATGTAAATTACAAAAGTGATGTAAAATTTAAGTTCCATTGGGATTCTGATACAACCACCATTCACTTTACAAATAAAATAGCGGTGGGAAAAGTTGTTTGCAGTGGCAAATAAACTTGAGCATAATTGAAGTAGGCTGCAGCCGTGAAGCAGGGACTGCAGCAGATGCTGCTGCTGTACCACAGGAAAGGATGACTACAATCATATCTTAAGATAAGGAATAAAGAGAAGAACATGTTGATCAACCAAGTAATCATGCAATACTCAAAAAGTAAAGAGTTAAATCATACCTCCAGAGCAGGAATAAAGAGAAGAACATGTTGATCAACCAAGTAATCATGCAATACTCAAAAATTAAAGAGGTAAATCATACCTTAAGAGCAGGAATAAAGAGAAGAACATGTTGATCAACCAAGCAATCATGCAATACTCAAAAAGTAAAGAGTTAAATCATACCTTAAGAGCAGGAATAAAGAGAAGAACATGTTGATCAACCAAATAATCATGCAATACTCAAAAATTAAAGAGGTAAATCATACCTTAAGAGCAGGAATAAAGAGAAGAACATGTTGATCAACCAAGTAATCATACCTTAAGTGCAGGAATAAGATTTCTAGGATCAAAAGTGCAATCATGCTCATTCTGGACCACATTACAAAGAAGGTTTGGAGCAGATCAATTAAAGTTTCTCAAAGCTAAGTTCTATTGTGGAACTTGAACTACTCATGCAAGACACATCACCCATTGGTAGCCTAATGGCATTACAATCAAATGTAATTAATAGAGAATTTGTAGATTTGAGACAAAGCTAAAGTGAAAGATATAGAAGTTAATGACAATAATGTAAGATTTTTAACCACCACGAATAATATCAAACAAAACATGGCATAGCATGATTCACCAATAAAAATGTATTGCTTGTGTGAATGGCACAACCAACAAAAAGAATATACTCACAGAATTAACATTTCCATCATCTTCAAGAATGCCTTTAAACATTTCCACTATACAAGCGCATTTCTGATCACTAATAGCAAAAAAAAGCTCAGCAACACACTGTGCAATGGAATACATAGTCTGCTTAGACGTTGTGATGGTTTAGCACTTTAAAGAAGTGAGTCCAATAGCACATCAAAGCTTGTATTAGCTGAATGAACCAACGATGTAAAAAATCTTTGTAGAACCTGCATCATTTAGCGAGCAATAAGTCAACATTGAGTTACAGAACTAACCTAAAATCACATACTTGCAAAGCTTAACCCTATAGCAAGGAGCTCCTAATCAGTATCAAAGCTTGTGACAGAATTTTTAGTCTAATTATTAAACCAAAAATCTCCCATTAGTTTCTGTTTGTCATTGAAGAGCGACAAAGCTCTAGTGCAAGAGCAGTCATATGCAAGTCCATATCACTGCAAAAATATACATTAGCGAGATATAATGATCCTAAAAAAATATTGAAATCATTTGCACTTCAAAAAATTAGAGCTTACGAGTTTTGAAAGTTCAACTAGTATGATCTCACAAGCTGATGAACTGGTTTGATCACCATATGCAATTAATAAGGAGTTTAGTATCCCTAATGTCATCTGTCTTAGTACCCTATTAGCCTATGACACAAAAGTAAGAATATAAACATAAATACTTTATATATTATCATCACAAAGCAAACCAAAAAAAAATTTACCTTCCATAAAAATGTAGTTAGCTTTGACACCACTTATTGTAAGACACATGATAAATCCAATCGTAGTGAAGAGCTAGCAATTATTGCTAAAGCATAGGTAAGGTATAAAAACATTTTATTTGACAAGATAATAGCAATAGGACATAAGTATGTCATATTTAAACAATATTTGAATAGATAATAATTTTAAATTATTAAATTCAAGAAACTTACTACAAGGTATTATTTTACCAATTTTTTTCCATTATTCATTCTCCATTGTTTTAAAGAGTTTTCACTTTGCCTTGACAATAACATTTTGGAACACTATTACATGAGAAAAATTCTAAGATCTCAGATGTTAATTAACAAATATGTTTCACATGATTATTTTTTTTTTTTATATTCATTTCACATGATTATTGGACAAAAGAGAATGCACATGTTACATAAGTCAAATAGAAACCTATATGTAAATAGCAAACAAAATAAAGGACAGCTTCAAAGTGAGAAAATTATTAAAATAACAAATAATGTGAACAATCAAAGTTTCACCACAAAAAAACATAAACAAGATAACTAGGCCAAGTATGAACTTTTGACCTTGCTCCTTCGATTCGAAATACAATTAATTAATCATGAACTAATATAATCTAGTGCATGACTTCCATAAGTTACATTTAAAAGTAGATCTTAATCCCTAACATATGAAAGAACAAAGACAAACTAAAAGAAATTACTTATATGCAATTAATAAGCCTAATACAATATTCACCAATAAGGTACACTAAAGAAAGTAGAGTTAAATAGAGTTTTTTAAAAGAAAATTAGCATGTTGTTAGTATAAAACAAGCTTTGCAAAAAGTACAAAACTTTAAAAGTATCAAAACTTATTTGAGAGGCAATGCAAAGAAAATAAAAGTGTTGAAATTTAAAGGGTTTACTAATTCTAGTAATGGATTGACCAAATTATCCTTTCGCAAAAAGCCTACCTATCCAAGAAATTGATTAGTCAAGTTAACTGAAACATCTCACACATTAGACGGACATTTAGTCTGTGTCATGTTGTTCACAAATGACTTGTACTCCTTTCCCTAAGCCTTCAATGCACTAAACTTCACGTATTATGAGCTTGTTATGGAGCTATGGTGCTAGATTTAATAGTGAAATAGAAGTACTCATTATGTAAAATAATATAAATTATGACAATAATAGAGAATTGAAACAAAAAAAATAGAAACCACCTTCATTTTTCAAAAGTGGCTTGATAAAATCATAAGCTAGTTTGGAATGCCTCAACAATACCATTAACAAGTTCACAAAAAAAATCACTGAAGAAACTTCTAAAGGCAAGTAGCTCACACATAGAAATTTAGAAAACAACCATGTTGCAGTAATAAGCATAGGAAAAAGGAAATGCATTGATAAGCCGTTCAAGTTTGCAAACTGGTGACTAACGAAAGGGTATCTATATGATATGGTGGTACCTTAGCAATAGCTAAGTACTAATGCAACAAATAGAACTGAATATGGCGTTGTTATAATAAGATTGTAACATATGGTCAGTTAACCCATCAGTATGAGAATGTTCAAAACAATAGAAATACAATATTCTCACACCTTAATACCTTGACTCATAGTATGATAAAGAATTGTATAATGAATTTTTGCAAGGGCTAAAATATGGCACACACTAATGAAATAATAAAAACTAATAAAGTCTGACACATTGTGTAACAAAGAAAAAGAGGAAAGATACATGTTAAATGATCCTAAATACAAAAAAGTATCCTTAATCTGAATAAAGATGCTAAATATCATGTTCTAACGTCTTATTCCATGGGATCCCTTGAACTCCACATGGCACACTCCAATGAGTCATTAATTAACTCAATTTGGATAGCCATCTAAAAATTGATAGTTATCTTTTATTAATATTTGTTAGATTTCAGCATGCCAAGAGCTTATCCTTACTCTAAATAGGATCCATATTAGATGAATAACAAACTGATCCAATGCATTTCTAAGAAACCATGAATCCCTACGACAAGATTCTCAGAAAACTTTCGTTTATTCTCCTTATCCCTTTCCATCATAGGGAAACATCAAGGAATTTGGTAAACAAGGATCAAGAGATAGTGATTTAGTGAAATGTGGCACAAATTCATTTCCTTATTTTTCTAATTTCTCTCTTCTTTCAATTGGCGAAGGAGAACAGGTTACGAACAAAGAAGAAGAGAAAGAAAGAGATCTTCAACAAGAAATTTTCAAGGCACTTATCAAGAAAATATAAATGAATTGTTCCTTCTTTCTTAAATTAAGATTCTTGAAAATTCCTTCCCTTTAGCATAATACAATAACTAAACTTCATTGATATTAATTATTGAATAAAAAATCCTTCTCAATTAAAGTTGTGAACAAAATGAAAAATATTTTTCACACTACTATATTGACAATACTTTGGAAGATCTAAAGGATTCTATAAAACTTTATCATGATCAACCCCAACAAAAGATGACAACAAAGCCAGAACTTTTTGTTATGCAAAAGCTAAAGAATTGAAAGCAAATGCAAAAGCTAAAGAATTTTTACAATCAAGCTATAAGTTTTGTATTAGATTTGTTGAATATTGAGTTTGGAACAAAAATTTACACATCATATGAAAAGTAAATAATATTTTCATTCGATAAAAGATCATCAGACAAACTTGAGGCAAGAAACGTTGCAATATCACACATCGATTAAACATATGATGATAAATTTTAGAAGTAATGATGATACTACTATAAACAAATCAGCAAAAAAAACTATGACTATATCAGAAAAAATAAAGTTATTGAATTAAAAAACTAACTTTTTTCTCACACTACCTTGGTTGACATTCAATTATGATAACAATGCATTCAACAACTCAGCATGATCTTTGGTCATCAAGTTTCCAAATCTATGCAACATGTCAAGTAATATGTTTAGACTTTCACAATTCATTTTATTAGTTTTTTCCATGACACAGAAAGGAGTAATATCAATCAATCATATACAAATAACGCAATGGAAACATAAAATAGGGATATAATATTGAAGTTCATCCCACTAAACTAAATCATTCATAAAGTACATCTTTATCTATCCAAAATGTCTTAAAAAATACAAGCTTCTGCAACTTTAAACAAGATTGTATTCCAAGTTTTAGTAAACAAAATACCTAATATGAAGACAAAACTCATTAAATAAGGTGAAAATAATAAAGAATGAGCCAAGTTGAAATAAAAGAAGAAAATGAAGTCAAACTTTTTAAAAACATAGTAATAACATAACAAAAAATAAATTATGATATGATCATATGAAATCACCAGCTAAATATTGTGAGTCTTTGTCCTTTTAGGGAACAAGGACACAGATAAAGAACAATCATCTTTATTTTGATACCAAACAACCATCAAAACAAATGAAAACTATCATGTGATATAATAGGTGATAACTCAGAACTTTCTATTTCCAAAGACTCATTATAGAAATAAATGACTTAAAGGATTGGTATGGATCCGATGTGATGTCAGACCTAAAACAGATAGATCATAACACTATTATATCAATAGAGATTCCTTAAACAAGTAATAAGCAACATAAGCAAATAAAGAGGTATAGTAGAGCTCATTCACAATGGGCACAATGTTTGAGTAATCTTCTACAGTATTACTTTAAATGACAACATATTAAAATAGGATAAACAAAACATATGTCCATACAAACAAAACAATAAGCTAAAACTCACGAGAGTATTTAACACGAAAACTAGTGACACCCATAAATGTCTCAAACTTAATGTTGAAGCAAGATTTGGGTATGGGTGAACAACTCATAAGGGTACTTAATGCGAAAACTAGTGACACCCATAAATTTAAAAAAACTTAATGTTGAAGCTAGATTTGGGTATGGGTGAACAATCACACATTTGGGAACTAGAAAAAAGAAGTTTAGATGGAAAAAAAGATGAAAAACATCAACAAAGAAAACAACTCGACTTGGGCACGTTCTTAAACAACTTTAATGTCCACAAATGCTTTCTATTTCTTAGAATAGCTAAATACAATCTAAATCCTCTCTTCTTTACTCGTCAAGAGATGGAGTCTTAGGAAGATGCTAAAATCACTTCAATGCGTTCTTCAAATACCAACAAACAACTTGCATTTGAACACATATTATGCTAGTCAAGTTAAATCATCAATATAGTGGTAAGCTTGATCATGGATACAATAGAATTGGTCTTTCTGTTAAAGAACTAAATTATCAACATGCTTTGCTAAGAACTTGTCCAAAATAAGTTGAGCAAGTAGGTTCTTATTAGAAGTCTTCATTGACTTTCTCCAATAAAGGCTACTTTCAATTTCTTTGTTGAAGAAACCTCTAGTCAAAGCCTGAGCAATGGTTGACCTTTTTCTAAGTAATTGAAGGGAGGCAAAGAGGAATGAAGGAATGATCGGAGGAAGGGAGGAATGATGGGAGGGAGAGAGAGGAGGAAGGGAAGGAGGGTAGAAGGAAAGAATAGAGGAAGAAAATAAGAAGGATAGGAGAAAAAGTGGAAAGCAAGAAAGGAGGAAGTAAATGAGGGAAAGAAGAGAGGAATGGAGTAAGGAAGAAAGAAATGAAGAGAGGGAGGAAGAGAAGGAGGGAAGGAGGAAGGATGACAAGAAGGAAGGGAAGAAGAAAAGAAGGAAGAAAAAGAAAGAGAAAGGAAGGGAGTAAGGGACGAAAGGAGGGAGGAAAGAAGTAAGGAAGAGCGGGATGAAGGAAGGAAGGAAGAAGGAAGAAGGAAAAGGGGAGGGAGGGGAGGGAGGATGGAAGGAAGGAAGAAAGAGAGGAAATTGAGGGAAAGAAGAGGAAGAGAAGAAAGTAAAGGAGGGAAGGATTGAAGGAGTTGAGCGCACATAACACCTCAAGCGTAGTTGCGTGCAGGACACGCTACTCAGGATCGACAATGCTCGCCGGACTAGTAACTGCTGCCAGACTCATTACCACATGTGGACTATATATGTAGTGGTATACCTACCTTTATAGTTTGATTGTGCATGAAAATAACAATGCACTAGATAACACTTAGAAGCAAAGCAGGAGGCATCATCGTGTAAGGGACACTTCAATGTGCACTGGGCTTGTAAGACGTGGGACTTAAGATTGTAAATGTGCAAAAGGCCCCCTGCCTTCACATACTCACAATGATCTTCATTAAGAAGTCAAAAAGGAGGTAATTATTTTAAACCATCTAAGACATCAAAAATATCCCCAACAATAAATATTAACAACTATGAACAATTACTTAAATAGTTGTAACATTATGCACATTAAGCTAAAAACATGCACTCTAAATAAGGTGATTTTCTGATTCATTTTAGAAGAAATTTATTATTATTTTATTTCGTTATCTTCATCTTAAAGATAAGAAAACGAAAATATGTACATTTGTATCTTCTTTCAAGCCAAGTAAATGAAAATAAAAAGAAAAGAAAGATAAAAAAAGAAAAGAGATAAAAAAAAAAGATAGAGATGAGAGATACAAAAAAGAGAGAATAAGTTAGAGAGATAAAAATAAGAGACACAAAAATAATAATAAAGATTATAAATATAGAAAAGATAAATGAAAAAAATAGGAAGAGATGAGAGAGAAAAAAATAAGAAAAAAAGAGACAAAAGAGAGATAGATAACTAAAAGATATTTAAAGAATAACGAAAAAAAAAGATAAAAAAAGAAGAGATAAAGTAAGATAATAAAAAAATAAAAAATAAATAAGCAACAAAAATAAAAAAAGAGATAGAGAAGAGAAAAAAAAGTTAAAGAAATAAAAAAAAGAAGATAAAGAAAAAAGAAAGAGAATTAGAGAGATAAAAAAAGATGATATTAAATTAGATAGTAAAAGAATAAAAAAAATAACGATAGAAAGATTAAGATAGATAGGAAAGATAAAAAAAAGAGATAGAGAAGCGAGAAATAGATAGAATTAGAGAGATAAAAAAGATAAAGAATTAGAGAGATAAAAAAAATGAGGGAGAGAAGGAAATAGAGAAAAAAGATTAGAAAGAAGAAAAAAATGAAGGAAAGGAAGAGACGAAAGAAAGAAGAGAAAAAAGAAAGAAAGGAATAAAGAGAGGAATAGAGGAAAGAGGAGAGGAAGGGAGAGAGGAAGGAGGGAAAGAAAGAAAACAAAAGAAAAAAGAAAGAAGAAAGACCAAAAAGAAAAAGAAATGAAGAAACAGAGGGTGAGAAAGAAAAGAAACAGGAAGCATTGAAGAAAAGAAGAAAGAATAAAAGAAATAAAAAAAGAGGATGAAGGAAGGAATCAAGGGATGACGAGAGGAAAGGAAGGAGGAAAAATTGGAGAAAGAGACGAAAGATGATAGGAGACAGGGAGGGATGCAAATTATCATATTGTTTCAATGAAAAAAAGCAAAGGAAAGAAACAAGGGAGGAAGGGAAGGAGGTAAGAGCACAAGAAAGCAAGAAGGAAGAATGGAAAGAAAGAAAGAAGCAAGAATGAATAAAAGAAAGATTGAAGAAAAGGAGAAAGAGAAGAATGGAGGAAGCAAGAAAGAAAGAGTGAGAGAAGGAAGGAGAAAGGTAAACAAGAAAAGAAGAAAGGTGATAAGAAAGAAGGAAGGCAAGAATGAAAGAAGAGAGGAAGGAATGAAGAAAGGAAGGAAGGGAAGGAGAGAAGAAGGGAGAAAATAAGAGAAAAAAGGAGGTAAAAAGAAATGAAGTGAAGAAGAGACATAAGAAGAGATGTAAGGAGGAAGATAAGAAAGAAGGAAGAAATGAAAGGAGGGAGGAAAGGAGGAAGAGAGGAAGGAAAGGAGAAAGGAAGAAAGGATGTGAGAAAGATAGGGGATAAATAAGAAAAGAGGATGTGATGAAGGGAGGAAGGAAAGAATACAGAGAGAAAAAAAGAAAAGAAAAAAGGTAGCAAAGAATGAAGGAAAGAATGGAGAAAGGTTAGAAGGAAGGAAAGAAAGAAAGGAGAAGAGAAACAAAAGAAGGGAGAGAAGAAAAAAAAGGAGAGAAGTAGGAAGGAAGAAAAGAATGGAGGGAGAGGAGGTAAGGGAGGGAGGAAGAAAGGAAGGGAGGGAGAAAAAGAGAAAGGGATAGAGAAATGTAGTGAAAAGAGAGAAATGGTGGAATGAAGATAGGGAGGAATAAAGGAAGAAAAGAAGAAAAAAATAAAGGGATGGAAGAAAGAAGAAAGAAGAAAGAGAGAAAGGAAAAAAGAAAGAGATAAAAGAGGGAAAGAAAATATAAAAGGGAGATAGGAAAGAAAGGAGGGAGTGAGAGAGGCATGAAGGAATGAAAGAAAGAAGAAAGGGAGGGAGAGAGGAAAGAATTAAGGTAAGGAGGGAGAAAAGGAGGCATGAAAGAACGAAGAAAGAAGAAAGGGAGGGAGGGAGAAAGAGAGGAAAGAATTGATGGAGAGAGGGAGAAAGGGAGGAAAGAATTAAGGATGAAGGAACGAAGAAAGAAGAAAGGGAAGGAGGGAGAGGAAAAAATTGATGGAGTGAGGGAGAAAGGGAGGAAAGAATTAAGGATGAAAGATGTAAGGAATGGAGGGAGGAAGTGAGGAAGATAAGGAAGAAAGGAGAACAAAATAGAGACAAAAAAGAGATAAAAAAGAAGAAAGAAGAGAGAGAAAGGAATGGAGGAAAGAATGATGGAAGGAATGGAGGGAGAAAGGAAGCAACGAAGAGAGAAAAAAGGGAGGAAGGAAGAAGAGGAGGGAGAGAAAGAGTAGGAAGAAAGGAAGCAACGAAGGGAGAAAAAAGGGAGGAAGGAAGAAAGAGTAGGGGGACGAGGAGAGGAAAGAATTGAGGGAGAGAGGGAGAAAGAAAAGAAAGAATGAAGGATAGAAGCAATGGAGGAAGGAAGGGAGAAAAAAGAGAAGGAAGAAAGAGGAGGGAGGGAGAGAGGGAGGCTAAATATCATATTGTTTCGATAAAAAAGGTGTAATAAACATGAGTTTCATCATCGTTATACTATGTAGTATTCAACAAGCGATTATGGAAGCTTGCATAGAAAGATAACATTATAAATCTAACCAATCTAGCTTGTCCATCAATTTCTTTTTCGGCTATCCTAAGGTTGGTTGGTTTTATCATAAGAATGTCTTAAACATGTTTACCTCTCATAGCATTTATTTCTACTTCAATATAACCTCAAGCAATGAATAAAAGAACTAAGCTATGTTAGCTTTTACGAATAGGTCTATAGTAATCAAAAGAAATTTTTGCAGTAAATATAATTTTCACCCATTTCAAATAAACTTTAAAAAAAATTATTCTAAAAGTTTGGAGAATCTAATCAAGTATTTCAAATAATTTGTAAGAACAATGGAGATAAACATAAAGAGAACTTAAATGTGACAAAACTTTCATTATTAAATAGTTGTAATAGATATGTAGTTATAGATTGCATCATTGTGGAGGAATGATGATACAGAGAAAACACCAATATCGATGGTGGATATATGACTAATATTAATGGAGAAGGAATGATGATAAAGAGAAACACCAATATCACTAGAGGAGATAAAACCAATATTGATGGAGAAGAAGAAACCTATAACAATGGAGGAAGCCATATGAAATGAAAGGAAGAAAGAGAATGATGAACCTATAAAAATATGGAGTAGAGATAACTAATGTCAAAAAAATTGCTGAAAAGATTAATAAAAATATCAAAAAACAAAAAAAATAATATCCATGGAAGGAGCACCTAAAATATGAAGAGAAAGTAAGATAACAATTTAAGTAGAATTACGTAAACAAATAAATGAGTATGGCAAATAAGGAGAATGAAGAACCAAATAGTATAAGGAATTAGAGGAATTGAAAAAGGAATGGAAAGAGGAATTAGAGGAGAAATTGGAGGAGAAGGAATTGAAGGAGAAAGACGAGAAACTCGATGAGGAATTGGAGGAGGAATTAGAGAAGATATTGGAGTAATTGGAGGAGGAAAGGGAGTAGGAATTGGAGGAAGAATTAGGAAGAATTAGAGGAAGAATTAAAGGATTTAGAGACGGAATTTAAGGAATTGGAGGAGAAATTGAAGGAGAAATTGAGGAGAAATTGAGGAATTGGAGGAGTTGGAGGAGGAATTGGAGGAAGTTTTAGAGGAATTGAAGAAGAAAGAGAAATTAGAGGAAGAAGAGAAATTAGAGAAGGAATTGAAGGAATTGAAGGAGGAGAAATTGTAGAAATTAAAGGAGGGGGAGGAATTAGAGGATGATGGAGGAGGTGGAAGAGGAGTAGGGACGAGAAGGAGAAGGAGAAATACAAGGAGGAATTGGAGGAGGAATTGAAAGAGAAATTGGAGGAGGATAAGGAAGAATTTGAGAACAAATTGAAGCAGGAATTGGAGAAGAAAATAGAAGAGGAATTAAAATAGGAAAAAAAGAGAAACATTGTAAAAATAATATAATAAATAATAAAATACTATATCTTAAATCTTTACCAAACTTTTAATAGTAAAAAAAAATAATTACATGATAATCAAACAAGAATATGAAATAGATTATTTTAAATTGATTAACTAAATTACCTATTATTGTTTTATGAGATGCCTATACAAGCATAAGTTTTACTTCTTTTGTTTGAGAATAATGACTAAATTCATATAAAGAAAACTACGCTAACATAGCTAATGGATTATCTAAGCATGAAAATAAGTTTAAAACATATAAAAACATACATAACTTTTATATCTTTTTATATACTCTCAATTAAAAAACTATATCAAAATATACAAAAATTAGATACGAGATAAAAACAAAAAATGAAGATTTGACTAATCTGCTAATATTGCAATTTAAAAGAAAGCTCAAATGAGCTTAAGAAAATAAGTCTTCAGATAAAAATAGAATGAAGGGAGCTAACTTTATTGAAGATACAAAAAGATGAAAGAAAAAGAAGGAAATAAGAACAATTAAACAAAGAGGAGGAATTGAAATTGGAGGAATTGGAATTAGAGAAGAAATTGGAGGAATTGGACGAATTGGAGAAAGAGGAGGAATTAGAGGAGGACGACGAAGAATTAGAGGAATTGGAGGTGGAAGAATCAGAGGAGGAATTGTAGGAATAAGAGAAGGAATTGGAGAAGTAATGTAAGAACGAATTGGAGTAATTTAAGGAGGGAGGATGAGTTGGAGGTATTGGAGGAGAAATTGGAGAAAAAACAGGAGGAATGGGAGGTGAAATTAAAAGAGGAATGGGAGGAGGAATTGGAAGAGGAATGGGAAAAAGAATTACAGAAGGAATTGGAGGAATTGAAAAAGGAATGGGAAGAGGAATGAGAAGAGGATTTGGAGAAGGAATTTGAGGAGGAATTGGAGATGGAATTGGAAGAGAAATTGAAGGAGAAGGAAGAGGAATTGGATGATAAATTGGAGAAGAAAGAGAAAAAATTAAAGGAATTGGAGGAATAGCAGGAGGAATTGGGGGAGGAATTGGAGGAGGAATTTGAGAAGGAATTGAAAGAGAAGAAATTGGAGGAGAAATTAGAGTAATTGGAGAAGGAATTGGAGGAGAAAAGGGAGGAATTGGAGGCATAATTGGAGGAATTGGAGGAAGAGGAATTGGAGGAGAAAAACGAGGAGGAATTGGAGGAGGGAGGAGGAGGAGGAATTGGAAGAATTGGAGGAGAAAATTGAGAAATTGAAGGAGGAATTAAAGGAGGATGAATTGGAGATGGAATTGAAGGAGGAATTGGAGGAATTGAAGGAGGAGGAATTGGAGGAGGAATTAAAGGAATTGAAGGAAGAATTAGAGGAGGAATTAAAGGAATTGAAGGAGGAGGAATTGGAGGAGGAATTAAAGGAATTGAAGGAAGAATTAGAGGAGGAATTGGAGATGGAATTGAAGGAGGAATTAGAGCAATTGAATTAGAAGGAAGATGAGGAATTAGAGGAGAAATTGGAGAAATTAGAGGAATTGAAAAAGGAATTAGATGAGGAGTTGGAGGAGAAATTGAAAGAATTGGAGTAAGAATTGGAGGAGAAATTGGAGGAATTGGATAAGGAATTGGAGTAGGAATAGGAGGAGAAATTGAAGGAAGAGGAATTGGAGGGAGAGGAATTGGTGGAATTAATGGAGGAATTAGAGAAAGAGGAATTGGAGAGAGAGGAATTGGTGGAATTTAAGAAGGAATTGGAGAAGTAATTGGAGAAATTGAAAGGATTAGAAGAGAATTAGAGGATTTGAAGAATAAATTGGAGAAAGAATTAAAGGAATTAAAAGAAGAATTGGAGGAGTAATTAGAGAAATTGAAGAAATTGAAAGAATGGGAGGAGGAATTAAAGGATTGAAGAAGATATTGGAGAAAGAATAAGAATTACAGGAGGAATTCCCTAATCCCTAATCCCCAATCCCTAATCCCTAATCCCTAATCCCTAATTCCTAATCCCTAATTCCTAATCGCTAATCCCTAATCCCTAATCCTTATTCCCTAATCCCTAATCCCTAATCCCTAATCCATATTCTCTATTTCCTATTTCCTAATCTCTAATACCTAATCCTTAATCCCTAATCCCTATTCCCTAATCCCTAATCCCTAATCCCTATTCCCTAATCCTTAATCCCTAATCCCTAATCCCTAATTCCTAATCCCTATTCCTTAATCCTTAATCCCTAGGGGGAGAAATTTAAGGAGGAATTGAAGGAGAAAAAATTGGAAGAGAAATTGGAGTAATTAAGGAGGAATTGGAGGAGAAAAGGGAGGAATTGGAGGAAGGTTAATTGGAGGAGGAAAACGAAGAGGAGGAATTGAAGGAATTAGAGGAGAAATTTGAGAAATTGAAAGAGAAATTAGAGGAGAAATTAGAGATGGAATTGAAGGAGAAATTAGAGGAATTGAAGGAGGAGGAAGAAGAGGATGAGGAATTAAAGGAATTGAAGGAAGAATAAGAGGAGGAGGAATTGGAGATGGAATTGAAGAAGGAATTAGAGGAATTGAATTAAGAAGAGTAGGAATTAGAGGAATTGGAGGAGGAATTAGAGGAGTTAGAGGAGGAATTGAAGGAATTAAAGTAAGAATTGGAGGACTTGGATGAAGAATTGGAGTAGGAATATGAGGAGAAATTGGAGGAGGAATTGGAGGGAGAGGAATTGGTGGAATTAGTAGTGGAGGAATTGGAGAAAGAGGAATTGGAGGGAGAGAAATTGGAGGACGAATTGGAGGAGGAATTGGAGGAATTGAAGGAATTGAAATAATTGGAGGAGAATTAGAGGATTTGGAAAATAAATTAGAAGAAGAATTAGAGGAATTGGAAGAGGAATTGGAGGAGTAATTAGAGGAATTGAAAAAATTGGAAGAATTGGAGGAATTAGAGGATTTGGAGAAGAAATTGGAGGAAGAATAAAAGGAATTGGAGGAGGAATTGGAGAAATTGAAGGAAGAATTGGAGGAGAAATTAGAAGATTTGAAAGAGGAATTGGAGGATGAATTGGAGGAGAAATTAGAGGTGATATTAAAAGAGGAATTGGAGGTTGAAGGAGGAATTGGAGGAGGACAAGGAATTAGAGGAGAATGAACTGAAGGAGGAATTAGAGGAGAAATTCGAGAAATTGAAGGAGGAATTGGAGGAACTAAAAAAGGACAAGGAATTAAAGGAGGAATTGGAGGGGGAATTAGAAGAATTAGAGGAGGAATTGGAAGATGAGGAATTGGAGAAGGAATTGGAGGAATTAGAGGAGGAATTGGAGGAGGAGAAGGAATTAGATTAAATTTTGATTGAGAATAATGATTAAATTTATATAAAAAATTGCATTAATATAGCCAATGAATGGTCTAAGCTTGAAAATAAGTATAAAACATATAAAAACATACGTAACTTCTATCAATTTCTACGTACTTTCAACAAAAAACTATATCAAAATAAACAAACATTAAATAGCAGATAAAAACAAAGATCAAAATTTGACCAACCTGCTAATATTCCAATTTAAACAAAAGCTCAAATGAGCTTAGGAAAAAAAAGTCTTCTATAAAGTTGCACTGCTTGAAGAGTGAGAATCTTCTTTATTTTATTAAGCATTAGATGTAATATTCACAATATATAAGACATCAACAAAATCAATAAAAAAAAAATTCAAAGAGCAACAAAATATAATGTGACTCTATTAAAAAGCTTAACAAATGTAGATGAATCAAGGATATTTTTTATAATATTCAAATTATGAATCAAAGAAAAGACACAAGTGATTAATTCCCTAAACTAGGTAATACTTTGTGAAGGTAATAGAGTAAGATGTTACATTGATTCAAAGTGCTAAGTCATATTGAGATTATTGGCTACTAAAGAAACTTTTGACAATCCAACATCATGCAACACACCTTATACTATTAAAATATGGAACAATTAGATGTAATTAATGGATTAAAATTCTAAAATTTTTAATCTTATATGTGGTAAAACTTTTTTTTACTAATTTAAAGATAATTTATTATAATTATAAGCCATTAAAAACTAATTAACCTAAGTTTTTATTTTAGATTTTTAATTATCTAATTTAATATCCTATATTAAAGATTAAGTATAGGAAGTAAAGTACTAAAACCTTATAGTTAAACAATTTTAATTTCCTTATTTAAAAGGTCAATTCAATATTAAATATTGAATCTTGTCCTGCATCTTCTCTATCATGCCTTGTTTGCATCATAAATTTATTAAGTCATATTTCATACTAATAAATTTACATAATATTTTCAACTAATAATTTGTAAAAATAATTTTAGAAATTATATCATACAAAATTATCACAAATTTATAAATAATTTTCTTTTATAAATAATAAGAATGACCATTTCGAATACTCTAATAACAAACATCAAGATCAAGTACAAGTCAGAATTTCATACATCCTAAGAATATATAGCAAGAATGTTTTTGATAAGTTAAAAATACTCAAAAAAACATTATTATTAATATATATATTAAAATTAAATATATAATTAAAATGATTTAAATTTTCAAATTATATTTTTTTTAAAAAAATTATAATTTTAATCTGATTTAAGGTGCCAAAAATACTTCAAATTTTTCATTAAAGTTATAGTACTTAAAAAAATTTGGAATGTTTCATATTATTAAAAATTATTTTTAAGAAAGTCATATATCAAATATTACTATAAAACAATTCAACAATATGATCAAGTATTGAATAATCTATTATAATAATTTGAATTACTTTTCAACTTATGAATATTTTACATAACTAAATAGTTTGATAAAACAACATGATCGTGACATCTATAACAATATATATCAAAAGAAAAATAAAAGATTTGAAATTAAACAATTAACTGGATTAATGAAATCATTAATATAAAATTTAAATTTTTTATGTTATATTTGTAAATGTATAAATATATTTATATATATACACATATGTCGATAAATATATATATGTATACATCTCTGTGTGTAAATGCACATTTACATATTTATAAATATTATTATAATAAATATTTATTTATGTATAAATATATATTAAAAATAACTATTTATATATATAATATAATTAAATTAAAGTTTTATAGATTAGTATATATATAAATATATGTGTATACATGAGTGTGTGTTTATATATATATTTATAAGAATGTATATATATATATATATATTTGATATATATATATATATTAAGATATTTTTTATTTAGATATGTATATGTATAAGAATATTATTATTAATATCTTTATTATTATTATTATTATTATTATTATTATTATTATTATTATATATATGAATATACATATGTAAGCATATATATATATATAAATAACTTTATATGTGTATGTATATATATATACATAAATAACGATATATATTGGTATGTATGTATATATAAAAATATATATTAATATAAATATATATGTATATATTTAGATATGTATACATATAAATATATATATATAAGTATATTATAACTATATTTGTATATATATGTATATATATATATATATATATATATATATATATATATATGCATGTATATATAAATATATATGCAAACAAATAAAAAATATATATACAAATATACATAAGTACATATATGTCTAAATATGTGTATATATATATATAGATGTATATATATAAATAATTTTATATGCATATGTATGTATATATAAGTATATCTATTTAAATAAATAAATAAATAAATATATATATATAATTTAATTTATTTAGATATATATATATATATGTATATGAGAATATATAGGTATATATATGACTATATATGTGTATAAATATATATTTAAATATATATGTATATACGCATAAATATATAAGTATATACATAAATAAATAAAAATATATATATATGTGTATATATGTAAGTATAGATATATAGGCGTGTATATGTATGTATCAATATATATATACATAAATAACTATATACATTTATATTAATATAAATATATTTATATATATATAGATATATTTAGATATGTATATATATAAGTATATATAAGTATATTATAATTATATGTGTATATATATATATATGCATGTATATATAAATATATATGTAAATAAATAACATATATATATATAAATATACATAAATACATATATGTCTAAATATGTGTATATATATATATGTGTGTATATATGTAAGTATAGATATATAGGCATGTATATGTATGCATCAATATATATATATACATAAATAACTATATACATTTATATTAATATATATATATTTATATATATATATAGATATATTTAGATATGTATATATATAAGTATATATAAGTATATTATAATTATATGTGTATATATATATATATGCATGTATATATAAATATATATGTAAATAAATAACATATATATATATAAATATACATAAATACATATATGTCTAAATATGTGTATATATATATATATGTGTATATATGTAAGTATAGATATATAGGCATGTATATGTATGCATCAATATATATATATACATAAATAACTATATACATTTATATTAATATATATATATTTATATATATATATATAGATATATTTAGATATGTATATATATAAGTATATATAAGTATATTATAATTATATGTGTATATATATATATATATGCATGTATATATAAATATATATGTAAATAAATAATATATATATATATATATATAAATATACATAAATACATATATGTCTAAATATGTGTATATATATATATATGTGTATATATGTAAGTATAGATATATAGGCGTGTATATTTATGTATCAATATATATATATACATACATAACTATATATATTTATATTAATATATATATTTATATATATATAGATATATTTAGATATGTATATATATAAGTATATTATAATTATTTGTGTATATATATATATGCATGGATATATAAATATATATGTAAATAAATAATATATATATATATATATGTATAAATATATGTAAAAATATATAGATATATACATATAAATGTAAAGATACATATATAAATATGTATGTTATTATTTATATATTTATGTATATGTGTATATATTTATTTTTATATATATCTATGTATGTATTTATTTATATATATTTAAGCGTGCGTGTGTGTATGTGCATTTAAATATAAACATATACATATATATATAACATTATAAATTTAAATTGTCATAAGATTTTTATCAATAGATTTAACTATTTAATTTTTAATTTTTAATTTTCTTTCGACGCATGTTTATAATTGTCACGATCTATTTTTTTATCAAACTATTTGATTATAAAAAATATGCATAAATTGATAGTTTCAAATTATAATAATAAGTTATTAAATACTTAATACAATCATCTAATTGTTTCATCGAAATGTTTGACATATAAATCAAGTTTGAATATAAATTTTAAATTTATAAAACATATTTAATAAATTTATAAAAAAGAACTTATACAAAAACTTTTATATATTTTTATGTATATAATGGAATTCAAATATAAATTTTTCTATATAATTTCAAATTTTAAGTAATTTTAATTATAATTTTTTAAATTTAAACATCATTAATAATATTTATTAAATTATTTTATCTTATCAAAGAATCTTTACAATATATTTCTAAGGAAAAAAACTCTTTTTGTTTAAACTTGTCTTTAATATTAGTTCATAGAATACTCTAATTGGTCATCCTTATTTGTACGTATGATAGTCTTTTTTTATATTATTTTTTTAAATTATTGACATAAGTTATTTATAAAAATATCATGTTTGTAATAATCAAATATAACATATCCGACTTATTGGTTCAAAAATTACAATACTTAACAGAAGAGATTATGCGGGTAAACATAAAAATTAAATCTTGAACTAATATTTAAAATTAAAAAAATAAAAGTCCAATTAGTGACAACCTATTCAATAATTAAATATAAAATATAATTAATTAATTATATTAATTTATCTATTAATAAAATATTATAATATTAATTAATATACTATCAATAAAAAAATTTTCAAAATTAGGACTTTAAAGTCATAAATAATAAGTAAAATTCTATTATTAAAACTATAGATTTAAAATTATTATGATTCTTTTGTAATAAGATTTTATTTACTAACTTAAACTATTCTAAGCTTTATTTAATCTCAAATATAATATGTCAATATTTAACTATTTTGACATATTTTATATAATAAAACTATAACTTCATTATCCCTTATTAACCATTTTATTATCACTAGTTTTTTTCTTTATTATCAGCATAATTAATTTTATTGTTTACTTAATATTAACTAGCACATACATGTAAAAATAATTATGAATCAATAAAAGTTAAAAAGAAAATTGTGCTGATTAGATTAGCTAAAAAATAAAAGACCTAATTCATTTATTTCTAAATTTATATTTTGTTAAACTTATAACAAATGACCATAATAAAAGGAAATGACATCTACTAACATATCCTTAATTATAGTAAAAAAAATAATTCTTTTTATAGAAGCACTTACACATATATAAAACTTAACTTCATGTATTTTCTATAAAATAAAAAAACTAAAATTACCTGGCTCACATACTCGTAGATAAAACATAGATAATCGAAAATATCATTGGCCTTGGAAACAAAGAGATCCGAAGCAGCACAAAGCACAACTGTAGTAGAGACTTTTAATGATTGGCATCTAAAGAATCAATAGTCATGTCAATAAAGGATATTAATTATTCATCACCAAAAATTAAGAGATTTTGACTATTTATTGCAACGAGTGCAAATGATAAGATCGAAGAAAAACAAAAGAATAGTAAAGAATAAGTTTTATCATCAACATGTACGAATATCTATAGTTACACTTATGCACCACTAATCTAATATCCTCATACAAAATTAAATATATTTAAGAAGATAGATATTATTCGATGCTTCCATAAAAATAGCCTATAGCAAACAAGAAATACTTCATTTACATGTTCATATTAAGAAGGTTATCATGTTTAATAAACTTAAGCAATACAATTACATACCTTTAAATCTACTAGTCTATTTCAAACAAAAAAACTATCCTTATAATTGTCCAACCTAAGTTATTATTCAACATGCAATTACAAAAAGTTCAAATTTCATTATACTCTCATAATAAAAAATATTTATGCATGTGTGTGTGTTTTAATTATATAGTTCTTCTTTTAGAAAATCAGATTATTCATTCAAAAGGCTTCGTATTTTCTTATTTTAATGATGTATTATAAAAATATTTAAATCATTTAAAATATATTTATTTATTTACTATTAAATTATTTTTTTAATTTAATAATATTATTATACTTAATAAAACAATCATAAAAATCCAATTATCAAAATTTTGACGACCATAATGTTTTGTTTGTACGATTAAAATCACATTAATAATTTATTTAATCATCCAACGATTCTTATATTGTAAATTTCATATGATAATAGAAGTCAATAAACAAACACTAATTTTAAACATATATGTCATAAAAATAAAAATAAAAAGCATATATATTCAAATATGAGTTCTTAAAGTTGCCAAAAAAAGCTTAAAGGAAAGATGTAACAGCCTCACATGAGATGAACTAGACAGAAAAGAAGGTATTATATTTTTTAAAATTAAATTTATCATAAAAAGAGAAAAAATGTCGATGAAATTATCTTTCATTTATTATACTTTTTAATCCATGTTGATATAAGAAAAATTTTATTTGGTGCATTGATGTTTTTTCTCCTTATTTAAAAGGTTTCATGATTAATTTTATGTTATTGTGCGTTACTTTTTTCTTTATTTCTTGTATCGTTTTTGTGAAGTCTCTTTGTATTGTATGCAAAATAATTTGATTTATTAACTTTTTGTGTTAAACATAATGATTTTTTTAATTTGTAGCTTGTATCTTTCATTAGATGTATATTAGGAAGGTCTACGTAATGTCATTATTGATTCGTTTAAGATGTTAGAACACATAAAAGAATAATTTTAACATGTTGCCCATTCTTAAAAGGTGGTACATCTCAATAAGTTGGGCAAGATGAAATAGTCTTAATTTTAAATCACAAAATAAGAGTTGAGAATCATGGCTAACTTATGCATACATTTAATAAGAGAAGTTGGATAACAAAAGAAAAACTAATCAATTATATCCATTAAGAAAAGGACATATCATTATATTCAAATCTAAAATAATAGTCTTACTATGTAAATAACTAATATGGATCGCAAACAAAGTCTCAAAGGCAACAAGATGATCAATTGAAAAAACATATAAGACACTTAAATAATTCTCTTTATATTGCTATTGCTTTTGTAATAACGATCCAACAAGGAAGCTCGTTGGATTCAAAGCAAAAATATATAAAAAACTGTTTAAGTTTACAAAATAAACTAGTAAGCATAACATTTTTCTCAAGCATAAAAAAAAATATTAGGGTTTGTAATTGCATAAGTGATATGAATTCATAAAAATCATAATTACTTGATCTTTATATTAACAACTGATACTTTATAAGGTCAAAAAAAATTTGAAGAACAAGAACAGTTATTATTTTGACATGCATAAAAAACTATTTACTACAACTCTCAAATGTTATCATTAATTTATCAAATCAGTCATATGAATTAATATAATATAATATAATATAAAAGTTCATTTTATATAAATATTGTTAATAATTTGAAAAATAAAATTATCAAACTTATAATCTATACTACAACCATATGCATGATATTTTAGATAAAATAAGTGTATATCATCACTCAAATCAATTTATACAATACATATATATAAATACATACATATCTATATACATATATTTTATATGTATATATGTATATACATATATAAAGAAAGTTGTATACCTCATTACCAACTCATTACAGTTTATTGGAGCTATAATTATCTTGTCAATATATGATAATCACCCAAAGAAGGAAGGAATGTCACCATCTTAAAATAAAAATTCATCACTTTGAGGCTAGATGACTAGTCTAGCCAATATTATATAACAAAAAAGTATTATCAACTATCATGTGTAGTATACAATGATATTCATGTAATTAATCATTAATTTATTATAAATTATATAATGTTAGTATATATCATCAATCTTAAACAAATTAATATATTATAAATGAATAATCTTCATATCAAGTATTATATATATACACAATAAATCTTATGTAAATTGAGAATAATGAACATATTTAATGTCGTTACTAGTCTTATTTTCTTATCCCATTATTATCATATAAAATCACAAATCATATATCAATTATAAGTATACTTTTATCTAATCTACTATGACATTATTAAAAATAAATAATTACAATGAAATAAGACATAATAATAATTTTCATATTTGGTTAGCTTGAATAATATATAAAACATGTTCTAAATCAATAAATTAAAAAAAAAACCTTAACAATGAAAGGTTTACTCTTCCTTTAACAAGAGTCATTTAACTCAATTTACATTAGTTGGGTATAAGTTATCCTAACATCTATAAAGCACTTGGGATAATTTCAAACCCAACTACCTAGATATAATTTATATATTAATATTATATTTATATTTGTGAATAGCATTGTTAGTATTTTATTACAAAATGCTAAATTAATTATTATATCTAAAAATTAAATAACAAATTAATTTTATTTGGTCATAACATAGAGCTTCGAGAATAATATATGCTTGTATTTCTTTGTTTTGTTCAAAGTTTAGCTGTAATTGATCAACTAATTACAAAATAAAAAAACATAAAAGAAAGAATAAGAGAGGAGATTTATGAGAAGAGAAAGAGGTCAAAATGGAAGATGAGGGAGAGGGAGAGGGAGATTATGAACTCATGCTGAGTAATGACAGCTTATAGTTCTTAGAGTTAACTAGGGAAAGCGACGATCTTCTATGGTAATTGCTTTGCGAGATAGCTCATTCTCTCCTTAAGCTAGATGCGATATGTGACAAACTTTATTTTTGATAGTTAATATATTATTTGACCTTAGAATTGTATCTTTATGCTATATTTTAATGAATACTTGATCTCTTATTGATTCAACAGAAGTACTCTTTTAGAGGAAAGTAATGAGATTTAAAGGAACGAAATGACATATTATATCTTTTTCTTTGAGAAGGCTTGTCATACTCATTATCTATCATCAATTGTTTCTATTACCTTTATAACCATGATACTATTCCATAATAAGTGCATGCTTATTGAATTTTTATTCTACTAGGATAGTTGGTCATCTCATTAAACTTTTGCTTGGTTTTCTTCTCCAATTGCTTATTTATTTGATGTTTGAGCTTCATTTCAAATTCATTATTGTCTTCTTATGACTTTAGTATTTGAATCATGACCCAACTTAATTGGGATTACTTTTTTAACTAACATAGTGCAACTCGATATAATATTTATTTAATTATTGTTCATATTCATCCTTGAGACCTATAGCTAGTTATATTTACTTAAGTGTAATAGGTGTTTACATTTGCTCTTTTGGGCTTATGAGAAGAGTGCACGTGATTTGGATTGTTATGATAATCATATTTCCAGATCGTTAATTAGTAAATGCCTATGACTATTCTTAAAATTTGGCACCTAATGGTTTTCTTTGGGTTTTATTCTTGAAAAAGCTTCATGTTTGTCTTTCTTGTCAAAGGAATCATTTTTTGACTCCTTTGGTCAACAAGGAAGCAAAACCCAACAATCATTAGGTAATTATTATGAAAACTAAAACTTTGTTCATTGTTTATCTATAAAAAATTAGAGTAGTCTAAAGTTTCATGTTCATCTCTTTCTCTATGTACAATTCCAATTGAGTATGAGTTTAGATACAATCAAAGGCTTCATAGTTCTATGAAACCTCTATAAAGTAACTTATCTTCTAGTTTTGTCAAAACCAAATCTAGTATCAAAATAAATTACCACAGCAAGTAACTATGCATCCTTGTAAATAATCACCTATTCTAACAAGATTTTTTCTTGAATATTATCTCTAGCAAAATTAATGCCTAAAGAAATATTAAAGAATATTTCAAAGGAGAACAATATCATTAATTTTTTAAATCATAAAATAACAAAATATAGAATCAAGAAAATGATCCATTGGAATCCAATAAAGAAAGAAGATGAAGACTGCAGAAAATATGCAAACCTGTGCTTGAGGAATACTAGCAAGATGTAAGAAAAAGGTTTATCAAAAATTTACAGCAGAAGAAGTTCTTACAGGTTATAAGATGAAATGATTCAAAAGAAAATAAAAAATGAAATGAATACATATTCTGTTAATTAGCCAATCTTATAAAAAAAAAAAAAAATTAACAGATTTACATCCAGAGCAAAATTATATGATTACTTTTTTAAACCATAAAATAGCGAAAAATAGAATCAAGAAAATGATCCATTGGAATCCAATAAAGAAATATTAAAGAATAGCATAAGGAGAAATCGCATATATTATTTACCCGATCACCGGCGCATGTATTCGTTGAAGACTAAGCTCTCTTTCATGGCACCCACAGCGCAACGAAACCCTTGCAACAAACTATATCAAGGCGTGAGTCCGTTAATCACCACCAAAATCTGCAATCTCAACAGAAAACGAGAACATAGAAAAACAAAAGCTCGTCACTTTTTAACCATAAGGAAAGTGGTTTGCTGTAGCGAAACGAAGAAGAGATCACAGCAAATACCTTCATGTTTGTAAAAATTTTCCTCTTCTCCATGGAAAATATAGTTACGGCGAACTCGGACAGAGTGCTTCTCAGCGAAGCCAAATTTTCTGTGTTCCCTTCTTCGTTGAGAACCGAGAGTCGTCCGTTGGTGACAGCCCTCGGGATTTTTGAGAAATTTTTTGGCCCAACGGACCGCAAGTGATTCGGGTTTTAGATTTGCGCAGACAACTCTATTTTATAATTATTTTAAATTAATTAATAATATCAAATAAAATTCTATTCTTATTTTATAACAAAAGTATCGTCTTCTAAAAATAAATATGTACAGTGATTATAATGATGAGTATACATTATATATTAATTATGAAATTTTTAAAAGATAACAAAATCTAAAATTATTATGAATTGATTAATTTTAGAATATCAAATGCATATTAATATACAAATATAAATAGATATTTACAATAACTTAATTTAAAATATAAAATATGTAGCTTAATATTTTTATAATAGTATTTTGATGACAATTCTACTATAAGAAGATCAACACTATAAGTTTATTAATTTTTTAAAAAAACCTATTTTAAAAAATCATTTAACTCGTCTTCTTCTAAATATACATCTATGAAATCCATATAATATTAACCAATGGGTGATGAAGATTTTTGCAAAGCATGGGTCAAATAGGAAAGTAATTTTTTAGTATCCTAATTTTATAATGTGTATAAACATATTTGTTTCATATTATTTTTTAGTATTAATATCTTTAATTTTGCGTTGAAATTAAAGATTTAGTGATTAAAATAATATAAATAATAATAAATTCTAGTTGGTGCCATAATTTGCACAAGTATATAATTGGTCTCTGAGTTATTAGAGAATATGAGCAAAGTCCATTGATGAGATGGGTATATAACATTCTAAACTGAGATGTAAAATATGCAAAGTTGTTCCCATGACTAAATGAGCTAGCCAATTAGATGGAAGCTCAACTCGACAATTATTATATGAGAATTTTAAGAATCAGAGCTCTTAGTACGAGAAGAGCATTGTTAGGTTGATTTTGACAATTGGGGCATCTATTGTAGATAGAACCAAGTAAATTGCTTAATTTTTTTCCCTTGAAAATTAAGAATAACTTTATTTACATTAGTTATCCAATTTACTTTTCCACTTCTTTTTCATGTAATTTATAGGCTATTGACTTGTCATCTTAAGAAAACTTGTTGCTCAAAATTTTTTGTGCAAAATTATTTCATTTGTTATTCATCTGATAATGTAGTAATCATATCCACCTGACACTATTAAGTAGCAAGGTTCTACGAATCTTTTAGATATTTTAATTGTTACATAGGCTTGCTTGGGGGAACCATATAGATAACACAATTTATAACAATGCAGACTGCTGAAATAAGATCTAGGTCCGCTCCATGTTTCATGCTGCTTTGAGGAAACGCTTTACCTTGCTTAGATCTTAAATTATCGATGAAGCCAAGGCATAATTAGTTTTGTATCCACGCCTCTAATATTTTTGTGAACTTATACATATACACTGAAAGATATGTGAGTATATATATATATTTGTATATTAATATATGTTTATTTATTCATAGATATTTGTGCACACATACTATTAACATATGCATTTGCATAGATAAGATAAACCGCATCTTAGTTTGTAAGGTTGGATGGGCATTTCATGTAGGACAATATTTTTAAAATTTGCTTTGATTCTTCATTAGGTCTCTAATTTCAAGTTATGACACCGAAGACACACTTTTTGTTTATGTCCTCTCTATGTCAAGTATGGTCGTTGACAGGATCAGCCTTTGCCCCCACCTCATCAAAGTTGTTTCTGCTCTCCATTTTGATTCCCTTTATTGTTTTTGAACTCTCTGTCCCTCTCATTTCCAAGTCATCTGTGTGGATTGATCAATTCTCCAATGCAATTGTTGAGCACATTTGGCTGGTTCATATTGGCAACTTGTTGATTTGTTGCTTCTGTGGCTGTTTGATGTGACTATTGGCCTTTCACAGCTAGTTGAGTTGGATCCATTTCATTAATTATGGCAGCCATGAAGGTGATAAGTGAGCCTCAATAATTGGCGAATGTCCAATTTTTGGAGTTTATCACAATACTTAAGATAGAAGACCTTCATCTAGTGGTTCAATGCATACTCTTTTAAGTCAAGATTTCTTTAGATTTAGAGGGAATTATCACACCATTTGGTTGTATTCTCGTGACTAGGATTGGTCTATATGAAGGTGAAAAGTGTTTGTACTATCAAATTTTTCCAGTATTTTTACTACATTGATGATATTGAAAAAAAAGACTTTCATGATTTTTGTAGTTTTGTTCAAGTCAACATTTTTCTTCTCAAAACGTGCAGGTTAGCACTCAAGGCATTCACTGACCAAAAGAGGCGGTTCTTCCCCCACTTGGAGGATGAAGCATTTGGTAAACTTAGTGATGGGGAGATTGGTCTTGCAAAGAAATCTCATATTTCTTATGGATTAATGGCATGGCATAAAGACGAGCTAATGAAAGAGAGGAAATTGTCTGTCCTAATTGACAACCTTAAATTAGTAGCACCTGATATTAGAATCTTTACATACCAGCGCTTAGATTGGTTGAAGAGAGCTTCTACATTGTCATCCCCATCAAATGATCATTCAGCAGACTTATCAAATGAGAATAGATTCCGAATTGCTAATAACTCAAGATCAATTTTAGGAAATGCTTTGGTTATTGTAACAGATCAGGCTGCTGTTATAGAATTGCATTCACCATCTGTTTTTAGAGTTGTTGTTTTGCTACATCCAGTAGGGTCAATGAATCCTGATGCAGTGGCATATTTTTCCACTGATGAGATAGTTAATTTTTTAGAGAAAGTTTAAATATTTGAAGTCAAAAAACTTTCATGCATATTAATGTAGGAACATACGTACGTTTAAGTAGATATTTGTATTTGTATAACATTTCTCATTCTTTTTTGGGATCATTTCAAATTTTTGAATGGAAGTTTGGTATTTCCTTGCTGTAAAAGTGGTAAGTTTATTTTTGTTTTAAAGATGATTACTAAACAACATGCTTTGGTGTCCATTATTTATGACTGATCTATACTTTTCTATTTTTTTAAGAGAAAATAAAATACTCCTGTGAATCATTTTGATGCTTGCTTTCAAGAACTCGCTTTGAACCATTAATTTTCTTAGTTTTAATTGCAGGGTGGAAACTATGTACATGCAAGAGGTTTATCAATCTTCCAAGTGTTTAGGCAAGTTACGGTAATGACTATTTTTTTCTATTTACGTTTTAATTGGTTGTTTATATCCTGTATGCAAGTCTTCTTACCTTGTTTTTTGTAGGAACATGCTGACAAGGCATTGCAATACTTCCAGAGCAAAGATGTGGAAACATCTCTTTCACTTCTATTGGTACTTATAACATTGCATTCATTCACATGATTGTTACTAAAGAATGATGATGCATTCTTTGAGCTTACAATGACTTGGATTTTTCTTATAATTATACTAAAATGTCTTCTGAGATGGAATGTTAAGCGTCCTGTTGTCTTTACTCATTCAATTGTATTGTCCATGGTATGCAACTAACCCTCATGGGCTAAAAACACTATACTATATTTGGTTATCTAACTTCCATGTACCAGTTGTCTACTTGTTTGAAGATCAATAAGAGAGGCCATACGAGGGGGAGTGGAGATTAGGCTCTCGTACATCTAATTCAGATTGCTTTTTATTTACCTTTATCATCATTTTCGTTCTTTCTCTACTTGTTTTGTCACCCATATCAGAGCTCTTTCCACAGCTACTTCATAACTCGAATAGCTTGTTGTCAATCATAAGAGCTTGGAACAAAGAATTTTTGCAGCAACTTATTTATGTTGCCAAAATAGGTCAAGTGTTTTTGCCAGGAAAAAAGGTGACCAAGATTCATAGGTCTAAAAAAATTCTCGAATCCACACTTTTTGGCACTAGGATCCACCTAATCTTCGCAGCTTGCATAGCTTCTTTACTCAATGAATCCCCCTTCCCTTCAATTAAGTCTAGCTCAACTTCGATAGATTGATTTTAGCAGATGGCCCAATAGGTCAGAGACAGTGTTGATGGCTTTTTAGAGCACAAGGGATCCTGGTAGTTTTAGTTGCAACATAAATTAACAAGCCGAGAGTAACTTTGAAGGTCACCATTTTTTGTAACTGCTTTAGTAGCCTTGTCTGATGGTTTTTGGATTAAGGGAGATTCTCACCTGATGATCATTTTTCTTTCAAGATTTCGTACTATTATGGATCACTCTGCATTACACTTCTGTTGATTATGGATTTGACATGTTTATACGAATGCCCATAAGTGAGCTTTTTGATCTTGGTGATTTCTCGATTCGACTTCTGTGTAAGAAATGCAACATTTGTTTTTTGGTTCTTTAACATAGACAGAGACCCACTGTTGATCCAGATTGATAACTTAGCCTTTCCCAACAATTTTTTTCCTTCCACTGCGAGTTTCCTCAAAGAAGGGAATTATTGTTAATGAATAGAATGTATTGAAACAAAAAGATTCATGTAATTCACCCCACTTAAAAGATTCATGTATTGACACAATGTTTTGATTTTTAGTAGATAAAATGTAGAGCACATCTCTAAGGCTTGTAGAGGAGAAAGAAACATCTAGATAGAATGGAGAGGAGATATGATTTGTCTCATGTTCATAGAAAATGTCAAAGAAAGCAAGAAAGTGTAATGGCTATTATTTGTGAGAACTTGTAGACTTGCATGAGGGGAAAATTAATCTTTGTGGCTTGGTGGAGATGTTCCTAATTTGATGATCTAATTGAGGTATGAAGTATGTTTATATTTGAGCTACTTTGGAAATTTTAATTATCTTCATAAGGGTTCCTTATCATCCTAAATAAACATCACAATAGATAGATGACTAATGCACCAAGGGCAATTCCATAGTAGCATTGTTGCAAATATTGGGATGGGCTTGTAGCTATCATAAGAAGAGGATCTTTGTAGTCCCAAAGTATTGTATCGACTTAATGGTCATTTTAGAGGTGCAAATTTACTAATAGTTCAATAAATAATAAAGCTATTGACTTTTAAGGAGAACTCTTTGAAGATTACATCTTGGTGTTGTCAATTTGTGGGGGAATTATATATCATGCCATTAGGTTATTGATGTATTGAATATGTAGGATAATCATTTATAATAAAATATGTAAACTTAATACTCGTAACCATTTTATATGCCTTGTTTTTCTCATAAACTTCTTTTCATTCTTATACATTACATTAATCAATTTTGACACCAGCATACCTAAGCATTTGACAAGTGCACAACAAAATTAATTGATGAGAGACATACTACTAGGCACAATGCAGCCATATCAGCAAATTGCATTATAAAGTTAATTAAACATAAATCTAACCACAAAGCTCAACCAAGTAAAACATAAGCTATTTGGCCCTTAAACTGACTGAGGTTGCTGTATTTCATTTGGATGTTATTCCTTCTGAAGAAGATGCCTCTTCTTCTCTTCAACTTCTCCTTGTCATGTTCTCAATTCCATCTCCTCATGCCATGAAATAATTAAAATTATTATTATTTTGTGCAAAATAAAATATTTTTTAATTTTATTTTAAAAGGATAAAACCATCGTTTTGTTTGTTTATGTTGTTTTATTGAGATTAAGAAATACATTTCAAATAATGATTTGATAAATATTTAATTATAGTGTGTGAAACATTTTTAAAATAATAGAATTTGAAATTTTGTTTATCTCATTTTAATAAATACTAGTATTTTATTTAAGCTGCAATGCCTTTTTTTATTACTTGCAAAATAAGTTTTAAAAAATTCAACCGTACCGGTGGCTTCCTTCGCTACGTTTTTAAATATCTGTTGTTCTCCATCTCCAACCATTTTTGTCGAAGTGCAGCTGAACTTCTGGAGGTGAATAACTCCAACTTTTTGTTTTATTTTGAATCTTATTTTCGATAATTGTGTTCTTCGATTTTGGTGACCTCAAATTAGGGTTGAATTCATGGCAGATTTGCTTTTATTACCTTCTTGCTCTGGATTTCTGTGTTAGTCACCCGCTCCCTATTGGGGCGTATTCCGTGTTTTGGGCTTGTGATTATAGGCTTTTTTTTTTTTTTTTTTAAGTGTTGCAGTTATTTTTTTATTTTTATTTTTATTTTTGATGTTCTCGTTGATATGCACTTGTGAAGTTTGTGGTTCGTACTTGCAAGACATATCTCTGCTTTTCCCTGTTCCTTGGTAGTAATCAAGTGCTAATTCATGTTTTTCGTTGAAATAATATATTTGAGGCAGTCTTTGCGTTTGCTTGACAATTCTTGTGATGCAAACTCTATGTTCCATCTGCAAAATCGTCAGAAAATACTGACTGATATCCCGTTAGATAAGAATTCCTGAAAGTCTTAATGCTTAATATTTGTCACGCCCGAGGCATAATCGGCCCAATTGTTAAATATATTTATATTTAAGATGGCAACAGGTTGAATGCTCTCATAATATGCTATTAATATTGTATTAAGTTAAAATTTCTCTTTTTCTTTAATCTGATATCACTTTGTGATGACCAAGAAGCACCAACATAATTAGCTCTTACAATGAATGAAAATATATGAAATAGCTTCAAATTACCCCGAGTTTATAAATATTTCTGATGAAAAGTAACCAAACCAATGCAATGGAATTAAAGCATCATTGTGACTTTCCGTGTCAATTGGCATAGTGAAAGACACAATTAAACATTTGCATCATTTGTGTCACAACATAAGTAAATTATTTTTCACATTTCAATGTTTCCTTGTACCTAATATAATAGGTTACTTATTATAAGCTAAATTGTATGTCTTTTCAAAGTTGGCTAGCTTAGCTCATTGCTTTTGTGGTGTCTTGTGATATACTTTCATAGAACTTGAGATGTTAGTCAAAATAAGTTAAGATATTGTCTCAGGCTCAATATGTAGGGTCTAACATAATCATATCCATACAAAATATTATAAGTTTGGGTCATGTCAAATGCTAGGATTTTATACATATTTTTATTGATGACATTTTTATATATTCCACGGATGTTAAGGGGCATGCAATGCATTTGAATCTAATGTTGTAGAGATTAAGGGAGAATCAATTATATGCTAAGTTCATCTAATATAGGTTTTGGATATCAAATATTTCATTTTTAGGACATGTAATCATTGCGATCATATTGTCTGTGGATGTATGAAAAGGTGGAAATAATAGCTGAATGGTATAGCTCACAAATATTATAGAAATCTAAAGTTTTCTAGGATTGGTTGGATACTATAAAAAATTTGTTAAGGGGTTTTTAAAAATTTCAGTTCTCTTGACAAGGTTAATATAAAAGATGATTTCATTTAAATTGAACTAAGATTGTGAGAATAGTTTTTAAATGCTATAGAAGTTGACACTGGCACCAGTTTTGACATTACCTTAAAGTGAAGAAGACTTTCAAGCATATATTGATGTATCATTTTAAGGATCAGATTGTGTCATAATGCAAAATGACAAGGTAATAGTTTATTACACTAGATAATTACATCTTCATGAATTTATCTTATTCATGATTTTGAGTTGGTTGTAAAAATTTTTTTCTTATAGATATGAAGGCATTACCTTTATGGGATAAAGACGTGTGAATTCTGATCTCCAAAGATTTAAGTACATCTTCATTAAAAAAAATTCAACTTATAAAAACAAAAATGGTTAGAATTGACGAAGATTTGTTATGATCTAGGAATCATATATTACTCAGGAAAAACCAACATAGTTGTGGATGATCTAAGTAGGAGAGAAAACTTAATTAGCACAATCAAAACTTTGGAAGAGGCATGATTTTGTTTAGAAATAAATCAATTAAGTTGGATGCCACGTTTGCATCCAACCATAGAAAATTTTTACTAGTGGCAATATCATGAACTTGGTTGCAAAGCATTAAAGATTCCCAAGATGGTGACGAGGAAGTTCAAAACATTAATTATTATACTCTTGGAGTGTTAAGGGTCAAATTTTAATCTAAATCAAGAAAATTATATTATTTATTTACAGAAGAGGATATATATTCTTGTGCAGGATGAATGGAAACAAATTTTATTGTGCGAAGCTTATGGAATAAAGTATGTTATTCATCATAGAACAAAATTGTATTAGGATTTGAAAGACTTTTGATTGTCTATTATGAAAAAGGATATCAATGCTATACTAGCAAATGCTTAATTTGTCAATAGGTAAAAAGAGAACATCAAAAGCCAAGTAGGCTATTGCTATCTCTCCATTTTCCTGTATAGAAATGTGAAGATATATTTATTAACATCATGGATAGATTAACTGGGTCTACACACTTTATGTAGTAGAAAGGTTAGATAAAATATATGTAGATCAGTTAACGAGGTTATATGGTGTATGAAAATCTATTGTATTGGATTGTGACTCAAGTTGACAATGCTGTTTTGGAAAAAGTTATAGAATCCTGTGGAACATAATTTAAATTTAGTATGGTCTTTCATCATTAGATTGATGGTCAAACTAAGAGAGAGTAAAAATCTTTTAAGATATGCTTCAATTGTATACATCGGATTTTGGGTGAACTTGAGATATGCATTTATATTTGATTGAGTTTGTGTATGACAATAATTATCAATTAAGCATACAAATGACATTGTATGAGATATTTTATCGTGGAAAGTGCTAATCACCATTGTTTTGGTATGATGGTTCAGAGAAGTCATTGGTAGGATAAAAAATGATGGTTGATACAATTAAAGTTTACATAATCAAGGAGAAGATCCAAAATACATAAACTTTTTAAAGAAATATTATGATATTAAGCTCAGAAAAGTAGGATTTCAAGAAGGGAATCACATATTTTTGAAAGCGAGCTATACGAAAGGGGTTATTAGATTTGAAAATAAAAGAAAGTTAAAATCTAAGTATATTGGGCTCATCCAAATAATTGAAAGGATTGGGAAAATTGTATATAGAATGGGTTTACCCTTGGCTTTGGCTAAGTACACAATGTGTTTTATATCTTATCACTATAAAAATATATGACAAATTCTACTCATGCAGTGGAGTTTGCTTGAACTATCATCAAAGTACAATCAAACTTAGGTTTCGAGAATTGATTGGCTGGGATTCTAGTAAAAAAAATCAAAAGATTAGAAAAAAGGTGTATTACAATGGTTAAAGTCAAACAAGTAAACTAAGTAGAATGTGAATCCATTTAAAAACTAAAGAGATGCAAAAAAAAGTATCCTTATTCTAAATTTTGATTGCAAAATTTTTTAAAGGTGAGAGGGATTGTAACATTCTTACGTAAATAAATTTATCAAATTTAATATGTTATATTTTTATTTTATTTTAATAATTATCTAATTTAGAAAAAATTGATACTTTAGTCAAAAGTAGGGGTACAATTCATGTGAACTTCAAATGTTGAAGTTCTAATCTTTCAGAATCTATTGGTATCAAATTCGTAAAAAATAGATATTATTTAGAGGCCAAACTTAAGAAATAAAGATATTTATATTTTAATATATTTAGAATAGAAAATTTAAAAAATACTAAAATAATGTCAAAAATTTATGAAAAGTTTATGGAATATAGGGCTTATGAAGTTTTTTATTTGAAAAATAGTTTGCTAATTTTGGGAATCAAAATTATTGAAAAATACAAAAAAGAGTTAAAAGGATAAAGGTTAAAACTTTTTAAATAATTTCTTTTATTTCCTTAACCCTATAACAACTAATGTTGGTAGTAATTGAACTATGGGGAGAATTAAGAGATTTAGTTGAACTAATTGAATTTAATTAATTAAATTAAACCTTAAACCTCTTTTTCTTATAGCTATGGACTAGGGATTAAGGAAAGAATAGGCATCCCTTTTGGGAAAAAGTTTAAGGAAAAGGAGTATCCTTTTGAAGGATTTAGAAAAAAAAATTTGGAAAAGGGGGAGCCATGGGGATTTGAGGAGGAAAATGCTGTTGCTGTCTTTGGGGGAAAAGGAATGGAAAAATAAAATAATTCATTAAATTCAGCGAGACATTTGTAAGTTAGGTTTTTTAAGACATGTCCACTAAATTTTGCAAATCAATGTTGGTGTTCTATGTGAATTTATGCATATGGTTGACGGATAGTGTAATGAAAATATGATCACCTATGTTTTATTTCTCTAAAACTCATGGTTGAGGTTTTCTATGAAATACTTATATGTGTAGCTTTTCTTGTTATGGATTTTTGTGTGCTATACACATTTAGTATAAGAATGCGAAAGATGTGGGTAATGGAATGAAAAAAGTTAAAGGAAACACTATGTAGTACATTAAGACAATAAGGTTGTCTCAACATTTCAAAAAAGGGCAAACAAGAGTTTACTAAACTAAAATTTATAAATTGATCAAGGTTGAACCTTTAGGTAATGAGGCTGTATGTGGTTACCTTACAAAAACAAAATAAATAGCCCAAAGGTCTAAGGGGAAATGGGTTAAAAAACCGGTTTTGGAGAAGGTATAGCTCAAGTTAGATAGTGTTTGTAAAGGTGTATCAAGTCTAGGAGTGTTGAACTAAATAACCCCATTTTTTGGAGATGAAAGCCAATGCCTATCGAATAGGGTTTTGAAAAGTTGAAAAGGATCAAAGGGATCACTAAAATTTGGGAAAGGTATAAGGGGAATAATTAAAATGAAATAAATGGAATCAAGTGGTGAAAATTTATCTATTACGTTATGTTATTCTTTATTTATATAGTTATGTTATGTCAGACTTCATATATTCACATGGTTTTGATTTCATGCTTTTTTATGTATATTTATATGGTTATGATACTATGTTATGCTTTATATATTGATATGGCTATGATATTATGGTTTGCTTCTTTATATTCACATGGTTGTGATATGGATTTCATATTTGACATGATCCAAATGTGATGTTTTGTATAGATATCATGTAGTTTTACTTACCAATGACAGTTGACTCAATTAATTTTGGTATATCTTTTTTTTTAGATAGCATTGGTACACATTACAGGATTGCAATAGAACAATAAATTTAGATGGATATATAGTAGTTTTTTTTTACTTTGGTTTCTATGTTTAGAAAATCTTGTATTAGGTTTTATTATTGGCATTGTAATAATGTTGTTGCAATAGTGAGGATAGAGCCCTAAGCTAGTTTCTTTTATTTATCTTGTTGCAAATAATGTAATGTGTTGGACACTTTAGTGTAAAACTTTGATTTGATTTATTTTTATCTCTTTTATTACTTGGCTATTTATTATAGTATAAAAAATGGTTTTTAAAATAAAGGTTGGAAAAATTCATATGATGATGCTATGGGCAATTCATGTATCATAGTTATTTCCTTTTCCTATCCCTTTGTGTTTTGTAATTATGCACACATGTATTTTCATTAGTTTTCTCTATATGTATATCCCATAATGCTCATCATGCTTTAATTCCATTAATAAGAGCAGCTTTGCCCTATTGGGTTAAACTCCATTATTACTGATTAGATTGTCTGTTGGCCTATTAGACCATTTGATTCAACTCATCGGACCATTCGATGTGTGTCCAATAGGCAATGGATGATTATTGAACCATCGAACCCTCTATCAAACTATCTGAGAGCTAGTGGACAATTATTGGACCTTCATTATCTCATGGGAATCTGATGAAGACTTAAGATCAAAATGCTAAAACTCGCATAACCAAATATCCACATTGAACCATCCAATCTTCTATTTGACGATCATCGAATCGTCGTATCATCGTCTGACTTAGACGTTTGTCTCTTTTCTATGTTTACTTTGGACCATCTGATCCATTAATTGAATTATCCTGTTACTAGGAACGACAGCTTCCTTTTTTGCTTGCAAATTTTAATCTTCTCACCTTTTTGGAGTTCTCATCACTGACCAAAGTGATCATAAACATTCAACAACTCTCATGCAACGTAAGTATATTCTTAACTTGAAATTTAGTCAAATCTTTTTGAAAAACAAATCAAATTTGCAGAGGAGATATACCTTGGTTCTTTAAGTGAAACTTTCAATGATTGCTTGCGAATTAGATCTCTTCCTTTTCCTCCCTTAGTGCATTAGGATTTTTCTTACTTTATTTCTTTCAAATTAACAAAAACTCACTAGTCATCATCATTTTCTTCCAACCATTCTGGCTACTCCTCACAACCAAAGGTTAAGATTTAAAGGGTTTAATCATCCTTTTAAATAAAGACTATAAGAATTTGTATTATTTGATATTTTTTATTCTAAACGACTCTCATAACTTTTTAGATTATTTTTAAAATAAGCTATGTCTTGAGCTATTCATTCTAACATTAATTGTTTGATGTTATTTGATATCTTAAATAATTCTCTTTATAGAATAATATTATCATGAAAATATTATTATTATTTTAATATGTTTTAACCTTTTAATTATGATTGAATCATGATTAATTCGAATGAATTGCTATAATTAGATCCATTTTAATTTATTCTTTTATATTTGATATTCAACTTCCTCCTTTACGGTCTTTCTTATATCATGGTTTTTAAAACTTATTATAAAAATTTTATACTAAAATTGTTTATTTAAAAAGTAAAAATTGTAATTTAATTTATCTATTAATTTTTTTGGGATGATAAATATTATCATCTTCATATTATTTGGTTTTAGACTCATAGCTCAACCTCATTATCTAGTTTTTATGCGTTTGATAATATTATTTTACATATGTAAATTTGTTAGTACTTATAAGTGATAACAGCTTATGATCTGTTGTTGGCATTATCTCTTAATTGTGTTATTTGCATGATTATTATTGGGACAATAGTAGTGTTTTTTTTTATGGTCTTGTTTATCGCACATGGTTAAATTATTGTAATTATATAAATAAGATTTTTTGGGATCCATGTATGTATATATATATATATATATTTGTTTATGGATCCATATTTTTGACAATTAAATCCTTGTGTTTTACAATTTGCCTCTTGAGATATCATTTATTTCTTCTATGTAATTTTCACTTGTTATGATTGTGAATTTTTCCTTTAATAAGTAGTGTCATAGTTATGATTTATAGATCTTAATGCACCATGATAATTGATGGCAAGATAGACTTGATGATGGTTATATAAATTTGTTTGTATTAAAAATAATATTCAAATCCCAAAAAATATGACACTAATTATAAAACTATTAAATAGGAATTTACAGCCCATTAATAATGGACAACTTAAATGAAAAGAGAATTAATTTCTTATATAGTAGAAAATCTTGTTTTATGCATAGCGAAATTACTAGCATCGCTTTTTCTATATAACCAATATAAATATAACATTGTAATGATGGTGCTAAAATTTGGCCATATTTTGAATTTTGTCAATTCACTAAGCATTGGAAAGGTTCAATGATGTTTGTAATTGGATTAAGGTTGCTTGTGATTGTTGATTTCAATGAAAGCTATTTTTGGTGCAAGTTGGGCATAACACATGGTGATAAAGTGTTATAGCTTATATTTGGATTACTTTAACGAGTACAAAGTCAATAATCATTTTGTCATAATAACAAGTTAAAAAATTTCTTACAAAGGATAGGTTGATGTAGGCTTTTAATAAGAAATTATTAAAAAAACTATAACTATAAACAAGACATGTCAAGATCTATAAGAGCTACCAAGTAGCATGAATTAACAATTTTTTTGTCAACAATAGACTTATGCATGTCATTGAGATGACATTTACAAAAGGTTTGGGATAATTTGTAAAGTGTAAGTTCAAACCTTAGAAAAATTAATTCAAGCGAATGTAGTCGATGTAGTTACCAAGGATTAGAAAAACTCTTTTCTTGTTGACATTTTTATCATCATCATTTAATTTTGTTGTGAACAAATGATCACTTTGGAGGCATGCTCTCTTGTTGGATGGGTTTATTACTCATTTGTTAGTGAATGAGACATCATAGAGCAATAGTTGCGAGGGAGCATCAGGTGAGAGTAATGTCTTAGTTACTATTGGTGTTGGTTAGAGTAGTGGAAAATTAAGTGAGGATATATTAAGTAATTAGGAAACATGGAAGCTCCAAATCCAAAAATAAGAAGTGCTTCATTGGTGACATGGAAATCCATATGAAGAAAAATCGTTTCTTGCATAAGGAATTTCTTAAGATGAAAACATAAAGAAAGATAAATTATCTATGGTTATACTTGTTAAGTCGCCATTGTGTTGGATAAGTCAAGTCTTAAATTTTTAACGTATTATTCTAATGGGTTTGTTTGATAAGTCAAGTCTTCAAAATATTAGGTCAATTTTTTAATGTTATGTAATTTATAATAAACAAACTTATGTCTCTCTTTGAGATTCTTTATAATAAGTTAACATTGAGTAAACTAAGTTAAAATCTTTAAGACTTTAGCTCTTAATATAAACTTTGGAATTATAAATTAATGTGTTTGAAATAGTTGGTTAATTTCTTAATCTTTTAAGCTTGAGTTTATTCAATTCATTCTTATTCTTATTTTATCAAGCAAAAAGCTTAGAATAAAATGTAGTGTAAGTTTGTAGATATTCTTAAGAAATACATGTTCATGATTCTTATAGTTTGAAAATTTATTGTGAGGGAGCTAAGTAATTGATTAATATATAAGATATTAAAGATTTGATATTATTTTTTTAATTCTTAATTAATCTTGTTTTAATTAAACTATTTTGGTAAGTTAGTTAATAACATGTTTATGATATTAAGACTAATATGATATCTATTTATTTCTTATCTTAATCTCATATTTCGAACATCTTTTTATATATAAAATAATGAACTTCTTTACTTTTTATTAACAATTAAATGCTATTATTTACATCTTAACTCGTGTTAGATTATCGTTTTTTGCGGCTGCCAACTGGCTCAATCAAATTTCCTGATCTTGGTATTATCTAAAATATCAGATGACGTAGCTATAATTTACATACTTTAATTGATTAAAAATTAAACCAAATGTTGATTTACTTTTATATTATAAATCTATTAACAATTAAAAGTTTTGTCATTGAAGTTTTTATATTATGGGTTAAGAATTAAGAATATAATGAGATCATATTAATCTTTATAACATTAGTTTCTTATCAGCTATGATTTGGGAAAGCCAATTTAACTTTAAATACTTGTTAGGAATTAATAATTATTGTTAAAATATTCATAGTATTGGTTGAAAATTTTGAATATAAGAGTATTATATTATAGGTTGAGATTTTTATTTTTATTTTGTGCCATTGAGAGTTTAGCTTAGTTTCTTAATTGCATACTTTGTATATTAGGCAATTTCATCGAAGTTATGGTCTAATTATTCAATGAGAGTTGAATTGCAAGAAAATAATATTTTTTTAAGGGATAAGTGATTGGAGTTAAGAGTTAATTGATATGTTGTCAGTGTTACGGTAAATTGTTTGGATTGAAAGTCTTCGAATAGTAGGGCAATGTTTTGATATTATTAAACTTTTGGTATAAACCCACATCTCCCCATGAGATTATTTAAGCTAATATGATGTAAAATAAGTTGGTATCTCCAAGAGTTTAGCCATAAACTCATGCTTTGAGAATATAAATTAATATATATTAAGATAGCTTTTTAATCATTTATGCTTAATTTTACTCAATCTATTGATATGCTTATTTTGTCGAGAAAAGAGCTCACAATGAAATAATGTAATACAAGTTTGTTTGTATCCTTAAGGAATATAGATTAGTATATATTAAGAAAATTTTTTAATCCTTTATGCTTAATTTTACTCAATATATTTATATTCTTATTTTATTGAGAAAAGGGCTAACAACGAAATAATGTTTGCAAGTTTGTATGTCTGCTTAAGGAATATGTGTTGGGGGTTGTAATTTAAAATTTTTTTGTTAGAATTAAATTTTTTATATTTTGATGTAAATTTTTTAAATTTTTAAATTTTTTTAGTCTTATTTTAGTCAATCTATTAGTAGGTTAGTTAACAACATACGTATGATGCAAAAACTAACATGATATTTATATATTTTTATACTTTATCTCATATTTTGATTATCTTTTTATATAAAAAAAATAAATTTCTTTATTATTTATTAAAACTTAAATAACATAACTTATATTTTAACTCATTTTAGATTATCATTTCTAAAAGTTTTCAATCAGAGCATAATTATATATCTTGATAATATAGATATAATTAACATAAAGTTTAGTTGATCGAAAAGCGATACTAACATTTGTCTAATTTTATGTTAAAAACTTATTAGGAAGTAAAAGTTTTGTGTTAAAGAGTTAAAATTATAGGGTAAGAATTAAGAGTATAAGGATGTCATATTAATTTCTATAACATAAGTTTCTTATTAGCTATGATATTGGAAAGCCATAAAAAAATCTAATAAGAAACTAAAGTTTGCTTTTAAAGGGTTTATATTATGGGTTAAAAATCGATAATATAGGGACGTAATGCTAATATTATGGGGTGGGAATATGTTTGTATTTAGTGGCTTGAAGATATTAGACTAGTTTCTTAATTAAATAATTTTTAAGTTAGGTAAATCCATTCTGACTTATGGGTGTAAGCATGCAACAAGAGTTGAATTAAATAGAAAATATTATTTTTTTAAAGGACAAGTGATTTTTGTTAAGGGTTAAAAGATATGTTGTTAATGTAAGGGTAATTAGCTTGGAGTTTAAGGTCTTTGAAATACTAGGTTAGGTTTTTGATGTCGTGAAACTTGTGATATGCAAATTCATGCCTTTCTATTAGGTTGTTTACAATAAGTAAATTAACCTGACATTTTCAAGTTTTTTGTTATTAATTCATACTTTGAAATTATAGATTAACATATTTGAGATAATTTCTTGACCTTTAAGCTTAATTTTTTAAATCTATTTATATTCTTGTTTTATCGAGCAAAGAGCTCACATCGAAGAGATGTAGTATAAGTTTATAAGTATCCTTAATAAATACGTGTTTGAAGTGGTTATAGTTTAAAAGTTTGTTATGAGAGAGCTAAGTAATGGGTTAAGACGTAAGATATTAGATATTTAATGCTAATTTTTAATTCATTTATATTTTTAATCATTCTCTATTAGTATGTTAGTTAATAGCATATTTATAATGTTAAGATTAGCATAATATTTATATATTTTTAATCTTTATCTCATATTTCAAATGTTATTTTTTGTGAATATATTTTTATTTTTATTAAAAAGTAAATGCTATCATTTACATTTTAACTCGTGTTACATTTTTATTTTTTGAGATTGTTACTCGACTCACAATTGCATCTTCTGAGTATGACATTACCTAATCTATAAAGAGACATAAATTTAATCAACATAAATTTTAATTGATATAAAAAGAACTTAACATTGGTATAATTTTATGTTACAAACTTATTAGAAATTAAAAATTTTATTGTCAAAGGGTTTGTATTATGTGTTAGAAATTTAGAATATAAAACTAAGCTTATAAAAACATTATATTGATATTATAAGTTGAATTAAGACTATAAAAACGTTATATTGATATTATAAGTTGATAGTGTGATTTAACTTGTTGGACTTAAATTAGTTTTTTAATTGCATGATTTTTATATTAAGAAAATCCATCCCAACTTAATGCACAATAAGATTTGAATTATAAAAAAATAATATTTTTTTAGATGACAAATAATTGACATTAAGGATTAAAAAATATGTTGTTAGTGTTAACGTAATTAGTTTGCGGTTAAAGTTTTCAAAATATTATGTTAGTTTTTTAATGCCGTGAAACTCGAGGTATACAAAACCTACGTCTCCTCATAATGATTTATTATAATAAGTTAATACTTAGTAAATCTATAATGTCCAAGACTTATATTTTGAAACTATAAATTAAAATATTGGAGATTGTTATGTAATTTCTTAATTTTTTTAAGCTTATTTTTTCCTAATCCATTCATATTATTATTTTGTCAAACAAAGAGCTCACAATGTTTCCCCAAAAGAGGGTTATTGATAATAATTTAATATAAAGTAAATATAGAATGTCCAAGACTTCAAAACTTAACTTATACTTTGTAATTATAAATTAGAATATTTGAGATAGTTGGTTAGTTTTGTAATTTTAAACTTAGATTTACTCAATCTATTCATTTTATTATTTTATGGAGTGAAGAGCTCACAAAGAAGTGATGCAATGCAATTTTATAAGTATCTTTAATGAACACGTTTTGGGGTTATGATTTAAAAAATTTGTTGTTAGAGAGTTAATAAATAGGTTGAGATAGAATTTTAAGAATTTTGTTTTAGTCAAACTCTATTGGTAAATTAGCTAATAATATGTATATAATAAAAATTGACATAATATCTACACATTTCTAAGTCTTATCTTATATTTCGAAATTCCTTTTTAATAAAATAATGCCTTTTTTATTAAAAATTATATAATATAATCTACCTTTTAATTCATGTTAGAGTGTCGTTTCTTGAGGTTGTATATCGATTTATAGCATTTTCTAGCTTTTAAAGTGATAAGAATGTTAACACAAGGTGTAATTGATCGAAAAATAACCCTAACATTGCTCAAATTTTATGTTATGGAGTTATTAGTAATTGAGTTATTTTGTTGAAGGGTTTATAATTATGACATAAGAGAATCAATTTTATGTCAAAAACTTATTAAGAATTAAAAGTTTTATTGTTAAAAAGTTTATATTATGGGTTAGAGGATGTCATATTAATATTATGAGGTGGGTGTGTATTTTTATTAATCGCCTTAGAGGTGTCAATTTAGTTTATTTATTTTATAATTATTATGCTAGACAAATCCATTCTAACTTGTGGATCTAAGCAGGTAACGAGAGTTGAATTGTGTGAAAATAACATTTTTTTTTTAAAACAAGGGATTAGGGCTAAGTTTTGAACGATATGTTGTTAGTGTTATGGTTATTAGTTTACGTTCAAAGTCTTCAAATTACTAGGCTAGTTTTTGATATTGTTGAACTTGTATATAAACTTATGTCTCCTTATAGGATTGTTTATAATAAACTAATATTGGATAAACTAATCTTGAATGTCCAAGATTTAGTCTTTAATTCATATTTTGAAATTATAAATTATCATTTTTATGACGGTATATTAATTTGTTATTATTTTAAGTTTGGTTTTACTAAATCCATTGATTGTCTTATTTTATTGAACAAAGATGTCATAATGACTTAATGTAATACAAGTTTATATCCTTAAGGAATACATGTTTAGGGTCATATTTTAAAAATTTGTTATTAAAGAGCTAGAAAAATGATTAAGACAAAAAATAGTAAGGATTTAATATTAATTTTTCAATCTTATTTGTATTGTTTTAATCAAACTCTATTGGGAGGTCAGCTAATAATGTTCTTATAATTCTTAAATTAGCATTACATATATATATTTATATATATATATATATATAATTTTTATCTCATATTTTATATTCTTTTTTTTTATCAAAAATTAAATACTATTGTTTACATCTTAACTAGTGTTAGATTAAGTTAGTTTCTTAATTACATGATTATTTTGTTAGGAAAATTCATTCCATTTTATGTGTTTAAGCATACAACAGGAGTTTAATTGCAAAAAAATAACGTTTTTTAAATGACAAGTGATTAGTGTTAAAGGCTAAAAGATAAGTTGTTATTGTTAGTGTAGTTAGTTTGGGTTCAAGGTTTTCAAAATACTAAGTTTGTTTTTTAATGTCATAAAACATGTGATATAAAAACCTATATCACATAGTGGGCTTGTTTATAATAAGTTAATCTTGAGTAAACTAATCGAGATTATCAAAGACTTTTTGGCTCGTAACTCATATTTTGAAATTGTAGATTAGCATTGAGGTGGTTGGTTTTCTTAGTCTTTTAACCTTGGTTTTGCTCAATCCATTATGCATATGCTTATTTTATCAAGTAAAAAGATCACAATAAAGTGATTTATGAGGTTTTGAGGATATTATATTAATTTTCAAATATTATTAGTCTTTTTTAAATCAAATTTCATTGGTAGGTTAGCAACCAACATACTTATAATAAAAACAAAAATTTAATTCTATGATTTACATTTTAACTCATGTTATAGTATTATTTCTTTAGATTGTTGATCGATTCACAATCACATTTGCTAAGCTAGGTATTATTCAACACATTGTTTAATTGATTGAAAAATGAATCTAACGTTGATCAAATTTTATGTTACAAACTTATTAGTAACTAAAAGATTTGTAATAAAGAGTCTATATTTATGGGTTATGAATTATGATATGGAGACGTAAAATTTATATTAAAAACTTATTAAGAACTAAAACTTTTGTTGTTAAAAGGTTTATATTATGGGTGAAAAGAATGTCATATGAATATTATGTGTTTGTATTATCTAACTTATATTGACACAGATATAATTAACACAACTTCTAATTGATTGAAAAATGGACTTAACATTGGTTTAATCTTATGTTACAAACTTTATTATATTTGATATAGAAAAGGCAATTTTATTAAAAATTTATTAAGAGCAAAAAGTTTTGTTGCTAAAAAGTTTTGGGTTGGGAATTAAGAATACAAGGACATCATATTAATTTTATAGGGTTCAAATGTATTTGTATGTAGTGCTTTGGAGACATTAGTTTGGTTTTTTAATTGCATAATTGTTATGTTAGGCAAATCCAGTCCAACATATTAGTTTAAGCACACTTGGAAAATTGAATTGTATGAAAATAACATTTTTTTAAGGGTGAAGTAATCAAGGTTAACTATTAAAAGATATGTTATTAGTTAGTTTGTATTCAAGGTCTTCAAAATATTATGTCAGTTTTTTAATATTATGAAACTTGTTGAATACAAACACATGCCTTCTCATGGGATTATTTACAATAAGTCAATACTTAGTAAATTAAGATGGAATGTCCAAGACTTCAACTCTTAACTCATAGTTTGAAATTATCCTCATAAGATTGTTTACAATAAGCCAACATTAAGCTAATCTAGAATGTCCAAGTTTTGATCCCTTAACTTATAGTTTGAAATTATAGATTGGCATATTTAAGATGATAGGTTAATTTCTTAATCTTTGGAGCTTCATTTTGCTCTACCTATTCTTATTCTTATTTTATAGAATATAACATGTGTTAATTTTTTTATAGAATAAAATTATTAGCTATGATATGGAGAAGCCAATTTTATTTTAAAAACTTATTAAGAACTAGAAATTTTATTGTTATGTACTTATAAGTAACTAATTTTTTTTGTTAAAAGGTTTATAAAAATTAAAAATTTAAGGATGTTATGCTATTAAAAGGTTTTTATTTTGGATTAAGAATTAAGAATATAAGGATGTCGTCTAATGTTATGGAGACTTTAAGCCCAAATCAATTATCTAATACTTACAAAAAAATCATTTAAGTCTTATCACTAGTCCTTTAAGAAATGTCATTTTCTAATGGTTAAATTTTCTATCATGTGTTTATTATCTTCTAACCAATAAAGAATATATTAATCAATTATAAAAATGATGAAAAAAAACTAACCTAATATCTCTTACACATTAAAATCATAAATGTTACGAAACTCACTAAGTATGATTTATTCATATTTTAAACAATTTTCATATCAATGAAATTAACGTGGATACTTAAATTTTCAAGGATCATTATACAATCTTATTACTTAAAGATAGTGAATTAAGACAAAAATAAAACTCAACGGATTTGAAAATAAATTTGAAATTTAAAATATACTTTACCTTAGTTTTAATACATTGGGCTAATTGCAAAAAATGTATTTATATAACAAAAAACTTCAAAAGATTAAAAAACTAACCCATTATTTAGAGTACATTAATATATGATTTTAAATTACGAGTTAAAGGTATAGTCTCAGAGATGCTCGAATAGTTGAATCATCTTTAGCTATTTGTAAACAACCCACAGGTTGACATAAGTTTGCATAAAACAAGCTTAACAATATTAAAAATCCTATAAAATATTTCAAAGACTTTAAGCCCAATCTAAATGGAGTTGCATAAAAATTAGTTGTCCCATATTAGCTATTGATTGTTCGATTTTGGTGTTTATACGAGATGTCATGCTCTTAAGATATTGATGTGCCTTTTAAGGATAAAATCTAATTGGGTTGTCATGGGATAATTTTAGGGGACAATACCTTAAAATAATTAAATTAAGATGTCACATTTAGTATCAGAGCAAAACTTTCTACACGTTTGATGTGGTTTGAGGATAGAAATTAGGAAGCTTATAATACCTAGGATCAAAAAGGGTGAGAAGTAGAGGTCACCTGATGTCCTGAGCAAGGAATCACTGAACAAGGAGAATCTCCTTGTAAATATCATGTAAGTACACTCCCACAATGTCGTAAATTATTCTAAGAAATATATGAATGTAGTAAATCCACTTAGCGAGTCTTATTACACTAAAAATGTCTCTAATTTACAAAAAGGCATATTATGAGGGATTTAAATAAATTTCTCATGTTGGTACTAAATTATCAAATCATTTAAGTTAATTTTTTATGTTCTTATTCCTATTATTGACCACTAAAATTTGAATTTTAATATTTTTCTAATACACATTCAAATTAGGAAAAAAACTTTAAAACTATAATTCATTGAGAGATCATATATGCAAACCATCAAAATTTAAATTAAAGAGAATCTCTTACTATTATTACTAAATATGGAGTAAACTTGTATGAGAAGAATCCAAATTAAAATATTTTTTATCTTATTAAATTAAAATATAGGGTGGCTAGATATAATCGATTAATGTTTTAAGGATGCCAAATTAGTTTTCTAATGCTATCAACCTTATGTTAGACAATTTGATTACTATCGAGTTAGAATACAATAATAAAACAATAAGAAGTCTTATAAGGAGAATGTGGCTATTTATAAAAGATAAATGATTAGGATTAGAGAATTAAAGAGTTGGAGTTATATGGTTATGAATTAGGGCTTAGGGTTTTAAGGATGCCAAATTAGTTTCATTAATACTATGACTTTTTTGTTAGACAATTCAAATACTCCTCATGGGTTAGAATAATTATAAAATAATGAGAATATTGACTTAGAGAATGTGGTTAATAAGAGACAAATTATTGGGATTAGGAGATTACAGTGTTGGAGCTTTTATGGTTATGGGTTAAGGCTTAAGGGTATCAAAATATCATGTTAGCTTTCTAATTTTTGATACTTATGCTTGTGAACCCCATGCCTCCCAATGAGTTTGCCAACAATAAGCTCATAATAAAGAAGTCAATTTGGCAATTTGAAAAACCTAACCCTTAAATTGTATTTTAGATTCTCATATTAATGTACTTAGAATAGTTAATTTTTAATCGTTTTTAGTTTCCTTTAGTCTTGTGTTGCATAAATTGTTTCTCCTCCGCATTTTAGCTAAAAATAAGCTCATCATTGTGCCTATTTTTAACGGATAAGTGATTAAGTTTAGTGGTTAAAATTTGTCATTAAAAAGTTTATATTGGGGAGTACAAATTAATGCATTTATAATATCATATCAACCTCTTAATCACGTGAAACTTTTATCTCATAAATCCAATCCTCTCTAGTTGTTTATTAGCTTGTAGCTGTCTTTCGGTGAGTTGCACCATAAGGATATGGTTTTCAAGTGATGTGCAATCAGAGTTATTATTTAAAAGTTTGCTTAAGAGTGTTAGCTTTACTAGTTAATTACAACAGAAGTTACATACATCCAATTAGGGTTTTGAGGATTTAAATTAGTTTCCTAACATTATGAATCTTATAATAGATAATTCCATTACTCCACATGGGTAAGAATACAACAACAAAAAAATGCAAATACTGGCTAAGACAATATGACTATTTTTAATGGTTAAGAGATTAGATTTAGAGATTTAAAGATTTTTTTTCTATGTTTTGTGGCTATGAGTTATGGCTCAATGGCTTTAAAATACTATTTTAGTTTTTTATTTTATGATACTTGTGATTTAGATCCATGCCTCCCCATGGGTTTGCGAAAGATAAGCTCAAAATAAAGAAATTGATTTGACAATTTAAAAAACCTAACCCTTAAATTGTATTCCAAAACCTCGTATTGAAAAGTTAGTTTTTTATCATTCTTAATTTCTTTCAGTTTTGTGTTACATAAATTATTTTTTCTTTGCATTTCAGCAAACAAAGAACTCGTCATTATGATTATACTTAAAAGATAATTGATTAAGTCCAATGGTTCAATTTGTCGTTTGAAAGTTTATACTATAGGTTATGAATTAATGCATTTATAATATCATTTTTACCCCAAATCGTGTGAAACTTTTGTTTCATAAATCATGTCCTCTCTAGTTGTTTGTTAGCTTACAATTTTCTCAGTGAGTTGCATTGTAAGGTTATGGTTTTCAAGTGAAGTGTAATCAGAGTTAGCGTTTAAAAGTTTATTTAAGAGTGTCAGTGTTATGAGTTAATTACAATATAAGAAAGCTACATATATCTAATTAAGTTTTTGAGGATTCCAAATTAGTTTTCTAATGCTTAATCTTATATTAGGTAATTCTATTATTCCACATGGATAAGAATACAATAATAAAAAATGCAAATGTTGATTAAGAGAATATGACTATTTTTAATGGATAAGCGATCAAAATTAGAGACTTAATGATTTTTTTTTTCAAAGTTTTATAGTTATGAGTTAGGGCTCAAGGGTGTTGAAATATTAATGCAGTTTTCTAGTTTTGTGATACTTGTGATTGTCAAGTCCCATTTCTCCCCATGGGTTTGCCAACGATAAGCTCATGATGCAGAAGTTGGCTTAACATTTTTAAAAACTAAACCTTTAATTCGTATCATAAAATCTTGTATTAGCACATTTGAGATAGTTGATAAGCTTTTAATCATTTTTAAAATCTTTGAGTCTTCTATTTTCCAAATTCTTTGTTCTCCACATTTTAGCTAACAATAAGCTTAATGTGAATGTGAATTTTAAAGATGTGTTCTTTAAGGATTATTTGTTGTGACTATTGTTTAATGTTTTGTGCCTAGAAGTCATGGATATGTATTTGGGCTTAAGATATATTAAGATGTAAAGGATTGTATATTATTTTTCAATTTATGTTTTAATTATGTATTGCGCAAAATCAAGTGGTCTTGTTTTTTAGCTAATAATATGCTCATGAAATGGAAACGTCCACGACATTTTAATGTTTATAATTTTCTAATTTACATCCCAAACTCTTCATCGACTTTTATTTGAAAGCTAGTTCGTAATGTGAAGGACTAATGTTTGGTAATTTTTCTAATCATGCTTTGTAATTAATTGTTATACCCATGTGTTTTTGTAGGTTACATTATACTAGATCCTCTTGGCATAATGATGAGGTGGTTAGCAAAAACAAATGCTAAATTTTTAACTAGGTTCAATGACTACGATCAGTGGTTAAATTGTTTTACTAAAAGGTTCACATTATTGGTTAGGATTAGTATATTAGTGATACAAAATTAGCCTCTTAATCTTATAGAACTTTTATTTCATAAGTCCATTCCTCCCTAATCGCTCATTGGCTTAATATGTGCTCAAATTGAGTTGCTAGTAGTATATTAGTGATACAAAATTAGCCACTTAATCTTATAGAACTTTTATTTCATAAGTCCATTCCTCCCTAGTTGCTCGTTGGCTTAATATGTGCTGAACCTGAGTTGCACCACAAGGATGTGGTTATTTTCAAGGGACATTCAATCAAAGTTAGTATTTAAAAATTTACTTAGAAGTGTTAGCATTATAAGTTTATTAGCTATGCATTATTGTACCATATAAGAAGGCTAAATATATAAAACTATAATCTTAAGGATGCGAGATAGTATTATAAATCTTGAGTTAGATAATTGGATTATTTTTTTCATAAGTTAGAATAAGTTTTTTAGAATGTTAATTTGTTGATTTTAAAGGCACTCTCATTTCGTGTCAATCTCAGATCATATTCAATCGTCTCTTCGATTTAACAAACCAATAGGATTTTATTTTTAAATTCACAAATATGTTTTTGTTAAATTCCATCATTGTTAAAATTTTATATTAGTTTGTTTGTCAAATCTTGATTAAATTAAATAATTAATTATATTAAATCTTTAATAATTAAAATAATTTTTTTTTGCGACATTCTAATTAGCAAAGCTCTCAGGCTAAGTAAGCCTGATCGGGCAAGCACTTGCAAGCCTTGGGTCAGAAAAATCGAGTCGAGCCCATTTGGATTGATAGTGAATCCTAAACAGGATTGGGGTAATACATTGGATCGAACCGGGCAGCACTCGAAATTACACATATGGGTCAACCCGTAAACCTGTATGTTAGGAGTACGAGCTGGGGATGAATTCTCGGGCGCACCAATGGGGAGCCAGCCACATTTTGGCTCTGTATAACACATTCACGCAAATGCTTATGAACTCCAAATATTCCTCCTTTCTTACAATTTGGAACTAAAGCCTTGTGCCTGTTTGCATCCAAAACCAACAGCGCTCAACATCGTCCAATCGTGCCTTTTCGTGATTGTACGGTGGAGATCGCCTCTGCCTTTAAAACTGTTATCTTAATAGATCTAATTGTCTATTTGGTGAGCTGATCGGACAGTTACTTCTTCATTTGCTGTAACCGATTGATCCATCCAACGGCCTTGATCTCGTCCGACATCATCGGACAGCTATCTTTATTTCTGTCGTTTGACATGATCCATCATTGATTTGATGGCCCAAATCTCACATGTTTGAATCCTACGTTCCATATCTAATCTCGATTTTATCGTTGTTAAATCAAATGATCAAGATCTCATCCAACATGATCAGATAGCCAAGATCAAATCCGTCTTGATTGGACCGTCCATAACTCATTCGCTTATTTAACATTAGATTTGATGGTCGGGATCGCCTCCGATCGGATTCAACGGTCCTAGTTCATCCCACTTAACAGTCAATTACTTAGTTGTTGCGTTAGCTGTTTCGAAAAATTATTTTAACATACTGTTTAATCTGTTTGGTTTAAGCTGTTTAAATAGCTTTCTATACTTTCTAATTGCTATAATCAAAATTTTCTTCGATAAATACCTAACCATTGTAAATGAAAAATCTAATGAATATGAATCAATCTTTGAAATCTCAACAAAGTGCTGCTCCATATTCTACTGGCGTAAATTCTACTAGCAGCGACTATGACTTCTTAAATCGTCAAAGTTTTTCAGCTAAGCCTTACACGTCTAATCTTTTAAATTTTCATGTCTCTTATTAAATATAAGCTTATTGTATCTTGTTACATTAATCAACAAGTATAGAAAGTTGTACAACTTTATCAGAATTTTTTCATTTTGTTGTATTTTTTTCTCTTAGGTTAGCAGCCCGGCATTTGCGAAAGCCCAAGTTCGATTTGATCTTGTAAAAAAGTCGAGTTTGGTTGAGCTCGCAAAAGCTTGGGTTTTGGTTGAACCCGCAAAAACTAGTAGGTTGAAGAAGAATCGTAAAGCAAAACCTTAAGTTGTAACATTTTGTTAGTGGTATTTTTCCTGACCTTGGATGAGGGTGGATGTAGGTTTTTAATTTAAATCAGACCACCTAAAAATTATAGTGTTTTATTTTAATTTTTATCTTTATTTTTTTATCATATTAAAGATAATATATACATATAGTTAAGATTTTTCACAAACATAAAATTATTTTTAAGAAACAAAAATAATAGAAACTATTTTTAAAGCTCACAATTCACCCTCTCTTGTGAGTTTCACATGTTAGATTTTACTTCAATTGGTATCAGAGCAGGTTCCCTGTATAAAGTGAGTCAAATCACTTCGGTGATCTGTCACGTGCATTTTAATTATTTTATTTTAGTTTTCTTAATTGTCATTTTGTTTGCACATTGATTTAAATCTCTTTTATCATTTTGCATGTTTTCTAAAATATGTGTTTGCTAGTTTACTTAAGTTTTCATTGTCTTTATCCATGATTGATATTAGAGCGACACTATGAAGGATCTTCTTTGGTCTTTCTATAATTATTTAAGGGTGAATTTTATTTATATAGGAAAAATACATTTATAATTTTTATTCAATTAATTGATTTAGAACTTTGGAAAATACTTACTAAATCATATGATTTACTTAGAGATTTATGTACAAATAAAATCAAATTTTTTAATGAATTTAATAGTGATCAAAGGAGAATGACACAACTCAATATAAGAGCACTCAACGACCTTTACTGTGGCATATCTCCAAGTGAATTTAATCAAGTTATGAATTTGCATATCGTAGATGAAATTTGGAAAAAAAAATTAAAGCTTACTTATAAAGGCACTTCACAAATAAAAGAAACTAAAATAAATCTTTTTACACATGATTATGAGTTATTTAAAATGGCTTTAGGAGAAAGTATAAAAAAGATGTTTATGCGATTTACTAATATTGGCTTAGCAAATCTTGGAAAAGTGTTTTCTAATACAGATATTGTAAGAAAAGTACTAAGAATTCGACCCAAAGAGTATGATCCTTTTGCAACGTTAATAAAGGCTGTCAAAGACATAAATAAGCTCACATTGGATGAGCTACTTGAAGAATTACTAATGGCCAAAATTGAGATGAATAGAAGGGTTAAAAAAAATGCTTCCACTTGTAAGCCAAAGATATATGAGTGGAGACCGATCAAAGTTTGTATCAATAAAATGTGGACCAAATAGATGGGTAACATATGAGAAAATTCTAAGAAGAAGATTATTGGAATTGGTAATATAGGTATGCCTAATTTTATACTTTCAAATGTTTTTTAGTTGATAGATTAGAATTTAATTTAATTAATATTAGTCAATTATGTGATAATGGTTACTTTGTTAATTTTGATACTCAATGTTACAAAATATTAAAAAATGATCAAGTATTACTCGTTGGAAGAAGAAAAAGTGATACTTATGTGATTAAGTTTGATCAACTTGAAGCTAATGGAATAGATGCCTTGTTACACATTCACATAAAAACAATTTATGATATAGAAGACTAGGTCATGTAGGTTATTCAACCTTAAATAAGATAAATAAGTTAGTTATAGTTAGAGGTCTACCAAACAAAATTAGTTTGAAAATGTGTGAAACATGCCAAAAAGGAAAACGAGTTAAATCTTCTTTTAAACCAAAAAATGACTTAACCAGTAGTAAACCTTTAGAAATAGTTTATTTAGACCTTTTTGGACCAATGCAACCTTTGAGTTTAGGTGAAAAAAATATTGATTTGTAATTGTTGATGATTTTTCTAGATATACTTGTGTTGTATTTCTTAAAAGTGAGATATTTGAAAATTTTGTTAATTTAGTAAAAGTGATAGAAAGACAAACTAATCTCAAATTAATTTGTATGTAAAGTGATAATGGTAATAAATTTAAGAATAAGGATTTCTATAATTATTGTAAGGGCAAGGGAATAAGGTATCTATTTACATATCTTTATACACCTCAATAAAATGGGATTGTAAAAAGAAAAAATAAAATATTAGTAGAGATGGGTAGAGCAATGTTGGTAGAATTCAATCTACCAAAGTACTTTTGGGCCAAGGCAATTAATACGGCTTGTTATATAATAAATAGAATTAATTTAAGGCCAATACTTTCCTATGAGTTATTTAAAAATAAAAGACAAAATGTTAGTTACTTTCATAGTTTTAGATGTAAATGTATCATTCTTAATAATGAAAGAGTCAAGTCAAACAAATTTGATGAAAAAGCAAGTGTAGAAATTTTCTTAGGATACTTTTCTCTTAGAAAAGTGTATAGAGTTTACAACATAAATACTCAAAAGATAGAGGAATCAATGCATGTAATGTTTGATGAGTCTTTCAAGACAAATAATAAAAATTTAGATGAAGAAATGCAGTCTTTAGAAAACTTAGATTTGAAAGAGGATGATAACAAAAATGAAAATAAAAAAGAAAGAGGAGATAAGTCATCAATTACCTAAAGATTAGAGATATCAAGATTTACATTCAAAGGAATTAATAATAGAAGATGTTAATCAAGAAGTTAGAAGTCCATTCTAATTGAACAATTTCAAATCATACAACAATTAGGTATAATAGAAATTATATAAATTAAATATCATTTTTTATGGTGTCAAAGGGGGAGAATAGTTATTGTTTAGATAAGTGAGATAGAGCATATAATAAGGGGGAGTATGAAGTAAGGGGGAGTATATATATTTTATTTTTAATATCTTTTATCATTTCTTAAATATTTTTTTATTTGTTATATTTTATCTAAATATTTATGTCTTGTCATCATCAAAAGGGGGAGAATGTTAGTTCACTCTTGTGTTTGATGAGTCAAGTCTTAAATATTTAGCATGTCATTCTAATAGACTTGTTTACTGTGAATCAAGTATAGTTTTTAATAAACAAGTCATGTATCTTAAAAAATGGTGAATTAATGATTTTCACAACACATTGGAGTGTTCAACAAGTTCCAAAGATTGAAAATATGTGCACCAACCTTTGATAAGTTTTTTAGAATATTAATATGTTGATTTAAAGGTACTCTCATTTCGTATCAATCTCAAAACATATTCAATCTTCTTGATTTAACAAACAAATAAGATTCCATTTTTAAATTCACAATCTTTTTTTTTAGTTAAATTCCATCATTGTTCAAATTTTATGTTAGTTTGTTTGCCAACTTAGAAAGCTCCAGGGTCAAGTAAACCCGATTAGGCAAGCATTCACAAGCCTTAGGTCAGGAAAATCGGGTTGAGCACGTTCGGGCTGATAGCAAATTTTGATCCGGATTGGGGTAATGCATTGGATGAGCCGATCACCCAGTAGTAAACTCCAAATACTCTTTTCCTACAATGTGGAATTAAAGCCTTGTGCTTATCTGCATCCAAAATCGGTAACGCTTAGTATCGTCCGATCATGCATTTTCGCGATTGCATGGTGGAGATCGCCATCACCTTTAAAACTATGATCTTAATAGATCCAATTGTCCATTTGATGAGCCGATCAAACGGTTACTACTTCATCTGCTATAACCGATTGATCCATCCTACTGTCTTGATCTCGTTCGACTTTATCGGACGGCTATCTTTATTTTTGTCATTTAACATAATCTATCCTTGATCTGTGGCTTAGATCTCTCCTGTTTGGATCTTAAGGTACATATCTAATCCCGATTTTACCGTTATTAAATCAAATCATCCAGATCGTATCCGACATGATCGGATGTCTAAGATCAAATCCGTTTTGATCGTACCGTCCCTAACTCATCCACTTATTCAGCAATAGATTTGACAGTCGGTATCGCCTCCGATCGGATCCAATGGCTCTAGTTCATCCTGCCTAACGGCTAATTACTTAGTTGTTATATAGCCGCTTTGAAAAATTATTTATTTAACATACTTTTTAATCTGTTTGGCTGTAGCTTTTCAAATAGCTTTTTACACTTTCTAATAGCAATAATCAAAATTGTTTTATAAATATCTAACCATTGTAAATAGAAAATCTAATAAACGTCAATCAATCTTTAAAATCTTAATTGTTACTCCATATTCTACTAGCAGTAACTACGACTTATCCTTCTCAAATCATCTAAGTTTTCTAGCTAAGTCATGCACATCTAATCTTTCAAATTCTCATTTTTCTTGAATTTAAGCTCATTGTGTCTTGTTACATTAATTAACAAGTATAGGAAGTTATACAACTTTATCAGAATTTTTTCATCTAGCTATATTTTTCTTTTTCTCTTGAATTGGGTTGCTTGACATTTGCGAAAGCTCATGTTCAGTTTGGTTTGATCTTGTAAAAAAACGAAGTTGGGGTTAAGGTCATAAAAGCGTAGGTTTTTGTTGAACTCGTAAAAGCTAGTATGTTGGAGGTGAACCATAAAGAAAAAACTCAAGTTGTAATCTTTTGTTAGTGGTGCTTTTCTCGACCTCGGTTGGGGGTGAACTAGGTTTTAATTTGAATCGAACTACCTAAAAATTATGGTGTCTCATTTCAATTTTTATCTTTATTTTTTTATCATATTAAAAATAGTATATACATATAATCAATGTTTTTTATAAACAAAATTATTTTTAAGAAACAAAAATAACAAAAATTATTTTTAAAATCCATAATTAACCCCCTGTTTATGAGTTTCATAGACTAGATTTCACTTCAATATTTGCTCTATTGGACTATAATAGACATTGTTGAATTGTAATCTAGATTTTGAATGTTTGTTTAACATGTATATTGTTAAAGAGTAGTTTGACCTGTAATAAGCATTTGATAGCTTTACAATTAAAATGATAAACGTTTCATAGTGTAGGGTTGTTAGGATGAAATTATAATATATTTTAGTGTTTGATAGGTTTATAAGGACTTTGATTGATATTAAACTTGTAGATTTGAAAAAAAAATTGATTTCAGTTGGAGATATTTGTGATGTTATAGGTTTTCACTTTATGTAAGAATTTTTAGTTAAATGGATGAGCAAAAAGTTAAAAAGAAAGTTGATTAAAGGCTTGTATACACTTATTGGGAGTTAGATATAAGTAGAGATTCTACTACATCTTAATTGAGTAATATATGTGAAGGATGATGACATATGACAGTACGGAGTTTTCTCTTTGATGGAAATGAAGCACGTGACATTTTCTTCAAATTTTATGGGTGGTGAAATCTTTCTAGTTGTGTGAGAAAGGTAGAACCAAATCACATTGCATGATGGCAAGTAGTGCTAGATTCCCCAAATGAGGATGACATCCTCCTGATGGGTGTGCAATTTGTGTTTGCAATACATGGAACAAAGATAGTTTGAAGCACAAATGATTGATGAAAATCAATTTTTTTTAGATATCTGACGTTGGGGTCATGTACTGTATTTAGTGGTTTCTATGGTTCATTCAGATTCAAATTTTGCTACCCAAGCTATGGGGCCCTTATCAGGTCCCTTTGAGCTAGTTAAAACTTATAGGCTTTCTGGTTTGGCTAGATTAATCAACCTTTTTAGTTTGCTTTTAGGTGCTCCAATAGTTCATGTAGATTCAAACTTTCCTACCTAAGCTATGGGGGCCTTGTTAGATCACTTGAGCTAGTTAAACCTAATAAGCTTTGTAGTTTAGCCAAATTAGTCAACTTTCATAATTTGCTTTTAGGCACTCCAATAGTTCTGCTACCTCTTACATATCATAATTTGCATGAAGTTAACCTTCAGACCTCATCCAACCCTGGTATATATCCATTTCCAACTTGGCGATCCCTTGCCCCTAGGTTGTCTCTTGAGCTCTCAAGAAAGCTATTGGGACTTCCTCCTAGATTAGCACATGGATACAAACCTCAGCTTGACCATTCTAGCAATGATCAATTTTTCACTAATGACAAAGTATCAGAGGATCATGAGTATGCCGAAAGGGAAAAGGGAAACCAGTGAAGGAGGGCAATCCATTGCATCAGCTTCCAAATAAGATCTTGTTTAAGCTTGCCTGGAACCCCTCTCTAAACCTTCCTATTGGGAGCATGAAGATCGGGCTTCTTCTTCTCTTAACATCAATCCATAGTTTTTCGTTCTCGAGGCCTCATTGTCCGTGAAATTCTGGGGCCTCTTTTTGTGCTACAGGATCATCCTAGTGAATTCACCCCTAGTTTGCTTTTTGTCCATGGCTTTCTTTGCATTAATGTTTTGCACATCAAATCTTTACCTATCATCCTCTTGTTTTATCTTCTTTGCATGAGTCCATTCAATGGTTTCCTTACCAATATTGTTTAGTAAATCCTTGCAAATGCACAAAGTTAGAAAATTCTACAATTCTGTATCAATAATGCACATCTTTATAATTGAGTCTATATTGATTTTTTTGGTTGGAAGGCAAGGCCTAATTTATAATGCATGATTACTTATTGAAATTATGTGAATGGCACTTTTTGGGATTCTTATATATTGTCTCTTGTGGAATTTCTCAAATAGTAGAGTGGATGAAGGCCTGTTGTATCTATAGAAATGGGTGGGGGGTGTGGTGGGTGTGATGAAAGAGAAGGAATGACATCGCAAGGTTGAGGATAAGTTCGTGCAAAAGATGATTGAGGGGCAACAGGCTGAGAAGTGAAGGATAACTTGGGTGGTGGGGGCAGCTAGTGGTTGACCTTGGCCCTAGTTCCTTGTTGGGAGCAAATCTAAAGAGGAAACCCTAGCAAGGCAAACTCGTCTTCTTTAAAAAGCCATGTCTACAAAGGGTATACCTTGTTTGTTTGGTGAAAAGAATGGCCATCTTTCGTGCAAATTAGGTGGAATAAGGTTTTTTAAGGATGAACTATGTTACGTTCTTGTGTTTTGAGTAGTGCATCTTTTTTGTGATTGTATGGTTTTTGTAAACAACTTGCATGCATTGTTGTAAATTTTTTCACATGATCTAATACTTTTGTTGATAATTTTAAAATTTTCAAAGGAGAGCATTTGAGTTCTTGCATATTTTGCTTTTAACCTTTTTCCCATTATGTGCTAGTACCATTGCTGATTTGTTTTTCTTAATGAGAGAAGGGTGAACTTTATGCTCTTGTCAATTCTTGTGCAGGGAAAACACAGCTAAACATTTTGTTAATGTTTGTGATCTATCTTTTCGTGACAATTGTGTAGTAATAATCTTATAACTCTTTTTCTGTTCAGTGATGCATCTTTTGACCCTTCTCTTGCTTCTGTTGTACTGATTTGTTGTGAAACCTTTAGTAAACAATTTATATGGCTCGACATGCACTGGATGAAGTGACGGAGGCTGGAGCTTTCAATCCCTCGCCTTCAATGTTTCGTGATTTCATTTCAAAAGAAAAGATATCCCAGTTTCCCCCAGAACCTGGAAGATACCATCTGTATATATCATATGCATGTCCATTTGCTTGTAGATGTCTCTCGGTTTTGAAACTCAAAGGGCTTGACAAATTCATCAGTTACACGGTGATATCCTCCCCCCCCCCCCCTCCTCTCTCTCTCTTTCTGTACTGTGACGTGCTTACTGAGGTGCTTCTTTTTCTTTCGTTGCATTTAAGTAAAATTAAGTTTTCCACCATTTAGGCAGTCAAACCCAAATGGGAAAGAACCAAAGATACTGATGACTTTATTGGATGGGTATTTCCTGCTTCAAGCACAGAAGAACCTGGTGCTGATCCTGATCCTTTTAATGGAGCTAGGAGTATCAGAGAAATTTACGAGCTTGCAAGCTTAAATTATTCAGGAAAATATACCGTGCCAGTATGTATTTGATATTTTTGCTTTATTTATTTTTCAATCCATTTCGATCATTTTAACCATGGATTTTAAATAGTTTTTTAAGCTTGTGACATCAGTGAAGTTATTTTATATGTTATACTTGCCAGGTTCTATGGGATAAGCAACTCAAAACTATTGTTAACAACGAGAGTTCAGAAATTATTCGCATGCTCAACACTGAATTCAATGAAATGGCCGAAAATGCTGACTTGAACTTGTACCCCTCTCACCTGCAAGTAGTGATCGATGAGGTCAATAAATGGGTTTTTGATAAGATAAACGTTGGTGTATACAAGTGCGGTTTTGCCAGGAAACAAGAGCCTTATGACGAGGTAATAAATTTCACATGTTTCAGATCATTGGTCCAAAATATTGTTTAAAATTAGTATCCATTTGAAGTATTTTGTTTGGTTTTCAATGTTTAGCCTTACCTTTTGTCTAGGCTGTAGTGCAGTTATATGAAGCCTTGGATAAATGTGAGGAAATCCTAAGCAAGCAGCGCTATATTTGTGGGAATAGCTTGACTGAAGCTGATATACGTCTTTTTGTGACTTTGATAAGGTTTGATGAGGTATGGATGTTGAAAAAAATGATAGTTTACATGTTTTTATTAACTTGTACTGCAAAAGTAATTTGCTAATCTTCTTATTTTTCCTGATTGACATGCTATGGCATATCCTTATGAATTCTGAGTTTATGTTGTTTGGAGTCATGTGAGTCATTCATTTTCGTGATCGATTTAATTCATGTTTTTCTTGCCTAGGCTAAACATGACCACTCTAAGAACTATTCTTGTCCCATTTTTGTGAGCAAGATTGCCATATTTGATGTTCTGTTTCTTTGCTTAGTTGGTAGATAATTCTTTGTTGAAGCAACTAAGAGCAGTACTTCCAGTGTACGCAACTTTTGTGCTTTGAATTGTGACTTCAGAACAGGTGACTTAGTAAATTATGCATCTTCTCATAGCAATAATTTCAAGTTCTAAGCATAGCATAGCAATAATTTCAAGTTCTAACCATGCTTTCTTGAGTAACTGTTCAAGTGTGACCCGCCCCAATCATCATCTATTCTTAAGGTTTATAATTTTCTAAGATTGGAATTGGTAACTAAAGAAACCATGACTAACAGTAATATGGAAAAATATAAGTGTTATTACTGAAAGAATATCATACATATAGTCATGTATTTTCTAAAATGGTTAAAAAAATCATTGCTAAAAATTGTTGAGCTAATGACTTCAGTTATCACTACCAAAGGAATCATATATAGAAACTGTAGTATTGTATTTAACATTTTTGCTTGTGATATTCTCATCCTTAACTTAAACTAGTTTGCATTCCTATGGTCTCATCGCTTAGGGTGAGAAATTTGGTTCATAGTGTCGTGGACCAATTTTTCGTTTGTTGTAGTAAAGAGAAATATGACCCCTTAGTTCCATGTTTTCCACCCTACATTGGGGGTTGGTGTCAATGTATTTCGTGTGTGCAGCTAATATATAGATTTATATAAAAAAGGTTAGAGATAAGAATATGCTAATTAAATTTTGGTTGCAAGTTTTTTTATAACAAAAATTTGTATGCATTGACATAAAAATTAAAAATATTCCGTAGAAATTGTTTAATTGTCGCTAATAGAGAAGCTTAGCTAATTAAATTATTATTATGACTTTTTATATAAGAATTAATTATAATAATATAAAATTTATTGACATTTTCTTTCTAATTTTGATTTAGGGAATGCGATGTTGTCATAGATGGTATTATGACTAAACAATTAGAAAATTTGTTGAGAATATGTGTTCCTTGTCTGGTGCACCAAAAGTATTATGAAATTTCATCATACTAAATGTTTAACATTTTCGGTGTTACCAACAAGATTGTTAGTCATATTGCTTTTTGTGGTTGCACAAGTGTTGGTGTTTATTGTAGTGCCAATATGGTACCTGTTAGAGGATTTTTGTAAGTTGATTTCATATTTGTCATGAGAGGTTAGTGTGCTAACTTTGATGTGTATTATGGATTTGTGTTATTATGAGTGGTGGTTTTGATGTCGAGGAATGGTGTGATGATCGTAACCTTTCCATTAAAGAGAGACTATTAATTGATCCTTGATTGCATAGTGACGATGGTAGTTCTTGGTGTCCTTTGGTGCTTTATCTCTCCTTAGTGGAGAGCTTAGGAGTTTTTTATTACTGAACAATCTTTTGAATATATATATATATATTATTAAAAATTTAGAAAATGTTGATATAAAATCAAATGTGATAACTTTAAACACATTGATCTACTGAATCAATATTTCTTTATTCTCATGCAAGTTCATATGATAGGGGGTCTCAAAAAGTTCTTTATACTTGAACCTTTTGACATGCAAGAAATGGATCACAAAGTGCAAGGAAAAACCAAAATGAAGCAGTTGAGCTCAATATCATTTCTATTGTAAAGGGTAATTGTCGGTGGTTTTAGGAGGGGACTCCTTCAATCATGCATGTGGATATATATAGCTTCAGCGTTATCAATGTGATACGAAATTCCAACCTCTGTTCATATATTGTACAACCTAGTTTTATTCTATGTAACATGGGTCTCTTTTTTTTTCTTTTAAAATGACAAACATAGCTTTTATGTATATATATTAAGGGAAAGATACCAATTTACGTATGCACATCAATAGTCACAGCAAAAATAGAATGGGAGGACATGCCTCTGTCTCTCCTAATGTTGCAAGAGACAGCCTCATGGTCACACAAATTGGTCATATTATTAGCAGACTTGAGAACATGAGAAATCTTTTAATGACTAAACTTACATAGGATGGAGATCAAGCCAGAAAGGTTAGTGGATTCTCACAGGAGATTCGAAAAATATCAGAAACAATGAAATAGGTTCACTGTCGAAGCAAATGCCAACATACTAATTAATAAGATGCTTGATAATTGAAATAGCAGCACTTGTGTGCTCGATAAAGGTAACAATAAAAGAGAACATCTGCACCCATATTACAGCCACAAAGTCCCCACATTGATTGTGAATAATCGTTGTACCATAAGCCAAATCATTTCATGTGATCAAACCATTGAGGTTTTCTTTCAACCAGTTAGAGGGGAGGGATCCCGTCGTGAAAGGGGGGATAGGTTGAGATAGTGGGCTAAGGGAATCCTGGGACTTCAAGTTAGGAAGGGCAACATGTGGTCCAACACAACCATGACTAAAGACAACTAAACGGGGTTGCCAACTTTGGCGTTTTGATTCTTTCAGATCCAATAGAAAGCAGAAACACCAATGACAAATAAGTGGCCAGATTTATCTTTCTTGGCAATTTGCTGCAAAGAGATTAGCACAGTAAGATGTCAGTTTGGAGGAATTTTGGTCGAGAATGTATATTGACCGTAGAAAAAATAGAAAGGGCATTAGGGTACTAATAGAATACATGATCAAGTAACTCCTCAATAAGATAACCCTAAGGACATAAAGGTGAAGATTCAATGCCATACTGATAGAGCCTTAAAAAGGTAGGAATAGTTTTATTGTAAATTTTTCGTAAGTGTAAAACCTAGGTTGGGCCTTGATCTTCCAGATCTGCCCACCATGTCTTCTGGATGACTAAAAAAGAGATGAATTCCACTTTGAAGATGGGGCATAATGAGAGTTCATCAGCTTCCAACAAAGAGAATCAAGAGTTAACTAGTAGGCCTAGGTAATAAGGGTCCTATCCAAAAGGGAAGTATGCAAAAGAGATCTTGGTCAATCCATATTCAGCTTCTTAGCATCATTCAAGGAATGAGGACACCAACAAGGGTCGATCAAATTGGACATTAATATTGTGGGTCATTGATAAGTTAGAAGGGGACCACTCCAACAATCATCCTCAAAATGGAAAGAAAGTCCATCCTCGATATTCTATGAAATGTTAGCCATGGGGCATTGTAGAGAGATCATGCACTGTACCCAAAATTCATCGTGTCAAATGGAAAAAGTGTCACTTAGCACCAAGACAACTAACCAACAAGGAGGTATCATGATGAAGAAATTGAATAGAAAGTTTCAGACAATCTATTTGTGCAAATGATGAACACCAAGGCCTCTATGCACTTTAGGCTTATAAACCTTATCCAAAAAGAGATTGTGAATAACACTTATTGGGATCACTTTTGACGAGTTTCTCAACAACATTGAGAACATTGAGTAGAACTAAGGATTGGTTCAATGAATAGACTAGCATAGAAGTCATATCACTATTGATAAGAGTGATTTTATCGATAAGCAAAAAAGCCATGGTGTCTAAATTGAGATTCTAGATCGAACAAAGTGGATAATATGCTAGTAATTAGATAAGATAGCCCTACGACTAATGAATAAAATTCTAAATACCTATCCTCCTGCTTGAATTGGAGCTTGTTAATAAGCATCATTCTCTTATTGGAGGCCATGCACTTGCTAAAGAAGATAGAGATTTGACCTTGTGGACTTTTTGTCTGGATACAACGCATTTGGATTTTAACACCATAGAAACTTCATGAGCATTGGACCACGACATAAGCTCATAAAACAAGATGTTATCAATAAACGTAAGAAGCATAAGAGAGAGGGCATTTGGGGCAATTTTAATACCTTCCACAACACCAAGATAAAATGCTCATAGATTAAGAGGGAGAGAAGCTCAAACTTAAGGATAAAGAGTAGGGCGATAAAAGATACACTTGTCTCAAGTCTCTCTTCCTTAAGGTTCAATCAGACTTGGTCCTATTAACCCACAAAGAGTAATGAGGACCTAAAATGTGTTCAACTTGTTAGGAGCACCACTTTTTTGGGAACACAAAATGCCAAAGCATGGACATGCGAAAGGGCTAGGTACCATGTTCACTTTAATGGTCATTGTCACCTATTGGGATATAGTTATCAGATATAGTCTTCTCTAAAACGAAAGCTCCTTGCTCATGAGCCATTAACCAATCAAGGCAAGTTTGCATTCTATTGAGATTTTAGCAATAATTTTATAGGTTGTAGTATAGAGACTAATGTGGCAAAATTAGTTGGCTCTATATGCAGCATCAACCTTTGAAATTACAACAACCATAGTATCCTTCCATTGTTTGGGCATCATATTCAATTAGAAGAAGTAAAGAAGTAGAGAATGGCTATGAAAAGGTCTGGGTGAACCATTTCCCAATGACCTATAAGAAAGGAGGTGGTGAGCCCATCTACCCTTAAGGTGCAATTGGAAGGAAAGGCATGCAAAATGTAGATGATCTCACTCTTCGTATATGAGAATAGAGGGGTTCCACCTAGGCAACATAGAAGAAACCCACATGAGAGGAAACGGGGAAGATAAAATGGGCATCAAAGTGGCATGACCACACTTAAGCTTGAAAAAGTCAAGAAGGGTAGACTAAATGGCCAAAGGTTTTAAGATAGCTTCTCCCTCATAACTTTCAAGGTTGAAATCCTATTTTTTATTTTCCTACAGGTAGCAACCTTATGAAAAAAGGTGGTGTTACAACATGTAGGCTTATCACAAGGTTTCAAGACAAGTTAAAATTGTTGTGTGCCCCAACTTGAATAAGTTGACAATAGTCCTTCCTAGAAAAACAAGAATCTTCAGTTTCCTTAAGCTGATTATAAATGGCCAAGAGGTGGGGTTTTTGCTCTTGCTTTGTAGTGCCCAATGGAACCTCGCGAATTTATGGTTGAGGGCTTGGGGGTGAGGAGTCTTTAGCGGACTTCGACCAAGCACGACGAACAACCTCCCTAGCTTCATTGAATGAGAAACACATTCTTGAACCCAATTGACTGCTACGCTTGAGGAATTCTAGGCTAGCCAAATGAAGGAGTAGGTAATGATTTAACCCAATGCATGTAGGGTGCAACATATTAGAACATGGGATTTGCATTAGTGCTTTTGAATCTATAAATACATGATCAAGATGATACCACATCATGGCACATATTTTCATGTTGTTCCATCATGTGTACCTAGGGCTTACGAACAAGAGATCTTGGAGACCAGAATTTGAGAGGAAATCAACAAAATCTTGCTCCACAAATCAAAAGAAAAAGGTTTACCACTCAAACAATTGCCTTAGGAGATGATACAATCCCTTTGGATAGATTTAAAAAGATGCCGAAGAGGTTTCCTAGCATGGTAATCACAATTTGCACAAACCATGGAGACAATCCAAGTAAGGTCAATACCTTAAGTAACTCCAACCAAGTTCTTGCTTGGAAAAATGAACACAAAGGATGATCAGATTGGCATTCTTAAGCATGATGATGCCACCAAATTCTCCAACTATAGGGGAGAAAGTAAAGCTCTAATGTCGGCTAATCAGGCAATCAATGTTCCTCTATCAAAACTTTGGAGAGGATCTCAACTAAATATATCAGGAAAGGAAAGTAAGTCTTAATAAGGCTTTGGAGGTGATTTTATGAGGTAGACTCATATCCCAAAAATTTTGCATGAATCATGTTGTAGGCAAGGCAAGGAGGGAATCACCTCCCTTAAGGATGATTGAATTTGATTTCTTTATCTTACACTTCAAGAGGTGGAGTGGTCCCCAAAAGTAGGACCACCCAAAACCCAAAAATCTAAGGGATAGCATAAGCTAAATCAAGGGAGTGGCTAACGGTGGCCTCAGCCTTGACCTACTCCTTAAGCAAGACAAGGACTCCAAAGCTCAACCCCTTAGTGGTCCCTAGAAGTAGGACAACCCACAACCCAAAAATCTAAGGGATAACATAAGCTAAATCAAGGGAGTGGCTAAGGGTGGCCTCAACCTTGGCCTACCCCTTAAGCAAGGCAATGACTCTGAAGCTCAACCCCCCAATAGCTATTGCCATTTGCTCGTTAGAGGAGCTAGAGGCAACTAACAACCCACCAGTAGATATCAGGCAAGGTGGAAGCTCAATTGGGTCTAGGACAATAAGCATGGGGGTAGGTTGCTTGTGCACCTACTCCTATACTTCTAAACTTCTAAAGTAATTAAAATTGTATTAGCGTCCCATGATCACTTCGATAATGAGTGGGGTTGTCTCAAAAAACATATTAAAACTAATTGAAAAATAAAGTATTTCAAAATATGCAAATAAACATATTACTAAATAAAGTTCATCGAGAAATATCTAACAATATTTATGTCATCTCGATTAGAGTTTGTTTGAAACCATTATAAATTGTTGAAGTTTAATATTATTATTAACATTCAGGTAAAGCAATAATAAAAAAGGCTTGGTCCACATAAGAACTAAAAAAAATTCTTTGGGATAATCTTAGCCTATTTCATATGAATGGTTGAACATCTCGTGGGATAGAAATGACCCATTGATATGAGTTAAGAAATTCTCATTGGTTGGAATAATGGCCTAATATATATGAGGGAGTTAGGGAAATTTTGTGGAACAACAGTGCTCTAGTTCATATGAGAGGTTGAAAACCCATTAGAATAGAAAAAATCTATCCATATAATGAGTTGAGAAATTCTTGTAGAATGTAATGATAACTGGGTTTATATATGAGAATTAGGGAAATTACATGAGGTGAAAGTAACTTGGTCTATTTGTGGAGTTGAGGCCACTAGAATAGAAAATGGCTTGTCCATATAAGTTATGAAATTTCCATGTGATAAGAAAATATTTTTTCCATTGGAGTTGAGATAAATTTTGTGGGATGAGAGAAGTGACTTAGTAATTTGAAAAGTAACTGAGAAAATTTGCTAAAAGTGTCAATTAAATAAAAAAGAGAAATGCAAAATACAATGAACATATGATTACTATTTATGTCCATTTGTTATTACACGTGTAAATTATATTCTAATCATAACTTTGCATGTGACATAATTTATATGTTACTTTATTTTGCATATTATTATTATTATGCTATTTTGTCTGTTAAGCTTGTCATAGTTGGCTTAGCTTATGTTTAGCATTCATAATTTTAAGTATAATAAATAGACACTTAGAGGCATTAGGGCTGGTTGGTTTGCATGCTAGTATAAAAAAATAATAAGTGTATCATGAAATCTCATTTTGAGACATATTTAATTTATAGTTAAATTATATCCAATGTAAAATTATAAAATTGTTATACTTTCATAGAATATGTGATATAGTTAAGCAAAATGGTTAAATATTAAATAATCATGTGAATGCTTTTCAAATAAACTGCATGGATGTATATATGAGAGATTATATTTATTTAAATCTAAAAATTTGGATTAAATATTATTAAATAGTATTAAGATTGTGAAAAAAATAGATCTGAAGTTCATTAAAGTGGGATGAGAAAGTCACAAAACGAAAATAGTCTGGACTTTCCTATGAAACCTAAAGGGACTAATATAACCTTTCTTTATGGGAGGACTCGCATTTGCTTTGGATCTCACCTCGCTTCCAACTAGATGTTCACTCTTTTGGGGCTTGATTAATAGATTTGGCTTTATTTTTAATTCTCATAGATTGGACAAGAGTTCAAGGTCCCACCCATTCTATGACCAATTGGAGTTTGTGGGTTGGCTAAGAGTAAGAAGGGGGATTATTCCTTTAGTGGGCCCAAAGGGATATTTGGGAGGAGAGGCTTGTTAAGTTTAACTCTCACTCAAATATGGGAGAACAAGACTCTCTTAAGATTGGTAGTTACCTCATAGAAAAAGTGCAATGCTCACTCAGGCCCCAATGAAAAATAGGTTGTACTGTCCCCAAGAATATAGAGCCAAACCCTACACATATTCAATACTTTGTATCATGTAACATGCATGTAGAGGTTTCTTCTTGCACCAATCATACGTGTTATTCCAAGGCAATGCCTAACTTGGCATTGAAACTCGAAGGATGGCCCAATCTTTTTTAAGGTCTACATGATTTTGAGTGGCTTTGTAAGTCGCTAATTCTGAAATGGCTTCTAATCACACATGTTATTCCTAAGCAATGCTTACCATTGGCATTGAAAGTAAAAGTATGAACCAATCTTTTTTACGTTTATGTGATTGGAAGTGGCTTAATATTTAGGAAGTTTTTACCCAACAAAATAAGGTGAGATTATTTCTTATTGTGTAATAGAAACACTTAGTTAATGATAATTAAATTAATGATTCTTTGCAAACTAAGGTCATCAGGCCAATCTTATGACTTGAATCATAAATAATTCTACTGAAGAGATGACAAAACTCTTATGAGGGTCCCAGGCTAATGATGCTAGATGGGGGTTGAGACTCCTTTTCCTTTATATGCTCTCTTGGTGTAGCCTTATCACTCTTTGTTTGAACATATTTTTAAAAGTTTAGGCCATGCCTATTGAAGTCTAGGTCATACAAGCTATTGGCAATCCCATCGAAACCCTACTTTCCAAAACAAAGTTCACAAAGCTAAAACTCAAGAAATGTGTTTGTTGGTGCTAATGTGAAACCCAACTAGCTTCAAAGCAAGATCAAGAGAAAAAATTGCTAATACTTCTAGTATTCTTATCTCAAATGATTTATGAGTTGACTTCTTTTCAAGAATAGCCTTAAAATGCATGTCATGTCTACGATCCATAAGTTGCATTCTAGTCGATTAAACCTTAACAATGAACTTGGTCCTATTAATGGATGATAATAGTTGAGTGCCATGTGTTAGTTTGAGCCAACATGGTTCATTATATGGTGTAACATAGAGTATAGATCATTTTGTTGTGATGTGATTTATTCATTTCCTTGGTCACCTTCATTCATGTTTTCCTTACGTGGATGTGTTGATTCTGGTATCTTATCCTTCTTTGAAAAGATTTGTTATTCAATCATTGTCCCTCTTTATGGCTAATGTTTGCTCTTAACTTTTTGGTTAATTGATGACTAGTACTGCATCACATTCAACTTCCAAACATTTTATTCCTTTTTTGACAGAATTTTTTACATGGTATTAATAGTTTGGCGGTTAGCATCAGCCTTCTCTACTTATTATAGTGTTTGTAACCTATAGTCCAAAAGTTTTTCTTTTAGTTGGCCTTATGGGTATACCATTTCTTCTACAGTCTTTAGGAGTTTCAGAAGCTATGTAAAAGTTTATGTTTTAAATTGGTACGTTTGGTGTCCTTAACATAGTCTTTAGGAGTTCAATAATTCATTCAACTTCCTGCTGTAATATCTCAGTGTATCTTTTTACATTAATCTTGCTTTATAGATCAGTTCAATTAACAAATTACAGTTCATGGAACTCCTTTCTTTTGTAACTGTAACCTATTCTTGTTTCTTTCATCTCCCATTAACCGAGCTAATGTTGACGAATTGCTTCAGCAGGTGTATGCTGTTCATTTCAAATGCAACAAGAAACTCATACGTGAGTATCCCAATCTCTTCAACTACACCAAAGATGTATACCAAATTCCCGGCATAAGTAACACAGTAAACATGGAACACATAAAGAAGAGCTACTATGGAAGCCATCCTACCATAAATCCATATGGGGTGATTCCTATTGGACCAAGCACAGATTTTTCTTCTCCTCATGACAGAGAAAGGTTCAGCACTTAACCTGCTTATGGTGAAACGGGGAAGAAGGAGAAATAACAGTTGGATTCGTGTCGTGAAGTTGTTCTCAATGGACGACCTTATCCTTTCTATGTATGATAAGGAAACTGATTTGTACTTTTTTTATAATAAATAAAACGTTTTGTCAAATGAAATCTGACCGTTCATCGTTTTGTTCCTTGATGGCATGTTTTGATGATTTGGTCAAATTCACTTGTCGAATCAGAGAAATAAAAATACATTTTTTTTTTACGCCGCGCTGCAGGTTTCGTTTTGTTAAGTGCAGGATTCCTCCAGTCGTCTCCAGCCTTCTTCCATAAGCGCTTGCTGTTTCTCTTTGGCCAAGGTAAGCCTTATGCTCTTCTTTCAGCTCTAAGAATCTTCCTTGTGTCGAAATTATGCTCCATTTTTTTTGAACGAATTGTTAGATCCTTCGGGATGGACAAACGATTAGGGTTTCTGTAGTTTCATTTTGTTGTATGGACTTGTCATGATTACGGGTTTGTGATCGACTGGTGTTTCTTTTTCTAATAAGCTTGTTGATTGCTTGGATGAAACCTAGTTATTTGGCTGTTCCATTTTTTCCGTTCCGTTGATTGCGGAAACGACCTTAGTTTAACGAACATGTAGAACTCGGTGACCTGAAAGCTAAAAGAGGCTGATAACTTTCTATAACTAAAACTAACCCTGAGGTCTTACTGGGAAATAGCGATCTTGTTATCGGAGGTGTTCTATTTTTATCAAAACGCTTCTTTCTTAGTGTGTAGAGGGATGAGTATATAGAAATTCTTCAGACTAGAGATTCGTTGAGGCTTTTATTCTTTTGTTTACTGAGTGGTGAATGTAGGCCACCTTGTGATGACTATTATCTAGTAACAGTGCTTTCATTTTCAAAACTTTTTGTTGCTTTGTTTAGGATGATTATGTTTTTGTATATATGTTACATATTTTGTGCCCCCAAGTCACCCTAGGACATGTCTAGTGTGATCACCGGTTCATTTGGATCAAATAGATTGTTCGAATTTATTCATGATTACTTGGGATGATACTATTTGCCATAGGTTCAATGTGGTTTGCTTTTCTTTTTAGTAGTGTGGTCTTCTTGGTTTGATTTGACAGCATTGTGGTGGAAACTTCCCACAATTTGCCAACATAAGGAAACAAATGAACACTTAACTTCACATTCTACTTTTCACAACCAATATCATACTTTTTGAATAATTTAAACCCCTTGGTGTTTAGGAGTTAGATAATATCTTTTTGACTCTGGTACTTCTATATGAATTTTTGGCCATTTTGAATCTCAAGCCTGCTTGTATTATCGTTTTTTTATATGTTCCTTGATGTTTCTATTGTTTTTATGAATTCTTACAAGTTTCAGATTGCTCTTAGCCTTTCCTTCTCTAATACAGTCAAATATTTCTATATTCTCCTTAGTAAATGAATTATTGACATTTATGAGCTATGAACATATGCTATCATGTCTTGATAAAAGATAATGTTCAAAGATGAGATAATTGGTTAGAATACCCAACAACCTTCTGTCTTTCTCATTTTTGGAGTTCTGCTTTAGTTGTAGTGATCTTAAAAATGAAAAGCTTTTTCTTTTGTATTATCTTCAGTGGTTCTGATTTTCTAGTAATGCATTCTTCAGCCAACCGTTTCAATAATGTCTCGATCTGCACTGGAGGAGCTGTCAGCTACTGGAGCTTTTATCCGAACGCCTTCAAGCTTTCGCAATTTTATTTCGAAAGATCGTGCATCCCACTTTCCTGCAGAATCAGGAAGATATCATCTTTATCTATCATATGCATGCCCTTGGGCAAGTAGATGTCTCGCATATTTGAAACTCAAAGGGCTTGACAAGGCCATAAGTTACACGGTGATGCTCTCTTTCTGACCAATGTTGAGACGACTTCTTATTTATCATGGTATCCTAAGCCTGGAAGATTTTGCAATTCATTATTTAGGCAGTTAAAGCAAAATGGGAGAGGACCAAAGAGACTGATGAGCATTTTGGATGGGTTTTTCCTGGTTCTTGCACTGAAGAAGCTGGTGCAGAACCTGACACTTTGAATGGTTCTCAGAGTATAAGGCAACTTTATGAGCTTGCGAGCTCGAATTATTCTGGAAAATATACTGTCCCTGTAAGTTAGCGACATTTTCTTTATGTTTCTTATGCATCCACTTCCATTCATGCCATCCAAATATTAATTGTCCTTTTGTTGTCTAGGACACTCATGAACTTGTTACGTTTTGAAACATGTAACAGGTCCTTTGGGATAAGAAACTCAAAACTATTGTAAATAACGAGAGTGCAGAAATAATTCGAATGTTCAACACTGAGTTCAATGAAATAGCAGAAAATTCTGATTTGGACTTGTACCCACCTCACCTGCAATCACTGATTGATGAGGTCAATGAATGGGTTTATGACTCGATAAACAATGGTGTATACAAGTGTGGTTTTGCGAAGAAGCAGGGGCCTTACGATGAGGTATTCTTTTGCTTCTCCATTAGTACAAGTTTTTCTCTGAGTTTTATGGTTTACTATCATTTAGGCTGTAGTTAAGCTGTATGAAGCCTTGGACAAATGTGAGGAAATATTGAGCAAGCAGCGCTATATTTGTGGGAATTACTTGACAGAAGCTGATATTCGTCTTTTTGTGACACTGATAAGATTTGATGAGGTGTGTACCTTCAACACATATTACATAAGTTTTCGTTATTGCATTTGGTGGGAACACTAATTTTGTTTTCATCCCTGTCCCATACATGCTGAATTTGGAGTTTTAGATAGACCACTTCAAAATGACATGCTTGAATTTAGTTCATTCTTGGAACAAAAACAAATGAAGGGGAGCTCTAGAGCAATTGTTAGCATTCATAGGTTCGAGCTTTGTAAACAACTTGTAAAATTTAAGTTGTCTTATTATGTTAAGCCCTCCTTGGGTCTAATAACACTTCCCCAAGCACAATGCACGTGAGTGTGCACCAACTAGCTTTTTTTTTTTTTGGAACAGAAGCATGACCAATGTAATGATATCACTATTTCCATGACTCGTATGTCTCTTGGTTTGTCATAAAAAAACACAACTTCTTTAACAGATAGGCCAATAACCTTCTATTGCTTCTCAATTTGTTACTAATCATTCAAAAGGATAATCATGTTAATGAAGTTAGCATCAATTTGAGGCTTGCTTTTAATCTCTTCGTCTATGCTTTGAATTTATAGGTTTATACTGTTCATTTCAAATGCAACAAAAAACTCCTGCGGGAATATCCAAATCTGTTCAACTACACCAAAGACATATACCAAATTCCAGGGATAAGCAGTACAGTAAACATGAACCACATCAAGAAGCATTATTATGGAAGCCATCCCACCATCAATCCATCCGGGGTTATCCCCATCGGCTCGAACACGGATTATAATACTCCTCATGATAGAGAAAGGTTTAGTAATTAGCCGTGTTTGTGCTTCCTTATCTGAGTTAGGTTTGAAAGAGGAAGGGATATGTGCTGTGTTTTAACCAAGTTGGTGTTGCTAATAAGCTTGTGCTGGATGAGTGCATGATTGCTTTCAACTCTCGGCAGACATGTATTTGCTATCAATGGTTGTGGGTTTGTTCTCAAATGCAGTAAAAGCACCAAAAAGTGCTTTTTAAAAGCTGAACAAAAGTGTGCACATTTGTTTGTTTTGTCTTTTTTATTTGTTCTTGCAGCAAGACATTTCAATCCTACAAGGTTTGTTATATAACACCCAACAGAATTCTTAGGAATTGAATTGATGATTTGTTTTAAGGTTCACACTGGGATTGGTTGCTAAAACAATTTGATATGACTATCTGATAACTGATAGAATAATCACATACATCATAAAGAAGTAAAAGTTTAAAACAATAGTATTAAATGTCAAATTGCAGTAATACTTTCAGTTAAGCTTTCAGCAAGATGGGAACAAAAAGCATGTATCAACTTGTAAATGAGCCATGTAAACAATAATGGATAGCCAGACATTAGAAAGATAACATACCTGTTATGCATTGATTTACGTCTACCGGATCACTTTTTTAGGGATTATGAGAAACGTACAGACCAGTATTTCAAGTAACAAAATCTCCATGTTCTTGCTGCAAAAATTTCTGTAAGAGCAATTTCTTTGTGTGGATATGAAGAGAGATATTTGGTTCCTTCTGTTGACCATCACTGGTGTTATATATACAATTGGCCCAGTTCTAGAACAATATTGCAAAAGATTACCAGTAATCTTCACAAGAACAGAAACCATCCCTAAAGTGATGAAAAAGACTCGAATCTCTTAGAACTATCTCACGTGCAACAATCTTTGATATAAGCTTTACTGCTGTGTGGCAGTCTCCACAAACCCTTAGGTTCTTAATGACCCTTATAGTGCTCCCTTCTGGAGTAATAAGAAGCCCAAATGCAACAGCAAGCTTTTCACTATGGTATTTCAATGAATACTCTTTTTGTTCATCATCAACATCATGCAAAGCAAATGCTTTATCATATACATAACCATGCAATTTAAGCTTTTCATCTATCCAATTCAGCTTTCTGTATATCTCTGAGGACAATGGATTGGATCTATCTCCACAAACAAACTCGTATCTTGTTTCTCTTACAGTAATCCAACTACAACCAGGTGTCTTCACAATACCATGGCATTTCATCATCAATCTTGTGTGAGCTACATCACTCCATCTACCTGCAGAAGCATATATGTTTGATAATAAGACATATGCAGCACTATTATATTGGTCAAGATCAAACAACTCCTTGGCAGCTTTAGCAGCAATTTCTACATTACAATGAACTCTGCAGGAACTAAGCAAGGACAACCATACCACAACATTTGGTTTTATAGGCATGCTCCTGACAAATTCCAATGCCTCCTCTAAGTTCCCAGAACGACCCAATATGTCCACCATACAAGCGTAGTGCTCAGCTTTAATATCAAATGAAGGGTTTTCTTTCATCAGTTGAAAAAGTTGCCTCCCCTTGTCAATCATTCTAGAACGATTACAAGCAGTTAGAAGTCCAAGGAATGTAATCTCATCAGGCTTTACTTGGCAACCAACCATTTCATCAAAAAGCTCGAGTGCCCACGATGCATAGCCATTCTGAGAGCAGCCAACTATGATGGAGTTCCATGATACAAGATTCCTTTCGCCTAAGTTTTTAAACATCCTCAGACTATCTTCGATGTCCCCGCATTTAGAATACATGACAACAAGAGAATTTCCAACAAATATATGAGAATCAAATCCCTGCATGATAACAGATGCATGAATCCTTCTACCTTTATCAAGAGCTTCCAGCCCACAACATGAGTTGAGTGCAGTAGAGAATGTGGATTCATTTGGCATGACTCCTGATAGAAGCATCTTGCAAAATTCATCCAGTGCTTGTTGATATCTACCATTTGAAGCACATCCTGTCAACAAAGCAGTCCACAAGAACACATTTCTATGCTCAACATCATCAAAAATTTTATTGAAGCTTTCAATATGCTTACAGTTGGCATAGAAAGTGATCATGGAAGTTGATGTGAATGTTTCTGTGGCATAACCCGTCTTTATAACGGTAGCATGAATCTGGGTACCAAGGTCAAAATCCTGGGTATCAGCACAAACGGAAAAAGCACAAGCGAAAGTACTTGAAGTAGGCTTGATTCCCTCAGCCCACATTTGTTTGAAAAGGCATAATGCCTTGTTGCTATCTCCATTCTGCTTGCTTCCGCCGATCATAGCAGTCCAAGATATCACATTGCGACAAGGCATTTTCTCAAACAGTGATTGTGCATCGCGAACTCGACCATTGTTACAGTACCCAGTGATCATCGAGTTCCATGCAGCAGTATCCCTCAGAGGCGTTGCATAAAACAGCTTCTCGGCAACATCAATCCTACCAAACTTGGCCATACCATCAACAATCGTGGTCCAAGAAATTACATTGCGGTCAGGCATTTCTGCAAATAGCTTCTGGGCAAGGCTCAAGTTACCGCATTGTATACAGCACTTGATGATGGAATTCCAGGAGGCGACGTCTCGGATGGGCATGCTATTGAACAGCTGCAATGCGTCATCGATCCGGTTGGCTTGCGAGTAACAATTGATCATGGTGGTGCAAAGACGAACATCTGGAGACGGTATTTTGGAGAAGATGCTGCGAGCTTCTTCGATGTCTTTGTTTTGGAGAAGATGCGATGAGATCGATTTCCCTGGGAAGATATCCGTGATGGATTTTGAGCTCTTTCGGATCGAACACAGCCCACGGCGAAGAGAAGGAGATGACTTCATAAGAGTTGGAGAAATTTACCTAAAACATCTGAAACATGATGCGCAAGTTATTTAGCAAAGAGAAGACAGCTGCAAGTGAAAGGCACCCTATATGATATCAGAGGGGAAAGCCCCCACCGCCATGGATTGCATCCTTGCTCTTAGGTGTTCCATTTCGTTGGTCTTCTGCTTCCATATTGTATACCACATCCATACCAGAAAGAACCATCCCAAAGACCACACGCCTCCCATCCAACCTGCGAAAGCGTCAACCATTGCTGCATTCTTCGAAATCTTCCATGCTTGAATCAGGGCTGATAAATACGTTGCTAACCGGCGTTTGCCGTCGACACGGTTGTTTATGTAGAGAAGACTATTTTTTCTAATATATTATTCGATTAATTAAGAAATAAAAATAAAATTAAAATTATGAATAATTTTTGTAAAGGTTTTAGTATTTTAAATGCTGTAACGAAGTTTAGAAGAAAAGTTGAAATATTGAATTATTGATTATTAGTTGTGATTGTCCGATTAATTCAATCAATTACTTTATCTTTGTCTTGATCGAAAATAAAAATTATTATTTTTTAAATAATTATAAATATGTGATAAATTTAGTTTTTATGCAAATGAGTACATCATGTATGTGAATTACCTAGACTTAATTCAAGCGTTTATATATAAACATAATTTTAAAAATAATAACAAATAATTTAAGAGTTTATATTTAGTGCCTTACGAGTTGCTTATCCATCCAATCCTTTCCCTAGCCATCATGACGATTTCTTCTTCCTCCGCGGTCGCTTCATCGTCGTCGACCATCGCCGATGGAATGAAATCGAAGATAGCTCATGGACCTCCTCCGAAATCGAGGTGGCGAAGCGAGGGAAAACAACGGATCTACGGCCGCCGGCTACTCGACGCCCTTCGGGCCGCACGAAGGGGGGACGGCTCGTCGAATACTGTTTCCGTGGGGCCACGGGTGATCAAGGATGCTTCCGACTCTGCCCTGGCCCTCACGGCACAGGGACAGACCAGATGGAGCAGCGCCATACTTTTTGGCCGTATCGGCCGCCGGAAACTACTCCTCAAGGCCGGTGGTAAGATCCGCCGACGGATGCCGTGGAGAAAGACAGAGGTGGTTCCTCCAAAGGTGGTGAAGGGGAAGATGGTGAGGGATCGGCTGAGGATACTGTCGAGGCTCGTCCCTGGTTGCCGGAAGCTGTCTGCGCCGATGCTTTTAGAAGAGACGGCGGACTATGTGGCAGCGCTGGAGATGCAGGTCAGGACGATGCGCATGCTCTCTGAGGCTCTGTCGGCCGGGATGTTGCCGACAGCAATGGAGGGATCTCCTTCTTCCGATGCGGCTATCGGTGAGTAGAACTGAATTGGGGATTCCGTTGCCCTAAATCTGAAAAGCAATTAAGATCTTTTATTTGTTGATGATCTAATCTTGTTTGTTTGTTTTTCTTCTTGCTCTTCATATATCAATGTAAATACACACTTTTGTATATGCTCTTTTGTGACATGCAATTTTCCCATCTAACCGAAGACATCATTGTTTTTTTTATTTTCATTTCCTTGTGTCTTCCCATTCACACCATTGTGGATTGATTTATCTCTGCTATTTTGTTGATGGCCCCATTGTTTGTGATAAGAAAGTAGGAACCTTTGTCTTGTTATAATGAATGAAATGATTTTTAAATGTTGTCAAGAGAATTGTACTAAATAGGGTCCAAGTTAGACCTAATATATAAAACAATGAAGTGCAATAATACATGGATTGAAGGCCTAAGGGGAGACTTGGATAGAGAGTGAAGGGAATCCTCATAGGGATGTAGAAGATGGATATTGAGACTTATGCAATGTTTTAAAGTCACTTAAAGAGTTTTGAAGGATATGTCATTGTCTTAAGGATGTTATGTAACATTTGGGTTTAAATGGATGAATTTAGATGACCAATAATTCAAAAGTTTGAACCTGTGCTTAACGATCATATTAATTATATGTTACTTGAACATAATATTCAAATTATAATGTGAATCAAAGTAAATCTTATTTACACTCAACCAATCCAAATTTTTTGAGAACTTCTCTGACATTTCTGAGATAGGAGGTATCTATGATTCAAAAATGACTATTGGCAAGGAGAGATTAGCATAGTGATGTTTATGCACATAAGTGAGCAAAGTGATGTCTTAGTTAATCTTTGGTAATTGAGCAAAGATCATTTCTTTATTGTCATTCATGTCTTTTCCTTTGCATTCACTCATATGCAAATGAGAGTGACTAATTAAAATCTGATACCAATATGCTAAGAATTGACATAGTGAAGCAAATAAGTAGAAAGCCTTTCTAGCAACAAAGGAGAAATGTTGTCAATCTTTTGATTTCTTTTGAGAAGGAGAAATGTTCTAAATTCTTCTTTTGTGTTCTCTATGTTTGACAATAATAAGAGTTAGCTTGTGATTTTTGAAGCCCCATCTTACATGTATGTTCCAGGAAAAAAAATGGCAGAAAAATAGCCGAAAGCAGAGCTTATGACTTTGGCCCAAACTTTGTGTCTTGCCTTTGCAAGCTAAGGAATTCATTAGCCAATAGCACGGTCTTGCCTCTTGCCTTTTTTCATAAAAAGAGAAATTATAGAAATAGTTGATATGTTATTATATTCACTTTTTGCTATGTTTCTACTGGTGCTTTTTTATTTTTACATTTTTAATAGGTGAGCTACGTTTGCAGTTTCGTAATCTAATCCAGTACATGTCTCGTATAAATAATTAGCAAAATTGATGTTTTTTTAATATATGAAAGACAATTAGCACGTAAGAGTATTCATTACGGCTACGTTAACCAGTATATTGGTTAAGCACGCAAATGGTTTATGTTAATTAACAGGCCGCATCCTGGCCGACCATATCTCCTAATATTGAAAAATTGTTCTAAAGTTGAGCTACTTTAATATTTTCTTGGTGATAATGATATATTTCTTGCAATAATTGTACAAATTGTTTAGCAATCACGTCTCACATCAATTTTTATTTTTTTGAACATTATATCTTTAATAAGTTTGTTTTTTTAAAAATAAATTCTTTTTTAAACTCAAGAACTATTTACTAAACTTTAACTTACATTAAATTGCCAAAAGAAAAAGCAAAAACTGCTTGAAATGGATTATTTGGCTGAAACAAGCAAATCTCCTACTGGGAATTGGTCATGCTTATTCGACAAAGCTTTCCTATAAAAAAAAAATTAAGTTCTGCACTAAGCTCTAAATGGATTAAACTCACATGACAATAAGCAAAGCAACTGCAGCTAATAGCGAGATGTTTTGAATTAGACATCTGATGAAAAGCGTGACTTATTTCTCAAATCAAATCAAATCAAATCAACTTCTCAGAAGCTGGACGTATTTCAGACAAGCTAATCAAAATTACTATCGCAATAGTTGCTGATCTGATGTTCAAGTTCAACCGTATCCTTTACAAACTCGAAGCCCCACTACAGAACTTAATATAAAAAGTTTTGATCTAACAATGCATTCTCACAACTTTTGGTCTTCTAATTCAATTTACAATGGATAAATCCAATAGCCTTTATCTTCTAATTCACAAGCCAAAATAAAATACTTAATAAAAATGTTAATATCATTACAATATTACAAAACATGTTTTCAATCATGATTGAGTTGTTATAATCACAAACTATGATGAGATTACTCTTCCTCAAACATTCTTATATCTCATCAATAATATAATATCACATTTTCCTATAATTTTAAATACATAACTAAAAAAAGAAAAAATAAAACTTCTAATATCTATTTAGTGAATAATAATTTTGTTTGAGTACTAATTTTTTTTCAACACTATCTAGACTTGTATTTCATATATTAAGATTTGAATTGACTAAAACAAACATCTTAACTCTAAGATCATTCTTCATGTCTCCATTTTCATCCAAATCCAATCCCTAATCTTATCAAGAAGTATAATATCACTAGAAAAAAAAAATAAGCATTAAACTTCCTCTTGAATTTCACCCATAAGAAAGAAAGGACTAAATCAGAGTCATAATGATATCCAATTAGTCTTCCATAAGAGCGCACATACATTGTCACTCCATTACATATGTTTCTTACACCTTCTATATATAAAAAACTAACTAGAATTTCTTTTAACAACACAAAAAACTTTCAAAGCACTTCTATTAAGACATTGACACGTCATTTCAAGAAGAACAAAAATTATAAATATCCTTTTTTTTTCTAATTTTAAGCTTCTCTATTAAACCTCTCAATTTTTATCATAACATAAAATCGAATGGATTTTGAGATATACTAATTTTATGTTAAAAAAATATTTTCAATTACTTTCTTCATGACTCCAATAACACAAACATAATTCCATATAATTAGAAAAAAAAAACGTATACTCCATTAGGTACTAATTTGCTTTTTATACTTTCATCTTGAATTTTTTTTAATCATTAAAATGATAGCACAAGCATAATTTCATACAATTAGCAAAAAAAATGCATATTCCATTAGTCTTATACTTTCATCTTGAATAGTTTTAATCATTAAAATGATAGTTAACAATTTTGTAAGCCAAGAAGCACCTCTACTAGATAACCCTCCTACTGTTTCCTTTATCTCGACATCGACAACATGAAGTTGGCCTTGTCTTTGGCCTTGGACTCCTTACTAGGTGTGCACATTGTTAGTTGTTTTGATTTACAAATAACACGAGCTTATATAGCATTAATTACATAATTAGTTATTTGCTCTCTATTCATTTGGTTCTAGTACTGCTTTTTGCATGCTAGATCTGTCTAACCAAGTAATATTAGTAATTTTAGAAAAAGTCATCGCACACTCTTCATATAAAAAAAAAAGATTATCTCCATCTCTCAAATATTTTCATACATTTACATGAATGGTAAATGGGCCAATGCTTTGGTTTTAAATTTGTTACACAAAATTTCAACATCACAACTAATTCCCCTAAAATTTCCATGATTTAAGATATACGTTTTTCCTTCAAAATAGGTATCAAATTATATGTTTTCACACGCCCAATATCTTGTCTTTTAAATGACATCAAATAATTTTGATAGTCAAAAAACACATTCTCTCAAATACATTCATATATACAAAACTAGTGATCTTCCATTATGAAGCTTGATTTTGTTTCTAATTATGATGCTTCATTTCATCAATCATATTGATAGATAAAACATATGAGAATGACAAATCTATCTAGTTTTAAATCCCTATTAACAACGAATATTTTTTACTTATAATTATTTATACATCTAACTTGAGTTAACTCCTAAATTTCTTTCTTCGTCTACAAACTTTACATGCATTTTTATCTCTTTTTAATATATACATTTTCAAACAAATCTTTAAAAATCAATTTATTAGGAACATCGATTACCTTTTTTTTAGTCTTTAGTCATGTACATTTTATATCTTTTTTACATCTTCATATTCTTGAAAATTAAATTTGGCCTTATGATATACCATATACTAGTCTTCTTTTTAAGCTTTTCTTGTGCAACCTATTTCCCACTCCAAAAGTCTTTTATTTAGAGCATGCATGCTTGATTCTCAAAGTGCATTCATTATTATATACAACAATGCTATACAATTTCATTTTCATTCGACCACTAAAACCAATCCATAAAAATTTCCATGTAGGCATAATATTTTTTAATAGAATTATATCATCATCACCAAAATTTCATAACCTAATCCTAAAATATCTCATCAACAACTTTTAAGGTGATTGCTAAAAACCACTCATCAATGTTAAGAAAACTAATATTCCCTTGGGATAACCTTACAAAATTTACAATCCTTAACAATTAATTTTTTGGTAAGTAAATAATTAATTGAATTATTAAAGATCAACTATCATTAATAATCACATGTTCTTGCTTCTTAAAAACAACATTAGTAATTATACGATCACGTGATTTGAAAAAGTTCCAAGATGATGCATGAAAGAACCCCAAGTTAATTTTTGGAAAATACCTGTGTCCAATCATCCTGCACAGCAACACGTAGCACTTCTTGCCATGACAAGCTTCTTTTGCCTTATATTAGACGTCTATCAAATCCTAAACCTGTAATCTCAAACCAACATCAGCATCAAAAATATCTAAGGCATCCTCACGTGATTGTCACAGAATCATAACAGAGACAACATCGTATCAATAATGCACATTCTGATCATATCAAAGCACATTCACAGAACTTGGACGTATTTCCTTCAAGCAATTCAAAATTAACAATCACATTAATCGCTGATTTGATGTTTAAGAAGCACAGTAAAGCTTGCTTTCAGCATGTATCTTTTTCCTTGATTGGTACACATTTCTAAAGCATAATTTTTATGCTAAAGTTGCTCTGTTCCACATACACGTGTGGGACTGATTCTTTGCTGAGGAAAAGGATTATGAAATGCACGAAGAAACATAGAGAAAAATACGGGCACACAAAAAATTGGTAATACAAAAATTATTAATGAACAAAAACGGGGGACTCAAATAACAAAAACAAGGTTCTACACTCGTTGTTTTGTTACAATAAAAATGATAGTATCAGAACAAATGAATCTCCAGCTACGACAAAAAAAGAGAGTAAAAAGACAAAACAGTATTATCAAATGGTTGAGATGCATTAAATGCCCATTTAATGTTGCATGATCTCAGATAAATATGTTGTCCCTCAAGCTTATTCTGGCTTTCCACATGTTCCAACCCTATTAAACTCAGATTCCCATCCAAAAATGACCATGCTAATTCTTGATATACTTCAATGTACATTAAAGCTCTCATGCGTCTGGTCCACTGCTTCCTACCTTTTGCTTATATTGTTTTATTTATTCATACTCCTATTTTCATCTTAGTTGGTCAATCATTTAATTCGACAATGTTGTTGTCATTTTAACAAAAAAGAGAATCAAACTCTGTTTCTATTGTTTGAGGTCATGATTTTTATCTCTTTGAGGGCTTTCCACATTTTCAATTTTTTGTGTTGTATTTTCTCTGTTTTTCTTGACTATTTCACAGTCCTCTTCCTCAACAAAGAAACAATCCTACGAACTTCGCAAGATATGCACCTATACATGTGTTGGAGACAGACTTTGGTATGAAAATATTTTTTATGCTCTCGTTAAGAATTTTGTTCTGTAAAGTTCAAGATGACCTCATGCAAGAACATCAGATCTATGCAAGAGATATGGTCCATGACTTTTCAATCATAGAAGAGAGAAGTACCAATAATTCTATCAAGTGGGCAAATTACATCAACCAGATGAATTCTGAACCTTACAAACCAAATGAATCTATTGGACAAGTTCGTTAGCTCTCCTTACTAATATCGATCAAGCCAGTCTACCAAGAATTCACCCATCATAGCAACACTATCATCTCTGATGGCCTTGGAGCAGTTTGTCCAATCCGTCACTATAGCAACACCCAGCAAACCAGTTCTTGCCAGAATACTGGCCACTAAGCATGCTGGTGGTCAATTACAGTCTATGCTAGCTTAGGTAGTTTGAGCTGTTCCCCCCCACCCCCCAAAAAACGCCTCCATCTGCGTAGCAAAGAACCATTATCCTCCAGATCCTCTTCTCTGATTTCCCAACATCCACAACAAGACTTGGTTCGTCTTGTCCAAGTGGCCGCCCACTCAAATTAGAAGGGTCTTCCACTCACTCTTCGACACCAATTGGATGATGACCACTTGGAAGATCAACACTGTATCTATCAATTTAACTAGGGGACTTCATCATAATATGATGACCAAAGAGTAGATTGTCTGCCCATCAATACACTCCTTTTTGAAGATATCTAACACTTATATCCTATCAATGTTATCCATTATCTCAATCACTTAGTTAAAGTACTTATATTCAAAGATCAAACCCTAACCTTTGTATCCTAGACTATGTTGTTGCTCATTAGTGCCTATCCAAAGCAATATGGTAAACTTTTTATGTTTGCATTACTCCACAACAATGATGCAACAACTTTTACTCACTTGTCTTTGTCTTTAAGAAATACAATGCCAATGTGTTTTCGGAATTTGTTTAGGTGTGGGGCATAAGAGGATTTAGTTGCAATCTAAGGGATGAGCAAAAAAAAAGAGTATTGAGAGAAAAAAAAAGCAAAAAAGGAACACAGAATTTTTACACAAAAACCAATTTAAACAAGGTAAACAAGATAAAAACAACTAAGAAGTACAAAAATGTCTACCAAGAACCAAGAGTTATAGAAGGGCCTCACGAGCTTTCATACTTGAATATCATCATATACTTCAAGATTTGATTAAGGAAGCTGAGCTAAAGTAGGAAAAAGTTGCAAACACACTCTTCTCAACCATATAAACAAATATTACTTGAGTTAAGTTGAATATCCTTCTTAAGATTCTTCTTATAATACCTTAAAATACCCCCTAATATTATTATTGGGTTATAAGATTTTGTATTTGAGTTTTAATTTGTTCTCTAGTCCCATTGTTGAAACTTCATATTTTGTTTGGTCTTGTTGTCACTTTTATAAGGTCCTTTAACCCAATGATTGTAAGAATTTTTGGTTGGTGTTGTAAGATCCTTTAGCCAAGTTTTTGGAAGGATACTTTGGCCAAATGTAAGGATTGGACTACCCATAATTATAAAAGAGGTTTTAGAAGAAAATTAATATTTTGGCCAAAGTGAACATAAATTTAGGATTAGATTAAACCATCTAAAAATCTTTGTTATACTTTTGTTATTGCATTCCTCATGTAAATGCTTTAAAGATAAACAAAAGTTTTAAAATAAGATCTATCAAAACAACTAAGAATCTCAAAAGACTTTTGTTGTTTTGTATTGTTACTCTAAAAATTATTTACAATTCAACTTCCCTCTTCTGTGGACATCTAACTCTCATAATCCAACAATATCAAGTTAAGAAACTATATCTTAATTAAAATTATGGGCCAATTAGACCTATAAATCAACCAAATCGATATAGGGGTGGTACTTTTTAACTAAAATTGTTTAAACCTACCTAAAACCCCTAATAAAACAAGAATGGTAAGAAAATTATAACCAATAAGGAAGGCATTGTAAAAACAAGAAAACTAGTCATCCCTAGATCCATACTAACCTGATCCATGATTTGCTTTCAAAATAAAACTAATGCATTATTTTCAAATATGTTTACCAGCCAGAAAACTAATTGAACCCTTTCCTTTAAATGAATATGGTCAATGCATTGGCATTGATCCAATTGTCTTACCCAAAGAGACATTCAATCTGGCTGACCTGAATCAAATTGCTTCAAATTGGTCTCAGATCAAGTTTGATCCGATCTAAATTTATCCCATTCATAGGCTAGATAAGACCAATTCACAAGTGGGCTGTTGATAATTATAGTTGTGCTGAGTATGGTAATCAAAACACTCTCCCAAATGACTATGGTGAGGTTTTCAGTAGAAAAAGACTTCCCTTTATAATTGTATCATTCGAAGAATTATGAAGATATCCTAAACAACAAAACCTAAGGATCCTAGATGCAAAGTAAAATAAACTTAACCCTCTAATGGGCAATTAGAATGTCCTCGGATCTATGACAGAAAAACAAAGCCATTGTAATGTGACTCATTAATTGTAGCAGCAATCCAACAAAATTGCCTAGTAACAAGAAATTAATAAAAAGCATAATTATGGGGGCAAAAGCAAGAACAAATAATTTACTATTATTTTGGTTATACTGAGTACAAGCTTTTCTTGATCTACATGAACTGCGTAGATTGTTTCATCTTGCAAAATTGATGTACCAATCAACTGAGCAGCAGTAAAAACAATTTTGCAACTTAGCCACGGGAAGTATAACGATGGCCTATCCATCACAGCAAAGTCGAATCTAACCAAAAGGAAACAGGATATGACTAAAATGAAGCTGCTACTTATACTGATAACAACCCAATATCTGGTTTCCATCAACTTGGCAAGCCCAGTAGATTTAAACTTTATGTTTAAATTTGGCAAGCCTTGGTTAGCCTACCATCTGTATCTTTTCCTTTATTCATTTAATACAATGTTTCAAATGAGAAATGCACATTGACAGATCCAAAAAGAAAAAAAATGGTACATAACACATGCAGTTATGATAGCACAAACAACATTCAAATATTAAGAAGTTTTTAATGGCACTGCACGCAAATAGTAAAATTATCATTGAAAAGAACAACCTATATTAACACTTAAAGTTTCTAGCCTATTATACTTCAATGAAATGTTCGGAGAAACTTAAATTTTCTCCTAATAAACGAAGAGAAACAAGTAGCTATTGAGCAGAAGTATGATTTCGAAAAAACTACAATATTGGGAAAAAAATGATTCTGATTCTAGAAACATACAGACCAATGGCAATTTCAATAATTGGAGTCATACTGGTAACAATTCATATCAAGCATCATTTAACTCATATCACCACTACTCCAAAATAATTTCTTATACAGAACGAACTATTCCACCTACATCAATGCAGATAAAAGTGAACTCATAATATCCGATTTTAAGGGAGTACATAGCCAAAAGAGAACCAAAACCCTCCAACTTACCAGATCCTCACCATAAATATCCCGGAATCTTAATGCGAATAAAGAGCATGCTCATCAGATAAGCGATGACGACGGCGGATATCCCAAACATCCCAAACGACAGACGGATGCTGCGAGCGCGGTGTCGATCGACAGCCAGATCCATGAAAATGAGACCGATCCCACCAAGAAGGAACATAAATCCGGAAGAGAGGCCTTCGATGATGTACTGCCCATTGACACGACCCGGAAGGAAGACGATCGGACGTACTGTGCCTGTGGCCTGATCCTGCGTGCTACCTATGCCTGGGGGCTCCACGATGACGTCGTACACTAGGCCAGAGACGACTGCGAAGTAGGTGAGTAAAAGAAGGGAGAAAACGGTCATCGGGGATGGCAGAGCCACGGAGGAGGGGAGACGAAGGCGAGTGCGCGGCGGGCGTAGGAAGCTGTAGGGGAGGAACCGGAGGAGGTAGAATATTGGATCCACAGAGTCCAGATCGGACGATGTCAGGGACAAGGCAGCGCCGGCGGTAGGGTTCTCGGATTTCGTCCGCATAACTGCTCGTAAGACCGTGTGGTACTATGGCAAACTGATTGCGGTTCGTTCCAGTTGCCTAATGGCGATTTTGTGTGACCGTGTGGGGACTTCGGATTGGAAGCAACCTCGATGTCAACTCGGCCGGGTGAATATGGCGAACCCGGCCTAGGTTAATTAAATACCGCAAATATTTCAAACTAAATATTATTTTTAATTAAAAAAAAAATTAGTAAATGATGCATGGATTTTAATTGTTCCTTCATAGTTTGTACAATCACAAGAATGTGAAGTTCACACATAATATAATCATAGTGCTTTTAACTAATCCCGAAACATAGAGACCAATACTCAACTCTAATGTGCAACTTTGGCTTTCCTAAAGTACAATTGGTGAGCCACTTAACAATCACCACATGTCTTTTTTTTTGTTTTTTTGCAATGATTAATAGTATTATCACACTCAAGACTCTAAATAAAAGAAAAAAATATATAATGAATAAAATATATAAAAAAAATACTTTACCCAAAAAAATATCTCAATGTAAATTATTTTAATTAATAAAACAAGAAAAAAATTAATTTAACTATGAGATGTTCTCACTTTAAGTCATTATTAGTAAATCTTCTTCTCAAAATAATAACAATTGAAGTAGAAAAATGATAATGATGATGAGGAATAGAAATAAAGAGAAGTAGAAAATAATTTTTTATCACAAAAAGATTAAATTTCTCAAAAATATTCTCTTCAAGAGATTCTTGAATTTACATAATTTTGATTCTCAAAACTTCTTAAATTCTTTTAAATTTTCTTCAAATTCTTCTAAATTATTTCATACATTCTTCTCACTCTTTTATATAATAAAAAATATGTGATTTTGATAAAAAAATTAAAATTTTTCTAAATTTTATAAATTCTCAATCTGTTCGTGCCTGTCAATATATGCACCCCACACTGAGCAACTGTACAATCTTACAAAGGAGGCTATTTAGGCACAAGTACCATTCTTAAATGTGGAAATCTTTCTGCACACATTTTGATTATGGTAGCATGATAGGTATAGATATCGCAAGCACAAAATACATAAGTGCTTGATTATTGATTGGGCACACATGCTTCCAGTTTCATGTGGTTGCACACACCAGCATGCACGGGTGCTTGGAGCATCGCATTGTACTATGCAAGGCACTTGACCAGCATATCTCCAATGCAGAGGAATGCATGATCCTGCTACTTCATGCTATGTCATCGATTTTTATCATTTTCCATCATTTCTTCTTTTCTCTTATTTTTTTTTTACATCCATTCTGAATTCACTAAAATTGGAATATATCTTCTTATAAAAATAAGAGATAAAGGAAATAAATAGGGTATGTGTTTGGCACTATGTATGCATTACTATCTTTTAAATTTTTTATTATGTTATTTATAAGATATTTTATTTTTACATTATCATATTACATTTGTATTATATCATGTTTTACTTATTATTTTATATGTTAAATTCTTTAGAGTCTTATTTATTTATTATATAACAAGATATGTTTTTTATATCATAAAAAGAAAGATCATGATAAGAAAATGGTAGTCATACAATATAGATGTGAGTGTGGAATGGATGTTGCATATATTTTATATATAATATTTATATTGATAGTATGTTATATAGTTATAATTTGTATGTTGTAAGAGCTTTTACTTTATTAGTTGTAGTTTGAAAAATTTATGATAATTACGTTGGGTTATAGTAAATATTTTTGTGTATATTTTAGAAAATTTTGGCATAAAAAGTTAGGAGTAGAATAATTAATGAGTTTTAGAATTGTTTCATTATCATTTTTTACCTAATGTGTATTTTATTGCTAACAATAATCTTAGAATGATTATTTTATAAGTTTTGAGATTTGGTTTAGACATGATGTGAAACAAATTTTTTATCACAGACAAAATAAGAAAGAAATAAACACACAAGATCATTATTAAATGATAGCATGTTCTATGTATATATGACACAATCATTATGTACATAACACTCATCAAATTTGTTCATTACTATCTTTATCTAATTACTTATCATGACATTTTTAGCATTTTCAATCATATGAAAAAAGGCATTTATATTGATTTATATTAGAATTTTCAATCTTTTAATTCACAAAACTTACAAGTTATTGTATATATTGTTTTATCTTTTTAATATGTAATTATGAATTACTTGTATTAAATACATTTTAATTTTCATGTATGCACAAACATAACATAAAATATATTCTCATATAAATAATAAAATATTGATGGGATATATGTTTAATCATAATATTATGATGCTTGTGAACATAGTAAATATACTAGATATAATTCATAAATTATAATTTAATGTATTATTCTTTTTTTTTGAAATATAACATGTGATATTACATATTTATACATCACATTAATCAGCATAGTAGACCAATAAAACTAAGCAGCTCGACTATAATTCAACCTATCATACACACATAATAATCGACTTATTTATCTATTCTTAGCATAATAATAATACATTATACATATGCACAAAATAACTACATAGATATACTTATTTCAATTTTATTATCTTTTGGCTTTTGTATCCTAATTATATCTAATAGTCCCAACTTTCATTACATATTAAATGATCATCTATCAAGTATCTCGTTCTGAGCCCTTGATAATAGATATTATTTTTAAAATTATAACATTGAAATTGAAGCACAAGATTGGCAAAGGAACTAAAGAAGAAAGAAAGAGAATGAGTTGTTATCAAATATTGGGAATACCTACATTCATCATTTTTTTCTATTTTATAAGGACCCATCTTTGCTCACTATTATTATATGCCCCTAATATTCACACACTTGACATTGTTCACACAAGATATTGTACACACACACACATGCATACACTAACCCCACCACACGCATGCATTTTGTGTGCCTTGGTAAGTATACCTACTACATGAGTAGACCACGTGAGGTGATAGGTGTTGCCACACACATGTACATGATGTAAGTGTAATGGTCCCATGTCACAAAGATAATTTTTTTACATTTGAATCAGAAGATTGCATTGCCTCTATCTGTTCTAACTAATTCGAAGATGTAAATCATTGAGAAAATTTTTATGCTTTCTCTTCAATTATGATGATCAACCACAGAGATGAACAAATCCAAAATTAATCACTAGTAAAAAAAAAAGAAAGAAAAATAATAAAAAAAGATAGTTAGAGAGTCAATCTTACTATATTAGTAAAATATAAGAGAAAGAGACAGATTCAAGTAGAGTAAGATTTATTTAAATTTTTTATATGACTTATTTCAAAGCATCTTTTTTACAAATAGAATCAATTTGTTGATAAACCCACATAACATCTCTTCTTCTTCCGACCCCAGCTTGAATAATATCTTTTATTGCTCAATTTCATAACTTGAGTCACCTTTAGTCTCATGAGTAACTCCATATCATACTCCATGACTATAAAAATAATACATAACTAATAACATATCTAAATGTATTTATTTTTTATGTAAGTAATGTTTCTGAACCATTAAAGTTTTTGTATCTATCTTCTAAAGAAACGTGTTATAATTATCGTTACTATTTATGAATAAAAACAAGATGTCTAAACTTAAAGACTTATATTATCCTAATCCAAAAATAACTACTAATTTTTACATATTTAAGTGTCTATGCCATTATCAAAAATATTTGTACCCATACTTCTAACAATAGGTATATTAGAGAACATCAAGAACTCATAAAACAAAAGTCCTTGAACAAAAGCTTTGTATATTTTGCTATTTATGTATTCATGAAACATGCTTTAAGATAAGCACTCATTTAAAATATGCTACAACATTTTTCTTGTATACGAAACAGCACATGGCAATGGATGAAGCCAGGAAACCTCTTCACACATTAAAATGCCGGAAATGTCCACCGTGCTCTAATGGAAAAGAAAGCTGCCACCGCGGTACTTAACGGAGAATTGGCACACGCTCTCCGCAATAGAGAGAAGATCCCACGTTTCTCCTTCTAAGAAAGAAATGGTTCCCATTCTTCTCCTCGTCCTCCTCATCCGATCCGTGCCGCAGCAGCCAGTGCCGAGTCAAGGGGGCGCCGTCGCTTCTGGGTTTCTTCCTCCTGTCTCTGTCTCACCGATGAATGTGACCATTCTTAACCACTACTTGTTCTTCCTCTCCCCTTTGGCAGCCTTCCCAGGTGACCACCTCAGCGTCCTGCTCCCCGCGCTAATCTCCAAAAGGGTATCCGCAATTGAGTTCGACCCCAATCTCGATATTTCCGTCGCTTTGGACGTCCTGCGGCAGTCCCCCGGGTCTCACGGAACAGTGATTCAAGGAAACAATAATCTCATCAAGTCGACGGCCGGCCAGCGCATGGAAGACGGGGTGGCGGAGTCGTGTTTGGTGGGAGATCTTGCAGGTATCGTTATATTCAAGAACTCCGACGTCCTCCAAGAAAAGAACAATTCTTCCATTGTTCATTTAATCAGGAATCGGCGTCTAATTTCTACTGCAATCCCCAATCGTCGAATCAGGCTTGCAGCTAAAACACCGCCGAGTACTTCCCGTTATCCCAACACCTTCGTCCGAATCGCGATCCCCGCAGCCGCCATCCTCGCCGCGCTAAGTTTCGCTGTCTACACTCGTCATGGCAAATGGATAAGAATCAAGATTGAGGAGGCAAAGAAAACTTGGCGACTGAGGCGATTCAGAAAGTTTAATTTCAGGGAGATAGAGAGAGCAACAAATATTTTTCACTCTGAGTTCCTAATTGGAAGAGGGGCAACCTCGGATGTATACAGAGTAACGGTTCCAGGTTCGCCCACCGCCTATGCGATTAAGCTTTTCCGGCGTCTCGGTTGTTCTAAACCCTACTCCCAGGAGCTACGGGCCATCTCCCGAGTCCGACACGGGAACATACTCGAGCTCAGGGGTTGGTGCGATGGGGAACGACGAGAGAATGTTCTGGTTTACAGCTTGATGCCCAATGGCTCTCTCGACGACGCCCTTCACACAGATGAAGGGCAGCTCTTCCCCTGGAGTCGGAGGTACAACGTCGCTGTCAAGATCGCCTCCGCCCTCAGATACCTTCACGACGACTGCACCCCGCAGATCCTGCATTGTGACATCAAAAGCAGCAACATTCTGCTCGACGCCGATTACGAACCGAAGCTGGCGGACTTCGGTCTTGCGCTCTGCAGCTCGCCATACGTTGCATTGGGCTCCACCATAGAGTATGCCGCGCCGGAATTCGGAACGGGATTGGAGGTGGATGCCTCGTCTGACGTCTACAGCTACGGAGTGCTCGTACTGGAGATCTGCTGCGGGAGGAAGCCGAGGGGTTTATCAACGAATCTCGTAAACGCGGTGAGGGAAAAGCAGAGGGAGAATCGTTTGGTTGATGCTGCTGACCAACGGCTTGTGGAGTTGGGCGATAGCTTCGATCCGGACGAGTTGGTGAGGTTGCTGATGGTTGGTCTTGCTTGCACTGTTGAGGAGAAGAGGGATAGGCCTTCCATGAGTAGGGTTCTGCAGATGCTCAGCAGGGAAAGCTCTGCCTCCTCCTCCCGATAACGCCGTTGAAAGACCGTAGAGGTCTTCAGCCCGCCTCTCTTCTTTCGTTCTCCTTGGTTTGTAGATGCATATAGCAACGTAGTCTTCTTTGGTAGTTATTAACACCAAAAAGCGACCCCTGTTTTATACTGCAAATAAAAAACCTAAAGTAATTTTTTTAGACATCAAATACATTAATAGCTTACTAATAATTTTATAATAAAAATATCCTTTTTTGCAAAAAAATAAAAATTTTTGTAACATATATTTTCAATTTTTTTTAATCACAATAACAATCATTGAACTGAAATTTTTGAAATTTTATGAGGATAGTATTTGGCAAAACAAAATAATTATGGGCCAATGTTGTTCTGTGTTTACATAATAATTATATGAATTATTTGATGTCATAATTATGATACAATTAATTCATAAGAGTGTGGTATATATATAACCATTAATGGTATGTTTTATATAATATAAGAAGGAAAAATTTTCACAAATTATAAACAAAATTAAGAAATGACTGATGGTTCTAGTTGCTTGTAACAGACTTGAAGTTAATGCGTTATGCATGCTCATGAAGTGTAAATATCATAGAAAAGAAATGTTAATTTATGTTGCGTGACACATTTTTCATATTCAATACAAAAATATTGTTTAATTAATATGTCAATTGTCACATCAGAGTAACACCTTTTTTGTTTTATTAGACTATTTTTCATACATAGAGAGAATGATCATATTCCTATAAAGTAAAGATCTAACAAAGACAAAACTAACATTTTATCATCTTGAAAACTTTACTTCATCAATTGTTAAGTTTTGCCTAAATATCAAAATTAGAATTTGCATAGATTTTAAGATCGCAACCCTTGTCTTTAATTAATGTTAAAAATAAAAACAAGATAGAATCCTTCACAATTATTACTTTATGGTTATGATCAAGTCTAAAATTTAGCCAAATAATTGATAAGGTGTTAAAAAAAGTTTTTGTAAAAAGGTACATTTTGATGCGGACATCAAAGCTTGGCGTTGCACGAACAACGGGGGATCAATTTTTATTTAAATTTTCAAAATATTTTTTGAAATATTATGAGGTAAAGAATGATGCAGTGACGTATGCGCCGAAACATGGATTCCGGAACATCTTTCGGAATCGAATTCGGAGTTCAAACGGACTCCCAGGAGCCAAAACAGCGCGAAAAACACTTTTCCGGCCGCCGCCTGCCGCGCCGTCCGCCGCCGGAGCCGCCGCCGAACCAGACCCGGGTTCGACCGACGAGCCAGACCCGCGCCCGAGTCCCGCCCGGGCTCGTCAACCCACACCAACCCGCCAACCCGCGCCGACCCGCGCCAAGCCGCGCCGACCCGCACCAAGCCGCGCCGACCCGCGCCCGCGCCCACCAGCGCCAACCCGCGCCGACCCGCGCCAACCCGCGCCGACCCGCACCAACCCGCGCCGACCCGCGCCCGCGCCCCAGCGCCAACCCACGCCGACCCGCGCCGACCCGCGCCGCCGCCGCTGCCGTCGCCGCGCCTCCAGCCGTTTGAAATTAGGAGTCTTTTTGTATTCCCATGAATGAACTTAATTTTCATTATTTTTAGGTGACTTTTGGTTTACCCATGTGTCCTTTAGTATTCCCATGTTATGAGTCAAATGTCTTTTGCACCCTTATGGATTCCTATATAAGGGGGAGTCATCTTCTGTTGTAAGAGGGAGATTTGAATAGTTAATGCAAGCTTTTGAGTTTGTTTGCTTCCATTCTGAGCGTGAGTGCTCTGAGTGACTTTGGCGTGCCGACTCGTCAAAGCTCTGATACTGGGAGGAGGGACGTGAGGTCCAAGTGGTGAGACGCCACTCCAGTTTTGGCGTGCTGATTCGCTGAAGCTCTGGTACTGGGAGGAGGGGTGCGAGGCCCAAGTGGTGAGATGCCACACCAGTAAGTTATCCCCGACACTGGTTCTACTATCCATCTTCCTACCCCTCCACCAAAATCCCAAAATCTAAAGCTTTTACCATTTCCCTTTCCTTTTCTATCTACACACACAATCCCGTATCTTTCGTGTCGCCATACCCCTTTTTGTCCTACATCATTTGGTATCAGAGCAAAGTTTCGTGACGTTCTATCGTTGCGACGATCTAGTTTTTTTTTATATCATGGAAACCAAGATGAAAGACTTATTCACCCAAATGCGACTATTGCAACAAACCTTACAAATCTTTGCCGAAACATCAAATAGTAGATTCAATCGCTTAGAACAACTGCGTAGGAAGTCTACAAATCATATTCCACTTTTTTCTTCTCCACTTACTCAAATACCTACAAACCAAGCTTTTGCTAAACTTCCTCAAACTATTTGCGAGCCTATTAGCCAAATTCAAAATAAATCACTTTTTCAAAATTCTACATTTCCTATTCAAGTCGATCCATCAATTGTGCATCGAGAAAAAGAAGCTCTAGATCTTGAAGAGTATGTTGCCCCAGTTGAACTATGTCTCGCTTATTATGAACAAGAAGAAATGCAAGCAGAGGAGCACATTATTTTAGACGTCCTTAATGAAGAAGAAGAAATTACTGAGGAGGAAGAACACATATGCGAAGAGATTCAAATAGAAAGAAGTGACGAAGAAGATACAAAATTTCATATTCCCGCAGCTGAGAAAGAATCCTTCAACTCAACGGAGTTGAGTTTTTCCTGCATCGGGAGAATGATGCGGACATCAAAGCTTGGCGTTGCACGAACAACGGGGGATCAATTTTTATTTAAATTTTCAAAATATTTTTTGAAATATTATGAGGTAAAGAATGATGCAGTGACGTATGCGCCGAAACATGGATTCCGGAACATCTTTCGGAATCGAATTCGGAGTTCAAACGGACTCCCAGGAGCCAAAACAGCGCGAAAAACACTTTTCCGGCCGCCGCCTGCCGCGCCGTCCGCCGCCGGAGCCGCCGCCGAACCAGACCCGGGTTCGACCGACGAGCCAGACCCGCGCCCGAGTCCCGCCCGGGCTCGTCAACCCACACCAACCCGCCAACCCGCGCCGACCCGCGCCAAGCCGCGCCGACCCGCACCAAGCCGCGCCGACCCGCGCCCGCGCCCACCAGCGCCAACCCGCGCCGACCCGCGCCAACCCGCGCCGACCCGCACCAACCCGCGCCGCCCGCGCCCCAGCGCCAACCCACGCCGACCCGCGCCGACCCGCGCCGCCGCCGCTGCCGTCGCCGCGCCTCCAGCCGTTTGAAATTAGGAGTCTTTTTGTATTCCCATGAATGAACTTAATTTTCATTATTTTTAGGTGACTTTTGGTTTACCCATGTGTCCTTTAGTATTCCCATGTTATGAGTCAAATGTCTTTTGCACCCTTATGGATTCCTATATAAGGGGGAGTCATCTTCTGTTGTAAGAGGGAGATTTGAATAGTTAATGCAAGCTTTTGAGTTTGTTTGCTTCCATTCTGAGCGTGAGTGCTCTGAGTGACTTTGGCGTGCCGACTCGTCAAAGCTCTGATACTGGGAGGAGGGACGTGAGGTCCAAGTGGTGAGACGCCACTCCAGTTTTGGCGTGCTGATTCGCTGAAGCTCTGGTACTGGGAGGAGGGGTGCGAGGCCCAAGTGGTGAGATGCCACACCAGTAAGTTATCCCCGACACTGGTTCTACTATCCATCTTCCTACCCCTCCACCAAAATCCCAAAATCTAAAGCTTTTACCATTTCCCTTTCCTTTTCTATCTACACACACAATCCCGTATCTTTCGTGTCGCCATACCCCTTTTGAAACTTAAATATAATTTATAATAGAAGTTGCACTTCGCAGAATGAAAATCTATTGACGACAAATTAATAATATAAGGGGAAGTCCTCTTAACGCCAGCCCGCGCCGAGTAACGCCAGCCCGCGCCGTTCGAGAAGGACTTTCGACGACCAAGGACCAGGTCTTATACAAAAAAACAAGGCCAAAATCTAAATTCCTGCTGCCGAAAGCCGCCTCCGCCGCAACCTCCGCCGTCGCCGCGCCTCCAGCCATCCGGACCCTGGAGCACTTGAAGACTACGAGAGGGCCAGAGATTATTCATCAAAGCTGAGTTTCGTCTCACCACTTGGACCTCGCGTCCCTCCTCACTGCGTGTCATAAATGCACATTTTTTTAAGTTCACATCCTTCTCGAACATGATGTCCTCATCATTTCCCTTGGGGTGGGAAAAACTCAGCTTTGATGAATAATCTCTGGCCCTCTCGTAGTCTTCAAGTGCTCCAGGGTTCAAACGATGAAGCTCCTCTCGAGATATCCAAGTGTCATCTTCGAGTGGGAGCAGTATTAATGCCATTTCTACAGATTCGGTGACTGGAGTGGCGTCTCACCACTTGGACCTCGCGTCCCTCCTCCCAGTCATCCCACCTGAGATCGAATCTACCATAAATGAATTTAGTGATATATTCTTAGAAGAACCAAACAGTTTGCCCCCACTTAGAGATATACAACATTGTATTGATCTTGTCCCTGGAGCTCGAGAAGGACTTTCGACGACCAAGGACCAGGTCTTACCGACCCACGCCAGACCGCGAACTGTGACCCGCGCCGACCCACACCAGACTCACGAACTGTGACCCGCGCCGACCCACGCCAGCCCGCGCCGAGTAACGCCAGCCCGCGCCGAGTAACGCCAGCCGCGCCGACCCACGTTGGCAATATATTCATTTATTGATTTTCCTCCTTGTGTGTGACGTTGCCATTGGTCCAACAATTGATTTTTATAAGTTCTTGGAATAAGGAATTAATGGAGAAGGGATTTATTCAAGAAAGTCTAAGCCCTTGCTGAGACAGTGTAAGGGTGGGGGTGTGGGGTCGTAATTAGGCCAAGTTTGGTCACCGAATCTGTAGAAATGGCATTAATACTGCTCCCACTATCGATTACTACTTTGCAAATAGGACAATTGGAATAAGCCCGTTCGAAGCCTCTAGGTGCATTGGAAAGGCCAAAAGGCATCATTAGCCATTCGTAAAGTCCATTTTGAGTTTTGAATGCCGTTTTCCATTCATCCCCAGGGCGAATCCTAATCTGGTGATATCCACTTTTTAAATCAATCTTTGAGAAAATCTTTGCCCCCTCTTAAAATTCTGAGAAAATTAATGAAAATTAATGTATTTATCCCTAATTTCGGATGGTTGGAGGCGCGGCGACGTTTCGGCGGCGGTGCGGTCGGCGCGGGCTGGCGTGGGTCGGCGCGGCTGGCGTTACTCGGCGCGGGCTGGCGTTACTCGGCGCGGGCTGGCGTGGGTCGGCGCGGGTCACAGTTCGTGAGTCTGGTGTGGGTCGGCGCGGGTCACAGTTCGCGGTCGTGGGTCGGCGCGGGTCACAGTTCGTGAGTCTGGTGTGGGTCGGCGCGGGTCACAGTTCGCGGTCTGGCGTGGGTCGGCGCGGGCTGGCGTGGGTCGGCGCGGGTCATCCGGATGGCTGGAGGCGCGGCGACGGCGGAGGTTGCGGCGGAGGCGGCTTTCGGCAGCAGGAATTTAGATTTTGGCCCCGTCCCATCGAGACCTTGGGAAGACATTTCTATGGATTTCGTGCTAGGATTTCTATGGATTTCTAGGAATTGGAAATTACTTGGAATGAACTTAAAAGAGCCCTTAGGCAGAAATATGTTCCAAGAACTTATAAAAATCAATTGTTGGACCAATGGCAACGTCACACACAAGGAGGAAAATCAATAAATGAATATATTGCCAAATTCGATGAATATCATCTCAGATGTGGAATAGATGAAGACCCATCTATGACTCTTTCCCGATTTCGTGCTGGACTTAGGGAAGACCTACAAAGAGAACTCTTAATTCGTGGCGTAGAATCCCTACCCGAAGCCTATAGAATAACTAGCGAAATAGAGCGCTTACAAAAGACCTATCCTAAAAAGAAGTTTGAACCCAAACCTATATCCAGTTAAAGTACAATGTATAGTTCCTTTAGCATTTGGACAATATTCAGAAGATATAGTTTGTGACATAGTCCCAATGCAAGTAGGAAGCATCATATTAGGGAGACCATGGCTTTACGACCACGATGCTTTATTAACAGGGAAATCCCATACATGCATCTTTACGCATAATGGACAAAAGATTAAACTATATCCATCCCCTCCCAAGGATAAAATTCAACCTATCAAGAAGACAAACCTAGCCATGGTCTTTGTGAGCTGCACACACCCACTTTACGAAAACGTTTATGAGAACTAGATCTGGTAGGGAATATACAATGGATAATCAATTTGAACAACTCATGGAACAGATGCAACAAATGCAATTAGCTATACAGGAGCTATCAACTCAAACAAATGCAAGATTCAATCAATTAGAAAGAAATCAAGTGGAACCAGAAATTACTGAAGAAGAAATACAACCCCCTAGACTTACAGTCACACCGACACCACAACGTAGAATGGAACCAGAGATAATAGAAGAAGGAAGCGACTATCAATCAACAATAAGACACAGAAACCGGACCGAAAATGACAATGACCAATTACTCAGATCAATCAAATTCGAAATTCCTAGTTTTGAAGGTTCCCTTAACCCTAAAGAATATTTAGAATGGGAAGCCGCTATAGACAAATATTTTCAATGGTTTAGACTTACTGAAGATAGAAAGGTATTATTTGCTAAAATGAAATTATCTAAGCAAGCACGACTCTATATGGAAGCTGTAGATAATGATAACTTTCAAAGAAACTCGCCGCCAATTGAAACTTGGAATGAACTTAAAAGAGCCCTTAGGCAGAAATATGTTCCAAGAACTTATAAAAATCAATTGTTGGACCAATGGCAACGTCACACACAAGGAGGAAAATCAATAAATGAATATATTGCCAAATTCGATGAATATCATCTCAGATGTGGAATAGATGAAGACCCATCTATGACTCTTTCCCGATTTCGTGCTGGACTTAGGGAAGACCTACAAAGAGAACTCTTAATTCGTGGCGTAGAATCCCTACCCGAAGCCTATAGAATAACTAGCGAAATAGAGCGCTTACAAAAGACCTATCCTAAAAAGAAGTTTGAACCCAAACCTATACCTAAATACTCTAATAATGGATCATCTACTAGCCGAACCCAGCCTACTACCGCCATAAAACCCAATCCAACCACCACAAAACCTAAAGAAATAACTTGTTATAAATGTAATGGAAAAGGACATGTAGCAGCCCAATGTCCCACCAGGATAAACTACTTAGAAGAAGGTGAAAGTGAGGAACCTGAAATAGACACCAAGGGGATATACAGTTAATGAAAACTTTTTGAGTGTTCTTTGCTTCCATTCTGAGTTCGTGAGTGCTCTGAGTGTCTTTGGCGTGCTGACTCGTCAAAGCTCTGATATTGGGAGGAGGGACGCGAGGTCCAAGTGGTGAGACGCCACTCCAGTCTATCATCTTCCTTCACCGCTCAACCATCTTCAAGTTGAAGTTTTCGTTTTCCTCGTCTTCCTTTTTTACAAGTAATTTCCAATTCCTAGATTATTAATTTGTCGTCAATAGATTTTCATTCTGCGAAGTGCAACTTCTATTATAAATTATATTTAAGTTTCAACTGGTACTTAACCAATCTAAGTACTCCCCATTTCTGAGTGTTTGAAAGTGTGTAGCCGTAATCGATTTAGCGACTTCTTAGCCGCTATCGATCCTAGTTTAGTTAGGCTTCATTGGTTGGTGCCCCTTTGCGTTCAACCCTCTTCGTATCTAGGATGTGTGTCCCTTAGGGAGACGACCCTGCTCTTTGTTGTGCATCAGCCACGAATTTTCTAACTAAGCAATTTTCTTCAATCCTACATCACATTTGGTATCAGAGCAACGGTTATTCGGTTACTTTGTGAGCTGCACACACCCACTTTACGAAAACGTTTATGAGAACTAGATCTGGTAGGGAATATACAATGGATAATCAATTTGAACAACTCATGGAACAGATGCAACAAATGCAATTAGCTATACAGGAGCTATCAACTCAAACAAATGCAAGATTCAATCAATTAGAAAGAAATCAAGTGGAACCAGAAATTACTGAAGAAGAAATACAACCCCCTAGACTTACAGTCACACCGACACCACAACGTAGAATGGAACCAGAGATAATAGAAGAAGGAAGCGACTATCAATCAACAATAAGACACAGAAACCGGACCGAAAATGACAATGACCAATTACTCAGATCAATCAAATTCGAAATTCCTAGTTTTGAAGGTTCCCTTAACCCTAAAGAATATTTAGAATGGGAAGCCGCTATAGACAAATATTTTCAATGGTTTAGACTTACTGAAGATAGAAAGGTATTATTTGCTAAAATGAAATTATCTAAGCAAGCACGACTCTATATGGAAGCTGTAGATAATGATAACTTTCAAAGAAACTCGCCGCCAATTGAAACTTGGAATGAACTTAAAAGAGCCCTTAGGCAGAAATATGTTCCAAGAACTTATAAAAATCAATTGTTGGACCAATGGCAACGTCACACACAAGGAGGAAAATCAATAAATGAATATATTGCCAAATTCGATGAATATCATCTCAGATGTGGAATAGATGAAGACCCATCTATGACTCTTTCCCGATTTCGTGCTGGACTTAGGGAAGACCTACAAAGAGAACTCTTAATTCGTGGCGTAGAATCCCTACCCGAAGCCTATAGAATAACTAGCGAAATAGAGCGCTTACAAAAGACCTATCCTAAAAAGAAGTTTGAACCCAAACCTATACCTAAATACTCTAATAATGGATCATCTACTAGCCGAACCCAGCCTACTACCGCCATAAAACCCAATCCAACCACCACAAAACCTAAAGAAATAACTTGTTATAAATGTAATGGAAAAGGACATGTAGCAGCCCAATGTCCCACCAGGATAAACTACTTAGAAGAAGGTGAAAGTGAGGAACCTGAAATAGACACCAAGGAGATAACAGAATACAACCCAGATAGTGACCTTGCTAATGAATATTATGAAGATGAAGAAGACAACCCATGGGAAGAAACTCTAGCTGTAGTTAGATGCACCCTTACTCAACCAAAAATTAGTGAAGACTGGAGAAGAACTGCAATCTTTCATACTTTCATTAAAATAGGAGAAAAGGTTTGCAAAGTAGTAATCGATAGTGGGAGCAGTATTAATGCCATTTCTACAGATTCGGTGACCAAACTTGGCCTAATTACGACCCCACACCCCCACCCTTACACTGTCTCATGGATTAATGAGACATCTATTCCAGTTAAAGTACAATGTATAGTTCCTTTAGCATTTGGACAATATTCAGAAGATATAGTTTGTGACATAGTCCCAATGCAAGTAGGAAGCATCATATTAGGGAGACCATGGCTTTACGACCACGATGCTTTATTAACAGGGAAATCCCATACATGCATCTTTACGCATAATGGACAAAAGATTAAACTATATCCATCCCCTCCCAAGGATAAAATTCAACCTATCAAGAAGACAAATCAAATTAAGAATAACAAAATTCATATCATATCTAAAGGAGAAGCCATGCGTGAATTCACTGATGGATTAGTAATATGGGCATTAGCAGTTAAAAAAGTACAAACTAAGATACCTGACATAGTCATCCCACCTGAGATCGAATCTACCATAAATGAATTTAGTGATATATTCTTAGAAGAACCAAACAGTTTGCCCCCACTTAGAGATATACAACATTGTATTGATCTTGTCCCTGGAGCTAGCTTACCAAACTTGCCTCACTATAGAATGAGTCCCACTGAACACGAAGAGTTAAGTCGACAAGTTAAGGAATTAATGGAGAAGGGATTTATTCAAGAAAGTCTAAGCCCTTGCGCCGTCCCAGCATTATTAACCCCTAAAAAAGACGGTACATGGAGAATGTGTATCGATAGCAGGGCTATTAACAAAATTACTATAAAATATAGGTTTCCCATCCCTAGACTTGATGACCTCTTAGATCAAATGAATGGGGCAAAGATTTTCTCAAAGATTGATTTAAAAAGTGGATATCACCAGATTAGGATTCGCCCTGGGGATGAATGGAAAACGGCATTCAAAACTCAAAATGGACTTTACGAATGGCTAGTGATGCCTTTTGGCCTTTCCAATGCACCTAGCACTTTTATGAGAGTTATGACTCAGATTCTTAGGCCTTTCTTAGGACAATTTGCAGTGGTATATTTTGATGATATATTGATTTTTAGTAAAAATATAGAAGCCCATTTGGATCATCTTAAGAAAGTTTGTTTGGTGCTTCGAGAGAACAAGTTATATGTGAACTTAAAAAAATGTGCATTTATGACACGCAGTGTCAATTTCTTAGGATTCATAATTTCTGATGTTGGAGTATCGGCCGATCCTGAAAAAATCAATGCAATAATAAACTGGCCTATACCCAAAAGTGTTCACGATGTTAGAAGTTTTCATGGTTTAACAACATTTTACAGGAGATTTATAAAAGGATTTAGCACACTCACAGCTCCGATCACGGATTGTATTAGAAAGGGCGGATTTGATTGGACTGATAAAGCTAACGACGCCTTTGATAAAATTAAAACCTGTATGACCCAAGCCCCAGTTTTGAGACTCCCAGATTTTAATCTAGTATTCGAGGTTTCTTGTGATGCTTCGGGAGTTGGAATTGGAGGTGTATTAAATCAAGAAGGGCGACCTATTGCATACTTTAGTGAGAAATTAAATGAGGCAAAGCGAAAATACTCAGTATACGATAAAGAATTTTATGCTATAGTTCAGACTTTAAGACATTGGAGACATTATCTTTTACCTAAAGAATTTGTTTTAAATTCTGATCACGAAGCCCTCAAGTATTTAAATTCTCAAAGGAAACTTAAACCTCAGCATGCTAAGTGGGTTGAGTTTATTCAAAGTTACACATTTGTGCTGAAGCATAAACCTGGTTTAGAAAATAAGGTAGCTGATGCGTTAAGTAGAAAAATAAATCTTTTAACTACCTTATCTGTTTCAATCACTGGATTCGATGTTTTACCATCTTTATATTCAACATGTGAGGACTTTAAAGATATTTATTCTAAACTTTTAGAGAAACCATCTATGGTAATAAACGATTATATGATAAAAGAAGGTTATCTATTTTATAATCAGAAATTATGCATTCCAAAAACCTCATTAAGAGATTTTCTTATTTGGGAAATACATGCGGGAGGTTTAGCTGGCCACTTTGGAAGAGATAAGACTATATCAGCCGTAGAATATAAGTTTTATTGGCCTGGATTAAAACGACAAGTGGCTAGAATAGTGGCAGGCTGTAGGAACTGTTTAGTCTCCAAACTTAGGAAACAAAATACTGGACTATATATGCCTTTACCCGTCCCATCGAGACCTTGGGAAGACATTTCTATGGATTTCGTGCTAGGATTACCTAAGACAACAAGACGATTTGATTCAATCTTTGTAGTCGTCGATAGATTTACTAAGATGGCTAGGTTTGTTCCATGTTATAAGACCTCAGATGCATCTCATATTTCTAGACTTTTCTTTGACGAAATTGTCAAAATACATGGAGTACCTAAGACCATATTTCGGATGGTTGGAGGCTGATGCACAACAAAGAGCAGGGTCGTCTCCCTAAGGGACACACATCCTAGATACGAAGAGGGTTGAACGCAAAGGGGCACCAACCAATGAAGCCTAACTAAACTAGGATCGATAGCGGCTAAGAAGTCGCTAAATCGATTACGGCTACACACTTTCAAACACTCAGAAATGGGGAGTACTTAGATTGGTTAAGTACCAGTTGAAACTTAAATATAATTTATAATAGAAGTTGCACTTCGCAGAATGAAAATCTATTGACGACAAATTAATAATCTAGGAATTGGAAATTACTTGTAAAAAAGGAAGACGAGGAAAACGAAAACTTCAACTTGAAGATGGTTGAGCGGTGAAGGAAGATGATAGACTGGAGTGGCGTCTCACCACTTGGACCTCGCGTCCCTCCTCCCAGTATCAGAGCTTTGACGAGTCAGCACGCCAAAGACACTCAGAGCACTCACGAACTCAGAATGGAAGCAAAGAACACTCAAAAAGTTTTCATTAACTGTATATCCTTACAATAGAAGAGGACTTCCCCTTATATAGGAATCCAAAAGGGTACAAAAGACATTTGACTCATAATATGGGAATACTAAAGGACACATGGGTAAATTAAAAGGCACCTAAAAATAGACTCTTAAAATTCTGAGAAAATTAATGAAAATTAATGTATTTATCCCTAATTTCGGATGGCTGGAGGCGCGGCGACGGCGGAGGTTGCGGCGGAGGCGGCTTTCGGCAGCAGGAATTTAGATTTTGGCCTTGTTTTTTTGTATAAGACCTGGTCCTTGGTCGTCGAAAGTCCTTCTCGAACATGATGTCCTCATCATTTCCCTTGGGGTGGGAAAAACTCAGCTTTGATGAATAATCTCTGGCCCTCTCGTAGTCTTCAAGTGCTCCAGGGTTCAAACGATGAAGCTCCTCTCGAGATATCCAAGTGTCATCTTCGTTTAACCTGTCTTTCCAATGTACAAGATATTTCCGATATTGTTTATTCCTAGTGTTAGTAATTTTATCATCAATAATTTTTTCAATCTGCTCACTAGCTTTCTTAAAACAGGCCTGTGGACACTCGGGTAGGGGTTCACTCACAAGGGGAGGAGATTCAGGCTCAAACGGCTCACTAGGTATTTCAACTGGCTCCTTGTAAGCCACCAAGTCTGAGATATTGAAAGTGTTGCTAACTCCATAATCGTCTGGCAACTCTAAAGTATACGCGTTCGGGCTAATTTTAGTTATGATTCTAAAAGGTCCAATGCCCTTTGCATGCAACTTTCTTAATGTTCCCGGAGGAAACCTCTCAGGCCTCACACGTATCATGACAAAATCTCCCACAGAAAACTCCTTGTTCTTTCTATGTGCATCAGCCAATTTTTTATATGTTTCATTGCTTAGACTAATTTTTTCTTTTATACTTTTATGAATATTCCTTATATGTTCGGCAAATTCTATGGCTGATTCTGATGAACGAGTATGTGTAGGTAAAGGAATTAAGTCTATAGGACTATGGGGCTTATAACCGTTATAGGCTTCGAACGGGCTTATTCCAATTGTCCTATTGACTGAGCTATTATAAGCATATTCTATTCTTGGTAAAAGTAAGTCCCAATTTTTAACATTATCACCAACTAAGCTTCTTAATAAGTTTCCTAAACTTCGGTTGACAACTTCAGTCTGGCCATCAGTTTGTGGATGATAAGCTGTGGAGAATTTCAGTTTTGTTCCTAATGATTGCCATAAAGTTCTCCAAAAATGTGATGTGAACCTAACATCTCTATCAGATACTATGGTCTTAGGTACTCCATGTATTTTGACAATTTCGTCAAAGAAAAGTCTAGAAATATGAGATGCATCTGAGGTCTTATAACATGGAACAAACCTAGCCATCTTAGTAAATCTATCGACGACTACAAAGATTGAATCAAATCGTCTTGTTGTCTTAGGTAATCCTAGCACGAAATCCATAGAAATGTCTTCCCAAGGTCTCGATGGGACGGGTAAAGGCATATATAGTCCAGTATTTTGTTTCCTAAGTTTGGAGACTAAACAGTTCCTACAGCCTGCCACTATTCTAGCCACTTGTCGTTTTAATCCAGGCCAATAAAACTTATATTCTACGGCTGATATAGTCTTATCTCTTCCAAAGTGGCCAGCTAAACCTCCCGCATGTATTTCCCAAATAAGAAAATCTCTTAATGAGGTTTTTGGAATGCATAATTTCTGATTATAAAATAGATAACCTTCTTTTATCATATAATCGTTTATTACCATAGATGGTTTCTCTAAAAGTTTAGAATAAATATCTTTAAAGTCCTCACATGTTGAATATAAAGATGGTAAAACATCGAATCCAGTGATTGAAACAGATAAGGTAGTTAAAAGATTTATTTTTCTACTTAACGCATCAGCTACCTTATTTTGGACTAACAAATTGTTCACACATGATAATGTGTGTAAAAATTATAGAGAAGAGAAAATTAATTGTATTACAGGCTCACGATCCTAATATAAGGTAATGTAAATTAACTCTAGAATAAGGGCATAATATATTTATGTAACAATTGCACAAATAACTTAAGATTGTAATTATCACATAACTAATTGATATTAGTTTGATATATATAAATTAATAAATAATGTGTGGTGCCCATTTTTTAAAGCCACTCATTTTGAATTTTTTTTTCCTTTTTATCAAAATAATTTTTTGTAAACATTTAAAAAATCTTGCTTTATAAACTATCGTTATTTTGAAAACATTATTTTTTTTTCATAGCTAAATAATTAGTTACATAAATAACTTTCTAAATTTCTTTTCCCAAAACAAAGAGCATATAATAAAATATTTTCATAATAAAGATTAAAACTATGATTATTGTTAACAGTTGTTAGATGCTAAACTATCAAAACTAGTTGTTGTAAAGACTTATAAAATTTTTATGCTTAAGCCCAATTCAATCATCTATTTCAAAGTAAAGGATAATGAAAAGCTATCCTCCTCATAACTCTCGTTTAATACTTTGATGTGTCTCATTATTTCTTAAAATTGTTAGGTCATATTCTGAGCTAGTTAACACTAGCTTTGTAGACAAAGATAATATAACAAAAATGAAAACAATAAAAGATTGAAGACATATAACATTATTGTTCTTAAAATCTAAATGTTGTTTTTATCCTTTTTCAATAACCTTTTGTCACCTTTTAATAAAAATCAATTTAGTTACTATCAACATAACATCTCTTCATTTTACTAATAATTATTGACTCAATTTATTTTTGATTTCAAACTTTTCAGATGAAAATGAGGCTCATCATGAAGCTGCTAAGGACTAGTGAGAAATAGAATCATTTTTACTTGATTTAGAGGATATCTTACTTTCTTATAAGTGGTGTAGTTTATGCATCGATATTTTACTTTCATTTAGTAAATGAGCATGTACTAGGATATTATTTAGCTATGTTCGTCTAAATCTTGTTTTTCTTAAAGCATTATGAGGACCATGTTATTAAAAAGGTTTTATTATTTTCAAAGAAAAATCTTATCCTTCATTTCTTCTCAAATGTTAAGATAGCTTTCAAATTTGTGAAGAGATTTCAAATTCTAAATTTTTTTAAAAGGTGATTTTATTATAAATATTTTAAATTACTTTCATCATACAAAAAATATTTTAAAAAATAATTTTTGCAAAGAATTAGATGAAATTACACCAAACTCAAGAAAAAGCCAAGCATAGTTACCATAAGAGTAATATCAGAACAGTTGGAAGGGTTTTGAAAAATATTTTAGATATGTTACCACTTAGGATGTCAAAAAGAATTGAAACATATGATGCATAACTAGTTAGAAAGGTCTAACAAGATATTCTAAATATATTTATAATTTAAGATATAAAGTTTAAAAAGAAATAGATAATTTAAGTGATGAGCATGGGTAAATCTTTTAAAGGAAAAAAACGAATATTATAGTTTTATTTAACATTGTTTGATGGTTATTTTATATAGAAAAAGCATTGTAAGAAACTTAAACTTATTATAAGAATTGATAAACCTATAAAACATTGATCAGATAATATGATAACTTGTACCATATAATATAGTAAACATAAGAAAAAGGTAGTGAACTAAAATAAAACACATCATACCATACAGTATCAAATCTTCATACAATATAAACATGTGAGAAATAATATAAATATGCGATGACATTAATTGTGGAGTATGATATGCATAAAAAACGACATTTTAATTAAAATATTAAATATTGTATCGTGTGATAACTGTAGCATTCCTTAATTTTTAACAAATGTCAAAAAGATAAACCATTAAATCAAGTCAAGAAGATTTATTAAAATGTATAATTGAAATAAATCAAGTAAATTTTAAAAAATATATTATTAATATATATAAATATTAAAATAATAATAGAATATTGGATAGTATGTCATGAGCTTAAATTTAGTAACAAAAATATTACCTAAACATATCAATATAAAAAACTCTCTAAAACAAATAGAATAATATTGAGATTGTAATTTTTAGAAACCTAAAATTTATTTTATAAAATTTTAAATATGTAAATATAATTATAATTATGAAAATATCACTCAAAATAGATTTATAATTTTAAGAATTTTGACTTAAGTCAAATCTGATTAGTAGATAATAAATTTGTAAATATTAGAAAATCATATATGCCAAGGTAAATTTGAAATGTATAAAATTTTGGACTAATTCAAAATTGATTGGTGGAGAATAAATTCATAAATAATAAAATTTTGGAGGGGTAGAATGTAAAATTAATGCTCCACTCTATTTTTTGTGAAAGGAATATTTGTCACCATGTGGCTTGATAAAGGTTTAATTAGGGCTTTTTGACAATGATTATTAGCATATTAAAAATGCGTGCATTGATAGTCAAATTTATAATTTTTTTAATATAAATAAATATCTAATACTTTCATTTATCATTATAAGAAACTAATTCCTTCATTTGTACAAAGGTATTTTTCAAGTGACCAAACCAAAGAGCTACTATCTTTGTTGAGGTTATAGCAAACTCAAGAACGTATTGTAGCATTGCTCCAACCAAGAAGGAAGAATTATAGTCCAAGATTGTCATGTTTCCAACGAACTAAGTGGTATAGGATTCTCAGATCACCACATGTAAATTATTTAGGATAGTCATGTCACCAAAATAACTAAAATTTGATTTTTTTAGAAAATGAATTTAATTGAAAATAGTTAAAATTAATTGGCATAAATATAGCATTTAGAGAATTAAGTTGATTATGAGTCATAAATTTTGATTAAAATTACTTAAATTATAAAATTTAAATTTTTATTATCTTTATCTTATTCATCTCTTTCTACATTAAATTTCTATTATTGCCTACAAGTATTTTTTTTCTTGCAGCGTGCATAATGTTCATATATCGCTCGTGAAGATAATGAGGTTGTAAGTGTTGTTAATGATGAGCCCACGGATACGACAATGTACAATCACCTCTACCCATTGCTCCCATTTATTGAAAGGGTTTGCAATTCCTAAAGAGATTGGTAAACCATTGACATAGAGGCAATTGATGAATTAGTAGCTGTTACACCCTTGTGTTTGATAAGTCAGGCATAAATGTTTATATTTTATTTAGGCTTGATTTTAAGTAAAATTATTAATATTTAATTAAATCAAGCCATGTATTTCACATGTCTAAAATAGTGGTCTTTAAGGACCTTGAAGCCATGGCATACTTCAAGGAAAATTTGAGACATGTACTAGAATTTTCATATTTGAGTTTTTATTAATTTTCTTGAAATTGAGATGTCCAATTTTTTAGATTATAAGGCACACTAATAGTATTAATATTTAAAAATGTTATAAAATTAATAATTATTGAATTTTGATTTTTAGGCCAAGCTTTATTGACAAAAAGTATATACATTGGTATTTGATTTTTTAAAATTATTTAAGAATTATTTTTCATAAATTTCTTTTCATAGTCATTTAGAAAACTTATAATACTATGATAATATAAAATTATTTTGGTATACTTATATTTAAAATTTTAGCATAAAAATTCTTCCAATCAACCTTAAAACAGCTTAAGTCTCGGGAAAATTCACTGTAGCACTGGGCGGGCCGACCCGTCACGCAATTAGCCCGTCCAGGTCTTTTAGAAATTAAAAATTGGTGGACCCAAAAAGGGCGAGCCAAGACCGCCCAAAGCCCGTCGAGAGGAGCACGGCGATGTCAAACTACAGCGGTGGTCAACGGTCAAATGAACAGTGCTTGGCTAAGCCAAGCCCGCCCAAAGCCCGCAGAAAGGAGCTCAGCTAGGTCAAACTACAGCGACGGTCAACAGTCAATGAACAGTGCATGGTCAAGTCAACCCGACCAGGTGATGAAATCTCGGTCAAAGAAGGGGGGAGCCAGCCCCACAGAGGCTCGAGAATTAAACAACGCAAATTCCTTATAAAGCGGTGCGCCGACTTTAGTTATGCAGTGTGGGACTAAAAATCCCACCTTATAACTTCGGCAGGATCCAAAGGCGCAGATCAAGCCCGCCCAGATCCAACGTGCGAGATTGAAATCGAACAGCTGTTTGGCGAGTTTAATCGGCGCCGTTCGTTCAGTGCGCGGATCCGAAGCTTCAGATCAAAATCGAAAGGCTGTTTCGCGAGTTTAATAGGCGTCGTTCGTTCAGCACTCGGATCCAACGCTTCAGATCAAAATCGAACGGCTATTTCGTAAATTTGATCAACGCTGTTCGATTTTGGGCCCGGAACGGACGGTGGCTGTTTTCCGTCCGTTGCCCAAACGACTAGTTGTTTTTTAGGAGCCGTTGAAGGTTTGTTTTTTTAGCTCAATTTTAAGCTCTATAAATAAGGAAGAATTAAGATTTATTTAGTTTACCTTTGCTAAATTCTTTCAAAGATTTTAGATCTCAAATTCGAGCAATCACAAGCAAAAACGGTGCTTTCAAGCTCAAAAGGAAAACTGCAACAAGGCGCTTGAAATTAGAGGTTCATGATTCAATTTTTCTCATTTCTATCCTTCTAATTTTTCAATTATGTGTGCCTCCCTTTTCTCCTATTTCTCCTAAGTTCTTTTTGCCAATCGTTGTATTTTTCGTTTTGGGGTAAGGGCATCCCGACAATAGTGCTAAAGCCCCGGGTTTGAGTTGAGCCCAGAGAAAAACTCAAGTAGGTTTGGGATTAGCCGTAGTAAAAATCCCAAGTAGGTTTGAGGTGAACCGTAAAACCTCACTTGTAATTGGTGCATTTGGTGGATTTTTCCCAACACCGGTTGGGGGTGGACGTAGACTCGGTTTTGAGTCGAACCACCTAAAAACTTTTGTGTTCAGATTTCTTTATTGGTGCTTAAAACTTTTAAGTTTTAATTTCGAAAGTTATAAAAATTTTTAAATACACAATTCACCCCCTCTCCCCCTCTTGTAGGATTTCCTTAGTACGAAACACTTCAGTAGCATGTTTATTTATATTGAATTATCTAACATTTTAAACCAAGGTCATTAACAATGATCATAATTCAAAAAATAGAAGTTGATTGTTTAGAGAAAGATGATAAAATTGATAAAAATGATATGTTATTGATTAATGGAATTTATTAGAATAATGTATTTATTGGAACTATTTTAACGCCAAAATATTTATTGTTTCAAATAATAGAGCTACAAACACTTCATTATCAAGATCATTCCAACTCATGAATAAAATATCATCACATACGCGAGCTCACGGGTACACAAATGCATTCCTCCTTCCCCCCAACGGCGGCGGCGTCCGCTCCTCGCCTTCAAAGCTCGACTCCGGACTGTATCCTCCGCGTCTCCCCGTCCCCACCGCTCCGTAACTTTTAAAATACACCTTCTCACCTGAGCCGAACAGCTCCGTCCCACCTTCCCCCACCTTCGGCTGTCGACGTCGTTGCATCCTCCCCACTGTCGACGCCTGCGCACGTGCCCTCGCTTTTGCCGACTGCGTCGCTGCCATGTAGTTCGGTTCCCGCTGGCCGTCGCCTCCACCGGTCTTTCTCCGCCCGGTGTCCATCTCGACCATCTTCTCCGACAGGTCGCCGGTTGATGTTGCTGTGGCGGCTGATCCGTCGTGATCCGCCTGTGGTGGATGTCTTTGCTGTGCGGCCATCCAATGCTCCATCCAATTCCAACCACACTGCGACCTCTCCGACTGCCACGGCTGCTTTAGACAGAGTTAAGACTGTTCGAAAAGACCGTTCTACTCTTCTGTAAAGACCATAACATTACCTGGCAGGAGAAGGCGTAGGCGAGCGCGCGTTCTCGGCGGAGGACAGACTCACTCTTGCGTTGCAGCTCGGCCTTTATCTCATCCGCGCTCTGTCTCCTCGCGTTCCAGCCGTTTGACCCGCGGCGGCCGTATTCCTCTCCGCACAGCGGGCCGTCATCGAGGTCCATCGTGTCCTCCTCCTCGGCCGGGGCATCCTCTGCAAAGAGATCCTTATACCGGCGCTCAAACACCTCTGCCGAAGCCCGGGGTCGACGACGGTCGATAAGGAAGGGCCGTTCACCGGGCGAGATTTGCTGGAGGCGGCGTGCTCGGACGCGGGCTTGGACGCGGACGAGGGCCTGCATGCAGCGCATGGTTGCCTGAGCCTGCTTCCGCACGTTGTGCCCACGAACCAGGGCTTGCAGACGCACAAGACCGCGCAGTGCCCGAAGTGCCCGACGCGCCTGCAACCGCCCAAAGAGACAACTTGCATCGGGCTATTTATATTATTATTATTATATATGTAATTAATCTCTAGAAGAGTGTTTTTTTTTTTTGAATAATAATTATATTAAAAATTGAAAATTAAAATTAATCATATATACCAAGCATCCTCTGAAGCAGGACTGGATAAGAACGGCGGCCTTCTCCTCTCTCGTCAGTCGTCCGTACCCGGCAAGCCTCACCACCTTGGCGGCGGCTTGCGCAGCCACGGCAGCGGCCTCGGCAGCAACCGCAGTCGCCGCTGCAACCGCGAAGGCATGCTTCCGGTCCTCAGCGTCCTCTCCGAGGCCATAGTTTGTCGGAGCCTCCGGCGACGTGTCTACCGGGAACTGCTCCACCGAGACAGTCTCCGGCGTTTGCATGGAAACCACTTCGTCTTCCTTCTCTGCGTCGGCCGCCCTTCCTCTTCTGGCGGTATAATTGGAGGAATGCTTGAAGACCCTCTTGACGGAGGAGAACCAGCTTGCCCTTCTCCCCATGTCAGCAGCGGAGCGGGAGGAGACGACCTTGGTAGAGGATTGGGGAAGTGAAGGAAATGAGCGGTGAAAAGGGAGAGAGAGGTGGGTGGAGCATTAAATATGGCGCCGTTTGTATTTATCGCCGGATCACGGGACCTCATGGTTGAGGTAGAATTAATTTATTAACTAACTAAAAAATATTAAAAAAATTATGTGACATTTGGCTAAAGTTTTTTTTATCAACTATTACACTATATTAAAAATATGATATTAAAAATATATTTTATAAATATTAAATTATTACCCCTCCATGGAAGGCAGTGAGATTAGACCGTCCATGTCGCCATCAGAAACCCTTGCGTGAAAACGTGGCATTTACTTGGTTATCGAACTCTTGTCTTCACCTGCGGTGTCCATTTGCTTAATAAAGAGATAAACTTGGGCCAATGCGACAGATGAAACTCGAGGAAGCAGACTTGCTTGTTCGATGGCGTCGGTCGCTCGGAAGGTCGCCGTCGAGGTGGGTCACTGAACCGGGATTGGATCGAAACGATAACCCGATGGAAACCTAAATGAGCGTTCAAACGAATCAACCCATTCTAGTAGATCCAACAGTCATCAGACTAAGATAGTGATAATGAGATAAAAATTGTCCTACACAAGAAGAATGAAGGTGAAACTCTCATGCTCTCTTAAAAGAAAAATTCTTTAAGAGAACATGTTATGTGATATCTTGCTTAATAATATTGGGCATAAAGAATGAATGTCATAAGATTCTCTACAAAATCTATCACAAAACCTAGATGAAGAGTAAAATCCTAAGTATTTGACAATTCTTGAAGAGTAGTTGCAAGATTAAGATGGAGGATTGCCCTATGTAGCTTTAAGTTCAAGAATATAGGCTTGTTGCCAAAGTTACCACAAAAAAGAATCGTACATTCTTACTTAAAGTTGATGACAATTGATAATATATTTTTTAAGCTTTGTATCTTGAATTCTACTATTGAGATATGAGTGTCATATTTACTTAAGAAAGGAGTAAGTTATGAAAATCACAAGTTTAAATAAATTTAAATGTATCTTAATGAAAGTTTTATATTTTTTTAATGACTCTTATAAATGATGATATTTGTCTAATAATATTAACTTTAATTTTCATATTTTACTATTATTACAAGTAGAGATGAGATGATGTATTATGATATTATATCGTTTACATCATAACCCATATGATATATGATGAGTTGTTTGCTTTATTATTTAACAGCTAGATATAAGATCTATTATGATGTAGATATGATATGTAACAGCCCTAGTTTTCTCTTATTTGTATTTTTATATTTTTTAGAAAGAGCTCTGTGAGACGAATCCAACGATGTTTAATTTGTAATTTTCGGAGCTCTAATGAATAAATTATGAATTTTTGAAGATTTGGGATAAATTTGTAACGTAGAGGATAGATCTGTAAATTTTAAATGTCGGCTTAGTTCAAATCTGATTGGCGGAGGATATATTTGCAAATATAAAATTTATAGGGGGTTTTATGCAAAAGAGCTGTTTTACGGGAGAGTTTGACACATATCTGCAGCAGCGTTTATATAATCCGGTGAATTACGTTTGCGAAAATTCGACTGCATGCAGCTGCAAGGAGAGATTCCGGAGTGCGAGGTTCGGCAACAAACGTTACTGCGGCAAGAGTTTTCTTAAGGAAGAGATTCCGACAGCAGCCACCGTCCTCTTCGAGGAATTTCGGCACGCGACGGTGAAAGTCGGCGAGGGTTCCATAAGGTAAGGAAAACGCGAATTTCTTTGTCGTCATTGTTTAAGGGTTTTTTTTTCGGTAAGCGACGGAGATCGAGAGGGGTTGATTTGGCCGACGGGAGACGCCGGAGGTCTCGAATTTTGCCGGCGAAAGGTTTCGGTTTCGCCGAACGCGAGAGAGAGAGAAGGGGCGGCGTGAACCGGTCCAGGCTTTGGACCGGGTTACGCTGAACCGGATGCCGAGCGCGCGGTCCAGCACGTCGAGTGCGCGGTCCAGCGCGCCGAGCACGAGCGGTCCAGCGCGCTGGGAGCGGGCGGTCCAGCACCGCGAAAGGAAATTTTGGGAAAAATGCCGTTTGGAAAAGCTTTTAGAAAGCTTTTCTGCGCGGGCGGTCCAGCGCCGAGCGTGCGCGCGCGGTCCAGCGGGCGGTTCAGTGCCGCGTAAGCTCATTTTTGGGATTATTTTGGGGTGTGTTTGGGAAAGCTTTTAGAAAGCAATTTTTGACTAATAAGCATATTTAAATTAATTATTTTTGTATTTTATGGGCTTGTAGGACATCAAGAAGAAGCAGAAGTGAGTAAGATAATTGGTACAGCAAATTGAGGTAGATAGATTCCTAACCCTGTGATGTAGCACATTACTATATATTTGCTTTACTTGGTTTTCTTTCAGTTGCATGGTGTTTTGGTTGTTCTATATGTTGATGTTTATTTTATTTGCATGACAACTAAAAAGGAAAGAAATAATATGGTACAATATGCTAAAGAAAGAGACGAAACAATGTGACATGAAAGGATTTTTGATATGGCATGGATTGATGTTTGGAAAATGACATAAAACAATGAGATTCCCAGAGAACATTATCCTCACCACTAGGCTCAGCGTGTGGGATCGCAGGGTATCGATCTTCGGATCAGATATCTGCCTAGTGTTATGTGCTATGACTCCATGATGATTACACCAGGCTCAGCGTGTTGGATCGCAGGGTATGGTACCATACCTGCCTGGTGGCACTAGGCTCAGCGTGTTGGATCGCAGGGTATCGATCTTCGGATCAGATATCTGCCTAGTGTTATGTGCTTGGTTGGATGCCGGCTAGAGGACAGTCATTGATGATTGGATCCAGAGGATAATGTGTCAAAGGGAATTGGGCCCGATAATAACACATTATATAAGAAATTGACATTCTTTATGATTTCCATTTGGCATTACCTTATATGTATGTATGACATTCATCTTTACTGTTAATGGTATTTGTTATGCCATTTTATTTCCTTGGTTAATTATGTGAATTTATCTACTGAGATTTATAAAATCTCATTTAGTGCTTACATCACAGGTCATGAAATCACTGCACCGAGAACTGGGAATGATGCTGTTACAGGAGAGCCCTTTCCAAGAGATGTGTGAGAAGGAAAATTTTAGTGTGATTAAATGTTTAAAAATATGTCTTTATATATATATACTTTGGATTTTGAGTTAGTGTTTGTCTTACCGTCGGGTCCCCACCTTTGGGCTTTGTTTATTTGTCCTCACTTAGATGTTGTATTGGCGACTCTGATGTTCATTTTGTGACATAATGGTATTGATGTCGGTGGGGGCTTGACATGATATGTGATAAGTTACTTTTTTATGATATAATAGTCTAAAGATAAAAACTGAACATAGAAACATCTAATGTTAGCATACAAACACATATCTAATAGAATCACACTAGTTCCACTAGTGTGTTGGCATAAAATTTGGTTGAAAATTACTAAAACAATACTTAAAATTAAATTTTGTATTAATTTCATTGGTTGACGCCATCTGTCGCTGTCACCACTCATTGCCACCAACTGAGCAAACTCGCAAGCTCGCGTGACATGATTGACCTTGGAACACTGTTTAACCCGTCCAACTTAGTACCTACGATGACCCATGGTGACCCATGCCAACCTGTTTGTAACAGCCCTAGTTTTTTTTTTATTTATTTTATTTGCTTAAAAGAAAGAGCTTTTTGAGATGAATCAAACGATGTTTAATTTGTAATTTTTGGAGCTCTAATGAATAAATTATGAATTTTAAAGATTTGAGATAAATTTGTAACATTGAGGATATATTTGTAATTTTTAAATCTCAGCTTAGTTCAAATTCGATTTTGGCGGATGATATATTTGCAAATAACGTATTTGTAGGGGGTTTTATGCAAAAGAGCCGGTTAGCAAGCCACCCGGCAGTTGCCTCACGAGAATTTGACACATTTCTACAGCGTTTATAAAGCTAATCGGGTGAACGAAAACTTCGACTGCATGCGACTTTTAATTTTCGGAGTGCTAGGTTCTGCAACAAACGTGACTGCGGCGAGAATTTCCTTAAAGACGACATTTCGACAGTAGTCGACGTGCTCTTCGAGGAATTTCAGCACCCGTCTTTGAAGGTCGGCGAGGGTTCCATAAGGCAAGGAAAACGCAAATTCCTTTGTCGTCTTGTGTAAGGGTTTTTTGGTGAGCGACGGAGATCGAGAGGGGTTGATTTTGTCGGCAGGAGACGCCGGAGGTCTCGAATTTCGCCGACGAAATGTTTCGGTTTTGCCAAACGCATGGGGGAGAGAGAGAGAACTGAACCAGTTTGCGTTGCTGAACTGGTGCAGGCGGTCCAGCGCCGAGCCTAGACCGGGTCGCGCTGGGGGCGATCGGTCAGACGCCGATGGAAGACCTTAAAAAAAAAACAAGTTAGCATTTTCTTGGGATTTTTGGAAAAGCCCGTTTAGGATAGCTTTATTAAAGTAGGATTTTTGGTTGTTTGGGATTTTTGGCTATTTATGCAAGCTTTTAGAAAGCAGAATTTTAGCCATTTAGGAACAACTTTAAAAAGGTAATTTTTGCCTTATAAGAATATTTAAATTAATTATTTTTGTATTGTACGAGCTTGTAGGACATTGGGGCTTGTAGGTAGGACATCAAGAAGAATTAGAAGTGGGCAAGAAAAATTTGGTACAATAAATCCAGTAGATAGATTCCTAACCCTGTGATGTAGCACACTACTATGTGTTTGCTTTACATGATTTTCTTTCAGTTACATGGTGTTTAGTTGTTCTATATGTTGATGTTTATTTCATTTGTATGATAATTAAAAAGGAAAGAAATAATATGGTACAATATGCTAAAGAAAGAGACGAAACAATATGGCATTGATTGATGTTTGGGAAATGACAAATATAAAAAAATGGATTCCCAGATAACATTATCCTCACCACTAGGCTCAGCGTGTGAGATCGCAGGATATCGATCTTCGGATCAGATATCTGCCTAGTGTTATGTGCTATGACTCCATGATGATTTACACCAGGCTCAGCGTGTTGGATCGCAGGGTATGGTACCATACCTGCCTGGTAGCATTAGGCTCAGCGTGTTGGATCGCATGGTATCGATCTTCAGATCAAATATCTGCCTAGTGTTATGTGCTTGGTTGGATGCTTGCTGAAGGTCATGATGATGATTGGATCCAAAGGATAATGAGTCAAAGGGAATTGAGTCTGGTAATAACATACTATATAAGGAACTGACATTTCTTTATGGTTTTCATTTAACATTACCTTATATATATGACATCTGATATGATTTTAGTTTGATGCATATTATTCATTTTTATTGTTTATGATATTTTGTTATGCATTTTTATTTATTTGGTTAACTATGTAAAATTATCTACTGAGACGTGTAAAATCTCATTTAGTGCTTACATCGCAAGTCATGAAACAACTGCACCGAGAGATAGGAATGGTGCTGCTACAGAAGAGTCATTTCCAAGGGATGTGTGAGAGGAAAAGTTTTGATGTGATTAAAGTTGACAAAAAAAATATGTCTTTATGTATATATTTTGGATTTTATTTAGTGTGTTTGTCTCACTGTCGGGTTCCCACCTTGATTTTTCTTCATTGTCCTCACTCTTATGGAAATTTTGTTACTTAGAGGTACTAGTTTAGGTGGGGGCTTTGACACTATTAATCTCGTCGACCCATTTTGCATAACCCGAACCTACTAAGAAATCAACCGACCACTCCACCCCTCCACTCACCTCATTGTTTCGTCGCTCGTCGTTTCACCACTCGCCATTACCATTACTCAAAATGCATGAGCAATTTGGGAACTACTTTATTTAATTAAAGTGTTTTTAGTTTTTTTAATATATTTTTGTTTTTTTAAAAAACATCATCAATGAATATTTGAGATCTCTATAAATAAAATTACTCAATAAGTTGTAGGAGAATGGAAAAATAATAAAATTAAAAATTTATTTTATTTGTGTACTTCTATTTTTACGAAAAAAAAGTGTGTACACCTAACCCTATTTAGAGATATTCTAATTTTTCTTATAAGAGACAAAGGTCGAATATGAGAGAAAGTTATTACATAATTGATAATTGACTTGTATAAAAAAATATGAGAATTTTTTTAAAAAATTTTATTCCCTTTATTTTTTAAGCATAATGGTTTCTTGGTTAAAATTTAAAAAATTAGATGATTTGAATACAAATTAAAATAGGTATTATTATCATTTCTCACATTATTAGGTCATTAATATATTTTAATTATGTTTAAACTATGATTATTCAAATTCTAAAGTTATTTGAACTGATATTAAAATAAGATGTTAGACGAGAGTTAACAAGATGATATCAAAGTAGGTCATATTCTAAGTAGAGCAGTTAAACTTCTAGAAAAAATGAATTACTAAGTAGAGATATCCTATATTGATGCGTATACTTGAGAATTTGATGGATTTGATGAGTGAGGATATTAAAATATTACACATTATATCCACATGTTGCATTATATATAAATTTTGTTTAAATTATTTACTTATTTGTATGTGAAAATTATGTAAGCTAGAGCCAAGTATATAAAATAAGAAAAAGGAAAAAAAATTATTCTTAACTGAAATTGTGTAAATGCAATTTAATATGTTAAAAAGTTATAGTAGTAGATCTTTTAATAATCATATTATGTGGGAAAGAGGCAAAAGCAAATTTGGTTCTCATGCACTAGCAAACAAAAAATAGAAACATGTTAACTTTGCATATATGGTGATAGTCAAGAAAAAAGTGTCACATTGTACTAATTGAGGCAAATGGCATCATTTTAATTGTTGAGTTAGTTGAGAAGTGCATATGATTTGCTATGCTTGTAAAGAATTTGACTATTTAGTAAAAAAATTGTCTTCAAGCTAATAGAAGATTTATGATGTCACAATTATCTTTGCGCTTAGATAAATGTATTCCATCTATTATCACTCTGATTAATGCTAATGTAGATCAACTTGTTCTCTCGTAGTTATTGATGTTCCTCCTCATAAGGTCTCAGATGCAATAGATCTAATGATAATTATGTGATATTTTAAATTTTTTTAGTCATGCTTCTATATATGCTAACATTTTTTATTCTCATAAAAGTTATATTTTTGAAATTTTATTAATAAAAGTAAATGTAAAATAGGAAAATTAGGATGGTTCCTTATTATACACATTCATAAACTAGCAACTCGTATTTGAGACTTTAATTTTTATGAGTATTCTTATGATTATGCAGAGAAAAATTTAATAGTTAATTTTAGTTGATCAAATAAACGACATGATATAAATTTAAAGAGATCAAATTAAAATTTGAGAAGAGTAATTATCAGTGATATAACATGAATCGATAAGCAAAGTGGTTTTTGATAATTATTAGTGATTAAATTATGTGATCATAATTATTTTCTCAATAGTTGCTTTTTATTATTCCGGATGTTTTGAATGCTAGTTAAAATAATTTGTTCTCCAATATTGTCTCAAGTAATAGTATTAAGTCCCTTTTAAGATATATAGAGATGGTCGGTGATATAATTCTAAATCACCATGGAAAACATCATATGTGTGCAAACATTTTAATTGCGAAAGAATCCAAAAAAAATAATATGAATATTAGGGAATATCCAAAAAGAAAAACCAAAAAAATCTTCAAATAAGTTAAAATATATATATACATAATTTTGTTAAAAAATGATTTGTTAAGCTTTTTCATCGAGAATTAACATATAAAATAAATATAAAGATGACTACCAAATTATAATAAACATACTATGTCAAAAATAATTTATAATATAATTAGTTAGTATAAGAAAATCAATGATTTATTTCTATCAAAGTTAATGCAAATAGTATTTTAAAATGTTGTTAGATTAAAGTAATAATAATAACATTCATTTTAAATGGTATTATTCAATTATTTTAAGACAAAAAATGGTAATTAATTTTGTTTAACTGAAAAGATATTCTTAAATGTGAAACAAACTTAAAAAGAAGTGCTAAAAATAGATACAAAAAATTAAATTTTGAAAATTTGCACACTTATATTTACAAAAAAAACATATTTAAACATGTTCAAATAAAATAAAATCTCTTTTTATTTCAGAAATAGATGAGTCTTAAAGATAGAAAATAAATATGCAAATAAATATTTTTAAAAAAGACTAAATATTATTAATATATATATATATATATATATATTCATACAACCAAAATTGTTTTAAAATGGAATGTAATTTTTTATAATGGTCTTTCATAATATTATAAATAAATAATTTAACCTATTTGATCTGTTTTATCAAATCAATTGAATTTTGAATATGCTTCAAATCCATTCAGTTTAAAAACTTCCAAAAATATCACTAAAATGCTACAAAAAAAAAAATATCAACAATTAATTATCAAAAATCTTTTGCTAATTATTTTCCGACGTAATAGACCAGAGGTGGTTCTCGAAGCAATATATTTAATATTATTAAATATATAATTAATTTAAGTTAAATATTTGATTAAAAAAATAAAAAATTATAGGACTCGAATCGAAACATAAATAATCCGTTACAAGCATTGGCCAAGAGTTTGGATCGACAACGTCTTTTCCAAACAAATTAATGTCGACCACTCGATTTCGAGTGACGAAGAGAGCGTCAAAGAGAATCGATTCGCTTTCGCTTTTTGCCGCGCTCGCTTTACTCTTCCCTCCTTCAGGTGAACCAGAGGCTTCCGTCTCTTATTTGGTGCGGAGATCATAGCGAGCGATCCAGCGATCGAGTGATCGACCTCTTTCCTATTCGTAAACGATCGACAATCCACGATTCAGGGCTGTGAATTTGCTTGAAATGGTGAGGAGCTGCATGTCGGGTACGCTTATGCGGCTCAAGGATAAGGCCAGGAGTCGTGTGGGCGAGCTGCAGGGTGTCTTCGCTGATCTGTATCGGGCGCGGAAGGAGAGCCGTGATGGTGATGTCGTCGGGCTGGAGGAGCGTGTCCACCGAATGCTCAGCGAGTGGAAGGCTGAGCTGTCGGAGTCCTCACCGGCGTCTTCCTTGCTCGTATGCACTCTTTTTCTCCTTATCCAGATATATGTCTCTTTTTCTTTTCTCGATGCATGAATCCTTCGTTGGTTCCATACAGGTGAACGATCTTATGTCGCCTGATCTGTCGTCGGAGATCCAGCGGATGCTGCAACTGTACGAGGAAGAGGATGACGCGTCCAGTAAGTTGGCGGAGCCACCGCTGCCACCAAATCCGAAGCCTGAGCCTGGAGATGAGCTCAACTTCAATGTTCAGGGTACTGGGGATACGGAGATTGGGGAAATCGCTTCATGCCAGGTTAGCCAAGTTTGTCTGGGGGTAGGCTTAGGGGATTTACGACCCTAGAATATAAAATTTTTAGACTCTTTTTTACTCGATTTAGTCTGAATTAGTCTTGGGTGACAGTCTGCATTTAAGACTCATTTTTGAATTAAGTTATAGTGATGTTTTGACCTTATTTTTTTCTACACCAAATTCTTGATGTACCTGATTTTCGAAGTAAACAATTATGGTTTACGATGAGAGACTCGGTTATGATGTTTCTTTAGGAAGAAAGCGGGGGAAAGTTGGATTAGATAGAAATTTGAAAATGGTTGATTAGTATTCACTGAAAAAGAGGAATTTGATGCTAAACTTTCTTGGCAATCTCTTATATACTTAATGTGCTATGATGTAGAATTATTGGAAGTCCTTTTTATCATTGGCATGTTTTGGATTGCTGTTGTATGATTTATATTGTCTTAAATGCTCATTTGGCTTTCAAACTTCAGGATTAGATTTAGCATGAGCATAGCTCAGCACTAGATGATGAGTACAAGCATGTTTGGAAAAAGTTGAACCCTAGCCACAATACGTGTAAGTCATTAAGACAAAATAGAAAGCAAAATTGACAAGAAACAAGCTTAAATTTCTTCTTTTGTTCAAATCCAAACTAAGATTTTTCTATAAGAGATAATATATAGAAATCCTAACTAAAGAGAATGAATTACGCATTATATGAAACTATACCAATCGTAGAATTTAATCTATTATAGCTTACAGTATGATTAGTTGATATGTATGATCAGTATGATAGGGTTTTTTTATCTTATAATATGCCTTGTAATAGAGTAAAGTCGATAGATTATTATGTCACTTATCAAAGTTTTATTGAGTAGGAATTAAAAAGAACATAAATTAAGCATAAAAAAAAATTATATTAATCATATAGTACGATATAACTAGTTTATATCTATGATCAGATAAAAGGTTGGACTTGGAGATCTTGTATTTAAGTTGATATTTTCAGATGTTTGTAGAGTATAATCTTTTATTCTTACAAATATAATATTAGTTTAATTGGGTGAATGTTGGTGCTTAAGAGCTTCATATGATATGATGTTTATTATTATACTTGTATTTATTGTGGTCGAGTTAAAGATTTCATACGATATGATTTTTATTATTGTTTAGCACAATTGTTTGTTTGTAAACGAGAATGGATAGTTGCACAAGTCTGAAGGGTTGAACGATCAGTTCATTGTATCATACAATACAATCTTTGGATCAGACACTATGATCATTATAGGAAATATGAGTAATGACCATGCTCATTGATTTTTAACATGTCTAAGCCACTAATCATTCTCCTTTTTAGCTTTGTAATTATTTTTTTTAGACATTGAGAGCTACCCCTTTAGTTGAACTTTTGTGGTCACTCAAATTAAGTTTTTTTGAGGTAATTCAATTCGTCTTCATGTTTAGAACATGTTTGACATCACTAAAAGTCTTAATGATCCCATCTAACATGCAAATATGTGCTGATCCTACATAAGCAACCTTGTAGATGCCTGATATGTGTTACCATAAATTTCCATCTATGCCACTATTGCATGCCTGATGAGTGTTGAGCTTCTTTATTGATGCACTTACAGAATAAACATCTAAGATTTGGTATCCAATCTGAACCATTTATATCTAAATATATAGCCATCAAAAAATGATCTTTATTATCATCATCCATTAGAGTAAATATAGTCTCAATTTATTATTTCTCTTTTTCTACTTTTTTTTATCCAAAATAGTCATTTTATGTTATAGACAATCCTTCATTATATGTCTTTCTTGTGACAAATAAAGCATGTCATCTCGTGTCCTCTTGACTTTGAGCACCCCTTGTTCCTTGCTGATGCACAATGCTTAATCCTTGATCTATCTTTTCTTTGACCACCACCCTCAACAACCAAAGCATTACTCTCGCCTGATGCCCGTCTCCGCCGTTCCTTTATCGCGACTCATTAATCAATAAAATAGCAATCACCTAGTCCAACATGAGAGTGTCCTTTCTATAGAGCATTGTGATCATAATGTGATGAAAAGTTAATTGCAAAGAAAGCAATTGAAGAATTGATCTGTCTTATATTAAGTGCAAATATCTTTATCAATATTCTGTTGAATTCATCCAAATGTACATTTAAGTTTCCCTTATTTGTCATTCTTAAGTAATATTGTTGTTTCTTAAAAAACAAATGATCAGTTAGTGATTTGAACTTATATCTGCTTTCCAACTCTTTCTAAATCTCTTGTAGATTTTTTTATCCCAATGATCTCTTGAACTGTATTATCTGCAATGAATAGTTGCATCATGCTATATGCCGATTATCATCATATTCGATCCTATTAGTATTTCCACACTTATGTGCCACATGTTGCAACTTTCTTAATATCTAATGTGCTAGCTCTTACTAGAAAGATTACGCATCTTGTTTAATGACACAGTGGAACTTTGGATGTTCGATTGATTTTTATTCAATTGTCAAATGCCTGTAATTCATAAAGCTTTTTATTTAAACTTCTGTTATTTTTGAATTGAACGGTTGGTTAGGATTGTTTTCCCCCATGGCTCATCTAGAACTAATAACAAGCATACCAATTTATTGTCTCAGTTCTTCCCTGAATCCGAAGTGCTTGCATGTGATGGATACAAAACACCCGGCTTAGCGGGTTTGCAGAACAATATGCTGAATTCCGATGAGATCGCAGCCCATTTAAACTACCAACTAATCTCTTTGCATCAAGGACCATTCCTCGATTTCGACATGAGCACACAGATCGAACTCGATGTTTTGCCCCCTATGTCGGAGTTGATCCAAGCAATATGTCCACCCCCAACCGCTTTCTTGAGGCCAAAATGCGCTCTTTGGGACTGCCCAAGACCTGCTTGGGGCTCAGAATGGTATCTCGATTACTGCAGTAGTTTTCATGCTACTCTGGCATTTAACGAGGGACCTCCAGGCATGGCTCCAGTGTTGCGTCCTGGAGGAATTGATCTAAAAGATGGCCCACTTTTTGCAGCCCTTTCTGCCAAAACACAAGGAAAGAATGTTGGCATCCCAGAATGCCAAGGTGCAGCAACTGCAAAGTCTCCTTGGAATGCACCTGGTATGTCTTGTATCACCATTACATAATTCTGCATTTAATCTGTGCTTATGAAACATTCTACATGATACTGCAGAGCTGTTCGACATCATAGTTTTGAAAGGTGAATCACTAAGAGAATGGCTCTTTTTTGATAAGCCAAGGAGGGCCTTTGAGAGTGGGAATCGTAAGCAACGATCCCTACCTGATTACTGCGGCCGTGGATGGCACGAGTCGAGGAAACAAGTGATGAAGGAATTCGGAGGACTCAAAAGGTCCTATTACATGGACCCTCAGCCCCCGAGCCAGTACGAATGGCATCTTTATGAATACGAGATCAGCGACTGTGATTCCTGTGCTTTGTATAGGCTTGAACTCAAGCTTGTCGATGCCAAGAGAAGTAAAAGCAAAGTTTGTAATGATCTGGTTGATTTGCAGCAGAAGATGGGAAGGCTTAATGCCGAGAGCACTGTGGATAAGAAATGGCATGCCAATAGAAGGAACAAGATGATACACAAGGAAGTTGCTGATGATTTTTTGGCGTCTTGGAATGAGAACATTGTTATTTATGAGCCACATGGTTGCCCGGCTGAGACTTTGAACCAGTTTTGTGGCAATGGCTAGCGAGAACAAGGCAAACTTTCCCATTAAGATAGGATGAGCTTGTAACTCTTAACACAAAAGTGATTTGATTCTTTCTGAAACTTGATTCAGATGCTTCAATGTAGTGAAGCTTGAAGCATGTTGAGCTCTTCTGCTCTTGAATGCTTGTTTGTAATCACTTTTACTAAAATTATTTGCACAAGAGTTACATTAATTTTGCATTTGATTCAGTATTTTTCAGTTTTTTCCATTAACCTGTGATTCTGGAGTTCTCAGAACGTACACTCAAAACTTGAAAAAAATGTATTAAATGAGAATTCCTAGTCAACTTTGATAGGGAGCAAACACATACATTAAATTATAGTTCATATTTAAAGTCAGTATAATAAAAAAAAAATCATACTTTCTCATACAGTATATTGTAAAATAACCTTAATTAAGGAGGAAAATAATAACAAAACAAAAGAAACAGATTCATCTTCAAATAAAAACCTGAACAATGCTCTTTACACAGATATTACTGATGTACCTGATACCTAAAGATATGAAACAAAGAATAAAACACTATTCCCAATTTGAATGAACTCTAAAATACTTGTAATATCTTTGGTACCTTGAGTTATTTCTTCTCAATTTGCAATCTGTTCTTTCATTGTAATGATTTCATATTGCTCTAAATCAAATTTTGGTCACTTGTCATTTAACATTCACTTATATAAAATATCAAAATTTTCCCAAAAAAACAAAAGATCAAAATTCAATATAACAAATTAAAAAGTCAATATTTATTTATTAGAAAAAAAAAATTACGACACAAGTATTGACCAAGAAGATAATCGATAGACGTTATAGCATCATGGCTTTAACATGCTCAAGTATGACTTATTCTAAGTAAATAAAAACATCATTCGACTTGCAAAACGAAATGACTTACTTGCATGTAAACAAGCCTTGCAATTTTGCATCACCAAGCTACATTAATGAACATACTGAACCTTACAAGGTGCTGGTTTCCGACCAGGAATTCGCCTGAATCCAATCAAATGCTATTGGACCAAGAAAAGAGTCAGGGATGCCAAATGAATCAACAATAGCCAATGCTTGAGGCCTTATCTCACTACATAGTTTCATCACTTCTTTCCTAACAGAAGTAGCATTGCTCGGTGACAATAACCCATATCTGAGAAAGGAGGCATCCTCTTCTACACAGATCAACGCGTACATGGATCTTAACAAACCCAACACAGCCTGCAAAACACCAGACTTCAAATAACAAACAAACATAACAAAAGCTTTACCACAAGTTAGATTTACACACTACCTTCAATGGACCAGTGACTAAACTTTCCTCTTCGGCAAAGGAGTGCAGTATTGCTCGTTCGGTAAAGGCCCTCGCCAACTCTTCACCGAGTTGACAGCTCTATCAGCCAGAGAAAAAAAAATCTTTTCACTAAACAACTTGAGTAAGAAGATTGTAGATAAGATAATAGCAACTAGCACCAAATTTTACCAAGAGGATTGCAGTCTCCTTACTCTCTCCCTGAGATTGATATCGGTTGACTTCTCCTGCATACCGGATTAGTAAATCCCTTTCTCGCAAGCAAAAAACCTCAGTCTGTAGAAGTCATCAATAGCCTAATTAAGTTCATGTTGATTTGTGAGAGAAAAAGAGTAGCAAACAACCTGAACTTTGATGCTCCTAAGTTCAGAGCTCGTCAGTTTAGCTGGAATAACTGGGCAAGGATCATTCATGTGCTCCAAACCCAAAGCTTTAAATGGTTGTTTCTTCTTCTGAGCTGATATATATTCTGCTAGGAGAGCCTTGCTTACCTGATTATATCATACAAAAATTTGAGCAAGATTGAAGACTGAAATCAAGTTGGGGTAATATTTCATAAGACTAACCTGCTGCATTAGTACATTGTTGTCTCCCTCAAAAGTAGACTGCACATCATATTCACCTTTTAGAACACCGATTCGGTTCTCTGTCTTCAAACCTTGTCCACCACAGGCTTCACGGCATTCCTGGGATCACAGAAGATACAGTCAACTTCAATAAGGCTCTCAGAAAACATCATATCACAGAAGATGATACGCCTGGTGTTTCGGTTACCTGAAGTATTGACACGTTGTGCCAAGTGAATGTTGCTTTCAGTGCACTAGAATATATATGTATTAATTTGTTAGCATCTGGAGATCTCTTCACATATATTTTCTTCAAATAATTGCCAGAAATACTCATGGCACATCTGCATTATGGATGAAGAATGCAAACAGAACATTAGACATGTTGTTATACTCGAGGGGAAATAATTAACATATCTTGCAACAAATCTTCCAAATTATAATAACCATGTAAAGGACAGACCATACACAAACTCTCAAAGTTTGCAGATTATGTAAAAGCTTTCCCACTTCATAGTCAAAGTTTATTGAAAATAGAACAACTTCAAAAAAAGACAATTCAATAGAATAAGGTTGTTAGTTACGCTTTCGCAACAAGAGGAAGAAGACGTCTTTGATGACTCGGATAATCAAGCAACAAAACCTCTGGACCATTCGATGAAACATGAAATGCTCGTCTAGTTAGTGCGTATCTGACGGCAATTGCTAAAGCCATCTGAAACAAAGAATGAATTTTTGGGTATAAACAAGGATTCAGTCATTAGGAGTGCTGTCACCAACAAAATTGCATAAAAACAATCTAGAAAGCAAACAAAAAGGGTAAAAAAGATAAAAATGCAGCACACCTTTGATACATAAACAGCATTAATGGCAATGTTAACACGACCACACGTCAAAGGAGCCAAGAAAGCTGCAAATCTCTGGCAAAAAAAACAAAGAGCCAATAAAATCAGTAAAATACAATTGTTTGAGACAATATCCACTGAAAAGAATATAATCATTTGAACTGTTTAGTTATAGCTGAATTCTCCCAATACATTATTACCTGATCTGGGTCTTTTATTGTGCTGACATATTGTCCATTTGGTAATACATCAGCAACAGAATTCAACAAGTTCTCTCGAGGAACTCGAAGATTGTCAAACCTAGACAAGCATAGCAATGATAAATGATTAAGCATGAACAACTAAAAAGACTGCCAATAACAGAGAACAAGTCCTTGAATACTTGTACTAAAGAATTTCAACAACTGAAGAAATTTCCCATACCATATACGACCATTATCAACTCCATTCAGTCCAATCTTATGACCACAATCAGCTACACGAACATTAGGCATTACATTTCCATTTGAATCCCTGATTTGAGCTATAAATGCATGCACACCTTCACTGACTCCATTTATATGGAGCTGACAGAAGACAATTGTGTGGGTTGCATGCTGAAAACAAATATCCATAATTCCATCAGCTCAAAAACAAAAACTAGTAAAAAGTTACACAAAAAAGGTGTTCCTTTACCTTAGCTGCACCACCAATCCAGTACTTTTGAGCCGATTCACAAGGAGTATTAATGACAAACTCTTGCGTATTGGAGTCGTATGTGGCAACAGTCTCGATTCCTCGCACCTATAGACCAACAAACGAACTACCATGACCAAAGAGCATCAAGGTTCTTTGAATTAACACTTTCACAAATAATGAAATAATTCTTGACGTACATTGCTCCCATGGCCCAACTCGGTCATCGCAAAACATCCCTTGATCACGTAATTTTCAGTATCCTTCAACCACTTCTTGTGATGACGTTTGGTGCCAAAGAACTGGACTGCCCCGCCCCTGTAATCCATCAAAAAGAGCATTCAGCTTATTTGCATTCAGAAGTTTAAAATCTTCTGATAATGAACCAAAATGACTCCAGCTAAAAAATTTTGCATTACATGAATATGCAAGAAAACAAACCTTTATAGACAATTATAGAATTCAGAAGGTCATACTTTTTGTAGGAAGAACCACTAGTTTGTCCCAAGATAACCTTTTTGATTTACCCAAAACTTTCCAACGCATACCTTTTATCACTGAGAAAGGAGTTTACTAAAACAAGCAGATAATGAAACAATCTGAGAAAGTCATACTTTTGCATTACCCTCGTCCTATTTTTTATCATATTTTCTTACTAACCACGTTAAGCTAGATAAAATTTACCCAGAAAAGCCCTCCCATCTCCTTCCCGAACCTAATCGGATAAGATTCAATCCAGCTTACTAATCCGGGTTCAAACAGGGCCAAAAAGACCACAGAAAAGTCGAAAAAATTTAATCATAATTGACGCATAAACATTTTAAGCAACAAGCATGCCTTTAAGAAGAAAAGACGAAAGACGAGCGAAAGCGGGGGCGTCTTACCATAGAAAGAAATGGACACCTAGCTTGATTGCCAGCGAATGATCGTAGAGGCCAAAGCAATCCATCAGAGCAAATCTTCTCAATTCCACGGCAGCCCCCGAGCCTGTAAGCCACCCATCAAAAACCCCTTTCTCGAGAAGAAATTCGATCCTACTCATAGTCATCTCCCTCTGCTGCTCCATCGACTGGTTATAGTCGGGCGCTACAAACACCTGATTCCCTCCCCTCTGGCGAGGGCAGAACAACGAGCTCTGTTCCATGAGCCGGAAAACCCAATCTCGCGCATCCAAATCGTGTCCATCCAAGACTCGCCGCATCTCCCGAGTGTCAAAAGCCGCCTTCTCCGATGACTCTGGCGGTGAATAGCCAACGCAAGGAGAAAGATCGATCGCCGGAAGAACTTTCCCCAAGTGTTGGCCGATGACGGCAACGCGGCGCGATACTGCCTCCACATCAGAAGAGGAAGGGGAGAGGCCCCTTGCTGACGAAAACACCATGGTCAGAGAAGAGGCGAAAGTTGCACAACAACAAATGCATGCAAACTTCCATACTTATCAATTCTGCCAAAGCGACTATCTAAGCATTCAATTCGCTATCGCTTGCTTGACTTGTTAGGCGAGCCCGACTAAAATAGTAAACAATCTATTTGTTTATTAATATTAAATTTTTAAATTAAATTAAATTAAAAATTTTATATTAAATTAAATTAGTATGATAACTTAATTATATTAAATTTGTGTATGCTATGATATTTATATAAATTGATTCATTAATATTTCAAATCGAGCATTTAGCATATCTATAAATAATTTAATTTTGAATTATCATAGGTATATTTGTAATTTGATTTAAATTAAAATACAAGCTTCAATATTTTTACTTATCTTCAAACCAAACACATCTCATGGGAAATTGATAAGAGGATCAATAAAATATTTTTGTTTAGTTGTTTTAACTTTAGACATGTCATGAATCTAACATTGTTTAAAATCTTATCATATTGATTTTTAGCATATATGATCATATATAAGTTTAGAATATTCTAAAATTTCTTGATGTGGAGGTACTTTGGGAAAATCATATGAAAGTTTTAAGAAATATCTCTATAACATTCTTTGTTATTTTGTTATTTTATTAATCTAATTTTTTCATAATAAATTTTTGTTATTGTTGTTTATTGATATGGTACAAATATTTCAATAAATCTTTTTACATTTGTATATTTATAATTTTATTTTGTCTCAATTTGATATTTATCATATAAATTTGTATCAATAAAGATTTTGTCACAGATTTAGTTATCAGATAAGAAGACTATTACACAGCATTAATATTAAGAAATTTTTATCAATATATATGCTTTGTTAAAGCAATAATAGATTTGGTGCTTCTACTTGAAAAGTTGTGTAATGAATGACGTTGAGATCGTCAAACAAGAGCAAAAATCACACTTGTAAACTTTGCTTTGTTAGCATAAAAGCAATCTAGAAAATTATAAATGAAAAGAAAGCAACGAGTTTGTTAAGAAAGTTAGAGAGTTTTTATATGATAAAATATTTAACTAATAAATTATTCATATAACATCTATTTTTTCTTCATATAAAGAAATGTACACCTTTAAAAGAATATCTATATCAATTAAATTCTATTTATAAATGTAACTCATATCATTGAATGAATCACATAAATTATGTTATTTTTATATATATATATAATTATTTTTCTTCTTGATTGATGTTTACTCAATATTATTGTATAAGAAAGGTATTAAAAATATATTTTAATATATGTTGTTAAATAGAGATTGTATAATTATGTTGAACAAAATTTGTAGAAATCAAATAAATCTATTATGCAATAATAATTTGTATATATGATATTTAAGTTGATATTTAAGTCAAACATTTTCAATATTTAATACAAAGATATCCATACTACAAATGTCAAATATGTTTGAAGAAATAACAGTATACATAAAAAACCTTGATTATTAATTTAGACATCAATTTTATTATAAGCATTAACAATAAAGAGGCTTAGGACCATGCTCTTCAAGCCATGACCTAGAGGACCATTGATGTTATTATGCATGATTATGTATCATTACTTCTTCATTTTTTGAAGTTTTGCATTTGAAATTCACTTTTCTCATCAACATGTTACACTTCAAATCCATGAATATGGCAACGCACAAATTATTTGATGGAAAAATGTTTTGTTACCAATTTTAATAATTTTGGTATTTATGTTGTTTCTATTCTTAGGCTTAAATTTGAATATAAATTCACCCCTTATTTTTTTTTGTGGTATCCACTAATATTATGACTATCGATATTTGGATTTGAGTTTCATAATAAATAAAAAAAATTATTTAAGTGCTTTTAGTTCTCTTAACTAAAAATATATTTTAACAGAATGGGTTCAATTTTCTAACTTAATTTATTACATGTTCTAGCACCATCTTTAATTTCTCGAAGTGTTTTCATATTTCACTATATCATTAATGACATCTTGCCACTAGCTTATACCTTGCTACTCTTAACACTTTTGAATTGACCCACCTCCTTATCCAATCTCAAATATGCATTAGTTTTCTCGGTACAATAAACCAAACACTTAAAAATTTTTTAATATGGAGTTCATATGACTAAAGAGCTTAATAGTTTCATTAGTTTTTAATTATTGAACAAAACTATATGGGTTGCATTGTATATTTAAGTTGAGAAAGAATGCAAATGGTTTTTTTTTCCAGTTAAAGCTTAATTGGTAGATAAAGGATTTGATTAGATATAAAGTATTGATTTTAATAAGAAATTTAGCTAGTAATTAAACCAAATACTATTTGTATTATACAAACCATTGGTATTGTGCACAATTGTCCTCTTTATCAACTAACTATGTGGTGTTCTCTCCTTCACGATGATCTTGTTGGAGAAGTTTATATGACATGATGTCTTAGGTTTGTTGATGTTAGTCTCTTGTTCAACATGTTTTTTTTAATATATCCTCATATTGCCTTAAACAAGCTTCAAAAGCTTGGTAATTTAAATTGGTCACTCATCTTCTAGTTGTTAGGTTTGTTGTTTCCTTGATGAATATCTTTTTATTTATTTATTGAGCCTCATTTGTATTTTTTTTTGTTGATATGCGGGTGATATTTTCTAATTACTAACAATGGTGACTAGGCCTTGTTGTATTATGCTTAATTTTGTTATACACTCTGTGCTATTAAAAGAAGGTTTTATCTTGATTTAGCAACAACATATTCAAGATATTTTTAGACATCTTCGCATCTTTTTGGTTAATCATTCAATAATAGAGTTCCATTTCCTAATATCTTGCAAAATACATTAAAATGCATGACAACAACTTGTTTGAATTATTGATTTGTTACACTCACATTTGCCAATCTGTGTATTCTAATACCAACTACTCATTAGGAGGCAATTCGACACTTGATATTATACATTAAAATCACTACCAAATTTGATCTTTATTTCTATTGTTCCATATCTTTTTAATTCTAAGTTTTTTCTTTATATTATGATTAAGTTGAGTGCTCTAACAACCAATACTTTAGAAGTGGATTTAGGATATTCCTTAGACGAACGATATCTCATGGTCTCTACAAGGAATAGTATAATGTTAATCTTCTGTTGAAATAAAATATTATGTGTTTGCACATACTATTATTGAAGTCGATTGGATTACTTCTCTTAGAGATGAAATTGGTTTCAAGTCATCTTATATATATATATATACATACATATGAGTTACAATTGGATCCATTTTTAAGCATTTATTTATCCTTTACATACAATCAATATTTTGTGAATTACTAAAAAAAATTAATGAATAGATTTTCAATAATGGCTAAGAAAATTAATATTATAGGGCACTAAAAATTATGGCATTTTATATTTTTTTACCATACTCACTAATAAAATCCCTTTTTAATTAAAATTAATTGAGACATCAAACAAATATTTTATTTCAATAAATAACATCGAATAGAGCTTTAATCCACCAAATATATTATTACAATTTTTAATTTTGAAGTCACATGATAAAATTAGCACCAGATTTTTTACTTTTTTAAGAAAATCTGTCTCGATTAAATAATTCACCAAAAATAAAAATTAGAAAAATAATTGTTCATACGGGAAAGAGATGAATTTTAACATGGGTTAACAATGTCTCAGCATTCCTTGCGAACACAACGGGCCACAGCTCTGGCCCAGAACCGCAGCTCCTCCTTCATCTCCGGCGACCGCAGGCTTAACCGCCGGAGATCCAACGGTGGGGCTGACCACCGAATTAGCCTTGCCTCAGACAGATAAGTCCCCCCGTTACCCACATATTTATGCTCCTCCTTGCTCACTCTCAGCCCGGGACCCACCCTCGACGAGTTCGCCCCTTTCCTGTCTTCGAACACGAAACCGAGATCCTTGAAACCCTGCAACTCCATGAACTCCAAATCGCTAGCGCTGCTCCATTTCTTATTCTGGAACGACTTCATGTACCTCTGTTCCCAGCCCACATCGAGGTGTGGATTGGCACAGCGCCGCCACGCCGGCTCCCTTCTCGGTGGCTCCTGTTTTTCTTTGCTCTGTTTCTGCTCATAACACAAATAATCAAATGTTGCACACCGCTCTCCTGTTTCCGATAAACGAACCCAACATACCGTTGACGAAGAAGACAGAGAAGATGCGGAAAATGAAGAGATGGGTTTTCGTGGAGAATCCAGTGAGCTGGAGTAGGAAAGCTTTCGCCTTCCCCTTGTCTTCGTGTCGGAGTTTTCCGCCACTTTCTCTTCTCCTTGGTCGACGGGGGGAGGAGGCAGAGATGGAGTTCTTAGCAATTTGCCAGCCATGGCAGAGGTGGTCTTCTTTTCTTGGCTCGGATACAAAGCATTGTAGAAGAACCAGTGCTCATCGAAGAGAAGAAAGAACTTCGGAAACCAATTAAGGCTCTTCTCTTCCTCTGTTTCCACTTTGTTTCTACCTTTCTGGCTCATCTTTGCGAAGGCATGGGAGGGAGTGAACGAGGAAGAAAAGGAAGTACCCAACGTTTCCTGTAAAACTATTGAAGAATAATTATTTTTTATCAACAAAATTTGATTAATGACGTCGAACAGATAGTACACGTGGCAGCTTCTTGCACGCAGTCAGATCGGTGGGGGCATTACGTCGAGTTTCAGATGTGGAATTATTTGCCCATAACATGTGCAAGCTACAGAGGCAGACAAGATGATGATATATGTTAAACGTCTCAGAGATAAAACACCCAAAGAGCGATTTCATCCAATCACCGATGTCCAACTTGCATTGCCGACCTATATCTCATACCGGTTCAGAAGCCACGAGGGAGGCCCACGTCAAGGGTGGTTCGAGTCGACCGGCCACATGGCGGGGACCAACTCGGACTAGAAGACCGCGATGAGAAAGATTCATCTGGCGATCGGTGAGGATGGAAATTTGCCCGCGGGATCCGGTTGTTGGCATATAAAAAAAAAGTTTTTTTATTTTTTTAAAAGAGAAAAATACAATACTTATGATTTATTTAAAGAAAAAAAAAATTAATAATCGTTTAGGCTTTTGATCAATTTTAAAAATTTACATGCAATACACAATGCATGCATTTAAATCCCAAATGGAGACCAGATTGAATGTAAGGCCACACTAGAGATCACATCAAATTACATGCAAGAATAAAAACTATTGTGATTGAAATGATTTTTTTTTAAATTAGCTTTTTGTTGATAAAAATTCATCAATAATGAGAGTATTATTTTTTTTCTTACAAATTTACACGTTGAATTGTTATCATTTGCATATTACTAATGCCAATTCTATGCCTTCCCTTTCTCTCAATTCCATTAAATATGTGTTTGGATGATGGCAATGATTCCAAAATTTGTCTATTTCATTGCTTTTAGTAATTCAAAATTAGTATATCTTTCTATTTTCTTTCTTATTTTTCTCGTCATATTTCATTGAGATATCTTAAATAAATACAGAAACTCTAGTAATTACTTATAACATTTTAATTTTCATCTAGTACTATTAAATCAATGATTATGTCTACTAATAATACATTATAACTTACTAATAACTCTGTTTGATATATTGAGAAATAAACAACATAAACCTATCAATTTTATTGATAACATTCTATCATCTACACAAAAAAATCAAAATGTTAGAGAGAGACAAAGATAAAATGAGACATAACTTTATAATAGATTAATATTATTAGAATAAAATGACAATCAAGAAGCCTAATTATATCTAGAATAATTACAAAAAAAGATTGACCCTAATCTTGATCAAAGGTTAAAATCATCAATTGAATTCCAAGTTAGACACTATCAACAATTCTATAAACACATTGCAATCAAGTTAGGATCATCATCTTGCCTCAATGATAATAAATATATCATATTGTTTTTCATTAGATTATCAACTAATCCATTTCATCAATTTTTTTACATGATATTATTCATTTTCTTACCAAAAGAAGAAAAAAGATGATAAGTACATCATCACTATTCCACTTAAAAGATTACCATATACAAATTTTTGAAGCCAAATATGATGACTCACTTCCCTTGATCTTTAGTTGAGGAATTGGCTACTTAGACTCTCCTCCTTGTAAAGAGTAAACCTCTTCTTCTTCAGTTTCATCTCCCTTCTATTAATTAGGTGAATTACATGGTGCATCTCTTCTCACTCTTGCAAAGAATTCTTTCACATATAAGTGATATTCAAAGACTTCTACAAGTAGACCCGACTCTTCTCCCCCACTGATCCAAGTAAATCTTTACCACCATTTCCATCCTATAAAAAAAATCTCATCAAGACCAACACAGACTCTTACAATGCCTTTGCCAGGGTTTCTCAGGAAATAGCTTTGTCAAGCTGCAAAACACCCAAAAGAAAAGCAATATTTCTAGTTTTCCACCCATGATGTAACATAGATTACCTTTCCAGCAGCCATTACAAGAGATCTTTAGGTGAATCGCTTTAGTTTTCCATCAAAGAACACCCATCATCAACGCAGGCAAAGATATATAGTAAACTGAACCTGTTCCCTATTCACTTCTTCCATTATTGACCTGCTTGAAGAACTAAGGTACTGTGAAGCCTGCTCAATTCGCAGCTTTTTATTGTAAGATTCTAATAAAATAAGGCCATTGGCGTTTCCTAAAAGACCAGACAGTAATCACATAATGTTCTAACAGTGCTTAAAGGAATTCTGGACATGGGCATGCAAACAAAAGGTGTCAAACTTGTTGCTTGCAGATGTGCACATATAGTCCAAGAGAACAGAGTTCAGAGACAACATTTCACCTGGTATATATGCACTTTGATGTCCCACATGAACTGGTTTGAAGCTAAGTTTTGGAATGTCACCTTAAGAAATTTCAAATAAAGACCATGATATATTTAATTATTTAACAATCTGTTTGAAAGCTTCTAAGCATTATATATTCAATTAGTTAACTATTTGTTTGAAAACTTCTAAGCAAACTTCTCTAAATTATGCATCAGCTAAACAACAATACAAGCTTCACATCAGAAGGAAAAAAATTTAGTCATTCTGCATTGAAATACATACAAATGCTTTGTGCTAAAATCTTGAGATTTTTCACTTAACACTACTTACAAAAGAACAGTAAAAAAAGATGAAAACCCTTCTGAGAACTAAGTGTCATCAGAGCTTTTAGACATCTCTTTATTTGTCGAGTCGCTTTCTTCTATTGAATTGTTTGGAGTTTCTATGGCATCTAACCGGCCAATTTCACCCTTTATGGAAGATGAGCTGTTGTTTGTACCTTCTATGGTGTTAAACGCAAGCTGGAAAGAGTACAGAACTAAACCAATCGAGTTAACACCAAACACGAAAGTTGCGAGATAACACAACCCATTCACGATAGTTCTGTTGAAAAATTGAAGAAAAAAGGTATGTTAGATGAGAAACATGGTAAAACAATGAAGGAGAAGGCAAAATGGTACAAACCTGATTGTGATTGTCAGTTGGCGAACCTAGGAGAATTGAAGGGAAATTGGTAAGCAATATGTGCACATAAAATGAACCATCGATCAAATTTTATGGAAACCCAATAAGTTTTTAGAAACAAGATAAATCCAAATCCAAGTGCATCTACATATGCACATATCTTCCCATATAGATTTTGAATACATCTGACATTAAGTTTAGAAGTACATATAAATTAAGTTTGCATTGCCCATCATCAAGAACAAAATGAAGATTTCTATGTAGTCTCCAAATGAATGCTTTGCAGGTCAATTTCAAAGATCTAACAAAAAGATTGAAGCTCATCCAAGCAAGGTCCATATTCTCCCATATCAATCCAAGTTTGTCAAGTCAAAGCTAGTTGTAATATTTTCATCCTTCGTTAATTTTTAGTCCTTAATAGATATGTATTCAAATTAGGCAAGCTGATATACATCGATGCTCTCCGTCTTTGTGTTCGAACAAGCATGTACAAATAAATAACATAGACATACATAATCACGTGTTTTAGCTAAATTCAATCTTGTTTTAATTTAACAAGTTGCCAATGCAGTTGTCCATCTACAAAACTGAGAGATTTGCAACAAATGGGGGATCAAATTAACCAAAAGTTTTCCTTGTGTGAACACTGAATAATCCAAAAATATAAAGTTATAGGTAGAGGTTGCATTAACTATATATTTAGACCTCGATGCCAAATTCAAATCATAATTTGGGATTTAACATTCTCTAAATACAATGAAGAACAAATCATAAACATAGCACCATTAAGAAGTTTTATACCAACAAACCAATAATGATGAATTTACACCTGGAATGTATAACAGCCCATCATGCTTAAAAAAAAAATCTTGTAAAAAAGCCAAGGAACCATGAGAAAATGAGAAGACAAGACTGACCGAGAAATTATCTGAAATAGCTTGGCGATTTAGCGCTGCTTCTATGGTGGTCGTAAACTTGTAAAGGATAACGGCTATTATCCCAGCAACAAGCCCACCCAGCAACGCCTGAACAGGAGAAGGGGGTCCCTCAGCATCCACTGGATTTATTCCACCAGTGAACAAGCTATCCAATGATTCTTCCTTTAGACCCTCAACCTTCGTAAGGCCCGTCGACCGCACTCTCTGGAACAATTTACCAGAAGCCCGTCAAGTATTCCGTGAAATTGCGCGACGGACGAAAAAATGACGAGTAGACAAAATAAATGCACACCATTTCCTTCACTCGCTTGGCTCTTCTACGGAGGGAGCGGAAGAGGAAAATAGCGATCGCGCCGCTGAGGAGAACACTAGCGGCGGCCTGCAAGGGGGTCGGATTGTCGTCGACATCAAAGAGGGTGGAGCTGGAGGATGGAGGCATTTCAACGGGTCCTTCAGATTCTTCGGTTGGAGATGTTGGAGCGGGTGAATCGGGAAGCACAGCCAACGCTGGTTGGAGAACGGCTGTTCGAGACGACAGCCGGACTGCGACGGAGATCAGGGAGAAATGCGACGGCAAACGTAACGGAGGCCGGTGTTGGAGATTGCAGAAGAGTGGGGCGAGCAATGAAAATTGCTGAGGGACATGGTGAGTATAAATCATCTCGGGGCTTCGCGAGCTGAGGAAGAAGAGATGTTTGGATAAGGTAACCGGAGCTAATGGTAAGCAACTTTATTTTCATTATCTCTCGTTTCTTTATTTGTATCACATGAATTACATTTAGGGATATACTTATTTATAATTTTACATATCATTTGAGAAGCACTTAAGAGAAGTCTCTTTGATTGTTTTATATTATACTTCAAAAGTTTAGTGTATTGAAGGCTTGTTTAATTGGAAAATATTTGAAAAAAATATTTATTTTAAGCCTAAATAAAATATTAAATTTATTTCAAAACGTTGAAATTGTCACAACCTCACTTGAATAGGATTTGTTCTATAAAATTATACATCAATTCTTTCAAAAAAAATTGTTGAAATTATTTGAATTTTTAAAATTAGTTTTTCATTTGATTGAAGCAAGTCCTGATCATTTTCTTTTTCTCGTCATCAAGGTTGGTTTTCACTATTACTTATTTTTATCATGGCATTTGACTCTTTTTATCACTTGTAATAATTATCTATTGTCATCCTTTTCATTTATTTGTTTGCAAATAATAATACAATAAAATAATTAGTCAAAATTTTATCATGTATAGATATTATTTGATATATTATCGTGATATTTAAATTTTGAAAAAGGTAATTAAATCAAGTTATGTCATACAAAAAGAGTCTTTTATCACTTTATTGAAAAATATCACTGATCATTATAGTTTGACAATCTTATTGGCTAAGATTACCTTGGATGAATACTTTTTGTGTGTTATTGTTTCAAGTTTTTCATGTCTTCTCTTGCCTTTTTTTTTTTAATTATAATGTGTATAGATTAATCTCTATATAGATCAAACATTTGAGCCACCCACTTGGCATAAATATTATTCGTCGATCACTTACTACTCTCATCAATTCAATGTGTTGTAGATGCACCAGTTTCTATTTGGCTTTCCTTTGAACCATATTGGATTAGAATATGATATTACTCTGATACCAAATCTGACATCGTGATCTCTTTATGTTAAATATTATTTTATTGGGTAGTCTCATACCATTTCAAGTAATTTTCTCTCTAAAGACATTTCAATATCTTGAGACTATGTTATTTCATATAAACATCAGGATCAATCCCTCAATAGTTATCGTGAGACAATTCATCTATATACCTCTCAATTTATAAATCTACTAAGATCTATTCTTTATCTTATGATTATTTTCTTAGGAGTCCCTACAAATCATACATAATCTATTTTTTACCAAATACACTTGCAAGGGTTGCAAATAATCTTTACATTTTGTTTTGAAATTTTAATTAAATATTGTTTATTTTCTTCTTAACATATTATACATTTTTTTTACCATATCATATGTTAAATTAAACATATGATATGTTCGTCTTAATGTACCATATGTTATTTATATTTTTACTTTGTTATCTTAATCATACAGGTCATTCTTCAACCCTACGCAACCCTTTAATAGCCTTAACGTATTGCATGTCACCTTAATGTAAGATACATATGCTCAATGCACCATGTATTAAGGACTAAATGCATCATTCTATGCTCTCAAGGTCACATTCCATGTAGTATCTATATGATACACTAAAAAATAATATATCATATAATTTTCTTAGGAACTAGATACCAATAGCTATTCTCATTCCTTTACTTGAGCATATAATATATCAATAAATAATATACTATTTGCATATATATTCATAACAAATATTGAAAACACTAATGAACAAAAATGAACACATAATGAATCTAAAATATTTCACAATTTTGTCTTATATAATAACTCTAAATATTAAGATTTAATTAATATGTATGTAAGTTTGTGTATTTAATTAAATAACATTGGATTTACAAAATATTGATATTAATAAATAAATTATTATTATTTAATGTCATCTTGAGAAGTGTGTCATGCTTGAAAAAAATCAAAATTCTTATTTAAACATATCAATCAAAGAACTCTTTTTTAAAAAAAAAAATACAATATTAGTATAAATATAGATAATAAATTAATCATTATTTATCTTTGTTAAAACTATAGAATCCCAAAGTTTATTAGCTAAAGGTAGATATATCATAAACATTTGCATTCGTATAATGTTTCTATAGTTTCTATAGTTTCACAATTACCATTTTAAATAAACATGGGAAATTCCCATCATTGCTAAAATGACAAAAATACTAATGGTGGTTATATGTTATTTTCAATTTAAAATAGTTATATGTTATTTTCAATTTAAAAAAAAACTTTAAATCAACGAAGAATAATTTAAAAAATCGTGTCAAATAAAGTATTTTGGGTGTGTATGGGTTTAAGTATATTAAACTAAACATTATCATTTAACTTTAAATACAATATTAGTTGTTTTTTTTGTCACATAGTAGAAAGCAGCTCATGTATAAGACAAATGAAATATTGGAACATAATTCATAACATTTTGAAACCATATAAAAATTATTTTTTATAAAAATTATAATGAAAATAAATATTTATCTTTTTAAAATCTAGTAGAAGCATCTTTTATAATTAAGTAAAAGCAAAAAGTTTTCATATTTCTCTTTAAAACTAATATTAATATATCCTTTAAATATGTATTTTGTTTAAATAAAATAAACATAAAAATAACAAATCTAATGACAATCATAACATCTTCTAAATTATCATGTGTTAACTCTCAATCCATGATAAACCCATGAAATGCTTTCTTTGACTTAAAAATATTATATCGAATAAGCAAGAGCAAACTTACATTAGCTTAATGGCAAAAAAATAAAATATAAAGTAAAACAAATATTCTTTAATAATCATGTGCATGTTTTATATCAATAATAATATAAATCAATAAAAAATACTTTATATTTCTTTTTATTTGAATTTATTTAAAATTTAATTTCCTCTTTAAGAAATTATATTACATTCTTTTAACCCCTTTTCTTTTATACATTCGAAATATTTATTTTGACTTGTCTAATGAAATGTCCTCAACAACACTCCTAGAGAAATTTTATTCCTAGTAGTAGTCCTACTTTCAGATAAATATTATTTCGAATAATAAAATATTTACTGCTAACAAAACTTTATTTTTAGATAACAAGTTTCAATTGCAAAACAATTATTAAAGTTTTGTCTCTTGCTCATGCTATATTACTTTATCTATGATTTTTATATAATTAGTTTTCAAATCTCTTGAAACGCCTTCACTTGTTCTATCTTTTTCTCTTCTAACTATGATCAAGTGTTGCACCACTCAAATTTCTTAAAATAAACTCTCTAAGTTATGACTAATATCTTATTTATACTTATTCTCATTACTTTTTATATGTCTCACTTTTTAAATACCCATAACAGTTATGTTTATTTATATGAATGTCTTTTCATCTTCTAACATTTTATTTATGAAGGCTTCTCATTAATCAAATTCACCTTAATTTGTTTTTCAAGTTATTTGCCATTTTGTGTTTTAAGTTTTTTTAACTTCTATTAATTGTACAAATATGATCACTAGATTTATACTATATATGCAATGGTGCCAAACTTAAGAAAGAAATATAACCATTGCATATGAGCTTCATTTATATAACATTACAAATATAAAATTCTACAAGTACAATTTTATAATTTGGATATTTTCAATGGGCCTTGAATTGCATTACATCACCATATTAATGCATCAAATAATGCTAAAATGATGTATGGTGATGCATTTAGTTATGATGCATTATATTCAAGTTTTCATATTTTTTAAGAGTTGAACAGTTTAGTTTAGATCTAATTTGATAAATTGGAAGAACTGGTTAGATCAAGTTAGAATGCTTTTATTTCTAATTTATATTATGAAACAAGCAACTCAATTAATTTTTTTTAATCCCTTATGATGCAAGACATGAGAAAATGTCATTCATAAAATCTCAAAAAACATAATACTAAAAATAATGATTTTTAACAAAATAAATTTAATTCTAACAAATTCTAATTAATCTTTATTTCTTTTACTATGAGATTTTATTCAAAAGTTTAGTCTTAAGCAAAACTTTACAAGTAGGTATTATAAAATGATAAGCACGTGATAATTTTTTCTCAAAATGGTTTTCATAAGAAATATGATTTAGAGCATTTTAAGTTTGTCATTTTTAGTTCCAAGACAACATAGAGCATTTTAATTTTTTCTAACACATCGTAAGGAAAGTTATATGATAGATGACCTTAAAGGCTTTAATCAATCTGTCGACACCATTAAATGCATGTAATAATCTTGATATAAATACAATATATTAAAACAACTAAAAATACAAAAAAAAATTTAAAAAGTTAACATTTTCCAAGTAAGGAGAAAACAACATGATATCAAAATATATATTAAAGTTTTTTCACATAAAATTTAATATTCTTTTATAAGAATTTGGAATATCAAATGGTCGAATATATGTAATTTACCAAAAAAAAAAATCTATTAAAAACGTTAATAGTCAAGTAAGAAGATCAGCATTATGTACATGTGGCTTCCTTACCATAAAAAGGTTTATTCGTAGATATTACACGGTTGACTTTATGCATAAGACAAGCATTTGCTTCTAAATTTGACAACTTTACTTAACAATTATCAATGTGGCCAAAACTCGAACATGTCAAAATAATTTATCATATTATTATAAATATGAAATGTGACACATAACTTATTTCAAACAAAAAAGGCCGTTGAATGATTCTGGCAAACAAATTGGAATAAAAAATATATATAATAACTATTTTTTATTTTTTATTTTTAAAAAAAACAGTTGATTACCTTTGTGAACTATTTTAACGGTAATAGCGAACGAGTAGCTGATTTGCAGTGGTGATGGAGCGGGAAGGCGGTTGTTCCCTTTCGGCTGCTGATTTGCCTCCTGGATTTCGCTTCCATCCGACGGACCAAGAGCTCATCGTTCATTACCTGAGGAAGAGGGTGACCTCTTCTCTGCCTCCCGATTCTTCCATAATTGCCGACGTCGACCTCTACAAGTACAACCCCTGGGAACTCCCAGGTGACTCGAATCCTTCTTCTTGCATCTTGCTTTCCTAGTACATAAATCTATTCCTTCATGCAGTTTATGTGTTTGTAGTTTTTCCCCAGAGAAGGCGTTCTTTGGGGAGGGACAATGGTTCTTCTTCAGTCACAGGGAACGCAAGTACCCCAACGGAGTCCGACCCAACCGAGTCGCGGCGTCGGGCTACTGGAAGGCGACCGGCGCCGATAAGCCCATCTTGGCGGCTGGTAGCGCTGTGTGTCTCGGCGTCAAGAAGGCCCTTGTTTTCTACAGAGGTCAGCCGCCTAAGGGCACCAAGACTGATTGGATCATGCATGAATACCGCCTCTTCGACTTCATGGCTCGTTGTCAATCCCTGAAACCAAACGGCTCTACGCGAGTAAGCCATTAAGCCTTAATCCTCTTTCTTGTGCTGTCTTCATATTGCTTTCAGAACCATATAATAGCTATATGCTTGATGTATCTAAAATAAAAAACTTAAAAGTTCGCAACTGTATTACAGATGATTTTCTAAATTTAAACATAATTGCTATTAATTTGGTGATTGGTGAAGCTAAAGATGGTCTTCGACATCTGTATAGAAGCATTCTAGTTCAGAGAAGAAGCAAAGAAAAAGGGTTTGCATAGCTAGTAACGCACAAGAAAACGTCCAAGTAAAAGAAATAACAGAAAAGGGTTCCATTATTCTTTACAAATTAAGCCAAATAACAAGTAGTTTACCATAACGTAAGCATGGATTATATCTATAAGAGTCATGTTTATCTTCTAAATATCATATCTTAGATGAAAAATATATATGAAATATTTGAGAAATAGATGAAAAATGTATAAGAAAATAATCTAAAATAAAAAATATTCTTCTCTCCATCTTCTTGTTTCTTCGATTTTTTCATTAACATAAATAGGGGGCAAACAAGAAGCGTTGAAATGGATTTAACAATTCAAGAAACATATCATAAGCTAGGATAAACTTGACATTCTGGGACACTTAACAGGTATTGAATACTCTAGAACTTAAGGGATACGGAAGGTTAAAAGTCGAATGCTTGTCGAGGACTAGTTGGTTCAGGGAAGAATGCGACTGAGGGTGTTTGAGCACAGAACTGGTGAAAAAGAAAGATGGATCGACCGGCTTCATGGTCGACTGATCAAAATAGCATAGGCATATTTGAACAAGATGTCTAGAAGAAAGTGGAACTAAGTGGATCCATAGGAACGAGGAGTCCAAAAGAGGACCAAATAAAGTTTACAGAATAATTGTTTGAATTGGTATGACATCAGATAACTCTGTTAGTATTGGGACTAAGATTTATTATTATTGTTATGTATGCTTTACAAAGAGAAAGATGCAACAAGAGGTCATTCTTACTATTATAGGGACAAGGCAGCCAAAAGGCAGCAGTTGCATCATTACAAGGGGAGTTTCAAATGTTCTATGCTTGTCAATAGTAACTCTGTAATCTTAATAGATGATAAATTTCTATAATGTAGTATTTAGCTAATTATGAATCGATGAAGTAGATGATATAGATTGAAGAGTAGAACAAGTTTCAGAAAACTGTTAAATTGCAATTCTGGTAACATTTCTTCTTCCAGTTGGATGAGTTGGTACTATGCCGAGTACAGCAAAGGGCATACCTGCCGAAAGAAAAAGTTGAGATGCCTGAGCTATTGAGCCCAGAATCTTCAGCCGTTTGCAAGTCTCATCCAAGCAGTAAAAAGCAGTATTTTCATCTGCTGCAAACAACAAGGGAGAGAATTAACGTTTCAGAGCTAAGCTACCGGGGGAACTCAGAGGAAACGAAGAGGATCGAGGAGTGCTCCGATCTTACCAACAATGGTGGTCGAGCTGATGAATGTATTGGAGCTCAGCAATTGCATGATGATGGGCTGGATTGGCCGGGGTCCATGCTTTGCTGCGGCAAGAGGAAGCTGTCATTCGATGCAGGTGTTGACTCCACGCAGTTGCAGAATATCAAGCACTTTGGATTTTCTGAAGAATTGTAGCTGCCATTTTATGAATCGGATTCAGATGATCAGAGTTACCTGGAGTTCTTGATCTGATTCCTGTAGTTCCCTATTTGTTAGCTTCTCTTTTGTTAAACTAAGTGAATGGTGTTTTTTGGAGAAAGGAATGGAGCAACCAAGGTAAGGAGGATGCACAGCAAAAGCATATTCAATTTACAATTTTTCATGATATATCAACATGAATTTCTTCTTCAACCTTGCTTATGTTGTAAGTATCAACATTGTTGACACAACCATGCCTGAAAGTTTCACCTTGGTGATGCATTTTTTTCTTTTCTTGTCTCATCTGGCTTTTCATGCTTGCCTTTAGATCTCAGTCAACATGTGTCGAATAGCATGATTACTTCTTCATGGTTAAAGCACAAAATTTTATATGCCTTGAAATGTAGATTTGAGTTCAATATGAAATTAAAGTCCATGAAAATGAACCTCCTTGTCAAGTAAGAACATTTTTGAATGAACTGGATCTTATTATTTGGGTAGAAACAATTTAAAATCAAAATAGCTTCCAAATTCAATCTGGTTTCCTTAATGTTCTATTTTTATATAGTTTCCTTCTTTTTTCTTTCAAACATCTTCACAATCAATTGTCTTCCACTCTTGCTTGCTAATTATTTTTTCCAATTGACTTATTGATGTGGATGCTACTTATACCCAACAAAGATTAAGTTTCATTAACAAAATTTGGTTTGGGTTGATCTATCAACCATTTGTCTACGTGTTTGATCAATTTTGATTTGATGGTTTGCTGAATTATCATGTTGTTTGATTCAAAATCTTTGATATTATGTGATTTTGTATATCAAGATGTTCTAAATTAAAAAGAGCCTTTTCAATTAGGATAAATTTGACAAAAATAATAGTATTGTATGATGAATAGCTACAACAATATTATTTAGCAGTCAAATTCAATGGATGTTAAGAGAAAACAAAGTTTCATTCTTTCTCATTTTTCTATGAAAAATAAAACTTCATTCATTACAAATTTTATCTAGATTTATTAATCGATCCAATACAATAATAAAATTATGCTAGTTTCTACCTTTAACATATAAGGAAACGAAAAAACTAAGATATCAAATGGGCATTACCCTTTGTTTTTATCAGTCATTTTTTTCAATTTGTAAACATAAAAATATGAAAAATGAAATAAATAATTTTTATATTTTTTTTGCTTGGAATGAATTTGTTTATAATACTGTATTAATTTATTAAAATAGTTGAGCAATTCAAATACTAATATTATACATTCTTAGGCTAACTTTGAGATTCTAAGTTAATTGATCTTACATCTTATCAAAACCATCATGATTTAATTTGTATCTTATAATATTAGATATGCTCAATAGATTATTAGAGAATATTAAAGATGTTATGCACTAATTAGGGTTTAATGACATGTATGATATTTTAAAAATGTTCAAAGATTGGCATTCCAAAGTTGTAGCATTGATTATTAAATTGAGCGGGTGGCAACACCTTCAACATGAAGCATAAAATTCTGCAAAACTATTTTTTTCACATCTCATATCACATATATAAAATAAAAAATTTAAGACAAACTTTATGTAGAGTACTTTAATAGAAGAAAAATAACTCTAACTTAAGATAATTACATAAAAAATAAAAGTTGTTAAAGAAATACACTTTTTGGCGATGATGTATTGTAGTTCCATTAGAGCTGACGTGTAGAGTACCAAAGATGAAAAAGAGCGATGAGGTGCTCGTTTGGGTTAGTGGAGAAGCTTGGTTAAAAAGGATGACAAGATTGGCTAAGATTTGGAACCTTGTTGAGGAGAGTGTTGGTTGGGTAAAGACTTACAGGTGTTAATGGAAGCATAATTTTTTTTGGTTGTTGATTCTCCAGGTAGAAGGTCTCTCACCTTCGATCTATTTCTCTCATAAGGGTTTGGTTAATTGTTGACTCTTCAAGTGAAAGATCTCTTAACTTCAGTCATTGTCTCTCATAAAAGGAGAGGAAGTTTGAATTTCTCCAACTAGAGTTAGATGTATACTCTTTGCTTACAAAGATAGAAACACACAAATAAGAAAAAATTTATTCATTAATAACTGTATTATAATAAGAAAGTCTCTCCTATTTATAGATAAAAGAAAGCTCAATGTATGAAAAAAAACAAAACAATATACTTTTGAATAATATCATAAGCATAGAAAAGGAGAAACAATTTTGGAATTAGATCACTTGAGAATCCAAAAAAGATCTTTAGAATTTTATGACATTAACTCTTAGTAGGTCAATCACATTAAATACAAAATATATAAGAAAAGACTATTTCAGAGTTAAATCATTTGAAAATCTAAAAGATCTTTAGAATTATATGACATTAATTCCAAGTTGGTCAATCATATTAAATGCAAAAATAAAAATGTATGAAAAAAATTATGACATTGGAAAAACTATTCAATCATGCAACGTGAAGATCAGATGTCAATGAAGATGTGACCAGGGCATCGATAGTGGACGAGATAGATGATGACAGACGATGACAAATGGAGGGTGGTTGCTGACAAGCGACTAGGCGATTATGGGCAAATGGGGAGCAGATGGTGGCCTAGCAATAGTGGGCAACCAGGTGATGTTGGACCATTAAGTAGCAACGATCCGAAGCGACATATGATCAGGTGATAACAAATGACTAATGATAGTGAGAAAAACACGAACCAACATCGATGATGAAATATTGTACTGCAAAATAAGTTTGTACGAACAAAGCAAAAATAATGGAGATAACCTAGGGAAAAATAGAGTATTGTACTCCACCTCTATGGTTTACAAAGATGGTTAATTGAAATAAGATTCGGCTCAGATATGACTCTGAGTTCGAATGGGACTGGTGCAATGCCAGTAAGTGTATGCTGTGAGCTAATACAAGATGCTCATGTGTCATCCTCCTCAAGTGCGAGAGAGCTTGGCTCGGTGGTATCAATGTGATGAATACAGTAGTGCTTCAATAGGTGTGGTACAATATGGTGTAGGTCATCATAGGTAAGCCAAGAATTCTTAATTGAGGACTTATCCTTCCAATGAACTAAACATTTTCTAAGTATATAATCTTTGATTAGAATTATCTCATGATCTAAAATTTTCTCTACATTGTTCTTACTTACTATTAAGGCTACATAATAGTAGGAATGGGTTCACTCAACATGAGAGAATCAGGCTCAAAATGGCTCACTAGGTATTATATGTGGTGTCTTATACAGGACTAAATCCTTAACATTAAAAGTTGCACTAACTCACAAACTCTTCTGGTAAATCCAACACATAAGCATTAGTGCATAGGTTTTGAAAAATCTTAAAAGGTCTAGCTCCACGTGCTTGTAATTTCTTGTAAGCTCTAAGAGAAAACCATTTTGACCTAACTCTATTTATAACATAGTCTCATTCATAAAATTCTTTAACCTTTTTATAAACATCTGTTAGTTTCTTATATTTTTTATTACTTAGATTCATTTTTTTAAATACTATTTTATGAATGAAGAGATGTGAGAAGCAAAGAAAGAAGTAGAGATAGAAGTACAAAAATCCACTAGTAAGGGAATAAGATCAATAGTAGGCTATTATCATGACAACTGTCAAAGCAACTTAGATTAATACTACAATTCACAAAATTATTGTATGCAAATTAAGCTCGTGGTAGTAGTATATCCTAAAGTTTAGGTTGTTCCCCTATCAAGCTACGAAGAAGATTTCATAAACTACGATTTACTATTTTTATTTGTTTATCTATTTAAGGGTGGTAGGTGAAGAAAATTTTAGCTTGGTCTCTAATAAATGCTTTAAGATCTTTCAAAAATAACTAGTAAATCTTACATCTCAATCAGAAACTATGGTCGTGAGGTTATCATATAATTTAACTATTTTATTAAAAAATATTGGTTATATAAGTAACATCTCAGGTCTTACAACAAGAGATAAATTAAGCTATTTTAGATAATCGGTCAATGACCACAAGGAAAAAGTCTTGCCTCAATGTGGTCTTAGATAATTCAAGTATAAAATCTATACTTATGTGTTCCCATGTTTTTTCACGTACAGATAGTGGAATGTAAGGTCCATGACCTATATTTGGAGATTTTGTAGTTGTGTATGTGCAATATTGGACTACAATAAATGCAACATGATACGTTATTTTAGGCCAATAAAATTTCTCTAAGACATCTCTAAGAGTCTTATTTCTTTCAAAATAACTAGATAATCATCTAGCATATATTTCCTAAACTAACAAAATCTCTAAATGATGAATTCTGGTTATATAATATATTGTTCATATATAAGTATCCATCTTTCAAGCTAAAATCTTCAGATACAAGGTTTGGAGTTAATTTGATTTTCTAATAAATTGGCTCAAATTCAAAATAGTTAGGATATTGATTTTTAATTTGGTAAATCTATGATCTTTATAGACAAAACTGTCAATTGGTGAACATGACGATTAAGTGCATCAACTACTTTGTTTTCTAAGCCAGCTTGTGTTTAATAATGAATGTATTCTCCTGGATGTACTCGAACCTTTTGGCATGCCTATGACTAAGGTCTCGTTGGATATTTGGGAACCTAAGCGTCTCATGGTTAGGATGATATAAGACAAATTCTTTGGACAACAAGTAAATGTCATAAAGATTGAATTATGACATAATTTCTTTTCATATATAGAATACTTCATTCTAGTGTCATCAAGTTTCTAACTAAAAAAGGCAATAAAATATTTACCTTGACTATGGACACTATCTATCCTTATTTATGATGCATGACATGCAACCTCAAAGGAAGTAGAAAAGTTGGGTAGTTTTAGAATGGCTGTCTTAGTCATAGTCTCTTTTAACTTTTCAAAAACTAAGTCTATAAATTTGGTCCAAGTAAAATTACCAGACTTAGTGCAATTAGTAATCATCATTGTAATAGTACTAAAGTCTTTAATAAATCATCAATAAAAGATTTCAAGATCATGGAAGCTTCTTATGTTATGAATTATTTTTAGAATATGTCACTCCATAATTGTCTTGACTTTGTTAGGGTCAGTAGACAACCCTTTAGAAGAAACTATGTACCATGAGAAGATAATATTAGTCGTAAAGAATTCATATTTTCTTAAATTGTTAAATAAGTGTTTCTTTTTAGAGTTCAACATAATTTGCACATATGATTTAGGTGATCATCAATAGATTTATTATAGTTCAAAATGTCATCAAAATAAACTAAGACAAATTATCCTAAGTATGATTTTAAAACCTAAGTTATTAATCTCATGAATATATTTGGTACATTTAATAATTTAAATGACATCACCAACTATTCATACAAATTATATTTAGTCTTAAATATTGTCTTCTATTTATCTCTCATCCTAATCCTTAATTGATAATAATAACTTTTTAAATATATTTGAGAAATTATGGTGGAACCTAACATCTGATCTAAGAGGTCATCTAAATAAGGAATAGAAAATCTATATTTGATTATGATTTTGTTAATGGCTTGGTTATCAATACACATCTTCCACGTTCCATCCCATTTGAGTGCTAAAAGTGTAGAGACAGCATAGGGACTAATACTTTCTCAGATAAATCTTTTTTTAGGTGGGTCTCTTACCTGACAAGCTAGCTCAATATGAGTCTTCAGGTTTAACCTATAATGAGGAAGGTTGGGTAGGTCACCCTAGGAATTAGATTGTTCGTATGTTGTATGTCATCCATTGGAGGTAAAGTATCAGAAAATTGTCTAAAAAATATTAAAAAATTAATTTAATATGTTTTGCATAATACGTGATGAGTCTTGTAAGGTGGTTGCCAACTTCTTAATTACAAGAAACAAAACTAAATCTCTTTGATCAAAGGACTTCCTAATCTAGGGTAATGTGATCAAGCTCAAATTCTATCTTTTCCTTTTCTTTATCCATGAGCTTAGGATTTTTTTATAGATTTGTTAGGTTTAAGTGATTGGTGTTTTTGATGAGATGGGGAAGAATGTAATGTAAGGGTCTTTCTTTTATGAATAAAAGAATATATGTTAATCTTACCCTTCAAAGTCATGTCCCTATCAAAAAGTCATAATCTTCTAAGGACAAGTTAACCTACTTATATAGGTACGACACCGCATAAAACCTCATCACTATACTTATCCAATTTCAAGGGTACATAATATTGTTGTTTAATAGGTATAGACGTTTTATTTATCCATGATATGGAGTAAGGGTTTTGGTGTTCCAATAGAGAAACTCCTATTCACTTAGCAATATCAAAAGATATTATATTAACGTAATTATCGTTATCTATAATCATCCTACATTATTATTCTTTAATTTTTATGTTGGTGCACCTCCAATCATCTTGTGGTTGTGAGATTGTAAGGGTACACCTAACCACTCAAATCACAAAAATTTTCAAATTTTTTAATTTTTACTTAACTTCTTCATCAAGCATTATGTTTTTTGCTTTCTCTGACTCTTTTTGTTCATTATCACGATCTACATTTAGTCATGATTCTTTTGGGCAATTAGTGGATACATGTCCATTTTCATGACACTTAAAGTAGGCAATTTCAAATTGGGTAGTTTGAAACTTATTCGATTGGCTTGAAAAAAAGTGTGAAGAAGGTGGATGGTAATGTGAGTTTAGGAGATTTAAAAACTATGATGGAGGGGTTAGATGAAGTGTAAGTATGAGCAAGTTATGAAATGGTGGTGTGGTCTTTTAGAGGGCTTAGTTGGTTATTTCTCTTAAAATAGGATGTTCTACTTTTTGTTCATATTTCTAACTATATGATAAGCTTTCTAAGATAGTGACATTTCTCAAATTATGCGCAATATGTATTTATTCCTTTAAAATTGCCTTAAAATAGAATAATATTATATGTTTAAGTTCATGTATATCACACTGATGTTTATAATCCTCAAATTTTTTAATGTACTCTTTAACAGATCTACCATCATTAAAAAACCCTTTATCATTTATCTAAGAATTTAGTATTATAGATTATTGAATCAAAGTTATTATATAACCTAACTTTGAGATTTCTTTAAGTTTAGGATACCTTTTGGCAGTGATGTTTTGTAGTTTTGTAAGAGTTTGAGTGTAATGTACAAAAGATGGAAAATGGCAATGTGGTAATGGCTTAGGTTAATAGAAAAGCTTGGTTTAAAAGAGTGACAAGATGGTAGGCTAAAATTTGGAACTTTGTTGAGAAAGATGTTGATTGGGTAAAGATTTACGGATGTTAACGAGGCACAAATTTGCTTTGTTGCTGATTCTCCAAGTAGAAGATGTCTCTCCTTTGATCATTATTTCTCCCAAAGGTTTTGTTGGTCGCTTGCTCTCTCGATGGAAAGTCTCTCACCTTCGATCCTTGTCTCTCACAAGGGAAGGGGAAGTTGAAATCTCTTCAACGAAAGTTGTGCATACTCTTTGCTCAAAAAGATGAAAGCACACAAGTAAGAACTTTTTTTAATCAATAAGTACATTACAATGAGGGATTATCTCCTATTTATAAATGAAGGAGAGCTCAATACATAAAAAAAATACACCTTTGTAATATCGTAAATATGAAGAAAATGGATATATAATTTTGGAGTTAAATTATTTGAGAATCTAAAAGAGATATTTAGAATTTTATAACATTAGCTCTTAGTGAGTCAATCACATTAAATATAAAATATATAAAAAGAGATTATTTTAGAGTTAAATCACTTATGAATCTAAAAAATATTTAAAATTTTATAATATTAACTCCAAGTGGGTTGACGACATTATATGTAAAAAAATGCATGAAAAAAAGTATGACATAAAAATGATGCAGTCGACAACATTTAAAAAGTGGTCATTGATAGGTGACCTCATAATTGTGGGTAGTCGGGGAACAACAGGCAGCATAGCAATGGTGGTCGACCAAGGGATGTTGGGCTACTAAGCAGCAACAATAAAAAACAACAGAAGATCAAGTGATGACGATAGACTAACAATAGCGGGTGACGCATGCATAATAATCGACATTGATGATGACATTGTATTGCGAAATATATTTGGACGAACAGAGCAAAAATAATGGAGATAACAATAGAGAAAAATATAACATTGTAGTTGACCCCAATAATTAACAAATATCACTAATCAAAATAAGATCCAGCTCGGGTACAACTCCGAGTTAGAATGAGACTAGTGTCACACCAGTGAGTGTGTGTTTGTGAGCTAACACAAGACGCTCCTGCATCAAAATTGCTTCAAGCTTTGGATATTTTATCATAAATAGGTGATATCAAACAAAAAAGATAAACATACTTATAATAACAAAAACATTTATGTAATTCATCCAAATATTCAAGACTATATTTTTGACAATAAAAATTTATTATGAAAAAATATGATTATATAATAAAAAAACAACAAAAAAGTTAAAAGATTTATACTATCTTACAAAACAAACAAAAATAGTTGTTATTGTATACCCTCTAATTATTTCTATATCACATGAAAAACTTACTAATTAACATCTAAAACTTTTTTAAGTAATATTAATCACATAAATGTTTTGGTTACTTCCAAACCTCGTTGTTAGTGTATGACCTAAAATTTTGCTTATAAATTACTATCCCTCATCCACATGAAATCTTAAATATTATATAAAGCTTCTCAAGTTGAATAATTCTTCTTTTGAATTCCTCACGTGTTAGTTTTGATGATAACAAATATATTAAATTCTTTTTACATGTTGGTTTATTAATTAATTAGGTAAAGCATATGACAAAGCAAGCTTGGAGCCATTTTGGACTTGGTTAAAGTTGATGGCAACAATGTCATTTGTCTCAAAAAATGTCCAAATAAAAAAAAAAAGTTGCTTTATGTTAAGTGTTAGGTTTGTTATATCATTTAATGTAACGGATTGATTAACACAACTCTTTATTGATCAAAAGCATGTGAACACCTAGTCCTATGCATGATATTATTACTTTACTTTTAAGTAGTATGACTTGGATGCAACATGTCATACATAGAATCAATTTCATATAAATAATCAAGACATGTTAATCATTTGAAAAAATAATGAACTTTCATCAAATTGCTTAGATAAATGGGCAATGAAGTTTCATTCTCAAAATGCTTGAAATTAAAGCAATCAGCATAAGATTTGGGAGGTAAGACAGATGCAAAATAGCTGTAATGCACAAGTGTGAAGCTAAGTAGAAGACAACTAAATGAAATTTTCTTCCTTTCAGAAGAGATCAAAGAAAGCTAATGTTTTATGAGATTGATGATAATTCCTTCCTTATTCCATATGATCATGTCATATTGTTTGTATATTCTAATTATATATCGAATTACAAGTTCCTTGTCTAATCAAATTCTTGATTTTATTTGGATATTTATTCAAAGCTTATGTATCAATTATGTATTGTTGCTTCGAACAGCTATGATCGTAGCTTCCTTTTGAGGTGATTTGACCACTCATTGTCAATGTTACCAACTATTCTCATGAATATTTTGCTCTTTAAGAGAAGAGTACTTTGATTGATCCCATTTTCTACATTTAGTTAGATGAAATTAGATTAAAATTAGAGAATAGAGCTACTTTACAACATCATAAGAGAAAAGTGTTGTTGATGACCCATCGTTGCTGTGATTTTCTATTGAATGTTATTGAATTTTGCAATCATGGTAGTTTAACCAACACAACTCCCCACATGAAACGAATGATCATGGCTTTCTTCAGTAAGATATATTTATATATTATTTTTTAAAAAAATTTTGGTACTAATTTGCTGAGTATTGAATTCTAGAAATTGACAAGCGGATTCCAAATGGGTTCGTTTGGCATAGAAGTCACAAAAATCGTCTATCATTAAGCATGATTTAGAACATCACATGGAAGTAATGAAGTTTTAAGAGAAAGAAATTGAAGACAGAAAACCCATTAACTGATTCGATTTTCGATCGATAGATAAAAAGTTAATCTACTAGTTAAACCACAATGCTTCCCTGATCGTCGTCGTAGTAGTAAGGAGAAAGCTTGCCGTCCTTGGGTACATGGCTGGGCTTGGTTTCTGCGCAGGCCTCGAGCAGCATCTTCACCACCCTTCTCATGGAGGGCCGGTTGATGGGAAGAGAACTCGTACAGAGGAGGCCAATGCGGAGGACTTTGGTTATCTCCTCTATGTAGCAGAGATCGAGCTTGGAATCAATCACCTCCACTTCCCCCTTCTGCTGAATTGTGCCGCAGACCCACTGCACCAAATCCTTGTCGACAAACTCCGGATCCACCGGCCGCTTGCCCGTCACCAGCTCAAGGATGACGACGCCGAAGCTGTAGATGTCACTCTTTTCGTTCACGCGCAGAGTGTATGCATACTCTGCAGCAATAACGAAGCAAGTTCAGTTCATCACACTTGCATTCAACTAGAGTGAAGAGGGCAGGAAAAAGCAGTGATCTTGCAAAGCATTCGTTCGACGTACCTGGAGCTATGTACCCACAAGAGCCGGCAATAACAGACATGGACTTGGGTCCCTTTCCGGAAGAATCAACCACCTTCGCAACTCCAAAGTCGGCAACTTTAGCTCCAAAATCGGCATCTAGAAGAATGTTATTAGATTTCACATCTCGGTGAACAATGGAGGGAATGCAGTCGTGATGCAGATAACAGAGCCCCTCCGCGGAATCCAAAGCGATCTTATACCTCGTCGGCCAGTCCAAAAGACTTGCCTTGCTGCCGTGCAGCAAGTCTCCCAAGCTTCCATTAGACATGTACTCGTAAACCAGAAGTTTGCAGTCCCTATGGCTGCAACAACACCACAGCTTCACGATGTTCTTATGCCGAATCTTACCTAGAGTTGCAACCTCGGATTCGAAGGCATCATAAGCAAGTTCTTCCTGTTTATCATCGTCGATCTTTGAAGCCCGTGTTCTGAGAAGCCTCTTCACCGCCACAGACTCGCCGCTGCTGAGCACCACCTTGTAAACCGTCCCGGAAGCCCCGCTGCCGATCAAGTTATCCTCATCCAACGAATCAAGAATCTCGTACTCGCTGAATCCCAGCTTGTGGAATGAAGTGAGGATCCATTTAGAGCTGTCAAGCTCCTTTTCTTTCTTGATGTTTCTGTACTTCCAGTAAAACAACGCAATCCCAGCAACGAAAACAACCGCAGCAAGCGCAAAGATAACTCGGAGGAGCAGCAAGAGCTTGTTGCGGCCATGGCCACTATCGTTCACGGTCGGGCATAACCCATTCAGGTCGCCACACAAGCCCGGATTGCCAAGGAAGCTGCTTTTGTAGGCGTCGTTGTGGAACATGGATGGGATGGGCCCAGAGAGTTGGTTGTTCGAAAGATTGAATTGGTTCAGCTTCAAGTTCTGTAATTGGGTGGGAATCCCTCCGGTGAGAATGTTACCGGAGAGGTCAAGGTAGTTCAGCACAGGGAGGTTTCCGAGCTCCAGTGGGATTGGACCAGAGAAGTCGTTGTACGCAAGGTTAAGCTGCGTGAGCCTCTTCCACGATTGAATGTCGGTCAGCAGCTCACCGGAGAGGGAATTATTGTGCAGGTCGAGCTGACCAAGCTCTGGAAGATGTCCAAGAGACTCAGGCAACTGGCCCGTAAAGCGGTTGTTGGAGGCAGAGAATTCGTAGAGCTTAGAAAGTGAGCCAATTTCCGCCGGAATACTCCCGCTGAACTGGTTTCCAGAAATCAGTAAATTGGAAAGGTTGGCGGCTCCGGATATGTCGGATGTAATGCCGCCAGAAAAAGAGTTGTCGGTGAGCTCCATAATCCAGACGTGCGGCAGCCCCCACATCCCCGCTGGGATTTCGCCGTTGAGACTGTTGTTGGCGAGGCGGATGCGGGTGAGACTTCGGCATTGGGCGAGGCTCGGGGGTAAGCCGCCGGAAAAGTAATTGTTAATGAGAAGGAGCTCCCGAAGCAACCCCCCTTTGCAGATTCCAGCCGGGATCTCACCCGTGAACTGGTTTTCCGATAAATCGAGGAACATGAGCTGCGAGTTGGTGCCGAGATCAGTCGGAAGGGGACCGGAGAGGTGGTTACTAAATATGCGGAGCTCAGAGAGCTTGCTTGCTTTGCCGACGGTGGGCGGAAGAGATCCTTTGAAGTTATTTTGATAAAGATGGAGGCTTTCAAGCAAAGGAACGGAGAAGAGGTCATCGGGGATCGGCCCGGAGAGCTGGTTCATGGCTACATCGACGAATCGGAGGGCCGTAAGATTGGAGAGACCAGAGGGAAAGCTGCCGGAGAGAGAATTGCTGTACAGCTCGATCTGCACGACGGAGGCAAGGCCGGAGAGGGTTTCGGGTATGCTGCCGGTGAGAGAGTTGCTGGAAAGGTCTAAGTTTGTGAGTTTGGAAAGGAGTCCGAGGGTGGCCGGGATCTCACCGACGAGACGACAACCGGCGAGCCAGAGTGTATCTAGATTTGTGAGGTTTCCGAGGGCGGCGGGGATGGGGCCCGGAGCGAAAGGGTTGTAGGAGAGATTAAGCTGGCGGAGAGTGGAGATGTTGCCGAGGAAAGGGGGGATGGTTTCGTTAAGGAGGTTGGCGGTGAGGGAGAGGATTTCGAGGGAGGGGAAAAGGGCAAAGGAGGGCGGGATGGCTCCGGTGAAGTTGTTACCGGAGAGGTCAAGATAGCGGAGAAGGGGTAGGGAGGAAAGTGAAGAGGGAATTTCGCCAACAAGGAGGTTTTGCGAGAGGTCCAAGTGGACGAGGGCGGAGCAGGGGAGGAGCGAAGAGTCCGAAAGCGAGGAATTGATGAAGTTTAAGGAAAGAGAAAGAAATGATAGATTGGGGAGGCTGCAAAGAGCAGAAGGGAAGGGACCTGTGACTTCAAAGTTGGTGAAATCGACGGAAGTGACCGTGGGTGTGCCGCCTTTGCCGGAGAGGGAAGAGCAGGTGACGCCGGTCCAGTTACAGGGAGAAGAATCGTTGGCGTCCCAATTCGCGAGGGTATTGTTTGGATCCTCCAAACCGAGCTTAGCCTTAATCAAAAACCCTACTTCCTGATTCAAAGCTAGCGTCGTCGGCCACAGGAGCAGGGGCAGCACAACCACGAAAAGGTGGAGCCTTTGCATCTTTTTTAAGCTCTCGTTGTTTCTACTCCTCTCAGCTTCGCGTCCTAGAAGGGTTTTAGAGAGGAGAGGATGGCAGTCGGACAATGTGACAAATTCCATAGGTTGGGCCGGCGGTGTGTTTGATAGCGAAAGCAGGATTCCTTTCCCGACTTCCAAATGGATGAATCGCAGGGCACAAGTTGTGAATAAGAAAAACTTTAGTGGGTTTTCGGGAAAAGAGCAGTTGTCAGCTTAGATTGAGAATAGAGAGAGATCGGAGATGAGAAGCAGGATGGGGACGGCCACGCTTCCAAGGCGTTTGTAAACTTCACTCCAGAGAGACAAACTTTTTTAAAATATTTTTTAAATACAATTGGTAGTTTATTTGATAATATTTTAAAATTTATTCTTACAAATTCAAAAAGACCTTCAAAAAATAAAAAATAAAAAATTTACATAACATTTTTACAAAAAGCTATAGACCATTTAATGCCAATTATTTAATGAATTATTTTATCAAATATTTCAAATATTTTTAAATTTTATGTTTTTATTAATCAATATAAATAAACTTCAAGGTTCATTTGAATTGACTATTACAATATATAAAAACATCATTGGTCCCTATAGAAATTTATTAGCATTAATATTAGTTTGAATTTTCAAAAACAAATTAAAAAAAACTAGTCAAGAAAAAAATCAAATAACCCACGATTTCTTTAATTATTATATTAGCATTTCAATTTTTATCCTTTTATAAAAAAATCCTATTTTTTAAAAATCTTATTTTTAAACAAATACTTCTATTTATTTTTAGCTGACAACAATATATTCTTATAAAAATTTATTTTAAAAATCTATTTTTTAAACTCAGCAATCCTTATAAAGTAGATCGTATGTCTTATTCTTCTCTTAAAAAAATAAAAATCAATACACAATTATATATTTTTTAATACAATTTTAATAATAATTTTTTAAAACATTATTATATTCCATACGCCCCAATTAACTTCAACCATAACAACTATCAAAGTTGTTTAACAAACATAGCTTTAATACAAACTAATCAAGGAATCAAAGAAGGTTTAATAATGTTTTATTTAATTAATAATAGCACAGTAAATTATATTATCTAGGATTCTTACAAAAATTGTCATTAAATGAATAAATAGACTTAATTAATAAAGTTTTAAAAAAACTTATATTATAATTTTTTTAAAAAACATTATTTTTGGATAATTTGGTATTAGAAAATGTTTTGAAAATTTTATTTGCATGACAATTAAAAAATCTTTTTAAATTAATAAAACAATTAGAGAATAAAACAAATGTTTTTAAATTAAGAAATAAAAATAATTGTGACTATCTCTTAGTTATTGGATTCATTGAAGCAAATGTTTTGTTGATCAGATTATGTTATTATGAAAATAATTAAAAAATCAACATAAAAATTATCTAAAAAAATTTTAAATGGGTGAAAGCTATGTAAATGATATATCTTAAACTTCTATGCTATTATTTGCTAGTTGTTACATGGAGTTGAAATAGATTTCTCGATAAAAATAAATAAATAAAATAAAATAAGAAAACTCGATCACAAAAAATAAAAATTCTTAGAAATTATAAATTTTTATATCTTTTTTCACATCTTTTTGCTCTTCTTCCTCATACTAAAGAGGTCTTTAATAATTATTATGAAGGTCTCTAATGCTTCGAATTATTAATAAAAATTACATATATATATATATATATATATATATATAAATTGTAAATTTGTCTCTTTTATGTTTGAATTATTTATATTTTTTAATTTATAAAACTTATACATTTGTTAGAAATCGATTCAAAGAAAAACTCAAAAAATTATTATTCTTGACAATAAAAAAACGCTTTTGAAAAAATTAAGGAACAAAAGTGTCGTCATGACAACAAGAAAATCGACTTATCTTCTATCCTCATTCCAATGATAGACTCTTTCGATAATCCCTACAAAGGATAATTCTTTCATAAAAAAGATTAAGGAAGATGGTTCATATAATTGCTCAAGTATTTGATATTTCTTTATAGAATAATATCTCTATAAGTTTTATTTTATTTTATTTTTATCAAAATAATGGATTCTAAGGGATAAAATATTATAATATTTTCATAAAACTTTTAAAATAATTTAATATTTAATATTTTTAAATAAAAGTTAATATATAATTTTAAAAATTTTCAAAATAATACTATAGTAAAGCGTGATAAATATGAAATTTTTTTTCACAATGAAAATAAAAGAAATGGTTTAAAAAATAAATTTTAAATTAATTTTTTTAAAATGTTTTTAGATTTAAAGTAACCTAACTTTGAGAGGCTTTTTTTATTAAAATAAATTACTTTTATATCAAAGAAAACTATTTTTTATTTATTATTAAAACTGTTTTCGAATACCTTATTATGAAAAAGACTTTAAAAAACTAAACAAAATTTTAAGCAAATAAGGGTGGAATCCCCATAAAAAAATTTAATAAAAAAACTTTAAAAACTATAAAAATACCATCAAGACAAATATATTTCATATTATTTGAATTATTTTATTATACCAATTAATTAAATATTTTTTAATAAAAAAATTATCACATATTTAATTTTTCATCTTTATTTAACAAAGACATGCTCTAAATTATTATTTTTTAATTAATATAATATTCAATAACATATTTATATAACATGACCTAGAATTATTTGTTATAACAAAGTTTTAAACAACAATAATCAAAAGGCTCTCAAGTGATAAGTTCTTGTTTAAATTCACTAATTTTGTTCAAATAATTGTACTCAGACTTAATGAAGTTTGAAATCAATTATTGTAATAAACAATTAAATGCATTTAGATGCATGATAATTACTTATCCAAATTGAATATAAATACATAAGGTAAAGTTCTATCTTGATTAAGATGAAATGTTTCTCTTAGTCAACTTTGTTATGATATAAAACAGATCAAGTGAACATACAACAATTATTAAGAAAGCTACCATAATATATTTTTTTAATAAGATATAAAATTTATCCATGCTATTTCTTATATATCATAAATAATATTTTCATTAATAATCACTTTTTAGATTGAAACATGAGTTAATTGAGCAAAATGAATATAAAATTTTATTTATTTTTTTTAATTATTCACATTATATTTTGTGGCAAAGTTGACCTTGGTAACTAATGGGTCCCATTTTCAGCAGCCACATATGTTTGTCCCTGGAATCCATCACTCTCGCTTAATTATTAAATCTAAATTATAATTCTTTCATAATTTAATCAACTAATCTAGCTTTAGTAATTTTAAATTATATTTTAAAGTAACAATTAATATTTGAAATTTTATATTCATATATTTTATATTTAAATAATAATGTTTTCCGCCGGTCACGCCATGCAATTTATTAGAATAATTTTACTTTAATTCATGTCATCTGTCTATTTTAACTAAAGAAATTATTGATCCAAGGCTTGATTTTAGATTTATTAAAACCTAAAATTATGAGAAAAAAAAATTATCGAGCACACAATCAAAGTTTGCATGCAATGCTTATTTGTATGAAAATTAAAGTATTACATATTTTATAAAAAAATATTATATAAAAATTTATGTATACAAAGATAAGAATGGTTAAAAAATAATTAATAATTATGTGAATTCATAATTTTTTGAAGAAAACATTATTAGATAATTTAATATATTTATTAAAAAAATTATTCTTTTAATTCATTTCTTCATTAGTTTCTCAGTGGTATCGATCACTTTGGGATAAAAATATATCATAGACAGATCAATTATAATACAAAATTCGTCCTAAATTAAGATCATCTTAGTTAACAATTCAAGTTTGATTAGAATTAATTTTTTGAATTTTTAATTAATTCTTTGATATAAATAAATCTATATATTTAATAATATTATGAAAATAAAAATGACCAAATAATTATTTATTCTTGAATGTTGGACTAAAAATCATCATCTTAATATAAATAATTAGAGATGGTTTTGTAGACCCTTGCATTTATGCAAGTGGACATCAATAAAATAGATGAAAATTAATTTCATATTAAGAAAATTTCGGCATCTAATGAAGCACAACTTGATAAGGCCTTGGTCGGATCCAAGTCATGACTTGGATCAACATTAAATGATTTTTTAATTATTTAAATATTAAATTTTAATAAAACCTTTTGAAAGAATTTCATTTTTATTTCTAATAAAAATCCCCTTTCCTATAATTTTTAAAATTTTAAATTAACTTTTTAACACATAAATCATAATCAATTATTGTTATCATGGATAAATATTAGAGATGTCGTAAAGTAAATGAGATTGGAGCATGGGATAATGACGTCATGCTAATATTTCAATCAAAATAAATATATAAGTATATGATTATTTATTATTTTTATTAAATTAAAATAAATTATAATTATTAAATCAATTTTTTCTAAATCTTTAAATGTAAGCCAAAAGGGCCCAAAAGAACATCAATTTTGAATATTTTTTAAAGTCTTATGTTATATTTAAATAAATTAGTGAGCACATCCAAGTTGGAGGGTCCTACATACCAACATTATTAATTACATGCAAAAAAAAATTGTTTGAGTATGAAGTTAAAACTTTAGCATATAACTAATCCATCCCTTGCTCATGAGCTTAAAGTTTAGGTTATTTTATACACACCAAGGTATGCATTGGACTCAATTTGAATCATTATTTGGTATAATTTCTTTAACAAGTTATATTATAGTTTACGGGTTGACATTGATTAAACAATTCATGTATTTCATTGGCTCTTATAAGACTTTGAAAACTTTTATCATGATTGAGTTAAGCTTTGTCGAGCTCACATGACATTACCAAATGGTAAAGCAGCTTCGGCATTTAGGATAATTGATGGTAATGACAAACCTTTGTGAACTTAAATATTTTCATTTGAATGAGAAATATTAGTATTAATGACTCTTAATTTTATGATCTTATAAAGAGTTTAATGACAATAAAATCATATGACAAAGCTTATTAATATATTATTTGAATATATTGTTTCAAGATAAATAAAAGATAGATCATTTAAGATGTAAGGATGTTATGTATCACTATGTAAGTTAGTAAATATCATGTTTTTCAAAATGATCAACCTATAAAAGAAGTCATTTTTTATGATATAGTAATTATGTTTGGTATTTGTTTATATCTATTTTTGATATTTTTAAACTATTAAAACATAATTTTTATATGTAATACTTAGGATGTTAATCTTTCTTTATTTATCTTTAATATTCATCTACATTTACTATTAATAGATGTTTGTATCTCAAATTTTGTGTACCTTAATATCCTCTTACATCTAAAACTTAAGCAATATTACTTTAGTAACATATGCTCATATTTGTACTTAGTGTGTCACTTGATATTTGCACTAGTTACAAATGCATTTTATATATGTTAAATTGTTAGGAGTTATGTTTTATATTACCTTTATTTATTTGTAAATTATAGTTGTATTAGGGTTGTTATGACCCAACTTTTCTTAACTTTTTGGAGGTGTTTGTTAATACTTGTGGATTTTAATTAAAGGAGTTTTACTTATTATTAAACAAATTATGATTAATTTTAATAAACTTGTGGTTAATGTAAGCATATATGTTTATCAAATCATCTAAAATTCTTAGAATTTCTTATTATAATTACACATAATCTCTTTGAAAGTTCAATTAAAAAATTGTTTAAACAAAGCCTTGTTGTTCACTGTCTATTGGTTGTATGATGTTCAGTATCATATTTGAACAATTTATTTTTTGGTTTGACTCAAAAATTTTTTGTAAATTGGGTCATTTGAGATATCAATATTGTACGTATATTATTTGATATTTGAAAGTAGAGGTTTTGTTAGAACTATATGAGTATGAAGATTTTTCCTAACAATTACACTATTTATTTCCTTTTATAGCTTGTTAAGTGTTTAAGCTTAGTAGTGGTGAACAACTATGATTTATATATTGTATTAATATGAGTATTTTTTATTATGTGCCATAATTATATATTTGTTAATAAATGTGCTTATTATAACATATGAGTACAATATTTGTGCCATATAAGTATGAAAATTAATATATAATTTTTTTTTTCATATATAAGAATGTTAATACATCAAACTTATACTATCATTGTTAAACATAACAGCATAAACTTGAAATTACACTAATTTGATAATTGTATCTTAAAAGTATGTTATTCACTTAGTATATGTTATACATCATATTAAGACGATTTATATATTAGCCTTGTGTGATGATTCGCTTCATATCATTTGTCATCGTACTAATATGATAAGTTTTATTATATATGTGCAAGCATTCATAATTTATTATAATAGTATATAATATTTTTTTGAGATATTAGATTTTATGAAAATATGTATCATACAATGATGATCTATTTTCATACTAGTATAATCAATTTAGAAAGTAAGGCTTACCTTAGAACTTTGACAGTTTTTGAACTTATTTCTTTCAAACTAATATGATATTATTAGTGTACTAATATATACCTATTTATCTATGAGATTTATTTGAAGGCTTAGCAATTTATTGAATGTGAAGTTCTTGTGTAAGATATTGTGTTGTACAATCTTACATCATATGACATTTTCTTGAGAGCTCAAAATTTAGTTATTATAGATTTTGTTCTATTCGTATTGTGTGATGTTATCATCATTTATATACAATACTTTGTGTTAACTAAAATGAGTTGATCAGACATGCATATCTTCAAGACAATCTGATTTGAATATCTATCACCATTATAAAATCTTATTAATGTATTAGTATGATCTTAATCTCAAGGGCATAATAGTTATTTTAATCATTTTAAGAATCAGTTTTAGCCATTGTAACTCTTTTAATCAGTCATGTATCCTGGTGTGGTGTAAATAAGAGTGAATTATAAAGAAAATATGTTAATGAATTAATGTTTAAGCCATTTTACAAGTGAAACCAAGTTTATAGATGTGTGCTAAGCTTTAAAATATGGAATACCTTATTCTTACTTTTATTACTATTATATTTTGGGTATTAATGTATTATTCATTCGTCTATTACATTAGTACTCATGTTGCTTAATAAATTTTATCATTGGGATTTAAATGTGTTATATTATTTTTCAAGTATTCAATATAAGACTTTGTATGGATTGTTTTGTATAAGTACTATGAAACGTGTTTAATATGTTATTATACTCTTCTAAATATGGTTGGCTCCTATGTGACTATGGAAAAAAGAGGTAAACTTGTATTTGGATGATCGTTGCTTGGTTGTGGTTAAAAAGGGATGAGCTTTATGAATGTGTTTATGTTTACCTACCATAACAAAATAGATTAATTTTGTTAATAAAACCTCTGTTGAGTTCACTAATGGTAGATTTTTGACAATATTTTGTTAAATTATTTAAGAAACTTGTGTGTCATTTGTATTTGCTTTATTTGTTTTTAAGCTTTCATTTTCTTATTATTTCACATTGTCATTACAAAGTTTTTTTTGAAAGTTAATCAAATCCTTTTAATGTATTATCAGTAGCAAATAAGTCGATAGTATTTTTTAGTTACTTAAGTGAGTTAATCAAAAGATTTGTAGAATTGTTTAATAATAATTACATTACTATAAAAGATTTTAGAAAGCTAAAGAACCTTTGTTAAAAAAAATGTTATATTTAACATATGGGACATGTATTTATTGTAATTTCTTTTTTCCAATGTGCATATTTAAAAGTATCTACCTTTGAGGCTTGAGGAGGATGAATAAGAGAGAGCATTTATGCTTGATACTGACAATCATTATGAGAGACTATTTGTGGTTATATATTGATAAACAACTATAGTCTATTATATTAAAAAAAATTTAGATAAAGAAAATTTTGATTAATTAATTGTTGATATTTCTTTAGAGTGATTTTTATACTTAAGCCTCAAAGGTAGATATTTAAGTTATAATAATTTTCTTGTAGTAATTGAGATTAGATTATATTTGTAAATGATAATTTTCATGTGATGTTAATTTCTAAATTTTATGAAATTAAAAATCTTAATTTTTATTCAATGTTATATATATAGTATATTTTATATTATTTTTTAAAAATATTTATATATATTTTATTTATATAAAACTAAAAAGTTAAAAGAAACAAGATTTGAAAATAGATTTTGAAAAGAGTCTTAAGTAATTAAAAAATTATTAATATTTTGATAATTTTAAATTTAAAAAAAACAGATTAAAATGTTATGTAGAAATAAAACCTAAATTCATATAATAGCCATGATTTGTTAATATCATTTTAATTCAATTTCATATTTCAACTTTATCAAATTCTTGGTAGATATATATATATATATATATATGCTAAGCCTTGCCAAAATCCTTTAAAAACTGGCATTTGAAGGACAAATTCTTCAGCTTTTAGAAGCCTAGTAAAGGAAGATCTCGTCAGACATTCGGACCCCGAAGGCGCTTCCCTCTTTGAACGTTAGGGTTCGGCCTCTTGAGAATTAGGGTTCGACATGCCGAAGAACAAGGGAAAGGGAGGTAAGAATCGGAAGAGGGGCAAGAACGAGGCTGACGACGAGAAGCGAGAACTCGTCTTCAAAGAGGACGGCCAAGAGTACGCCCAAGTCCTCCGCATGCTTGGCAACGGCCGATGCGAGGCCATGTGCATCGACGGAACTAAGCGACTCTGCCACATCCGCGGTAAGATGCACAAGAAGGTCTGGATAGCTGCAGGCGACATCGTCCTCGTTGGACTCCGCGACTACCAGGACGACAAGGCCGACGTCATCCTCAAGTACATGCCCGACGAAGCCCGACTTCTCAAGGCCTACGGCGAGCTGCCAGAGAGCACCCGCCTCAACGAGGGCATCGCCGGTGGACTTGACGAGGAGGACGACGGTGCTGGGGATGATTACATCGAGTTTGAGGATGAGGATATCGACAAGATATAGGCACCCAAAGGTCCCTGTCCATGTTCTCAGTTTGCTCTTGGTTTTCCTCACCTCGTTATTACGTTCTTCTTGCTATGCCTGTCGGAATTCTTCTTATTACTTTTGCATTTGAGAGGATTGATAAATTATATGCAACTGATGGGCCTTTTGTATATTCCTTCTTCAGATGCTAAGCTGGATGTTGTTGGTTTTTACGCATCTTGTTTTAACGGCTCTGTTTCTAATGTTCACATTAAGCTTATCAAACTGGTACCTTTTTGAGTGTGATGAAGTACCAATCTTTTCAATACGTGTACTTTTTTTTTTTTCCCTGATCGTGTAATTTGTTTTCTTGTTTATATTTAGCTGCTGTTGATAGATTTTTCCGAGGTTTTTTTGGACTTTCCATTTAGATGCACAGAATCTGAGATAGATTGTTTCTCTGATTGACATTTAGAATTAGTTTTCATTTCTTTTCTTTAGCTTTGCTTATACATGTGTATGGACAGTTTGATTTATATCTAAAATTTGATTGGCGTATGGTCTTTCATTGGTTTTGTAGCAAGGATTAATGCAGATAAATAGCTTGTTCATCGTTTTGAGAGTTGTTGCAACCAAACCTCAGAATAATATATTTTTTTATCCTATGCAGTGATTAATTGTTATAATTGATCCATTAATGCTCTAATGGCATTCAGTATCCCATTCTGTTCAGAAAAATTTTCGTTTCATATATGGAAGACTTTGCTTTGTTAATGGAATCTGGCTACTGCTATTCAGAGTTGTTTCCTTGCACATATTGTACATTTTTTTTGCTGGTTTTGTTTTTGTCTTTCTTCACTGTATTCATTTTTGTGGCAGTCTGTCTTTTCTTGGATGTATATCTTGTATATCGACCATATTGTTGTGTCAAGGATAGTGTTATGCCGAAACTTTTACCACTTGGGTTATTTAGTTGATCATTTCATTCATTTCGATGATTTAGAGCTACTCCTTGCTTTTCTTCTTTGAAACTTAGTTTAAGTTTGAAGATTTAAACCTATCTATGTCCCAATCATATTGGAAGAGGAGCATTTTTTTTTTGACTTCTGCGCCGACCTACAGTGTTATCGGAATAAAATGGTCAGTTTCCTAATATTAAACTTTTTTGCAAGTTTATGAAAAATTTAACAGGTTTATTGATGCTTTGTGTGACATATTATAGGTGAGTTTTTTCTTTCAAATATAAATGGGAAAAGCTCTTATTCCTTAGAACTTTTTTTTGGTGAGACATTAACTTATTTCTCTGAAACTTTTTGTTTAATCTAAAGCAAAGGAGCATGTTTCATCTAGAGTTTTTGAGGCTTTGGGGTTGTAGAAGTACTAAGCCATTCTTTAAAGAATATTGATTCAATGCTGTTTTAGTATGTGAAAAAACAATCTATTGAATCCCTTATCCTATTGGTTTTTGTGTTCATTTTATGACAATCCCACTTCATTGTGAAATAAGTAGTCTCTATGACCTCAATATGTCGTCTTTTATCTAACCTATTATTAGTATTATTTGTTTTATTATAATCAGTCATTCTAGTTTCCTATTTCTCTAAAGGAGAGGGCGATTGCTTTAGATTACCACTCAACAATTATATCAAATCTCTAGGTTACCACTCAACAATTGCTTGTCATCATCTTTAGTTTCTATTGTCATTAGGTCTTTTAGGTTTCACTTAGTTGTTTCTCGAGCCACATCATTATGTGTGAGGTATGACTCCAATTTCATTATTTCTTTTCTCGTCCTAAGATATCATGGTATTGTTAACTATGGATGTCCAATATTGGGCTAGAGCTCTCATCCCTCAAAAGGATTCATGACTTAACTATCCTCATGATCTTGCATATATATGGCATAGAATCTTTGCTTTCTTTTTGTTGTGGGATATTCACCCTTATATCAATGATAACACCTCTACACATCGCCCAACGATCTCTTGCACTTTGTGATCACATTATTGCATTGAGTTATGGCTTTATATTGATGGGTTCTCTAATATTTTATTATCACGATTTTTGTCTCATGGTTTCTACAATTTCCTTATGAAGTGGGATAAGAACTAGTTTTGGTTATAAGATAAAGTGGTTAATACTTTTTGTACTTATTTTTGTTGAGATTAATTCAAAAGAATTTGATCTTTCATCTCAACATTGTGCATTATACTTTATGTTATTACTTATTCTATTGTATTGAGTGATTCTAAGTTGGCTTTTACATGTGGTGAAGGAATTATAATTTCTTCACAGGAAATTTGCATCAAATGGTGTGGTTGTGTGGATTTGTTGACATATTTGAATTGTAGCATGACAATCAACTATGTTGGTTGTAATGAGTTGAAGTTAAGAAAATATAGACAATGTGGATGAGAATCTATTCATTTGAAGAAGAAATAATAGGAATTGAGTTGAGAAGGGAAAAAAGATCGGGTATTGGAAATATGTGGTGCTTATCAAGCAAAAATTAGAGAATGAATTATGATGTTTTAAATAGCCTTGAAATGTGATGGAAATCCTTTTGCGGTAATTTTGATATGATTGAGATTTAAATATTATAAAAAGCTCCTAACTTAATTTGAAAAATATTGTGTGAAGTATGTAATAAGTAAAGATATTGATAGTTTTAGGTGGTTGGTCATAAACAACAAACTTACATTCACCTTTGATCACAAAAGATCATATTTACAAAATCATAAACTTCTTTCGCAAAATTGGCTGTAGACAAAATACTCAAAGATTCAGAGGGATCATACTGGCTCAAAAGAGCTTACAATCATCGATCTAAAAGAGTCTACAAATGATAACCCAAAAGAACTAAAGTTGTTTGCTCATCCCCAAAAGAAGCTTATAGAATAGTTTGATACCCATCTGATCGACATTGGACGCTTATTGGATTGTTCGATACTTTTTCGATAGAATGTTGAGTTTTGTGGCCTAGTTTTAATAGAAATGATCGAGTCTTATGTTAAATGATTTAGACAGCCATCAGACGGATCATTGGATGATCCAGTCATTGTTCAACAAAGATCTTTTTTCTATTTTATGTTCTCCATCATTATCCAGTGAATTATATTACAATAATGAGAAAATACTTATTTAGCTAAGTATAGTATAGCATTACTCTGCTATATAAAACATAAGTTTAACAAATAAAGGATCTTATAATAAGCTTTATGTAGAAGCATTTAGTTAAAGCTAAATCTTTTGGATTCCATATGAAAGGCATATGTGAAAATATTTGAAATGCATTTTTATGTGGGCACACTGTGATAATCCCATTGATTTATGATGTATAGTGCCCCTTAAAATCAAATTCTAGGTTTTAGTTTCCACTAAATAAATATGACTCCAAAAATCATGTTTGAACTGTAGTCATATCAGCTTCGAACTACTTGCAGATTAGCACAACGAATAATAGATCAAGGCTTCAAGATTTGATATTCCAGATTAACATTAAGTCGTAGATATGAAATTCACTCAAAAGTAAATAATATGATATTATATGAATTATGATTTTGTTTTCATCAAATAGTCCACATGGGTGCAGGAGTTAATAGGGTTGTTCAATATATAACCAAGTGTAGTTAATCAAATCATAAGGTGAATATGGTATTGGATAATTTTGTTGCAAAAGATATGATGGAATGAAATCTTTTATTTTTCTAATGTATGCCACTACAGATGAGGTTTTCACTTGAAAAAAATTGTTATGTACAAAGGACTATAAGTGATAGCACATTGAACTATTAATGTCATTTTGCCTTTTAATATATAATTAATAGAAGTTTAGTCTTAAGATTAAGCTCTTGCATTGATACCCATCCAATGAATCAATTCCCTTAAAAGATTCACTGCACGCAGAAAGAATTCATTCACCATCATTTAACAAACTAAAAAATCTATTACAACCGCTGTAAGTTTGGTCACTGAACCTCTAAGGCTATTCTTCCTGCTAAGGAAAACAAATGTTTTGTGCTGTATCATCCAAATGACATAATCTTACAGATTGTTCATCGATATCATGTTCTAAGTAGCGAAAGTTTGTTGTAAATGGCTCATATATTTAGTTTTGCAATGAATAAGAGGCCATTAGATTTGCCTCGCATGGTCTACTTATATTATCAGATAGAGCATACAAATCCTGTGTCAATCAAGTCATGTAATAGTACAGTTTGTTTGTGTTGCTTGTGCTACCAGGTGAGATAGTTATCTATTTTGAGTGATGCAAGTTTCTTACTTATTCATCAAGGTTAAACTTCAGAATACTTAACATGAACTGCTTTCTTTCACAAATTGCTGGCTTGACAACAAGAAGTATTAGGAATGCAGGCATACCTGCAGTGCATTAACAAGAGTTTTTTGCTATTGAGTACAAATGCTTGTTCAAAGTATAACTTAATTCAATGGTCCAATTTTGACAACTCTTCTCCTCCATTTTTACATATTGATAGAAGCTTCAGAAGAGTGATCAAGTGACTTTGGTCATTATTGAAAGACATGGATCAACCTGAAACAAGAACAAACCCAACCCAATCATTCTTGCATCCAAATTTGTACAATGGAGGCAAGTAATGAGTCTGTTTACTGTAACGTAGAAGAATGCCAAGGCCAAATCAGACTACCTAAATGAAATGCCGCAAAGATCATGCCGAAGCATACAGAAAACAAAGATAATTAAAAGTAGTCTAAAGATAGGGGTTTATGTATGTTGTGATCAAGTGACTTTGGTCATTATTGAAAGACATGGATCAACCTGAAACAAGAACAAACCCAACCCAACCCAACCCAACCCAATCATTCTTGCATCCAAATTTGTACAATGGAGGCAAGTAATGAGTCTGTTTACTGTAACGTAGAAGAATGCCAAGGCCAAATCAGACTACCTAAATGAAATGCCGCAAAGATCATGCCGAAGCATACAGAAAACAAAGATAATTAAAAGTAGTCTAAAGATAGGGGTTTATGTATGTTGTTCATTGCAAAAATTGTTCTTCAATACCTACACAAATGTATTTTAACACACTCTTGAGTTGTGGGGAGAACAAGTTTAATTTTAATTACAAGTATGTGAATAGTTTTTTTAGGTTATTTGATATTTATTTAGGTGTGAATGATTAAACAATATGAAATATTAGCTTGATTAAAAATTCAAACATTAACAATCATATAATAGCTTTTGTAATTTTTCTTTAAAATTCTTTTTTAAAACAAATCCTAAGTCAAGATTCGTTCAAGTTGAATTTGACTTGTTTGCAAACCTTGGTTATGTCATAGGTAATATTAGTATCAAAATGAAAATAAGAATGATATAAATAACATGCATTACTTATGATATCAAATTAATAAATAATACATTGTATATGATTATATTATGAATATTCAAATAAAAAAATATGAATATAATAATAAATATACAAAAAATTTATCAATTATAATCAGAATATTCATCAATCATTATGTCATATATAAATATTTCATCATTTATATATCATATATATCATCATTTTCTTTGTTAACTAATAATAACACTCCTATTAAATAACTCATCGATCCAACAATGTTGGAAACATTAATATAACCCACTTGAAGATGCTAAGAAATTGAAATTGTCACAATGCAAGAATACTCTTGAACAAGCTTATCAAATTGCTACCTTTTGTTTTCAACTATTTGAGCATTTGAGTGAAAACTAATTTATGATATGTACTTTAATCTTAATTTATATTTTTATTTATGCATTGTTAAATTATAATTTACATGACAAACAATACTAACAAAATTGACATAAGAGAATATGTTAATCAATGTATTGTTCAATAATATTAATGGACACAATTGTTAGAAATGGATTTTGAACAAAATAGAAAAATATGTAAAATAAAAAGAGAATCTCTTTGATTGGTGAGAAAAAGATGATGTGATGTTATTATTAATTAATCATCTAAAAATTCATTTGTTTCATTCGCAATTATAATCAAGCATGATTAATTATAATTAATGAATGTTTATTAAAAATATTACATGATTGATGAGTTGTTTTTGATAAACTTTGTGGTTTTATGTTGTCTTGTATCAACGTGACACTAGTTATATGCTAATAACGGTCCTTTATAGGAGGTATACTGTCACTGCGGAACACGAAAGAATGACAAAAAGGTTGAATTGCGTATCCATGTGGCCGAATATTATTGTTTGCAAACTGGACGTTTTTGCTTGGAATGGTTCCGCCGAAACATCATATCCGTTCTTTCGCCGCGCCTCCATTTGAATTGCACGCTTCACCCATCGCCTTTGAGCTCTCTCTCTCTCTCTCTAGCTCGCTCGCTGGCTGGCTGGCTGGCTTTCAGATCTATCTTTTAATCTGTAGTTATCCTACTTGATCTAGGTTTGGCTGCGGATGGAACCCTTGCAAACTCTAGTTCCTTCCTCCCTTTCGGTGCCTACTCTGCTTTCTAAATCCATCTCCAGCAGTGGCTGTAAATCAAAATCGGTGCTTTCTAGATCCGGCCGGGAGAATATCCAACCAGTTTCCCCGAATGTTGAAATCGATCGCTCATCATTACGTTTGGTTCCGAAGAAGACACTGAGGCAGCCATTTACTCCGGAAAACCCTAGCTTGATTGGCCAGAAAAATGAACTGGCACCTACATACGATGCGTCAACCAAGGTTCCTTTCATATTCTATGAATCTATTACTTGCCTTAGATTAACCTTGTAAGTTTGCTGCAGAAGTCTCTTTTTTTTTCGCCATTGTTTTCTAGATTTAACGAAATAGTTTTCAAAATAGGAAGGAAATCAAAATTCCAGACTTCAAACGCTACCTATCAAAAAGGATAAGAATAGGCCCAGTATTTTGAACACTAGATTTGCTTTTGTCGTACTGTAACGTTGCTTGCGTAGACTGTTCTAGTGAGTTGATAACGAGCAATCACTTACATGCAAAATCCTGAACTGCTCTTATTTTTTATGTTTATTTTGCAGGTTTTTGTCAGAATAAAGCCGGATAACAGCGAAAGGAAAGAAGGCTGCAAAATCGTTCAGAAAATTACCTCTGATACATTATCGATTGTTGGTCGTGCATATTGTTTTGATTCTATTATTGATTCCACGTCTTCACAGGTGCTGTTCGCCTTAAGCTTGCATTTCAGGATAATTTAGGGACTTTCTCACATGATCTATTGCAAACAGGAAGATGTTTTCAATTTGGTTGGTGTCCCTCTTGTAAAAGATTGCTTAGCCGGTTTCAACAATTCAATAATCTCTTATGGACAGGTAGACCATACTGTGTTGTTTCACTTGCATTTCGCTTGTTCAAATTGAACCTCTAACGCTTTGATATTTTCTTTGGTCGCAATTTTTAATTGTTTAGTTTCTTCTTTCATTAAATTTCATATTAGTTGAAAAAAAGGTTTTAAACATGTTGAGTTGTGTAAGCAGATCACTGATGATAGGATAGCTTAGCCTTGTTATCTCTTGGATTGGTGTTAGCAGTAGTTTTTGTCAGGTAAATGGCTAACGAACAGAGCTCTATAAAATCTTGAGCAGTCAGGAACAGGAAAGACATACACCATGTGGGGTCCGCCGAGTGCAATGGTGGATGTTCCATGCGACAATAGCTCACAAGGCATTGTTCCTCGCATATTCAACATGCTGTTTTCAGAGATTAACAAAGTAAGTTCTGTTTATGGTTTTATTTGTGGAGAACTGTTCAGCATAGAAATAGCTCTTAGTGTGTTAGTTGCCCACTTTGTTATCAGTAGATATTTCTTTGCTTAGGATACAAAAGAAAGCATTTCAGGGAACTTTCTAGTTTTCCCTTTTCCTTTAGTGATTCATATGGGGGTTAAATAAATCATAATATGCATGAAACTCAAGCATTTATTTGTTTTATACTGTTCAAGGAGAAGGAAGGAAAGGAAGGCAGTTTTGATGAGGTTCAAACAAAAAACCAATGTCGGTGTTCTTTTGTTGAGGTTTGTTTTCATCCTACACCTTAATAGACAAAGAATGCTAATAGGACTTTTATATGCAATTTTCTTATTGCTATTTTCTCTCAACTTTATTTTGTAGATATACAATGAGCAGATAAATGATTTGCTTGATCCCACTCTACGAAACCTTATGGTAGGTTAATAATTGTTGCTTTTCCATAGTTTTTCCATTGATGTTCTTGTAAAATTTTGTTTATACACTTTTGCTTTGTTATGCATGATGATCTTTGTTCTTGGTAGATTAAAGATGATGCCAAGAATGCTGTTCAAGTTGAAAATTTAAATGAAGTGTATGTGAATACTGTTGAGGAAGTTACTCAACTTTTGGTGAAGGTATGTGTACAATTTCTTATTAATTCTTTGTTTTATTTTATAATGATGTAAGTAACAACAATTGCCAAATTTGGATTATTTCCTAAAATGTTGTTAAAACTTCTACCTCAATATTCTTTTAAGGCAAAATAGAAATTTCAATCCTTTTGTTGTACATTAAATTTATACATTTCCTATGCATTTTGCCTTCAAAAATAGATAATTATTAAATTGTAAATAATTATTTATGAATAATCCTTTTATGATTTTTGTTAATTTGTCAAAATGTGTTCATTTTTAGTAGAAGCAAGTTATCACTCTATTTTTGCATTTATTATTTGCTATGCACTTTAGTTTCAGATGATTTTTGCACGAATTCATCATGTAATTCTATTAAACCCTAAGCCGTTGTTCCTCTTTAGCCCATCATGTGTTTCATTTTTTAAATGCCATAGATTTGTCTTGACTTTGGTTTTGATTAGTAAATCTATAATAATGTTTCATGGTTCTATCTAAAATTAACATATGAAATTGAAGAAGAAAGTACTATTGTACTATTATTAAAAGTTTCTAAAATATGACAATTATTCAAAATTTATGAAAAAATTCTCCCTTAACAATGGAGGATATTATAATAAAAAAATTATCTTTAGCTTTCTTAATATTGTTGGAACATATAATTGAGTTTGCTAGATGAAACCTTTTCGTTAAGCTTTTAATCTTGAAGTTGGTTTCGATTTTGTAAAGTTATTTATATTATTTTTATGCAAAGCTATCCAAACTAATATGCATAACCCATAAATAAAAGAGAAAAATAGAGCATTGTTATATATGTACTTTCTTGATTTTTGAAAGTTATTGATTTTCAAACGTCAAGAACTTTTGAAAGTCGTTGATGATTTTGAAAATTTAACTTTCTCTTGATTTTTGTAAGTTAGTGATTTTCAAAAGTCAAGAACTTTTGAAAGTCATAGTTTTTTTTTGAAAGTTTATTTTATTTTATTTTATTTACACTCATGGTTAAATTACCCCCTATTTATTATTAGTTGTAGATGATAGTCAATGTTTGTGATAGTTGTGGTCATTGACAATAGTGGTTAAAGGTTGTCAACAAAATGGAAATCACTGGTGGCAACAAGTGGCTTTTAGTAGTGGTGATTGATAAGAGGTGCTTGTTATGTGTGTTCGGGTAGTATTTTGAGACAGGTCATATTTAGTAACTTTCAATAGTGGTGGTCAGCGACGATTGACGACGGTTGGGGGGTTATCAAAAGTTGACTACGAGAGCAGTTAGTGATGGACCACGAACAGTTGTGATTGATGAGCAGAAGTCATCGATGGTGATAGGTAACTATTGTGATGGTTAGCAAGGTTGGTACTCAGTCTGATAATAATGGTTGATAGTGAGGGTTATTGGTAGCATTTGTTGATGACAACTACTAGTGTTTGATAGTGGCTAAAATTATTGGAATGTTCAGTGGTGATCAATGACAATTATTTTGAGACAGGTCACATTTAATAACTTTCAATAGTGGTGGTCAGCGATGATTGACGACGGTTGGGGTGTTTATCAAAAGTTGACTACGAGAGCAGTTAGTGATGGTCCACGATCAGTTGTGATTGATGAGCAGAAGTCATCGATGGTGATAGGTAACGATAGTGATGGTTAGCAAGGTTGGCACTCAGTCTGATAATAATGGTTGATAGTGAGGGTTATTGGTAGCATTGGTTGATGACAACTAGTAGTGTTTGATAGTGGCTAAAATTATTGGAATGTTCAGTGGTGATCAGTGACAATTATTTTTTGTTGGCTACAATGGTCGGTGGCTATTATTAATAGTTGGAAGTGGCCATTGGGACTCACATCATTAGATGAACACCTATTAATACAAAAGTTCAGGTTTAAGCATCAAGAGTACTTAATTGCATATTATGTTGTTCAAATTTCAATTAGTAATAATTATAAGTGACACATAGGAAGCTAATAAAAAAATGCATTTCTACTTTATTAAGTATCATTCACCTCAAAGGTATAATGTAAGTTTACTAAAGTTGCATTCATCCATGGTAAAGACAATAAAGAGACATAGGAACATAAATTGCATGGACACCTTTATTTTAGTAAAATATTTCATTGATACTATTTGTCAAGAGAGTTGAGTCAATTGTGAATCTATGCTAAAAGTGGTGATCAATGACAATTATTGTTTGGCTACAATAGTTGGTGGCTATTATTAGTGGTTGGAAGTAACTATTAGGACTCACATCATTAGGTTAACACATATTAACACAAAAGTTTAGTTTTAAACATAAATGCTACTTGTATCTTATGTTGTTCAAATTTCAATTAGTAATAATTATAAGTGACACATAGGAAGTCAATAAAAAAATGCATTTCTACTTTATTAAGTATCATTCACCTCAAAGGTATAATGTAAGTTTACCAAAGTTGCATTCATTCATGGAAAAAACAATCAAAGAGACATAGGAAAATAAATTACATGGACACCTTGATTTTAGTAAAATATTTTATTGATACTATTTGTCAAGAGAGTTGAGTTAATTGTGAGTCTATGTTGAAAGTGGTGATCAATGACAATTATTGTTTGTTGGCCACAATAGTTGGTGGCTATTATTAGTGGTTGGAAGTGGCCATTAGGATTGACACCATTATATTAACATTTATTAACACAAAAGTTTAGTTTTAATCGTAAAAGCTACTTGTATATTATGTTGTTCAAATCCCAATTGGTAATAATTATAAATTACACATAGGAAGCCAATAAAAAAATGCATTTCTACTTTATTAAGTATCATTCACTTTAAAGGTATAATGTAAGTTTACCAAAGTTGCATTCATCCATGGTAAAGACAATCAAAGAGACATATGAACATAAAATGCATGGACACCTTTATTTTAGTAAAATATTTCATTGATACTATTTGTCAAGAGAGTTGAGTCAATTGTGAGTCTATGTTGAAAGTGGTGATCAATGATTATTATTGTTTTATTGGCCACAATAGTTGGTGGCTATTATTAGTGGTTGGAAGTGGCCATTGGGACTCACACCATTATATTAACATTTATTAACACAAAAAGTTCAGTTTTAAGCATAAAGGCTACTTGTATATTATGTTATTCAAATTCCAATTAGTAATAATTATAAGTGACGTATAGGAAGCCAATAAAAAAAATGCATTTCTACTTTAAGTATCATTCACTTGAAAGGTATAATGTAAGTTTACCAAAGTTGTATTTATCCATGGTAAGGACAATCAAAGAACATAGGAACGTAAATTGCATGGACACCTTGATTTTAGTAAAATATTTCATTGATACTATTTGTCAAGAGCGTTGAGTCAATTGTGAGTTTATATTGAAAGTGGTGATCAATGATAATTATTGTTTGTTGGCCACAATAGTTGGTGGTTATTATTAGTGGTTGGAAGTGACTATTAAGACTCACACCATTAGGTTAACACCTATTAACACAAAAGTTTAGTTTTAAACATAAAGGCTACTTGTATATTATGTTGTTCAAATTCCAATTAGTAATAATCGTGACACATAAGAAGCCAATTAATATAATAGTCAATGGCTAAGTTACATATGGCATGGATGGTTTAAAAATTGCATTTCTACTTTGTCAAGTATCATTCACATCAAAGGTATAATGTAAGTTTATCAAATTTGTATTCATCCATGGTAAAGAAGCCAATTAGTAATTGGAATTTGAAAATTTGTAATAATCATAAGTGACACATAAGAAGCCAATTAATCTAATTGTCAATGGCCAAGTTACAGATGGAATGGATGGCTTAAAAAATGCATTTCCACTTTATTAAGTATCATTCACATCAAAGGTATAATGTAACTTTAACCAAAGTTGCATTTATCCATGGCAAAGACAATCAAAGAAACATAGGAACATAAAATGCATGGATGCCTTGATTTTACTAAAATATTTCATTGGTACCATTTGTTAAAAGAGTTGAATTAATTGGGAGCCTATGTCAAGCCTTATAGTGTTAGGTTATATATATATTAACATAAAACCTTACGCTTAAGCTCAAAGGTTATTTGAGTTTATATTATATTTTAAAAATTTTATTCAAATTTTAATTTATAATAAATCTAAATGACACACTTCTAATTTGTAATAAATCTAAATAACATGTAGGAATTTAAATTATATGAACACCTTCATTTCAATCAAGTATTGTATTAATATTATTTGTTAAGAGAATTGAGTCAATTGGGGGCCCAACTTGGGTCTTATAATATTAGGTGTTGACATGTTAACACAAATCTTAAGCTTAAGAAACTACTTAATTGTAAATTTTGTTTCTAAAAATTTTTTTAATTTTTAATTGGGAGTAATTCTACCCTCATTTATATGCAAAATTTGCATTTGTATGGCAAAAAAAATTGTCATGTGAGCCTCATAAAATACAGGAACACCTTTTTTGTCAAATATTGTCCTGATATTATTTTTATTAATACTATTTGCTAAGAGAACTGAGTCAATTGGGAGCCCAACTAGGGTCTCACACTATTAGGTGTTGATCTATTAATACAAATCTTAGGTTAAGCATAGAAAATATTTAATTGTATATTGTGCTTCCAACGATTTTTTTAACTTTCAATTTGTAGTAATTCGACCCTCATTCATATGCAAAATTTGCATTTTTATGGCATGAAAAATTGCTGTGTGAGTCTCATAAACTGCAAGAACATCTTTTTATCAAATATTGTTTTGATATCATTTGTATTAATTTCATTTGTTAAGAGAATTTAGTCAATTGGGGGCCCAACTAAGGTCTCACACTATTAGGTGTTGACCTATTAACACAAATCTTAAGCTTAAGCATAGAAACTATTTAATTGTATATTGTATATTATGTTTCTGACAATTTTTTAAACTTCTAATTAGGAGTAATTCTACTTTCATTTATATGCAAAATTTCCATTTGTATTACATGAAAAATTGCCAAGTGGTGGTGTGGCCTCATAAAATGCAATAATTCTTTTTTGTCAAATATAGTTTTGATATCATTTGTTAAGAGAATTAAATCAATTAGGGAGCCCAAATTGGGTCTCACACCCATTAACACAAATCTCAAGCTTAAGCATAAAAGCTACTTAATTGTATATTATATTTCTAATAATTGTTTTAACTTTTGATTAGGAGTAATTTTATGCTCATTTATATTCAAAATTTGCATTTATATTGCATGAAAAATTGCCAAGTGGTGGTGTGGCCCCATAAAATGCAAGAACTTGTTTTTGTCAAATATTGTTTTGATATCATTTGTTAAGAGAATTAAATCAATTAGGGGGCCCAAGTTGGGTCTCACACCCATTAATACAAAAGTTTATGCTTGAGCAAAGTGGTTAATTGTTTATTATATTTTTGGTTATTTGTTCAATTGCTCTCACCTTACTTAAAAATTTGCACCTATATAGCATGAAAATTGCCAAGTGGTGGTGTGTGCTTGACCTTATCTTTTTGATCAATAGTGCTTGAAAATCTCGTTTTGGCATTGTCAGTTTTGTTTTTCCTACCAAATCATTCTAGTCTTTTGAAGAAGCTGCACTTTGACAGCTTTTTAATAAAATTTTTTAATTCCATAGCGTTAATTTAAGTTGATGTTTTCTGGTCATATTTTGTTTCAACCAATAGTGCTTGAAAGTTCCTGTTCTAGTGTTTTCAGTTTTGCTTTTATTTCTGAGATGTTCTATTTTTTAAGAAGATGCACTTCGATTTCCTCTTATTGGTTATTATGTCATAAATCTTGCTAGCTTAACTATGCATTCTTTTTCTATTGTAAATTTTGTATAGGGGCTTTCAAACAGAAAAGTTGGTTCAACAAGTGTTAATTCAAGGAGTTCCCGATCACATATAATATTTACTTGTGTTGTTGAGTCATGGTGCAAGGTAAGATTTACTAAATACTTAATATTATCATCTCATCGAAATGTTGGTGGCAAACACTGGTCATGTAAAATGGTTTTAAGCTTTTAATAACACTTACCGTTTGTGTGAATACTGCAATTTTCATTTTATTCTCTTAATGGTTCTACACGTTCATACCAATTATTGCTATCCAGAACAACAAGCATGCACTGTTGTAGTTACTCTTTAATCTTCAGAATTTCTTCACCACTCATTTTGGCCATTTTGGTAGCACTTGACAGATGGTCTGCCTATTAACTTCATAGTTACTTGTCTATCAAAACTTTTGGTTGCAATGTTGTTAACATTTGTTAATTGAATTTCTTGTGTCAGGGTTTGTCATCAACTTTCTTCCGTAGTTCAAAGACAAGTAGAATCAGTTTTGTTGATCTTGCTGGAATAGATGACTCTAATCTTGATGGTTTTGGGAGTCATAGTATACAAGAAGAGAGATACATCAAAAATTCCCTTTCAAAACTTGGGTATGTACTCTTGCTTGTTTTGTTGCTCAAACTATATAGAGTTATATGCATGTGTAATTGCTCATCCGGGCACCGGAGATGCACAAGTCTTGTGTGTTTGTTCCATTTCTTCTTTTAAGTTGGTCCTTGTGGACCAACATAAAAGGCTGCAAACCTCTGGGATTGGTTGTTTCACCCTATTGATAATCTGAAACCAAAGTTCTCCATTTTTCGCTTAAGGTGTTGATGCTTAATCTCAATTACAGGAGATTGGTCAACATTCTATCAAACTCCAGTCACTTGGATGATGATGTGAAGGTTCCACCACTTACAAAGTGTCTTTTGACAAACATATTGCAAGATAATCTTGGAGGAAATGGCAAGGTTGCACTGATTTGTACCATTTTTTCGGATGACAGGTATAATCTCTGTCTTGTCTTGTCTTTAAGGTTACAAAACTACAAATGAGCATTTGTCTGACCAACCTAACAGAAATAAAGCTAGAACATTGAGCACACTAAGGTTTGGAGGACGGGCAAAGCAAATTAAGAACAGGGCGATAGTTAATGAAATATCTGAAGATGATGTTAATGGTCTGAGTGACCAGATACGCCAATTAAAGGTAAGCTTCTGCACAAGTGAGAGCTTGTTTTAGCGTTCTTATGGTCAGCCTTTCTTATTCTTGTCATATATTCTCATTGCAGGAAGAGCTTATACGAGCCAAATCATGGGGAACTAATTGTTTTGTTGGTTCTAATGGACGTTTGAAGAAGTATAGTACTCGAGAGAGCTTAAATCATCTGAGAAGGAGTCTGAATCGTTCTTTGCTCTTACCTTCAATTGATGACCACCAAGACATGGACATGGATGTTGACGAAGAAGATGTTAAGGATCTGTGCATTCAGTTCAATGACTTGAGTTCTTCTATGGATGAACATGCAAAAGAAGTTGCAAACACGGACATGGATATTGATGAAGAAGGTGTAAAGGATCTGTGCATTCAATTCAATGACTTAAATTCTTCCACGGATGAAAAAGGAAAAGAAGTTGCAAATACCGAGCTTGACTGTAGTGTGAAATCAAGTTTCCATATCAATGATCAACAAGATTCTGGCTTTTGCTCAGTTCCAGGAAATATTGAAATAGAAGAAGATTGCTCTAAGGAACCAGAACCTGAAAACCCCTCAAGCATTATGCGTTCAGAGTACAGCCAATCCAAGTATAATTCTGAAAATTCTTTGCCTTTGCTTGAAGAGCCTGTTTCTTGTGCATCACCTAGAGTACAGAACAGCTCAAGGAAAAGCAAGCTCCTTTCTCCTGGTCTTATTATTTCAAATAACTCTGCCTCTTGGCACACAGAAAATGTTGAAGTTCGTTCCTCACTGCCAAGCCAGGTCAGTCCCATTGAGTCATTGGCGGCTAGCCTTCACAGAGGATTGCAGATAATAGACTATCATCAGCGCAGTTCAAATGCAAACAAATCACTTATTTCTCTCTCTTTTGGGCACTTGAGTTCGCTCTCATGCCAGCCAAAGGGGGTTGATGCATGTGCCCAGACATCTGAAGAGGATATCGATACTCCTTTCATGTGTTCATCTTGCAAAGTTCAAATAACTGTGAATGAATTAAACAAAGTGATGGAGGTTGTTTTTGCATTCCATGTTATCTGGAGCTGTTATACTTCTTGTTATATTCGTGCTTAGTTTGCTTACCTTCTGTGAAACAGGGCCAAGTCATTCCTTCAGGAGATGCAATCCAGAGGAACGTTGAACTTGAAGCTCTCTGTGCAGAACAAGCAGTGATGATCAAGCAGCTGAGTTCTCAGGTATATTTCTTCCAACATGAAAAAATGGAACTTTAATTAAGCTTTGCCTAAATGACACTTCTGTTTCAAATTGCAGATTAATCTCAGTTTGGAACAAAAACCTTCAGGAGCTGCTTCTTCTGATGGTGAAAAAGAGGTGGGCATTTTCTAAAATCAAGCATTCACAATTTTTATTTTTAATAACCCTACTCATATATTTCTTATTCCACAGAGGCTTGTAAATGTTGCTGATCATGGAACTAATTCGATTTCCGGTGAGAGGGATGAACTTACAGAGGAAGTACGATGCTTAAGGAAGCGATTGCAATCTTGTACTTGTGGGTGTGCAAATGATTCACTTCTTGATCTTATAAGAAACGGTGGCAGTCAAGTAAATGGAGAGGAATTCGAGAATGAAAAGCAAAGGTGGATGGAATCAGAGAGTAGGTGGATATCACTAACTGAAGAGTTGAGGATGGATCTTGAATCAAACCGTAGACTCTTAGAAAAGAGAGAGCTTGAGCTCAGCCATGAGAAGCATTGCAATGTAGAGCTGGACGATGCACTGCGGCGCTCCATAATGGGTCATGCTCGCATAGTTGAGCACTATGCTGATCTCCAGGAGAAGTATGACGAATTGTTGGTGAAACACAGGAAGGTCATGGAGGGGATTGCAGAGGTGAAGAAGGCAGCTGCTAAAGTAGGGTCAAAAGGTAAGAAGGGTTCCGCTTTTGCTTCTGCACTTGCGGCAGAGTTAGCAACATCACGAATTGAGAGGGAGAAGGAGAGGGCTCACCTCAAGCATGAGAACCGTGTCCTTAAACTTCAACTCAGAGACACCGCTGAAGCCGTACATGCTGCAGGGGAGCTGCTCGTGCGGTTGAGAGAAGCTGAAGAAGCTGCTTCAGCTACACAGGTTCCAATATTTCTCAAACATTATTACTCAATTGCATTACAAAGCTTTATCTTTGCAAACTTATGTTGGAATGCTTCCGATGCAGGAGAAGTATGGTCAAGCACAGCAAGAGACAGAGAAGCTTAGGAGGCAAATGGAGAAGTTAAAGAAGAAACATGCTATGGAGATGGCAACCATGAAACATTATCTTGCTGAGAGTCGATTGCCAGAATCTGCTTTAGAACCATTAGACTACTATGAGAAGAACATAAACCCTCTGCCTGATGATGATATGTCATGGAGATCCGCTTTCAGGACATCCTATCAGTAAAGAACTGATAAAAATGGTTCTTTCTTCTGCAATGAAGTCAACTGCATCAAGATGACAAGAGAAGGATTCTCTCTGGCTCGTTGGTTGGAGTTGTGATGTATTTGTTGTTGTTCAAAACATAATTTACACTTAAATGGGTTCATGGATCTGTAATCGCTATAAATTTCCACAAGTATTCAATCCCATTACCCTTCATGCGAGAAGCCTCCATGTTTTCGTTCATGTATGTTACATTATAGATTTATGATTATGGAATTTCTTTTCAAAGGTTGTAATGAAGGTGGATTATACTCATCTCATTTGCAAATTGAAGGTGATTTTTTTTGACATTGCTTGCATTAAGTTGATGAAAATAACTTGTTTAGATCTTAATGTATATTGTTGTTGGAATGTTTATTGTAGGATTAAGACGTTATTTATGTCAAGGTGATGTATTTGACTTGAAAGTCCATTCAAGAGCTTGCATCGGTTTGCCTTTCCCTTCGACCTCCACACCCTTTGCTTGGATCATTCATTATGGATAATATGAAATTTGCAGAAGCAAAGTTTGCATTTAGGGTAGAGTGTTTGGCAAAACTACAAATCAGATCAGTTTTGAAGGTTTAATTCGGCAACCAAATTGGTCATTGGGATAAATTCCCATCTTGTCTATTTCGCGGATAGAAATTGCTATCGTGTCAAGGGAATCACCGTCCACCTTCTCCCTTTCTTCCCTGAAGCCCTAAAGGAATTGCCGCAGGGAGCTGCTGCGTTGAACGTTGCGATAGCTGCTTCCCATCTCATCCTCATCCGTGCTGAACGTTTTGCTGTCTTCCTCGTTGCAGTCACTGGTCCGAGGTCGACACGGTGAAGGTAGTGCGTGGTATCTTGTCTTTTTTTAACCCTTGTTCTTCTTGATCATCTACTTCACCGCCGTAATCCTCACCTTTTTTTCTCCCATTTTTATCATTTATTGTTCCTTTTATCAACCGGCCTGGATTTGGTTTTCTTGGGTTAAATGGGGATTAACTAAATTTTTCACGCTCTTGATTGGAGTCGGTTATGTTAAATTATTTCGATTTAGTAGAACTCTGGTAGTGTTGGGTTAGTTGTTTAATGAAGAAATTTTATTTAGTTATTACTATCTTCTGGTTGTGGAATATAACTCAATTTTATGTTTGGTTGCAAACTTAGGTTTGTGAGATTTCAGTTAACCAATAATTGATGATAGCAACCTACAATAGTCATTAGCTACAAGGGATGATCGATGATGGTTATCAACCATTGGTGATGATGGATAGTGATGGAAGGTAACTAGTAATGGAAGTGACCATGATGATAATTGAAGTTATTAGTTGATAGTAACAATAGAGGTGACTAGCTAGTAATGATGACTAGACATTGATTGTGATGACAATGATGGCAGTAGGGTAACAACAATGATGGCGGTTTATCAACTATTGTAGTGGTGGCCTATCAACTATGGCAATGATGATTTGTTGGTGGCGTCGAGCAATGATAAGTATGATAGTGGTGGAAACCTAGGGACTATGGGGAGGATTGGATGGTGAGAAGCTCAATGTTAACATTACATCTTTAACCTAGTTGACCTAGTTATTAGTTGGGTTAGTAAAATGATTAGATTAGCTAAGTTGAAGACCAACTTAGTATTTAGTAAGGTTAATTAGGTTAGCTTAACACTATTAAACATTGTCGATTAAGGCCTTAGTTTGCCAACAATGGTGGACTAACTGGTTAACTAAAAGCTGGCCAACCATTGATGTGGACCTGTGCCCTGGCACCATCATTGTTCATCGTTCACCATTGGTATTTGCTTGACCACTATTGACCATCTTCACCTATGATTGAATATTGATTAGGAGGTCATCAATTGTCGATCACATTACATTTAAGAAAGTAGTTAGCCACCAACAAAAAATTAGTTAAATTTCACAAAGACTCTCAAGCACTCACATGCCTCACATGGATAAATGTAGCTTGGGAAACATGTATAATTTTAGGCATGATAGATTGCACTCTGATGGCCTAGATTCTAGTAATCATCTTATTAAGAAAGTTACAAAGTGAAACTAGATGATAATTAGAGACAGAGAGGTGCTAGTCCTTTTGGGAATAAGGGCTATAGTTGCAGCTCTAAGACTTTCAGGCGCTCTATACATAGCAAAAGCATGAGAAACAACACTCTGGAAGTCAACAACAATGATGTTTCATCACATAGTAAAGAATTTGGTAGTAAAAATCTAAGAATCGAGACTTGTTCCTTAGGGCATGCTTAATGACCTATAGAAATTCATGTGCTTCAATGTCCTTGACTAAAAAATTAGTGTCATCTAGTGAAAGAGTTTGGTCAGGATAATCAAGTTAAGTGGGAGCGTGTGGGTGATTATACATGGCAATGTAGTCATCCACACATCTCACAAGATGATCATGGTCAAAATAAGCTCTCCCTTGTTATTGCAAAGTCTAGAAGTGTTAAACTTGATTATACTGTAGAAATAGTCATAACACTTGCCTAACAGCCAACACACCTTAAACATGTTGAGCTACCCAAGTGGAGTTGAATTTCTTTAGATTGATAAGATTTTCCCAAAAGTTTCACTCCTAATTATTAGGGTTAAGATGCATAGAATTGTCAAAGTTTGTATTTGGTTTCTTCTATAAAGTTTTAGACATCCAATGAAGGTCAATCCTTTTCTAATGCTTAAGAGAATCCCTAATCTTCATAAACTTGCCTAAGAGCCACAATATACGGTCCCAATTTGAGGGAGAGACCCATAGAAATTACAATCTCCTTGAAACTAGGATGGTTGTTTGGTAATTATTAAAATTTAGTGACATTGTTTTAAACAAGATCCTTATTGAAAATAATGCATAATAGATTATTAAGTAATGATTAAGAGTAAAGTTGGCAATTTTGTTAGGGAATATAGATGTCCAACTAAGATTTTGAGTATATAAGATTTCCATTACTCTTATTAAATTAGGAGTAATGAGGAATATTAGAAGCAAAATCATCCATGTTAATTAATATAAAAGATTCTTAAAGCATTGTATGTGCCTCCAGCTAAAGGGTTGCTATTGTCATAATAAAGGGGGGTTTGGATGCAATTGATTCCCCACAATAATCCATGGACACCCCCAAACAACGATGCCATGAAAGTCCTTCCAAAGAGTCATCTTGGAAGAGTAGTCATTGTAATAGTAAGAAAGAAGTTATTTGAGTATGATAGCTGACTAAGCTATGTATCAGTTGAGATGAATTGTATAATTATTGAATGTATATGATATTTGAGATCCACAAAGTGAGGATGCAACCACTTTGGTGAAAATCAAACTTTTCACACTTAGCTTCCATAGGAAAAATCCAATATTTTATGCTTATTTCTTAACAGCATCAAGCTGAAACTTAGTCTCAACCAATACAAGAAAATGCTTGGCCAAAATGTCAACACTATGACATTCTATATGAGGATGTAATGTGAGGATATAAGTGGCTTGCAAAAAAAAGACATCAATTCTTCCCAAGAGATGATTACCTATGAGAGAAATATTGCAAAAGTGAATGCTCATCTAGAGGAGCAATTAAATTAATATCTGTGCCACTAATGCAGATATTAACATAATGAAAGACCAACAATATATGTTTCAAAGAAATGTCACCATATTCATCGAAGAGAATAGGAGGGGGGAGACACGACTAGAAGTGGCTCTCCTACTCTTTCTTGGGCCTGTGGTAAAAAAGGATATTTTCCTCAAAAAATTATGTTGGAAGGGGGAAAAGAGTAAAGGGGAGGGAAACAAGAGTAAAAGAATCACAAGTTTCATAAATCTCTCCCTCTTACTCGTTGCGTTGGAGAGCAAAAAATGTATTTTCCTAACAATTTATGTAGGCAAGGGATGTGCCACCTTCTTGGCATGAACAGTAAGCTGTTGACACCCTGCTCATTCCCCAAGCCTTGGCTATGGTGAAGCCTTTAGAGTCTGTCTTATAAGTAGTGACTTTTAAAAATTCCAAACTTGTTACTTTGTTCCTTGGAAGCTAAAGGTCATGCCAAAGCAGCGTGGTGCAAAAGGCAAGTTTGCTCAAGTTATTCCATAAGTTCCATTTATATTGAAATGCGAATCTTTAGGTATGTAAGTGATGTAGTGCTATAGCATTTTTCTGGTGGCAACAGTTTTTGTCCTTTGTTAAAGTTTAACCAATCACCTGCTGTTGACTTTAGGTATGGATGGCCATTTAGTGTCCCAAATGTCCAGCCCAGTCAATACATTTTCAAACTTTTAGCTTGTCATACTTTGTTTGAGCTATTAGTGTAGAACATCTATTTATCAGATTATAATTCACCCACTGCTTTTCCTGCAGTACTCATCCATCCCTGCTAACCCATTTCCAATGTCCCTCATATAACTATGCACTCCCACACATTGTTTTCTTCTATTATTAAACTGCAATCTTAATCAGGGTCTAGCATTTTAATGGTGGCAAGATTTATTCAACTCAAACCATTTGGCTATTTTTCTCAAGGTCTTTGCATACTTGACGATTTACTCTCAAGTTCACTTACCAACAATACATCCTATTAGCTTGCCAATTTTCCAACTGGATTCGTGCTAACATGATGGATCTCCATTTTATCATCATCCTACATCTCCTCCACTTTTTCCTCTGCTTCTATCTAAACCTCTCAAATCAACTTCTCTCCCAACACCAAAGGTTTCCTTCCTTTTGCTTTTGTCTTCGTTTCAACAGTTGGAACTTTTCTAACTGTCATGTATCGCTATGCCATATGATAATTTAGAGAATAGTATTTGCATGTTTTGAATTAATCATATTGTTTTATACTTGATGATCAGTTTATAATTTTGCTATTTGCATTCCACATGTAAAGGTCCCTTGCTATGACACAGAGAAAATATTGAGCTAGCTGTGCTATTCAAGAATTGTGATAAATAAACCAATGCAATCTGCTACAACTCTCTCAGTTCCTCATACCAGGTAAACTCTTAAAAGCTAGAAACTTCTTTCTTAGCTTCTGTACTCATTTATTTAACGCTTATCTACTCCCTGAGTGACTTGGTGAGCTGAAACCTGATAGTAACATAGAGAATTTGATGTGTTATTGAACAACTTTTGAAGTTTTTCTGCAGTTTTCTTCTTTCTTAACTTAATGTGAAAAGGGAAAAACTCTCTTTGGTCTGAGCTTCTCTTTTGGAAGACTTTTGTTAGCATTTTGCTTTCAAACATCATGCCAGTTCCAATTTGTTATTGTGTGATATGTACTTAAAACTAGTAACACACTTTTTGAGCACTAAAGATTTTTCTGTAAATCCTTAATCTTGTGGCACACTTTTCACTTATCTTTGTAAAGTTGATCATCATCTTATAATCTCACTTCTTAGAATATCATGACTACTAAGCAGCATCACTAAATGGAGCCTAGGAGCAGCATCACTAAATAACTTCTTTGAACAGTTAGAGTTGTTCTACCCTTTTATCTTATTTATCAACAGGTTCCTTGAAATAAAAGCTTCAACTAGAGAATGCATAAAGAATCCGCCTATATTGTTTTCTTTCAAGTGTATCACTTTGCAAAGGTTTCAAAAGAACATAAATTTCCCCTCGAGGCTCTCTTTGAGTGTCAGAAATCAAGCCCTTGAAAAGGGAGAGTTAGCAGTCCTTACTCAAAAAGATGCTGTGATAATTGTGGATCATGGATCACGGAGACAAGAATCTAACTATATGCTAAGTAAGTTGTCAGTAAATGGTGCATTTATTTAATTCTTTTTTGTCCTGTTTTTTGGTGTTTAGCATTATTAATGAAGTTCTTTACTTGAACTTGTAGATGATTTTGTGTCAATGTTTAAGAGTAGAACAGGATATCAGATAGTGCTACCTGCACATATGGTACATATGGGTTGCATTTTTTTTATTAACATTCTATCTTATATTTTCATGTCTTATTTGTCATTTCATATTGTTTTTTGAATTATCTTCGACATTGTTTATCAAAACTAGAGTGCTTTAGCAAAACTTTGTTGGACTAACTTCCCTCTCATCTTTGTTATTATAGGGTTTATAAGATACACCAAGAGTAAGGTGAATTTGTTATGCACAATTTAAAAAATATATTTTTTTTTTTGCAAACTAAAAGTTAAGTAAAATTTTTATAACTTGTTATAATTGTATCATACTCTTTTTTTTAGATTTCACAAAAAATATTAATATTATTAAGGTAATTATTTCCCCATGATTGTAATAAAGAAATCAAGAAAGAATAAAAGACAAATATGTAATAAAAAAAGATACAAGATTTTTAGATGGTTTAACGTAATCTCAAGTCTATATATACTTCCAAGTAACCATACTGTACAAAATCAAGTACAAACCAAGCTTTTTTATAGATCATATACAACCTAAATCTACTCAACACTTATATAGCCATGACTCAGCCAAACCTCTCCACAAAAGATAATCGAGAACTTGTCCAAGATTTATAAACTTAAAAGGATTAAATTAAAGTTTTTTCTTTCTTAACAAGTTGTCCTCTTAGAAATTATGCAAATTACTATAGTAATTTGCTCTCTCGATTTACGAAGTCCTTATTTTTTGTCACCATAGATTTCTATATTTTGTGAGATTTTTGTTATAATAATAACTAATTTTGTATTTAAGACATATTTAAACTAGCCATTACATAACTTTTGTTTTATTTGTATTATTTAATAAGTAGATCATATTATTTGTTATACCTGAAATATATTATTCATATTTTTTAATAAAATATTAACATATCATATGAGGTATTCTGTTTTTTTATTATATGCTATAAGTATTTTGAGATGATCATATTGTCTATTAAAATATTAATATACTTTACAAAATTTTAAAATAATGCCAACATAATGCATGACTTAGTCACTATATATATTATAATAATTGTATTGTACAATGTATCATACTATAAAATCTGATAATATTTTATTATTTAATCACTTTGATGTTCTTTTTGATATATTCCATTTGAATTAATCTTATTGTCTAGTAAATAAAATCATAATAAAATTTTTGAGATTTTTTATGTTCACTCGATTACATTTGTATTCTTTTTCAAACCATTTGATCACCTATATAGAGCTCTTATAAACATATTGTACTATCTGATCATTAGATTATATGGTTTGATTGCCACAAAGTGTCTGTGATAACCTAGATTGAACCAACTGTTTTCTCAATCCTCTTCATACAAAACTAATTGTATTATATGAAGTAAACTTTTATTATATGATTAGTACAAATTTTAACAACTTCTCGAATTAATTTTTAATTCAAGTTATACTTCTTCTAACTCATCAACCTTTATAAAATTATATATTAATCTCTATCTAATAAGTTATATTAATCTTATTTATCCTTAGTGATATGCAACTAGAGTTATTAAGACATATTCATCTAGATACAATGTAAATGCTGAATGAATGCAATGCAAACTTTCAAATATGATTGATAACCTAATTGTAATTTTTACACATGTATTAGATGATATAACCCAATGACAGCTTTAGAGACATGTTTTTATCTCATTGTTACTTGAATCATTCGATAACATCTTCCTTTGCTTTTAGGTATATTAACAAGATTGTCCAAGGCACTTTTCATTCAATCAAAATTAAAAATATATTATCCATCTTTTAGTTTAACTTATAACACATTGAATAGACAAATTAAATCATAAAAAGAATACTTAAATAATTTATTATCATCAAAGTATTGTATTACTTTTAACGTTCATGAGATTCAACAACTATAGTCCAAAATTTTAGATTCATCAAAATTTTTAATCTTATATTTTATTATTATGAGATCCAATTAAAGTTTCAATATTAATTTGTTGAGATTTAATCTCACATTTGATACAAGTGCAATGAAAACATGATTAATAAGAATAATAATGGTCATAAAAAAGAAAAATAATGAGGTTAAGTTTATGTGACAACCCAAGTTAAGCCTAGCACTAGGAGAGAAGATCCATTATTGTCAAAACCACAAGTGCAAAGTATAAACTTACACATAAATATAACAAGTCTCTAAGAGACATCAAATCTTAAAAACATAAAAGAATATTAAACTCTCTCATAGAAAAGATAAGATTCCTTGATTTCTCAAAAGAGAGAATTCAAAGATGTATCTTTTTCTCTTCAAGTGAATTTTTGTGCTCACTCTTGCTTTCTTACATCTTCATGATTTTAATGATATTTATTGATTGCAAATGATAACTATTTAATATAAAAAATTATAAGATTATAATTATATTCATACCTAACTTATCATAGTCATAATTTTTAATTTAACTATAATTGTATAATTTCATACTTAAATATATGATAAACGTACTCTTCTAGAAGTTGCAAAGTTAAGTTTTAATCCATTTATGATCATCAGTAAGCACAATTTTGAACTTGAATTTAATACAATAGACTATTTTATATGTCACTGTACATTTAAGTATTGTTATTCATATTCTTGTACACTCAAACATCACAATTCCAATTTTTTTTGTTAATATTCTGGTTTCAACTTATATTCTTGCATGCATTTAAGCATTAATATTCTTTAAATTCTTGTATACTCAAACTTGACACATGCAACTCGTTTTGTTAGTATTTTGGTTTCAAACATCAATGAATATTTATTGCTTTGCTTGTTCTTTGGGAGCAAAATATCAATCTAAACCATATGAAGTTTAGTTAAACCACCACATGTTTTTAATACCAGGAGTTGGCTGAACCAACAATTAAAGATGCGTTCAAACTATGTGTTCAGCTGGGTGCCACTCGAGTTATTGTTAGCCCCTTTTTTCTATTTCCAGGACGGCATTGGCACCAGGTCTATTTCTGCAATTTCTAAGCTACATTTTGTTTTCAAATGATGTATGAGAATAAATAAAACTACAATAACAAGAATAATGTCATATTGCATCTCATTTTGCTGAATGCAGGACATACCAAAATTAGTAGCTGAGGCAGCAGGAGAGCATTCTGGGATATCCTACATTATCACTGCGCCTCTTGGTTTACATGAGCTTATGGTGGTATTAACTAATTTTCAATCGATTTTACTACCTTCTACTAAATAAGTATTGTTAAATATGGTTATGTTTTTAAATTTGGTTATGCAACGTTGAGATGCCAAACAATGTCTGCAAACTAAGCTGAGGATTTAGATTATTTCAAAAATTGATTACCTGTTTCCAGCCATACAAATTCAACATCTCTACCAAAATCAAGCATCCCCAAGGCAAATAATGCTTTTGTTTAATAGAAACCCTAGTTGAAGTACTCTAACAGATTTAGCAATGTTTGATAAATTGAGGTGGTTTGAGCCTAATGGTGTACGGGAATTGATCTGCTTGAAACCCTAGTTGAATTTGACTTTTGATCCCAGAGCATATGCTTATATTTAAACATTATTTTTCTATAGTGAAAGTGCTTGTTTGCTATTCAAAAACCGGGTCAATAAAAACTTAATATTATGCTCATTCAATCTGCGTAGTAATAATGATGAACAAGCCAAAGTACTACTGAGTCTTATGCAGTGTTAATGATGGGTTCCTGTATTTCATTTTAAAGCTCATATTTAGCTTGAGATGGTTGGCATCTATACTAAAACAATTTTTTGAGTCATGTGTGGGTACACCATGTTTTTTATCATGTTAATACCTATGCAAAGTAACGTTAAACAAAGTAAACACATGATAAAGTAAAACAAACTAACGTTACAATGGTATCTGATAGAACCAGGTTGCCCTTGAGCTTGCAAACTTCATTTTTTAGGCTGTTGCTGTCGGGCAGAGGATGACAAAGTAGGAAACTTCTTGCCCACTTGATAAAAAAACAGCACAATAATAACAAGTGTCATGTCCAAATCTGAAATCGAGAGGAAATAATGTAATAGAAGATCAAACCAAATTTAATAGGAAACTACTTTGTAAGGTAAAATCATATAAATGACAACATATAATTTTTATTTCTAGTTATAAACAAGTTTGAGAAGTCCCAATAAAAGAACACCAAGAAAGGATTTCTGATAAATGCTTTCACTAAGCAAAGATGGAAAGTCAGAGAAGTGGATCAAAATTAGATCATTTTTATTTCCTTACTCATCTCGTTTTTCTTTTGCTCTTTCCTTAACTAGAGCTTTTCTCAACTAAATGCTTGTTCTCTTGAGATTGGTTGATTGAGGGAAGAACTAAGTATCCCTTTTAAAGGAGTTTCTCACTCCTACCTCTATATATTATCATTCATTATTTGCTAACAATTGCCAATTACCATCCTTTGCCACCATTTATGTATAGGATTAAACTTATTGGTCCATCATAACGGTAGCCTTCATTGTTAACTTTATCAACCATGTCTAGCAGCATATGTGAAGAACAAATGGTAAGCAACAAAAGCTGGATATTCAACAATCTTCTCCTCTATCTCTTTAAGGAACCTACCAATAAGCTTATTTAGAAAGAACCTAAACTCAACTTTGCTAGTTGCTTTCACAACTTGAACATTTTCTTTGAAATAATCTGTCATCATATGTAACAATATCTTATTGGAGTGGATTTTCAAATGTTTATCTCCTTTTGAATAACTTCGTGTATCCAATGATAGTACATATTAATGTGTTTGGTAAGTAAATAGTACTCTGATTATCATAATATACTAATACTCCTCTTATGTCAAGCCCAATTTTTAGAGAAAATGTTTCAATTATAGTATTTCTTTATTTGCCTTTATATTTGTAATATATTATACCTTCATAATAGAAAGATAATACATTTTTGTCGTCTAGATTGCTACAAGGTAGTTTCTCCAACAAAAGTAAATAAATATCTAGATTATAGACTTTTTACTATTAAAGTCTCTTATTATCTCAAAATTAGTATAGCCTTCTAGCGTTGATCTTCATCCTTCAAAATATTAACACATCTTGGTAGTTTTTCTCAAGTGCCTAAGTATCCATTTCACCATTTCTTAATGAACCTTACTAGGATTAGATGAATTTTTGCACATTATGTTAATATATGCTTAGTCTCTTCTTGTACATATCAACTTATGTCAAATTTTTAACAATAAGGATTAGATAAATATTTTCTATATCTCTTTTTTGCACTTGTAATGGGGCCAAGCTTCTTGCTAAGTTTAATGTTTTATGTTTCTCAAAAGCATGCTCACAAATTTAGCAAATTTCATATTAAACTTTTCAAGTAATTATATAACATACTTTTCTATTGATAATCATAGCATTTTATCTTTTCTATCACGTGACAAACTCGTGCCCAACATCAATTGTTTAAGAGCTAAGTCCATGTCAAACAACTTGGACATTCTTCTTTAATCTATATATCATTTAAAACTACGATTAACATTTAATAAAAAAATGATAAAATTATTTTTAAAGAATTTTTTGGTATCTACAAAATGATTTGTAGAAGTTTTGTCATACTTTTGGTCATCATGAATGAGTTATAACTTTTTGTACCACTATCATATTGCTTACTTTATCCCATACAAGCTCTTTTCAAATTCACAAACATACTTCTCTTTGTCTTTTGCTTTAAATTGTTTTGGTTGAACTAAATAAATATCCTCCTCTAAGTTGCCATGTAGGAACTTTATCTCCAGGTCCATGGTATGTCAATGCTAAAGCTATGCGAATGAAAGTTATCTTTACCATTGAGGAAAAGTCTCAAAGTATATCACCTCTTTTTTAACTAAAAAACTTAAAAACTAAACAAGCATTTTACTTCATAGGATTGTCATCTTGCTTCAGCTTGAAGATCCATTTGTTCTTCAATAATTTTTGCTCTTATGAAGCTCCACATACTTATTGGATTAGTGTGGTTAGTGTAGCTAAGATGATGTCACTGGCTTGGCATACCAACTCAACTTGAAAAAGGATATATTACCCCTACTCAATAATATGATCATCATGAGCTTCATCTTTACATAGCTTTCTCATCTTTTTTTTCTTCTCTATTACAAGTAATTGGTATTAGAGAAAAAAATGAAGTTAAATATATGACATGCCACTATCAACTTGTAAAGGTTTTTTATTTTTCCAATGTCATCTATTATTTGGCCCTCCTAAAAGATGACATCCAATACTTCTATGAAGCACTTCCTTTCTGGATCCCATAATTTCTAACCGAATTCTTTATCTATGTAGCCTACAAATGTACAAGGAATATCCTTGTTGTCGAGTTTTCTTCTCTCTTTCTTGGTTGTTTGTATAAATGCCTTGTAACCAAATACTTTAAGGTGAGTGTAAGAGATATCCTTGCCTCTCATAGCTCTTTTTGGGAACATCTCTTTTCAAAGAAATTGAGGGAGACCTGCCAATCAAGTAACAAACTCTGAGTATGGCTTCTCCTGAAAACTATTTGGGCAGTTTTTCCATCATGAGTATGGTTCGAATTTTCTAATCTATAATGCGATTCAATTCTCTCTATCTTACAATTATGTTCAAGAGTTTCTGGAACTAATTTTTCATGTCTTTTTTTGTGCTCAATACAATAAGCTTTAAATGTCTTGGAGTGTGCTCACGCCATTGTCTGCCCTGTGACACTTCAATTTTTCATTTGTTTCTCTCTTGACCATAGTAACAAGCTGTTGGAAAATCTGAAACACTTGATATTTGAATCTCAACAGGTAGACCCAAAACTTTCAATAAGAATCATCAATAAAATTGACGAAGTATTTGCTGTCACCAAGAGATTTAACTTTTAAGAGACCATCAACATCAGACTATATGAGACCAAGTATGGGAACTTCTTTGATGTTCTACTAAATGAAATTTTGTGTTGGTTTGTTAGAAAAACAATCACAATATTTCAAAGATATACCTATGCTACAAGGAATTGATGACATATTTGCTATAGTTTGCAATCCCTTCTTACTAATATGCCCAAGTGCTTTGTCATATAGAAGGAGGTAAATTATCTTCAAGAGCATACAATCCCTCCTTGATTAAACTCACCACTATCTGCATAGTGTGGTACGATTTTCCTCAGGCAACTATTGTTATTCCCTTGGTAAGCTTTCCAAGAACCTTTGCCAAAGTAGCTTTTGTATTTTTGTTCATCCAACTGTTGTATTTTTGTTCAACCACAAATTAGAAATATGTTTAGCATCCGACAATGTTGGCTTATATCCTACATTGGTGGTAATACACAAATCAATACCTATGATACAAAAAAACTGGTATTACTCACTTTCAATATTACGAAATTTATTGTTTGATATGAAGTGAATAATTTTTTATTAGGTGTAGCATGCTAGGCACAATTGTGTCTATCATCTACCCAATTTGATTCATTACTAAATGTAGACACTCTTCTATTAAAAGAACCACCAAGTCTTCACCTGACAATGTTATTATTGGTGTTGTTGTTGTCCTTCTTTTGATTTATTTTTTTCTTCTCCCCCTTGAGAAGTCTTTCTCTTCATGTGGCCTTCTTTTTTTACAGTGAAAAAAGAACTAGCTTTCTCTAAATTTGGATCTGCAATTGAGATTCTTTAGACCTTTGATCTCCAAATTTTCTTTTACCTCTACTTTCAGTAGCAAGGGTTTAAGAGCATAACTCCTATATCATTTCTCCTCATTTCTTTGTCTGGCAAGCTACCATTGAGATTCTTTAGACCTTCGTCTGGCACTCTATTTGGAGAAGAGTTATTGAGAATCACTACTAGGATCTTCTAATTGTCTAGTATGGAACTTAGAGAGCAGTTCAGCTTTGATCATAATTATCCTAGCAGCTAGCTGATTTATAGTGACTTATCATCTTTCTTTCATAAAGGTCCTCCAACGTTTTTTCAAAGAGAATGAGCCAAGCTTTTACTAGATGTACTATACTGTCATTTAACCATGGTCTAATATGCTGGATAGCTTTTTCATTAAAGTTCTTCTAGTTAGTTTCAGACATCTCTTTCGGCCTAGCACCATCCTATTAACAGTATAGAGATCATTTTAAAAAAAAGAAGTCCTCCATCTTAGCCTTCTAGATTATTTAGTTTGGCCTAATCAAATTAATTATCCTTGTTTCTGTGTGTTCCATCTTGAGTAATAACAGCATTGAAGCACTAATACCACTTGTTGGTAAAGAATTACATAACGGGGTCCTTATTCTCTTGGTAAAAAATAACACAATAATATTAATAATAACAACATCCAAATCTAAAAATAGGAGAAAAAAAATATGCAATAAATGATCACATTGAATTTGATAGAAAATCTCTTTGTAATGTAAAACTATATAGATTATAAAATACAATTTTTACTCTTAAGCTATAAATAAGTTTGAGAAATCTCAAAAAGTGAAAAATAATTTTCTATAAAAATGAATATTTTTATCAAGAAAAGATGAAAATTCAGAGAAGAAGATCAAAAGTAGATTACTTTTTTTTCTTATCTTTCTTTCTCTCTCTCTCTCTTTTTATTTTTTCCTCCCCTTAACTTAAACTTTTCTCAACTAAGTACTTATTCTCTTGTGATTGGTTGATTGAGGGAGGAATAAACTTTTCTCAACTAAGTATTTATTCTCTTGTGATTGGTTGATTGAGGGAGGAACTAAGCACCCCCTTTTATAGAAAGTTTTTACCCTTTTTTGTCTCTCTCTATTTTTTCATCTCGTTAACTTAAACTATCCTCAACTAAGTGCTTATTCTTTTGTTATTTGTTACCATTCATCATGTATATGATTGTGTCATTTACCACCAATTATAACAATGTATCACCCACTATCAGCCATCCCTTTGGATGGTTGACTAAAAATTTATATACTTGATGAAATTTGTTTTTTGTCTATAATAATAATCTTCAATGTTGATTTTATCAATGACACTATGTAACATATTGTGAAGAACAAAGGAAGAGCGAGTGACCACAGTTAGACGTGCAATAGTTGTCGAAGCATGTCTTTTTGGAATATTGTATGTTATCTTCAAATTTCATAAATTAATATAGAAGCAGTAAGTTTCTCAAGGATACCAGTTTTTGCTGTTTTTAGTGTAGGGCTTATCTAGAAATAAGATGCTTATTTTTATCAAATATAAAAGAGGCCTTCAGCTATTCACTTGGAAGTTCTTTTCACTGATCTTTGCTTTCTGGTGCTTATTCTTAGTGGCATGGTGAAACTTGTATCATGTATCCAAATTCCTCTTTACTATTTTTTTTTTTTAAGTTTTTGTTATGGAATTGAGGTGCTTTGACTTGGTTTCAAATTAGTCCAGTTTTATCTGTTCATGCCATTCATTGAATTCGATTTTGTCTTTAACTCTCATGTTACTGGTAGATTCTGTCATGTAATCATGAAATCCTTCCCTGCTTATATTAAAATTTATCCCCTGGTTGAAGCCCTGGGCATCAATTACCTTATTTAATGACTTTCATGGTATATTGACATTTCAAGTTTGTTTCCACCCCTAAAATGGTGCTTATTAGCAGAATTTTAACAAATCCAATGAACAGGTTGTGAGATTTTTGCACCTCTTTTTCATCATTAGTCTTTGAAGTTGGAAAACTCAGCATTATGGTCTCTCAGGTTTTGAATTTTGAACAAAATCGTTCTTGTAATGTTAATCATTTGTTAAGAAACATAAGAGAAAGGGGTAGAGAGCTATAGAGATAGAGAAGAGAGAGAATTTAATAATATTTTGAATTTTTTAAAATTAAAGAAAAAAATTCCATCTGAGATGTAAAACTGAAGATCTCCTGTGAAACTTTGTTAAAATAATTACTCTTAGTATCCAACCATAGTTTGAATGCCTTGCATTCCACTGTGCAGTTATTTTCCCTTTCAATAAGCCACCCTAGGGTTTCTTAAATTCTATTTATTGACTCTGTGACACATCAATGCATCCACATTTCAGCTCAAAAACCATAGAGAGATACTGGGTTTTGGTCCTATAATTACATTTGACTTGATATAGAAGCCAAATCAACTTTTATGATTCTCTTTTCTATATATTAAACAATTTTGCTTGGTTTTGTTTGTTGATTCCCATCATTTTTTTTTGTTCAGGATGTGATGAATGATCGGATTAAGCACTGCCTCAGCCATGTAACTGGTGATGCTGAAGAGTGTTCTACATGTGCTGGTACAGGAAGATGCCAATTATATTGACAACTTTGAGATGATTTATTTTCTATTTGAGAATGGTTTGATTTCAGTTAACTGTCTTTGTTCCCCTTTCCTTCGTTGTATGTAAAACTAATCTTCAATAAAAGATCTAATTGCAAAACTGGAAACAGTCAGCCAGTCTTATGGGTTTGCTTCAGGTTTTCTTTGTGTTGTGGGTAGAGTCTGTAATAATTAAATAGCATGTTGAATAAAGTTTAACAGAACTTAAATAAGGTACTCATCTGCTTAAAATACTAAAGATGTATATAAGAAGCTAAAACAGCATCAGTTTACATGAAGAATAACAATATATGACATGCTTCAGTTGAGGGAGAGACCTTCAATAGGTAAACTTCTTTGTTTGCAGATGCAAATCAGCTCTCCACCATTGATGAATGCCATGTGCCTGTTTGAAGTCTGGAGAAGGGCTCAGATTGACTGTTAAATTTGCTGAAGGAAGGAGATGTACTGGCTCAGATTCCTTTCCAAGTGACCTAAGGAACAAATCCCCCAAAGAATTTTGGGTTGCCAACTTTTCAATTATCCCAACGCCCATATTCTCCATATTTCTACGGTGCTCAAAATAACCAATATACTCGGAGCAGATATGATCACTTGGATTCACAAATAAATTTGGTATCCATGAGGATAGAACAGCAAAGGTATCCTCTGCTGTAGTTGATCTCACCTGTTGTTTGCTTTTAAGGGCAAAACTTAGACCAGCTGTAACCAAACTGGTTGCAATTCTGATTCCCTGCTTCACGTTTTTATCTTTGATTCTCTCGATTGGGGCTGACAAGAATGGTGGGTTGAATAGAAATGTGTTGAGAAAGATGCCCATCTTGGCCATGTTTCTTCCTGCAAGAGATGCCACAGCTGATCCTAAAGAATGGCCTGAAAGCCAGATGTTTGAGCTTCCAACCGCAGAGACCAAGTTACGAACAGCTTGCATTGCGATTTCAAAACGCGAGGTTTGATGAAGGGCATTCTGAATCAAATGGAGGTCAAGTGTGATGTCCCTATTAACTGAAGCTGCCTTGTTTAAGGTGCCTCGGAAGGCAATGACAAATCTTGGAGCATTAGCAAGAGATGAACTAAGAATGGAAACAGGTGGCTTGTATTCAAAGATGGCACCAAAGATTGAGAAATCTGCATCATCAACAAGTTTGCGAGTCAGCTCAAAATGGAAAGCTTCCCACCAGGCTGGTGCAAGGGCCTCCTTCCCCTCAAGGTTTTCTTGTCGATCACGCTCTAAGATATACACTGCCTGAACCAGGCAAGCAGCAACAGACCTTTGATGATGTGTAGAATTCCTATTTGAAACAGAAAAAGATGGGTCTTACCTTTCTGATGTACAAAAAAACAACGTGAATGCACTATTCTATAGAATTAAATAAGAAAGATAAGCCTGGTTCAACGATTCTTTGACATGAGCTTTCGTACTTATTTGGCTATTATATCCTTTCTCTCCCATATTTGAAAAGTTTCAGAATGACCTCTACGATGTCCACAGAGAAGCACACTATCTTAAACTTTAAGGCAATCCATGGAAAACATGCACAATATAGAAGTAATTCATATACAAAATCTACGATGTCCACAGAGAAGCATACTATCTTAAACTTGAAGGCAATCCATGGAAAACATGCACAATATAGAAGTAATTCATATACAAAATGCTCGTATGTAAACGTTGTTGGACCATGTTTAAGGAAAAAGAAGCTCTTAAACACTTGTTGAAACATTTAAAGCAGTAATGAAACAAAATGCAAAAAGAGATAATTAAACGGTGGGTGGTGAGAACAGTACCAATTTAGAGATGTCAAATAGGTTGGTCCTGAGATCTCAAACACGTCCTTGTCAGAAGTTATATTCCTTGTTGCCCTTTCTAGCGCCATTAATCACTGCGCTAAACAATTATGATGAAATCCCAATAAAAGAACGCAATAAGAATTATCACATATTTCCAAACTTGATTAGCATCTCTAAGAGGAAAAATCACTTTGCATGACTCTGCCCAATGTCTAGATATAGATAACCGCAATAAAAAGCTAAGGCAATGTTGAGATTTTATCCCAATATTGATAAATCCAAATTTTCGAATTAAGAAGACTCCTAGTAGAAAAACTTAATAGTTAGATAATTAATTGTGTCTGTTATAATAAATTAGACATGCAAATAGATATATTCATTAGTTAAAAGATTTTAGATATGTCTTTAAAAACTTATGGACAAAATCATGAAGCAGTGGATGGTAATGTCAAGAGATATAGGATAACAAAACATTTTTGGCCAGAGCTGCATAAGATCGCTAAAATTCAGATGCAAAAAGCCAAAGAACATTTACAACAAGTTAATGACAACAAACATTACATTAGATCACACAAATTCAGATGCCAAGATGTTTTTCTTTTATGATTGCAATAGTTAAATATAAGGATTCGTGTATTATGAATTTAGATATTCACACCATTCAACTTCTCACAAGGATTTTCCCTTATAAAAAAAACACAAAATGCAACATAGTTTGTCCCAGCACAGTAGAGCAAAAGTTTCAATGATGATATGATTTAAATATTGACTAGCATCATGAATGTACCACATATGAGGAAGACTCATGTATATTTCAATGCTCTTAGGATAGATACAAGTTCTCTAAAGATGCTGAGTTCTAAAATATGTGAAGTTGCATGAATTATCATGAAGCACATAAAGTTGGAGAAATTCATATATGTTGTAGAATGTAATTATGAGAAAAATATTTTAGGTAATGATTTCATATAAACACTATCAACTTGGTCTTTATAAATATTTTTCTCCATGAGTGCTTACCTATATTCTAGAATTTCATCAATCATTTACAAAATTTGGCATAACAATAAGTCAATCTTTCTAGAACATAGGCAAGCATGAATGCAGGAAAAGATTTATAGAGACTAAGTTGACATAACATGTCAATCTTCGTATATTTCGTGAAACATTTAGTACAAAGAGAATTATTAAAAAGGGTTGAAAAACAAAATTATAATAAATGCACATTAGTTATCTACAATTGATATCATTTTGGAACTAATTCATTTAAGTATTTCCTTGTCATACCAAGTTCAAATGTAATATAAGCTTTGTGAGATTGTAAGGTACTCATCCTTTTTAAGGTTTTAGTAATTTTAGATTAATTTGGAGAGGGAGGAGATCCTATGGTAGTTATCGTTATAATGTTCAGTTCATGCGAAAATTATAATTTGCTCCAATATTGATAAATCCAAATGTTGAATTTGGGATGGAGTTTAATATGGATAACAAACATATTAATTAGTTGATTAATTTTGAGGTTTTTTACAACAAAGTGTACATGCAAATAGATATATTTATTATTAAAAGATATTATATATATTATTACATGTATCTTGGAAAATGTTTTAAGTTTACTGCATTAGAACTATATATAGTGATATGCAAAATCAAGATGGAAACATGATGCAATATTGCAAACATAGTTAAGAACATTAATGTCCTAATAATCCACCATGCAGGGTCTAGTTGCATGCATAATTCAGCTGATCTAGTTATGAGAGTCTGGTTTAAACATAAAAAACCACTCAAAATTCGAATCAAATTGATTGAGTTGAATCAGAGCTAAAATTGACTCAAACAATAATTGCAAGCTAATTTCAAGCTACAACCAAGTCAATTTGACTTAGGTCGAAATTGAATTGTTTAACCTCCATGCCATGTATAAGTGCACCATGCACTCTTTATATGCACACAATGTCCATACAGATTTATTAGCATGCATTCTGCATGCACATTCTACACACACAATATACATATAAAATAAATGATAAGCATAAATTATCACGTGCATACATAATACAATTATGCATGTCTAACAAATTATATATTTGTAAAATACATTGAAGCTTTAAAAATAATATGTTGATATAGCTCAAAGTCAGCTGAGCTCAAGCCATGCTAGCTGAAATCAATCCAATTGAGCCATGAGCCAGTTTTGAGCCAATTGTTAAGAGATCAAGTCCATTTCAAGCTAGGACTCACTTGACTCAAAATTGGCTTTATCTCACCACTAATCATATCATTTGCTATAGATTAGGTTTATGACACCAAATCTTCATTGTATTTAGTGGTTGGTATAATGTAAATATTTAAGAAGACCTCACTGGGTTGAGTCATGAACAAACGTAATCAAGAATTTAATTAGAAAACCCTACAAATAGCATTTTTTTTATTGACTTGTTAACCTGACATGATTGATAACCAAATTCATGTATGTTCTAGGGGTTGAATCTAGACCAAAGGCTATTTCAGTATGCAAAGGCTTGAAAATCAAAGAAGCCCACAAAGTCACAATAACACACACATGAATTCACTGGTGACTTATTATTGCATGGAAGGTTCTGGTACAATGAGCTATCATTATGTATTCTTTGTAATTAATTTCCACCAATGATTTGTAACAAACCTAGAATATACAAGGAAGCTCTAATGCATCATAAAGAAGCAAGACAATTCACTTAACATAATAGTAAAGTCTCAACAATTCTACATGTCAAACTCTCATTTCTTTCTTTTATACCAACAACTTGATAACCATCTTCCCTAAATCTACCATAGTCCTAGCAAATGCTCTTCATCTTCTCAATCCCATACTTGACAAAACCAATTATCCCCTACAGCACTCCAAGTTCCTCACAAATTTTAAAGGACATAGTCTTATAGGGTACATTGATGGTTATTTTGTCCCAAATCCACCCACACTGCTGAACTTAACCAATCCCAATGCCACATTCCAGCATCCCAAACTTGGTCTAGGTAAAATCAACTCATTCTAACTTTTGTTCTAGACTCAACCAAACACAATCCTATATTCTATACTTGTTATAGTGAGGATCAATTCATTCTAAGTGGGATTATTCCTTCTCACTAATTCATATTTTGCTCAAGTACCAAACGAGTAGTCATATGCAATGAAGAAGGCTCATACCACGATTTAAATATCCAGCTCTTGAGCTTTGTTATACAAGTTTGAGAACTAGATACTTAAAATAGTATAAAATTTTTATGTATAAATACACACATGCATACGAGTGCATGTGTGCACACACACATCTATACACACATATGCATATACCTATTCTTATATATGTGTATATATACACATATATATAAATGCATATATGGAGACCTCAACTATAATATAGAAAGCCCTTACCACTACTTAAGTATCTAGTTCTCAAGCATGCATAAGAAAGCTTGTGTACAAACAAATTCCAAGTATTAAAGAAAGCCTATTTTAAATTATATATATATATATATTGATTTCATCCACAAAGCAAAGTCTTTTGGCAATAATCTCATCACTATTGGGTCCCCAATTTCTACACTACAAATAGTTCTTGATGTCCCAAAAAAGTTGATGCTTAGTTTACTAATTGGCATTGGATTAGAATTCTATAACAACAATGGAGCCAATGCCACTAGAATATTTTGCTAGAATTGTACTTGATCAAGAATTGGCTAAGCAATCTAATCCTCTTAAAAATGTTGCACGAACCTCATTTTTCAAATACACGGTAACATTAATAAAGCTGAAAGTTCCTCCTCCATCATACGCAAGAGGAAGATGTTGTGAACTTTGTCAACAACCTTCATAGGATGTCGTGCACCTATTTGTCATATGCAATCAAAAGGACATTGTAATTCATCATTTTTTCTGTCACATTATTTTTCTTTTTCCCCAACTCAACTACCATCAATTATATACTTGTGACTCTCAACAATAGTAATGCAAATATTCGATATCCTGATTCATTCGCATTGTGTCATGTCACATCAAAGTTTTATGCCTCCTAGCACAGCTCACCATTCTCAAGCTCTAAAAATGTTCTAATCAACAATGTCTTAGATTTGCACATTACGATCATTGGCACTTTTGCAAGTTTACATGTACTTCAAATTGTCATAACTTATTATTGATCAATTGTTTCATAGCCAATTAAAATGCATTATTATAATTTAACCCAAACATCTATGGGATAAAGAATATCAAAATGAAAAACTCTAACACACTAGAAAATTGATTATATATTTTTCTAAATTCAATAAAATTTCCTAACAAACTTTCAACATTTGCATGTACTCTTACATCAATAATACACTCAATATGATTGATTAAGACACCCTCTCCATAAAAACTAACTTCCATTCTCCATAAAAACCAACTATCACGCTCTAAACAACCCTTACCTTCAGTGTGTACAACTTGCAAACACGATCACAGCCATTGTCTACAACTTTGTCATTCAGCAAACAAATATACACAACCATTCAAACTAAACTACTCTAACATTTGACACCAGCTCCTATCACATCTATTGGCCATCTTTACTAAATTTCCTACATAGATGTGTGTACTAGGTTCATTTGAATCTACCCTTTTATTTCTAAAATCTAAGCCAATATCCACTTTTCTCAATTACAAAAATATCATAAACTACTCTCCTAATTTCAAAATTGTTCAATTCAATCTAATGGTAGCAACAAATATCACAAATTTCTTCACGTTTAGATCAATTCAATATACATATCATTCCTTTGCTTCATATATGCGGGCTCAAAATGATATTATCAAGTGTAAGCATTGATATGTTATTGAAATTGGATGAACTTTAGTGATTCAAGCATCCACTCCACAATATTGGTTGTATGCATTTCAAACAACTAATTTCCTAATTAATATATTACCATCTCAACAAACCACCATTCATACTACATTATCGCAAAAAAGCAAACTACTCTTCCTTTAAAACATTTGGCTACATTTGTTTTTCATGGCTAAACTTATACGCAATTAAAATTAGATCAAATATCTAGACCTTGTGTTTTGTTAAGGAGTAATAGAAGCTATCACGCCTACATTTGCATGAACATTGCCTTTGAACATGAATTTATCTCTCAACATGTCATATTTGATAACCAAACTTTCTATTCTACATCACCACTTTAACAGTCATCACATAGAATAAAATAATGCTAACCATTAATTCTAAACAAACTACACCAATAACAATTAATAATTACCAATATAATACTTTTTGTCAACAAGAGGGTGGTGTTCAAATATCTGATCATCCTCAATCTCCACACATTATACCTACACCAAAATCTCTTTAAGATACAAACACTCATCCAATGGCAATTTGCTGTAAAATAAGATAAACCAAAAACATTAAATAATGCTAACCATTAATTCTAAACAAACTACACCAATAACAATTAATAATCACCAATATAATACTTTTTGTCAACAAGAGGGTGGTGTTAAAATATCTGATCATCCTCAATCTCCACACATTATACCTACACCAAAATCTCTTCAAGATACAAACACTCATCCAATGGTAATTCACTCTAAAATAAGATAAACCAAAAACATTTATTAACCAAACATCCTTCATGTCAATGCTCTATAATAATGTACTCAACCATTACTATGCTCTTGCTTCAATTAACCACCAAAGTTACCCAATTGAACAAAAGCAATGGCAAAGGAATTTAAAATCCTAGTTTCAAACAAAACTTAGAGATTAGTTCCTTATGAGCTTGAGATGAACTCAATGAGCTACAAGTGGCTATTCAAAATAAAAACTAACCTAGATGACACCATAACTGGCTACAAAGCATGTCCTATTTGCTTGTGAATTCCAACAAGTTAAGATTGATTACAAAAAAATTTGAGATGAATTATTAAAAAAATCACTATCAGCATCATATTAGCATTGGCTATCACAAACAATTGAATAGTTCAATAACTAGGATTTGATTTACTAAATGGTGAATAAATCAAATTGGTATACATGATTCAATCACACGAAATTGAAGTCTACATTTGGTGCTTGTTAATTTTGTTAAAATGTTCAATTGACATGGAAAAAAGAAAAGCCATTATTCAAAAGTATGTTTGAGAAGAAAATGGTTGTTAGTCCATTTTATTGAAAAGAAAGATTAAATTTATGAATAATACTTCAAATTGATAGTTTTCTTTGGTTATATGGCCATTTTGTCTCCAAATGACAAAGATTTTTTAATATTAACACAATAGCCTATGGAATCACTAGTAATTACTATAGCAAATAATGAAGTTAGTTGGTAGTCAAGCTCCAAAGCTATGCTAGCACTTTCAAATTTCATCAACACTAGGTTGACATGCAAGATTAACCATAACAAAAACAATCAAGAAATGGCAAAGAACAACATAGCACAAACTTATTTGTAAAATGATGCCATGGTTGTCTTTCTAGCATCCCATCCAATACCTACCTCTCTCTTTAGTATATCTTGCCACAATCTCGAATCTTTCCTTAGTTGATTTCAAATATCTTTTGAACTATCTTGTCATACATCTTGTTTCTTTATTAAATTTGTTCATAATTATCTTCTACCTTCTCGTTTTACGTAGGAAATTGTATATTTTCTACCTCTAATTGCTCAATGCATGGATCACCAAAAGCAATATATTCTTTATCCCAGTGTGCATTCACCCCACCCTCTTACGATTTACACAGGAGAGGCCTATGACGTGATTAGATCAGTACGAATTCATACATCTCTGTTAGACACTGGCTACCTCTTTTCTTTGAGGATTCTCTCTTTAAAGAAATTTCTTTCTCTTTTATTCTCTTGAATCCCAAGTATAACTCGTGTTTCCCTTTAGTTATGCTCAAAGTATGCCTCCCAGATGGAGTAACTTACTTTGCAACAAATATGTTAATCAAGAATGATGCATGCCAAAATAAGGAGGATGGAACTAGCAAGATGTATTATGCATTACAATAAAAACAATGAAGCAATTGCCATTTTTTAACACAGTTCAAATGCATTAATTAAGAACGATGCAAGCCAAAACAAAAGAGATGAAACTAGCCAGGTACATTATGCGTCACAATAAAAACAATGATGAAAGTTAACACAACAACTACTGAACAACACCAGCCGATCAAACACATCTACTCGTGCTTTTGCACAAGCATTATAAGATATTGAACATCCAATGGATCAATCAAAGAAAGCAAATGCATTATGCATTAAAGAAGGATGGCGCATGTGAACAACATAACAGCCCATTGTCTTACATAAGCATTAGCAGAACTTTAAGCACCCAAAAACTACCAATCTAAGATTAAACAACAGCCAACAAAAGATCCAACTCATGGACATCATAACTATAATCTAAAACATAAGACTGAAAAACAAATCCAACTACCAGTTTTGGTTATGGTTCAAGGAAAGCAAAAGTACAAGAGGCAGAAAAGTAGACTGAGAAGACAACAAACATGAACAGCAAGACCATACAGCAAGTCTACAAAAAGTTATGTCATCAATGTTGTAAGCAACAAATAATTTGAAAGATCACATAACAAGGCATTGCTGCTACGAAAACACATAAAGCCTAATTTGCATGCACATAAATGAACAGCCTTTGGTGTATTTGATGTTGACTTCCTTAATCCAGGAGATGAGCAATGTTTAACATCATTAGCAACCACATTGCTTGCATGCATTGTGCAGCAAATGTGCAAACCCTTCACAAGTAAATCCTAAACTTGTGTGCTGCCTTTCTATGGTGTGGAACAACTTTTCCTCTTCATGTTGAGGATTCACACTCAGCCATTGATGCAATGTTCAAATGATTGGCCATTGACAAAGGAAATCTTGCAAACGCAAGGGAAAACGAAGTGAAGGGCATGATAACCCTAATAGCACACTATAGCCAAATATGTGTTTTCATAGTTTTGCAAAAACACCAAGGGCATAATTGAACATTCATGATATATTGTGCACAAATAAGAATAGACTGTGTTCCATTTGATAAGCCAACTAATGAATTTGGAAACTTCAATTGTTCGATGGCCATAGATGCATTTTCAAAACTTGCAATGCAACACAAAATTGGCCATTGAACATAACCTAAAACTCTCAACAAGTTCAACATATCTATCATCTTCATAGGGCATTATCTAACTTCGAAGCAATCAAGTCACGCTTGATACCACAAACTTTCTTTCTTAACTCAATTAACTTTCAAGTATAACTCAAATGCTTCTCTACTTATTTACATCTCCAACAGTTGCACACTATTAATTCTTATTTATATACATCATATTATCAACATTAGAAACAACAATGAACTTATCTCTAGACTAATCGAATACTTGGACATTCTCTTTATAAAACATAGGAAACTTAAATCATTTTCTTGTAATTACTATCACTAGGAATGCCACATCTATTCACCTTTCCCAATTCAAAATCATAAAGAACATTACCACACTAGAAGAGATTTTAGGATGCAAACATTGTAACACTTCAATGGCTACCACAATAAAGTTAACTACAAAGCTAAGTAGATGTTCACCTGATGCAAACAATGATAGATGCATCGTCAATGATGTTAGCTTCAATGTAAGCCAAGTATGCCAATTCGAGCATGTGCCAACAATAGATCAATAGTTTGTTATTAGGAAAATACTTTTGTACCTTAAACAAACAAAACACCTTAGCATTCTCTCTCATCCATGATACATTTTCAATGATAAGATATAGTGATGCTAATTAGGTAGGGAGTATTGATGATTTTCTAAATCCTAATGTCACTTATGGAACTCAAGGAAGCAACCAATAGTGTCTAAGTCAAGCACCAAGACATAATATAAAGTAGTTGTAAAAACAAGAAATAAAATACAACAAGTACAATCACTATTATAGGAAGTTGACTTTCCACAAAATAATATAGTTATTATATGGTGCGATAATATTGGAGCGATATGTCAAACGACAAGTTCAATCTTTCACTCCCGCATGAAACATATTGCCATAGAGCATCAGTTCATAGAATTAGCTGTACAAAAAACAGTAAGAGTCAATTCAAATCACTCATTGAACACCTATAATTCGCATGCTTTAAACACTTTATTTCAATCTTAATTGCTTTGTTGTTTCACTAGAGCTTTCTATTGATGTACATAGGCCCATAAAAATCAAAGTAGCCCATAAAATTAAAGTAGCCTAGCACAAACTTACTACAAAGTAGAAGCTTTTAATACAAAAAGCTTAATCACCATGTATTCACTATAGTTAATCTCCACTATTCATTTACAACAAACCTACGATACATAAGAAAGTTCCTATACGAGGTGCAAAAGCACAAAGATTCACTTAAAAAATGGAGACCAACTCCTTTACAAACAAACCCAACAATAATTGTTATATTAATTCTAATTAAATAATATTATTTTAATATTTAGCCTAGGTATCAATTCCTATCTATCACTAATAACTAGATTTGTCTCAATAAATTTCTAATTCATATAGTTTAAATTATAACATTTTAGACTTGTAAATCCATGTAAACCAACTTTTAGAATTTGGCATTTTCTATTTGGTAAAAACTAAATTTGGATTTATTGCACATTTTTCAATTTGGGCAAAACATCAACCAAATTAAGAAAAATTTGCTTAGATCGATTACCAACTATAGAAATTACTCCATTGTTTAGTTAGCAATACGATAAAATCAAAACCTAAATTGCTTATTGATCTGGCATTTTACACACCACTAGTTCTAAAGTTAAAATCTATGTAAAAAACAAAGACTTATAAAAAGGAAAGAGCCTCAACCTTGCAAAAGAAGCACCAAAGGAAAATATAAACAACGAAACTATAAGTATCCTCAAGAATCAAGAATACCTCCAAACTATTATCAAACTTACTTTTACAAGATAGTGATCTTTAAAAATAAAAAATTAAAACATATAAATGATCTCTTAATCCTAGACAATGATCTCTACTATTAGCAAGGCAAGTTTGATTCAAGGGGACGTCAAGCATATAGGAAGACATTATCCACTTGATAAAATTTGCCATGATTTGTGCATTTGATAAATCCCAGGTAGCATTTATCGGTTTATGTCCTACTTACATTTGATAAACTGAAGTTATTATGCCTGGGAAAACAAAAATCTTTCAATTTTCCAATTGCAGGTTTCTTAATTCAAACATTGTTAAGCAGAATAGGGCAAATAAAGTATAGAACCTCAAAACCCGTAATAGGAGGCAAGGATCAAACACAACGATTAGCACTCTCGAAGCTATTAAATCCAAAGCAATAATTAGCATCTTGACATTCAAAGCTTACCTCAGAAGAAAATTTTCCCACCCAAACCGCTGCTTCTCTCCAATAGCTCAATTGCACGTATCAAAGTCCTCCCACTTTCTCGCAAATCTGAGCAAGTTATATCACAAGGATCTAATAAGAGATCTCAAAAGAAGCAGAAATGCAAGAAGTTAACGCCAAAGATGAGAATAGTTAGTCATCAATCAGATCTCTTGTATAATTGCATGATTGCTACCTTGAAACTATTCCATCTGCTGGCGGATATCCATAAATGCCGAAGAAAAGGAGAAACATCACAAAATAAATGCCGCATTAAGTAAAAGCCGACGCAAAACGGCGTTGCATCAATTAAAAGCGAAGGACAATATGAGGATGGCTCTTTTTATCTCCAAACAATAAAGAAGCAAAGAGGAATCAGCTGGTGAGCACGGTAAGGAACGATGACGGGCCGAGAGAGAAGCGAAAAGCTCACGCCTGCAGCGCCGATCGTAGGAGGGAACTGGCGAAGAACTATACCTTGTATCAGAGTTAAGCTTCTCCGGGGACAGAGACAGACGGCACCGTCAATTCACTAATCCTTCAAACCTCGGCCGTTAGATCAAAAATCCATCCACCCGATCAACAAAAAGTGTTTTTGAACAGATGCGAAAGTGAGTATTTCAAATATTTAATCATGTAATTATGAAAATTTCTTTTAATTTGTATTTAAAAATTCATATGTTTTGAATATTTTTTTAAAATAATAAAAAAGATTATTACTGTGTAATTTAAAAAAATAAAAAAACAAAATGCTTTTTAAAAGCGTCGCCCAAACTAACTTCACCATTAAACAGCTTCTTCTTGTGGACCAACATGGTCATCCCTCATAGGATCGATCGATGAAGATGCAGAGGGTACAGACACTTGCAGAGTCTGGTGTCGTTCATCTTCCATCCCAATACATCCAGCCACCGGAGTTGCGAACGGATCCTCATCGCCAGAAGTCGTCAGCGGATTTGGTATCCGGTAGCATCCCCGTTCTTGATCTGCAATCGTCTGCGAATTCCCTGCCGCTGCTGAGTCGCATCTGTAGCGAATGGGGAGTCTTTCAAGTGGTGAACCACGGCGTGCCTTCGACATTGCTCGAGGAGATGAAGGAGGTGGGCCTCCGCTTCTTCCGTTCCCCCATGGAATTCAAGCTACGGTACGCTTGCGATCCGGGATCCGCTGCATCCGAGGGTTACGGAAGCAGGATGCTGTCCAAGGAGGAGGGTGTCCTTGACTGGAGGGATTATTTCGATCATCATACCTTACCTGAATTTCGAAGGAACCCCAGCGGATGGCCGGATTTCCATGAAAATTACAGGTCTGGAGCCAGGACATTAGCCTTTCTGAGTTTTTTTTTTCTTTTCTTTTTTTGTTTCCATTATTTTATTATGTGGTTTGGGTTTGAAATGAACATGAAACTAATTTTTTTAGTAAACGTATCCTTGGTAATAGATGAAACATTTCTAGTGCAACATCCCTGCTTCAGAAGTCTTAAAATATGTTTTTGCTTCTTGCATTTGTAGAATTGAATCCGTCCAGTAGAGTCCTCTTTTGAGCGTAGTCTGTTTGGTTTGTTCAGTGTATTTCAAACGTACTGGGAAAAATTAATTGCTTTGCACGGTAAGAGGATTACGTTGAGTATATTTACCACAATCATTTACTATGAAAAGGAAGAAATAATATTTTATTATAAAAGGCATATGTTTACAATGAGGTCAATGCCTATTTATATACAACCAAGCATATTATAATTGGAAATATAACCATGAAAATTAATACCAAATCACTTCCCTTGGTCACTGACATCAACGTGTAATATACCCAATCATTGTGAAACATTCCTTATTAATCTATAATATAACATTAGCTTGGACAAAAAACTTGTATGTATGAACTGAAGACTTTGACTTAATGGATTACGTTGATAAAATGATTATTTCAATGTGCTTTCTACATTAATAAAAATCACCATTGAGTTATTTGAATGATAATTCGATTATGATAGTATATCTAGGAGATTGATGAATGCCGCCCATACCACACAATAACCATAGAATTTCTAATGTGGCATTTACTAGAGCTCAATACTCAGCGTTAGTGCTAAGGTGTAGTACCACTTTTTTCTTCTTATTTTGCCAAAGAACAAGTGGGGAACTAAGGAAAAAATAATAACCTCTTGCAGTGAGACAATAAGATCATTTGCCTAAATAGCATCACAATGACAATAGAATTTTAAAGAGAATTATAAAATTTTAAATTTAATTAAAGCTACTTAGAATAAATTTATTATAATAATGGTTATAATTTTTCTATTAAATTTGGTTTTAATATTTATGATTGTAGAAATAATTTTAAATATCCTATTATTAAATTTATTATCTCTAATCTAGCCTCTTTATTTGGAGAGATTGTTTTTCAAATTAGGACTATAAGAGTATCCCATTCGACAACTATATGTTTTCTTTGTTATCTCGATGATAAATAAGAGAGAAAAATGATTTCCTTCTCTAAAATTCAACATAATATCAAAGCAACTACAATACCCAAATTTTTCTTGTGAAACTACAATGGAGTGACTTATCTCGTCTCATGTCTGTCATCTTCCTATATCATTCTATTGTCAGTATGCATTGTGTATACTTTGCCTTGCACCATGGCATCCTTTTAGACTTATGTTGTTATGTTTTCCTACTCTGCTTATTTGTAACAGTTCTTTTTCACCCTTCATCTCTATCATCTTTTTGTTCACAAATGGATTTCAACAGCTTTTAGCAACAGAGTCCCGTCCTAGTGCATCCTTCCACTTTGGTTCCTCTTTTAATGCAAGTACTTTTTTCAGCAGGTGTTAAGGACTACATCTTGCTCTCTCCCATCCTATCTCGACAATTGCTTTCCTGGGGCTTTACCACTGATGACTTTTGTGCACTGTTCTAATCCCTCTTAGCCATTAAGGTGTTAAAGCTCTTAGATCTGCTAAAAAAATTTTGAAGGACAGACTCCTTTATGTTTCAGGAAACGTCATGTATAAATTTGTTCTCATGGCAAAAAATAACAACTTATCTAGGTCTATCCAAAACAATTCTTTCGAGTTTATTTTCACTCTTGAAAGTCTTCTCCAAAGAACATTGGAGTTTCAAATACTTCAATCCTACACATTATGAAACATAAATTGAATGGAAAAAATTATCTTCAATGGTCTCATGTTGTGATAATGTTGATTTGCAGCAAGGTAAAGACGATTATCTAACTAGTGCAACAACAAATGTAGAAGAAAATATAGGAGTTTCTAACGAGAAAGATTGAAAAAAAAATATTTGTCATATTTAATCAATTTTGTGAATAATAATGTTAGAGAGAATTTTCTTCTAATAAAATAGCTTAAAAATTATAGGAGACATTCAAATAATGAAAGAACTAAGTCCTTCAAGATGGAAAGGATACTAAATGATCTCTGATTAAGAACAAATAATCAAAGAGAGTTTATTACCACTCAATATTTCAATTTGCTGATTATGAACTACATAAAAAAAATGCAAACTTTGGAATGTAGTACCATTGATATATATCACAAACTATGGAGGACAGTAGCAAAATGAATTGATCAAGTAATAAAAAATTAGCTAAGTGAACATCAAAGATGGATCTATGGATGGTACTATCAAAAGATGAATGTATCACATTCTGTTCAAGTGTTTGACATGCAGTCTTGTTGTCAATTAAACCCTTTTGGTCAATAACATCAGAGATAAACTTGCTTTGAGACAAATGTATGCTAGAATTAATGTCAATTTCAAGACCCAAAATATAACTCGATCTTTCATCTCAAATTTGGATTGGAGAAAAATCTTAGGATCTTGAATTTCCATCTAAATTGATACCTGTAATAATCATGCCATCCAAATTATGTAAGGTACAATGGCAGCAGTAGTAGTACTATGTTTGTTATGTGTAAATCCAAGTAGAGCAAAAGTGCTATTTAGCTTTGAGAAACAAGCTCTTGGAGCTTGCTTTAGCTCACATTGGGCATTTTGAAGTTTACATGCAATATTGGGAGTTATGGATGAGTTAGGAGGTGGTTTCATATGCTTCTAGTATAAGATCACCATCCAAAAGGAAATTTTAATATCGATTTGTTAGGTTGGTCACTTTTTGGGTAAAATGATAGCTAATAGTGAGCAAATGGATGAAAGATAAGTAAATAAGAAAAAAATCTCTGCATAATTAGTAATCAATGTAATATTCTTGTGTGAATCTTTGAGTTACATGACAAGATATGGAACTTTCCATCTTGTATTAGGTGAAAAGAAGAGAATATCATGAGAACAAAGGGATTCATCTGGGACATAACCAAGTGAATTGGTAAGCTTTAGACCCTAGATGTTCTAGTAATGCAGAGAAGTTCACCATTTACAGAAGGAAGAAAAGCTTACACGAATGAGACTAGGGCAAAGGGAAGGCTATGAAACTCCTCTGAAAGATAAAAAGTCGCAACCAGTTATTGACTGCAATTGGCAGCAATTTTCATCCAAATAGAAATTTTGTAAGATAAGAATATCATTATATCTGCTTGGTGCCTTTCTTTTATAGACTAATCTTGAAAGTTTCCATTTTTTATTGAGAAAGCAGCAGGTCCAAAGTGCTTTAAAATGCCTTGCAAGGCCCTTAGAGCCGATCACCTTGTTTGCCTAAGATCAAAAACAATATGTTATAGATGTATACTTCACACATGCAAGTTGAACGGTTCAGATATGGATGATATAACACATGTATTCCAGAAAGAAAACATGATTGATCAGGTCTACTTTTTTTTGTCGCTGGATAACCAGTATTGGTAACTGCCTTGACATTGGATGTCCCCTGACCCATTAAATAAAGTCTTAATGTTGTAGACCCACTTACAATTAGTCAATATTAGAAGACTAGTCTACAGTACCCCAAGAATGTTTTTTGAAGAGCTTGAAGCTCTTTGGACATTGCTGCTGCCATATTATACCAGAATTTTGCCCCATGAAATCTGTGTGTTTCATGGAATTTGAGTTATTGAAAAGCTTTTATTTTTATTGAAAAGACTTTCAATTTAACCTAAGGGAAGTGATAATGAAATCATGGGTTTTCCTTGAAGAACTATGACTAGGAGCTGAAGTAGACGATTTTGCCATAGATGTATCATTAGGAACTATAGTATTACTTGTCATCATTATAGAGTTTTGCCATTGATACGCTACTTGTTGAAACATCATTTTACATGTTATAATTAAAAAATCACCAATTTGATTGGCATTTTGTGGAAGTTTGGGGCTAACAGAGGACAGCGTAAAATATTCTTGGCTTGACAAAGATTCATCTGATAATTTCTGTTTCTCCAATGCTAAGGTTTCTTATTTCCAAATTAATTTTGAATTTGCTTCTGGAGTTCAGCACAAGATTTAATGGTTTTCCCTTTGATTTGGCATTTACTTTGGTTATATTTCTATTTCACCAAATTCCTTTAATGTGCATCTATAGCTGTGTTCTGCAAATATATCAAGTTTATGCCCTATTTTTTGCACATATTACATGATTTTGTAGCCTAGAAGAAATTTCAATCTGTTGTATCCCAAAATCTACGGTTATCATTCACTTGTTCAATCAATGCTCAGGGATGTTGTTATGGATTATAGCAACAATATGAAACTCCTTGCTCAAAGGTTATTACGCATGATTTCAAAAAGTCTAAATCTACCAGATTCATATATCGAAGATGCAATCGGAGAGGTTTACCAGAACATAACCATCAGCTATTACTCTCCCTGCCCACAACCAGAGCTTGCCCTTGGTTTGCAATCTCATTCTGATATTGGTGCAATAAGTCTGCTTATACAAGATGATGTCGGAGGTCTTGAGGTATTGAAGAATGGGGAGTGGGTGCCAGTGGTACCATTATCTGATGCCATTGTGGTCATATTGGCTGATCAAACTGAGGTACTCTTTGTTGTCGTATTTGGTATTAAATTAGCTCTCAAATTTCTTTTATACGATGACTTAATCATGGTAGAGCACAGTGTTGATAACTTAATCATGGGCAAAATTGTTAACTTGTCACAAACCTGAACATAGTGATTTTGGGTAGAACTTTTGTCTAATCTTTTTCATTTCTGGTACTATTTGATATTTTGTACTTATTCCTTCTTTATTTGTTATTATTCAAAAGTAATCATATTTCTTCCTTTAAGAAGCAAGTGCATAGCTTCATCTTGAAAATGAAACATAAAGCATATAGAATGAAAGTTTTTTGTACATTCATAGGAGAATACGCGCAATTTTGTTTTAGTTTGAACTATATCTGCTAAGCACAATGGCATGAGGTAATCAAATTTAGTCTTTGTTTATGCTTATGTTCATTGCTGGCTAACCTTTTGACTTGGTTTTCTCTTATGCTTTTGGGGGAAAAACCTAATGAACTGCAATTAGCTGTATTTAAATTTTAAGACATCTTTTATGGCTTTCAGGTAACAATCGCCATCTCTATTTTGTAGAAAAAGAGCTAGGCGATTGTTTACTTTTATAATTGCAAAAACATTATGAAATTAAGGGCTATATTGACTAGTAGCTTCTCTATCTTAAGATAGAGTATGTTTTAATGCTTTATTTAGGTACTTGTGGTGTACATATGGCCACTAAAGTCAAAGAAATTTTTATGAAGTACATAAAAAGCTATAAATCTTATAAGGATGATAATAAGAGTGCCCTGTGTTCAATGTTTGGGACTGATATTGCATTGGAGAGGCTAACGAGTATGGGGAAGTATTGATGTTGGTTCAACTCTAGAGAATTCATGAAAATTGAAAATCTTATTGCTAGGACAATTGACATATCTTTGTTGAGAAGAGAAAAAATAAAACTGATGTTCAAGAGGCACAACTCGATGGGTATTGGATGGGTTATAAAAACTTGTTTGATTGGCATTCGGAATGGTAATTTATGTTTTGTGTTGTTTGAGCTCTTATTTTAGTTTATTTAGTGTATAGCTTATATTCTTATAGTACTCTTTCTGTTCATCTACACATATATTTCAGTTTCTACATTCTTTACCTTATAGTATTAATGATTTTTTGTTTCTTTTATTTTATTTGTTTAATAATATAATTAGATAACAAGTGTAATGATATGGTACCAAACCATACTAATATAATCTTTTGAAAAAACATGTTAATATAAAATGAAGGGTTGTGTTAGGTAGTTGACAACCAGTGTAAAACGCATTAAATTAATATGTGAATGTTTAAGTAATTGCATTAATAATATGGTGTTCCTTAGAAGCACTACCCTATATGTTTTGTGCCCTATGATAAACAAGGGTTGTTCAATTGATGTTTAACTGTAATATATAATGACCAAGAGTTCTCATGTCATCCAGGATCAATGTGGATAAAGCAACTAACTAATCTATCATACTAAAATTTATGTAAAAACCTGGAATCTACAAGCAAAGATAGAATCTGTAAATTTCATGATGCGTAAGAAGACAAATAATGTGTCTTCAAGAAATTAGAATTCGTTTGGATGTGCTTCTTAAAGGTGCTTATATATTGTCTTCGTTTTTTAATTGTAAAAACTATCCCCAAATGCCTACTATGAAAAAGATGTTATCAATCTACTCCCATTAAACTATTTTTTTAGAAGTTCCCTTCTTTTAACAACTTTATTAATGCCGTAGTCATTCCAAACCAACCATATTTGAATGAGTTAGATCAAGGAAATTGATATTTTAGTATTCAAGTTTTAATTAATTGGTAATAATCAAAATAAAAATGGGATTGTTACAATTTTTTTAAAAAAAATTTGGAAGATATGTGGTTGGTATTAATGGCAATAATAATAAGACAATAATTTTAAATATTGTAATAGTAAATATACTATCAATCTCTTTAATAGTAATACCTTCGAATTCATTTGATGTTAGTGTTAAGAATTGTTTTTTTTTTTGTAATTATTGGAGCAAAGAATTTAAGGGACCTCAATGGATTAAAAAAATTATTCAAGGAGACTTAATAATTAGGTTTACAAAGAAGTAAAAAAATAAATTTAAACATTTTTATAATAATAATGGGTTTGGTGCTAAAACTAATTCTAAAGTACTTAACTTTTTTTGTTGGTGATGCAAATAAAAGGTAAAAACTATTACATGTTTTGCTTTAATATATCTTTTTGTAATTTTTTTTAAGAATAAAAATATGATTTAATCACTTGTAAGAATGGATAGTCAATAACCTAGATTAATTATTTCTTTATTTTAAAAATAAAATTATAAGATCAACTTAAGAGAATGTTTCACTAAGTGTGTTAGACATCCACTTTAAAGTTATAAATAAAAAGCATATGAAAGTAATGTTATAGTAGAAGTTTTAGGATAAAACAAGATTTTATGTATGAGCAGCTTGTAATGTTATAATTAATGTATTAATGCATGAATGTTAATAACTAGAACATAATATGTACAATTTAATGTTAAAAATAATATGAAATAGAATAATCAATTATATTTAGTAGTTATCATAACTAACATAATGAATATAAGCCATCTATCATGTATATGCCACTAGTAAAATAGTACACAATATATTATTCTTATGGTATCAAATAATTTGATAATTATATTATTCAATAACTAATATACATTATCATCAAAATATGCATTATCATCAAAAGTTCATCTATTTTTTAAGTTCATTTAATAATATCAATCATATGATTATATGATTGTAATGTTGGTATGTGATATTGTCACTTGTAGTATAAATAGAGTCATTATTCTTTATGTGGGTTTGTTAGGACATAACCAATAAATATTATTAATTGCAACATCTATCAAACATACATTGCTATACTATATGTATATATATCCATCAAGAATAGTAACATGAGAGTGAAATAGAGACATCAATATAAAAATATGTAGACAACGAAGACTCATTATGTGCATCAACATCTGTCTATTACATAAAGATGATGCTAGCAAGATAAAAACTAAGCATTATGTTATTACAACATACTCATGAATAACGAAAGAAGATTAAGTATAACACGAACAAATTTATAACCTCAACTTACAATAAGTGTAAAAGGAGAGCTCCTAACAAAGAAAAAACATTGTACCTCAAAAGTTGATAGCTCAAATCCAAATTTGCCTGAGCTCCTCTAAACCATCAAATCCATAAGTGTAAAAGTTGTTGACCTAAATGTCAACAACTTTGCTTAATACTAGTAAATCAGCTAATGAATAAAGAGTAAATTTATATTGCTAGAGTTTTATATAATCTTTTTAGAAGGGAATAAACTTATCAATCTTGTGCATTTTCAAAATCACATTTGTTAGTCTTATTTAACATAAGCTAACCTAACTAAGAGTTGTTTCTCAAGTTAAAATAATTGTAACTATAAATTACATATCATACTTAATTTGGTTATCATTTGTTAGTCAGGTCAATTAGAATGAAAACATTATTAAAATTTGTAAAATATGTGAAGATACTTTATGCTAATTGTAAAGAGGTGTAGATCACAACTAGTCATGCTTCACAATCTAGAGACTACACATATGTCATGGAAGTGTGAGGAGAAAGGGTAAAGTGCTCTCATCAAGGCGACATTTTTTTAAACTAGAGACCTACAAAATTCTAGTGAGGAAAGCAAGATAGAAAGATAGAAGAGGTATATCAATGGCATTAGTTGCTTGTGGTTGTGGTTGGTTGTTCGTGGGAAAGAGATGGTGCAATGGCATTGGTTGCTTGAGGGAGGTGATTTAGGCTTCGACAGTCTCTTTGCTCTCGACGATTTTGTGTTTTTAAGAAGAGATGTGAAGAGTGGGAAGTTAAGAAGAGAGAGAGAGATAGAATAGTCATTATTATGTTAGGCTGATGGATAGAATGAGGAGAAAAAAAAAGTGTTGTGGTAGATAAAGCATTGGAAATTCTTGTAGTCAATCCCACTTGGTTCTATTGCGGCTTGTTGACTTTGTCATGTTGTGATTAAACAGCATTTTAATTCAAGTCCAACTACTTGAATGATTTGCTTCCTCCTAGAAGATAATATCCCTTTTGAGTTTATCCTATATTGAAGGAGAAACATTCAATTGATGAACTTTGTTTTTGAAAGTTCTATTGACTTATAATCCAAATTACTATGATACACATTGGTCTCCTAAAGGCTCATCTAGTTCTTGTAATGCTGTGCAGATTCTAACAAATGGCATATATAAAAGTGCAGTTCATCGTGCCACGGTAAATTCGCATCTAGCACGACTCTCTGTTGCAACATTCCACGACCCCGCAAAGACCCGAAAGATCTCTCCTTTACATCAGCTCATCACAGATCATTCCCCACCCAAATATCGCGAAGTTGTATATGGCGATTATGTCTCTTCTTGGTATGACAAAGGCCCTGAGGGAAAACGCAACATAGATTGTCTTCTGATTCAACACTGATAACATCAATCTATTGCAAAACAAAATGCAATGCTGGAGGATTAGTGCTCAAACAATTGTTGCATTGTTAGGAATAAAGCATGCGTCTCTGTAGAAAAGGAAAGTCTTCTATTTTGACAGAGCTAAATCGAATAAAGTTTATTTGAAGTATTGTAGGGCTTACCCCAGGAGGGGAACCCTTCCAGAAATTCTCTAAGGCCTGGGAAGAACCCAGGCCTAAGAGGGGGTTTGGAAATAGTTTTCAACCAGCAATAGACGCGACTCGGTTAATACCTCATGGCCTGCGTCATTGCCCCAAGCGCAAAGATGGTTTGACCTTCTTAATTAATGGTTCTTTATAGAACCATGACGCCTTGATAATTTCCATTTAATCGTGTGGGACTAAAATGTGATGCATATTGGAGATTAGCTTAAAGTTAAGTATGCAGATGCTAAAATGGCATATCTTTTTCATGAAAAACAGTGAAATTATTTTATTAAATATTTGGAATTTTATTATTCATATGTTAAATAAAGAAAATCATCCTTGCACAAGCATGTATGTAAGATCTAAATGATAAGATGAAATATATAAAAAAAAAAAAATATTTTAGATCAGTTTTTTGCAGTTGAGTTATGATGATTTCCACGTGAGACAAACAAATGAGCTACAGGTGAAACTACAATCAATTTAAACTACAGGAAAACGCCTAATCTTTTTCAATCTCTTCTTCTTTATTGTTTCTTGAATGAAGATTATTATTCTCCAAACGAAGCAGGCAAATAGATTATGTTACAGCAAGTTCATCGTACATATTGCTGCTGTTATTTAAAGACAGAGCAGTCACTTCCACAACACACACCAGAAACACAGTTCAAAACAAGGTGTTTGTTTGATCCAAAGCATTAAAATCATATTAGTTACTTGAATCATTTTTTAAGCCAGGCACCTCGTCAGTCTGGCCTACGAACTCACTGCAATCGATCCCCAGAGTGGCAAAGCTTGAGATGAGCATAGGAAAGAGCTTTGCAAGCATGATCCTAAAGCCAGCTGAACTGCTTCTATAGCCATCCTTGGATCCCTGGGCTGACCCAAATGACCCAACTTGTGCCCCATCCATGTAGGCCTTGCAGGCAAGAAGGATTTCGTTTGCTTGGTTTGTAAAATGCTCCAACACAAGTGCCTCAAAATGCTGACATATATACAGCAAAAGCATAAGACAAGTCTCTATATTGTTTCAAGTTTCTCACAGAGCAATCTTAAGTATACATTCACCTTGGGTGGTTGTCTCAGGATGTATAGCATCGACTTGCAGGTAAGAAGGAAAGCATTTTCGTTGTAGTTCGCCGAGTTCCGCTCCGCCTCTTTCTTCCCCATCTGTTGGTCGTATCCCGCCTCGTTGAAGTATGGTTTGTCATTGAGGACGAGCGCCTGGAGAGATAACAGGACTTGAAGAATGTTGGAGCTCTTTGGGTTCCACACTTCTGTACCATTCCCAGCCCATGTATTCAGAAGACTGAGACAAACCTTCCCCGATTCATACAGGTTTGGGTTCAAGCGCAGTCCACCCGAGAGATAATGCACAAGCTGCATAAAATGTTACAATATTCAAACCATTAAAGGTCTATGTTCTTCATTCGCTAGCCATTTGATTTGTAAAGTTCAAACTTTGCTTGGATTTGGAATCCAGAAGATATAAATGATACAACTATGGCTCCATATTATGTTTTTGATTGAATATATTTATAGATTCAATCAGTAACTCCAAGAACATCTAATTGAACTTAAAAGAACAAAAGTTGATATTGAGTTGAACATCCAAATCAGTAACTCCAAGAACACTAAAAATATCCATTTATGCAAATCACATATGATACAGTATATATGAATATGCTTGAACGATGCATCAGAATACATAGAGTTAGAAGTAGCTTGTGAAAAAGGACAGGACAAAGCCAAAGAACATAAGTTACGAATGCACCAAAGTATATCCATATTACAAACAAACTTGCAAATAAGAATGCACCATTTATGGAGGCTGACTTCTGTTAGAGAACATATTTATGGCAGTATTAAATGACAAGAACCAAAATGTCCTCGGAAGCAAAGCCAATATGCAAGCATCATGCAAACAATGCTGCGTTGAATGCGGCATATGAGAACAAAGTGTTTAGAAGTGAACTTATGACAATTTGCATGACAGCTATATAAAGGGGGCATAAGAGCTTATTGAAAGTATAAGAAGAAAGGTGTACTCTCTATAAACTCCAAGTGTCTTATTCCTTATTCAATGTGAAGCTAGCAAGAGACTGTTCCAAGAGTATCTGAAGTTCATTGTTGTTGAAGAAATCTATGAGGACGACTTGTACTCTCTTTCAGGTCCAGTGATAATCTTCTCACAAAATGCAGTCATAGTTTTCCTCCTATTTGAGTTTTTTGGCATAATCTTTGTGTCCTTTATTATTCTTGTGTTTTTCTTTTTTATGTGTCATATTCCTTTTTGAAGTAGTTTTGTTCACGATACTGTATGGTTTTATTTTAGATAACAAATGATCTATTTGTGTGTAATTGAAATGTAAAAGAGATGTTTCTTTTTATTTATTTTGAATAGCTCATCTACAGCCCAAAGGGGGACTGCTTACGCATGTAGATCCCCAATAACTATTTTAGAGCTTCAATGTTGATATAGTTAGAGAAGAGAGCAGGACGAAGGCAGATGAATTTTTTTTTTTTCACGTCTACAATTAAAAATATTGTGAACAAAAGAGATGGAAGGCAGAAAAATCAAGATTAATAGATTTAAAGGAAATATTTTTGTTTTTCAAAGGATGGAAATGACGGAACTCCTCTATCACAAAAATAGACTTGATTGTTTTTGCTAGTGTCAAAAGGGATAGCAGTTGAATGTGCAAAGCAAGAAGAACTGAATCTTGTTGGCCATCAAGCACTAGGAGTGTCATGTAATTAACTTTGGTGAGAAATGTATAAAGGAATCAACAAACAAGAGCTTGATGAAAGTATTATTCAACATCATCTATGAGAAACTCTCACCTTCAAATAAGGTTCATCTAAAGCAACAATTTTTTATCCAATAAAAAATGACAGCAAGCTTTGGTCACTAGTAAATTAACAAATTAAATGTGATAGTCATACAACTACACTTGGTGGGGATCGGCTTCGAGAATGAAGTGAACCCAAATATTACTGCAACAAGCAGTGTTTTTAAGTCAACAGAATTATATAGTTCTCTTATAAAAGAGAAAAACAAAACTTGAAATGTTCAACACTAATGTACTAGTATGAGAAAGTCAGAATTCAACAGTCAAATGGTAGGAGCATACTACAATCAATGAAAAAGCTCTTATGTTCGAATAGAGACAAGAAGGGGCATATGAAGTGGCATTATAAAGCTCCAAAGAAATGAGGTGATCAAACCTAAGAAAAAACACATCTATTTGTAAAGGCAATGTTTGATGGCATAACTAATACTCTATTGCTATGAGTTGAAAGTCCCAAGTGAGCTATGGATTCTTAACTAAGATGGTTCGCTTCGAATAAACCGTGCAAACTCATGGATTTAAACATAAAGTCCAAGACTACTTCCACAATAACTAACGTGAGACTATTTCTTCTAATTTCTATCATTAAAATTTTGTGGTTTTCTTTGGGTTGTCATCCCTCATCCAATTCATATGTAGAACCATGACCCTAAGATTGGGCTAATAGTACGGTTGATTCTGATAATATATTGTAACATCCTAATTGTGATGTCCTTATATTATAATTATTTTATAATATTACAATTATATGATTGGACATATAATTAGATATTAATTATACAATAAAGCTTAAATTTCAATTTCAAAATAAAACAAGATTATTTTAGATTTGCCTCTAAAAACATAAAATTTTCCAAAATTACTTAAAATATCTTAAGTAAATATATCATTAAGAAGAGCTTAATAAAAAATATTTATTTATTTGTTTATATTTTTTGAAGCTCCAATAGAAATATAATGAATTATAAAAATAAACTAAGATATAATATATATGTGAATATAATATATTATAAACATTGAAAAACAGTGGAAACATTGAAAGCTTATATTTCACCTATTCCTATGACGACTTCTAAAAGAAGAGTTGGGAGATCTGGGGGGGGGAGAGAGAGAGAGTCTAAGAAAAAAAATGAATGAAAAAGGAAAAAGAGAAAGAGCCAAAGGAGATGTTTTGGTTGCTTCAGCAAAATTCTAACAAAGAGGAGCATGAGAAGACGAAAGAAAAAGACTGCACTGTTGAACCCATTTCTAACAAGAGAAGTATATATAAAATAGAAGCTAAGCATAAGGAAACCTCAGAGTTGTCATAGAATAAGGCACGGATTCATAATGGTCTTAAGGTGCTTTATTGTACTAATTCCATCAGCAAGTTGTTAAAGATTGTTTTGGGTAAAACTTAGGACTTTATGAGGATGTCAATCGCACTTAAAAGGCTTTAAGTATGAGTTTTCACTTTCTTTAAAGCTAAGCAAGAAAATAATAAGGCAATCAATTGAGTTCTACCTAAGAAGTGATATTTTCGAAACTAACATGTGGTACATTGCTAGTCAATGGGCAGTACATTAAGTTCAAGAGAGATAGAAACAACCATTTTGTATAAGACAAAAGTATGATAAGTTAATATTATATGTAAAGTATGTTTAGTTTAAGGACAAAATGTGATTGGTGGAATGTATGGTATGTTTGAAAAAAACAAATGCTAGACATTAATGTGTCATATGTCATTGAAAAAGTGTAGCTTGAAGAAAGAATTGTTCGTTTAGTTGAAACTGAAATCTCGAGATTAACGTATCACACATTATAATGTAAATGCGTACAGTATGTTAAATAGTTTTGGGTGATCTATAAGCAAAAAATAGAATATACAAAATATCAAACTAAAATAACAATGAATAGTACATCATTTTTAATATACCATATAAAAAAGAGAAATATAATAAACATTGTTTAAAGCTCTAAAATATAAGAAGATATCAAATAACTTGCTAATTAAATTACATCTAATTTATGATATAAAGATCGAACGGATAAAAAAGATTGAAACACAACTCATTCTTGAGATTTTAGGTAGATAAATATTGTATTAGAAATATGAACAAAAAAATGATTAGTTAAAGGAATACAATGATATATGCCTAAGCATAACATCATAATTCATGCATATCACATGACACAAGACATGTTGTGACATCGAAAAAATGGTGTATAGACATTTGATATATGAATTATTCACTATATAAAATAAAATATACATATATGCATACATACATATAAAATATAACACATAAAAAAGTAACTATTGTAAGTGATAAACTAGATGAACTACTTAAGTCTAATAAAATAATAAATGTCTTAGATATATAAATATAAGTGGAAGAAGGCAAAATGAGCTTTGTTATGCCTTATAGTTGCACATAATATGAGAAAATAAAAAATAAGGAATAAAGCATATTTTTTCTTAATACCTATCACATATTATGATAAAAAAAAAATACGACATTGTCATAGGATGCAAGATATGATGAGACACTAGTTATATACCAAGCAATAAGTTAGTCTCAAAGACATTTCTCCTACATCACAAACACACTATGCAAAACCTTAATATATTGAAATGATAGAATTATGAGATTTGGACATTTACTCATACTCTATACAATGTAGATATACAAAGAAATAATAAAATTATGATATTTAAGCAACACTCGTATTCGATATATGATAGATGTATTGAGAGATAATAAACTTATGATATTCAAACATTAATCACACTTTATACAAAATAAATGTATTGAGATTACCATTACTAGTACTTTTGAGTAACCTTGATATGTGGATATAAGATGATGTGATTTATTCATATCCTTAAATAAAGATCTAAATGATGATGAGATGCCAAATGAAAAATAAACAAATAAAAAAAAACAAATAAGATAATCGTATTAAAAAGAAATAAACCTCAAATAAAAAAAAATGAATATATAAAAAGATAGAAAAAAAAGAAAAAAACAAACAAATAAACCATAACATGAAAGAAGAAGAAATGATTATATGTATTAATGTCACGTATAATGATGACTATATATATATATATATATGAATACATCTAACATAATGCATTTTATCTCAACAGAGTAATATTAATATTTTCATATGCATAAGAGAACATTATGAAATGAATATCATCATGAATATTTTTAATTACTTTTGCATTACTTATTCATTCTTTTCATATTTAGATGTTTTTTATTGTTCAGATTTATTTGTTAAGTTATATACTTATTATTTATCCTACTTATATTAGAGGGCAAGTCATTGACATAAAAAAGAGTATGCCATAATGAAAACGAAGATGAATAGCCACACAAAAATTCTTTAGATAATATAGATTGGTGTAGTTTTAGGATGTGTATAATGTTTGATATATTCTTGTACAAATTATATTTATAACTAATGACATTACTATTTTGGTGTGTTAGTAAGTCAATAACTATATTTAAAAAAAAACAAAAGAGAATTTGATGTAGTATAGTCATTCCCCACTTGAGTTCAACAAACTAATATTCTCTTTTTAAAATTTCTAGAACAACAATAATGTCTTATTAAATTTCTAAAAAAATTTATTGTATTTCTCTGATTCTCTTATCCATATGAATCACTTTCATATACTAAATCATGGAACACATGAAGATAACTATAACAAAAAAAGGTTACACAAAAGCAAAATTAAAAGAAAAGAACTCATTCATGAGTTTTTAATGAAATAAAACAAAGGCAATTTGCGTTCCAATACAACAATTATCAACCATTTGAATAAAAACAAGAAGATTGCTCAACTTACTTTTTTGAATATAATAGACAAGTCCTAAGGATTCTTCCTTACACATGTCTTGCAAATTTATAGCTTCTTTTCTTTTATTTCTCACAATGACACAATACCTTAAGTCTTTCTCCCAATTCCTTACAGCTTTGAATTTTCCAAAATCTTTCAACCCTTTCAAAGAATCGCTTCTTTCCTTTTAATCCTTCTCCCAAAACAATAGTACCCTTTCATACACGCAAGCAACACTCATTATTATGTACACGTGTTCGTGGGTTTAAGAAAATTAGGTTAATTAGAAATTTGTTAATTAAATCCTTATTCCTTATTGTGGCCATTTCATCCTTAGTTTTGGAAAATCAAATAAAAGCCTTAATAAAACCTTAGCTTTTTTGCCTAATTCTTGCAATTTTTTAAATCAAACAATCCCCAAACATTCGTTAGACATTTTTCAAATAAATTTTATAAACCTTACATGTCATAAATTTTATAATTTTTTATTTTGTTTGGTAATTTTAATAATTTTCTATTTTCATTAATATTAAAAATATTAAGATATTAATATGTCTATTTCTTTTTTGTTTGGCCTCCAAAAAATACACATTTTTTATACAATTAGCACCAATAGAATTTTAAATTTTCATATTTCACTATTTAAAGTTTACCTCCCTCTTTTAGAACTCCTAATTTATCATTTTATCAAATTTAAATAATTCTAAATAATTATCAAATTAGAACTAAAAATTTAAAATAACAAATTAATAAATTTGTTTATTTTAAAATGTTACAATTCTTTCTTTAGAAAACTTTTCCCTTAAAATTCAGAATACATAAAGATAATTTTTTTACCACTCTTCTTCTAACTCTCAAGTAGATTTTTTTTCTGTTTGATTAGCCCGTTGAATTTTAACCATTGAGATACTCTTTTCTTAATTTTTTCATCTTTTCTATCATAATTCTAACCAATCTTTCTTATAGCTAAAATGTGATTGTACCTTCATAATATTTAAATCATATTATATCACATGAGCAGGATCTACCCCATACTTTCATAACAAAGAGATATGGAATTTGAAACATGTTATATATTTGTCACAAAGGAAGAATGAAAGCATTTTCTATTATGTGAAACTCATGAAACCAGGTATACTATTCATTCTAAAATAACAAAAATTTATCAAAATTTGAAGAAATCCTTTCGGTGGCTTAATATGAAAAAAGACATTTAAGATGATTCCAACAAATGTCAAAGTTGTTAACATGTCAAAGGAAAATATCAAAAATCAAGTAGGCTACTGTAATCTTTCCCTATATCTAAACCAAAATGGAACAAAATATTCATAAATCGCATAGTCGGGTTACCTAAAACAACAAAAGTAAAGATGCTACATAAGTATTCATTGATAAATTGACAAAGTAAGCACACTCTTTGTCAATAAAAACCACTTATATGGAAGAGAATTTAGCTCAATTATATATAGATTAGATAATGAGGCCATATCAAGTGCCTAAAACTATAGTATCAAAACAAGACTCAAAATTCAAATATCAATTTTAAAGAAAAAGTGCAAGATACCTTCAAAACACAATTAAAATTTAGCAAGAAATATTATCCTCAGACTGAAAGTCAAACCAAGAGAATAATCAAAACTTTGGAAAATATGCATTGATTTTGTATATTGGATTTTCGTGAAATTTAAGATATGTATTTACCTTTTATTGAGTTTGAATATAATAATAGTTATCAATCAAACATAAAAACAACATCTTATGAGAGACTTTATAGTAAAAAATGCTAATCACAGTGTATTAATATGATGAATATAAAAAACACTAATAAGACAAGAAATGATACATCAAACAACTATATTCCGCTAATAAAAAAAGATCAAAAAAACATAATATCACCAAAGTATTATGACGTGAAATACAAAAAAGTGGAATTCTAGGGGAATGTCGTATTTCTCAAAGTAAGCAAGGAGTTAAAAGAGTTTAAAAAAAAGAAATTAAAACTAAGATATATTAAGCCCTTTCAAATAATTAACAACCTTAGTGAGATTACATATAATGTTAACTTATCTTTAGCCTTGAGTAGAATAAATGTACATTTAATGTCACCTTGTTAAGAAAAAAAGTGGCAAATCCTGCTCATGTGGTGAACTATAATCCAAATATTATGGAATTATAACCAAATTTAAGCGCTACAAGAAAAGGCTAGTTCAGACTCTAACGAAAAAGATCAAACAATTAAATAAAAGGAGCAACCTAATGGCTAAAGTTGAAGAGATAAACCAAATAAAAAAGAAATCTATTTGAAAACTAGAGAAAGAGATAAAAAAAATATCTCTATTTATTCTTAATTTTGATGAGAAAATTCTCTAAAAAAGAAAGAAATTATAACATCCCCAAGCATGTAAAGTTATTAGTTTGGTATTTCATTTTTTTTTCTATGTTAACAATTATTTTGAATTATTTAAATATGATAAAAATTGATAAACTAGCCAAAAGGAGCAATTATAACTCCTAAATAAGATAAATTAACTTCAATTAACAAAAAATTAAGAACCCATTGGTACCAATTTTATCAAAAATGAATGCTATTTTGAAGAAAAACTTAATAAAAAAAGATATTATTATTTAAATATTTTTAATATTAATAAGAACAAAAAATTATTAAAAAACCAAACAACATCAAAAAAATAATAAAATTCAAATGACATGCAGAGTTCATGGATTAGTTTATTTAAAAAATAGTGGACGAATTATTAGCAATCATTTGGATTAGAAGATGCAAGAATTATTCAAAAAGAGCTACGATTTAATTAAACTTTTTATTTAATTTCCTAAAACTAAGGGTTATGGTGGCCATGGTAAGGAAAAAGGATATAATTAACTTAATTTCTAATTAACCTAACTTTTCTAAACCTAACGACATGTGCACACAAGAAGGGATACACACAACTCCTTGTGTACAACAGGGTGTTGTTCAACGAAAGCATTAAAAGGAAAGAATGACTGTATAAAAGAGTCGAGGATTTTAGAAAATTTAAAGCTATTAGAAATTCAAGAAGAGAAAGGGCATTATGAGAAATAAAAGAAAGAAAACATGAAATTTTGCAAGACATGCATTAAGACTTATCTATTACATTCAAAAAATTAAGGTAGGCAATGCATGTGTTTTTATGCATATGATTGATTCTTATTATACTAGCAAATTGCATTTTTTTTTACTTCATTGCTTGTAATGCTTGCTTTTGCATGACCTTTTTTCTATGATTACCTGCATGTGATTCATGATTTAGCATACAAAGACAAATCATGGGGGTAAGAGAATCAAAAGAACATGATAAAAATTCTATAGAAAGTTAATGAGACAATAAGGTTGTCTCAAAAATTTCAAAAAGAGAACAAAAAGATTTGCAAAAAAAATTATGAAATTGATTAATATTAAACCTCTAGTAAAATTGAGAAGGTATAACCCAAGCAAGATAGAGTATATAAAGTTGCATCGTGTATAAGAGCATTGACCTATTAGCTCAAATTTTTAGAGATGAAAATCAATGTCTATAAAACAACGATTCTAAAAGCTGAAACAATTAAAAGACCACTAAAAATTCAAAATGGTCAAAAATAACCACTAGAAAATTAGAAAGGTCAAAAAGACCAATTTAAATGAAATATAGAAAATCATAAATGAAAAAAATGATCAAGGGAATTTTACAACTTAATTGTAAAATAAAAAAATGAAATTTTGGAATGTGTACTATATATCAAATATCTTGGTTACTTTTGATGCTTATGCTTTATTTGTATTCACAAGATTGTGGTATTATGGTTAGTATTTAATTCAAATGTTTTTGATATAGATCCAACATATAATTGATTCAAATTGTGTGATGTTTTACATAAAGATTATATAGTTTTGTTTATTGAGTTTATAACAATTAGCTTAACTCATTTTGACTTGTCTTATTTCATATAGCATAGATACACATCATGAGATTCCAAGGTAATAATTAATGAAAATTTATATCTAGTATCTTATTTAATTTGATTTTTACTTAGAAGAATAATGTATTAGGATTTAATCATCTGAAAATATAATAACATAGTAGCGATAGCAAGACGAGGTCCGATGTTACATTTTAAATGTTGTAACAAGTGTTTGGACACTTTAATGCAAAACCTTGGTTTGGGGGTGTTCATTGTTTTTATTACTTGGCATATTATTATTATATATTAAAAAGATAATTTTTTAAACCAAGGTAAGAATAATTTATATAATGACACTATAAGTGTTAGAAGGTGACATCAAAGAGAGTTAAATACCTACCACAGGAGCGCAAACAAACATAAGGTAATAAGTTCAAGAATTGTGTGGATATGGAACCTATTAAAGGACAAAACAATAAAAAAAAAAATGACATTTTAGGTTATGTGAGAATGGTAAACGATCATAGAGGAGAATACAGATCTTCTTGCAATGATTGTTGTAATGCATGTGTAGAAAATACAATAATTGCCTAAGATAGCTTAAAACATGTTAAAATCATCCTTAAATAAAATCTGAAACACAAAGTTAAAACGACATTCACATATGGTATGTTAGGACCCATGTACCATACATGAGATTGAGTGGTTGGGAAAAATAAAAGAACCCAAAAATAGTGTACAGCATGTCAAAAATGATGTAAAGTACATGAGGGTTCAATGTACACATGCCAATCTCAATACACGATACATCAAAGGTAAAAGAGGGAAAAGCCAACATTAATGTATGGTACGTTGATATTAACATACAATAGATCAAGCTCATTTCGACAAACAATACAGAAGTTAAAAGATAAACCTGAGCAAAACATAAGATACATTAATATTAACATATGGTATGTCAAACTCAACTTGACAAATAATATATGATGACAAGGGTAAACCCACAGGAAACAAATAATATGCTAATATTAACATATCATACATATGGTTCGCTAAAAAGGACAATGACAAGGGATAGTACGTAAGAATGAGTAAAGAGAAAAACCTAAAGAAACGTACAATATGTTAGATCATAAGTGTAGGATCATGTATTGGGTCAAAGGGTGAACCCAAGGTATGGTAAGCTGGGTCAAAGGATAACGTACGATATATAAACCCTAACATATGTTAAAGTCAAAAGAAGACACACCATTTGAGAAGAAAAAACAAACAAAATCCAATTACGAACAAGACAATACCTCACCAGGAAGAATGAGATGTTACAAATGGTATTAGAGGCTAGCCTACTAGTGACCTAATGTTAAGGTCAAGCACTAGAGACTACTTATTAATCGTATGAGAGATAACTCTACCATTTTATATGTGAAATCATAAGTCTTCAAAGATAAGACGTCTTTGAGAAGAAAAGAATAATCCAACTGCAGGAGAAACAATACCTCATTAAGAAGACTAGGAAATTACAATATATCATTAAAGCCGACCTTGCTACTAGCCAAGTGTCAAAGTCTAGCCCTAGAGACTATCAAATGGATAAAGTACGTGAATGACAACTTAAAGAAGATTATGAAATTTAGAAGATAAGAGTCAAGAGAGATAATTCCACATTGATTACTATGGGGGGAATCATGGGTTTTATGTGTAAAATCACAGTCCTAAAAAAAGCAATGCACCTATTGAGAAAAAAAAGGACAAACGTGACTATAATCAAGACAACATATCACCAAGAAACATTAGAATATTATAATATCAAAGCCAACACAACTACCAACCCAATGTCAAGATCAGGCCCTAGAGATTGCCTATGAACTTGATGAGGGATGACTGCCCAAAAAAGATCATGAAATCCAACGGATATGAGACAAGGGAGATAGTCTTGTATTAGCTACTGTGGGAAGGTTATAGGGCTTTATGTGTAAAGCCATAAGTCTTCAAAAGTGACGCATCATTTAAGAAGAAAATGACAAAATCCAACTACTAGTGAAACAATACCTCACCAGGAAAATGCGAATCTTACACTCTACCTTTCCTCTCTCCTAAAAGATCTTCTATTACCTTTATTAAAAACACAAATTCAACAAGTTGAGATGTTAATACATAAAGCGATGACCCTAACACAAAAACTTAAGCTTTTGGATTGATTGGCATCACTTACGTATGTGATCCAACGTGGGATTCCACTTGTTAATCCCTTATAAAATAGTTTCAAAGTCAAGTTTTACTCAATTGCCATCAACTGGCATAGTTGAGCCAAAAATGATGACAAAAGCAAAACTGAAAGTCAATGGTTTGACAAAGCCAATACAATGTAACATGGCTAACAAGGCAATTGTTTGATTAAATCAATAAAATGACAAAACCAAAATGGTGTCACACTATCGATCAAGTACAACAAAGTTGACTTGCGATGGTGTCTTAAAGCCAATAAAATGACAAAACCAAAGGAGATAATTGGGCAAAGCTAATATAGGGCAATGGATTTGATATGGTGTGAAAAAATTGATTTGCAAAATTGTAGAGCCAACCAAATACAGAGCTGAAGGCAATGACTTAGCAAAGCTAAAAGGGCAACTAAGTTGACATAACATGGCAAAGCCAATTTACGATTTTCAAGAGAGTCAATGATAGCATCAAAGTCCATAATGCATGCACTTGATGGTTAAAATATGCTTTCGATCAAAGGAGAGTTGATCCAATATCAAGAGATTCTCATGTAATGGGAACATTTATTAGGATACACATGAAGAATAATCTCATATTGAATATCAAACAAATTGTAGTGTCACTAAAAAAAGCAATAATAAGTTTAAGGAATAGATGAAGAATAATCTCATATTGTGGGATCCAACCATGGCCCCTATAGTGTTAATCCCCTAACAAGAAGGCATGGATCTACTTTCTAAAGAAAAATTTTGATGTTTTTGACACATTAAAAAATTTAAGAAATAGATAAAGAGAAGACAAGTTTTGCAATCAAATAATGATGACAAATATAGAAGTAGAGAACTTTTCCAATTTTGTAATAATCATAGAACCTAAATGACAAATAATTCCTAATTGGACACAACAAAATAGAGTTGTTGAATATATGAACAACACTTTGATTGATTGAGCAAAAAGAATGGGACTTCATGATGAATTGCATGTCTTTTTGGGCTGATGCCATCAATGTGATAATATACTTTCTCTTGATAAATGTCAAATAACCAAGTTTTTTAAAGGCCAAGCAAGTTAAAAATTCTTTTTAAGTTAGAGCTAGCAATAAAAGATGAAATTGTATCACTCAAAAGAAATAATACAAGACACTAATAGAAGGGAGAAAAGGATTGCATAATAAATAAATCTAAAAGCTGAAGGAAAAGACCAATAAAAGTAAGCAATGAAAGCCATAACTCATAGTCAAGGGCTTTTAGTAAAAAGGAGTTGATTACAATGAAAACTTTTCATTGGTGATAGAACTTACAATCATATCTCAGTTATTAAGCATTGTTACTATAAAAGATTTGCAACAAGAACAACTCGACATCAAAACTAGTTTCTTTCCATGGTGATTTAGAAGGAGATATCATGGTATAACCTAAAGGCTTCTAAATTATAAACAAAAAGAAAATGGGTGAAAACCAAAACGAAGTTTGTATGGGATGAAGAACGCCCCTAGGCAATGGTACATACAATGCAATACATCTATGCATATGCACAAAGTGTGATGGATCGCTATTATTACTTGAAAAGCTTCAAAGTTTGTCGAATAATCCTGTTAGTTTATCTGAACAAAACCAAGCCTGAAGAACAATCACAGGGTTGAAGAAAAATTTGTAAAGAGGAGGTTGAAATGATTTAAGAGATGCACTTCAAATTTGGCTGCTAATGCTTGCTGCCAAGAAGTTGCGGGGGCTTAGTATCAACAGCACTTCCAAACAAAGTTCAGTACAATTCAGAGAACAGTTCCGTACTAGAAAGCTCTCGCAAGCAATTCTGCTATAATAATAGCACAGTTCACTTGAATTGTTAGGAAGAATTGCAGCTTAATAGATTTACTTACAGGTGGTTCCCGAGGATAGTCTTCAGGCAGATGAATATCAAAGAAAAAAAAACCATGATGATAAGGAGTTCCACGTGGCCCAATGATTGATGCCCTCAAAAGGTCAATTCGTTCTTCATAAGCTCTAACATAAATACCATCTGAAACATCCTATAAAGGAAATCATGAGCTCACAAGAACTTGGCACAAATAAGTTAATATGCATCAATGGAGATGCAAAAAATAATAATTTTCTGCAATTCACATAGTATAGTTTTCCCTTTTTTATGTTTTGAGAGAAGAGACGCCAAGCTGGCATAAAACTTTCCCCTCTTGCTGTGCAGAATAGAAGCACTAATAAACCACCCAACAAGAAATGAACATAACAATACAATTAAACTAAAAAAAATGGAACAAAACATGCTCAATGGAAGAAAGGATTGGAAAGAAAAAGATGAACGTATCACATATCTTATTGCCAAGGTGTGAAAAAAAAAAGGACATAAGAAAAGCATCATTATTATGATTATGCTATCATTGAATCTATATTAATATTCACAACCATGTAAACAGCAATATGAAGGCTCACATACAAAACAAAAATTTTGTAGAACATGTATTAAGAATAAAAGGGTTGCATAATCATATGCAGGGTTCCCAAAAAATGGTTTCAAAGGGACGCAGAAACTAAAGAATTCCACAAAAGAATGATAGAAGAAGCATGAGAGAGGTGGGGGAAGGAGTAAAACAATTAATCAAGAAAGGAGTGGGTGCCCAAACAAAAGAAATGATGGAAGCTGATGAAAACAGGGACAAACTCAATGCAAAGAAGAGGGTGTTTTGACAGCTAGAATGCATTTGAAGAGACTGGGAGACCATGAAAGCCAACATTGTTGAAGTGGCAGTAAGTGATGGAGGAATTGAATTAGGTAGGATCTCTTGCCCCTTGGAACTCCATGTTCACTCCTCCCATAAAGCCTTGTGGCCGATCCTAACACATGACTTGAGTGGTAGCAAGCTTTAATGAATGATATCATACCCTCAAAATACGCCTAATACAATATTCATTTTGGTATGTTCAATAAATGCTTTAGATCATCAAAGATAGTCGATCTTTAACGAGTGTTCAACACTATCACAACCTAATAGAAATCTCCATGCTTCATAAAGTGCCACTATAACATGTCTTTTCTTTCACAAAAATGAACAGGTGGAACTAAGTTTCTCACCACCTCAAAAGTTCTCCACCTAGCCATCCTCAACTATCTTCAAGACATCTCAGCTCAACCACCCTCGCCACTATCACTAGAATAGAGGAAGAAGTGAATTACAGGTTTGCACAGTGCAGGACAAGCAGAGTATGGATTAAGGTTTAGGCAAGCTAAGAAAGGCAAGTGCAAGTCAAGTAGGGCAAGTCGCGTAGGACATATCCAGCAAAGCAACTTGTGGGGTGGCCAATCTGCAGAGAATGTTAGGTACAAGTTAGAAGCCAGGCTGCCTAAGCGGGGTTGATTAGGCATAGGTTACAAGTTATGATGACTGGGGAAGGTCGTAATCAAGTATAGGTTGCATTTAGGTAAGATATTATATAAAGCAAAGCTCAGAATATATTTTTGCTAGCCTGACCTCTCTATTCCGTTTGCACCAATTTTAAGCAAGATTACTACAATAATATAAAGAAGAATATGCTCTTTTTATTGCTTAAATTATCTAGAAAGAAAATGATATATCCCTTAGAAATTTTACTATTAAATACATGGTGCCCATTAGGTTGAGGGTTCCATTTCCCTAGATAATAGCACAACTGGGCTCCATCACCAAGATGGTTCCATTTCTCCAGGTAATAGCATGATTAAGCTCCATCACCAAGACTGAGGTTGCATAATCATCATTTAAGCAAAGCCAAAAAAAATAGAAAACAAAGAAATTAACACAAACCAGGAAGGTTTTTCTCTAAGTCATTCCATTCTTGCTGGACCCTCTTCAACCAACCACTCTTAACCTGAAAAGTTTGAAAGAAAATATTTGAATGCTTCTAATAATAAAGAATTGCCAAAAATAATTAAATAAAATCCTTGCCTGGGATGTCGTAAAAATACTCTTGCTGATACCACTTTCAAAGTGATGGTCCAAATGGTCACTAACACTATCAAACTTTTTAAATAGCTCCGGTCTCTCTGTGCCTACCGAAAAAGTTGATCCTCCAATCTCCTCCGCTTCACAGTTTGCTAACTTCTCCAAACCATCAAGCTTCAATTCACAGCCATCCATACATGGAAAGTTCACTGAAACATGCAGCTCAAGGGCAACATTTCCATTACCTTGCTGAACATCAGCTCTGATAGCTGAGGAACGTGGAGATAAAGAGCATTCACCTATTTTATCAAGATAATTAGAATGGCTAATATTTGCCACAGAAGAACCACCCATCTTGAAGAATCGATCAGAAATATCTCTAAGGAATCTATGTGCCACCGGAGGAAGCAAAGAGATACCAGCATTCCATACACGTCTACTGAAACCTCCAGTGGAATCATTTCCAACCTTAAAAATTTTTAAGTTAGTTACAAATCTATCACATCAGATACAGAAAAAATTAGAGGAACTAATAGAATACAGTGTCCTATCCATGTGTGAATACAAAAATCTCTATGGTGAAAATAGTCAAACACTAGAGGTGAGGAACTAAGAGAACAAAAGATAAAACTTAGAATGTTGAAGAGTGTGTGATGAATTGGTATTATAGCAAATGATTATTTAGCAATGCTGGATATGATCAGGGGTGTAAGAGAAAGATGACCGGTGAAAGACTTCACCTTTTTCTCATGACAGGCCAGCTTCACATGTTCATTCATCATGTTTTGCACATTTTCCACAATTTTGCCATCCACTGGTGATGACACAAATTCATCAAGTCGATGCAAACCAAAAATTTCATGACGGTAAACCTGGAACATTGAAAGACAGGAAATAAGCCGCGATATTTACTGTATGAACACCCCTTAAGCTTATATGAAGCTGCTTACGTTGCCAATTATGGAAAAACCAATGTCAGCATTATAACAGCTTTATAAAGACAATATCACCTTCTTATGCCGACCCATTTGGCAATACATACATACAATTATTTAAAGATACATTAACGCTAATTAGCATATAATTCTGCAGGGATTGAAAAAAATAACAAAAATTGCTTGATGAAAATTCAAAACTTCTCTTGAATCGAACCAATTCTGAGTCACGATGGATGTATCGAAAGCCACCTCAAATCGAGTTCAAGCATAGCTTAGTTCACTCATGAGTTAATTCGAATCGACTAAAAATGTTATTAAATATACTAATGTGCCATATGAAGAATCAAACAAAATACCAGCCCAATAGTTGTGGTTGCTAAGTAGATGTTCTATTGGCTGAGATCCCTAGTTTGAAACTTGGTAAAAAGCATTTTCACCAAATTTTATGAATGAATAGACAACTAGGTGAGATTGGGCTTGACAAATTGTAAGCATGATTTAGAAACAATTTAGGTGTCCTGAGCACCAAGTGCTTCAAATTAACTTGACCTCAAAGTGTCCTTGAGCTGACTCAACTCGACTCAAATTCATGTAGAGTTTAAATTGATTTTGAGCCGACCCAAAATTGAAAAATCCAAGTTTAAGTTGAGCCAAGTTCGATGTAACACTTAAATTTTATATGGTATCAAATCAAAAACAATTGTCATATAATCAATTTATGTGAAAAATCAACTCATAATAAAGTTTAAAAGAAGGTTAAAAAAACATAGGAAAGTTTGTCATTATGATCCACCAAAAGAAAACACATACAATACAATAACAAGGATAAACAAAATAAAAGCACGAACTTGTAAGGGTGCAAAAATCAACCACAAGGAATGCAGAATCTACTCTACTAAGAGAATGAACATTCTTTTTAATCTCACAATTCAAACAAAACGCTAGTAAATGAGACAAGGGGAAATCGAGCATACCAAAAATCAAAACACCGTCTGCATCAAAAATCTAATAAAAGATTTCTACACCTTGGCCATCACATTGAAATGTGATGGCCATAATGATCTATAAAGTACCTTACTTATCTTTGATAGGTTAACTTTGAACAGTATCTTATAATTACACCTTAGAGATATCTCTTAGCATTAATTTAATTTATCTTTGAGTTCCTTACTTTCCTAAGGTCTCTTTTGAATTGCTTAACACAAAATTTAATTCTGTTATAACTACCTAAAACTTCAACAATTTTTTAAATGTTACAATTACACTTTCCAATTATATTTCTCTTCTAAAACTTTTGCATCATGTATATAAGATCACAAGTGTAATCTCAATTGAACACATGCCTAAACAAAGTTGATAGAATAGACATCCTATTATAATCTTTTAATTGGTTTTTATTTAATAGGCATCCTATTTTGTAAAACAAAGTTAATAGATGAAATATATTTCATTATGATTTTTGCTAGATGCCAAGATGCATTTTCTTTAAGGCAAAAGTAGATGAGTTACTTTGGATGGGTCAATATACCTACCTTATTTTCTTTATTCCTAATGTTGCTCTACTTATTTGTTTAACAAAGCTTGTATTTAAGATAGTTTCACTGACATGGCCCCAACTTAAGCTCAATTTACACTTTGGTGGAAGCCTATAGTTAGAGATCATATTATTTATATATTAAAGCTTTAACATTATTCTAAACTTACAATAATATGCTAAATCCAATCTCACTTGTTTTAACAACTTCAAATGTCTAACTCCACAATTTTTGATGCTTCAATGTGTTTTTCATATTGGAGAAGTATGATCAGATATCTTGTAACAAATTTGTATTAAACATTCATATTAATTTGTTTTATTATATTTAAATTCTAGTAAACTTGAGAATGTGCAAACAATCAACTTGGTCTCTCTACCTTCTCTTAATCATCCCCACCCCCCGCCTATAAACACTTGAATAGTTTCAGGTAAATTGTGACAATTTCCCTATGTATGCTGGTGTGGTGGTTGTTAGCATTGTCATTCGCAACAACTATGGTGCTATGTTAATCACTATTGGATGGAAAGCCTTTTTGTTGCACCTCAAGCAATGGAGGAATGGGCTCTTTGTGAGAAGATTTGCTGTCCAAACACTTCCTTCCAAATGGTGCACGTCTTTGTTTTGAAATACAGCTATACAGCTTTTTTCATCAATGTTAAAAGTTAGGTCACCATGACACTCTATTTCACCAATCTTTTATAACCCTCCACTCCTTGCTGATTACAAACTCAAGTATATTTTTAGAGAGGGAATTGTGTGACTGATTTTATTTCAAATCATATATTGTTAAGTGAGTGTGTTTGGGTCAGAGGTATGGCCCTCCTCACCATATTGCTTGGCATTTGGTCTATGAATTCCCTTGATCTCATAATGTTATAGGCCGTGACAAACTTTCAAAAGAAAACAAAAACTATCAGCCACATTAAACAAAACCAAACAAGAAACTTGGCTTCCATTCCATAGCAATATAATCGAACCAATTGATCCTTCTCCTAATCGAAACTAAACTAATCAAACTTTTTTCTAGCCAATTTGGTTCCAATTAAACTTTTTATGGGAATGAGAATAGTTAAATAAGAATAGGGACAAAGAGAATGAGTACATGTAGATTCAATGTATTGTGAGGGTACTACACATAAGCAGAATTAGTGCATTCTGTGCATCCACCATCCAAGCACTGAATAATGCACAAATAAATTGGCCTAATGTTTCTCTAATCTCGAAATTGAGAAAAAGACTTAAACTATGTTCAATAAAATCAGTGAAGGGAAAGGCCAAAGAACTTGTGACAGCAAAATCCGATATGTATGTGCACAAAATCAGTTTCAAACACATAAAAACCACATTTATGCACATACAAAATCAATTATTCAGTATGCTTGGTTTCTTTAACTTTGAAACCAAAACGAGACTGAATTAACAAATTGTCTTGGCTTTAAAACTGTTAGTTGAACCAAAGCAGCTTATAGCAAACTGTCTGAAAACCTTCAGTATGGCCAGTTTTTTGGTTTAAAGAAACTAATGCACACAACTAATTTGCATTATAGTAGATTGATGATATCAACTGTTGTTAATTGATTGAATAGTGTACATCCTAGATTTTTTTATTTAATTTAACATCAATTTGGTTTTGAAATCCTTAACCTTATTTGGCAAGAGTTTTTTAAGACCATATAAAATTGGCTAATAATATTGGCTAACTCTTATTTTATAGGTTCAATAGTAATCTAGAAGAAAACAAGAAGCTAATAATAGTTAGCCAAGCAAAAATAGACAGTAAGCTTAATAATTTAGTAATACAGATCTGCTGATCCTAACATGCCCAGGCCATTGTTTCACCTAATACATTTAAAACAACTAAAAGAGATGAGAATGCATACTTTGGAAATGAGACCACTGACCCATCTCACTTCAATTCCTTCATCCTCAAAACCAATCACATTTCCAACGCATGATGTACAACCATTGGCAGGATCAGGGACGGTAGCTTTTTCCTTGGAGTCATTTGCTTGAAGTACTGAAGATCCAAATGCATTTGTGGTGGGGATACTTCCGTTTTCCTGGGTCTGCTCAACAGTAATATGGTTCTCAGGAGTATTTTCCTCAAAGTAATCAAAATTTGGGAACTGTATCACAATATCACCAAGAGAAAAAGAAGCATCTGGATGTTCGATCAGCTCATAAGCACTGACAACTTCCTCTCGAATCTCCCAATCTGCTTGGACAAACTCTTTAAGGCCAAACCACTTCACCTTTACAATCTGTTCTTGAGGATCTACAGCTTTCACAATCCCCAAATGCCGGACATTTGACCTATGCACATCCCCTTCTGTGACCTTTTCCATGACAAATTGTCCCGGCCAGAAGTCGTGTTCACCAATATTACTCACAAGATGCAAATCTTGTGGATCAAGACCAACAGAAACCTGACCATACTGCCAGAAAACATCAACTTTGATTTTGATCTTTGCAATTGAATATAATGCCTTGGGGACCTCTGTTTCTTGTAAATGTTCGATCATCATAAAATGAGGGGTTACTATTGGTTGTACTGACTCCTTTTCAGACTTCTTATAGAGACAATCATAGTCCTTAGGAAGTAAACAATAATCCCCAATTTGCCAATTGGCATGTGAGAAGCAGGAAAGTAAAGTAAGCATACTTGGATCTTGAAGATGACCTGGAGGAGATTGAGTGCACCCCAAAGGCAAGAGAGATGTGATCCATTCGACATTCACTAATCCTACATTCACATGGAAAACAGTACCTTCAGCTCGACCTACCTTCCAAGATCCACACAACCATTTTGTTGTTTCAGGAGTGTGATGCTTAATACTCACACGCTGACCTGGATAGTAGAAAAGATGAGAGTCATCAACAAATAAGCTAGGAGTTAGCGGCACTACATCATCTGGATCTTCTACAATCATATCACAGATTGAACCATTATTCAGCAAAACAGAAACCTGATCGAAAACTCTACTCACTCTTCCTAGCCAAGAACCATGGACAACAAAATCCCCTAATGAAAAGGGACATAATCTGACAAGCTTTCTGCTGTTTACACCTTCAATCAATTCACCCATGCTTGTCTCCAAATCCACTACCATAGAAACTTCCACTACACGACCAAACTGCTTTGAGGGATCAACGATAGAGTACACAACATCACCATGTGCGAAACCCCTTTGGAATGCAAGAAAATCATCTATCTTTCCTATGCTCTCATTGAGACTGGATAATATCCCCTGAGCATTCCCACTATATGCTGATCCAATACCATCACGGTCATCAGTGTCACTGCTTTCAGGACAGCTTTCTTCAGAATCGCTAAACACATCCATTACTTAAAAGGCTACAACAAATGATGTAGAATGACCTTAAAGTCGATGTGAGAAGACATCAAAAAACAACTAGCCATCATAAATGGAGGCAATTCACTCACCTTGAATAAGCGTGAAATCAGAAATACAACAATTCAAATAAACAAAGTTCTGGACCTTGTTTAATTGCCCCAAACAGATATAAGCTCCAGTAAATCCCTAAAAAGGTTGAGAAGAAAAAGATGCTTGCAGAACCAAATATTTGATTAAAGTGCTGCAATAAACATATGAATAAGAAAGCAAAAGAACATCCGGTATTTACAAGCATTTACCAAAACGTTTGCTTGACCACTGTTCTTCAGCTTTGATACTGAACAGAGCAAAAAACCTGAGCAAAAATGCAGCTCATGAGCCAAATAACTTTCTCGGCGGTAAACCAATGTGCTAAGGACAGGCAGAATAGTTCATAAACTTAATGCCAATAAAGATAATCCAGAGAAAAGAGAAGTGCATACCAGTCAACTGATAATTGTGCACGGTCCAAAGAGAAGTTTCAACTGAGACAATTATAAAAAATAACACCTAGGCAAGATTTCATGAAAGAAGTATAATTATTCCATTCAAAAGGATGCTGCCCTGTCGGAAACCAAAAGCGATGACTGCCCAATGAGAGATGCCAGTGGCAGGTAATATAGAAAGGAACGGTTGTGCGAAAATGGTAGTTGATCAATGCCAAAGGAGATTTGCCCCGGTAAAAAAGTCACCAAAGTGTAGGATGTTTGCCCCAAAGACTTATTAATTGTGTCAAAAAGACCAAAGTTGATGAAACTTAAGTTACAACTGCCTGAGGAGATGTGCCCCGCATAGCATGTTTCTAGTGATAAATGCCAAAGGAGATTTGCCCCGAGTGATTGCACAACTAACAAGGCCAAAGGAGGCCTACCTGAAAGAGAGAACGTGCGAGTGAAAAATGTCGAAAAAGATTTCGCAAAAGAGAGCTGCTTGTGAGCAAGGACTTCCACAGTAGACAACAGCTGTAAATGCCAGTGGTGAATAACAGCTACCAATAAAGGTTTAGCCAAGACGATCTCCAAGGGAGAGAATATCAGGTGAGAATGACCAAGAAGATTTGCCCGAAAGAGCAAATGCTGACCTATGCCCGAAAATGGTTGCAGAAGCCCATGGAGACCAGTAGCCAACAAAGCAGATTTACTCAAGTGGTTGGATAAAATAATAATGCCAAAGGAGATTTGCCCAATCTAAAGCTTTTACGGGAACTAGGTCTACAAGGAACAGCCGACAAGAAAGAAGTGCCAAGATACTTGATAGTACAGCTACAGGAGAAGTGCCCAATAGACCAAAACCCTGTTTCTCAAAATTGGAGGTTGACGCAACACAATAACTTCTACTTTCAGCTGAAGAAGCTTATCCAGTAATCAAAAGATAAAAGCTGCATCCAAACATGATACTTCAGCAGAAGAGCAGGACTTCAACTAGAACCGACTGCCAAACATATTTCCGAAGAAATAGTCAAAATATAATCCTCCATAAATCATGCCTGCTTAATCCATGCTTTCTCACAACACATAATTACGCAGGAAAGCTAGAATTGCACTTTCCAGTTGAATATAGATGGATGCAGTAGGTAGACAAGAATGAACATCATCCAATAGACAGTTTTTCTTCGTATATATCCATATAGACCAAACTCTGATTCTCCTCAACTTCCCTTAAACAATCTTTCCGCTCAACTGCACCTGCAATAAGTTATACCGAAACTTAGTACCCGAAGGAAAGCACACATACCGTAAACCAGCAAAACCAAAAGTAATACCAAGAATTGGATAACGAAAGGAAAACACGTGCGCCTGCTAATGAAACTACTATCTCGGTTTGAGTAGTTAGTCTTAACGAAGTCTGTCAAGAAATCCTAAAGAAAACCTAAAAGATGCACCATTAAAACAAAAAACACAGAGAAAGGCATCTTCAGAGAAGCCTATGCACCGTTTCGGATGAACCATACCTAATGATGACTACCGGCTGTCTCTCCGTCAAGTTATCCAAAGAACCGTTGGACGGCCGAAGGAGAAGGGATGGGTGGAAGCAACAGTCATCCCCGTGTTTCCAGAGCACAAGATAGGAATTTCTGCTCCACTCCGCGATTTGAACTTTCCCTTCTGAAATGCTCTGCATAGTGCTCCGATTGATCTATAATTCACGGAGTGGTAGACTGTAGTGCCGCAACTTTCGTCGATTAAACTAAAAATGTAATTTTTAGTTCGAAAGTGCGGTGTGCTTCGCTGACGTCCCCCATTTTTAAAACGAAGTGTTAACTGTTCCTCGATGCTTCGTGTTTGTCACCGATTGATTAATCAATGATGACATTTATTAAAATATTTATTTTTTCTTATTCTAGCTTTCTTTTAAATATATATATATATATATGACGTCATACTTTATTCCTTGGATTTGTCATTTTTAATTCAACTAGCATACCATTGTGACATTAAAAAAAATTACTTTTAATCGATAATTAAATAACAAAATAATATTCCTACAACATTTAGATTTTGTTCAACAAAATGGTTTTCGGCCGATTTTTTTGGTTCTATTATGTAGTGTTGGCTTGTCACACTATTCTTTCAAATATTAAATTAATTAAAATATATATATAATTAACTATTTTTATTATTAGTAAGTAATTTTAAATTTTGTATTGAATAATATGTTATTACAGAATATTATTCATTCATTACTAAAGTTTAAAAATAATAATTAAATGTTTTAGAGACAAAAATATCTCTTAGTCATTAAATAGCATAATCATCGAACACAATTTAATAAATATTTTTATAAGAGAATACATTTTTAAGTCAAATGAAGCATATTTTTATTCTGAGAAATAAAAGTTATATTAGACTATTTTTCATAATTTTATTAACCTGAATAACTTTTTCTACAATTTGTTTAAAAAAATTCTTAAATAAAATAAAACAAACAACAATGATGATTATCATGATGTTATGATTATAATCACCACAAGCTTATCTTAAAAGCTACTCACTCAAAAAGAAGCTAATCCAACAACATTATCAATCAAATCATCAAAAATATACATAAAATATAGTTGTAAAAAGTTGGTTCTTTTGAAAAAAAATACGAAATATAAGTTTTATGTGATAAAAAATAGAATTTTGATGAGAAATGATTAATAGAAATAGAATTTGCAAAAAGTAATTTTGAAAATTAAATTTAAGATTTTATTTGCAAATGAGTCCTTATTTCATCAACAAGATCAAAAGTTTGAAGAAAAAAGTTTCAAAACCAAGCTTAAGTATAAATACATGTTTATTCAATGGCATGCAATTAGAAAATCTACACAATTATTATTCACGTGACCTTGTTTAACTATTGTTTCAATCAGAGTCATGTTAGGCTCACAATACATTCTTGTAAAGTTTTATGCTTAACAAACTCGTTCATCATAATGAATTGTTGCATTTTCATTTATAAATAGTCCATACAAAACATTGTTATAGTTGCAAAGTTATCCTAAGAAAAAAAATTAATTATTATGTTTATTTTATCATAAACAAATTTGTCATATCACTTAACGAGCTAAATTTTAAAACACATTTTCATATTCTCAAAGTAGAATAAGATGAATCAAATGCATATAAATACAAAGTACTATCCCAATAACTCCACATATAAGTCTTTAATTAGGCATGTGGAAGAAAGTTTAAGGATATGAAAGAGTTTTGCATATAAAGCATTGATGTCGAAATCAAAACCAAACAAAAAAAAGCTGATTTAACTTCAAAGTGATCTCAAGCAAAGAGGAGTCATTGTTATAGCAAGAAAGCATGCAGAAAGAAACAGTAAGGCACAATAGCTGGTGGTGCTCCGATAGATAGTTTGAAGAAGATATAAACTTCGATACCATTGTTTGGAGAACCCACCAATAACTTTGCAAGGAGCCATAAAAGAAATATCAAAAAACACATCATGATGCAAACTTCAACTCCTTTTTCTTTGTTTATGGTGGCTATGTTAATGGTGGACCATGTTGAAAATGGCTTTCCACTGCTTAACAACTTGTTCTTATCTTTGGAGGAAAGAAAAATACCATAGCTTGAAATAGTGTTCTTTGCTTTAGACTTAATGGAAATTTATATTAAAAGTTAAATGTTTTGTTAGAAGTATAGTATTTTATTAATTTATTCTATTTTTTATGAAAAAAGAGTTTTGAAACAAATTTTCTTAAATAGTATGCTACAAGAACTTTAAAAGTTAGAAGTTTTTAGATTAATGAATGCATGTAATATGTGCTAAAATGAATTTAGAGTTTCATATTGAAAATGTTTAATATAAGTTTTATAGAAGTAAAGTTGATTAAAACTAAGCAATTCATATGATTTTTTATTTCACCAATTGTTTGCATATTCTATCACCAACACAACTTTATTCTACAATTTTGTAGTTCATGTTATACATGACATTCAATAAGATTGAAGACTTATATAGATATCCTTAGGTATTATTTGAGTTATCAATTTGTTATATTATGAATTGGTTGTCATGATAAAAAATATTAAATTGTTTTTCATCATAGTAAAACAATCATTTTAGAATGCTTGTTGTATGAAATGGTAATACATATAACAATCATTTTAGAACTCATGATAATAAATGGTGAGAAAAAGATTTTTCTTTGAGTGCATAATATTAAGTACATAAAGGTTGCAATTAATGAGGGAATGTGGTTGTTTTATTAGGATTTGAGTGATGCTAAACTTTTTTAGATTAGCTTATTTTCTTTCTTGTCAATGCTTGTAATATTCTATATTTGAATAATATTTAATTAAATTTTATTATAAAAATTATATTATTAGATAACACAAATTGTTAATTATATTAACTAGATAATGGATTAGAGTATAAAAAAAGTTAGAAAAAAATATTATTATTAATAGAGGTATGAACTTTAATTAAAAAATATTTTGTAAAATTTTATAATTTTCAATGAATTATTTTATAAAAAAATTATACATCTTTAAAAAAAGGAGATATAAGTTCTAAGGAGGAAAATTATTAAATAAAGAAGATCAAATTATTAAGAACATAATAAAACATATATATATATTATGAAAGGGGATTTGGTCATGAGAGGGATTTATTCCTCAACAAAAGATCAATATTTTTTGTTTATTATATATTATAATTGTGACCCAAGTATACATTTGACTCAAATATATAATAATTTGTATTACAAGTAAGTAGTTTCTTATTAAACATGTAACGTTGGCTCAATCTTTTTTTTATATTTACAATTATAGTTAATCTTAATGCATTTCATGGGACATAATTTATAATTTTGAAAACCGTTTAAATATATTATAAATTGAGACATGTGGTCTTTAAGGAATTTTATATTTTTCTTTTATCTAAAAACAGTGGTTTCTTCACACCTTTTCCTCAGCAGTTGAGTGTATATTGATCTTTTGCTAGTTTTTGGGACAGGTTGAGCTGCTTCTGGAGTGAAGTCAAAGGGATTTCCAGCTACAGTAACAAGTTCTTTGAGGGTTCTTTAGAAAATGCTTTTGTTTTTGAGCTGAATGTGAATCTAGATACTGTAGCAAGGCCAGGGAGAGGAACTCAAAGAGAAGAGCATGAGTGGCTTTTGCTTCAGCCAAAGGATCAGGTAAAGTGAATTCAAGCTACTACTGGAGTTGATACAACTTTGCTGCATCAACAAAAGACTCTTTGAGGAAAACTTTTGAAAAGCTATGGTAAAGAAGGTAAGATTCTGAAGAGTTTTTCTTTGGCCTTTGTTTCATTTTTCTTTCTCTGCATGCTAGGTTTGTATGGTTTTAGAGTTAGGGTTTTTGCTTTCGTTTTTATGTCCAGTTTTATTGAAACAAGAGTTTGGATTGTTTAGAGGTTGTACACATTTGGAGCATTATTGTAATACTTAGTTTTGCCATACTTAAGGTTTAGAAGTTGTTTTCTAAGCAACTAAAGCTGAGGGAATCATCGACTATGCATTTGTACGATCGAGTGTACATTACATTTGCCAACATATGGTATGTCATACATAAGGTACTTACTATACATCGATATCAACGTATAATATATATTATTGATATAGTTAGTTAAATATTATATGCTTATATATTAAATTATAAGCATATTATGATGAGATATTAAATGAAAACAACATATAGATTAGATGAGATGACATAAATATAAAACAAAAAAAAGTTTAATACATAAGAAAATAACATAAAAGATAATTATTAGAATTTGATTATAAAAGAAAATGATATAATAGTATTATAATATTGTGCATGATTTTGATATGTTTACTTATGTGAATTATAAAGATATCTTATTTTTATTAGTATTTATTATCATCATTTAATATTGAAATATAGAAATGGATATAAATTAATATGTTAAATTTTATAAAATTTATTATTTTACTTACATTAAATATAAGTCTTGTCACTAATGTACGAATATTGAGGGAAATGATTATTATAAAATAATGGTTTGAGAAATACTAAAATATATAAATTTTGGCATTCTATCTATTTGATTGATTTTAAGCTTTCACTATAATAGATGTGCTTGTAATTATCCTACTTTAATCAAAAGCATGACTACGTCTCACTTTTGGAAAAAGCACTTAGTAGTGCTCCTATGACCACTATATAATCATAACACATAATTTTTTTATTTACTTGTATTTATTTTTTATACAATTTTAGCATATAAATTTAGTGCATGTGTCAAGTATGCATGCCAATTAAAAAGTCTCATTATTTTTTCCTAACAAAATTGTAAATATATATATATATATATCATTAAATAAAACATAATTAGTTAGATAATATACTAATTTCATGCAATCACATGCATGTATCAAACTCCAAGTCTACCTCTATCATGCCTGTTGAATCTGATTTATGACTAAATAACATTACATAATAGATATTTTGCACTGAGTCCTACAAGGAAATAAACGATCATATCTCAATAAACTATATGTGTGTTTGTGTTATGTGCACGTGTGTATATAAATATGTAATAAACCTTTAATTTAAATTAATATAGAAGAGTATATGACCCAATAATATAGAACTGTGAAAACCTAGAAAACATAAAAAAAACTCTAATAAATATTTATTTATTTTTATTTTTTATCATGTAATTACACTAACAACCAATTATCGAGTTAAAGAAGAATATTGATGGTCTCCAAATCCATAATTGTTGTGTAACTATAACCTTTTTTCTTCTAAATTAGCAAAGAAAAACTTTTGCACCACATGTACGAAAAGAAGATAAACTAGATAAAGAAAGGAATTAAAAAGCATACATTCGAGTTGGGTTGAACATTTAGAAACAAAAACAAAGAAGGGAAAGTTCTCAAGTCATCCTCATCCTATTCATAAAGAAGAAAATAAATATAAAATTAAAGAAGAAAATTCTAGATTACAAAAAAAGAGTTAAAAGTGATGTAAACCATAAGAGTATTATGAAAGTGTGGATGAAAAGAAGGAAGATTATAATTAGCCATCAACTGGTTATGAATTATTGACTTTTCAAATTGAGTCATTCTAAGTCCTCTTTGAGGTTGCTATCTTCTCTGTGTTTCTTCCCTCTGTTAGAAGAGAGGATGGTTTTTTAACTCTATGATTCATCTTTGACTCGATTGTTTCCCATCTCTGTCTTATGAGAAAGAGAGAGAGGAGTGAGGGATGGAGGGAGGAAGGAAGTGATGGAGACAGAAACTCACGAATCCTTTTAAGGCCCTATTTGAACAAATATAAGCCTTACTAGATTATGAATTGTTATTGATTTTAAGAAGATATGAGTTAATTATTATTGTAAAAAGTTGTTTTGAGGTTGAAGTTCAATTGTTTATGTTCTAAAATTTAATATATGAATTTGATGGTCATCAAAATATTTTAAAAATAATACTTATAATTGATGTGATTAGGTAAGACATGTTGGGTTTTTACTTGCAAATAAAACAATCTATAATAAAATATTATAACTTATATCTCATTAAAGATCACATGCTATTTTTACAAATTGAGTTTTTTGACTCAAATTATTGATTATTAGTGTGATAAAATTTTAAAATAATAAAAATAAAAATTTGAGCAATACTATATTAAAAAATATAATAAAAAAACATAATTAAATATTGAGTATCAAGTCCTAACCATATAAACATAAAAATTCATATAATAAAAATGAATTGATTTAAATTGTATCTATCAAATCCAATATATTTTGAGAAATGTATTAAATGAAATTTGATATTTATTAACATCAATTAACTTAATAGAAAATTTTTGAATTTCTCATGATTTTATTATATTAGATATCAAACTATTAAAGAATTTAAAATAATGCCTATTAATTTAAAAAATGAAAAGACACGTTAATTACAAAAGGATGATCTTATCAAGTGAAGAAATAAAGTAATAAAGTATCTTTCTTTCTTTAAAAATATTGAAATATTATGATAGTATTAATTAACAATCTTTAAATAATAAATAAATAATTTAAAAACAAAAAAATAACTTTGATTTGTAACTATGATGCAAGCCAAAATATGGAACTTTGCCACTTTTATTTACACATAAATTAATGGTTCTAATATATTAATAATTATATTATATCATCTCAACATTAAACTAGTTTCATTTAGATGATGTTTAATATTATCTTATTATTATGTAAGTTTAGAAAATCATGAACTTTTATAAAGTATTTGTATTAAAGTTTTTGTTACTTTTTTTTTTGAACAAACAACAACAATGTTAAAATAATATGGAATATAAATTAAGACCAAATAGGTTATAATATAAAATATTTTTTTCAATTAAGGTTCTATTAAGTGTTATGCATATATAAGATTATTTTAAAATATACAAAACACACACACACACACACACAGATATATATATATATATATATATAAATTAATCTACAAAACAATATTTGAAATCTCTTTTGCAAGATTTAGTTTTTTTTAATCTTATTTTTAAACATGAAATAATAAACCTAGAGTTTTCAAAAAAAAAAATATTTGATGAATGAAAGAATTTTTTGATCTCTTAAAATAATATTAAGAATTTTATCTTATTCATTACTATAAAGTCAAATTAGTTTTTGCTATTTTAAGATAAAAATGATTAAATTAAACATTATTTGATAACATATTATCAATTACACAACTTTCAATACATAAGCCTAACTTTTCTAAAATTATTTTTTATCAATTATCTTAATATATGAAATATTGAGTTATAATAAAGACCACAAAATAAACATAACATTATTTTTTTTAATAGGACAAGTTTAAATTGAAAATTAATGTATTTCGATAAAATAAAATAAAATATACTCAGATTAATAAGTTCAAATTATTTAGAAAAAAAGAAATAATTAATCATTAATTTTAGTTCTTAGAAAAAATATCATTATAATAAAAAATTATTTGATTTTGCGTAAAAGTATTTGAAGCCGAGAGATCGGAAGATGCGGATCCCGCATCTCACCGGTCTGCTAACCGGCTGAATGTATCTTCCTCGGATCGGCTTCCAAGATCTCAGGCACAAAATTCGCTGTGGTGGTCCATCCAACAAACACCAAAAATAGACCGGTCGGTGGTGCCAAATAAAGATAATCCACGTGACACTGCAAACACGAAGACGGCAATAAACAACGGCGCCAAACAGCTGTTTCCCGCTCGTTCGTTCGACTGCATTATTGTTTGATCCAATACATTTGATCCATCATTAAAGAAAAATTTAAAATTCCTTTTTAAAAATACTACAATTTTAAAAAAAATATTTCACTAAGAGAAGTTAATTATTTTTTCATATAAATAAAAAAAAATTCAAATCTCGATCAAGCCACGTAACATCCATTAATGATTCCTTACAAGGGAAGCCATTACAATTTAAATATTCCAAACATAACTTAATAATTAAATAAATTACCAAATTCCCCCACATGTGGAGATACTATACGATCTAGCTTGAGCTATTTGCAATTTCATAAGAAGATTTGATCCTTGCATTTCTAGTTGTCACGTTCAAATATGCAATAATTTATTATTTGGATGATATTTTACATATCTTATTTGAATAAAAATATTATCAATAAGGTCCTTAGAAAATTAGAGAATTGCATTTGGGGGCATCAAAATAATTGATAAACGATATTTTGTTCTCTTTTATTATTTAAGAAAACAACCATCATAGCTCTAAATGTACTTTTATGTAACTTTTGATAATTATATCATATGGATTTCACATGACTATATGTTTACTCATAGATTTTTTTATGGATGTATAATTGAAATGATTATTATTATTTTTATTAAAAAGTGAAAAATAATAAACTAATTACTTTTGAATCTTTTTATTTGGTTGCATTCAAGATATGGCATAAAGATTATATACATATATTTTTATGAGAGTTGGATTAATATTGAAGTATTAAAAATTAAATAAATTATTCATAACCTAACATATAGTTAAATAATTCTCATTCATATACTCAAACTTTAGATTGATAAATGTATTTATTAGATTATGTCAAATAAAATTTTAGGTCCTCTCAATTAATTCAACTCACTTATTATATAGTATAAAAAATAACTGGTTGAAAGATGGAAATCTTGGCTAACTTAGAAATCATTCAATTAAATAAATCAAGTGTTATGCCAACTTTCTTCAACAAAGCTTAATTTAATCATGATAGAAATATTCAAAGAGTCATGTGAGATGCAAGGTTAGTAAAGTGATTTAATTTTAATCAAATCAAACTCTAATATTGTGTGTAAAGAAAATTGAATTAAATGAAAATATTAAATTGGGTCTCATATATTTTTTAAAGTAACATTAAATCTAAATCTTAATTATATTAAATAATTTTTATACCTTCATTAAAAAATAAAAAATAAAACACTAATTCTTTTTTAATTGAAAATAAAATGAGAACATATCGCAAGGTTTTGAATATAACTCTTAAAATGTTTACATGCAATATAATGTATATCTTCAAGAAAGATAACTTATCTAATTGGTCATTCAAAAATTTCAAGTAGATGTCACTTGTTGCAGTCATAAAAATCTTTTTCGTGCAGCATCTTTATGTCACTTGTTGAAGTCATAAAAATCTTTTTCGTGTAGCATCTTTTGGAGATATCTACTCATTATTGAAAGGAATCTAACTAACAACTCGTTCTATTTAATTTAATTGGTTGGGTTGTATTTTAAATTATTTTTTGTTTTCAAGTCACCATTTTGAATATTATTGATTTGAAACTTCAAAGTTTTTTATGCAAGCAAAACAAAATACTATATTCTAGATATTAATATACTTAATGAGTCATCTTTTTTTATATAAAAAAGCATCTCTCTTTTGGAAATGGTTAACAAGTAAAGCTCTAGTAAGTAGTAGAAAATTACAATGCATAACTATCTTGATTTATATTTATTTGTTACAAAATATGACCACATTAATTTAGCACATATGTCTAGTTTGCAAAACAATCAAATACTTCTTTTTTCTCTTAAAAAAATGTCAAAAATAAAAATAATATATATACCCATCAATTAATAAACCACAATTAGCTCAACATAATATTGATTTTCATGCAACCACAAGCTTGTTTTAAATTAAAGTGACAATCTTAGCTCCAGGTCCATCTCTTCTGTGTCTTCTGAATTTGATCTGTGACTAAATGATGTTGTATAATAACTATTCTGCATGGAATCCTACAAAGAAAAAAACACTCATATCTCAATAAATTATATATGTATATAGTATACTATTAATCTAATTTCACCTCCATCAAAGGAAGAGTTTCTTGGCCAATTGCATAGAATTGTGAAAACCTATCAAACATAAAAAACCAAATAAATATTTTTTGTATTTATTTTTTATGCAATTATACTAATAATTACTTACCTTGTTGAAGGACAATATTGATGTTCACCAAATCCATAATTATTGTATGAGCTTAAATTATCTTCATATCCAATCTAAAATAATAAAGAGAATTATTTTCACCATATCTAAGAAGGATAGATAAATTAGATAAAAATAGGTATTAATCAACATACTCTAGAGTTGGGTTGAACACTTAGGATTGAAGATGAAGAAAATAAGCTCCTCGAAGCATCCTCCTCCTATTCATAAAGTAGAAATTAAATGTAAAATTAAAGAAGAAAACCTTAGATTATACAAGAGAAAGTTAAGGAGAGATGCAAACCATGAGAGTATCGTGGAAGTGCGGATGAGGAGAAGGAAGATTATAACTAGCCATCAACTGGTTTTGAATTCTTAACTTTTCTAATTGAGCTACACCGAGTCCTCTTTGAGGTTGCTTTGCCTTCTCTGGACTATTCTTCTTCCCTTTTCTAGAAGAAGAGGATGGTTTTCCACTACTTGGCCCTTCTCCAACTCTGTTGCTACCCATCTATGTTTTTTCCCAATGGAAGAGAGAGGGAGGGAGGAAGAAAATGATGGAGACAAATACCTAAGAGTCCTTTTAAAGCAATGCTTTAGCAAATATGAGCCTTGTTGGATTCTGAATTGATGTTGATTTCAAGGAGATGTGGGTAAGTTATTCTTGTAAACCATTTCTTTGATATTGAAGTTTCTTTTTTATATATATCTTAACATGATGCATGTGAATTAGATGATTATCAAAATATCTAAAAAATAAAATATTTATAATTGATATGATTAGACAAAACATTTTGGGACTTCTTCTTACAAATAAAGCAATCCATAACAAAATATTACAACTTATATCTCTTTAAAGACCTCACACGATTTATATTAATTGGATTTTCTTGATTCACATTATTAATTATTAGTATGATAAAATTTAAAAATGGTAAGAAATAAAAAAATGAGCAATCACGTGGTTAAAAAATATATAAAAATTTAAAAAAGAATAAACAATAAACATCCTAACTAAACGTTGAGTACAAAGTCATAACCATGCAACTATAACCTTTTATGTAATTAAAGAGAAACAATTTAAAACAATCAAATATAATAAGTTTTGAAAATTGTTTGATATAGAATTTTATATTTGTTATAGTTATCAATAAGTTAATAGAAAATTATTGAATTTTTCAAATATTTCTTTTTATGTGAGAAATTAAACTATTGAAAAGGAGTTTAAAATTGTGCCAATTAATTTAAAAAAGAGAAGGCACACATTAATTACATAAAGCTAATTTTATCAAGCCAAGAAATGATGTAACAAAGTACCTTCCATTTTTGAAAAAAATATTGATATATTAACAAAATATTAATTTCTAGTTTTCTAAAAAAATAAATAAAAATACTAAAACAAGGAAGTGACTTTGATTTGCTACTATAAGACTGACCAAACCATAAAACTTTGCTACCTTTATTTACACATTTATCTATCTATAGCGCAATAAATTAACAATTAGATTATATTATCTCAATATTAAAGTCATTTCATTTGATGATCCTCAACATTATCATATCGTTATACAAGTTTGAAAACCATGCTAGTTTATAAAATCTTGTATTAAACTTTTTGTCAACCTTCTTACATAAAACAAAAACAAAGTTTAAATAATATATGATAGAAATTGAAACCAAAGAGGATAATATTATATATATATATATATATATATATATATATATATATATATATATATATATATATATATATATATATATATATATATATATATATATATATATAATTTGGCATCTCTTTTTAAGACTTGTTTTCTTGAAAATATTAGGTTTGAAAAGTAATCCAATGTTTAGTTAACTAAGCTTTGAAACTCAGATTTTCAAAACAAAAAAAAAAAAAAACAAGCATTTTTTTATAATTTTAAATCATTATTATTATTGCATTAAACATTGTTTGATAATATATTTTTTATTGCACAACTTTTCACACATTTAAGAGTAATATTTTTAAAATTAGTTTTTTTTTATCAAGCATCTTAATATATATGTTTGAATAATTTAGAAAAAAATGTAAATAATTATTCTTATAATTTTATTTGATTTTGCATAAAATTATTTGAAGCGGAGAGATCGAAAGATTCTGATCCGAGAACTCACGGGTCTGCCAACCCGCTGGGTCCATCTTCCTCGGATCGGGTTCCAGGATCTCAGGCACAGAATTCGCTGTGGCGGTCTAGCCAACAAACACCAAAAATGGACCGGTCGGTGGACCCAATTAAAGATAAACCATGTGGCACCGCAAACACGAAGACGATGAATAGACAACAGCTCTGACAAACAGCTGTTTCCTCTTGTTTGTTAAACTCCATTATTGCTACTTTTGATCCTTCATTAAATGAAAATTAGAAAATCATTTTTAAAAATACTTTTTCATTTTTTAAAATGATAATAAACTACAAAGAGTAGCTGATCTATTGAAGTAATTATTTTTTTTCTGAAAAAATATATACTAAATAAAGGAAAAATAAAAAGAAAATTTCAATACTTAACCAAATTGTGTAATATCTTTTAGTGTTTGCTTGGAAGGACAACCATTGAAATCCAATAACCATATCTCATCACATGCATGCAATTTACAATTTTTAAAGCATGATTAATAGCTAAATAAATTACTAAATCCCATCGGCACGTGGAGATACTTTCAGATCCAACTTCAGCTATATTGCAATTTCATAAGAAGATTTGATGCTCGCATTTGCAGGTGCGATGCCAATATGTGTTTTAGTTTATTCTTTGGATGAGATTTTGCATATCCTTTTTGCTTTAAAAAATTTGTAAGAAGGTCCTTAGGAAATCAAAGTATCACGTCTTAGAGAATTAAACTAACTCATAAAAAATATTTTATTCTCTTTTATTATTGAATCAAGCAACCATCATAACTCTAACTGCACTTTTATGTAACTTTTGATAATTATATGATGTAGACTTCACATGATTATATGTTTTTTTGAAGTTATTTTTTGTTGACTATAAGAGAGGAAAATGAATCTTCTTCTTTTAATTTAAAAAGTAAAAATAATTACTTAATTATTTTCAATATTTTTATTTTATTACTTACTAAATAAATTATATTTTTATTATTTTTATTTAACATAAATATTATTGAGTACAAAAAAAGTTAGATTAATAAAAAGTTATTAAAGATCACAATAATTATTCAGTCTGTCAGATAATTAAATAATTTTATTCATAAACATCACATTATATATAGAACAAAACTTTTGGATCTCTCAATTAATTCAACTCAATATATAATATAAACTAATTTGTGGTTAAAAAGTGCAAATTTTGACTAACTCAAACATTATTTTGTTAAATAAATCAAATGCTACCCCAACTTTCTTCAACAAACTGTAGTTAATGATGATAGAGATTATCAAAGAGTCACGTGAGACGCAAGCTTTATAAACGATTTAATTTTAATTAGCTCTAACTCTAAGGTTATGTATAAAGAAAGTTGAATTAAATGACAAAGTTAAATCAGATCTAATATATATTTTTGATACAAAATTAAATCTAAATACTATTTACATTTAATAATATTTTAATATATTAATTCAAAAATAAAAAATCAATATTTTTTATTAAAAAATAAAAAATATATATTGTAAAATTTTGAACATGATTCTTAAAATGTTTACATGCAATATGACTCATATCTTTAAAAAAATATTATTTACCAAATTGATCATTCAAAATTTTTAAATAGATATCACTTGTTGAAGTTATATACATTTTTTTCATATCATATCTTTTGAAGATAACTACTTATTATTGACAGGAATCTAACTAACAACTCATTATATTTAATTTAATTGATTGAGCTATATTTTAAATTGTTTTTAGTTTTCGAAGTCACCATTTTGATAATTATTGATTTGAAATTTCAAAGTTCTTTAACTTAGTTGACTATAAAGTTGTACGTTGCCACTTTTGTAATTGTTTTATGCTTGTACAAAAGTTATTATATTATAGATGTTTATAATTAAACATAATTTCTGTCAACTTTAATATGTAACAAAAAGAAAAATAATTGATAAAAATATATGAAAACTTGATATATTTTTGTGATTGTGCATGAGTAAGTATGTGCGTATGTGAATGAATTTATTCTATAACAAATATATTATTATTTTATGTGCAAAAATATTAATTATTAAAAATTTTAAAAATATTATACATAAACTCAACAAAATTTTAAAAATTGATAATATAGTGATTGAGTTTTGGCATCTCTCTCTCCATGTGAGAGAAGAAAATCAATTTAATTCTAGAAAATACAAAGGAAAAGAAAATAGATATTTATTATATAAAACTAAGTGTAGCAATTAGAGGGCACACAACTAAAAAACTACTGAAAATGTGGTAACACAAATTTTAATGTGAAAACAATTTTAAATAGTAAAGAAAATCTTGTTGACATTATGTTCAAATGTAATGCTTAGTTTTAGTTGTAGTGAATGCATTTTGTCACAAATTAGTGACTAGAATGTGTTTAATAACTCATGATCTATGCTTTTTTATGCTTTTTTGAAACTAACATATTTGTTTCAATTCATTATTATTTAGACAAATGCTCATTACTTGGACATAATTTTATATCATCACTTTTCTCTCCCACAACTCGCACCCATCTTCTCCTAGTTGCCTCATCGTATTTCTCGACAACTATAGTTTCCAAAATTTCCACTATTTTTCAAGTGACAATGTAATAATTTGTATTTTTACAATAACAAATATGTGATAAGCCATGAAATTAAGTCAATAAATTTATAATTAGATGTCTTGATATGACAAAATCAATTTTATAAAATATAATATTTATAATTTAAAATATTAAAAATATTAATAAAATATTGGAAAGGAAGTTGAAATAACACTTGATAACTTATAATTAATTTTAAATTATTAAGCTTATAATTACTTTATATATATATATATATATAGTTATGATAATGGATTAGTCATAAACTAACTTTTTAACTACTAAAAAAGTCAATTATAATAATTTATTTTTCATGTATAAAAGTAGTTATAAGCATCAGTTTTCTTATGGTAAATTCTCCACCTTTACTTTGTTTCATTTGAAGGTTAAGCTACATGTAGCAGCCATTAAGAATGTGAGCAAAGCTATGCGTGGCGTTGCTTACTAGTATGAAAGGTTTCTATGAGCTAAGGAGTCTTCATTGTTGTGGTTTCTACAAAGAGCTTTAGTTAAGGTTGTTTCGACTCTAAGTTTGAAGTCATCAATAAGGTATGACCATTATTTTCCTTGTTACATACACTATGCTGCATTAGTTTAACTTGAGTTGAAGTGAGGAGATATGTCACACCCCAATCTAAGCATGTACTAAATCATTAATATAATTAGGAATTAAAATATTGATAAAAATCAAGAGATGACACAAATCCTAAGTGAGGACTTGACGATGAGACAATAGTTTTTCGAAATTATAAATAAGTAAAATCATAAAAGTAAAAGTAAATATTTATTAACATAAATTTTGATGCTAAAATAACTTCAATACTAAAATTTTCATATTATAAACACTAATCAAAACTCTTTTCATTCTCACATCTTAAAAGTGAAGCCTTCTCTAATGTATCATTATCCTATATATTATTATAATAAATATATAATATATCACATAATACTATGTGAGATAATAATCTCAATAAATAGATCAAATATAATAATTAAATATAAACATATCATAAAAAAATATGCCCATATATGTCTAAGAATAAACTATATCAAAAGCTATACTATAAACTATGCATATAAGATAAAAAATCATATACAATATAAAAGTATAATTTTTTATAATATTTTATTTATATTATTATTGGGTCTAACTCTTTAAATTTATATCATAATCATATTTATTAATGATCTCATGTCTACATCAATCCATATTGAAGCTATATAAAATGTTAAATATATATAATATGAATGCCTACACCTTATTGTCCATCGCTTGGTCTAACACTCAGGTAGGTATAGCCTAAGAATTGATACCCTACAGTGCATTGCCAAGCTTGGTATCATTGGATATATCATGAGATCATGTACACATATTGTAACAATCCTAGTTTTCTCTTATTTGTATTTTTTATATTTTTTATAGAAAGAGCTCTGTGAGACGAATCCAACGATGTTTAATTTGTAATCTTCGGAGCTCTAATGAATAAATTATGAATTTTTGAAGATTTGGGATAAATTTGTAACGTAGAGAATAGATCTGTAATTTTTAAATGTCGGCTTAGTTCAAATCCGATTGGCGGAGGATATATTTGAAAATATAAAATTTGGAAGGGGTTTTCTGCAAAAACGTGGTTCACGAACCAAGGGCTTATCGGTTTCGACCGCGTTCGACCCAGGTGCGTTTGGAAAAGCGCTTCTGCGAAAAACGGCGGCGAAGAGTTTGCTGGAGTGCGACGGCGAGATTTCGGAGAACATCTTAAAGAAGTTTCTGCACGCCACATTAACATCCAACGAGGATTCCGTGGTATTTGGATGCGACAGTAACGGCCGGCGAGGATTTCCGGCACGCGACAGTGACGGCCGGCGAAGGTTTCCGTAAGGTAAGAAGTAATTTTTTATTCGTCGTTAGGGTTATGTAATTTTTCCGGTGAGCGGGGGAGACCGAGAGGCGGAAGCCGAGCCGGATTCGATCGATTCAGCACGTGAAACGAGCGATCCAGCGCCGGCGAAAGATTTCGGTTTCGCCGGACGCGAGAGAGAGGGGGGGGCGGCGTGAACCGGTCCAGGCTTTGGACCGGGTTACGCTGTTGAACCGGATGCCGAGGCGCGCGGTCCAGCACGTCGAGCACGCGGTCCAGCGCCAAGCGCGCCCGGTCCAGCGCGCCGAGCGTCCGGTCCAGCGCCAAGCACGCGCGGTCCAGTGTCGGCCGCGGGCGGTCCAGCACCCGCGTAAGCCAGATTTATTTTAGAAAGCCGTTTGGAAAAGCTTTTAGAAAGCTTTTTCTGCGCGGGCGGTCCAGCAGCGAGCGTGCGCGCGCGGTCCAGCGGGCGGTTCAGTGCCGCGTAAGCCCATTTTTTGGGATTATTTTGGGGTGTGTTTGAGAAAGCTTTTAGAAAGCAATTTTGACTAATAAACATATTTAAATTAATTATTTTTGTATTTTACGGCCTTGTAGGACATCAAGAAGAAACATAAGTGAGTAAGACAGTTGGTACAGCAAATTCATGTAGATAAATTTCTAACCCTGTGATGTAGCACAATATTATGTGTTTATTTTACATGGTTTCTTTCAGTTACATGATATTTTGGTTGTTCTATATGTTGATGTTTATTTTATTTGCATGACAACTAAAACAGAAAGAAATAATATGGTACAAGATGCTAAAGAAAGAGACGAAACAATGTGACATGAAATGACTTTTGATATGATATGGATTGATGTTTGGAAAATGACAAATAAAACAATGAGATTCCTAGAGAACATTATCCTCACCACTAGGCTCAGCGTGTAGGATCGCAGGGTATCGATCTTCGGATCAGATATCTGCCTAGTGTTATGTGCTATGACTCCATGATGATTTACACCAGGCTCAGCGTGTTGGATCGCAGGGTATGGTACCATGCCTGTATGGTGGCACTAGGCTCAGCGTGTTGGATCGCAGGGTATCGATCTTCGGATCAGATATCTGCCTAGTGTTATGTGCTTGGTTGGATGCCGGCTAGAGGACAGTCATTGATGATTGGATCCAGAGGATAATGCGTCAAAGGAAATTGGGCCCGGTAATAACACACTATATAAAGAACTTGCATTTCTTTATGGTCATTTGGCATTACCTTATATAGATGACATATGGTATGATTTTAGCTTGATGCCTTTGATTCATCTTTATTGTTTATGGTATTTTGTTATGCCTTTTTATTTACTTGGTTAACTATGTGGAATTATCTACTGAGATGTATAAAATCTCATTTAGTGCTTACATCACAGGTCATGAAACCACTGCACTAAGAGATGGGAATGATGCTGTTACAGGAGAGCCCTTTCCAAGAGATGTGTGAGAGAGAAAATTTTAGTGTGATTAAATGTTTGAAAACATGTCTTTATATATATATATATACTTTGGATTTTGAGTTAGTGTTTGTCTTACCGTCGGGTCCCCACCTTTGATTTTTGGGTTATTTGTCCTCACTTGATGTAACAGCTAAGCAAATTTATGATAATATTATTATATAATGGTACTTGGTTCGGTGGGGGCTTGACACATATACACAATATAGATAACTGATTTAAAGAACAAAATCTTGTGTTATATCATTAGGCCTGTATTGACGATAATATTTTTAGGAATCCTTATTTTAGTTCTAATTTTCACATATCTTAATCATGTCATCATGCAGATCCAACTATTATTTTTAAAGTTAATATTTATTTCATTTTATTTTTAATTATCCCTTATGTTGTCATGTAACAAAGAATATTTTATATCAAATAAATCAATGAAAAAGACATGTAATAAGGTATTAAATAATCTAAGTAAAAAATCATAACAAAATATATTCAATAAAAAGCTATCAACTCCGTCAACTTATTTTTACAATGGAATCGTCTCTCGATCTTATTCTCTCTCCTAAACTTGAGACATGCAAAATTGAAAAACAAATTTAACTTAATCAATTGGAATAGTGAATTTGAATTCTTCTCTCTTGATTAGAGCGTGACATTAATTGTTCTTAAGTTTACAATGACCTTGACAAAAAAGAACACTTTAGTTTGCTCACTGTGCTCCATTCTTAACTAACCAACGACCTATCGATGTAACCTAAGCTCCATAAAAACTTTGCTCCCTATTAGACTAATTGGATCTATTTATATGCCACCATAATAAGGTCTTCATGGCCAAAATTTTCCAATGCTCCCCATTGGATTGGGTTTGGGGAACAGTAACCATTGAAAAAAAAAACCATGTTTTTATCTTACATGCATCCCTAGAATCAGGAATCCAAAAATCTTGTTCCCACAAGTTTTGATGAACCATTTTCTCAAAATGCCTTGACATCATACCATCTGCATATATATTCTTCGCCTGTTTTACTTCTTTATATGCCAATATTTACAAATTTCAAATACATCTTTTTAAAATATGACATTCTTATATTTATTAATTTATTCAAATGTTGGCAAATTTATGTTGTTCCAAGAGGATTTAACCTAAGTTGAAATTCTCAAAATTATAAATATGTCTTATGCATATTTTGAAATTTATAAATATATTTGAATCTTAAAAAATGCATAATAAACTTTTAGGTTTTCAAAAATTATAAACTCAATGTCATTAATAATATTTTTTTACTTTTTAAAAATTTATGATATACTTTCTCACATTTTTTTATTATTTTAACATTTTTTACATATAAATAATATATCAAATTTAATCATATATTATCACATTCTTATTGATTTGATTATATTGTTTCTTTTATTTTAATTAAGGTAAAAATAAGAGATAGTATAAGTTGGCAAAAGAGATGAAGATAGTTAAGAAAGGCTTAGGTTTGTTAGTAAATGGAGTTAGTGTGGGGAGAGAGAGAGGAGCACTATAAGAGTGGTTTAACTTTGTTAAATAGCTTAGGTTTACCAAACCGATGAGCTAAATCACACCAAATTACCTTAAACAATGAGGTAGGACTAGTGCACATGCACAGGTGAGACTTAAAAGTGTTCGAAATAGATCTTCAACTTATATATGTCTTATAGTATTAAAGTGTTAGCCTTTAGGTTATACCTATCTAATATAAGCACCATGACCTCAAGATATGCGTGTATGTAGATGTCGTTAGGCCAAACAAAGGACTATAGGGTGTAGGTTTTCAAATTATACCTACATGATGGTGCTAGATCCAATGATGGACTATAAGTTATAGATCTTCAGACCAAATATGTCTAGCATTTTATTTTAATCAATGTCATTAGAAAGTCATTATGGATAAGTTTTATTACATCTAAAGGATAACGACTCAAATAAAATTTGGCCTCGTAATCATATAAAATATTAAAATTTAAAATCAAAGATAAAAAAGATAAATTAGTATTTATATTTCATTTAGTTGTCATATGACTTCTATGATTTATAATATCTTTTTTTCTTATTCATATGATTTGTTATCATGCTTACATTCTTAATATTTTAGTTTTTGTTTTATGTTTATATTTTTTAAATATAGACTTAACTCTATATTTGATATGATTTAGTATGTACAAATAGTTTTAGTTATATCATTTTATTTATCAATATGTTTATTTTATTTATGTTGTTTAACTAGTTAGTTTTCATATTTGATCTCATTGTTAAGTCTCTATTTAGGATTTTAATATTCTCTTCTATCTATTTAGTGCTACTTAAGCTCTAATTTAAGTTGATTTAATCATAATAGTTAGGTGGGGACTTAACATATACCATTACACTTCCTCTCTTATGTCACTCATCATTGTTCTTACATCTCTTGTAGTTGTAACATTCTAATCATCCTCACATGATATGCCATCAATGAGGACCCCCTCGCTCTATCTCAATTAAGGTGTACCTTCTCTATCTTTATTTCTCTTTTATTTAACAAGGTCACTACTCTCTAATAATGGTAGCATAAACGTTTTGCAGCATGTGGTTGCATGGTTCATGGTGTTGCACTTGAAATGCATACTGCAAAACAACTTAACTTGTAATGGCATTGTGTTTTAACATGTAACAATACGTTTTGTGCCTTATTGACTTTTAATTTTATTGATTACATTCAAATATTCATGTAATATGTTATTGCTTGGCTTAAAGCCATCTGACATGCAAGAGCTGCCCCATTATGTGGACAAGTAATGTGGTTGAGTCGATGATAATGTAGGTTGTTTAAGATGAAAACTTCAAGGCATGATGGTGATTTTGGTGCAACCTATTATTATGTAATATTTGTTTTTAATGAACCAGTGTGATCGTTGTAAAGTTTTGTGTCCTTTGATATGAGATTTTGCAACACACGTGTATATAGTGCAAATAATTTTAAAAGTTATATTATAACAACTCATGCATAATGCATATTTTTAATCTAAAACCATAACGAGAAAGCATTGAGTGCGTGTTACACTTTTCTCATCACCTAGACTACCATCAATCTCGAAGCTTGGTGCATGGCAATTGGTAAATTGAAGTGAATTACAATGTGTCCTATCTCATACTCACATGCCCCCGACTTCTTAGCTTCCTATTCTTTTAGGACTTAGCTTAGGTATTTAAGATATCCATAAGTTGTAGGAGTCCTTGGATGAGATCATGAAGCAAGTAGTGGGCCCAATCCTAATGTAACAAAAAATGTGATAGCTCCAAGATGTGCTCCAAGAATGACTGTCGCATCAAGTACAACAACATATTGAAGCAACCATGTAACTAATCGTCTTACAGTTACTATACCCAAGATTCAATTGACATCTTAGGAATCTTTACTAGATTTTGATAATTAGAGTGATAATTACTTGTTTATTTTATTTAAATAGGTTTTATTCATATACTTTTTGGGGACATATTTTTTAGACTTTGTGATAAATTTGTAGCATCGAGCATCAAAATATGTTATATGTTTTTGTTTATATTGTTTCTACTTATTTTTTATTATGAAAGTGTATGATTTTTTGGATTAACTATTTGTGATTTTGTAACATGCTATTTCTATTATGTGATATTGATTATATTTGTACAAAAGAAAATAAATTTATAAAAGCTCAAATTTGCTCAAACCTAATTAATTAGTTGATCAACATCAAAGAAATGATTGATCTTGTAGTAGATGATTAATAAACTTGAAATTTACTAATGATGGTGCCAACGACGACGCATTGTTCACCAACTTGAAATTTTAACATTATTTAAATAACATTATATAAAAATACAAAATGACCACAAATAAAATTTCATATACTAAGCAGTACTTTGGTCTAAGACCTTGCATAGGCCCAAATTGAGTTAAAAGAAGAGCCCATTTAAAGTTAATAATAGATTTTTCCTATAGTTAACTTTGGTATAGCATAAAAGGTCCGTTTATCTCATTTTTCAAGAAATAAAAGCATGTCAAAATAAATCAAACCATGAACTGCATTTTCTTATATATGTGCAAATAAAGTTTTTTTTTCCTACAAATACTTGTAAATATAATTTTGAGTTTGAATGATGAGAGGAGGATTATAATAATTGCCAAATAATATTAATTAAAAAACATATTAATCAATTGTGAAGTTTATGATAGGATTTTATATCATAAGGAGGTCTCATTTGAAATAAAAAAAAATATAAAGATTATAATCATTATGAGAATAGTAAGATGTGGGTCGTTAGAGATGAAAGAAAAGAAGAAATAATGAATCATATTTTGTCTCTTACTCTTCTCTATATCATACCAATGCTAAATGTCATTAAATGCATTAGAATTATTTGTGTTAGAATGGTAAAGTTGAAGAGAAGGAAAAAAATAATAAATAAAATAAAAAAAAACACGTCATGAATTATACTAACAAATGACAAAGATGTTGGTATGTAAATTATAGATTAATTAAGTAACAAATGTCAAAGAATGATGAAAAATAAAATTACTTAAATTTTTACAATAAATATTTGTTTTAAATGTATCCAATAAAATGAGTTCAAATACAATATTTTATAAATATTAAAGTTAATTTGAGATATTGATAAATAAAAAAATTATTTATGTATAACATATAAAAATAGTTGTTATATTATATTATTACTAAAAATGTGAAAATTTATAAGATAATAACATTATAGAAGAGATGGATAAAGTCACTATTGTGAGAAAGTAATGAGGAAAAAATGCTATCGTTATTCAATGTTAAAAAAAAGTTAAAAATGGTGGAGGATATTGCAAGTGGAGATAACAATAAAAAAAAATAAAAACAAGAGAAAGTAATTAATTTTAAGATTTGAATGGAGAAATAAGTTAAGTTTAAGTTTAAATTTGTTATAATAAATTTTAGGAATTCTTAGCTATAATAAATTTTTTTGAGAGTTAATTTTAATGAGTTTGATAACGTAAACTCACTGAGTCTAAGATTTGAATGTTTTTAGAAGTGATGTGATGTCTATAATAATTCTAGGATTCATAAGATCAAATGATTTAGTTAAATCATTCCAATGCTAATGATAAGGAGAAAGAACAATATGTGTATAATATAAATACAATGATTAGATAGTTTGACATAATGGTTGATTAGCTTAGTCATTGGAATTTTTTTAAAAATTGTTTATTATATATAATAAAAGATATTATTGAATACTTTTTCATGATTTTTTTTGGAGATTTTAAAAAACAAAATATAGCATGATTTATGTGAATCTAATTTAATATGAGTTGTTATTTGAGGTAATGCCAACTATGTAATTTTATATAATGAGCTTCACTTAACATACATATAATATCAAATATTTTTATTTAATATAATGCATTATATTTGGCATGTTAAGAATATGTATGATATAAATTTAAATAGTATATTTTTGTATATAATATTATGAGATATATGTTAATATAAGTAAATATATATATATATATATATGCATAAATTGAGGAAGAAATGAATGAAATAATTACTCTGCATTTATGTCATCTTGATTGAGTTATGAGATATAATATTTATATAGTGATATCTGTCAGTATGACTTTTAGTTTAATGTTATGCATGACAATATTAATGAGATGATATCATTAGATGTTTTATAAATCATCTTCTGAACATCTATTATATTTGCAATTGATATTCTATCCATCATCGAATAAAGTAATGAAACTATCTTATGAAGGACATGCTTATATAATAAAGAGAAAAGAGTTCTCTATTCAATGATAAGTGATGCACATACTGAATACTTGTTTTGTGTTCTAATTCACTTAGAGAAAGAAAGTACAAATATGATAAGTCAAAGAGTTCGATGGAGAAGACATAAAAGTTATTAAAGTAATTTCACAAAGCCGTTCTATACAAAATTCAAGTAATGTAAGAGAGATGGAATACTTTAAAATAGACTATTTTGACAACAACAATAAACTACAAGTATCCAAGTTAATGAGGAAACACAAATGTTTGAACTAATGTGAGAATAAAGATAAAATATTAATAAAAAGTAATAGATAGCTTTCATTTAAAAAAAATAATAATTTTGCAAAATACTTATTTTTTATTATTTATTTATTTTTTAAACTCCTTATAGAAATATGGTCGTCGGGAAGCTTTGAGTCAGACTTCAACTTAAAAGAATACGGCTGCTTTGTCGTGCATTCCCACGATTATACCAAAACCATACCATAGTTTCCGGCTAAATCACAGGGTCAACTGTCAAAGTGTGCTTAAGGAGGAAACTCATCGGAGAGTACATTTCACACTACATGCATCATGTGCGTCGTGAGCAAGAACGACGAGTTATGGATCAGGACGACGACTTTACTTCAACTTGCACCTCCAAAGTCTTCTTCCCATTATCTAAAAACTTCATTTTTACACCCTCCACAGATCATCCTTGCCATCACCATCTCTCTCGCTCGCTTTCTTTCTTTCCACGCTTTTGCCCTCTTTCGCTTCACTGAACCCAAATCGAGAAGGAGATTCACAAGTCATTATTTTCATGGGGAGACCTCGACCCGAAGGTGAGGAGTTTGCTGGTCATGAGCATCAAAACGCCTCATCGGCGAAGTCGAACCATCAAAACCCTCCACCGGCAGCAACTGGCAAGCCGGCATCCTTCATCCCGGCAAGCCCCCCGCCTGCCGCAGCTCCTTCCCCCTATCAAGCAACCGTTGGGAAGCCATGGACAACGGGGCTCTTTGATTGTGGAGAAAACCAAACGAATGGTGATTTATTCGCTTGGTTTGGGTTTCCTCTGTTCATTTTATTGTTTCTTTTTTTCTTGATGGAATGAGGGTATTATGTTCTGCAGCTATTATGACTGCTTTCTTTCCTTGCGTCACCTTTGGGCAGATTGCAGAGATTCTGGACGAGGGAGGAACAAGTAAGGAAGACTCTGATTCTCAAATCCTAATTCAAAACAAATCTGTTTATGAAAACAAAATCTACAGAAGAAAAGCTCAAAGATCCAACTTTCAAACAAAAAATGTCTTCCTTTGTCCTCCTCTAAGTGAAAAAGAGATTTGAGGTTGACTAACTTAAAAAACTGCATTTGACTCTTGTCTTCCTTGTAGGCTGCACACTGGGCAGTTTCATGTACGTTCTAATGGTGCCAGCCCTGTTGACATGCTGGATCATTGGCTCAAATTACAGGAAAAAGCTGAGGAATAAATACAATCTGGTTGAAGCACCATCTGAGGATTGGACTGTCCATCTCTTCTGCTCTTGTTGTGCCCTTTGCCAGGAATTCAGAGAGCTGCAGCACAGAGGAATTGATCCCTCTCTTGGTATCAAACCCTGCTTCTCTTCCCCTTTCTTCACAGTTGATTCTCCACCAAAGAACGATTCTAATGGCTATTGGGCTGTTTGCAGGATGGATGGGTTACTTGGCTCAGAAACAATATACAGAAACTCAACCTCCTGTTGGCCAATTCATGAGCAAGTGAATCAAACAAAGCATTGAGAGATGAAATGTGGGTTGTGCTCCTTTCTCTTCATCCTTGTGAATCTGTTACAAGAAATCATGCTGCACGATACATAGTGTTGGTTCGCATTCGATTCTTTTTCAGTCGAAAAGGAAGCATTCTTGTTTGGCGTTGTAGTTAAGTCAGATTTTACCTCATATTTGAGTATCGTGTGTGTCAATTTGTAGTAAATTAAGTGCTGGCAATCGAACTTGAATTATAATGTGAATGTCATTTGATTCATTTTGGAAACCCTAAAGCTTATACTCCTAAGGTTTGGTATGCGGATGCTTATACAGTAGCATCATGTTCAATAGTGTAGTTGAAGCAGTGAGTAGCATTCTCAAGTGGTTCTTCGTGAAGTGGTGATAGCTTGCTTCTTGGAGAACTCGGAGAAAATGGAAGATCTAAAGGTCAAGATTCTAAGTTTTGTGGCAAAAGGTTTTGGCTTTTTGGTTATGCAGATCAAGATCATCTCTATTTGAAGAACTTATATTGATAACTATTTAGATAAAAGCTCAATTCTATGAAGCAAAAATGATTTCAACGTGATAGTCAAACATTGGCATTGGTGAAGCTGGCATTTTTACCATGGAGACAACAATAAAGAACTTGATGAAAAGTCGTGCAAGATTGGAATGAAGCCTTAGCTCAAATAAAATCTTGTTGGATAAAATAATCATTTAATATGAAGGCGATAGAAGGAGCGTTTGTCACCAATAAACTTAATGAAATATGTTTTGATACTAATTGATGTGGGCATGTAGTAGCGACGAAGAAGTTGTATGGTCGTCACGACCAGGATTTGGAAGGTGGCTTGAAGGAGAAAAAATTCATCACTGAGTAGATGTAAACTTAGTTAACAACAAGAGAAAGCCAATGCATCCTAAATTGTTTCTTAATTCTCATGACCATATAATAGATATCATAAGAGAGATTGATAAAATCACTATTGTGAGAGAGTAAATACTAAAAAAATACTATTGTTATTCAATGCTAAAAGGATTAAAAAAGGTGGAGGATATTACAAACGAAGATAACAATAAAGAAAAAAAAAATAAAAAGAGGAGAAAGTAATTAACTTTGAGATTTGAATGGAGAAATAAGTTAAGTTTCATTTTAAATTTGTTATAACAAATTTTAGGAATTCAAGGCTACAATAAAATTTTTTGAGAGTTAATTTTAATGACTTTGATAATGTAAATTCATTGAGTCTAAGATTTGAATTTTTTTTAGAAATGATGTGATGTCTATAATATTTCTAGGTTTTATAAGATCAAATTATTTAGTTAATCATTCTAATGATAATGATAAGGAGAAAGAACAATATGTGTATAATGCAAATACAATAATTAGATAGTTTGAAATAATGATTGGTTAGCTTAATCATTGGATTTTTTTAATTGTTTATTATATATAAAAAAGGAATATTATTGAATATTGTTTTCATGATATTTTTGGAGAATTTAAAAAACAAAATATAGCATGATTTATGTGATTCTAATTTAATATGTGTTGTTATTTAAAGTAATGTCAACTATGTAATTTTATGTAATGAGCTTCACTTAACATACATATAATATCCAATATTTTTATTTAATGTAATGTATTATATTTGGTATGTTAAGAATATGTTTGATATTTATTTAAATAGCATATTTGTGTATATAATATTATAGGACATATGTTAAGATAAGTATATATATATATACATACATATATGCATAAATTTAGGAAAAAAAATGAATAAAATGATTACTCTACATTTATATTATCTCGATTTGAGCTATGAGATATAATATTTATATAATGATATCTATTAATATGAGTTTTAGGTTAATGTTATGTGCGACAACATTAATGAGATGATGCCACTAGATATTTGTAAATCATCATTTGAAGTTTTTTTTTACATTTGCAATTGACATCTTATCCATCATCGAATAAAGTAACGATACTATCTCATAAATGACATGCTCATATAATAAAGAGAAAATAGTTCTTTATTTAATGATAAGTAAAGCACTTAGTGAATACTTGTTTTTTATTTAGTCTTATTCTAATCCAATTAGAGAAAGAAAATGTAAGCATGAGAAGTTATAGAGTTTCATGAAGAAGACATAAAAGTTATTAAAGCAAGTTCACAAAGCCGCTCTATACAAAATTCAAGTAAGCTTGTAATGTAAGAGAGATGGAGTACTTTAAAATAGACTATTTTGACAACAACAATAAATTACAAGTATCCAAGTTAACGAGGAAACACAAATGTTTGAACTAATGTGAGAATAAAGATAAAATATAAATAAAAAGGTTTAAATAGTTTTGATTTTAAAAAATTAATTATACAAATTCTTCTTTTTTTATTTTTATTTATTTTTTAACTCTTTTTAGAAACAGGGCCGTTGGGAAGCTTTGAGTCAGACTTCATCTTAAAAGAATAAGGCTGCTTTGTCATGCGTCCCCACGATGACACCAAAACCATAACATAGTTTCCAGCTAAGTTGCGGGTTCAACTGTCAAACTGTGCTTGAGGAGGAAACTCATCCGAAAGCACACTTCACACTACGTGCATCATGTGCGTTGTGAGAGCAAGACGACGAGTTATGGATCAGGACGAAGACCTTACTTCAACTTGCACCTCCAAAGTCTTCTTCCCATTATCTAAAAACTTCATTTTTACACCCTCCACAATTCATCCTTGCCTTCGCCATCTCTCTATCTCGCTTTCTTTCTTTCCACGCTTTCCCTCTCTTTCGCTTTACTGAACCCAAATCGAGAAGGAGATTCACTAGTCATTATTTTCATGGGGAGACCTCGACCCGAAGGTGAGGAGTTTGCTGGCCATGAGCATCAAACCGCCTCATCGGCGAAGCCGGACCATCCAACGGTTTACTTTGATGCTCCAGTGTATCCTCCACCTCCTGCTGCGGGGGTCGGCATTAATGAAGGCCCTCAAGCTCCAAACCATCCACCGGCAGCAACTGGCAAGCCGGCGTCCTTCATCCCGGCAAGCCCCCCGCCTGCCGCAGCTCCTTCCCCCTATCAAGCAACCGTTGGGAAGCCATGGACAACGGGGCTCTTTGATTGTGGAGAAAACCAAACGAATGGTGATTTATTCGCTTGGTTTGGGTTTCCTCTGTTCATTTTATTGTTTCTTTTTTTCTTGATGGAATGAGGGTATTATGTTCTGCAGCTATTATGACTGCTTTCTTTCCTTGCGTCACCTTCGGGCAGATTGCAGAGATTGTGGACGAGGGAGGAACAAGTAAGGAAGACTCTGATTCTCAAATCCTAATTCAAAACAAATCTGTTTATGAAAACAAAATCTACAGAAGAAAAGCTCAAAGATCCAACTTTCAAACAAAAAATGTCTTCCTTTGTCCTCCTCTAAGTGAAAAAGAGATTTGAGGTTGACTAACTTAAAAAACTGCATTTGACTCTTGTCTTCCTTGTAGGCTGCACACTGGGCAGTTTCATTTACGTTCTAATGGTGCCAGCCCTGTTGACATGCTGGATCATTGGCTCAAATTACAGGAAAAAGCTGAGGAATAAATACAATCTGGTTGAAGCACCATCTGAGGATTGGACTGTCCATCTCTTCTGCTCTTGTTGTGCCCTTTGCCAGGAATTCAGAGAGCTGCAGCACAGAGGAATTGATCCCTCTCTTGGTATCAAACCCTGCTTCTCTTCCCCTTTCTTCACAATTGATTCTCCACCAAAGAACGATTCTAATAGCCATTGGGCTGTTTGCAGGATGGATGGGTTACTTGGCTCAGAAACAATATACAGAAACTCAACCTCCTGTCGGCCAATTCATGAGCAAGTGAATCAAACAAAGCATTCAGTCGAAAAGGAAGCATTCTTGTTTGGAGTTGTAGTTAAGTCAGATTTTACCTCAGATTTGAGTATCGTGTGTCAATTGGTAGTAAATTAAGTGGTAGCAATCAATCTTAAATTATAATGTGAATGTAATTTGATTCGTTTTGGGAACCCTAAATCATATACTCCTAAGGTTTGGTATGCGGATGCTTATACAGTGGCATCATGTTCAATAGTGCAGTTGAAGCAGTGAGTAGCATGCTCAAGTGGTTCTTCGCGAAGTGGTGATAGCTTGCTTCTTGGAGAACTCGGAGAAAATGGAAGATTGAAATGTAAAGATTCAAGATTTTCGCAAAAGGTTTTGGCTTTTTGGGTATGCAGATCAAGATCATCTCTATTTGTAGAACTTTTATTGATAACTATTTATATAAAAGCTCAAATCTATGAAGCAAAAAAGATTTCAACATGATTGTCAAACATTGGCATTGGTGAAGCTAATTATGGCAATCAATGCGCCTTTCTTTTTCACCAAAGGGATAAACAATAAAGAACTCGATGAAAAGTCTTGTGCAAGATTGGAATGAAGCCTTAGCATCAAATGAAATCTTGTTAATAAAATAATCATTCAATATGAAGGCGACAAAAAGTGTTTTTGTCACCAATAAACTTAATGAAATATGCTTAGAAACTAACTGATGTGGGCATGTAGTGGTGACAAGAAGTTGTATGATTGTCATGACCAGGATTTGGAAGATGACTGGAAGGGAAAAAAATTCTTCACTGAGTGAATGTAATGGGAGAAAAAATTCATCACTGAGTGAATGTAAACTTAACTAATAACAAGAGAAAATCAATGCATTCCAACTTGTTTCTTAATTCTCATGACCATATATATATAACAAGACAAGAACGAACAGTATAGACAAATACAAAAGAAAAACATCAAAGAAAATGTAGACTGGCTTCTCTGAACTAATCAACAATAACCCATTTCGGATCATCGTGAACCACTTCAAGAGTAAAATGAAAATGTGATCCAGCAAGAATATGAAGTCTTCATTTTATATGAAAAAGGTAGTACTGGCCCTTCCCTATCTACACGGAGAGAAGGACAGGAGAAATGAAGCACTTACTCTCAACCTTATGTCTGGGGGCATGGCTTAAACATGTATCACATGAATTTGGAATTTTCCCTTCCTCACTCTCCCCCAATTTTGATGAGTTTTCTTCCTCCATTCTAAGTGTTTGGCTTCAATGGCGAGCTGTGGGACTTCTTAATCCTCCCAAATTCTCTAGCTTCTCCACCATATAAGAAAATTTCTTTTGAGCCCCATTATTTGGAGATTTCTTCAACTTTGATTCATCTGAGCTCATGTTTACCTCGGGGTTATCGGTTTCTTTCTTTTCACTTGCCAAATCCTGGTCCAAAGCCCACCCCATGAAGTCTGACAGTGTCATGGAGGTGGGTGGCTCCAAGGAGTCCAGCTTCTCTATCTCCTCCTTTGGGTCGAATTTCTTCAACGTTACCTGATCTGAATCTAACAGAGAAAGCTTCCTGGTGGAGATCCTCTTGCTAGGATCCTGATTAAGCTGGTCTGCATAGATGACATCCTCAATCCTTGACATCACCGTGTAAGCCAATGTCTCGAGAATCCTTGAGTAGCTCTCAAGAACTGCTTGCCCAACATCCTTAAAACAAGCATGGAATGTTGTCACTATACTATTTCTTGGCTATTTTGGTAAGGGACATGAATACCTTGTTGTATTGTATCTTGCTTATGTCAAGGCCAGACTGAGGGATGCCAGGAAACCTGTGTCTTACGAGTTGTAGTATAGTCTCAGCCCTTTCTTCAAATTGCTCCCTCTTCTCCAAGCTGATTCCAGGCCCCCAGGATTTGCTATCCTTGTTATGCATCTTCCTCTTCCAAATGACCACGGAGGCTTCGATGCGGTTCTTGAGGTCAAGAACCTTGTGTTCTGTTGACAAATCAAGTGATGAGAGGAAGTGTTCGGGGTTGAAGTATTCAACCGTTATGCTGCGATATAGCGAATCCCCTAGGCTTGCTCTTCCATTCTATGAAAAATTGAAGCAGTTTAGCAAGAAGAATCTTAAGATACAACCATGAACATGGCATGAGTGCAGCATAAGGTCCAAGAACCTTTGGGAGGGAATCGATATAAGCTTCAGGGATCTCCATCTCCATAAGAACCTGAGCATTAATAGCCATGGCTGCTTTGAGGACTTGATTCACAGACTCTTTTTGAAATTCAAGCCATTTCCTGGAGACCTCGGAGAGCCCGTTTGGAGGAACCCTTACAGTGGGGAGCCACCACTTGTCCTCGTTTCTCTGCCCATTTCCATTTTCTGATTCATCTTCGTTTCCTTTCACATACCAGAATTCATTCTGGTCTTTAAAATTATCCAGATAGCCCTGTTACGTTTTCATAAGACTTGATCATGCATCAAAAGAGGCTTCATAATCTTGAGGGGTTTTCATCTGAAAGTTAAGGTTTGAATCTTACAAGAAGCATGGCATCCAGTTTGCGCAGTGCAGGGATGTTCATCAAGAGATCTTTACGTTGTTGAGTTGTCATGATCTAAGAAAAAAAGAACACTAAAAGGGTTCAACATTTAACATGGCAAAGCTTTTTTTTAATATGAATTGAAGAATTGGGAAGAAAAGAGTACAGGATAAAGACCTCCATGTTGCTCCCATCCTTTCCAACTTGTTGAGATGGGACAAATTCTACAATGTGATCTGTGACAGACAAAAGCCAATCGATTTCTCTCCTCCACCTAGCCTTTGTGTCGTCAGCCATGGGTTCCAATTTGTGTTGTTCCCCAAATACAGAAGCTAAGAACAAAAGAAGATTTTAAGTCCAACAAAGGGTTAAGCCTTTTTATTTTTTTTTTATGAACAAAAAAAAGTGTGAAACATGGTGGCATTCATGATTCACAATAAATCAATAAATGACTGATCTTTCATAGTAAGATTTTTCTTTTCAAATCAAAACTTCTTTTCATAAAAAAGACATTTTTCAACCATATTCGAACCAAACAAATCTATATATCATTGTTCATTCTTGTCTACGTGAAAATAAATTTATGTCTATAGAAAAAAAAATGTAAATTTATATGAATAGCATAGAGCTAAGGAAAAAAATATATAAAAAGAGATGATTTACCGGCAAGGTTGGTGATGGCATTGGACAAGGCCAGGGCAGAAGAAACCCCTTTTCCTCCCCCTGACATGTCCTCACCCAGAAGCAGCTTCGCCAATCTCTCCTTCATCTGCTCTATATCTGAATCATATTTACCACACAAAATTAGCATCAATGCATATCTTTCAACAACGCCTAAACAACTTCAGCCACAAATGGCAAATTGAAGAACCAGGCCCAAAAGCTGAACATGAAGAATGGCTATTGGAAATGACCTAAGCTCTGCCCATTCGACCCAACTCCACAACGCGGGCAAACACCCTCCTTGCCAAGTCGAGACACGAAAGGTTTGTTATTTGATGTATCGATCACCGACCCAATCTGCTGTCCTTCAATTGTCTTTCCCATCACTGCTCCTTGGCTTCTAAACATCACCTTCTCTTCTCCACGACCTCCCTCTATCTCAAGGATGGTGCTTTGAGACAGCCTATTCGGAATGTCGAACATCTTCTTCTCTTGCAAAGAATTCTAAAAACTGTGTCTTCTCCTCAGGAATCGAACCGTAACACGCCCCAATGCGACGGATTTAGCTCGCAAAATTCTGATTGGGGTTGACCCATGGCTCTCACAGGAGACAGAGGACGGGTATGGAGTTAGATCAGGATGCGAAGATTGTGAAATAATTGGGGGATGATGTCCGGAATCCACGTCGGAAATCGGCGCCGGAAGCAGAATGTGCTGATAAGTGGGGATTTAGTGGGTTTCCGATTGGAGGGGAGGAAACCCACCTTTTCTTCAACCTGTAAAATGGAATGAAAGGGCAGAAGAACTTCAAGGCGCAATGGGAAACAAGACAAGCAGAGAAAGCGGGAAATGCCGGAGAGAGAACGGAGGTTGCTGGGTAGGAAGAGTTAGAGGAAGGAGAGGGATCGAGAAGGCCAATCCTTTCTCCTTCCTAATGGGACATGAAAGAACTGTTTAGCGCGCGCTCTCTCTCTTTCTTCTCTTTTCTTTGTTTTGTATTGCTGCAAATAAAAAATGAAAAAATTGAGCGGCTCCTACACTTTTGTTTCTTTTGAAAAAAGGAGCGGGTGAGAGGACGTTGGTGCAGCTTTAGCGCGTGAACAGAAATGGGAGGTGAGTCAGGTGATGGCGGACGACGGATATCCGGGGGATGTGAGGAAAGCGTAGGGAAAAAACTCTTTTTTGGGGAAGAAAGTCGTGGAGATATTCTAGTTTTTCCATTTTGAAGGCGTGAAGATGGCAGAAAACCCGGGAAAGCTGCTAGGATTTTAATTTATAGTCTCTGAAATTATTGACCATTTAGTCAAAAAGAAACAAACTTTCTCAACCCAACCTCCAAAAAAAAAAAAAAAAAAAAAAAAAAAAAAAAAAGGTTAAAAAGTTATCTTAATGTATTATATCTATTATTTGAGGATGTTATATTTATACAAAAAAGTTTGAAAATTTTTTATAACTTTATTCATAAATAGAGTATTATATTTTAGATGATCAATAAAAATTTTAAGGAGTTATGAGAAGTAAATAATTGTGTTGAATAGTGATTTATAATTTTGAAAATTTTTAATGTAATATTATTTTTTTCAAAAAGTCATATATCAGACAAAAAGTAGTTACAATTTTTATGCTGAATCATATGAAAATTTTAAATATGATTTATTTTGATTGAAATTAAAATAACATAAATAAGAGGTGTTTGGATAATGTAATAAAAAGATGAAAAAAAATTTCTAATATTATTTGAAACTTTTAACTTAGTAATACATATCATATAAAATCAGATGCATTAAGTACATGTTTTGCATATCTTTCAAATATGAGTAATAGTCTCACGGAGGTTTAGATCTTTGTTTTAAAATTGGGTTAATATAGTACCCAAGAGCTTTTCCCTTCAATTTGCCTTTGTGATGCACTTAATTCAATTTGAATTCTTTTCAAGATTTGAGAATATTTTTTTTTCTTTATTTTCTTTACTCCTACACAAGTTGTTGAAGTTAATTGTATTGATACATGGGTGAAAATTTCTTCCCATGCTTAGTATTGATTATTTTTTTATACTTAAAAATGACTATTTATCTTAATGTATTGTATATAATATTAAAAAATAAACTTTCTCAACCCAACCTCCATATAAAATGGTTTAAAAATTATCTTACTATATCACATCTAATATTTTAAGATATTACATTTCTCATAAAAGTTTTCAAATATTATAATTATGTTAAATGATGATCTTGTGATTTTTAAGATTTTTAATAAAATATTAATTTTTCTCAAAAAATCATAAATTAGTAAAAAAAAAAAAGAACTATAACTCCTAAAAAGAAAGAAAAATTTAAAACATTTTAATACATTTTGTCTAGAATTCAACAATATTAAAAAAAACAAAAATTGGTGGTGTTTGGATGATAAATTAAAGTTGGAGAAATTTTCTCATATTATTTGAGGTTTCTAATTTAGTTACAAATCACATCAAATTAGATACATTAAATATAATTCATATTTTTTTGAAGTCTAGTAATAATCTTATTAAGTCTTAGAGTTTTGCTCTAATTCTCATTCATTATAGCACCCAAGAGTTTTTTTTCTTTGTTTTGTTTTTGTTGTGCATCTAACTCTTCTCAAAATCTTTTTAACACTTGAGGACGCTTTCTTTTTTTTTTTCTCACTTTAATACAAGTGCCCAAAGTTAATTGCACTTATACATTAGTAAAATTTTTTCCCATGCTTGATCTTACTTGTTTTTATACTTAATTGATATTTCTTTCAATTTTTGTCCATTTATTTGTCTCCAACAACTATGTTCTTTTAGTTTTGTTGCTTTGGGACAATCCCTTAAAATATGTCCTAGTTTTTTGCAATTGTAATATCTTATATTCAATTTATATTATTCTTAAAGTTTTTTTTCGCATTTACTACATTCGTTAGACTTAATAAATCTATGATCGATTTAGTTGCTACTCAAACCTTATGGATTATAACCAATTTTATTAAACATTCATTAAAATAATGGTAGTCAATCTAATAGTTAGTCATGACCATCTACTTGTTATAGTAGTATTTTCAAAAGTATCAAAAATACAATATCTTAATTGACCCCCTCTTCCTAATTATCATATTCTCCAACTCCATTTGTTATATACTTCACACCTGAGTAACCCTCATCTTATTGCTTGGCTTAGTAGTCTTGTGATCTACATTTTATTGTTCTAATTTTTGGTTATTCTTTTTTCTTTCCCTTTTTGTTATCATTGAATTCCTTTTTACCCTTATCCATATTATCAAATTTAGATATGTTCATAGCTTTGATTATATTGCAATCTACAAAACCTATAAAAGATATTTGTCTAACCTAAATTTAAGCTAAAAAGATACATATAATAATACAATGCATATGTCGTGTGTATCTTCACTCACATTTTTCACTAAATCGTGATATGTAACCTATGTATAATATACTTAATAAGTTATGTTTTTCCTGTAAGTTACTTCTCATATTTTTAAACTTTTGCTTTGATTTGTACTTGTATGATTTATCAATCGTACGTACGATCTTAGAAATAAATTACACCCTGAGCTATATCATAGTCATACGATCATATGATCATACCTTCTAATTCTTAAAAACAATACACTCTATTATTCATGTCACTTCTGACTATACCATACAATTATTAAGATTATATCATACAATCCTACCTTAGCTTTCGATTGATAGATTGCTCATTTAATATTTTATTATTTATGAATTATTATATAATATGATTAATCAGAATTATACCATTATGAACTCCCATGTATAACCCTTAAATGATTTATTATTGACCTATTTGATACATGTATTTAATCCTCTTTCTTACATATAATAAGACACTTATCATCGTGCTCATACAATAATAATAACTTAGCTTTCTTAAGCATTTGAAAGATTGTTTAGTACAATTTTTGTAATCACACCAATACAACTATATATTTGCCTTAAAGCTTTGTACAAAGATGATACCCACTCATGTATAATGATTTAACAACTCAACTTATCATATAAGTATGATACTTACATTATTCTTGTGTGATAAACTAGACAACTAAATAATACTTGATTCTCATTGCACTATTATGACTAATGTATCATCCAAGTATGATCTTGGTGCGGACACCAGTTACATTCGAGACTTTCGACGCGCCCAATCCCGTCAGGCACGATATAGCTCGAGGAATTTATTTTTGTGCAGGGTCAATTTGGAGCTCGAAAATAAAATCTATGCTCAAAAACGGACTTTTAAAACATTCAAGACGCTCACCGGCGACTCAGGTCCCACCGCCCCGCCGAACGCCGTCCGTCCACCGCCGTCCGCCGGCAGTCCGCCGACCGCCGCCCAACAGCCGCTCCGCAGGCGCGCGCGCGCGCGCTCAGCCAGGACCGCGGCGCGCCCCGGCGCGCGGGTACCGCACCATCGGCGCGACGGCCCCTGCGGGCCGCCAGCGACCAGTCCGCCTCCGATCGGGTCACCGCGGTCGGTATCGGGTCCGCCCGTCCCGATTATGCTTTCGGGTCACCCGCTCGCCCTCGCGGGTCGGCGCGACCCGAACTCCGCCGCACCCGCCCACGCCGCGCCGAAAGCGCCGACAGCAGTGCCCACCGCCCATACGTGCGGCGCACGTGCGACAGCTCAACCGTCCCCTTGCAAGTTCTAATTAAGTTTGGGAACAGCTTATTTTAAGGCTTTTATGTATTTTTGTACCCTTAGGCTCCCTATAAAAGGGGAGGCCTACCCTTATGTTTTGGGGGAATACGCTTAGTGAATGAGAATTTGTGTTTTCTTGCATCTTGTTGAGAGCTCAAGTGTGAGTGCATCAAGAACTTCGACGTGTTGATTCGTTGAGGCTCCGATACTGGAAGGAGGGGTGTGAGGCCCAAGCGGTAAGACGCCGTGCCAGTCCATCAACCATTTTGAAGCAATATCTTCGCCCATCACCCACGAAACGCAAGTCAACTTCCGTACTAACGGTACGCTCGGAAACTTCCCGCCACTTCCCTTACTTGACGTGTTTCCTTCACGGATTTTGGATTTCCTCGCTGTTCACTTTCCTACTATCCGATTTTCTTCGTTGCCTCTAGTTCACTCTTTTCGCGTACAACTTACTTCGTTATCCTCGAAACTAGTGTTGATTAGTTCGATCATCCGACTCTTAATTCTGTGTTGAGCGATCTTTCAAAATTTTATTTTTCGAGATCGGTATTATTAACCCATCCCGAGTACCCCGTGTCTGCGCCGTCGAGAGGTAGCGGGCCTAGCATACGGAGCAACCTCTGTGTTGCCCACGGTCCCCTCTTGGCTAGGATCGCCTTGGACGGGTGTCTCAAGGGTGTTACCTTTTTCGAAATTTCACGTAATTTCCCACAAGTTTTCTTTATTTCCCTAAAAGTTTGCAGGTTAATCGCTTGTATTGCTCAATAAACAAAAGCTTAAATCCGTCCGACATCAGATCTCTTCAGAAACCTCATCGACTAATCATCGTAACCCTATAACTTTTATTCCTATTGAGTTAGTTGATTGTATCATACAATATTGTTATACGATACATATAATGAACTAATTTTCTCGATTCGATATTCTCGATTTCACTTCAATACACATTTAATTAACTTCATTTTACATCAAATGCAAATACAACTATGTTATATATACTTAAATCCCATAAATTTAACTAAGAATTGCTTAAAGTTTGCTATCTTCTTATGTTTTTTTCTTCTCCTCAAATCACCTCATTCCAATGGTCCTTGATGACAAAGCAATGCCTCTCTCGACACCTCCTTCACCTTCTCCACTATATCGTCTCACTCATACTTTTAGAAACCTTCGTTCATAGATCACTTGAAGGTGAACTCACTCCCATAGAAAAGTTGTTGTAAGGTATGACTTTAATAATCCTTAATAGCTTGTAATTATTCATTAATTAGAATTTATTTATTTCATTTGATTTTATCCACTCACTTAAAAATCGAAAAAATAAACAGGCATTTGTACACATGTTTTTATATTAGTCATATTTTTCTACAAAACCTCCTTATATTCTTGAATTTGTAAATATATTCTCCACCAAAACCAATTCTTTCATACTAAAATTTTACAAATTACAGTTCAACCATAGTGCGATTGACATTTCTATATTTACAAATTTAACTTTTGAAAACTGACTTTGACGTAAATTGAAATTCCAAAAATTACAAATTTATCTTGGGTTACTTTTTTTTAAATTATAATTATACCCACACTTTTAAAATATTATAAAAAATTTTATAAGTCTCAAAATATTATAAATTCAATATCATTGAGTTTGTTTCAAATAATTGTTTTTATTGATATATTTAAATAATATTTTTAACTAAATTTGAACTTATGTTATACTTTTAAACATATTATTATTATTTTAATATTTTTTATATATGAATAATATATTTTAAGAAATTAATTTGGTCAAATTCAATCATGTATAATCACCATCTTATTAATTTTATTCTAAGAGTTTTCTTTTTAATTTGGGTTTAAAATTGAGGACTATTACACTATGACTTTTGAAAGTAATAAAAACTTTCATGTTAAAAGTGGGTCTTTGTCCTCCTCCTAGAGATCATGTCGAGAATCGAAAGGCAACAATGAGAGAACTTAGCCATTGACGAAGAGCATTAAAGTTCTAGTTGCGGCATTCAACTAACGCATGCAAATAGGGAGGATTTTCCTAAAATGCATAAGGGTAAGGATTGGGTTAGTTGTGTTAACTCACATCCCTTTTAAGATTTTTTATATTTATAGCACAAATAAATTAATTATTTATACATTCAATTTTTAATTTTTAAAAAATCATAATAACTTTAAATGAAATCTGATTAAGATAAAACTAGCATCTTTTGACTCATTTTGTATAACATTATCTAATAATGTACTTAATTTTATATTTTAGAATTCTTCATTTTATAATTAATTTTTTCATGTTTTTTAAGATATTTGATATGTTCATAATTTTATCTCAAAATATTAATACACCTTTAACGCTTGAAGAATTTGAAATTTGTGTATTAGGTCACAAGAATTAGATATATCTTTGTCAGTCAGCAAATCATTTGTTGTGTTTGATGTTTAACGAATTCAATGTTGTCAAATCACTTCTAAACATTTGTTATTTTTACAAATTTAAGAATATAAGGGGGTTTTTAGAAAAATGTGACTAATGTAAAAACATTTGTACATAAATGAGTGAATAAAATTAAATGAAATAAAAAGGATTCTCTATTGGATGACTTTATTGTTTGATGTGTTGATTAGTAATAATGTTTGATGGTAATTAGTTATGATGGATAATGTATTTATAGGATAGTGATGAGAATCAAACTTAATAAGGTTATCAAATAGATATATGAATTCAAAATGTTAATTAAATATGGAAACTTTTAGAATTATAATATTAGATTTTTAAAAGTTTATTAATATAAATTAGATAATAATAATTTTAAAAAATCAAATATATACATTTTTATTAGAGTTTCAAAATATAATCAATCAAACATCTTTTATTTTATTCTTTTATTAAAAAATAAAAAACGATTTAGTTATTTAATAATACATCATTTTATTAAACGACTAAGAGTTATATAGCTTTTTAGTAGTATTAACAATATTTTTAAAACCTTTATTGACCGAAAAATATTCAAACTAAGCTTCTTATTCTGCCAGGATTTAGTTCGACTCATAAAACCCTAACTCAACCCTCTCCTCTCTCTCCGCCGTCGGTAGACGTTCGGTTTCCCTAACCATGGCGGCCGAGCTGAAGAAGCTCTCGGAAAGCCGTGATCTGACGCGTATTGAGCGCATTGGGGCGCATTCCCATATCCGTGGACTCGGCCTCGACTCCTCCCTCGAGGCCCGCTCGGTATCCGAGGGCATGGTTGGCCAACAGGCGGCTCGCAAGGCTGCAGGTCTCATCCTTCAGCTCATAAAAGAGGGAAAGATAGCTGGTCGCGCAGTCCTCCTAGCCGGGCAACCCGGCACTGGTAAGACAGCCATCGCCATGGGCCTCGCCAAGTCCCTCGGAGAGGAGACCCCCTTCGCCACACTCTCTGGGTCCGAGTTGTTCTCTCTCGAGATGTCCAAGACCGAGGCCCTCACCCAGGCCTTCAGGCGCGCTATCGGTGTTCGCATCAAGGAGGAGGCCGAGATCATCGAGGGCGAGGTCGTCGAGATCACAATTGACCGACCTGTAGGAACATCAGGCCCTTCCTCCGGTTCGGCTGCTGCCAAAACAGGAAAACTTATACTAAAAACGACGGACATGGAGACGGTGTACGAGTTGGGGGGAAAGATGATCGAGGCCCTGAGCAAGGAGAAAGTCCAGAGCGGGGATGTGATAACACTTGATAAAGCTTCGGGTAAGGTCACCAAGCTTGGGCGGTCCATTGGGCGATCAAGGGATTATGATGCGGTTGGGCCGCACACCAAGTTTATCAGGTGTCCGGATGGTGAATTGCAAAAGAGGAAGGAGGTCGTGCATTGCGTCACTCTTCACGAGATCGATGTTATCAACAGCAGGTTTCCTTTTTGCCATTCATTCTTCTTCATTTTCTTAGCTTGATTTAAAGTCTTAAACTGTAAAATTATTGTTTTCAGGTAAAGAATGCATTGAATTTTTGTTTCCTTCTTGTTATTCTTCTTTGAATAAAAATAGATATGTTTTAGTATTGCAAAGTTATTCACCCATAAAGATGGATAGTGTTTATGAGTATTCATTTTTCATTTTTTCTCCAAACTTTGTAGTGATCAAGATGGGCACTTTGTATGTATAATTCATCTAGAAGTTGCTGACATAAGAGTTTCTGTAGTATTGAGATTTGGGTCGATGAAAAAGATGTGCCTTTCGAATAATGTCTACATAGAAGCAAGGTGTTCATGAACTAAACAGCTCGTATTTGGATTCATTTCTAAGGCCTGAAGTTGTGATTCCTTACACTGTGGACTTCATTTGAAGCTTTATGCATCTCATGAAATAAGAATTCCATCTTTTTTGTTCTTAAGAGTTGTGTTGTAGATAGGCAGCGGGAATATGTTAATACAATTGATTTGATAGGAGAAGGATGGACAATGGATGTGATGCTCTTTGAGTGTTAATGAACATATGTTTTAGTAAGCTCTGAGATTAGCAATTCAAATACTAATGATTTAGATTTTGCAGGTCTTTGTTTTTTCAATGGTATATGTTGGTGAGGTTTTCATAATCCAATTGCACCTTAGAGAACTAATAGTCATAACTTACAGTTTTACCCTAAACAATCTTTTTGTTCTCTTTTATAGGCTAAAGCAATCCAAAACATGCCTTAAGTATTAGACTTCAATGATTTTACGCAATTTTAAGATGAAATAAGCTCGTCTTTGGCTGAGTTTAGCTTGAAAGCAGCAGAAAAATTGAGGTGTGTTGTAGGCACTTCTTTGTGTCTTTGTCTTTGGCTGATTAGATGAACATGCTACTGGATGAACATATTACTAGCTTTTATGAAGTGTGTTGTAGGAACTTCTTTGTATAGGAAGTAAATACCTTCTTACCTGTACTTTTGCTTCAATATGATCTGTTGAACAAAATTTAATTGTGATGTTGTGAGCTGCAGGACACAAGGCTTCCTCGCACTCTTCACGGGAGACACTGGAGAAATTCGAGCTGAGGTGAGAGAGCAGATAGATACAAAGGTGGCAGAGTGGAGGGAAGAAGGCAAAGCAGAGATAGTCCCCGGTGTTCTCTTCATTGATGAGGTTCACATGCTTGACATTGAATGCTTCTCCTTTCTAAACCGTGCACTGGAGAACGAAATGGCCCCTATTCTGGTCATTGCAACAAACCGAGGAATCACGACCATTCGTGGCACAAACTATCGATCCCCCCACGGTATACCTGCCGATTTTCTGGACCGCCTCCTCATAATATCCACCCAACCATACAGCGAAGATGAGATACAAAAGATCATTGAGATTAGATGCGACGAGGAGGAGGTGGAGATGTCGAAGGATTCAAAGGTTTTGCTGACAAAGATTGGGATGGAGACATCTCTAAGGTATGCCATTCACTTGATAACGGCTGCTGCTCTGGCATGCAGGAAGAGGAAGGGAAAGGTGGTTGAGATGGAAGATGTGAGTCGGGTGTATTCTTTGTTTCTCGATGTGAAGAGATCAACACAGTACCTTATGGAATACCAGAGCCAGTATTTGTTCAGTGAGGCACCTGGAATGGTTGATGATGAAGAGATCATGATGCAGTCATAAATACACGAGACATATATTTGCAGTTTTTATACCTATATTCTGTACGTTATGTTCTCCATTTAGTCTTATGCACCTGCTTCTTTTTGCTGGGTATGGTTATGTCAGAACTGATTAGCTTATTAGAGTTGTGTATTTATCATTATTTGAAGTAATTGCAAAAGCCTGAGCTTGTTGAAATATTCTGGTTGGGGATCTTTCCTTAATGAATTGAAACAAGAGTACTGTAGTAATGACTTTTTTTATTTTTGTGTGGTCTTTACCAGCCCTCAGAAAATCTACCCACAGAAGTGGTTAAAGGTCATTCTGATGTAGTGAGCAAAACCATGAGATAGGAGAAATTAACTCTTTTAGCAAATAGTAGTTTAGGTGTGGGGTAAAAACTTCAATGAGTTCTAAAGTTGCTCAAAGTTGTGATCGGTCAAGCAAGGTAGAGAAATTTTGGAAGTTTTGTGATCAAATAATGGAGAAATAAAACGTGGTATATTGAAAAATATTTTTTAGAAAGTGCTTTTGAGTATAATTTATAATAATCAATGTTAATTTACCTGTTAGCCAAATTCATACTACACAAGTTCATACTACAACCATAATTTAAGAGGTTCATGGATACATATTATAGTATTTTATGCGATTTCACTTGTAACCTCTTTTATCAATGTCATCCTATTTTGTCATATCAATATTCATAAAATTAAGAAAAACATGAGAGAGCAGTTTCTATCATTGTATCAAATCTACCTCTAGACATTTTGTTCTTTGCCACACATACCCCCTCTCAGCTACTCTTCTTCAATGAACCTGCCAAGGATGCTACAACAAAGGCACCATATGCTTCGTCGAAAAAGGTAGTCGGGTATGCGGGCTCCACCCCGTAATAGATCTTTGCCTCTATTTGTGTGCTATGTGAGCTTTTTGATGTCACCCCATTTGACCATACCTACCCTCAATTATTAGGTCTTTAAAATCTATAAAACTCCACCTTTTTTTGTTGCCTCTTATTGGCTACTCTACACCCCTCTAACCACCACAAAATTTGTAAGGAATAAATTGATTCTCTATTTTTTCTTTTACTCTTTCTTCTTTGACTACAACAATTTCGAACTCTACTCTTCCTATTCTAGTATTCAAATTTTTTGATAGTAATGACTACTTGTTCTAGCATGCTTGAATTCAGTCCTTGAAGGGAACACTCAAATGAATCTACCTTATGCGAATTGGATTGCCTAAGATGGACTTGCTATTGGATGGGTATTGATTATCTTGTGTAATTCTACCTTTGTTTTAAGTTGAGTATATCAATGTCAAATGAGGTATGGTTTTTTCTTGATTGTACCTTTGCTACCAAAAATAATGCATGATCTTAAGCATTATGAAGCCAATTGCTAACTCTTTGTAAGGGATCTACATCAATGGCTGAACATCTTCAATGTGCAAAAGCCATCTTTGATCAATTACAAATCATTAATAGACTAACTTTATGTGAAAAATGTATTGCATTAGGTGTTGAATGGTCTTGGTCCAAAATATAGGTCATTCTTTACCACAATTAGAATAAGAGGTGGCCTTGATGTAACAATTGAAGAACTTCATGCCATGATCCGATTCCAAAAAACTCATTTTGAATCATCCTCAGTACGAGCAATAATTAATTTTACTTAGAAGCTCAACTAGTCATCAATCCACACCAAATCAGTGACAATAAAGGTTTTGTCATGATGTTCATTAATTTTGGTGGTTTTAGACATTTCAGTTACTTTCAAGGACATGGGAGTTCTAATTCGCAGTTTTTTATTCATCCTCCCATCATCACATTTCTTTCATGCCAAGTTTGCAAATGGACAATGCTGATTGCTGCTTTAAAACCACTCTTATTCTATCAGAACTCTTAAAACAGACCTTATTGCACCACTAGTTCATCTTTTCCCTATGAATTATCTTGGTACATAGACTTAAGGGTTACTAACCATATCAGATGATTTTTCCAACATGACCATCCACTTGCTCTCCTTATGCACAAGTCTATTTAGGAGATGGTTTAAGTGTGCCCATCCTTCATTATAGTTCTACATCAATCTCATCTAATGCTGAACCTCTTTAACTTAAAAATATTCTTTATATTCTAAATTCTTCAAAAATCTCCTTTTTGTTTTTCAAATTCACTTACAATTTATTGTCTTTACTCGAGGTATCCAAATTAGAGAAATTTGTGTGGCCCAATTTGTGATGCTCTTTATAATCTTTTGCCGCACAAAAAAGTATGCCATATCCTCTTCTACTTTAGATCAATGTATCAATGTTTAGGACATATAACAATAGATGTTGTGCATAAATATTTGACTCTAGGAATCATTATCTTACAACCTGTCAAGTATTATTATTTGTTTTGCTTGTTAACATGACAAACATCACTGCTTACTTTTCTAGCTTTCAAATTTTGTAACATCGCTTCAACTGGTTTATACAACCATATAGGGACCAACATCTATTTTTTTGGATTTTCTTGTTATGTTCTTTTCTTAGATGCTTGTTCTAAATACAAATGATTTTCCTTCACTCAATTCTTCAAACTTTCTAATTAGAAATTTTAATGCAAATACATTTGGAACAAAAATTAAACATCTTCAATTTGATGGCAAGATGAATTTTCTTTTTCAAGATTTTCAACATGAGTAAGAATCATATGGTATCTCTCATAAAGCTTTTCTTGTTTTCATATTCTAGATAAAAATTCGTTTGGATGAGTGCAAGCATCGTCTCTTTGTTGAAATGAGTTCGTCAATGCTAGATCACTCTTATGTAACTATTAAATTTTGGGATTGTCTTCAAAATTATTATTTTTCTTATCAACAAATTACAAACATATTTCCATTAATCATTACATGCTCACTAGTATGACTTTGAATAATACCTTTTTGCACTCTTTTGGTTGAAGGCATCTTCCTTATCCTTGTTCATATAATTTTAACAAACTTCAATTTCATCTTTAACCACATATTGTTCTTGGCTATTTTGACTCATTGTTCTAGTTACCTGGCTACTATTTAACAAACCACATCAACATGTTCGAGATGTTGCTTTTGATGATGAATCACTTTTTCCTTGTCACATTCCTAATACCTGACCTTCAACATCCATGCCCTCTCTCTGCCTCTTTTACTTAAACTACTATCTCTAACCACACTTTCTTCATAATACTTTATTCTCTAGACCTCCTTGTATTCACCCTCCACCACTATTTCTCTTATTACCTCAGCTTTAACCTCCACCAATCCCCCTCCCCTCCCAAATCCCCCTCGGCTTTAAACTACTATCTCTAGCCACACTAAATTGACCTAATTATTCTATTATAACAAAATATCCCATGCATTATGATTTTGTTTCTAGCATTCTCCACCATCTTGTTTCAACATTGCAATTAAAAATCTCTTTTGACATTAAGCTATGGTTGAAGAATACAATGCCTTAACTGTCAATGGAACTTGGCAACTTGTCTCCCCTCCCAAATCATCTCAAATTATTAAATTAAAATGGATTTATTGTATCAAATATAAATTTTTATGGTTAAGTTGACGGCACAAAGCTCATTTAGTAGTCAAGGTATTCATACAACAATTTGGCATTGGCTATGATAGAGACAATTAGTTCATTTATCCAACCAGTTACTCTTTGAACAATTCTCGCTTTGGCTATTAACCATGGATGGATCGTTTGCCAGTTTTATGCCAACAATACTTTTTTCTATGTTTGCTTGGACGCTGACATTTACATGTGAAAACCAAAAAGGTATGTTAACTAGAATTTTATTTGCTATATCTACAAGCTCTCAAGATTCTTATATGGCTTAAAACAAGCAACTTGTGCTTGGTTCATGAGTCTTGACACCTACCTCTCCAAAATAGGTTTATAAACATCTAAGGCTGATGTCCTCTCTATTCATTTAGAAAACAGTAACATATTAGATCTATATTCCCATTTATGTGAATGATGTTATAGTTACTAGCTCATCAACTATACCTTTCAATCAAACCAATGGCATCATGCCCATTGTATCTAACAATATACTTCAATTATTGAAGCATTGCCAAACTGATCAATACTCTCATTGCAACTTTTCTTAGTTCATTTTCTGGACCTCCTCTATCTTCTCCAACTAATATTTTTTTCTCAATTGACTTCTAATGTTAACATATGCATGCCCTTATGGATCACCATTGGACCATCCTCTGATATTGATTGGGCAACTCCTTCCATTGTCGTTATATTAGTGGATTTTCTATTTATCTATGCTTCAACCTCACTTCTTGGTGTTCCAAAAAGTAAAGGACAGTTACTCATTCAAGCATCAAAACCAAATACTAAAGCATCAATTCTTGGTGAACTTCATTGTTCCTCATTTTCATCACCCATTCTTTGGTGTGATAACATCTCAACAATTTACCCTACAATAAAACCAGTACTCCATTCTTGAACCAAATATATTGAAATTATTACCACTTTTTTCGAGAAGTGTTAAATGGCAGTTGCAAGTTTGCTGCATTTCTTCAAAAGACCAGATAATAGACAACTTCACTGAAGACCTTTCTTTGCTCCAAGCATTCTCTTCGACTCCTTATGTTCAGCTTTCTTGGGGTTGTTAACCAAGATCCCACTATAACAGTAAGCTAAGGAGATGCAACTATGTGCTTATTATAGCTTTTCTTGTAGCTCGCCTTATAACTTCTTTTGGTATTGATGTTTCCCCTAATCTTGTACATGTAAGTATCTATTTAATTAAGAGAAAGCCACAGGACCAAGTACTTTCATTGCTAACAAAGGATTTTAGAAGGTTGTGGGGTTAAAATAGCCTTTTGCAGCTCTAATGCATCTTTAGGTCCACTGTTCCTCCATTCACTCCAATCACACAAGGCCTGCACAATTACATTTAACAGTGGAAAATCAGTTCTCAACAATTATAAGTCAAATTTTCCTTCAGCTCCACATCTTTTGATTTCCTTTACCTTACCCTTGAGTCAATTTTTTAGTCATAACAGAGGATCTCCTTAGGCATTTTGTGACAGTTCTATTGCACTGGATTTAACATATCAAATAAATACCCAAAGCTGCTTTACAAAGAGACAATCGATTAACAACTAAAATGCCCATGAACATCCAGCCATGAAATGAAAGTACATTTGATAAAAAAACTTCTTACAAAAAAGCTTTATTAAACATGATTATATTTGATATAGAAGAAACATTAAGTCATCCAAATGCTTCAGGCTATACAACTTGAAAAGCCTATGTTCATGGTATCCCAAATATATACAAGAGAATTGAACAGTACAGCATACAGACTGATTACAGAAAAAGCAATGACTAAATGGAAATGCAACTTTGTTAGAAATGCACAAATAAATGGCCAAACTCCAAAATTATCCTAAAGACAGTTTGAAAATAAGCTAAATAAGAATTAAAAAAAAAAAACACAACAACAAGATAAGATCCCATAATGACAAGTGAAGATTACATGCCAAAGACTTCTTTAAGGCGTGATTCTCATCTGCGCTTGTGCTACTGTACTAAGCCTTCGAGAGCTAAGCCAAACAACTAGACGGGGAAGTATGCCCTACCACACCTAAATGATCACTAACAAATGAGGCCCCATTGCAAACTACGATATAGGTTAGGAGATGCTTGATTGATAGTCATCATCACAAATGCTTAGGTGCCAATATTAATGCTCTTGGCAGCAGAAAACAATGGCACAAATTCGCTAGGACAGATCAATAGTATGCAAGTGTTAATGCAGTTCACATCATACTGCATGCATTAATATCTCACAGCTTATCATTTTTGAAAATGGCAACGTGTTGATAGAAGAGATTTGGAAACAAATAAGGCTCTACCAAGTGCGTCAAGCTATATGCCAAAACTATTCATCCAAGTCAGACATTTAATTAAAGTCCAATTGCTAAAAGCGTAACCCTTAAGATCCAACAACTCAAGGTCAGAACATCAAGACTTGGTGCTTGAAGTTAGACCCTTGAGATCCAATAAATCCAACACTTGAGACCAGTCCCTCGAGATCCATCTGTTTGAGGTCAATCCATGTAGTCCCAACCACTTTAGCCCAAGCCCTCGACTCCCAATTGTGAAGAAACATGCACTTTATCCCACAAAGGCGAGCAGATTTTGACATGACTATTGGAGTTCTCGACAATGTTTACAACCTTCCCCCCTTCTTGTGCAAGCACTTATTCCAAGTGTTTCTACTGTTATTGGAGTTAACTATCATACTCATGTTTATTGGCATAATGTCATTATCACTCTCATGTGAACATAAACATTATTAGAGAAATGTCATTATCATTCCCACATGTGCATGAGCATTATTGGAATAACATAATTGTCTTACCAATGTGTACACTCTTTCTAAGATATTTCATGTGCATACTTATCTAGGAAAAATAAGTTTTTATAACAATGGTACCAACCTTCAACTATAAATTGACCATCAAAAGTCTAATCCAAGAGGGCCAAATTATCTAGTCAAGAGAGATCTTATCAATTCTTGTATGCACATTTTAGTTGGAGCTTTCTCAATCTATCAAAGATTACATTGCTCTCTTTCTCGATGTTTGTAGCTATACTCAGTTTTCAACCAAGTAAACTTCTGTTAAACTATGTAAACTAAATTTATATATCAAAATTTCATGATTCCATTGTGAGAAGTAATAAGAAAGTTAAAATAAGGCCGTTGTTTTTGGCGACAATGGCGGGTTCCAAGGGTAAGAAGAGCGCCCGAAAAATAAGGCAGTCGGCAAGCAAATCGCCGGAAAGGGAATCCTGTGCTGGAATTCTTGCGGAAAAGGCTGGGGACTCAAACACAAACTTTGATAGAGTTAATGAAGCCAAGGTTACCACGGGGAAGACGGAAGCCGATGAACACGAGATAGAATCGTCGAAGGAGGACACTGCGTCCTCAGGCAGCCCTGTGCTGGCGATTGAATCAGGGGAGGTCACAGCGGTACTGAATAAAGGGAAAGCAGCGATGGGGGAGGCTTGTGGTCACGAAAGACTGTGCCTGGGTGCGCCGACTGAGCTGGAGGGGAGGAGGAAACAGCAGGAGCAGGCTGAATGCTCGAGAGCGCAGGAATCAAAATTTACTGATCAGAATGCAGGGGACAAGGAGGACTGCGTCTCTCAGTTATTGGCTAGAGAGGAGGCAGCGAATGTGAACAAAATCAGCTTCAAGGAGGCTTTAACATCCAATAACAACAACTCCAGCGGACGGGCTACCTCATTTGTGCGGATGGCCTCAATTGACGTAAAGGAAAGAACGGCAAGATTACCATACCACGGGGACAATGAGGAGGTTCTCATGTCGTCGGAGGCTTGTTACAGACGGATTGAATTCCATAAATATGACTTGGTCGGGCGTGTTTACGGTAACAACCTCCCGTTTTTTGTGATAGCTCGTGTTCTGCAGAAGAGATGGGGGAACTACCGCAATTTCAAGGTTTTGGATCTGACGAATGGGTGTTTCTGCCTTCATTTCGAGTCCATGCAGGATAGGAATGAGGTGTGGTTGGGTAGACCTTGGCAGGTGGCCGGTCAGGCCATGGGTCTGGATGTCTGGTCGCATGAGTTCCGACCGGACGACATGATGACTATGTGCGCACCAATTTGGATTCGTCTTCCGGGACTTCCGTTGATCTACTGGGATGTGGAAAACATACTCCGCATTGCCAAGGCGGCGGGAGAGCCTTTCTTGCTGGATGGCTAGACAGCGGACATGCAGAGGTCCGCCTTTGCGAGAATTTGCGTCCGCATGGACCTCTCTAAGCCCCTGAAACCTGGAGTTTGGCTGAGGGGGGAGTTTGGGAGGCTATATCAACCTTTTGAGTATGAGGGTTTGCCTCGTGTTTGTTTCAGCTGTGGTCGGGTGGGACACCTGGCGGAGCAATGCAGCTTACGGGAGCCAATGAAGGATGCAGATGGTAGTGAAGGCGGGGAGGAACCGGAGAAGGCACCATTAGCGAAGGCCTTAACGCCAACGATTACCAAAAATACTCCAAGGAAACTCACGGCAGGATCCACTGGAGAAAGGGTGACTGAGGACAAAACAATGGAAAACGCTTGACAAAATGCTTGCTGTGTGTCTAAAGAAGGCTTTGAGAACCCCGGGATTCAAACGCAAGCGGGGAGGCCGGAGGAGACCGTAAGGCAGGGAACCCTTGGACCATGGATGCTTGTCGCTCCTCGACGGAGGAGGCAGGGTGCCTGGGCAGCTGTGCAGAACCGAAACACCTACCCGAGCAGTCTCTCAAGAGGAAGGTCAGCCAAAAACATGAACCTAGGAAGGAATGGAAGGTTGAGAAGCATATCCGCAGCCAGTGGCAGGGGATTGTCGAGGCGGGACTGGATGCCCAAGACTCAGGGGAACAGGGACAGAGACCTTCAAGGCCATCAACATGGGACGAACTGGGAAGCAGAGGAAGCAAAAACAGAACAGGCGGACGGCAACAGAGAGGATGGTGGATGTAAAGTTGATGGTTGCATTAAATCTTAGTAGCTGGAGGGTTCCTACACTGCGTTTCGTGGAGCGCAGACAGATGGAGGTGATAAATGGGATGGCAAAGTCACAACATGATTGTGAGTGTCTGAGTTCCCTCCCTGTGGGGTGGAAAAAGCAGGGGATCCTAACAGGTGGCAAATGACAGCAAGATTAATGATCTGGAATATTAGGGGTGTCCGAGACAGAAAGTCGAAGGGTTACTTGCGAAGAATGGTTCGTGGCAATAGCGTTGAGGTGGTGGCGCTCATGGAAATTAAGGCAAACAATTTCCAGAGGAAGGATGCAGATTGGTTGCTCGGGAGGGGCTGGAATTTTGCGGTGCAACCCTCGGAGGGGATGTCAGCGGGAATCATTATAATGTGGAGCTGGGTAAACATCAATATCACGATAACCACGTTACATATGGTGGCTTTCCAAATAAATCTGGAAGGAAGAAAGGTGATGAATTGCTGTGTGATCTATGGCCCGAAGGATCACTGTAGGAGGCGGGAGGTTTGGGAAGAGGTAAGGTGCATGGACACGGGAGGAAATCCACTCATGGTGGCAGGGGATTTCAACATCATAATGTCACAAGAGGAAAAAAGAGGCGGGAGGAAATTCAGATTTGGGAAGGAGCAGCAGGAACTCGCATACCTAATGCAGGACATGCAGTTGACGGATGTGGGGTTCATTGGGAATATTTTCACATGGTGTAATGGGAAGATGGGGGGTGCTCATATTCTAGAGAGACTCGACAGGGTTCTCCTTAACTCTGTGGGATTGCAGGATTTCCCGAATTGCGCTGTAACACACCTCGGCAGGCTGGGCTCTGATCACTGTCCCCTGTTGATTGATATAGGCTGTCGGCAAGCTAGAAAGCGCATCTCTAGAGCTCAATTCGAAATTGTTTGGCTTCAATTTTCGCAGGCAATCGGTGTTGTGCACCATGCATGGAGCAGAAGTATGAGAGGTGATCAGATGGTGGCGCTGTCGACCAAATTCCGCCGTTCTTTAGGTGCGCTGCGACAGTGGAGCAAAGAAGAATTGGGAAACATTGTAGATATAAACAAGAAGCTGGAGAGTCGCATTAATACATTGCAGATAAAAGAATCCTTGGAGGGTCTGCTGGAGGAGGAGAGCGTTCAGCTTGGCCGCACAATTACGGCATTTCACCGCGGGTGCGCCCTGGAGGAGAAGTGGTGGTGGCAGCGGGCGAAGCTTCATTGGGCACAGCTTGGGGATCGAAATACCACGTTCTTCCATGCTGCTGCTTCGGCTCGGTCACGCATGAATCGCATAACTATGCTAAAGGATGAGGAAGGGAAGATGATGGATACGCCGAAGGAGATTGGCGATGCACTGTTGGGTTTCTTCAGGGAGAAATGGAGCAGCGAGGGTCGCGCGCCTCCGCTGTTAAACTTTGTGCCGAGAGCCACTGTTAATGAAGATATGGCCTCTCAGCTATGCAGCAAGATTACTGAGGAGGAGGTTATTGACGCCATCAGGGGGATGAGGAGAAACAAGGCGCCTAGAAATGATGGCATTTCTGCTGAATTCATCCATGGTTTCTGGAAGATTACTAGTAGAGATATTACCCGCGCGGTGTTGGCATTCTTTGATGCTAAGAAGATGTCGAAAGAATGGAAGGAGACTTTGGTGGTACTGATTCCCAAACGGAAGGGTGCTGGTATGCCGGCTCAATTTCGACCCATTAGCCTTTGCAATACAATTTATAAGGTAGTGGCGCGGGTCTTGGTGGAGCGGCTTAAGCCCCTGATGCCTCTCCTCATATCGCGGGAACAGGGAGCTTTTATCCCAGGTCGCTGCATCTCAGACAACATTTTCATTGCGCAAGAAATGGAGACACGCATGCACTCTTGCTCATCTAGATCTGGTCTCATGGCGGTCAAGCTTGATATGATGCAAGCGTATGACAACATCCGGTGGGATTTTTTGATTGAGATGCTGAGGATCCTTGGGTTTCCCCGGCTTTGGCGTGATTGGATCTCTGCCTGTATCATCTCCCCCTCTTTCGGCGTACTTGTTAATGGCGTCCGCCTGCCCTGGGTGCAGGCTCATCGCGGTTTGAGGCAGGGCTGCCCTCTCTCACCGTATCTCTATGTCATTGCGTCGGAATACCTCTTGGCACTTATGCATGAATATGAGACCAAGCAGCTATTGGGGTTCAGACCTGGGCAGCACGCACCGCTGATTTCTCATTTGCTGTATGCGGACGATGTCATTATCTATGCCAATGCAACGTACACGGCTGTGCGCTCAATTCGCAGAGTAATTAAGCTCTTCAACAAAGCAGCAGGCTTGCAGACTAACCTCTCTAAATCCAGTGTTTACTTTAGCAGAAGGAGCAGCAGGATAAAGACTATGAAGGTTGCCAAAAAGCTTGGTATGGTGCGCGGGGGCTCCCTAACCTATCTTGGAGTACCAATCTCGGCGAAGAGGCTCAAGAGGGCTGATTTAAATTTCCTAATTCAGAAAATGGAGGCATGCATTGCAAGCTGGCGGATTCGTCCCCTGTCTTTGGCTGGCAGAGTCTCACTTGCTACCTCGGTGCTCAACGCTATTCCCACTTATGTACTCAGACATTGCATTGTGCCGGCGGGTGTCATCGACGAGATGGAGAGGCGCGTGAGGAGCTTCCTGTGGAATGGAGCAACACTCACATGATCCACTATGCGCCATGGAGGTGTGTTACACTTCCAAGGAATCGGGCGGCTTGGGGCTGAGGGACTTTCGTGTGTGGCAGCGCGTTTTGATGATGAAGCAATGCAAACGGCTGCTGTGTCGCGAGGAAAGCCCTTGGGTTGACATCCTCAGGAGAAAGTACGGGGGCAACTTGGTGACTTCAAGGACTCCGTGGAATATATCCCAATCTGGCAAGCTGGTGCTCGAGGCAATGCCGACTGCAGTGGCGGAGTTTGTTTGGAGAATTGGTGACGGGAAGGAGGCGAGATTTGAGGAAGATAACTGGCTTGGCTTCCTCCCTATCTGTATATGGCCGACGCTGATCAATATGGAGACGGTCTGGCTGGCGAGGGTGGCGGATTGTATCAATGAAGAGGGCACGTTAACAGCATTCGGGCTTGGGCAAGTGCTCTGCTCCTTGACAGAATCCTTCATTTGCCTAGGGCGTGATCCTCTGCTCGTGACATGCTGGTCCAGGTGCACACGGAGGCGGAGGAGGTGGACAACGGCAGAATTTATTGGGACCTGAAGTGCAAAGAGGGTGACGGCCTCCTCACGGCGAGCTGGCGGAGTTCAGAACAATTGAGGGGTCTCTGGAAGATAAAAACACTACTGCGGGTGCGCCTGTTTCTTTGGCGGGTGGTGAGAGACTATCTCCCCACGGCGACGTGGCTGTCGCGGAGGGGCATGGCTGAGAACCGAGGTTGCGTGGGGTTGCGAGGCGGAGGAGATAGCGCAGCACGTCTTCTGGAGTTGTCCGCAGGCCCAGGCTCTCTGGCAGGATTCCGCTGCACGTGACACCGTGGCTGCAGTATTGTTGGCGAGGGACGGGGCTCCAAGCGATGAGGAGGTTAACGATGCCGGCCGCGACTTCATCCGGCAACTTATGGACTTCATTGGTTCGCCGGCGGCGAGGAACGGGGTCGTGGCTGCGCACGCTGCATTTCGGGCTACGTCGTTATATTATATATAGGGGAGGAGGAACGCGAAGAGACATAATGTCCCACTTGGCAACCTTGCAACTTTATTACGTAATGTTACGATGGAGATCATTGCTGTAGCTGAGTAGCGTAGCTTACATACATCCATGTCCTGCGGGAACCCATACAATTCGCCCGAACTGCCTGTAACCCATAATTGGGTCCCCCCCCCACTGGATGGATTAAAGTGAACTGTGACGCTGCTTGTGGACTGGATTCTGCAGGCATTGGAGTGGTAGTGAGAGACCATATGAGGAGGCCGCTCCTGGTAATGGGTAGGAGGTTTGTTTCTCAGGAAAGTGAGGCTATGGAGGTCCAGGCAGTACTTGAGGCCTTTCAGCTACTGCGAAAGTTCCTGTCACAGTTCCGAGCTATTGAGATGCAGACGGACTCCATGACGGCGGTGTTGACGATCCGGAAGCTTATTGCCAACGCACCCGTGGTTGGACCTATTGCTGAGATTATACGTTGTGCTAGTGATCTGGACGCCCTTACTATAACACATGTATACAGGGAAGGTAATCAGCCTGCCGACTGGGTGGCGCGTGCTGCTTGCCGTAACGACTTCGTTTGGGATAGTGGGACCTCATATCCCAAGCTGCTTATCAAGTTGTTGTTGTTATATTACATGTTCGATCTTCCGTGAGGATAGCACTCAAAATGTATTTTGCTGGGCTTATGCCCCTTTTGAATATCAAAAAAAAAAAAAAAAAAAAGAAAGAAAGTTAAAATGAGGATTGGAGGAGAAGAAACTCTTAATGCCTTTAATCAAAGAGGATGCTTACTTCTTTGCCTGTATCAATGATGCCCACTAACCATTTTTTTTTTTTGATAATCCCCTCCCCTTGTTCCAGCAACAAATGGATTGTTTTACCCAAACGCTTTCCATCATTCTTGCCTTGATAGCGAAATAGCTCAAAGTTGAGTTCACCACTCAATTGAAGGAGCTAATGCCTAACCCTTTTCCTCCAAACCAAGAGGCCCTTGAGGTCACTCTCGCTACACATGAACCTCTCAACCTCACCTCCAAAAATCCTCTACAATAGGTTAACCTTTTATTTCTCCTTATTGATACCTCATCACTGCCAAACAATGTGGGACTCTCTAGTTTATACCCAAATAGAGGAGGCATGTCTTAGAAGACAAGGCCACTTCTGAGAACAACTGAGATAGAACCAAGTTTTGCAATTTCATTGAGGGTCATGGTTACAAAACCTTAAAGAGCAAGTCCTTCAAAGTTTGATCGAAAGGTTGTTGAAGGAGGATCACCTCCAAAAGTATAGTAAAGAAGTCCATGCCCACCTTTGCACCTAACTATCTTGTGGGAACAAGTATTGTTGCCCCACATTGACTAGATGGAGATGATCAAGTTTTTCTATTAATGCTCAAACAAATGAGCAAGGCTCCAGTCAAGTTCATCTATGTCATCTTTGGAAAGAAACAAACCCACTCCAAGAGTTTCACCTATAGATACCTCAAGAAGGCCTTAGTAGCCAATACGACAGCTCAGTGAGCAAACCAGGCCTCGATATCCTTCAAACCCAAGGATATTTCACCTCTTGTCAACCCCTACAACGATGTTATAATAATCTCGAGAGGAACACCAAATGCTCGTCGACACTAGAAATTTTGTAGATATCCTCTTCCTTAACGTTGCTAAAAATTCTAAAGCCTCACCTTAATACCAAGAAAGACAATTGGGCTGATGAGTTTCTTAGTGTATCGTGGGCTTATTGTACCATGCCATCCTCAATAACAAGAGAATCACCATTCTCCCTGATCTATGGCTTTGAAGTCATGCTTCCATTGGAAATCAACCATTGCAATCCTGGATTTAGAACCTTTAATTTGATAGAAATGTCATGAAAGCATATCTATAAAACAAGAAGACTCGAGCTTGATGTACTTGAGAAGTGCCTCAAAGCTCATCGAGACCAACTTAATAAAAAATAGAGCATGGAGAAGCATTTCAATAAGCATGTCAAAAAGAGCCTTTTCAAAGTTGGAGATCTTGTTCTTGGGAAGTGCGAGGCCTCAATGCCAAGAAGGTCTTGAAAAGCTTGCTCCACATTGGGAAGGGGGATAAATCATCAAGGATATTGTCAATTCAAATGCCTACTAACTCCTAACATAGGACGGGTTTGAGCTATCTTGATTATGTATGCATCTTCCTCTTGTTTTCTTATCAAAGAGATGGCTTGACTTAGCTTATAATTTTCCTATGCTAAGAATTATTTAATTTCTCAAAATCTTGTTAACTTAAATGGCATTATTCCTTCCCAAGTCCTTGCATAAAATTTTTTAGTTATCTATCAAGGTTCAAAATGTATTCAATTTTCTTCAAAAGCTTCTCAATTCTTAGATTGCTCAAAATCTTGAGATATTGTCCCTTATAACAAATACAACAAAGCTCCATTTTTTATTGACCTTGATGGGTTAGACCTACCTAGGTCCCGATAATGGGCATGCTTCACACCTCTAAAGCCTTTTCTCCTATCAAAGCTATCTCAAGACCAATACATATCAAGGCCAAACCATATGTTATTTAAGGTTTTAAACACAACCTTTTCAAGTATGGATCATCACTCAAGACGTGAAATTCTTTCAAGAAAATACAAATCAAATATATGGAATTGAAATAAAGCTTACGACGTGAATACTCTAAACCAAATTATGAGTCATCAAAAAGCTCATTCCTCCATTGATACAAAGCCCAAACTACTTTAGCAACTCCTCAAGTGGGTCACAATAGCTCGAGACATGCAAAGTTAAAAGAAAATTTGTCATAATACTATGCAAGCTAGTCAACAATTACTCTTTACATGTTTATTGAGAGAACTACATTTCACATGTGGATAGCCTTTAAAAATAGGTCAAAAAATTTTTTTGATGTGGGCAAACCTGAATTAGTGTCATGACTTTCTAAATCTATCACGCTAGCCCAAGACATAGAGAAACAAGCGTTCATCCATCATTCATGTCCTTAGCTCCATTACTTTCATCAGCGTTCCACATACAAAATACTTAAAAGGGATAGCCACAGCTTCCTCTCCTTCCTCTCGTTTTATTCTATCGTCACTGTTCCATTGCAAAGTCTCAAGAAACATAGCCTTTGCTCCCTCTACCTCTCACCTTTATTGATGTTACACTGAATGAAGGTCTTGATAAAGTTAACCCTAGCTTACTTTCCCTCTATCTTTATCAATGATCAATCATACGAAGGTTAACAACTCAACAAAAGCTTTTTTACTTTCACCTTACTATTACTTAGCTATCCTTGATTTGTGAGAATTCAGCTCTCTCCTTGATTTTGTGATCCTTGCCCTCTAAAATGTTCAACTAAAGTAAGCTTCTATTTAATCTATTCAAGTCCTTTTTTTTGCAAAAACAGCTTGTATAAATAATTAACTCCAATCTGCAATGCAAAAATCTTAATGATTGATCATGCAAGTTAAGGTTGAATCACAAATCAAAGAAGAAATGAACTAAACTACTTGTTTTAATTCAAGGCTTCAATAAAGTTTACTTGTAAGAGTTCATGTCTAAACTTAGCATTGGAAAGGTGCATTCACTATTTCCAAAACACCAACCAAATTAAGGAAAAACTACCTTACGTCAACCAAACAAAAAGCATAGAAGACATTCAAAAATTCGTATTCACTTATTTAGACATACATATAACATCATTAGCAAAGAAAAATTAATGTGTTCATTACTGCTTCATAAAATAGAATTGTTCAAGGAAGCACCAAGAAGTAGTGCACTACACAAATTTATGAAGCATACATATCATTGTATTTTCTTTTAGTGAAACTACATAGCTTATGTTAAAGTTAAACAAAATGCAATAGCTCTTAGAACTATAGAAAAAAATGTTGGTCTATCAATTCATTATAAAGAATGTCATAGATGAGCATAATGCACATTCAACATAACAAACTCTAAAGCATTACTAGGTTGAGAAGAATGAACGTATTAAAGCAAAAGATAACATCTAACCAACAAGCTAATAAAACCTGTTTTGAGGTAAATGTTGTTATCAATCATCATTTCAAAGCAATGGCTTTAATGGGAAGAATTTTATGAAATCATGCCTATCCTTGATTGTATGGAACTGCTTTCTGACATCTTGTACAACCCTAAGGGAATGAGGTTGTACAAAATTCACAAAACACTATGGAATACTTCTCAGTGAAACCTTTAAGCTTACAGCTTGGCCATCAGACATCTTTGGGGGGATTATCAATAAGGCATACCTTCAATTTGCAGTAACCAGTCCTTTCACCTAGTTGGAGTCCTCAATACCAAGACACATGGTATTTCTCATCTTTTGTAAATTGTTACTATTATACTTGATTATAACAAACAATATCCTTAACCACAAACAAGATGTTCCGAATATAATCTGACAAAAATCAAGATGTACAATTTCACATATTAACTCGTTGATATGATCATTGGTAGTGGCAAGCTTTGCTAAACTTGCTGCTCAATCTTCGTCTCCTAGATAATATGGATGTGGGTAAAGAGGTGTAAGTTCCAATCGTTGAATAAGTTCCTCCTAGGCTCCTGAGCTTCACTAATTAGGCAAGCCCCGAACCAACACTTTGCATGGTCTAAGGCATATGACCATATTTAGAAATGATCATTGCACTGTTGCCTTGGTCCCCATTCCTCTGAATTACAACTCCATGTGTAATTTTCAATGCTTCTATTTGGTATTTGCTCTTATTTGGTAATGATTATAGTAATTTTCTTATACCTGTTTGGAGGTTCTTGTGGCTGGTTCTTTGCTAGGTGGCTATTGTTGCTATCCTTTTAGCTTCTTCAAACTATTGTCATTCCTTTAGCTTCTTTTCCCACTCCATTACAATCCTCTTAACTCTTAGGATTTGTCATTATAATTTCCTCTTTTTGAACCTTATTCTTCTCAATTAATATAGTGAACAAAACTGACAAAGAGTTATAAAGGAAAATAACCATAGTCCATCACAACGAGGTAATGCAATCTCGTGTATTTTATCATTGTAGATAATTCATCACATGGAACTCAAAGTGACACGTTTTGTAGATGAAATTTGATGGTATGCCCCTACATGGGTAGTCCTTGTCATTGCCACAAGTTGCACCAATTAAACCAACATCTAATACAATTCTAATTGTAACATCCTCTTGAAAATTCTCAATGATGCCTTTTGGCAAGCCTTGTGAGCATAAACTTAGCAAAAAAGGCCTCAAAAGGAATTTCTATTCTATGTAAGGAGAAGGCTTTCTCTAGTTGTTTGATCTAGATCAATTTTTTTGGCATTCACTTCATTATAATTTGGCATATTGAATTTTTCAATTATTGAGGATCTCCAAGTTGACTTCATCAGCTTCTACCTCTTAGATTTCTTCTATCAAGTTCATTTTAAAACGTTTTTCCTTTTGTCAAATTGGTTGCAATAAACTACCACATAATTTCAAATAGACAAGTTCAAGATCTTGCTCTAACATCAGATGATCAATCCCCAGCCTGTAAAGCTGATTATCTCGCTCCAGAGATGGGGCGTTTTGCAGGATTACCATCGAAGGGTGATTAATAAGATGGGAGCAGACTACAAATTAGAGGTAGAAGGTTATTTCTCATTTCCTCTATTACTTGGTTTCGGGAATGCAAGCTTTTGAGTCTTCTCATCAGGGCATTTTCGTGAAGGACCTGTATGTAGTTAAACCTTGTCGGAAAGGCTCACCTCTTCTAAATCTTGCAGAAGAGCTGAAGCTTTTTAAAAGTATCAGGTGTTCAGAAGCTCTTCCAAGCCTTCTAAAGTTTTAGAAGAGCTTCAGAAGAACTGAGCTACTCTTGCAGATTGCCAATTGAGGCAGGCATCTGTCCTGAAAACCAATTTTAAACAAATCCTAAGTCTTAAGGATTTTTTTCTCCAGGTCCAATCTAGAAGTTGCCCAGAAATGGAATTGAAACCCCATCCTTCATCGCACAAGTTGCTGCTATTATTTAAAGACAGTAGCAACACTTCCTTAGCACACCCTAGCAACACAAAAGTTCCATACAAACTCTCTAGAATCAGATACCCAGTAATAGCACTCCTTCAAGATGCACCAGATGAATTCAACAGAACAATTTTTCAATCAAAAGCACTAGAATAATATTACTTACTGGAATCATATCTGAAGCCGGACCCCTCATCATCTTGGTTTACGAACTGTGGCTACAATCAATCCCCAGAGTGGCAAAGCTTGCAATCAGCATAGGCAAAACTCGTACAGAGTTTGGACTGCATTTGGTAAACAAAACTATCAAAGCTAGAAGAGCTGTGGAGGGGAAGGAAGACCTCCTGGTTTAGCATCACATGAACAACCGAAAACCAATTGGCAAGCTGCTTGAATCTAAACCAGAATGGGGATAGCTCAATGAATTGGGTAAGGAAGCTGAGCATTCCAACCAGGGTAAGATGTTTATCTGACAAATTCTATTATCTTCTATGCCTTCTAAATGTCAGCCACATCAAAGGGGAGTCAACAAGGATAATATGTGCCCATGGAGCTGCTCTCATGATGAAACTGGGAATGGAAGAATTGGTCAATAGAGCTGCTACTACACTCTATCATATATGGCAGGATAGGAATATAAACTACACTCAAAGCTGACAATCTTAATTGCAGCTACGATCAAAATTATCTCCCTACCTAGTTCGCAATGTGACAATTTTCCTTTCAAGGGACTGCTGGAGCCAACTTAGCCTGCATGGGCTACAGGTCATTTCACAATATAATGGACTCCCACCTAGTTGGATAAAGGCCAACAGCGATGCTGCCATCATTCAAAAAAATAGTGCAGGTATTAGTATTATCATCCGAGATCATTGAGGAAGGCTGCTTCTTATTGTCGGCAGATGGCATGTTTTCTTTTCAGCACATTTGGAGATGGAAAAATAAGCTATTGCCGTTGCAACCAATCTACTTGCATCAAGAATAGAGTTTGGCTCCAACACTATTACTACAGAGCTTGCCATTGCTACCACAAAGTACCACCTGGATGCCAAATTTCAGTATCAATCTGTTTTTGTTGCAACTTTTTGCTTAATTCAAGTTCTCCCATGTTTACCGTGAAGGGAACGCTACTGCAGATTTGGTAGCAAACTTTGCATTGTGTAATGAAGTTTTGTGGGAGTGGGGTATGTCCTTTACCAAGCATTTGCTTTCACTTTTGTTGCATGATCATTTGTACGAATATTCATAAGGAATTATTAATGTAGGCTTTAGTCACACCTTTTGGCCAAAAACACTAGCTGAGCTTTTTGGCCACATCCATGTAGGCATTGCAGGCAACAAGGATTTAATTTGCTTGGCCAGTGAAATGCCCTAAAACAAGAGATTCAAAATGCTGATATATAGGGTTTGCAATATAGTTTAAAGCTTCTCAAAGAGTCATCTGAAGCATAAAGAATCGCCATAGGATGATGATTCAAGACAAAACATCTACTTGCACGAGTAAGGAGGAAAGCATTTTCATTATGATTCACCAAGTTACACTCTACCTCTATCTCATTGAAGTTTGTCTTCTCGTTGAGGACAAGCAACTGGAGAGATAACAGGACCAGTTCATGCATATTCAGAAGGCTGGGATAGACTTCTCCCCACACATATAGGTTTGGCTTCAAATGTGTGATTATTAACAAGCTACACACAAGATTAGCATATTTAGCCCATTTAAATCATTAAAAGAAAAGAAAGAACAAGTCCAAATCAGTAATTCTACAGAAGGCAAAAGATTGATTTATGTGAATCACAGATATTACAAAATATTATGCACATGCTGCATCATATGGCCTGCTCCACACACAAGATCTTTCAGATTTAGAGAAGGATTCAATTCACTTTGCACCATTAATAGATCATCAGAATGCATAGGATTCGTGATAAAAGTAAAGAACATATTGGTAGTATGGAATTTTGTTAAGGTGTAAATTTTGATAAGTGTATGAGATTTTACATTAAGTTTTGTTTTCAATGCCATGGATGCAAGAGGCATGCCTATATCACAAATGGGCTTGTACGCAGCGCTATGATGATAAGGCATTGTCGTAATGCATGCAACTATAGAAGTGGATCTCCACAAAACGTTGCATTACAACAGTACTAAATGACTAGAACTAACATGATGATACAAAGCATCTCGATTCATTGTCGAGAAAACATTGTTATGATCTACAACCACGTGCTTAGATCAGGCTCCATATTTATTTTGTACATAGTTATCTAGTTATTAAGATTTTTCTTTCATAATATTAATTTCATTAGACAATTTTATTATGTGTGGGGATGCCTACAGTATGTCCTGTATATATTTATAATGGGTAGAGATGCTCTTACTGACAAGTTGTAGAGTGGGTTACATTTCTCAAAGACAATGCAAATAGTTTAAGTCATGTTCAATACAAGATTAAGCTCTAATATGTTCAACTTACCTCCCAATAAGTCCAATAACGTTTTATATAACAAATTTTACCTTTTGGAACAATCAATAATGCTTAGGCACACTCAAGAGTATGTTTCAACAAAATCGAGCCAATTCAAGGTCCCAAAAGGTTCAAAAGGGCTTGAACACTATTGGAGGACCCTAGGTCAGGTATCTAGCCTACTCGATTGACTAGGCCAAGCCCTTGCTTGACCCTCCATAACCCACCAAGCAAGAGCAAACTTGTGACTATTGGGCCCGTGTTAAGGAGTTTTTTTTTTGTAGAAAAATACTAAGTCAATTGTGAACAATGCCCAAAAATGGATGTGTAAATCGTGGAAAGTATGCAAGCAATTGGAAAATGGGAAACTAACAATTTGTTAATATTGATTCATCAATCTTTGAGCTACTTATAAGTGATTTGTTAATAGTTCTAAGAATTTTTTTTTCTATATGAAATTCCAATACCATTGAAAACTTGTAGCAGCCTTTAGAGAAGTTGTCTTGCATAGTAGGTGTGTTGATGCAATTGCCACCAAGACAAAGGCACTGTCGCATGAGAGGGTTACTCTTAAGTTTGCAGGTTAATGAGTTGTCATGTCTTTGTAATATTTTTCGATTGTTTCACGTCACATTGTATTTGTTTTTCTAATTTTATATGAATATCATTCTACTTAATTGTTGTCTTCATTTCCTTCTTTATACCACCATAAAAAAATATTTCTTTATTGTCCTTGCATGTTTGTACATCTTTTTCACGTGTTTAAGAGTGAATTTCATAATGTAAATTATATAAAATTTAATTCAACTTATATTTAAAGATTTCCTAGAAAATTTTATAATCACCAAAAAAATCTTGTAACATTTTTTTTCTCAAATTTATATTAGCATAATTTACTTGTCAAAATTCTCTCATTATATGTATCAATTGTTGTATTGAAATTACATTTATTGTGACTTGACTGTTTGCATGAATATGACAAAGTTTAGAGTAAAAACGAAATCTTTAGTTGTTAGTTGTTTAGGAAATTAAATTATTTTTTCTTTTTAAAAAAATAAATTTATTTCTTTTTTAAAATAAAATAATTAAAATTTGTAAAAAAAATCATTAACATTTCATATTTATTAAAAAATTATCAAACTAAGACATACATCACCCTCAACATTAAACACATTAATTTGTTAGCCTAAAGTTATGTTCATGAACCTTTGCCCTACAACAAATGACTTTCGAAGGTTAGCCAACAAATGCATTTAGTGCATGTTATGCAATGTGTGACAAATGCAAATTGCCAACTCAAATTGCTTAGGTATAGACACATGAAAACTACTGAGACAACTGCATGACTGGAAGACGAAATAATTTAAAGTAATAAAAGAAAGATTTGCTACATTTGGACTGCAAATATCTTCTTCCTCCTGTCTTAAGAAGTTATTATGAGATTATTCCAAGAAGAGCTATCTTTCATTATTGTGAGAGAAAACTTTAAGAGCAACGCGTAATCTTCTTTAATTTCTAGTGAAGATCTTGATAGAGGACGGATTTGAATTTCTTCCGATTTGGAGTTTTCCAAATAATTTGTATTTCCTATGTTTTTCTACATGTTATAATCCTTTTTGAAATGCTGTTATTTTATCATTTGACCATATTTTGGGTGAACAACAATTTACTTGTGGATGAGTGAGGACTTTTCTCATAATTATCTAGAGGAATTTGCCTTCAACCATGGAGAGAAGACCTACATATAGCCAACAATTTTTTGTCTTTTCCAAATAACATGGAAATTGCAATTTGGTTCACTTGTTCTACTTCGACACAGATTTGGCGATTAATTTATCATGAATTCATAAAAAAATTCTTCATTTTCCTCGTAATAACAAGAATCCTATCTCAATTGAAGTGCCAAGTAGTTTTGATCACTCAGTATCAAAAGATCTTTTCTAAAAAGAAACAATCCAACATAAGCACTTAAATTCTCCTAGAAGGTCCTGAACATCAGGTCCAACCAAAATTCAGTACACCACTTCAGGATAGTTCGTACTGGAAGGCAATGCAAGCAATTCAACTAATAATAATATATTACACTCAAATTGCTAGGAGGAAGTGGAAGTCAAAAGATTTACTTACAGTTGGCTCCTGAGATAGGCAGATAAATATCAAAGAAACAAGGGCCATGATGAAAAGGAGTGTCAGGATGGCCAATGATGGATAACCTCAAAAGGACAATTTGTTCCTCAATAACTCTTTACTTTTACATGAATACTACCTGAAACAGCATACAAAGGAAAACAATCAGCTAACAAGGGCTAGATGGCACAAATAAGTAAATATTTATCAACTGAGATGCAATCAAACAACAATATTTACAAGCAAATAACACAACTAGAATATTTTTCCTCTTATTTTTTGGTTTTGGAAGAAGCACATAAGAGTTGGCAGAAATTTGAATCATCCTTGCAGTGCAGGCTAGAAGCATAAAAACAAGACATAATGCAAACACAACAATGAAATTAAAAGAATAGCATACAAATGAAGAAAAGTTGGCAAGAAAAAGATGAACATATCTTATTGCCTACTAATGGAAAAACTACTTAAGAAAAACATCGTATTTATTATTATGCTAGCAGTAAATCCATATATAATCAACAAACTTATAAAGAATATTAGGAAGGCTCAAAAACGAAATAATTTTTTTGTAGAACAAGTACTAAGAACAACAAAGATTTAGAGCTAGCCATACAGAAGATGACATTCAATAAAGAACAATGTGCAGTAAACAATACAAAGGTTTAAATGGGGTTGCATAGGCATATGTATGGTTCCAAAAGAAAGGATGGAATAACCAAATGTGTTAACACAATAATGGTAGGAGAGAAGAAAAAAGAAGAAAAGATGTAGGGTGAAGGAGTTGAATAAAGAGAGAGCACCAAATTCCACAGCACAAGCCATAAAAACAGTTCAATAACACCACTCTAGAGTTCAAGAAAACCTTATAGCATCAGATAATGAATAATAGCACTCTTTCAAGACATTGCAGACGATTCAATCACACAATTCATCCAATTTAATCGAATGGAATCAAATTAGTCACTGGAATCATTGCAAAAGCCAGACACCTCAACTTCTTGGTTTACAAACGAGCTGCAATCAATCCTCAAAGGCGGTGAAGAGGCAAAAAACACCAAAAATGAGAAAAGAAGATACCTACAATCGTGCTAAAGTTATCGTCAACTTTGATCAAATTGAAATAAAGGAAGAATGGTTCATCCACATCACTTGGGAATAAAGACAAAGAAAAAGAGGAATCCACCTAAGATTTGGTGACTTTAGCTTGGAACAGCTATAAAAGGACATTGTAAGCTCGATCAAGGGGCATTTGATCCACACCAATGTAGAGCATCCTTCTTCTTCTTCCTCAGAAAAGCTGTGTAGAAACCATAGTTTTACCAAGATTCAAAGGAAATGTCCGAAGCGCTTCGTCTTCTCTACCACCCTAAGCACCTGAAGTGCCCTCTCTGCACGAAGTTGCCCTCACCTCAACCTTTCTCTGTCCAAAACGCCTGAAGGGCCTCAGCAAACGGGGCCTCACTCGCCCAAAGCTTTTCTCTTGCCCTAGTTGTAATTCTGCTGCTGCCCAGAGCTCTTATTTCCTGCTCGAGTCTCACTAAGCTGCCCATGCACCCTGAATCCCCTTTCTTCTCCGCCAGAAAGTTTTCTTCTGCCCACGCCTCAGCTTTCCCCCGCCCAAAAGCCCTAAATAACCTTATTTCTTAGCCATATCCTCTCCTGTTGCCTGAGCCTCACTGCAAGCTGTCCAAGCCACTTGTGCAAACCTCTTATGACTGCCCAAATATCTTAAAAGTTTACCTAAAGGTTGTGTCTCCGCCAAAGCATCAAAAGTGAGTTTCTTTATGACCTTCATCTTATTTCTTACAACATTTTTATTGTTGATTTTTGACCAAGTGTCCTTTTACGAAATCAACCTCTTTATTTTGCATTCTGACTCCAACTAAATCTCCAATAAAAATAAATTTTGCTTAATCCCTTGATTCCTTTTTTTGTATCAATGGGTGACAAAGCTTGAACTAGGACGAAAACCATTGCCAATAACATTCTAAAACCAACTAAACTGATTTAGTGATTATCCTTGGATCCTTAGGCAGACACAAAGATCCAACTTCACCACATTAATGTAGGCCTTGCAGGCAAGAAGGATTCCATGTGCTTTGTGAGTAAAACGTTCCAACTAATTTGCTTAAAAATGCCAACATATATAAACCAAAAACATAGCTAAAGCATTTTCAATATTACTTTAAGATTAAATGAAAGAGCATTGGTAAAGCATATAGAGTCACCTTAGGAGGTTGCCTCGAGACATACAACACCAACTTGTACGTCATAATGAAACCATTTTCATTCAGCTCATCAAGCTACTCTCCGCCTTTGTCCTTCCTATCCATTAATACATCCTGATGCTTTGAAAGATGGTGTGTCATCGACGACAAGCGCCAGGAGAGATAATGGAGCTCGAAGAATGGTGGAGCTCTTTGGGTTTCCATGTGTTCAGAAGGCTGAGTCAAAACCATTCCTGATTAAAACAGCTTTGAGTTCAAAGGCCACCTGAGAGATAGATGAACAAGCTACATGAAAGGTTAGCATATTTAACCAATTCAAGATCTATTTGATTTCATCTAATATAAAGACAAAAAAGAGTGATAATGAGTTTTATGTCCAAATAAGTAACTTGATGAATAGAAAAAGCTCCATTTATGCAAATAAAAGATATTACAGAATATCATACAAATGATGCATTGTATGGCCTTGGCCCCAAATTATCCATTTTCAGATTTTGAGAAGCATCCAAATAGCTTTGCTCAAATAATAGAACATCTGAATACATAGGATAATGGGTAGCTCGTTAAACAATGCCATGGAAGTAGCAAAGAACATTGGAATGCATCTCAAGCACGACGTTTGCTCAAGCGCCATGAATTGGGTTCATGGTATCTGTCGTACAATGGCTCGATGCGTTCTTGTCGCTTGCGCTTGCTCATTTTTGTTGGATCTGCTGCCTTGTAGAACCTGGGTGCAAGTTCAACAAGCCATTTGGGGTCAACAACTGTAATCTCACGCATGTACTCTTTTGTCGTCATTACCAATTCATGGTATATGACCCAATCAGGCTGCCTCTGAAAGAGAGCGCTGCTCGGATGAATGTAAACTGGTTGGTTCTCCACCAGCGTCCTGTAGCCCTCTTGGGGATCCTTCCTTGCTGCATGAAAGAAGAATCCTGCGGTAATGGCCTTTCTTATTTTTGTGAAGTTTTTACCAGCGCTCACAACATCCAGTTTGTACCTGCAGAAGTTGGAGTTGGAGGTCATTCTGATATAATGAGCAAGCCTTGGGATAGAAGAGAAGAGTTTCAACAGTTGCTCTAACCAAAAAAAAAAAAATTGTGCACATTTTAGCAAATAAAATTACACACCATATAAAAATATCAACAAACATCATGATATTATAAAGAATTGTCATTAGTAACTTTTTCTATAACTTCAAATCCTTAAGTTCCTTCAGCTAGCACAACTCAATGTTCAAACTATCAGGCAATGAGCGAAGAGCTTGAATGAATTATAAAGGTTATTGGGCACAGTTGTTGTAATTGTAGGAACTATGAGGAAAAGCATTGAAAACTAATTGTGATAAAATAATGACAAAAAGACGTGGTCTTTTTTATAATCTACAGTGAAAAGTTACTTTTAAGATAATTTATGATTACTAATGCCAATAAACGTAACAACATTTTTTTTTTGTGAAACCCATGTGACTATGCCAAACGGTTTTAGAGAGGAATGAGGCCAAAATAGCCTTTTGCAACACTCCTGTCATTTTAAGCACCTTAAATTGCCGGCCACTGGTCCTCCATTCACACCACCAGTATGCAATCCAGCAACAGGAAATGGATTATCAGGAACTGAAATTCACACCTGTTTCTCCATATCATTGACCTATTCCTTTACCGTGCCCTCAAGTCAACCCCAATTACTTTCTATCATATTTGCTAACTCTTCCACAAAGAAAAAAGGAAAACAAGCCAACAAACCGGAGCACCTAAGGCTTTATGTCGGCTCTATTGCACTGGAATCAACTGTATCAAATAAATCCCTGAAGCTCCTCTACAAAAGGCAAACGATCGACAACTAAATTGGCCAGGAAAAGTTATCCATGAAAAGAAGATACATTTGACAGAAGACTTCCTACTCCATGTTTTGCAAAAAAGAGTTATGCAAAACACGATTAAATTTGATATAGCAGAAACTCCAACTCATCAAAATGCTTCATGCTACACAACTTTAAGATAACAATCCACGTTCATGGTATTCCAAATATATAAAACAACAAAATTCTATTCAGTAGAAAAATACAGATTGATTGCAAAAACTGCAATGGCTGGATGGGAAAGAAAGTTATCTAGAAACGCACAAATAAAATGCTGCAAAAATTAACCTAAAGACAGTTTGAAAATAAGTTGAACAAAAATAAAGAAAACTTCTTTAAGGTTTAATTGAAATATGAGAACTGTTTAGGAGATGTATGATTAGTAGTAATCACAAGAACTTAGGTGCTACTATTAGTGCTTCTGCCAACTGAAAACAATTGCATGAGTTCGCAAGGACAGAGTCATATTATTAAAGTGTCAATACAATTCACATCATGTATTAGCATGCATTAATATATCACACCTCATCATTTTTGAAACTGGTAAAGTATACATTGATAGAAGAGCTTAACAAACATGGTTCTAAATAGTAGATGATAGCTATATGCTAAAATTTGAATCTAATTGAGTTTCAGTGTAATTGCAATATTAAGAATCGATTTTCATAATATCATGCAGATTTTCATGCCAAGATTAAGCATCCTTGTAACTCCACTCAAAACCAACAATTTCATCCAATTAAATTCTACAATATTCCCATGTAAGTTCATTTTTTTTTTACAATTAGCATAAAAGCAACAAGAATTATTTCTAGAAAACATAGCTGGCCACATAAGTCCAACAATACCATTGTGCTCTATCTACTAAAACATCCTTAAGATTCAAGCATCTAAACAAATTTCTAAGAGTCTCTTGTTGAGTCATTGTTTTCTTTCTTTTTCAATGTATTCTAAAAAGAAAGTTCTAATAGTTCCTACATCCTAACAAAAGTATTCCAAGACCTATATTTAATATGTCCAAACCATTAACTAAATCTTAAGCATATATGCAATTGATGTTACATCAAACTTTTCTTGTATGCACTCATTGCTAATTATAAACATTTGCATAAAATCACACATCAAATTCCTCTTATATACATTAATTTCTGATTATATCCTATCGAGTACAATCACTCATTCATCCAAACATCCTCACTCCTATTGCAAAATTCCATTTGTACATTTGCACTTCTTATGCCAATATTCAAGAGCACATAATATTCCTAGCCTCACTAAAGTCTAATAAGCTATCTTATATGTCAAAAGCATTCCTTACAATACAAAAAAAAAATTCAAAATGTTTTTTTTGACTAATTAATCCTCATAAATTTAAGGTTAAAAATTGTTTTATATATTATCTTCTTGTCATTCTAATTCTAGTAATATATGATAACCGCATAGATGCTCGAGACTAAAGATATAACTCATGTCAATTCCAAATTAGATACCAACCTAAAGTGAAATCGATTGCAAGGTGTTGGAAATTAACCTAACCCCAAAAACAAAAGTCAAATATGAAAATTTCAGTTTGAGGCTATCCAAAATTATGAATTCTAAAGACATATTAAAAAATATACATGTTAAGTCACATTATAATGAGAAAAAAGATAAGTTTTGAAAAACAAATATAACATGATTATAGGAAATACAAAAAATACAATATATAGACAAATAAAACCTTTATACAAAATATCGATCAATCATTTGACGGGGAAGTAAAGCATTCAAGAATATTATATTTTCTTTTTCTTTGATATAGAAAAGCATAAGCATAAAGTAAAAGAAAGTTGAAAAAGTAGAATATAAAAAGAGAAGGGGAGAACACTACAAACAATGGTATTCCCTTTGCTAACAAGGCTTGAAATTATTGGCCTCCCTTATTTTCATCATTTATGGGTCCCATTAATGAGGTGCCTCTAATTAAATAAAGGACAAATCGTACCATCTTATACTATGTTGAAGTATAGCTTGGATTGTATCAATTATTGGAACACCAACCCTTGGAACCAAGATCTAACCCAACCTAGTTTGTTCCTCCTATGTTTAAAACTAAAGCAAATCTAAAACCAATCAAAATTGACTTGAATTGGGTTTGGTTCTGGGTCAACTTATGGTTCTTTGGTATTTACATGCCCGCTATCTCGAACCAATAGAAAATAGTTCAACAAGCAAATGCTACATTTGGCTGATGTGCGCATCTAGATTGAAAAACAATAAGGAAAAGAGAACACATATGCTCAATGATGCATAGGAAATTTTCGTGTCTAAGAACTTAGCTTAAATAGAACATCAACATCAATGGTACAGTCTATCACCACATGTAAATAAAAAATTGTAAATAAGGAAAAACACTAAAACAATATGAAAAACAATGAGAATGATTTTGATGCATTAATCTTAAAAAGTGATCATTCAAATCTTAGTTGAGTAAAAAAATGATGAAACAACGACCTAGACTAGTTGATTTCACTCATGTGGCCCCAACTTCTTTAGGGTCAATACATTTCATGAGGTCATTCTCATTGTGTTTCAACTCTTGCCTGCTAACATCAAGATTTGATTTGAGGGTAACTTTACTTTTGTTGTGCTCATTAATATCCCTGCTTTTGCTGACCATCACAATCCACATTCCTTGTTTACTTCTATCGCTTTCCAAACTTTTACTAAGTATAGAGTCACCCATACTTCTAAAAAAAACCCATTCCCACTTGATAATCGAAGAACACGGTGGTAGCAATGAAGAGCACCTCAACAATGACATTGTCGATGTTGGGTCATTTTGACATGATTACAAATTCAAAATTGTACTTACCTACAAATGTATTTCTAAGATTTATTCTTGATTGATGTGCAATTGTATTTTGGAGAAGCTTTAAATGCATGCTTAAGAGTTTGATCATCTGTAGTATAGCTTCTCTCATTTATGTTTTTTTGTTTAAATGTTATAAATGTGTAGCATTTATCAGAAGCTGAGATTCCAAAAAAAAAAAATTCTCACCCTTCAACCCTTACAGAATACCTAAATTTATTTGATACAAGGATAGAAAATAAGTTAATTTAAATGCAAATTTAAGAAGATGACCCCTCTGTTATCATTTTCCTCATTTATGGTTTTTTTCCTTGAACCTAACTAAATAAGTTAGTATTGTCTTAAGCTGTTTTTCAGTTTTTTTTTATTCCTGTTTGATCTACAATTGTATGAAGGAGTTCCTTAACATGCATGTTTTAACAAAACAAAATGAGCTCTGGTGCAAAACAGTAACAACTTTAATGGAAAAAAACTCTAAAATCATACCTATCCATGATAGTAAGGAGCTGCTTTCTGACATCCTGTGCCCTCCTTAGGGAACGGGACTGTACAAAATTCTCAAAACACCAAGGACCAGAAAAATTTTTAGCTTTCCAAGCTTCATACACAGCAAGTAAAGTTAAGTGATCTCCTTCTGGCTGAAAAAATTTGGCACGTTTCTGATCTGCTTGGGCCTGCTTCTCCCTTGGCCTATAAAAGATGTTTCCCGTCTGAATCATTGCAATGATGGTCAATATTTCATCACTGCATCCAAGGTCCACGCTCGCCAATAACATCTTTGATAAAGGTGGATCCAATGGAAACTCTGCCATTTTTCTTCCCAACTTGGTCAGAAGTCCCTCTTCATCTAAAGCTCCTAGACTATAAAGCTGCTCCATTGCAGATATGAGGGCTTGAGGTGATGGAGGATCCATAAAATCAAAAGATAAAAGATCATTAATTCCCATAGCCTTCATAGTAAGTGTTGTTGTCCCAAGATTAATCCTTTGAATTTCAGGGATTGTTGTAGGCGACATTTCATTGCGATAGGCACTCTCCGTATAGAGACGATAACACTTTCCTGGCCCAGTACGTCCAGCACGTCCAGCCCTCTGCTTGGCTGATGCTTGTGATATAGGAGTGATGACTAGGGAATCAAGCCCTTGTTTTGGGTTGTACACATTTTGCTTAGCAAAACCTGGGTCTATGACATAAAATATACCATCAATCGTCAAAGAAGCCTCTGCAATATTGGTAGCTACTACAACCTTCCTCTTTCCAGGAGGCGGAGGCTCAAAAATCCTTGACTGCATTTCACTAGGAAGAGCACTATATACAGGCAATATTATCAAATCCGGCACATTTTTACCCAAGCCTTTCATTCTCTCATAAAGAGACTGACAAGCATGATCAATCTCCTCCTGACCAGTTAAGAAAAGAAGAATATCTCCTTCTGGCTCTGTCACATGAATTTGCAGAACGGTCATCAAAGCTGCATCCAAATAGTCACTTTCTGGCTGTTTTGCATACAGTATCTCAACAGGAAATGTTCTACCAGGAATTGTAAATATATTGCAGTTAAAAAAATACCCAGAAAACTTCTCAGCATCAAGTGTAGCAGAAGTGACAATTAGTCTAAGATCTAACCGCCGTTTCACGAGCTGTTTAAGCAAACCAAAGAGAACATCAGTGTGAATTGTCCTCTCATGAGCTTCATCAAGCATGATAACAGAATACTGAGAAAGATTCTCATCAACCAATATCTCCCTCAGAAGCATACCATCTGTCATATACTTTATCACTGTCTCTGGCCCAGTGCAATCCTCAAACCGAATAGCATAACCAACTTCTTCGCCTAAACGACAGCCAAACTCCTCAGCTACCCTTTTGGCAACTGACATTGCAGCAACCCTCCGTGGTTGAGTGCAGCCAATTTTCCCTTTTGTGGTATAGCCTGCCTCAGCCAAGTACTGGGTTACCTGTGTTGTCTTCCCAGACCCAGTCTCCCCTATAACAACCAAGACCTGGTTGTCATGCACAGCCTGAATCAGCTCCTTCTTTAGTTTGTAGATTGGAAGACTCTGCCTCTGTTCTTGAATTGAAAGCTTGGATCTTTGGCCAAATGTCAAAGCCTTTCCGTATGCATCTTTTTTCCATTCAGGCATGTCATAAGCAGATAAACCAACACCCCTCAGCTCCTGTGCAAGATGTCTCTCCCCTGTCTCTGGCATTGGATCTTCCCACGGTCTATTAAGATCCTTTGGGATGGAATCTAGCATTGTCCTTTGCTGTTGCTCACGAACTTCTCTCCTCTCTTTAATAAGAGCTGACTGCAGAGCTGCTGCCCGGCTCAAAGACCCCTCTGGATTCTTGAAGATCTTTACAGGAGACATATCAATGGAGAACCGACTCTGCCCTTGAAGGAAGGCTGGTTCATCCTCATTGAGCTCAATTTCAAGCTCTTCTTCAGCACCCTCTTCCTGGTAGAGCATTCCATCACCCTCGTCATCAAACATTGGATACTCCCGGACATCTAACACACCTGATGCAATCAGTTGCTTTGCCTCCCACTTTTCAGGTGAGCTCATCCTCTTCAACGGCCGTCGAGATGACCCATTATTATCCTCCTCAATAATGGTGATTCCCGAGAGACCCTTCCTTAAGATAGGGCCACTGTTCCCACTTGAGGGGTTAGCCCTCAAAGCTTCATCCTCTGAGCTCCTCCTTATTGGCAAGAGATCCTTTCCAGTGTTCTGATCCACATCCCTCATGGATAGACTTAGCTTCTTCCCCGAAACAGATATTACCTTGACAAATACATCCTGGCCACGCTTCACCTCGTCTTTTGCATTGGTAACCCTCCTATTTGCAATCTGTGAAACATGAACCAGACCCTCCTTCCCTCTGAAATCAACCAAATCAACAAAACAACCATTGTCCATCAGCCTTGAGACCTTCCCTTTGTAAACATGGTAGAGTTCCGGTTCATCAAAAGTCCTTCCAGTATAACCATGACCTCTTCCATCCCTGTTGCCATCATCATCTTCATCCACGTCACTGTAAGATTTGTTGTCTCTGTGATCATCTCTTCTATGAGTCCTTCCTCTATCTCTATCCCTGCCTCTATCTCTTTCTCTTCCTCTGTCTCTATCTCTATCTCTATCTCTTTCTCTATATCTATCCCTATCTCTATCATCAACATCTCTGTCTTGGTCTCGGTCATACCAGTGATCATGGTCCCGATGGCCTCTCCTGTCTCTGATCCAATCGCCCTCTCGACGATAGTCACAATTTCTGTCACGACTCCTACCATCTTCCCGGTCAAGGAGCTTGCTCTTCTCATCCGCCTTAATCTGACTGTCCTCCTCAATCTCACGCTCTAGCTCCTTTATGCGTTCGCGGTTGTCTGCACGGGAGAGACCAGGAAAGGCGCTGGGTTTCTTCTTGGAAGAGGGATCAGAGGAGGGCTTGGATTTTGATTTGGAGGGTAGGATGGCATGGATGATGGTGAGGAGCGTGCGAACGAAGTAGTCGGGCATCTCAGCTCCGTTCTCCTTAAGCTTGGCATCGAATTCTTCAACACTCTCGGCTTCGCGGCCTAGTTCGGTGATGAACTCGGCCAGAACCTTATCGCTACAGCCTACATGGCTTTCGAGTTCTGTGCATACCTTCGAGACGAGAGAAAGATACTCGAGCTTTTTCAGGCCGTCCTCGGCGTCAGCCATTGTTGCGGGCATTGTAAAATGTAGAGAAGTTACAAAGGAGAGTTAGTCGGATAGGTTAAGAGAGTATTATCGTGTCAATAGGTGAGGGAATCAAATTGGATGGCCAACACAAAGGCGAGTTTTCCTTGAAGATCTTAGAGAGGGGAGAACGCCGATTTAGGTTTAGGAGAGGCTGCCGTGAATAGTCTCCGCCGACGTACAGCACGCGCAGGAAGGCGAATTTGGGCTACGACGAAAATCAGAGAGAACCAAAACATGATGTCTACGAGAACTAAATATTAGGTAATATTAATTTAAAAATTAGACGAAGAAATTAAAAAACTTTTAAAAATAATTTATTTGATTAATTTTTTAATAAATTAATTATATAATAAAATAATCTATTAATAGAAGAAAGATGGTTGATTCTCCTCTTAAACATTATAGATCATTTTTGCTCAAATAATGGTAATACTTTTTAATCTAACTTTAGTGAATATATATATACAAATATGATTGTTTGAAAACATTAATATTATCCCTTATGATTTATTTTAGACCAAAATAAGCAACCTTTTATGAAATATACATATATATATATATATATATATATATATATATATATATATATATATGACATCTCTTTTCTTTTTTATATTTTTATAATATAATTTTTAATCTCCTTTTGAATTTGGTTTTAAGAGAGGGAAATTAGGTGTATTATTTTAAATTAGGTACTTCAAGTTGTAAAAAGTAAAGGAAAAAAAACTAGTTATAAAAGTTTCTCAAAAAGAGCAAATAAATTATAATAATTATAATGTAAGTATATTTGATTATTATCATTGATCATTTTACATAATAGTATAAAATTATTATTTTATAAACCCACATTCTGATATAATGTAAAATATTTTTAACATTATTATTTATATGTTTTGTGATGATGAATAGGTATAAAAGGGTAAGATAATTAAATAATTTAGTGATGTTATAAAAAAACGTGATAAATAAGAAAGAAAATAGACGAGGGATAAGAATAAAAATAAAAGGTAGATCATATGACATAATGATTGTGATATGATATGACATAAGTATCTAAAATAATTCAAACTAAATGATTGTTATTGTGATGATTATATCATTGATGATATTAAAATATCAAGAAGACATTATTTGATAAAATGATTTAATATGAGAATTATATATTTTCCTTGATGACATTATCTCAAGTCCACGATGGTATATGGGTTTAAGATAAGCACATATCATATGAAAGTTATGATATAATATGATATTATTGAGATCAAATCCCAAATGAGATCTACATGTGCTCTTAATAAGAAATAATATGAGATAAGATATGCATATTATATGCTTGATGCAAACTAAGATAAGAATACAATTTGATCATTAATTATTGTCTTGTTATAAGAAGTAAAAGAAAAAAACTAGTTAAGAAAGTTTCTCAAAAAGAACAAATAGGTAAATTATAATATTATAATATAAGTATAATATTGATTATTATCCTTGAATATTTTACATAATAGTAGGAAATCATTATTTTATGGACTTATATTTTGATATAATGTAACTTATTCCTAACATTATTATTTGCATATTTTGTGATGATGAATAAGTATAAAAGATAAGACAGTTAAATAATTTAGTGATTTTATAGAAAAAGATATGATATAAAAGAAAAAAAGTAAATGAATGATGAGAATAAAAACAAATAAGAATATAAAATAAATTATGACGTGATGGTAGTGATATGATATAATGTATCTAAGATAATTCATATTATACGAGCCTTATTATGATGATTATATCATTGATAATATTGATATGTGAAAGAGTCATCATTTGATAAAATGATTTAATACGAGAGTTTGATATTTTTATATTGAATTTATCTCGAGTAGTCATACTCCACAATAATATATAGGCTGAGGATGAGCAGAGATGATATGAATGTGTGATATGATATAGTATCACTGAGATCGAATCTCATATAATATTTTCATATTGTGTGTTTGATGTGAATATGATATGAGATAAGGTATGCAAGCTATATGCTTGATGAAGACATAATATAAGATGAGATTTGTTAGTTATATGCTAATGTTAATATGATATGTGCTTGACACGAAAATAATATAAGATGAGATGAGATCTTATAATAATTAAATAATATTTAATCACATAATACTTAAATCCTAAAAATAATTATAAGATATAAAATAGATAAAGAATATGTTGAGAAAATATGAGAATGAATAAAGTTGTTTGAGAGTTAGAATATAAACATATAAAAAGATTAAATTTAGATGGCTAAATAAAGATGAAGTTGATATAAATATATAGGAATAAAAATAATCAAAAAATTGAATTTGTGCATTCTTTTATAAACTTATTTTTATATGTTTTCATATATTGGTCGTACGTTCTTATATACTTATATTACCTTTTATGCATAAATATCTTATTTTTTTTAATTATTTTATTTCTTTATAACTTATTTTATTATGATATTTTATTCTATATTATTATAAATAAAAATTTATTTGTTGGACTTTTTAAGCTTATTATCTATCTATATCATAGGTCATGATTCTAAGACTCTAAAAGATAAGGAATTATAAATACACTTAAGATAAGTTTAATAGCATAATTTTGTAGAGATTTATGATATTTCTTTTTTAGATAATTCTATGTATTTTAAAGAGAGAGATTTTAGATGATTGCATCTATGATAATGAAATAATGTATATAATTGTATATATTTTTTACGTGCATTATGTAATTTATAAGTTCAACCTAATACTTCATGGATTGATGGTAATGTTGTAGCTTTATCATATTACATGATATTGACAATTTTGATATCATTTAGGAATTAATTATTTGGATATGTGAATATATTATAGATTTGATTATTATTGAGATTTTTAATTGTAGTATAAATATTGTGATATATTATTGATGCTTGTAACTATTTGTGTAAGAAAATTTGGACAATTTTAAAAAAATTATATCTATTTTGATTCTAAAATTGGATCATAAAAACTAATTTTAAATTTGCCTCACTTGGTTGAGTGGATAATACTTCAATTATGAAATGAAACTTTGTTCATACTTGATAATAAAGTTGTTAATGGTTGTACCAGATAGAAAAGTCACGTGGTGTATGACATTTGTTGTTAGTAATAAGACCCACAAAAAATAGTGATAATTGATTTGTAAAGACCTACAAATATTATCAAAATTAAAAATATTATGAGATTATCTAGATATTAGAAAACATTTGTTAAATGATTCTCCCAAATAGAAGTACTTTGACCTGATTAACTCAAAAAGAGACTCCTTTCAATTGGAATTAAAACTGAGAAAAGTTTTCGAACTCTTAAGAAAAAGTTAACATCTACACTAAAGAATATTCCAAAATTTCAAGTATTTGTGTACACATCTTTTTAAGGGTTAGAAATAATGTTAATGCAAAATAAAAAAGGTTATATCTTATGCTTCAAGGCATTCCAGAACTCATGAAAAAAAATATCTAATACATTACTTAGAATTAAGAGCTATCATCTCCTATTAAAAATACGAAAGAATTACTTATATGGGGTGCAAACTAAAGTGTACTCTTAACCATGAAAGTCTTAAATATATACACTTCACATGGCATCATCAAATGATACAAGTCTTGGATCAGAATCTACAACGCACTAGAACTCCCTTGTTGGTGATCCTTTACTCCGATAGCATCTAGGGTTCCTATCCAAATTTGATATCTCACACAGGGTCAATCCTTAACCCTTCCTCCTCTGACTAAGACTACAGAATGTTCTAGTGAATTATGGCCAATACCAGGTATATAAGTATAATCAGTGATTTTTAATCCAAAGGTGAATCGTACTGCCAACTTTACGTAAGGCAGAGTTTGGTTTTTTGGGGGTAATAGTGGAAAAGTGGAAAGATAAGTCACCTTTATTGTCACTCTACAGAACCGTACGTGAGATTTTCACCTCATACGGCTCCTCCCTTCTGTGCCCCCCTTCTTTGCATAGCATAGTACTTAGAGGCATAATTCATGTAATCAAAATTTCACTATTCTTGTTATGAACTGACGGGAGCTGGCATTTTGACAATCAATTTCTAGCCAATAAAAGAATTGAATTTATGATAAAAATGATAATTAAAATTGATGAAAGATTATATGATCTTATATCATACTAGAAAAACAAACGTGTTAACCAATGCACTCAATAAGAGAGTAGGATTATATAATATAAGCAACAAGTTGGAGAAAGATCAATTGTCTATGGAGATGATAAGTTTTACATAAATTTTATATAAAATATGAATATGAAAACTTTTACTCAAACTACTAATTTCAATAAATTAGTTTTATGATATTAGAGCAATTCAGGACAAAGATGAGGACATACTAAACATAAAAATTATAACAAAAGTATATAAAGTAATGAAAATTGAATGAGACCATTATGATAGAAAATTAAGATAAGCATTTTTGCACCATTTATATATTTAACTAATATACTATTGAAAAGTGACCTAATTAAGATTGATAATTTAGATTCAATATTTTTTAGATGATTATTGTTTGATTTTATTACTATTGTATACTATTCACAATTTCAACATAATAAATATTTTTCTATTTAATCACAAAAATTCCATTAGATATGAATAAATTATAATATCATATTAATGAATAATAAAGGTAAAAGAAAATTGATATGAAAGATCATTGTTCATATATTGAATTAGAAAGAAAAAAAAAAAGAAAAGAAGTAAGAATAAAAGTTGGTTAAAGAGGGTAAAGTATTATCTTAAATAAATATATAAATGGCAGTTGTCCAAAATGATTAGACACATAGAATAACATATTCTATAATTGAGACCATTATTTGGAACATGTTTTAAAGACAGTTTTGAAATAGCTACCATAAAACGTATCTCATTTTGAAATGACATGTTCTGAAATTAGAGTCATTATTTGAAAATGTATGTTTTGGAAGTGAGAGCTTAAAAAAAATGAAACACTAAAAACCCTCATCTTAGAATCAGTTAGAATAGAAAGAGAAAAATAAATTATGAAATGATAAAATAAAAGAGTAATATGAAATATACATGATTTTTCAAAACCAAAAATTGGAAGTTTTAAACAAAAAATAGCTTTTTATTTATATATTAATTGTATGTCATTTATATGTTAAAGCATGTGATTTTTACCCAAAATGCAACATGACCCTAATAAACTTGTTATATATATATATTATTTTACCATTGAGTTAGTACTTGTCGACTTAACCTATTAGGACGTAAAATTTCAGGTCAAAATAAGAAACTATAAGATTCTAATAGTTCAGTAAGAGGGATAATATCTAATCTTATGCTTATTGATTTATTCCTTATATTATCATGATATATAAACTACTATAAATATTAGTTTTATTCCATTAAAGATAGACTTACATTAGTTATCTTTTGTAATATATAAAATAATGTTTTTTAAGAAATATAATAGTTAATGATGATTGCAATTTTGACTTCAATTTTGGATTTCAAAAATATGAACATGAGTTTTGTTTCTTATTATTTAGTTTTCAAAACCAAATAAAGAAGAAAACATTGTGGCACCACTCGAAAAAGCGATCGAATCACCACAAGATGCTATTAAAGCAATCAAAGTCATAAGGTGAAAAATCATAAAAAAATGAATAACCTAAAATATGAATCTTAGAAAGAATAGAATATAAGGCATAAAATTAGATTAAAAAGGTCTAAAAAGATATTCTAAACATATTTACAAAACATAAAATGTGAAAATTAGAAAGAACTAAACAACCAAAGTAATGAGCTTGGATAGACATACTAGTAGACAAAAGGGCACGTATTACATTACTAAACGTTATATTATGCTCTTTATTTTATATGTAATATACACTGTAAAAACCATAAGAAATATAAACAATTGTAGAACTATAGTTATAAAATTAGGCCTAATATATGATACGTTAAGTTCAACACTACATCAAATAAAAGAAAATTTTATTTTAAAATAAGATAAATAAATAGAGTATGGTACTAAATTAACGATATATTTTACTTTGGTTATTATGCACAATATTTAGCTTAATTATTATAATATGTCAACTTAAAATAAAAAGAAATGAACTTGATAAAACCGTATAATATGTTAATAAATATTGCACAACATATTATAATTAGAATGAATATTACATACATGAAAAAGAAGTTGAGAAAAATGTATGATACATTAATAATAATGCATGTTAAATTAAATTTAAGACTAATAGTACATACCTTAGAAACAATAACTTAAGGAAAATGTATAATACTTTTAAAAATAATGTATAACAAGTTGACTTATATAAAAAGTCTAATATATCACTAACTGAATGATTTATTAAGCCATGCATGTTATAAATATACACAATTAGATTATTCTATTCTTCTTTTCACTAATTTTAATACTAATAATATTGTAAGATAGTATCATATTATATGATTAATATAATTTTAACTTATCTAAAAATTTAGATTTCCCTTTATACTTAACTATATGATATGATTTGATTGATAAACATTGACTCTTCGGACTCAAAAAGATATCACTATGGTCAATGAAAATGTAAGTGTATATGAATAACATATTGCAATAGAATATGAAATTGATTTAAACATGAATGATATCCTAAGTGTGACAAATAAAAATTACATAAGTCTTAATATTCTAAACATACACAAAAAGTAAGTAAAGAATACTCATGATAACAATTAAATTGTCAAGAGTAAATCCTTTAATAGCTTAAACTAGTGTGTAAAGCACATCTTTGATAAATTCCTATGATAATGCACAATATTATCACATCTTAAATGATCATCAACTTATACTTATTCTAAGAAATCAACTTGAACAATATATTAGCAAAACTTAACAATAAAGTTTTTTATCATCAAAATCTTATGGTCATGTGATTAACAAAACATTTGTACTTATGAAGAACTATACAATACTATGTATGGTAAAAGCATACGATATTGATGGATATTCTGAAGAGAATTGAAGTAGAATGCATGACATTATAAGAGGAACATGATATTATGAAATATATATGATGTTAGGATAAGAGCTTTACCCACACACCCTTACAAAGGGGACTCGACCCTTCTAAATCCCCACCACTCATTGACTAGGTAGACTAGGTAGAGAAACCTCCTCATAAAATTTACAAAGGAGATCAAAAATTTGATGAGCTTTAAGAAAATTAAGATTCAAGACATCTCTACAAAAAAAGAATACAAAACAAAAAAGGTAAGATGAAGAGAAGAAAAAAATCAATAATTAAAAAAGATTTATAATAATTCAAAGGAATGAAAGATCAAAGAAATTAAGTGAAATGATTTGTAGAAATTGAGAAGATTTAAAAAGTTTGAAAAATCAAATAAAATTTTAAATATTTTTCAAGATATATAAAAGTGTAATGCCAAGGAATGAAGATCAACAATTTGATAAATAAAAAATAAGAATCATATTTGTTTTTAAGACTAAATTGATATATTTAAAATATTGAGAATAATGCTATGGAGATGAATTGATATTTTCATATGTGACATGTAAGAAATTATAAAATAAAAAAACTTGATTATATTGTGGTTTAAGTTGCAAAAATCAAGTTTAAAAATCTTATTTTACTTAAAGAAGAAATAGCAAACTCTAACAACAAAAAATATTACCCATTAAAAATAGAAATGTAGGCTCAACTACCAAGGTTTGATTTTTTCCAAATAGATGATTGACTTGAAAGATTTACGATGCTTTGCGATGAAATGACTTGCCAAGAATATAAGGTTCGTTAGTGAGTGTGACTTTGGATAGCGTGATGCTAACCATTTGTGGCAAAGGCAACAAAAACTTTTCTTTGAAATCACCTTAATCAAAAGAAATGTTATAAAATCTATGTAAACATAGTTTGTATAAATTTATCTTGAAAAAAATAAAAAAAGAGTCTAAAGAATTTTTTAATTACAAGCTTTGAATAGTTTCATGCTCAGAAGAGCACACCCCTATTAATAGAATAAGAAATCTTCTTTCTCTCTCTTCTCTTTGCTCATTCTTCTCCATCATCACCTCATACCTACACCTCACTTTGCCATCATAACTTAAGTGAATTACAATAACTCATTCTAATCAAGATGACTCGCATGAAACCAAACCTTCGTTTCCTTCATCTTTAAACCCCAACTCTAGCCCGCTATACCTTCTTCTCTTCCACTTCACATCATGGTTCAATCATGTTCAAAATCTCTTCATCCTAATATCCACCTTAAGAGTTCCTCTCTCTTCACCATATCTCTTATCCATCTTTGCCCCTTCTCAAAAATTCCTCCATGGTCAAGACCTCCACTCAAATTTTTTGTAAACCATTTTTCTCTCTAACCAAAAACCCAAACTTTTTCTCTTTTCACTTCAAGTTTTTTAAAGAAATCCAAAACCCTTAGTTGAAAATACCCTCATCTCCCTTACCCCCACCACCTCACAAACTAGACTAAAGAATATAGCACTAACATCTTGCAAAATGTCATATGACAAGAAGATTCAAGTCAAATAAACAATACAAGTCTACATTTAAAAGACAAGTTGTTGAGATGGATAAAAATATTAAAAAGTAAGACTAAAAAAATGAAGAGATAATCAAGAGATAAAAAAGAATTATTGTTAGGAGATAAAAAAAAAAAGTCTTAAACCACTTTGCTATAATGGGGATGAGTAGCATCAATGTGAGACAGTTGGAAAAAAAAGTGCTTAGTCTAAGAATTTGAAAAGTTTGATATCATGAGTGAATTAAATGAAAATATTAAGACCATTTGATCAAAATTAAAAAAATCATAATTATCAATTTTGATAATACAAATTCAAACCATTCATTTTGATTGCATAACTTAAAAATGGATGAGAAGAACAGATTTGTGACTAGTAATCTCAAACATGGAATAGGCCAATACAAAATATAAGGAAAATAACTATTGCACTGATATAGCTTTCATTTAAATTATGCCAAATGGTTTTCACAATTAAACTTGTATTACTCAATTTGAATTTAAACAATTTCAATTTTCAAAGAAGAAATTAATGAATTAATTTATGAAGAATTTTTTATGCAAACAAACTTGTGTTATATTCCAAATATTATTTTCCTCGTACTCATATTTTATAAATCTTTTTTTTAAGTATTTTCCAACATTTTTATTGTCTGTTAGTATCCAGCCAGCAATTTTGTTACATAGTTCAAATATTGATTTCAATGACAATAATTCAAATAAAACAACATATAAAACAAGGCTTCAGCCGTAGGTTAAGACAAACCTTCGAAAGTATCTTTAACGGATAATGTGATGAGCATCACTGCAGAACCATACTCTTATCTGTAATCCTTTTTAATTAGTTAAATGACATCCATATTCTACAGACCTGAGAATGGATAAACCTTACACGAGAGAACTATCTCTTGCTGTCGTCTGCTGTAACATATCATACTCTAAAAGGACTGCAAGTTTCTTTAAGGATAAGGAGATAACATATCATAAAGCTTCTTGATGTCTTCCTGACAAAGCCTTGAATCAGCTGAAGGAAGCATATCTTACATGTTTATTTGCAGTATGCAGTTGAGCAAGGCAACATCCAAACACTTTGATTTCAAACTTCACATTGCTTGTTATTCATTCAGCTCTCTTCTAATCTTATTCTGTGGCTGCCATTAACCAATAACCTAAGAGCCAACTCGTATGCAGAAAAGATGGCTCCATTAACTACAAATGCTCTTGTGACTGCAGCACCAAGTCCTCGCCAGAGAACTGAAAAGCCTTCTTCTCGGACGCTCTTTCTGAAGCAATCCATGATTCCATTGTACCTCGGTGGAGGCTGACTTCCGAGAGGCCTGGATTCAGCCTGAAGCCTGGATTTCACTACATCCAAAGGATAGCAACAGACCCAGCTTGCAACACCGGCGAGTCCTCCGGCAAAAAGCATCGTGGCCAAGCTTTCGTCCCCTGTGGTCCTACAGCCAGGGTGAATGTGCTCCCTTGCGTACTCGTAGGTCCAGAAGTAGACTCCATGGGCAGGAGCATCACGGAGGATGGTGATGAGGAAGCCACGGTAGATTCCACGGATCCCTTCAGTGTGTAGGATGCTCTTAGCGATGGTTAGGGGGCCTTTGGGATTGGTTCTGCGATGATGGTGGTTGGTCGTCTGGAGCTGGAGGCGGATCTTGATGAGCTCAACTGGGCTCAGAAGTATGCTTTGCAATGCACCGGTTCCAAACCCAGCCAGGGCAACGCTTTTGTAGGACGGGGGCTCACCATTCTTCCCGGGATCACAAGCTCTCGACAAAAGGGCATATACTTGGAAAGCCATTGCATTCTGCAATTGTATGAAGGAATATTAAAAGTCATAAAAGGGTTGTAACAAAGTTATCATCATAAAATTTGAACAAACACAAGGAATTCTCATTTGTATATGCAACTCAAAGTATCTAGATAATAATTGCATTGAGTCTAACTTATGCTTGTTTACAACTGATGGTTAACGAAATGCATATTGTTGGCTTTTACTAAAGCCAAACTCCCAATACCTCACGTAAGAAGTCTCACGTGAAGCATTTCATTCAGATTTAAATAAAATATTTCATATCACTATCTTTACACAAATGTTTTCTTAACTCAATCTTCATGGTTTAACAGTGATGCTTTCTCTTTGTTTATCCAAACCTCAACTACTAAAAATCAATCAGAAGAGAACCCAATCAAGAAATATACAAATTAGTCAACATGTTAGAATCATTCATCGACGTTCATCTATAGAATCATTGCGATCTGCAGCTCAATTTGATTTTGATCGAGTTATCGACGATTGATCCTAATCTGATATTAAAAAAAAAAAAGTTTGGGAAAAGGGGAGGAGAAAGAGCAAAAGGGAGGGACCTGGAAGGCAACGGAGGCGAAGGGGGCAGCCATGCCGCGGTAGAGAGCTGCGGGGCCCTCGGTACGGAGGATGGAGCGAAAGAGGGCGGTGGCGGAGGGGCGGCCGCTGCCGAGCGAAGACGGAGATGAAGGCTGCTGCAGATGGATACGCAGCGTGTCGAACGGGTGACCGGCGACGACGCCCGCCATACCTCCGAGCCCCCCCGCCACGAACTCCTTTCCCCAACTACTCGCCAAAAACTCCGGCCAGAACTCCATCTCCGCGTCCGCATTCCACTTCAAGACCCAAGATCCAAATGCTCCCGGACTCCTCTCTTCACTTTTTACACATAGCTCCTCCTCTGCGCGCTCCACTGGCTTTAAAAAGACGAAGAATAGCCTTCCCCGAATACTCTACAAATATATCCTCTCTCTCTCTCTCTCTCTCTCTCTCTCTATATGATCCCTTCCACGTCACTTTCTCTCTCTCAACCTTCTCCAACGCCGGCTGGCAGCGTACGCCAGGCCGAGATAAATGGCCAAGTTTTCGTTCTTTTCCACGACGAAAACGGCCCGCCTCAAAAAGATCCGATAAAAAGGCGCCACGTCGCAAATAATCCACTCAGGGACCTCGACATGAGGAGATAGCCATCTTTGTCACATGCTGTAAATGGTAATAGTTTGCAGATTTATTTATAATAAGAGAAGAAGGATTTGAATTGGATACCGCTAGATTCGTGCACACAAACCTCTGTGGGCCGCGAAACACCCAAGGCGTGACCTAACCGTCCTTTGAGCTAACGTCCATGGATGGTTGTCCATCGATACTTGTTCTACAGGTCTGAACAACCATGAGCTAGTTCTGTAACAGATCTCAGTAACGCAGAATTTTCAGCACTTAAGGCGATGGGCCAACCAGAAAGCTAACTTGTGTTTAACAATCAAAGAACCCAATTGATTTGAAAACAATACGAATGTGTTTTGAAGATAACAAAATTCGATTATTTTTTTAATTTCATTTGTGAATCTTCAGGGATTCAAAACACTGCATTTTGAGATGAAAGACAGGATTTTTACTCATTTGAAAATGAACAAGTTAATGAGTTTACGAAAAGCACTTTTTCTTCTGTAAAGTATAATGGAGAGGGTAATTAAGTACAAGCAAAGGGAAAACAATAATCAATATAAACATTCACGTATTTAACAATCAAATACAACCTCTGCGATCAATAACTTTAACGTGTGCAGGAATATGCTTCCCCATGCAAAATAAAAATCACATAGACCATAAGTTACCAGTCAGCAGATTAATTTGTTCAACAGCCCATGATGCACAACTGATCATGGTACCAAAAAAGAGCTCCCAAAACCAGAGATCAACGGCAAGTACGGATGAAAATATAAATAAGGCAAGTGTCTGGTACCTGTTGAGAGGCCAGCCGGAGATTTCTGCCAGAGTTCTGAGAAATGGTAGGGATTGGATGTTTGGTTCCTTCTTTGTGATGGACCAGGCTGTTATCCATTGAACTCGGGAAGGGACCATGTCGAACTCTTCACACAACCGCCGGCCAAGATCCGGCATATGTCCACCTCCATAAAGCAAGGCTATCCTTCTATGCCCACAGTCGATCGCCGTCCGCAGTGCCAGAGTTGCCACTCTGTTCCTTTCACCTATGATGACTGAGTTTTCCTCCACAGCTGCAGTAGACTGGGTGAACCTTCAAAAGGTTGATTTTGCTCAACGTGAAAATTTACACGGCAACTTGATCAAAACTAAGAAAGAAAGAAGGTGAAGAAAAAATAGATTAATGTGATTACAATCTGCATCATAACCTATATCAAAGCCTGCGGACACAATTTACCACAATTCTGTAAGTTCCATCTTTTAAAAAAATAAAATAAAATAAAATCCCTTCACCCTCACCAGAATGGAAATTAGCCAAACATGCATAAAGGAATGAGACGATTGTGGCAATGGAAAAGCTTGTTTAAAGTCTAATTCCTAACCCTATTTGTGGTTGCAAAGGATATTTATTGAAATTCGTTTGTCTTTTTATTACTTTTTTTATCTAAATGCACTGTTGCTAATGGCAAGAGGGGGGTATTGACGAATTAAATAATTCCTAAACTTAAAACCTCATGATCGATGTCGAGAAACTATGAGGGATATGCACCAATCCTTGTGTCAAAAAGTTAAGGGTCGGTTCAAAGAGGGGATAAAATAGATGTATGCGACTCTTGGAAGGGGAGGACTATGCTTCAGAAAGAACATTTTGGAGATTTTAGCTGTGAGGAGACCGTAGGTGAGAGTAAGCTTGCAGCATCTTGTAGGAAAGGGCAATAAGAAAAAAATTTTGAAGATTTCTTGAGGTACAGGCAAAGGGGAAGTTCCTTGAGGTGTGTTTACTACAATCAGAATAAAGAGGTAAGCAAACTTCGTGACTTAATGTATAAAATGGTTGTTCATTGAATGGAAAATAAACTATATTTTTCTTATTTTAAAACTCAATGATGAATACTCTTTGTAATGAATATATTTTAATGACTTCTTAATTGAAATCACTTATATGTGGATTTAATTTTGGTTTACAAATACAAATCATGTGAGTATGAAGATGGATAAATACATCCAATCATTATAAACATATTGTGTGTTAAAATTTCATCTATTTGATAATTTGCACTAGTAGAATCATGATAATATATCTATTTTTGTTTGTAAACTCTTAGATCAATTGAATATTATAATTTTACATATGATTGGACTATTTATTGTTTTAATTGCATATGATACACAAATGCTAGTAATAAGGGAGCAAAAGTAAGGAGAAAAAGAGAAATTATCAAAAAAAAATATATTAAGGTAAAGAAGAATTATAACCCAAAAATTTAAACAAACAAAAAAGGGTCTACCGTTCAAACAAATCTCAAGAGAGGAAGCAAAAATTGTCAACCAAATCTCTCAGTAAACTATGAGGCTATCTTATAAAACTGGGATTAGAATCCCAAAGGCTTGAGAGAACTAAGTTAGGTAACTAGTCTCTAATACCATATAGTCCAATTCGTATAAAGTCTATTACCACCCAAGATTGGGAGCATTAAACAAACTAGCCTAAGCTTTTGGATATGTAAACTCTAGTCAAATAGACACAAGTCCTAGCTTTTGGGATATGATTATGGAACCACCAAAGTAATGTTGGATTAAGAGAAACCAACAAAAAAGAGATCATGAAACTTTTAAGACATTGTGAAAGGAGCAATGGACCCATTTGAATGACTTATAAATTAACATAAAGTCAAGGGACTTTTTAAATTAAACACAAAAAAATTTTAAAAAAAAAACTAAAAACATTAAATGCATTGATTAGTTATAATATCTTTGTTTTATATTTACTTATATGAATGTGATATGTTTTTGAGCACTTTATTGATATTCATTTGGTGCTGACACGTGCTATGATTATTATATTTAAATATGATTATCCAGTTCATGTTTACTTTTGTATATTTCATATGGTTATGATATGAACATCAATATGTGATTATCCAAATGTTTGATATATTATATAAAGATTATATAATTTCATATATTAAGTTCGTGATAAAAGGCTTAGCTTATTTTGTATGTTTTTTCTCGGATAATATGAATACATACCTGATATTACATAGGAATAATAAGTGAAGATGGATATCTAGCCTTTTCTTTTATCTATTACATCCTGTAATAGGATATAAATAATGCTACTACATTAGCAAGAACATGAATCCAATTTTAGATTAGATCTTTATTTTATTTTGTTGCAAATAATTGCAATATGAGTTAGACTCTATTATGCAAAATAATCGTTTGAGTTTTATTACTTTTATTGGCATAGTTAATTACTTAAAAAAAAAAATTTCAAAAGTTGGCCGCACTATGAACATAAGATTAACTTGTGATAAAATAACTCAGATCTTAACATTCTTCTTTTATATTCTTGAATTCCACAAGTAACACATTTCTCTTGTCATCTCTGATAACATCAATACTTTTGCAAATACTTGCCATTCGTCACAATAGTATACAACAAATCAGGTATGCAATAAAACTATATGAATGTCAAACCACTTTAGCGGTGCTTAAGTCTATTTTTTTGAACCTAAGTGCTTTTATATTTCATCAATCACTATAAACTCTCCTATATTGCACCATCAAGGATATATGTCAGTAGCCCCATCCAAACGCCTCATGCATGTTCTCTTATTCCCTGTAGCACCAGTATTACCACTGATCAACAATGCCAAGTCAACACCATGCAATTCTTCCTATGCACACAACCCTTCTCTTTTATTTTACTTAAATATAGGAATACATGTTTAATAGCACCGGGCAGGGATTCACTAGATGTTTTTGTTTTATCCGAGGGATTCAAATTATCCCCTCCTAACTGTATCATTCATGATTGTTAACAAATGTTTATATAGGTTTTAATTTTATCAACAAAGATCAGAAAAAATGCTTCACGACAGCAAAGCATGATATAAAAATTTGAAAGGACAAATGAAGCCAAGATTGTCACTTAAATACAAAACTACACCTAAGTTACCCAAAACAGGCAGTCCTCCCAAGTTGGTTTTGATACTTTAAATTGATTCACGATACAAAAGAAATTAACGTGATTGGTGCTCATTTGACACAAATGCCAATAGAAGTATAATCAAATTAGAACATAAATAAAGCCAATGGGCATCCCTAAATTGATCAACCATGAAGGCATTAGTGAAGTTAACCAGTAAGTCAACATATCATCAGGATTCAGGTACTTCAAATATTAATTTATTTATTATAACCAAGAAAGGAACATTTTGATAAAGCTGCGTGATGAAATATTCTTTGAATCTAGATATTCCTTGTAGAAGTTATAGTAACGTGATTAGGTTTAAGTGTGACATGAAGTGTAACGTAGAACATATGGGTACTTATTACATCACTTCTAGCACATATCACGCATTAATGCAATTAAGTTGGGTGATAATGAAACATGTTTGAACCAAGCTGTTGAAAAAACTAACTTGAGATAGTATAACTTATCTAAAGATGATTTGGTGGCCACAGAGGGGGCCTTGCCTCATAAAGAATCAAGCACAATGTAAGAAATGTATCCTTTCATAATCCTCATTCCTCCTTTCGCTATGAGTATCTTTTTGTTAAGGACATCCCCCATTTGATAAAAGTTTTAATTTTCCCTTCAACTCACTATCCTCAATCCCTATCCTTCGCTTCTATCCTTAGTCAATAAATTAGAACCTTAAGGAAAGAACTGAACTGATTGGAATTACATTTTTTCATCTAAATGAAGATGATAGATCAAGTTTAAAACCTACAACCTACCAATAAAAAAGTCGCCCAGGTCAAATTTACTAGCTGACGATGCATTATATATCTACAGAGACAAAACAAAGAAAAAAAAAATTCAAGAAGAAAACATAACCTATCAAATAAGCTTCCTGAAGGAATAAAGGTGAAGACCTTTATTTCATGCTATTAATTAGGAAATGGTCTAGAAGATATAAAATATGAGAAGTAGGTATCAAGAACCAGACCATTCAATGCCTTAATGATAAAATAAAAGTGCACAAAAGTGGAACACTAAAAAAGCCAATAAAAAGCCAATCTAACTTACTAATTGAAGGAAAAAAGAAATCTATATAAAGATTTTTGAGTTCTTAAACTCTTCTAAGATAATAGTTCATGAAACTACAGGAGAAAAGGCTTCCTAAAAATGTTTAACATGCACAATACTCCAACAGAAATGATAAGGACTAATAAGCAACCTACCGTTACCTGACTTCATCCCTTTAGTTCTCATGAACAGGAAAGATTTTTGTGGCTTTGATTCAATGGATTTCAAGAAACAAGCAATATGAAGTGAATCAATTTTAGCCATTAGCCATAAAACAGTCAATGCCCAGTGTTCTAACGAAACAGGTAAGTTCCCAAAGGAAGAAAGCATATTTAGATAGTCTAGCACACCACACCAATCTGTGCTGGACCACTCTGGTGGCAAAGCTTGAACTTTGGCAGCTTGAATCTTCACTCTAGGAAGCATAACGTCATTCCTAGACATCTATTTGATGGCCTCCAATATTATTACAAGGACCTCCTCGGAAGGAAGCTGACTAACATAACCTCCCATCACAGACCACCTCATTTAGTAAAAGATCTTTAACGAAAAACCCAGGCAATGGAGACATATAATGCATGGTTTTCAATTCAAAATGGGAGCAATTTGATCACTAATCCTAGCCCAACCCCAACACGAGAATTCAATTCAGAGATAAGCCTTCACAAGATTAAGGATGAATAAAGTAAACAGTCCACAAATGAAAATTAATTAATTAAAATTTGGAGTCCACTTACTCTGAGGTTAGTCTCTTTGCTAAGAAAATCTTCAGAGCAGTTCCAATATCAAATCTGAAGAGTGCTTCTAGCTCAGAGAACTCAGTAAGCTGATTTTCCAATGGTGAACAAGCAATGCCAATAATAAGGAATCCCACAAGAGGCATAGGCAGAACACGAGAAGCACGTAGAAGTATTGTCCTCCAACGATCTAGATCTTCTGGAATAGAAGCCGATTGCACAAAAGCTTCAGTAGACCTCAGGGTCATATCCCTTGCAAATGTGAACAAATTTTCACCTTTTTCCAACTGAATGCATTGAAAGATCAATCACCAGCTCAAGAAATGAGCCTTAGAAGCAGATAAGGCTCTTTTGATGGATTATACAAAGGAAAAGAAGCAAAACAAAAATACATGGCATGCAAGCATATGTATATGTAACCATATTTTATGGTTTATGCATGGAAGTTCGTACTTTTAACATGACACAAATGCAATCTAATGTTAACTAAAAAGTTAGTTCGGATATATACAGCGTTGAGCTAAGCATGTCATACTGAGAAATAAATCCTAAATGGGCTTGTTTAGATCAATAAATCCATAACAGACCATACAAAGAGAAGATAATCAATCAACGTCTGATGAATCACATCAACAAGCACACAGGAACAGAAGTTTATGCCAAAAGCAAAAAAGAAGAGCTTCACAAGGTAGTATTTAGCACCTCGACACTAAAGGGCTTAATTAACACTGCTGAAGTTTCAGGATGAGGATATTTAATTGCAGTAGAAATTATTGTAAGAGATATATCCTTGCCTTAAACATATCATGATATTGATGCATACGAGCTACCAAAACTTTACTTCTTCATAGGGAACACATGCTTTCCTCTTTAAGAAATCATGTTCGTTGAATTATTTTACACCAACAGATTTACAATTCGGAACACAGGCCTCTCTTGAAGAATGCACGAGAAAATCTCAAGTCAAACACAATCAGCTCTGGTTTTCATGCCTCTCCTAGGCCATAGAATCATTATATGATCCAATAGCTTGGAGTGGAAAGATCTCATCTGGAACAGAAAGTTCATGCCCTTTAATTGCAACTATTCTATTCAAAAACATAGATTTACGTTGACTCAATAAATAATATTAAGTCAAGCTTTATCGCATTTTCTTAACAACTTGCATTGCTTGTGGTTATTAAGGCATGCGATCTCAAACAATAAAAAAGGATCCAAAATAGTATTTTAAAGCTTGCATTTTGTATCAAGTTCTTCTTCCTTCTTGCAGGTTACATGTGTGGTCACATTTTTAAGTGTAAATCAACTTAAATTTTTAAATAACCCAAGCAGTCCTCTCTTCAAAGTGCTTTTCAACCCTAACCTTTTTTTAAAAGAAATTTGAGTGTTGCCCATCATAAAATTTAATTACAAAAATCGTGATGAAAGGGTTTTCCTTGGTTACTTAACTAATAGAAAAGATTACAGTGTATTTAATAAATGAACCCATATGAAAAAGGAAAGTAGTCATATTATTTTGATGAAAATAGCACAAATGCTTTAGGATTAGATGATGATGATGATGATGATGATGACATTTCTAGCTTTAGGTCCAATGATCTTGCTATAGAAGATGGGAATGAGGGCAATGCTACAGACTCTGTCAAAAGTGGAGGGCCAACGAACTGAAGATAATTCTCTTCCTGAGAAATGGAAGCAGAAGAGTTCTCATAACCAAAAGCTTAAGATTAGAGACCATAATGCAAGGTAATAACAGCATCTCTAAGCCTAGATGAGGGAATCTATGTGACTTTTATTTGTACCATTAAACACAAGTGTAAAGAAGAAGCAAAAAGTAATTAATTTTAGATTAACATCATGCAGGAAGAATTAATCCAATTTGCTTAAAATGATTTCGGAGAATTTGTGGAGTAACCAAATGATCAAACCATGAATAATTCTAACTAAATGTTAAAAATAAGTGATAATATCAACATGATTAGAAGCAAGGTGAGATTAGTGAATAAAGGTTATAAAAAAATCGAGACTAGAGCATTGACCTTAATGGAATTATTGCATTGGCCGTCACCTAGAAGCACTTGAAAAATATTAAATAATTTCAAATGGACGAGAAAAGTGTCATTGAAGTGCTTTATTTCAAAGGAAGACACGTATAGCAACCTTCTATTACACCCTTGTGTTTGATGAGTCAAGCATAAATGTGTATATTTTATTTGGGCTTGATTTTAAGTAAAATTGTTACTAATTAATTAAATCAAGTCATGTATTTTAGATGTCTAAAATAATAGTCTCTAAGGGCCTTGAGGTCATGGCATACTTCAAGGAAATTTGAGACATGCACAAGATTTTTTATAATTGAATTTCTTTTTATTTCTCTTGAATTTGATATGTCCAAACTTTGAGATTATGAGGCACACTAGTAGTATTAACATTTAAAAATATTATAAAATTATTTAATAATGAATTTTGATTTTTGGGCCAAGCATATTTGACAAAATGTATAGAGATGGGTATTTGATTTTTTAATATTATTTTGGAATCGTTTTCTACGAATTTCTTTTCATAGCCACTTAATTAACTTATAATACTATAAGAATATAAAATTATTTTTATACACTTATATTCAAATCTTTGGCTAAAAAATTCGTCAAAAATACCCTAAAACAGCCGAAGTCTCGGGAAAATGCACTGTAGCATTGGGCGGGTCGACCCGACGCGAAAAACAGCCCGTCCAGGTCTTTTAGAAATTAAAAATTTAATTTAAAAAATAAAAATTTGGTTGACCCGAAAAGGCTAAGCCAAGCCCGCCAAGAGGAACTCGGCGAGGTCAAACTGCAACAACGGTCAACAGTCAATAAACAGTGCATGGCTAAGTCAACCCGAACCGGGTGGTGAAATCCCGGTCAAGGAAGGGGGGAGCCGACCCCAAAGTGGCTCGGAAGTTACTCGGCGCAAATTCTTTATAAAGCAATGCGCCGAATTCCATTCTGCAGTGTGGGACTAAAAATCCCACCTTATAACTTCGGCGGGATCCAATGGCGCAGATCAAGCCCGCCCAGATCCAACGGGCGAGAGAAAATTCGAACGGCTGCTTCGCGAGGTTAATCAGCGCCGTTCGTTCAGTGCGCGGGATCCAATGGCGCAGATCAAGCCCGCCCAGATCCAACGGGCGAGAGTAAATTCGAACGGCTGTTTTGCGAGATTAATCAGCGCCGTTCGTTCAGCGCGCGGGATCCAATGGCTCAGATCAAGTCCGCCCGGATCCAACGGTCTGGATTAAGCCCGAACGGTAAAATGCGTAAATCAATCTGCGTCGTTCGTTTTTGGGCCTGGATCGGACGGTGGCTGCTTTCCATCCGTTGCCCAAATGGCTAATTAATGTTTGGAGCCGTTGGGGGTGTTTTTAGAGCTCAAATTTGAGCTCTATAAATATGGAAAATTTATGTATTTTTCAGTTTAACCTTTGCTAAATTTTTTCAAAAGATTTTCAGATCTCAAACACAAGCATCCGAGCAAAAACGGCGCATTCGAGTTCAAGAAGCAAAGCGGCAAGAAAGCTAGTGGAATTAGAGGTTTTTCAATCATTTCTAAATCTCTATCCCTCTAATTCGACGATTGTGTGTGCCTTCTCTTTTCTCCAATTCTTCCTTAAGTCGTTTGCCAATTTTTCGTATTTTTCGTTTTGGGGCAAGGGCGTCCCGGCAGTAGTGCTAAAGCCCCGGGTTTGAGTTGAGCCCGGAAAAAACTCAAGTAGGTTTGGGATTAGCCGTAGTAAAAATCCCAAGTAGGTTCGAGATGAACCGTAGGAAAAACCTCACTTGTAATCGGTGCATTTAGTGGATTTTTCCCAACACCGGTTGGGGGTGGACGTAGACTCGGTTTTGAGTCGAACCACTTAAAAATTTGTGTGTTCAACTCTCTTTACTCTTGCTTAAAGTTTTTTAAGTTTAATTTCGAAAGCTATAAGATTTTTAAATACACAATTCACCCCCCCCTCTTGTGGGATTTCCTTAGCACGAAACACTTCACCTTCAAGTATTATTAATTCTCATTCCCACAATCATGATTCTAAACTTAAAAAGGCTTTATATGGTTTGAACCAAGCCTTTTTAAATGATTTTCTTTCAAAGAAGGCCATGTAACGAAAATTTCTTATTTTCTCAATCATACAATGAAACTCAAAAAATCTTTCTATGATTTAAAGCTAACCCATAAGACGTGGTATGGAAGACTAAATTTCCACTTGAAAATGATTTTCAAAAGGGAAATATTGACACAACCCTCTTTGTCAAAAGGAATGAAAATGATGTGTAACTCAAATTTATGTAGATGATAAAAGCTTTTAATCTACTAACAACTCTATAAGAGAACTTCATTATGATCATGCAAACAAATAAAAACAAGTTTAATTGAATGAAACTACTTCATTGGACCAAAAGTCAAAGAAACCACAAACATTTTCATGAGTTGAGAAAAGTATGCCAAAAAGATCTTATGAAGAATTTCAAAATTAAAAGGCAAAAGATGGACACATTTTATGAATCCAACAAGATAGACAAAGATGAATATGACAAAGACATGAACAAAAGATATCTTACAATATGATAAAATCTATTGTTTATATACCCATGAGTATATATAACTACATGCTAGCTTGCAATCTAATCCTAAGGAGCCACATTTAATAGCCATAAAGCAAGTTTTTTGATACTTGACTTTGGAATATACAATCCCAAAGGGACCACAGAACATATCTTGGCTTCAACACTATCAAATGTAAAATAAATAAGAACACCATGTCCAACAAAGGACAATTCTTAAGAAACTCACAAATAGTAAAAAGTTAATTCAATTAGGTTTATAATTTCAAAAACAAATTCATTAGATTAACTAATTTTAGCTTTCGTGAAACCGTTATTTGAATAAGGTTAATTATATTATATTAAGCTTCAAATTATAAGGCATAAAATATAATAAGCTTGTACTAATCAATGCCACAAACTCACAAATTCACAAACTTCTTGCACTCAGCTAACTTTCTTTCTCCAAGTTCATAGATCACCACCTTAAATATTCACTAATTCATTTCTCTATTTCTTTTCAATATCATGTGCAAGTGAGCCATATGCCATGAGATCCCCATGGACTTCACTAGCATTTCTTCAAGTCATAATTCATAACATATTCAATAGAAAACTCCATCAAGAAATGAGATTTACTTTGACTTCTCCTTTCATGGTTGAAGGACAAAGAGTATCATTCTCCTTTGATCGTTGGTTTGCTATTCTATCAAGCCATGAGAACCCCTTTGATTTTATCTTCTTTCATGGTTGAATGAAAAAAATCTTCTTCATGCTTCAAGCTATGATGCATAACATTAGTAGCTATAGACTCCACAAGTCCTATCTCTTTCCAATGTTTCCTACATCATTGACATATTCTTCCTTCATCTCAAAGTACAAGACTATTATTCATTAGATACAATTTATCATTTATCATGTTTCTTTCCCAAAAATATAATTCATAGCTTCACAAACCATGAATTTTTTGGGGTGAATCATTACACCCTGCATGATGTGGGATGTCTATTCATAAAAATATTGTTTCCATCTTGTAGCAATAAATGCTTAAAGAATTCATTTGATTTTATTGTAGATCTGTCCTGCTTAAGCTATAGGCATATTCCTACAATAAATTTTTGCATGTCTCAACACTCAGATAACTTACAATGGCTTAGATTTTTCTTTATTACTGATAAAAGTTAAGGCCTCCTTTTGTTTATGTTAATTTTAAAGGTTATGTTCACTTTTAGGTATGCAAAAGAATATGTCATCATTAGATGATTTTTGAATTTCAGCAAAACAAAAAATGGAAGGGTGATGACATTAATGTGCTTACTCATGGAATGATGTTGTTTAAGAGCTATTTTATTAGTTGGACAGAATTCAGTTGGTTATCAATTTTGTTAATGCTAATGTGCTTGATGGTATTTTCAATTCTAAAAATCATGTGATGGATGTCTACATGCGTTACTATATGTGTGCCTTATTTAAGCTTGACAAGGCTTGAATGTTTAGATGATAATTAATCAATTGTTGAATGATTATTGAGATTTTCATGCATGTTTTTTAATTTAAAGTTAGCAATCTAAATTTTGGTTTTACCACTGCTACATTGTAAATTCATACAGTTTAACAATTGGCTACACAACAACATAAATTTTTCTTTAGGAAAACTGAATCAAACTAACCAAATAAATTTTGATTGTAACCAAATTGAATTGAAATGACCAAACAAGTGGTATTAAGAGAGTATAAATTCAGCTTCAATCCTAGAAAATTGACTGGTTAGTTTAAAATTGATTGAATCAAACACAAAATTCACTTTCAGTTTGTTTCACCCCACCAAACCAATTGTTTACACACTCCTATTACTCAATCATATCTTCATCACATAGAAAACAAAATTCAACTATATTATTCACAGCAAAGATTGAATATATATTACTCAATAATTGATGTTCACGATTAGCATGGCATAAAAAAGCTGAAAAAAATAGCATCCCATTGGGTTTGATGACACTAGCTTGGTCAATCTTTGCCGAAATCCTAATCAACACTATTGCACATAACACAAAGGTATAAGACATCATTTTATCAGGACACATGATGGAAAAGGAAACATATTTCTTAAGCATGCCCCCACTAATAATCAATTTTTATTGCATAAAAAAGAAATGGAAAAAATAGCATCCCATTATCTTCGATGACACTAGCTTGGTTGATCTTTGCAGAAAAATCCTAATCAACATTTGTGCACTTAACACAAAGGAATAAGGCATCATTTTATCAAGACACATGATGAAAAAGAAAAGATATTTCTTGAGCATACTCCCACTAAAAATCAAATAGCAGATTTTTCAATAAAGGAACTTCCTTCTAAACAATTTTGTTATTTAACAAAAGAACCTGATATGGCTAATGCTTGTAATGTTTTATAACATGTTTAAAAAAATTGAATGGTTCATGATGAGCATATCTTAAACCATTGTCAAACATAATAAAAAAGTTTCCATCCCAAACCAATCGGACACGTTAACTCAAAAGTATTCATCAATTTTACCAATGCCAAATGCACTTAGTCAAATGTAAAGGCTTCTCCATTCTAGCCATTTAGAACAAACAAAGGATTCCCTTTTTATGTGGAAAAGACATGTATCAATAATTATGATCTTACATATGGACAATTCCTCAATATCTTGTTCATTCGCAACAAAATATTTTCTTTGTACGTCGGTAAAAAAGATCTTTTTTTGGAATGAGGTTATTTCACCAATCGAGTCACAGGTATCTGACATCTTCATACCTAACGATTTCCCACAAAGTGGTGATGAAACGTATAACTTGTACAAATTGTACAAATCTTTTCATTTTCCATTTTGTTCCGATCCATTCGTTCGTAGAGCTATTTACTCGATCGCAGATATTTCTGCAACACCTCTCACAGAGGAACAAATACAAAATTTGGAAAGAACTTATTGTCAGCTTCTTTCAGATATGAATCTATCTGATTCAGAAGGGAATAACTTGCATCAGTATCTCAGTTTCAATTCAAGCATGGGTTTGATGCACATTCCATGTTCTGAGAAAGATTTACTATCCGGAATATCCGAAAAGAGGAAAAAATGGAGTCTTCATCTAAATAAATGCGTTGAGAAAGGGCAAATGTATAGAAAAAAGAAACGAGATAGTGCTTTTTCAAATTTCTCAAAATGGAATCTGTTCCAAGCATATATGCCATGGTTACTTCGACAGGGTGCAAATATCTAAAATTCACCCTTTTAGATATTCTTTCAGACCCATTGCCGATACTAAGTAGCAATCAAAAATTTGTATCCATTTTTCATGATATGATACATGGATCAGATCTATCACAGCCAATTCTTCAGAAAATTCTTCAGAAGATTCTTCCACAATGGATTCTGACACAATGAACTCTGATAAGTGAGATTTCGAGTCAATGTTTACAGAATTTTCATCTTATTCTGTTCGAAGAACAGATTCATCGAAAAAATGAGTCACCGGTATGGATATGGGCACATCTGATATCCACAAATCTCGGGAATTCCTCGATTCAATCTTTTTACTTCTTGTTGCTGGATATCTCGTTTTTATACATCTTCTCTTTTTTTCCCAAGTTTTTAGCTTTAGTAGGTTACAGACAGAGTTAGAAAAGATCAAATATTTGACGATTCAATCATACATAACAGAATTACAAGAATTTCTGGATAAGTATCCTACATCTGAACTGAATTCTTTCTGGTCAAAGAATCTCTTTCTATTTCTAGTTTTTCTGAAGAACAAATTAGAAGATTTTCTGGAAGCAATATGGATGTGGTTTTTTTATTTCAACATGCTAAAATTAGAAGATTTTCCGGAAGCAATATGGATGTGGTTTTTTGATTTCAACATGCTATTGGTTAACTATGAGTTCAAATCAATACGTTTTTATTGGAATATAAATCTCATCGATCTTGTCAGTATTATACCAAATCCGATCAATACAATCATTTTTTCGAGAAAGACGAGGCATCTCAGTCGTACAACTAAAGAGATGTATTCATTGATAATAAAAAGAAAAAACGTGAAAGGTTATTTTATTGATGGGAAAATAGAATCCTTTATTACGGACAATTCTTGTATTCAAAGTAAAGAAAAAAAATTATTGATTCAATTCTCCACCTTAACGACAGAAAAAAGAATTGATAAATTTCTATTGAGTCTGACACATAGTTATCATTTATTCAAGAATGACTCTGGTTATCAAATGATTGAATAATCGGGATCTATTTTCTTACGATACATAATTCATAAAAAAGATCTAATGAATTATGAGTTCAATAGATCCTGTTTAGCAGAAAGACGGATATTCCTTGCTCATTATCAGACAATCATTGATTCACAAACCTCGGGGTGGTCGATAGTTTTCATTCCCCATCTTCTGATGAAATTCCCTTTTCGCTCCCCTTATTCCCTTATAGTTCTAAAGGTATTTTAGTGATAGGTTCTATAAGAATTGGACGATCCTGTTTGGTCAAACACCTAGCGACAAACTTCTATGTTCCTTTCATTACGGTATTTACGACCAAGGTCAAAAGTTTTTGGTTTGATGACCTAGGTTACAATATGCTTGATTTTGATGATAGTGATATTATGTATAAGATGGATATTATGAGTATATATGATAGTATCCATAAGATCCATATTAAGGATCTTGTGTGGGATAGTGATGATTACTTTAAGATTGTTGATAATGAGACTGAGAATGATAATGATATCGATCAGATCGATATGGATATCAAGATGATACCTATGTTTATAAAGTATCTGGATTCGCAAATGAAAATAGGAAATGTTAAACTAGTAAGCCCTTATATTGAGATCATGGCTCAATTCGAATTCGCAAAAACAATGTCTCCTTGCATGGTATGGATTCCAAACATTCATGATCTGAATATGGATTAATCGGATTTCGTATTCTTATTCCTCGTTCAATTAGAGAACTATCTCTCCAGGGATTGTTCCACTGGAAAGATTCTTGTTATTGCTTCGACTCACGTTCCCCAACAAGTGGATCCCACTCTAATAGCTCCGGATAAATTAAATACATGCATTAAGGTAGGAAGGCTTGTTACTCCACAACAACGAAAGCACTTTTTCACTCTTTCATATACTAGGGGATTTCACTTGAAAAAGGAGATATTTCATGCTACTGGATTCGATACCCTAACCATGGGTTCCAATGTACTAGATCTTGGAGGATTTATCAATAATGTCCTATCGATTAGTATTGCACAGAAGAAATCCACTATATAAATGAATACAATTAGATCAATTATTCATAAAACAACTTGGACTTTTCGACCCCATATAAGATCAGCTCAGAATCATGGGATCCTTTTCTATCAGATAGGAAGGGCTATCGCACAAAATGTATTTTTAAGTAATTTCCCCATAGATCCTATATCTATCTATATGAATAATAGATCATGTCAGGTAAGGGGGGATTTTTATTTGTACAAATGGTACTTCGAACTTAGAAGGAACATAACGAGATTCACGATACTTCTTTATCTTTTGAGTTGTTCTGTCGGATCGGTCGCTCAAGATCTTTGGTCCAGACCCGATGAAAAAGATCGGATCATCAAGGAATTGAATCTAGTTCATGGCCTATTACTATTATTACTATTCGAAGCAGAAGACGCTCTGGCTTTGGCGGGATCCCCACGGACAGAAAAAGATTGCAGTCAGTTTGATAATAATCGAGTGACATTACTTCTTCGGCCCGAACCAAGGAATCCGTCAGATATCATGCGAAATGTATTTTTTTCTTATGAACAATCGTGGTTGGAGTTTGAAGAAGGGGAAGAATTGGATCCGAATAAAATGGAGAAGGGGGATTTCTTCTTCAATCAAATATTTTGGGCACCTCAAATATGGCGCTCTTGTGGCAATCTATTTGATTGTATCAAAAGGTCCACTGAATTGGGATTTCCCTATTTGGTTGGGTCATTTTGGGACAAACAGAGCATTGATCATCAAGATCAAGAGGATGAGCTTCCGAACATTTATCATCAAGATAAAGAGGATGAGGATGAGCTTCCGAGCATTTATCCTCAAGATAACATTTCTCTTTTTCCTCAAGATAACATTTCTCTTTATCATCAAGATAAAGAGAAAGAGGATGAGCTTCTAGAGAATGACTCGGAGATGGAGTACCAGATACCAGATAGATCTTACACAAAAGAAAACCGTTTGACAACAAACCAATTCATTTGGGACCCCACGGATCTATTATTTTCCCTACTCCAAGAGCAGTCCTCTGTCTTTGTGTTTTCACATCGAGAATTCTTTGCAGATGAAGAAATGCCAAAGGAGCTTCGAAAAAATCCTTCTACATCTATGTATAAAGGCTGGTTCATCAAAAATACGGAAGAATTCGAATTGTTGATTCATCGCAAGAGTAGAACCAATAGTTCATTATCTAAGAAATCTTTCCGTTCTAAGATTCTAACCGAGAGTTATCAGTAATTATCAAATTTTTTCCTATCTAACCGAACGCTATTGGATCAAATGACAAAGACATTGTTGAGAAAGAAATAGCTTTTCCTGAATGAAATGAAACATTTGATTCATGTAACAGGGCAAAGATTCCCCATTCCTTAGCCGTAAAGATATGTGCCCATGAAAAGGGGATTCAGTGGAACAGAATTGGCCGATGGTAGTCGTGGAAACACTTGTTCTTTCATCTTTTTGGCCTTAGCTCCATGGAACAATATGCTACTGCTAAAACATGGAAGAATTGAAATCTTAGATCACTATGTGTGGATGATATGAACTGCCTAAACAAGAATTCTTGAACGGCGAAAGAGCCTATTATTATCTAAAAATTTCGACTAATGAAGCCTCCATCGGAAGCATGTCCGCTGAAATGGTTGTTGCTATCTGTTCCAATAACAAATCATTGGTTGAATTAAATAACTAATTTAATCATATACTCGTATACTTGGGGGGGTGCGCGCAGCTTGCACGATTTCCAAACGGACTCCTAATTCATTAGATAGAGAAGATCACCAAGATTCCGTGATCCGCTGCCGAAGCTCGGACTCGGATCGTGAGGATCGCTGGAATACTTCGTATCAACAGATAAGATACTCGGCATATCAATATTAATATGCCGAGTATCTTATCTGTTGATGATTATGCCTTGAAGAGGACTTGAACCTCCATGCTCTTTCGCACAAGATTTTGAGTCTCGCGTGTCTACCATTTCACCATCAAGGCATCTTGAAAGTGAATCATATCCCATCAATATGATATCTATCTAGTGTAATATATGGAATATATGACAAGGGGGGAGTGTTGGAGTATTTCCATCGATCATCCATGCCATATAGGTTCGAGTCAGAAATCAAATTGCTTCGATTTGAATTATCCGGAGGAATATATCAAGCTATATATCAAAAAGATGTCAAATCAAACCTCTTTCTCGATTCTACGAGAATTTTTCGGAAAACTCTATCTATTCTGGTGTGGATGGCAGACAGGCCTCTCTTTCTTGGTTTCGCCCAGTCATTAAGAACTTGATCCTTTCTATCTATTATATATCGATATATAATAGATAGAAAGAACGCTCATAAGTAGTCCTATTGAAACCAAAAAAGAACCCCTCACGTACGAAATTCGAAAAGATCTCCTTTCATATCAAACAATTCCATCGAATTGAGTATGACTGTATGTGTGATAGCATCTACTATAACAATTCATAAATAGGCCACATTGAAGTCAATAGTGCTCACCAATGTGAAATGCACTTAGTCAAATGTAAAGGCTTCTCTATTCTAGCCATTTAGAACAATTCATAAATAGGTCACATTGAAGTCAATAGTGCTCACCAAAACTGACATTATCTCTGTCCATGTTCACTTAAATGATTTCATCCAGATGAAAATGTAATTCCATACTACCGAGAACACTCGTGCCTATGACAAAACCAATCGCTAAGTGTGTTTACCAACACAATCAAGCAAATCAACCAAGTCATTGTGTAACAAGCTTGCGAGCAATTTGGGCAGTTTTTCCTTTACTAGGGCTCCTCCATCTTCTATTTCTCTCTAACAACTCAAAGAGTCTTCAAAACTTCCTTCTCCATAATTTCTACAAGATTGAGCCATAATCATGATAATCTCATGCCCAAACCTAATACTTACACTAGTTGTCCATTTTCCCCTAAATACTAGGAAAAAGAAAAATATTAAAAATAATAGTCAAGTGCATTATTTAAAAATAATGTGGGCTTTTATAGCCGCATTCGATGAATACCACCAAACCAGTTAGGCTACTCTTCTTCTCCTTTATTCTTGTGTGATTCGACAGATCCTAAGCAATGTGCCTGATAAGTATTGTGGCATCATTTTTTTCTCTCTTCAAGCCATAAACAAGATCCTTACAAAAACCTTGAGAAAATCCTTACAAGTCTAAGACAAGGATCTTTGTACTAGTATAACTAGAATATATAATCAAGCATTAAAAGCTAAATTAAAGGTTAGTGCTACAAGGTTAATGAGTTAGATGGTTAGCGCCAAATCAATGTTAGAAATTTTCTTGATGTGGCTAACTACCTAACACATGCACTTAGGCATTGCCTAATTGAATTGAACTTAAATGGCAAACAAAATCGCTCTAGTGTACTAGAGAAAGTTACTCCAAAAAAATACACTTCAATAATATAAATGCCTGATGTGAACACAAGAGAAAAGTTTAACCATCTTGAAGTAAAAATGAGTATGCAAATCCCATAAGAAATAAGTAAATTATAAGTTTTAAAATATATTTGTTAACTGTAAGATTATATTTATTCTTTATAAAAAATAATTTTATGTCTGTAGAAAATTTTGATTTATAAATATATTTTTATAATTTTTATGATAAAAAAATGAAAATAAAAGTTAAAATATTATACCAAATTTTTAGGTGGTTCAATTCAAATTAGAAATCACGTCTATCCCCAATCAAGGTCGAGAAGAACTCTACTAGTAAAAGAATTACAACTTGGGAATTTTTCTTATGATTCACCTTCAACCTACTTGACGTTTTATCTTACGGTTCAACTCTAACCTACTATCTTTTGCGGGTTCAACTATAACCAAGGCTTTTATGAGCTCAACCCCAACTCAACTTTTTACGAAATTAAACCAAACTCGAGCTTTTACAAATGCCAAGCCGCCCAGCCCAAAAGGAAAAAAATACAGCAATAAATAAATTACAGATAAAAACGTACAAATTTTTCTATGCTTGTTGATAAATATAAAAATGCACTAGTTCAAAATTATGAAGAGAATTAAAAAAATAAAAGCTTAGAAAAATTAGGCTTAGTTGGAAGAATTTGGAATTTCACGTGGTCGTAAGCCGTAGGTGCAGCCAGGAGAAATTTAAGTCAATGGAATATGATGCACTCCTTCTTCAAGATGTTAAAATCTTGTTCATATTCGTTAATCATTTTATGAATAATGATTGACTTTATATAGAAAACCTTTGATCATAACCAGTGAAAATTGAATGCAAAACTGTTTCAAAAGTAGCCGCGAAACAACTTAAAAAGATAGGAAAAAATTCTTCCAAAACGGCTAACTACAACGGCAAATATAACAACTAAGAAATTAGCCGTTATGCAGGATTGACAGGAGCCGTTTGATCTGCTTAGAGGAGTTCTCGATCATTCGATCAAATGCTACCAAGGTAGATGAGTTATAGACGGTGGGATCAAAGTGATTAGATCCAAGTCATCCGATCAAGTCAAATGAGATCTGGTAGATCATTTGATTAAAGGAGAAAACAATCTCAGTCATAGGATTCAAACATGGCAAAGCTAGGCCATTCGATTCAATGGCAGATTATTTCAAAAGAAAAAAATAAACAAATTTGACCAATGAAGTCGGACATGATCTTTAACGTTCGATCGGAGCTTAAAACAAAGCTTAAAGTTGGGTGAGACTTTAGCCGTTCGATCAACGCTCGGATGGGAGGAAATTGTGCATGCTTCAGGCACTGTGGATTGTGTAGGAATATAGTCCCACATTGCAAAAAAGAGAACACCTCTGCTCTTTATAATAACTTGCACATGTGTTATAAGCTAGCTGAACTAGGGCTGGCTTCCCTCTAGTTTGCTTGGGATTTCATCACCTAAATGTACTCGATGCTTACATAATGTTTCATGTATGGGTCCAACCTGACCCATACGCATACTTGGTTTGAGTGCTTGCTCAGCTCGATCCTATGCCTTACCTCATCCGGTTCAAGATTGCACCGTCACAAAGATCGGGCTCGACCCGATTTGGTTCCGGCTGTCTCCCGAGCTAGGCTTGCTCGTCCTAAGAGCTTTGCACTTGGGCAAGAGCTTGGGATTTGACTATAGATAATTTTTTCTTTTTTAATTATTTAAATTTTAACATAATTATTTTTTAATTTAATTAAGGTTTAACAATTAACTGAACATGGAATTTGACAAAGAAACAAAAGTACAATAAACCAAGAAAAGGATTGAGGGATTGGAAAACAGAATCTTATTCGCTTACTAAATTAAAGAGATGATTAAACAATTAAATGTTTGCATAGAATTTGAAATTGATACAAAAAGAAAGTATCTTATATCAACAAACAAACATTCTATTTCATAACAAAAAAAATATTTTCAAATTTAATACGCATGTCTTCAATCCTTGGAACTTGTTGAATGCTCAAAAGTATTTTGAAGTCCACTAATTCATCATCTACAAAAGTGCATGACTTATACTTTACATATAAACCTATTTCACACTAAACAATCTCTTTAATACAAAATGTTAAATATTTAATATTTGACTTATCAAATACAAGGATGACTTGATAGTTTCAATAAAATAACATTGGATTTTGAGAAATATGACAAATAAGATATAGATCATATGAGTTAAACACCAATAACTTGACATAAAATGTCTTCCTTAAAAAAAAGAAATAAATAGATGCCAAGGATTAACAATGGTTAAGATATTTAGTTGGTTTACTATATTCCTCTAACTCGTTCTTACTACCAAACTTGTTTAAATCCAATTATAAGACATACACAGACAGTGTCAAAAAATGTTGATATGAAAATGGGATCCAAGAAAAATAAACAAGGCTTACTTAAAGCAAAGGCGAGAAAGCTTGATCGGGTGGAGAATTAAAGTACAGTCCAGGACGAATTAGCACAATGTAGAAAGATTTAAGCTAGGAAGCTTAAATCTAAGCTGTTTTGAGTATACAATGCTATTAAAGATTGTCCTTCATTATTTAGGATGTTCTAACAATGTCAAAAGTGAAGGCGACACAGTCGAGGTGCAGGGGGCAACTCAGACACGATCGAGCATGGAGGGAGCTCGATTAGACCCAAATGGGTGCATGTGGACACGCGCACGAATGCGCAACTGGTGAGAGTCAACTCAAGTCGATACAGATCGGCGTTGATCAGAACAAGTTGGAGCAGGTTGTGAGGGTCTAACTTGGTCTGATTCATCCTAGCCTGGTTGGTTTAGCCATGATTTGATGTTGCTTGATTCAACGCCGAAATAATTTGACCCAATTCGGTGCAAATCAGTGTAGGTCGAGTAGCATGGGTGTTTCGATGACACATGTGAATCACCAATAGGGAGTAGGCTATACGGAGGAGAAATGAGGCCTCGAACTAGGGAATCCCTAAAGAAAACGATGAGTGGTCGAAACAATTGAGAGCTCGGAAGGGCTGAGGAAGATGAATTCCAACCTTTGGTAAGGTCTATTTCAGGAGCTTTGTTTTAAATCTTGGTGCTTAGGAGAAGTCAAGCTTAACCAGTTCAAAATCTTGTGGTAATCTCCAAGGAGAGAACATGGTGAAGCAACCGTGTGCTCAACGAGAAAGGAAGGTGTAGTAATTGCCAAAGGTGTGTTCCTCTGAAAAAGCCCTTGCCTAAGTCGACATGAAGGGAGGCTTTTATAGCCACGTTCGCAAATGTCACAAACCATCTAGGCTCCTCTTCTTCCCCTTTATTTCTACATGATCCAAAGGATACTAGGCATTGTGCCTGGTAGTTATTATGACTTTTTTTTCTGCTTCATGCCATAAACAATCTCCTTACAAAATCCATAAGAAAAAACTTAAATGTCTGAGACCACAAGGACCTTTGTACTAATATAACTAGAAGCTACAATCAAACATTAAAAACTAAATTAAAGGTTAGTGTTTCAAGGTTAGTGATTTAAATGATTAACACCAACACAATATTAGAAATTTTGTTTGTGTTGCCAGGTAACCAACCCATGCACTTAGGCGTTGCTCGATTGAATTGAATTTAAATGGAAAACGAAATCACTGTGGTGAACTCGACAGAGTTGCTCCAAGAAAATACACTTCAACAATATAAGTGCCTAATGTGAACACAAGAGAGAAGCTTAGCCATCCCAACAAATAAACATTGAATTTTGAGAAATATGACAACTGAGATAATCATAACACCAATCACTTCAATAGAGCGTCATACTCAAAGAAATAAAAATAAGTAGATGCTAAGGATTAACAATGATTAAGACATTTAGTCTACTATATTCCTCTAACTCATTCGTACTACCAAAACTTGTTTAAATCCAACCAAAACTAAGCCAAAAACAAAGTGCAAACCAACCTTTTAAACCAACCACAAGACCCTAAAACCCTTATAAAATGCCCTACTCAAGCAAACCTTAGTTATTTTACAAACTATAAACTTGTTTTAAACATTTTGTAAATACAAATTAACATTTTTAAGAATTAACAAGGCATTTCTATAGATAGAAAAATGCATACATTAACTAAACTAAATGAATAAAAAAATAGTTTGGAAAACTTTATCTCACACACTCAATCTCATTGGTTGTTCTACTACCTCAAGAACATTATCATGGCTCTTAACATGCTAAGAGCAGGTAAATAAGTATCTAAATTTGATTTGTCAAGTTGCTTAAAATTTATGTCTAGTTCTCATTATGTTCTCACCAAACACCATTAACTAAACATTTGAGTCAAATATCAAGCTCTCTAAAAAATTCACAAATCAAAATTGAGATGCAAAATCTAATACATTTAGTATTAATATAACAAGAGGATGATCTTATTATCATCAAAGAAGTCTCACATTAACCAATGATTTAAAAGAAATTAAGAGATAGCTCTAGGCTTCTACTTCATAAAATAGCCTAGGACTACTCCCTCGAATGAAACATTTTTGTGAGGGTTTCATAGCCTTAAGGATGGTTTAAAAAAGTTGGGATTGTTCCTTGTTTAGGCTTAAGTTTAATGGGATTTCAATAAGCTTGGTAATGGAATTCTCTAAAAATGAGTTAGAGTAGATCCAACTAATATAAATTTTTATGCATCCACTTATTTGAGCTCCTCACTTTCTTACACTCCATCTCAAGCTATTTGTGTGTAGCACACAATATTTATCTTGCTTGACATTTTTCCTAAAATGTAATCTTTCTCTACAATGACTATTATGCTTCTTACTCTTGTTCACTTAAGATAATTGTAGTGTTAAAGTTTGTTCTCAAAGCGCAACTCAACTGAGCTCATTTGAGCAACTTCATTTGCCCATTTGGATTTAATTTGGCTAAGAAATGCCTAAGTTCACAAGTTGGGCAATTAATAACAAAACAGACTTTCCCATGCTTATTTTGTCCTAACCATCTAACATATTAACTTTCCAACAACTTCAACCCTCTATTGACCTTTTAATACTTGCATTTTATTTCAAATTGTTTCGTTCTTTTTCATAAGTTACTTTCTTGTTCATTTATTTATTCAAACACCTAACTATAAATCAATATTTTGAAATTTATACATAGCAATTCGTAGTATGCATTGGGCAACACCAATGATTATTTTCTCTCAATATCTCTCTTTCCATTTCTCAATATGTTGAAGGACCTAAAATAACACACCTTAGTCATCAAGTTACAATACTTCTCATTATTAGATTGCTCTTTTCACTAATCAAATATCCTCTGAAAGCTTGGTTGGCATGTCATATCCCTATCTTGTTATATCATATTTTATACAATATTAATAATTGCATGTATAGAGTCTACTTGCCCAATAAATGTATGCCCATTATTGGAAAGCTATGAAGAGAGTGCACAAAATGTTATGTCTATCGCAAAAGTCAAATTTGTAAAAGAAAAGAGATACAATGGCTTTTTTGGATGTTTATTATATAAGTCATATTTTTAATAGATTAATATTTTTAAAGAAAAGGTTTATAAAAATTTACAAAATAGGTTAGATAAATCAAAGATCATAAGAAGCTTGAAAGCTCAATAGCATTATTTCTTTGTTCCCATCCCCACTTAAGGCTCCACATTATTTTAATGATGTAAATAGTATAAAAAAGATGCATGAATCATTTATTTTTTGAAGCTTATGCAAAAAATATAAGACAACTGACCTTTGTGTAACACATCTTTGAGATTTTGAACCAATATAACTCTTTTTAATAATTAATAGATCTAAGTGACAAAGAGTAGGAATTGAGAAGCAAATTTAACCAACACATAAACATATCGAATGCTTAACCCGCAACTCAAACAACTCTTTTTTTCACATTTTAAATCCAATAAGAAGCCACGGTTTCTATTAACATTTCCCTCCATTGGATTGTAGAAAATGTATGGCAACAAAATTTTTAAAAGATGCCAAAGAAAAGACCTGTAAACAAACAATTGCAGAAATATTGTTAAGTTGATCTTACTACACTAACAAGTTCAATACCTGCGCAAATTTTTTAACATGTCCAGATGCAACTAGTAGTATTCTAACCTACAGCAATTATTGCATTGAGGAGAATATTAGCCCAACATGAAGAAATCCTAAAATAACTTTGAGATAATCACTAAAAAATCCACTGTAACTAAAGCACAATAAACAGTTTAGGGACTAATATATTATCTTTTGAGGGAACAATGTACCTGAAGCATTTTAAAAGTCTCAAAGTCAAGATCAGCATGCAGCCAATTGTCTCCAAGATAATTGAGGCAGTCCAACTGGAAATCTAAGGCAAGAATTTGTGCCATTTGCCTTTGAATAAATCCAACAATACTGAAACTTCTAGAATGTGAAGCTTTGATCCTTCTTGCTGACACACAGTTTCTTTTATTTTCAAGATTATCTTGGGTAGTCAACATCTCATAAAGAACACAATCATAGGAATCAAGTCTCTTTTGCAAAGTATCAAAATACCTGCAATTTAAGGTTTTTGCTAAAGAATAATCAATAATCAAAAAGTTTGAGAATGAAAAATCAAGACAGAACATATTGACCAGCAATATTTCCATAAGAGTTAAGGCAACCAGGCTTGCAAGAAATTAAGTCCCTTGTACTCTCTCATTCCCATAAATCAAACATTATTATGAAGGGATGATAAAGAAACTACAAAACCAACCAATACTTAGCTCATTTCATGCCTAACTATAGATGTTGTGGGAGTATTGATGCTCAATATAATTGTTAGATGACATGAAATTACCAATATTGAGGTCAAATAAGTCTTTTTATAAGAATATTTTGCTAAGGTACAAGACAAGATAGGATTTAGTTCACATCAAATAGTGGCCAATGTCGATAAATTTATATGTTCCACTGCTTGGTCATCACCTATATGCTATTTCTTTGGGTTATAAAGGTAACTTGCTATTGGTGTCCCAACAAGGTCACCATTGATCCATAACTGTTAGAAAGAACATTCATTATACATTCTTGGCTACTATAGTTTCAAAACCAACATTCCATATGCAACAGAATTGCCTTGAAAACAAGTAGTTAAATATCTAATCAGTTTAAAACCATTTGAAGATTACAGAAAAAAAATTAATAATTCGTGTTCCTCTTAAAGCCACGGTCATTCTTTATTAAATAAATATCAAAATACCAAGTTTATACAAGCAAAGATATGCATTAATATGTAACTTTTCTATGGTTCAAAATTCCTGACTATATAAATGAAATGCCAGTATATATAGCTATGCATCCACAACGGAATGAATATGAATCAATTTTTGCGCATTCATGGTGAAGCAGCATTCTAACACTAACACATTCACACATATTAATTTGTTCTTCAGTCGGGTCCCTATTATACAAAGAAAACAAGATAGTTGTTCAAACAACTGAAAAAGTGTACATACAGAATACTTACTCCTTGTCAGCAATGTGAATAGTTGAAAATAAATCCACCTGCATCCAAAAGTTCCAAAAGAAATATTTATATTATTTTATTTAAAACCGAAAAATACGAACATCAAAAAAATGACAGACAAAGGAGTCAATAGCAACGGAGCAACCTCAAGAAAAGGATTCAGCAGAGACCATGGAAACGTTTTCCTGTAGCTAACAACTGCCGTCTGCAACTCCCCAGTGCCCCCTCTCTCTGCAACGCCTGTATCTCGCTTCTTAAACCTCAGGAAATCCGAGATAGAGTTGCTCTCCAAGAACTGATCCGGAACTCGATCATCTTCATCGATGGTTACCGAGCTCTTTCCGTGCACTTTTGTCTTGGGGAGAGAAGAGGAAATCTGGAGCACACGCAGCTTTTGTCTCAATGATCCAAAGGAATGCCTCCGGAAAGCCTTGGACCTCGTGAGAGAAAGTGCGACAGGTGGCAACGAGGTCTCGACAATGAAATTGATCGGAATAGCTGCAGAAAACGGACAGTAGACTGTTTGGAGGGATCCACCGGCCATTTCCGTCCCTCAGGAGTCGGCGTATATGGCCGATGGAAGGTTAGACAAAGCGGCAACGGCAGTGGCCCTGGATTACCCGTCCCTACGAGTGGCCACGGGCTGAACACCAAACGCTTTAGCCCGGTTTTTACGCGAAGATTAAAATTATGCAATTTTGTTAAACCAAAACAATTATAAACAAAATGCTCATGCTAGCAAAGAGTGATTTTTGTTTTTTTTTTTCAAATAATATTTAATAATTTATTTTTCTCTTATTAAAATGATAAAAAATATTTTAAGCAATCAGCACGTTTTATAACATATTATCATGTATGTAATTCATTTGTGTCACTTGATACCAGTATTAATAAACTAATTAATTAATTAACTAAAAATATTAAAAAATAAATAAATAAATAAATAACTATTTTCCATTAGCAGTCCGAATTTGAGTTTTTAAAAATCTAAGTTAATTATTTTAATGCTTAAAAAATTGTATATTCAAAAAATGGACAAATTTATTTACCATTTTAAAATTAATTAAAATATTATATCACATTGATTTAATCAAAAGTAAAATACAAATTTGAAATAAAATATTTTTTAGTAAACTAAAAATCTAAACACACTTTTATTAGAAAAGCAAAAGCCTATAAGTATTTCACCGATTCATAAACAATATTTTCTAATTATACTTACAAAACAAATAGTAATAAATTAAAAAAATAAATCATAAAAAATAAAGCTCAATTTGTTTATTATTTGAGAATATTTATTATTTGAGAATATTGAATTAATAAATCCTATTTATATTTTATAAAAGCATCGAAAAACCAAAAATATAATTAAGATAATCTTAAAATTAGGAGGTGTAAAAAATATTCATGTCCTAGACAAATTAAATATCAATTTTTTATTATCATTCTTTAATTTATAGATTTATGATTTAGAAGATAAAAAAATGTTATTTAAAACTTAAAAAAATAGTTTATGTTATTTATCTTATGTGTTATCTAATAATCCAATTATAAGAAAAATAAAAGAAAAAAAAAACAATCATGTCTAACAAATGTAGCTCATTTTTATTTATATTCACGGTTTTGTTCATGTTTGATAACTTATTCACATGGAAATAAAGCAAGGATAAGTTTAGCAGGGATTGAATACTCTTAACTAAGGATGTTTAGCACCCTCGTGCTCAAGGTGCATTGGAGGTTCATAGACACTAAACCCATATTCTCAAAGCTACTTTCTTCATTAGCACACCCACATTTCTTCCTTTCCCAAGCTCACAAGCTCATCTTCCCCAAGTTATTGAGTTTGTCTTCTCCAAGCTTTAGAGTTCAACTTCCCAGAGCTTTTGAATCCTTATCGTGCTTCGAGATTCTTCTCCAAGCCTTTTTTTCTCCCCATTGAAGCTCCAAATAACTCTCTCCCTTTTGAGCTTCCCAAAAGCACCCTTAAAATCCTTTCTTTACTCCTAAACCTCTTTTTCATTAACAAAAGTTGTCTATGTCCCCTTTACTTACCTAGAACATTTTAGAAACTGCTCATGCTACCTTAGTTTCCTAAAATATAATTGAGACACGCATAGGCTTAAAAACCCCAATGATGAGCAATTATGCCCTGTTGACATTTGTTTAAACCTCTCGGATGCATTGAATGACTACTTGTGTTAGCGTTGTCCTCACCCTACCACACCCAACTGCATCACACTGCTTTCAATTGCACTAGACGATGCCCATGTTGTGCGACAATGAGACCAACCACACCCTCAATGTGTTGTGTCACCCCCAATAAGCTGCATCGCACTTAACTGCATCATTTCTATGCCCGACCCATGCTTGACCACACCTTCACCCCTGATTATGTCACATTGTTATACCCGGTAAAATATTATACGTTTAATCTTCAATAATTCAATTATGGCTTGGATGATTTCAGATCGACAGTAGGATGAGCTAGGAGCTCAATTGGAGGTTATTGGAATTTCTGAAATTTTTTGGGGATTTTTCGGAGCACCGAGGAAATTTTTAAGTAATTTTCCCTGTTTAATTGGATTTATTGGATTTTTGGAAATTCGAAAATCTAGTTAAATCGATCTATTATATTTTTTAAACCGGAATTTGGTTTTTACCGCGCGTGAACCGGACCGGAGCGGTTCAGCGAAGGCTGGGTACGGTTCGCCGAGTGCGTTTGCGCGTGCGGTTGGATAAGCCACGGATAAGCGGATCGGACGGACGAGATCAGCGGTGGAGATTAACCGGCTGATCGGGTTTAAGCGGCGTTATTAGAAGGTCAACCGGCGCTTAATGGGTTCTTAACGGGTTATTACCGGTTTAAGCTGGGTATTTAACCTGATTTGTTCGGCTGTTAGGGTTTCGAGCGGTGGCCGGAGACGAGGTGTTCGCGGCGAACAGTGATACTTTTCGGCAGCCTATCAAGGGGCTTTTTGTACTTGGAGGTTCGCGGGACCGAGGAGAATCGATTGGTACCGGTTTCGTTCGGCGAGGAGCAGCGGTTGGTCACGTGCGAGCTTCACCGTCACCGGAGAAGAAAGGTAGGAAATTCAGATTTTAAATTAGTTATTTAGCAAATTAAAATATGGATTATTTTGCAAATAGCTACCGGAGCATGCGAATTGTGGTTTTTGGAATTGATTAATGCAAATTATTGATTTTAGCATTTTAGGGTTTTTCTTCGAAAAATTATAATCACCGAATTTGGAAATTTTACCAAGCATGTGTTGATTCGATTATGTGCTTTAGTCATGTTAAGATAGTATCAAATGCTGAAATTTGTTTAATTTCATAGATTGTTAAAATTGGGGATCGGATGAAACTGTGGCGGAAATTTTGATTGAACCTTAGAAATTAGTGGCAATTAATGAAACATTAGGATAGTATGAACATTGGATTTTGTTTCTCTTTGATCTCGGTCGCCGGAAATCGACAGGGGAAACGGAATTTCCCGGAGGAGTCATCGGCTAGGGTTTCGCGGGCGCCGGGCGGAGGAAGGAGATGGATTAGATTAATTTCGGTTTAGTTAATTAAGTAATTGTGATTATTCAATATTTATTAATAAATTAAATGTTAAACGTCGGCTGGAAATTTGATTAATCATTCGGCCGGTGGGTCCTCGGTTCAGCGCGAAAGCCAAACCGACAGCGAAAACCGGTTCAGCGGGATTCGGCGCGGACGAACGGCACGAAAGCCGAACCGGCAGCGAAAACCCGGTTCAGCGGGATTCGGCGCGGACGAACGGGCGGAGGAAAATTAATTCGGAAATTAATCCGAATTTTCGGAAAATGGATATATGTGAATTTAAATTTTAATTCGGAAATTTATTCCGAATTTCGGAAAAATTGAGAAAGGGCAGAATTTGATTTTTTTGGAATTTGAAAAAAATGCAGTAATTAGAATTTCGGGATTTTAAATTCTGAAAAAAATTCAGAAAAAGAGAAATTGGGATTTGAGCGATCTCGAAAATTCTGGAGATCTGTATGTAGAGAAAAATTTCCTGAAGTAGGGAAAAATGTCGTCAGTGATGACAGTACAGTTGAAACAGTCAGACAGAGGTATGGTACATGGATGCTACCAAAACAGTCAGTAACTGTTACAGTTGTGTTGCTTGGACGGCAATGGCATGGATTGAGTCAGGTTACTAAATGTTGGCATATTTCACGGATTGGCATAATGGACCGGACTACTATAGACCCTATATGATGTTTTAGGGTAGTTGTGGTAGGTAACTGTGCGGTTCAGACTTAGCTTCCACAGTATACATGTGACTGGTAGGCGCTATGCGTGTTTCGAGTGGGCATTCCCACTGGCATGCTACCTGGAACCCCAGGCTAGGTTGTGATGCGTGTTTCGAGATGGGCAATCCCACTGGCATGCTATGCCTAGGCGCCATGAGTGTTTCGAGATGGGCAATCCCACTGGCATGCTACATAGACGCTGCGGTGTCGGGTGCTAGGCGTTATGATGCGTGTTTCGAGATGGGCAATCCCACTGGCATGCTTTGCCTAAGCACCATGCATGTTTCGAGATGGGCAATCCCACTGGCATGCTACCTGGAAGCCCAGAGGAGAGCTACTCTGGTGTGACTGGGGTGACTGTGGTTGGTCGGAGTCTGGAACTGAGAGTGCCTTTCCATCATACATTGTTATGCTGTATTCCTATACTCTTGCTATTATCCTTCTCTTGCATGTGAGTTTTACTAGCTGTCTTTCCTACTGGGCGTAGCTCATTCCTTTATTATCTATATTTTTCCAGCGGCTCGGCAGACTTGACGCCACCCAGATTAGGTGGGATCGTGGTCAGCAGGCTAGTGGAGGATATCTGATCTGTGATTTCTGAGACATTTTGGTTAGTGTGATTTATGCTATTGGATGTATTCAGTGAGACTATTATTCTTATGTCAGGTATTGTGTGAGGATGAATCTGACTTATGTATCTGGTTGGATGATGTTGTACTTGTTGGACTTGGATCTTATTCTTGTGATGTAGTTTCCATTCACTGTCTTACTTATTGTTTTGGTGCTATGGTGTGTGGAGTGCCATATTTATATATTTATTCGGTGGATGTTATATATCTTTTTTTGATGGTGAGGTCATTACATGACTATGGAACTTATCATGGGGGTTCAGACTTCTATTAGATCGGTTCTCCTATCAGTATGGGATAGGAGTATTGGGTCTAGTAGGAGTAACATTGCGCGAGTCCATCTGTTAATTCATGAGTCATGAATCCTGAGTTGACGGTGTACCCAGGAGATGGGATCCACATTGTTAAGGAAAGTAGGTGTGTAATGATGTGTTATATCCTATGTTTTTCGTAGGCTACTCAGGTTGGTATGGGACGATCTGAGCTGTCTATATGTAAAAAAAAATGTATGCCAAAAATCAGCCTAGGAAAAATGGGGTGTAACACACATGATGCCCTTACGTCAATTCGAGCCCTACCTTGACCATTTACATTGAGTTGTGCCTGATCACACTTTGCCATGCTTAATTGTTCCATGTTACACTTGAATGCACTTAACATTACATTCTAATACCTACCCCTTTAAGGAAACTAGAGTGTAAACGTGGATATTAACCACGTAACCAAGCGAGAAATAACATGTATGACTAACTCTTAATTAGTTATAAGTCATATACTTTTTAAAATTTGATTAATAAAATTTCTAAATTTTAAGAATCAAATAAACAACCTCCAATAAAATTATACATTTTTCTTTTATATATCAAAACTCATTTCATAATAATTTAAATAAGCACCAAACCAAAACTCAATATTTAAGCACCATAAAAGAAAACTCGTATCATTAACCAATTATTATAAGATAATACATGCCACAATCCATCAAAGTTTTTAACAAAACTATGCGTATAATATATTAAATTTAACTTCACGTATATTTAATATCATAAACTACATTGCTTCTACACTCAATGACTTAACTCATACATCATTAGGTGGCATGGTTTGTACATGATAGTTACCATTATAAGCCTAATGCTTAGAATTGAATAAGTAAAATAATGTAAATGCAATAAAAAATAGAATATGCCCAAAACAGCATAATAATATACATAATATCTAACAAATAATTATACCTCTATAACACCATGAAGTATAATACTAAGATGTCATGACTTTTTATATTTTTTACAATATTATTATCCATTTTTAAATAAAAAAACTTATTTTCCCAAGAGGCTCTTATCTTTAAGATACTTATCTCATCTCACTTTGTAAGTTATCATATCAATCATCATATCACACAAAAAATGATGATCCCTAGATCATGTGACAAATAGCTCATCAATATCTTCTTTTATAACTTATATGCTAAATCATACAAGAGATGATTGTTATGTTATATAATAAACGATAGCTTTTGATCACAAAAAAGTAGCTATAATCATGAGATGGTATGCCAATGGTACCACATATCATAGCATCACATAGCAATTGGTAGTTGTTAATTCATATAACAACACTAAGTGATGAAGCCATAAGAAAAAAAACATAACTTTAGCATTAATTGGTTATTATATCTCATATTAGGCTCAATAACCTAACTTTTTATATCTTATTTTTTAATATTCTTTATTACATCGTATAAAATTTTAAAAGATTTATCGAACTTTCTTCATTTTTTTCTATATTTTATTTACTTTTATTTCTAATATGTTGAGTATTCTCACATATGTAATCATATACTTTTATTTTTATTATTACTGTATATATATAAACATTCACTTGCAGATTATTATTCATATCTTAAACTATTTTATTTCTTATATACAAATATACAATCCATGTCATTTATATGATACCATGCATGCAATTATATAATATTATAGACATGTCAATAATATCATATTATTTACACCAAGTTATGCAATGTATAAAATATAAACAAAGAATTATTTATATTACAAATATTTTATTTCAACAAAATATAAAAAGACTAAATACTTGCATTATAATAAATTCACTTATCTGTCTGAATCATTGAATACTATTTTTTTATAAATTATCCTTTTTTCTTTGATTTCAAAACAATAAAAATCATATACATGATTCACAATATAATCATTTCAAACATTATATTGAATTAATTATCTTATTTACTCAATAACTTGTTTAAATACTATAATGTATTAGAAGAATAGCTAACAAAAGCATGTAGCTAGATTAGTTAACTCCATAACTTAATTTGCCAACTCAAATCTACATAACATAGCAAAGTAAAACTTATAAAATAATTTTCTTAACCTATATATGGCATTTCAAAGCTCTCATCTCATTTCAAAATAAAAAAAAATTAAATGACATAAAAAAAAATTTGAGAATCATCTTATACTACAAACTCTCATAAATCTTGAACATAATTATAAGTATGTTGTAACTAAACAAATAGAATAATATACCTTCAATCACTATTGTCATGCTTCCATTGTTGTGATTTATGATCAATCATTGTAGCTCTTCCTTCCCTAAAAAACTATAGATCTGGTATAATAATTAATAAAAAAAGTAATAAGAAAGGCAACACCATTCTCATATCTTTCTCAACAAATTCGATCTCAATCATTATTCTCCTCAATTTCAACTTTCAATCTCATTTGCATAGTTTATCTCTTTAGAATAACAAACCCCATTAGAACAAATGAATTAGGGATTTGGGAACTCATTAGAACCCCTCAAAACCTCCTCTTCAATTCCTCTCTCATGGATTCCTTCCTCTCATATCTAAACGAGTGAGCATAAGAAACACAAACTTATATAAAGGTCAATATCAAAAGAGTTTATGAAAGATCTTGAAATGTTAAGTGTTGGGTTGAAAAAAGAAATTTAAGGCCATGATAGTGATAAAAAACAAATTATATATATACATATACATGTGTGTATGTATGTGATGTTTTACATGTTATTTACTATCATCATTTTCAAAAAATTGTAAACAATTTTAATGGTCTTTGAAAATTACATTATGCATCCTAATAGACTTCTCTTGATATGTTTTGTCTAACAATATGTTCAACACCAAAATTTGTATTATTTTATTAGATACATTTTTAAAGATGTGTCAAAATAATATTATTTTATCTTAATTCATTTCAATTTTAAAACATTAATATAAAACATCTATATGAAGAAATATACTTTAGCATAGAAAGTAATGATCATCTTAACATTGGATTGCATCTCAAAACCATGCTAGACTACTGTAAACAAAGCTCTTTCAATCAAAATCACGTAAAACCAAGCCTCTCTACTCCAAAACACATGTAAACACTTTGCTCTTATTTTAAAGTTCCATTTCAATCTCAAGCACATTTAGTTGCTTGATTTTTCTTGTTCTAATAACAAGATGATAAATAGGTTTTATAAGCTATTTAAAGATGCCATCTTACCCATATGTCAAGCTTCATTGTCTCTAATTTAATTAAGTTTTTGTTCAAATTTCATAAATCCTTTCTTTTCATTAACACAAATAATAGAAGTTATATCAAAATGTATCAAAGAAACTTTTAATACATTTGAACAAATTCTAAGGTGTCATCAAGGTACAACATACATTGTCAACATTAATGTATTAAATTTTGATTAAATATTAATGTAGTCGAATAATACACAATGTAGCACATGATGATTGTCATTATCAATTGTAGGTATGCGTTGCGTTGCATTTGATTAAAAATCTACATAAGATAATAAAATATTAATTTTCAATTCCTAGTTCATGAAATGACACTTTATATAATTAATTATATATTAAATAATTTAAGTTTGTCTCTTCTCTCCACTCACCTTCTTCTCAAATCATTTAATACTTATTTTTATAAGATTTAATCTTAAAACCCTAATCTTCTTATTACATAATACTTTTGTTATTAACCTATACACAAGTGTGTCAATAGTATTTGATATTAAAGAGCTTATTCTACAAATAATATATTTTTATTATTTTGATACGATCTTATTATTTTCAAATATTAGTTTTATTTAGTCATATCATATTAGTAAAATAAATTTTATCTTAAAAAATTTATTGATATTTTAAAATCATGATATTATAAGTATAACTTAAAAAACTTTTTCTCTTTTTGACATTAGATTATTTTTTCTTATACATTTTAAATTAAAAGTCAACAAAAAGTTACTACTCTAATACTTTTGTTTCTGATATGTCCAGAAATCTATTTTTTTTTAAATTTAGTTTTACAACCAAGATATTTTTTTAATGTTTTAACTTAGCATTATTATATGAGATACTTTTCAATTTGATTATACTATGTCAATTAAAGTTTGTTTTTTTCTCTCTTTTTTTATGTAACATTATTTGTATTTTTATTTATTTGTTAGAATACTTATAAAAAGTTTCTTACATCACCCATCATCTTTAATCATATACATTATAACCTTATTATATTTTGTTTGAAACTTACTATGAAATTCCTATTATCCTAAAACTCTTCTTAAGACTTTGCCTAACAATCCTTAGTTTTCTTTGTTTCATTTTGGAATCAAAACTAATTGCCCATCCATCATTTGGAATGATCTTAGCTATTGCCATAAACACCAGTCCTTGATCATTGCAACCACCCAACCATTTTTAAAATCAATTATTTATTAAAAAAATTCATGTAAACTTAATTTATCTTGTTTTGATAGCAAAATAGTTTTGTTCTCTTGATACTTTAATAATTTTATTATTTATTAAGCATTATTTAGAGACAATATTTAGCTATAGGTGGTGGACAACTTTAAACAACTTCAAAAATCATAAGTTCAGAAAATGCTCCATAAGTTCAGTAAGTTCGCTGGGCTCAATGTTAACCATTAGAAATCAAGAATTTTCTTTAGTAGAGGTATGACGAAGAAAAAGATAAAGCTTGTGTCCTCTAAGCTTGGTATCCCAAATGGAAATACACTCTACTACCTTGGTATTCCTATTTCATCTAAGTTATTCAAGAAAATAGATTTCAACTTTTTGATTTAGAAAATTGAGCATCAGGTTGCTAGGTGATGGGTACGCCCCCTCTCCTTGGCTGGAAGGATACTATTTATCAAAGCTGTTTTGGAGTCATTTCCAAATTTTTGGATGAGCCATTGTGTGGTTTCACGGGGGGTGGTGGAGCAGATGGAATAGTTGATGAGGAGATTCCTATGGTGTGGTGCATGTACAGCTCATGCTATCCATTATGTTGATTGACACACTGTTATACTCCCGAAGGACATGGGTGGCCTTGGCTTACTTGATCTCAAGATCTGGCTTCATGCATTGGTCATGAAGCATTACAAAAGACTGTTATATCGTGAGGACAGCCTTTGTGCGGACATCAGGAAGACTAAGTACCCTTTGGGAAACAACCCTTGCAGGGTCCCTAGGGGTGCTTCCCATGCAGGAAAGTTGCTGCTTGAACTCCTCCTAGACGCCCTGGGAGGTTTCATCTGGAGGATAGTGGATGGAATGTGCACTGATTTCTATGAAGACAATTAGCTGGGTTTTCTTCCAATAAAATGGTGGCCCACATTCATCAACATGGAGGCCTCGTGGCCAAAATATGTGGGAAATTGCATGTTGGGGTCGAGGAAGTGGGACAGGGTTTCTATTGCTCGCTGGGCGAACCCTTTATTGGAGCACATAGTCATGCACCTGTCGTGGGATCATAATTGTGAAAATGATGAGTTTCTTTAGGTACACACTGAATCCCCTAAGGTCTCTTCTATTAAGTTTTACTGGGCTCTCATTGCATTGAGAAGAGCTAACAAAGCTCGATTTACCCCACTGCGGGGGGACCTTGCGTGGATATAGAAGCTTAAGTCTTGCCCCGGGTCCATGCTTTCCTTTGGCGTGTGGCTCGGAACCTTGTGCCTATGACGAATTGGCTCAAAAGAAGGCATTTGATTGTTTGTAGCAACTGTAGTTGGGGTTGTGATGTGGCTGAAACTCAGCAACATGCACTGTATGATTGCACTGTCGCACGCAGTATCTGAGAAGACCCTGTGTTGCACTCATCTACCGAGGTGTTGGGCATCTGTGGCTGTGTGCTCACGCGCACCTGCTGTGTTGGCCGGTTTTTTGAGCTTTTTCTTTCCCTGCTACTCAGCTTGACACGATGTGCGGCATCTCCGTGGCTCATCTGGCCATTGTGGCCTATACCTTGTTCAATATCTAGGAGAATAGGAACCACAGGGTGCATAAGAAGTCCACCATCAGTAATAACATGCTAATTCAGAGGATCAAATTGGAGAGCACTGCCACTATAAAAAGCTCATTAATCATCATCCTTCTTCGTCCAGTGGGAAGTTCAACCCCTTGGGGTCCCTGGTAACCAGTTTTTGGCTTGCCCTCCAACGGGATGGATAATGATCTATTGCGACGCTGTAGCGAGGAACGAGACAGCTAGTATTGGCTTTGTTGTTCGTGATCATGAGGGAAGGCCTATGCATGTTGTGGGGAGAGGTTTCATTTCACAGGGCAAGTGACGCCTCTGAGCTTTAGACTGTTATGGAAGCTATGGTGTTTATCATGACAAAACTAAAGGAATATCCTACAGTTGAGATCCAGACTGATTCTACTTTCGCATTACATGAGAGAATGCAACGGGTTCGATGTCCTTTGGAGGGTGGTATTGTTTCTGATGCTCTCCACTTTGTGAGGAAGCTGCCTGCTTTTCGCCTCACTCATGTTTTGAGGGAAGGCAATGCCCCTGCGGATTGAGTGGAAAAAAATGCATACTCGTCTGATAAGTCCTGAGAAAGGGGAATGTCCCTACCCAATCCGTTACTTAAGCTCCTACTAGCTGACTTTGCTTTTAAACCCCCATAATGAGTTGTCTAATGTAGGTCTAAGTTACTTTTGATAAAATATCATACAAGCATTTCTTTTATTTTTTTGCATAAAAAATAATTTTTTTTTTAAGTTACAACTTTAAATAGCAAAACAAATATATTATCAGTTACAAGTTTTTTATTTTTATTTTTATTTAAGAAACACTCTTAACTATGTTTCTACTAAAGCTTTCTTTTAGTACTCTTTCTCAATTTGTGCAACGATCATACAAAAAAAAAGAAATCCCTTAACCTTCGAGGGATAAATGACGCAATATTGGTAACTCTGGTCCTTGGTATAGTTTTGATCTCCGAGCAAACCAACAGCTTCTCTCCCGCGTTGAAGCTATTTCTACCTCTCCCTCTACCTCGATCGGAAATGGCACCTCCGGCAACCAATCCACCGAAGTCTTCTTCTCCTTCTCAGCCCTCAGGGTACGCGCCTAACCATTGTTATCTTTACAGCTACAGTTCTATTATTTTTCTCTCCGCTCTCCTGAAACCTTAAACCTGTTTTCTCTTCAGGAAAAGCGAGGTCACGGATCTGAAGCTCCAACTTCGGCAGCTTGCCGGAAGCATTACCCCCGGCGCGGATGACTCCCGTCGGGAGCTCTTCAAGAAGGTGATCTCCTTCATGACTGTCGGGATCGATGTTTCTGCCGCATTCAGTGAGATGGTGATGTGCTCAGCCACATCAGACGTTGTCCTTAAGAAGATGTGCTACCTATATGTATGCAATTATGCACGGTCCAATCCAGACCTCGCCCTTCTCACCATCAACTTTCTCCAGAAGGATTGTCGGGACGAGGATCCGATGATCCGCGGCCTTGCCCTGCGCAGCCTTTGCTCCCTTCGGGTTGCCAATCTCGTTGAGTACCTTGTGTCTCCCCTAACTTCTGGACTAAGGGATAACAGTCCCTACGTAAGGATGGTCGCAGCCATCGGAGTGCTTAAGCTCTACCATATCTCGCCCTCCACGTGCCTTGATTCGGATTTTCCTGCCATGCTTAAGACTCTCATGCTTAGTGACCCCGATGCTCAGGTGGGCAAATGGAACAGAATCCGAAGTAGTTTCGTCTATTTTTATATGTTTTTCTGATTCTCTGCTCCAAATGTTAGGTGGTGGCGAACTGCCTATCATCATTGCAGGAGATATGGAGCTTGGGGTTTAGTAACTCGGAGGAAGTGTCTAGGGGGAGAGAGGCTTTACTCAGTAAGCAGGTGGTATACTATCTCCTCAACAGGTGCGTTATTTGCTATTGTTCAACTATGGATTTCTTGTTTTATATTAAACTTATTAGCTATTTGATAGAAACAGTTGAAAAGATTAACTAAATAATATTACCACTGCATTGCACCATCTAACCATTCATTTCTGCAGTCAAAATAACTTTACAATAGAAAGGATATTGCTGGCTCAACATGGTGAACTAGCACATGAAAAGGTTGAATTTGTTGGTGTCTTGTGGATAATAGATACAAAAAAATGGTTATGATAAGCATTAATTCTACTAAGCATGCATTTCTACATGAATTTTTTGGTGTCAATATATCTATTAGAGTTCTAAATAAGTAACTTACTTGCTTGAGCTCTTTTGCCTTCTTTATTTTATTAACTAATTTTTTTATTTAAGATTATGGGTCTTTAACATCTTAGTTGACTCTGCCTTTAAGCCTCTATTTAGTTTGAGTTGCAACATCCTTTTGTTTGATGAACTAATTGTGTGATCCTATACTTTTTATGCATAGACATTTACCAATTGATACATCTTGCTCAATTATCATGTCTCATATGTGTAGTTTACTTCAATTTTATACAATCTTAGTTATGTCTTATTATGTTAGAGATTATATTTGTGTCACCTGAATGTTGTTTAGATTGGATTACAAGTTTTTTGTGTCATGTGGATATGTATGGAGTTAGGTTGGTTGATAGGCCATTAAACATGATAGTCTATTTGCAAATAACTCTTAGTTAGCCTACTGGGATTGCCCCACATAGTTATTGAACTATTCTAGATGATTGGCATAGATCGTCCTGTGTGATCACTAAATTTCACCTAAAAATTAGTGCATAACACCTAGTGCGATTGGCACCATATTTGTAGTTTTTCGCTTTTGGGGTGTTTTTTATTTTAAAAGCTACAAAAACTCTGTTAAAAGTTGCTTGATGAACCACCAATTCTGTGTGGCATTATTCTTGCTAGGAAAATGGTTAATTCTTATTAAAATCCTTTAACTCAACTTTCTTGTGAAATTTTTGGTGATATTGCAATAATGGTGCAATTGGCTTACAATCCTATATGGTAGCAAGGTTTTATTGACGTGATACTGTGCGTTATCTTTTAGGCCATCTCTATTCGTTTCCTTCTTTTTTTATATACCTTTGGTTCCATGTTTCTACATTTGTTTGCATTTGAAGTTGTCAAACCATGTAAAATGGATGTTGTTTTGTTTATTGATTGTTCGACCCACTTATAGTTGGCTAATTATGCTAAAACTTAGAGTTGTAAGAATTCGTTGAACCAACAAGAGATCTAAAATGTTTAATCGTTATGCATATTTTTTATGCGAAGTAATTAAATTATAAAGCTACAAGAAAATTTTGTTTTTTCAAAAATTTTTAAAATCATGAGACTGTTTTGTTTGTGGATTTTGTATGAGTTTTAGTTTGAAAAATACTTTAAAATAGTTCATAATCTGTAGTGCGACAAGTGGGCTGAACTTCCTTAAAGTTTTAGTCATAAACCTGGATTGTCCTATCCATAAACTTGTCATATCATAAGGTATGCCCATGACTTGTTTAATCTATGAGGTCAATTTGTTATTACAAAATTCTTCTATATAGTAAAACCCTCACAATTCATGCTAAATCTTTCCATCAAATTTATCATAGTCTATAAGCCCTAAAAATTATTTCCTTTACTTCAGCAATTGTTTCCTTGGTTTAAGTCATATTGTTATAGAGTACCCTGATACTTTTTGATTGGCATCATCCATTTTTGTCCTTGTTTTAGAAAAATCTTTATTCATTTGTTTTCAATAAAATTGTTGAATCATATTTAGCTTGCTATTAATGTGCAAGAAAAAAATTTGCAATTGTGTAACTAATCTACAACTTCGTAGTAATGAGCAAAATTTTTGTTTGGTATTTTGGATTTAGCTAACTTTGGTCTATATTAGATTATAGCAACTGCTTAACAATTATCAATTGGACCCTTGGCAATACTAATAATATGAGCATGCCGAATTTGTGGGAAATAGTTCGTACCATATAACAATGTTAAGGTCGGCATAAGTTCAGGCCTCACCAATCTCATTTTAATCGGACTTAATGTAAATTTTTTTTTTATAATAGTTGCTTAAAATGGTCCAAATTAATTGATATGGTTATATTTTTTTGGTGGGCATTGATTAAGAACCCCTCTTTAGTTCCTGAATTGATAATGGGAAGGCTAGTGTTGATCCAAATCTTAGAAACATCCTATTTAGAAATAGTCGTCCACAATAATGCTTTGAATATCCTCTCTTTTAAATTTTTTATCACGTAATATTCACGTATCACAATATAGTGGAGATAAAAAATGAATATTCTCTTACCAAGGCTTCCAACAAAATCTGAATCCATTTCTTCTTTTATTTTGTCTTTCTTAATTCCATGTCTTTTCTTCTAGCACCTATACTAACATTGTTGCTTTTTAAAAATTTTGCATTGCCGGGTTCAAGTATTCGTGCACTTTGATTTGGGTTATAAGACATTATAGTTTTGAGTTTTTTGAATAAGAAGTCAAAAAAACCTCTACTTTTCTCACGGTTAATTTTTTCTTATTAAATTGTATATACTTTGTTTTGTATCCCTAGATATTAAGATTCTTTAACTTTCTTTTTCTTTTTTCTACAACACATGAGTCTTTTAAATTATTTTTTTAATAACTTGGTTCAATAAATTTACATTGACATTTAATTTATAAATCCATCTACTCATCACCACGAAAACTTTCAATGCTTTATTTGGCCCCTTTTATTGTGGGTTGCATGAAATTTGATGCGGTGAAGTTGTGTCGTAGCTTTCAAGTAATTGTGCAAATAGAACCTTACTTTGTGTCCAAATTTATAATTTTTATCATAATACTTACCACTTTTAACCAATTATTTTTTATATATCAAAAAGCCTATTAATTTTAATTTGTATAATTTCTAGGACATTGGAACTTCTTGTGGTTTCTTTGTTATTGATATTTTTTTTTTTACCCTTAATGCTTATTAAGGCAAGCCAAATTTTCTAATCTATCTAGTAATATATGATGCAAGAATTGACTATTGATTTTTATCCAACAAGCTACATTTACAAGTAATATTAGTGTTGAAATTTAAAAGTGATTTAGAAAAACTTATAACAAGAATTAATTCATTTTATCCATAAAGAACATCAAAGTCTAACTCTTATGGTATTCTTAAACTAACCCAAATATATCCAAAAGTAAATAAAAAAAATTAAAGGGGCATTTGATTTGGTTATATTATTATAAACATGTAATGTTATTTAAATATTTTACATGCATAATTTTATGACATCTTAAATAATATTATCAAAAATTTTAATTTTATCATTTAATAATGATGTGTAAATGTTATCTAAATTTGAGTGACATCCAAATACTAGATACATTCGTATCAAAAAGTAGAATAAAAAGCTAATTAGATATTTATTAAGCCAAACAATAGAAGATAGTGACAACTTTTAGATAATATTAATACTCAATCATATGCCTCACATATTAATTTTGAAATAGAAATCAAATTCTTAGAGCTGAAGGTAAAGGCTATTACATGTTGAGATGGCAATCCATATCAAAGCTCAATCATCATGTTTGTAGTTCATCTAGAGCATTCGTTAGATTTCTCATGAATAAGAAATCCATTGGCATTCTAATTATGATCAAAGGAAATCATTCAATCATATAGCTTACATGGTTTATAGCACCAATATAACAGCCTAGTATTATTAGAACTTTTGCAATGTTTGCTTCAAAGATAATAGTAAAATGATGTTTATTTTTTTTTTGTTAAACCTTGTCTCTTGTATTATGCAAACATTTTTAAAAGTGGCATCCATCATTTTTAGGCACCTTTTCTTTTGTCTATCATTTATTGGTAGGCAATTTTACTCCTTGAACTTAACTTTTTCTTTAGTTTGAAGTGAATCTCAACCCTTGAAAATCTTCTATTAGCTTTTTCTTTTTGTCTATCATATATTGATTTGAAGTGAATCTTAGCCACAATTAGTCAAGCGATTATAACTTTCAAAAGCACCTAATAAGCATTATATCAAAAAGTTTATGTCAAAATGATGCCACACAAAAGTGGTTTACTTGCACATATAAATTATCTCTTTAAAAAGCTCATTTTCAAAAATTCCTTTCACAAAAAAAAAAAAAAAAAAAAAAAAAAAACTTATTTCAACTATAACAAGAATGCCAAAGTGTTGGTCATCTTTGTAATGCATACTTTTGCTTTCTTCAAACCGTCAAACTTTATGATTGTGAATTCTATCATAATTGCACTTACTAGAGACTAATATGTAGATTTAAATTTTTTTTGTGCTCCAATCATTTGCAAAAATGTAAGTGTTAATCTAATATTATATTTGGAACTTATTGTGAAATAATGGTTGAAGTATTACTAAGTCAAGATCCATAGTAATAGAAGAAAAAATTTCATGTTCATGCTACTCAAAGGAATTCAATCCATTAAACATATATGTAGACATAACATGTGTATGAATGAGAATTTTCATAATTTAAAAGTGGGTAAATTACAATTAGGTCATTGTAGTTTTATGCATGTTGCAATTAGGCCTTTAAGTTTCAAAAATAGGCATTAAAGTCCCATAATTTATTTTATGTTACAAGTAGGTTTTTATAGATTGAATGAAATTACATTGCCAGCAAAATTGGCTTCACTTATTTTATTTTCCTAATGTTTCTCTTAGGCCTTTGTCTAACAAAGTTGTTGACATTAAAGCCTAACACTTCAACTACCCAATCATCTACAATCCTTAATTCCATTGGTAGATCCTTAACCCCTTGACTAGTTGATTGTCTTCACTCATGTTCAAAACTCCGATTCCAATCGAAGGTGGAGGCTTCCATTTCTTGCAACGTCCCATCATGTCTTGTCCTTTAGTGTTGCAACTACCTTCTACTCATTGATTAGGGCGGTCTTCTATGAGTTAGATCATAGTTGGATGAACTTGGAATAGTTGCAACCATTTAGGGAAGAAAGAGAATATAAAAACTTATAAGGGATAATAGTTGGATACTAGGAATTTAACGTAGGCTAATATGAAAACGGGAAAGAAAAATGTTAGTCCCCACATATTTTATGTGTAGAACTTACTTGTAACTTGTAACATACTTTGGGATTTCAATGTCTGTTTTTAAAATTTAAGAAACCTAGTTATACTTAATACTAATGTGCATATGTGTGTGTAAACTTATCCAATCATTCATTTTAATTTTTATTTCTATGATAAATGAATATTTTGCAACCTTTTAAACATTAACATTATGATATTAAGTTGATCACTTTGATGGCGAACAAACTATTATAAATTTCAATTAGCATTTTTGGGTTGCTCTATTGATTTGAAACATGATTCTGATACTAAGATGTCAATATCTTTTGTTCTTAAAAATGTTATAAGTGGAAAATCTATTTGGATTTCAAAACATGAAAATTAAATAAATTTATTACTATATTGGTGTTAAAAGGAATAAATGAATTTCTTAGATCATTCTTATGGCATTGCACATGAATGATTTGATATCATCTTTTTGAGATGGAACATGCATGGGAAGCTTAAGAGAACAAAACCAAAATTTAATAGAGTTAAATTCATCATATATCTTTTTTATTTGGATATTCAAATAGAATCCTTTGATTAGAAAGATTTTTGAAATTGGAATTTTCTTTGTATCCTAGTTTCTTTTACATATATAAATATAGAATGAAAGTTAACACCTAACTAAGAGAGGGCCTTTTACTCTCTAATATCATTAAAAATAAATAGTCAGTCAAGTTAATAGAAACTATGATTTCCAATATCTTTTTGTCCCATTGTTACCTTAGTATTAATTAATCAAGCTATATGCAATATTGCTTGATTATTATAGTGTCAAGAAAATTGAGGTATATTTTATAAGTTACTTTTTTGTTTGAAATATATTGACAAAATCTTGAAAAAAACTACTAAAATGACCACACGACCCACAAATCTACCTTACATCTTACATCATGAAAGCTAGATAACAATCATCACCAAGAACAATGAAGACAGACATATAACATTTTACTTGGAAGATTTTCATTAGAACTCATAAAGTTACAAAGACATACTCCTCCCTTATAAGTCTCACTCAAAACTTTCTCGCACCAATGGATGGCTTTGGTCTTAATGTTCAAGTAGCTTACAATAGGTGAATTATGGTTTCAATAATTTGGGGTGTTTTGTACATATTTTTTGTTTAATTTGGTCAGATTCTCCCATTTTATAAACATTTGAACCATAGGTCATCAGCCACTCATGTTTTGTTGACATGATTGTTTTCACTCTCTTATTTTCTCATGTGTAGATGTTACCTTCCTTTTTGTTACTTGTTTGAGTATGACCTTGTAACATTCTATCTTGGATATTATATGACATTACAATTAGACACATTTGATCTGCGCAAGTTTATTTGACTATTTAATAGCCTTAATAAGATTCCACATCTCAATAATTAATCTCAAAGTATTCCTTTGTTATTCATATTATTTCATTGGAATTTATGCACAATTTGAATTTTTGCCATCACATTCTTTTTCATTCCAATAAATATTTGATGCAACGAATTTCTTTTTGCAAAATTTTAAAATGCCTTTTTATATAATATTTACTTTTGCAGAATTAGGGAGTTCAATGAATGGGCACAATGCCTTGTGCTCGAATTAGCATCTACGTATATACCTATAGATAGCAATGACGTATTTGATATAATGAACCTTTTGGAGGATAGACTCCAACATGCAAACAGTGCAGTGGTCTTGGCCACAATCAAAGTTTTTTTGTATTTGACAATGTCAATGACAGATGTTCATCAACAGGTATGTAATTGTGGCACTTTAATTTCTTAACCCAATGTTTTTTATTTTAACTTCTTATTATGAACTTATCTCTAACATCATATTGTTTTAATTTGTGTTTTTTATATAATGACAATAATTTGTAATAATTAATAAAAACTAATACAATACTGGTTGTATGAAGGTGATAATTGAGTTGATATAGTATATCTTATTTATTTTTTGTTTAGTATATCATATTTTTATTTCAATGATAATGAGTCTCATATATAATATATTTTAGAATGTTTTTATTCTTTTATACATATTTTATTATTTTTATCATTTTTATTAGGTTATTTTGTTTTTGAGTCTAGACTTAATCTTGCAATTCATTTAAAGCCAATTCATTGAATGAAAAAGAAAATAAAGATTGATTTATTTGACATTGATTGAAATTGTCGCTTCTTTTTACGTTGCATATGTATACAACTCTATGTTACAATCTAGGTTACTTTGGGTTGTGATTCGAAGATATTTATTTATGATTCAAATTTGTCTTCATTGTCTTGACAATTTCACTTTCTACCTCGGATTCCACTAGAGAAGTTCTCCCTTTTTTTCATCAATTTTAGTATCAGAGTTTAATTAAGATCTAGTTGTAGGAGTTTCTCCTATCTCTTTATCTATCAAAAACTTGTTTCATTAAAAATAAGTCAAACCAACTTTATTACAAATGTTTGCAATAGAATATATAAGAAATAAATAAAATATCCATGCTTTGTTGATGCAGTAGCGCTTTTACTTATTGTCAGATTTTCAATTATAATATGTTATTATGCAAATGTAAGTTAAGCTAGTTTTGTTAGTGGTATCATCTTCACTCAATGTTCCTTTGAAGTCCCATAGTTTTTATCTAAAATACTTAAAAAAATATATTAGTTAAAAATAGGTTTAAGTTAATTGTCATAAATTCAATAGATAAGAACTACATGACTATGCATGCAAATCAATACACTTTTAGATCATATCCTATGTTGGGTTTATAACACATCCATGTGCAATAAATAAACAAACAAGCATTGTTATGATAAATAAATAAATAACAAATGTCAAATGCAATGCTTTTAATTGTTATTCCTTTATTTCTAAATTTTATTTTTATTCTCTTTTTTCCCTTGAGACCTTTTCGACCATGCAACCATGTTTTCATATGATACCAAGCTTTCATCATTACTTTATAGGGTATTCGGTTTATTATTTTAATAATTAGTTGCATCCTTAAGGATCATGCCCTTGGTGTATAACCTCTATAAATAGTCTTAAACTATCATATTAGTAACCTTTAGGCTTCTTTCTTTATTTTGTGGGAGTTTTCATAATAAAAGCCTATTCCTTCTGGACGATTTAACCATGACTATTTAAACATGTCATCCTTGATGAACATTGTTTGTTCTTTTATTGACCCTCATGTTTTCATTTTAGTTCTAAACAATCATACAAAATGGATGTTCATATACAATAATAAATACAAGATATAAATATCATCATGAAGGTGATCATTAGTAGAAAATTCGCATAAAACCAATTCATCAATCATGTAAACCATAGCATATTGAAAGGCCATTTGATTTATAATATAACAAACAACATTCAAATGCATAATGAATTACATAGTATACTTATCTTAGCGGGCACTTTGTATGGTTCATTTTCCTTGTTTTTGTGCTTTCCCTTGAAATTGCTTCCCAAATGTGATTTTTTTTCCCTTTCCATGAGATTTTCTTGTCTTTTTCCTTGGGAGATCACTCCATGCCTTCTTATTTCCCTCTTGAACTGCCTCATTCACATTGTGTGCAATGAGTCATTCCAAATGGGCATGGCCCTTTCTAGTTCTTGTAGGTTAGTATTTAAGATTTTTTTAAAAATATGAATGTTTAATTAAAGTTTTACATCAATTCATATTATTTGTATTTTTCAATCAAAACAGTTTCCAAGATTTGTTGGATAGATTTTAAAATAAGTTACTCCACGAGTGCTATATTTCATACCAATTTTGTAATTTTTTGATATCATGTGATATTTTTAATAAATTTTTCTTATCAATATTTTGATTAAAATATAATTATTATTCTTATTAAGTTTTAGTTTCTTGTTTTAAGACCGACTTGCATCTTTTTCTCATGTTGGGTTCCTATTGATTTGCTTTTCTATATTTGACATTTTTCTTGTAGTCATTTGTTATTTTAGTTAATATAACAAATTTTGTGAGTAAAATAAATTATGAAAATTAAAATTAAAATTAAAATTAAAATAAAAACTGCAAATTAAATACATTTTCTTATCACCAAGGATATGATAGTAATCCCATATATTAGCTTGAACTCATAAATATTTATCAAGAATTGATCGGAGCTAGTTCAGGTACTACATAGTTCCTTTTAACAATATTTTAATTGCAATATTTGGTTTCTTGGTAGTCAATGAACTGATGTGCTAAGATAAAAGGTTGTTGGGTGCAATGAATTTATATTTTTCTTAGTGGTTTGTTTTATCCTGTATTTATTCTCATATTTTATTTCTAACATGTATCCATACTTCTGTTTACTAGGAGTTCCTACTTGATTCTATGCATGTGCATATTTCTTAAGCTTGATTGCTACTGGATGGACATGGATGTTAGACTTGGTTGCCATGTGCTTGATGAGATAAAATCTTCTCCTTTTTTTTTTAAAAAAAGTACATGTTGAATAGCAAGTGCATTGCCCATGCGGCTTTATGCACCTAAAAATCAAAATTGTCTTGTACCAAGTTTCCAAAAATTGGAGTTAAAGATTAACCATATTAAGCATCAGATTTACTGATGCACTTCTATTTTCTCAGCTAACTGCTGGTTTTCTAATGTAGGTTGATTTTATTTACCTTTAATTGCAGTGTTATTTACGTTGTTTATTGCATCTACTTTTTGTCCTATGTTAGTTTTCTGCCTGTATATGGTGATTGTTGTTGGTTTTGGTATTTTGCTACTTATTTTTATTGTAATTTGATATCAAACGTCTCTTAGGTCTATGAACGCATTAAAGCACCTCTTCTTACTCTAGTGAGCTCTGGTAGCCCTGAGCAATCGTATGCTGTATTGAGCCACTTGCATCTATTAGTGATGCGTGCTCCAGTTTTGTTCTCATCGGACTACAAACATTTCTATTGTCACTACAGTGAACCATCTTATGTGAAGAAACTGAAACTTGAGATGTTAACTGCAATAGCAAATGAGAGCAATACCTATGAAATTGGTAATCTATTGTGGAGTAAAAAAGAATCCATCCTCTGCATTTTTAGTTATTTTTCTTGTTTTATATGATATTTGTTTATTTTTCTGCTGTACCAGTGACCGAGCTTTGTGAATATGTTGCAAATGTTGATATTTCAATTTCAAGGGAGTCAATTAGAGCTATTGGAAAAATAGCTTTGCAGCAGTATGATGTTAATGCAATTGTTGATAGGCTTCTTCAATTCCTGGAAATGGACAAGGATTATGTAACTGCTGAAACACTTGTAAGTTTGTTTCAATGGGACTTTGCATGTTAGAAGTTGTTGTGTTGCATGTTTTGGATCATGCTATAAATTGTGAAATTCATTATATTCTGCTTACTTGGAAACATGCAGGTTCTGGTGAAAGACCTTTTGAGAAAGTATCCTCAATGGAGTCATGATTGTATCGCTGTTGTAGGGAATATCAGTAGCAAAAATGTACAAGAACCTAAAGGTAAAGCCGCCCTGATATGGATGCTGGGAGAATACTCGAATGATATGCTTGATGCTCCTTACATTCTGGAGAGTCTTCTAGAGAACTGGGAAGAGGAACATTCCCCAGAGGTAATTGAGTCTTGACAATAATTTCTCTGGTATGCAAATCTCTACTAACTTTTGTATGCTTGCTGATATGATCATGGATTGTTTGCATATACTCCAGCAAAAAGTAAAAATTTTGCAAATTGATTTTTTTTTTTCATGAAGCACCTATACAGGTGCCTGTAACCTGTGCACTTGTGGCTGGTTTGAGGATGCCAATTAATTTATGTGTAGAAGGCATTTGGTCGTGGACACATTTCAGGTGTAATACTAGCCAAATCATTTTTTTTAAAGGGCATTTTATCTAAAACATTATAGCAAGATGTTCTAAATGAAATCACTGTGTGATTACTGTTTATGTTGTAAGGTTTTTAAAAACAAGCTTGCTTGATTGATTTTATGCTTATTTTGCCTCAAATTATTTATGGTTTGAATTATTTGGAGGCATGTTGTTTCAATTGTCTGGTGCTCACCTTTGTCTGGCTCCATATACTAAATGTTATAAAGTCAGGACCAATTGCTATATTGGTTTATTACGTTGTTCTAAAGACAGGAATTCCATAAAGGACACTACTCGTTAACTTGACTGTATAAACGTGATTATTAGGAAATTACCAGTGTTTTGTGCCTTTGAGAGAAAACACTTAATTTTTGCTAATCTTATTCCAATAGAGAATTTTTTCTTATTACGTGGTTGAAGCGCCTTTTATTACTACATGCCGCTGCACAGTAACCCAACACTATCAGACTTTTCTAAAGCGTTACTTATGGGTACAGAAGCCTCAAGAATATTAGTTTGTTTACCTTTTATTATGTTCTAATTTGGAAAGAAATGTTCTTACCAATTATGCATGTATGTATTTACATCTTTTCTCTACCATAGACAGTAGCATTTTGTCATTACTGTGCTAACCAAGGGTTTCTTTCTCATGTATGTGTTTATTGCTAACTGCTATATGCTGCTGCACAGCAACCAAACACCATCAGGCTTTTTAAATCGTTTTATATCTTCATAGAAACTTCAAGAAAATTAAGTGTATTTATGTTGCAGGATAGGCTATATCACAAGAATAATGTCGAACTGATTTAGTGAGTCTTATATGTTGTTTTTCTTAATTTAGTGACATTTCTATTTTATTTTGGTTGTAATGGATCTTATAAAAGACATTTATAATTTGTTTATTTCTGTTTGCACATTTTTTTACTCTTGCACTGTTTTATTAGATAGCAGTATTTTCATCATTTTTACTTTGGTTGGAGTTAACCTTTGTACTTTATATATATGTGTGTTGATGGGGAATGAAATTTTATATTGATATTTGGATATTTGATTTCTCCATTATGGAGGTTTTGGGTGCATGCGTGAACTGCTAGAGAAGGGCATAGATTGATCTTCTGTGTCTTTTTCTCATTTTTTTCTCTTTGATTGTTCTTTACCATTATTCTTTCTCTACTGATCTTTGTCACTTTTGATGTTAGAGCTTCATTCCTTTTTTTTTTTTTTGCACCAATTTTGATATTATAGTTTCATCTTTTTGCTGTCACTCCATCTTCTGTTGTGTTCTAAATAATGTTCCTACCAATTATTCAGGTATATTTTTACATCTTTTCTCAAACGTAGACAATAGCAGCTTATCATTACTGTGCTAAACAAATAAGAACGCTGTTTGTTACCTCATAACTTGGTGTAGCATATCAAAAAGTTTCTTGTTAATCATATGATCTTGGTTGTTACCTTGGTACCTTAGCAAGCTTTGTCATTGTTCTTTTTGTGTTGTATTGTAAAATTGCTGAGTCCAAATGTATTCTTTATTTCTTTACAGATATATTGCTTGAATGAATAGTAATTTATTTCATTTTTAATATATCAATCTTAGGTTCCTCAACAAATCAAATCCAATTTGTTAAATTTGGTTTTAATAGCAATTTTTTTCTGGCTTTAATTGCAACTTTGGAGGTGTGTGTGGGGGGGAGCAAATGTAGTTAAATTTGGTTATAGCTCCATTGCTGGAATTATTGTAATTGACTGTTTTGTTTCTTCATAAAAATTTACAGTTTAGGAATCATTCTATGATACTAAGAAGTCCAAGGACATGAAAGCTGAAAACTTAATTTGTTTATATAAAGTTTTTTATATATAACAAAATGTTATTGTAATTTTAAGGCTCCAATTTGTCTAATATTGTCTATAAGTTGCGTTCTATTGAATTTATCTTTAATATTGAATACATTCGTCCATTTGTGGTACTCTTGAAACCACAAATATTTAATAAAGCTAAACTTGTTATTATGAAGGTTCGCTTGCATCTTTTAACTGCATCAATGAAATGTTTCTTCAAAAGGCCTCCCGAGACACAGAAGGCCTTGGGTGCTGCCCTTGCGGCTGGTTTGGCTGATTCCCACCAGGTTAACACCCCCCCCCCCCCCCCCTACTGTTCTCAGTGAGAATTTGGGGGAAAAAGCTATATTCAAGCTTGCATAGTTTGTGAGGATTCTTGTGTATTATTTGATGGCCAGTTAATTTCAGGATGTTCATGACAGAGCCTTATTCTACTACAGACTACTGCAATATGATGTTTTGGTGGCTGAGAAGGTTGTCAATCCACCGAAACAAGTGGTTTCTGTTTTTGCCGACATACAGAGCAATGAAATTAAAGATCGCATATTTGATGAATTTAATAGTCTCTCTGTTGTTTACCAGAAGGTATTAAAATTTGTAATTTATTTGTTTGTATCTTTTTAGAAAATTTTTTAGTTTCTAGAATTAATTTATTATGAAAGAAGCTCAGAAAGTTGGTGGCATTTGTTTTGTTTGTTTTAATTAAGCTAACGTGTGTTAGGATTTCATTTTTAATACTTATGGATTGTTTATTTGCATATGTATGCTTTCTATTGTTAAGATGCATTTGTTGTTTGAATAATAAATTTCTTTTCTAGCTTTTGGGCCTAGTCTATGTTTCAGTGACAGTGATAGATAAATTTGTCATAATGCCTGAAAAACTTTTCTATCTATTAGTTTGGAGACGATTCCATCTGATATGGCTGCGGGGAGCCTGGTGCTTCTATAAAATTAGCTTCATGGAATTTCTTATTCCAATGCACTTTATGAAACTTTAATTCCCTGAGAAGCATGAAGCGTATTCCAACACTTAGTCTATTTATGAGAGTAGATTTTAGTTTTCTGCGTTCTAATCTAGACGGCCCTTATAAATCTTATTACTATTTGCTTATCACCTCAACTAAACTATTGAAGTTGCTTTTGAAGTAGAGTTGTTTTATTTCTATGCTACCATTTTTGGACATTCATCTACTTAAATTTGTCCATCTCTACACATACAAATCTATATCCACGTCAGCATTTCCACCAGATTAGGGTTGGTTTCTCTGAATTCCCATGAAGGTTGACTTTGAAGCTTCTGGTATATTTTTGTGGACGCCTGTACTTCATTTAATTTGCTTGGATCTTCTTTCTAATTGCTGCAGCTCCATTTATTCTCCCCATGTTGCAGTAGGATTTAAATTTGTTAGTAATTGGTTATCTAATCCATTACTGCTTGTATATTGGTTGAATTGGTCAGTATAGGGTACAAAGGCAAATCTTTTGACTTTTTTTGAAGTACAAAATATTTCTCATCATCTCCTCCAATTCCTTTTCTATCTTAATATTGTTGACGTCAGTTATTCTATAGCCTCTGTTTATTTATCCTGTTTTGGTAATTTTTGTCAAAAATAGTAAAATCTTCTTTGTCTATTTTCTGTTTTACTAAATTGTCTTGTGATGGTTTGTAGTGGTTGTTCTTTTTTGCTTTTGTGACTGCCAAAAGCATAGCTTTTTAAGACGTTCAAAGGGAAGTAAACTTTTTTTAATTAATTGTCCGTATCTATTTTAATTGTTGACCACATTTCACTCTAGAAAGTTCATTTAAATCTATATGCATTGCTTAATGAACATAGGAAATTCAAAAGACTGCATGGGATTGTCTTGGAGCTGCTCAACTACTACAGTCTTGGTTTTCTTGTATCGGATTAAAAGGAATTTTTTGGTATATTTAAGTACCAAGCAGATGAAGAATAATGTGAGAGCATGAGGCATGAATAGTATAAAAGCTTTGAAGTTTTGAACATATCGTTTGGAGATGAGCATCTTAAGTCCAAGTTGGGCCAAATAGACATCTTAAAGGTCCAAGTTAGGCTAAATACACATAAAAAAACTTGTATCATCCAAAAAGTTTAATTTAGTAGATACAGACAATTACTTGTATATCAACACCGACACCCTATGTAGGATAGTTTAACGTATGCCCAACATTCTTCCCTTCACAGTATAGTCTATCCAAAACCATTGCTCCTCCAATGAAAAACTTTTAACATGATCAAGTCTATGCCCACGAGTTACTTAGAAGCCATGACATCATCTTTACCAACTTTAAGACGATTAAGTTGAACTCTTAAGTTGATAAGAAAATACGCTCATTCCCTTCATTACTTGTGTTATATTGATGCTGGAGAATCAAAACTATTCTATGAGGTTTAGTAAGTTGAAGGTTCTAACAAGTGTGAACTAACAATTAAAGATGAGATCTCCTCTCCCTGGACGAATGAAACTTGGGAGTTAATCAAGTTCTTAAAAGGAAAGAAAGCTGTACAAAAAAATTGAGTGTGTAGACTAGGAAGTTGATCACATGAGATGCAAGGCTAGACTTATAGGCAAAGGTTTGCAATAGAATTGAGAGCTTCTATCTAGAGCAATTTGATATACATATTGCATCTCTTTATGGTGATTTGGCAAATTATATCTTTTTGTTTCAACAAAGTTTTCCAAATCAAATGAAATAAAACCTTGTACGTAAGCGAATGCAGATTTGTACAACCTCAACTAAGTTCCAAGAGAGTAGTGTACGTGGTCATAGATTCATGCATCGTCATGGTTATACAAAATGTGGCATGAATTATTATTGCTACTACAAATTACTCCACAACTGCTATATGATCTTGCCACATTATATGAATGGCATGCGTTTTTTGAAGAGTAACACCTTAAGAGTCTAAGTTGGATCTAGTGCATAACAGCACAGATCTCAAAAGCTTTAGGACAAATGAATACCCGACACAAAAACTTCTTTGATTTTGATCTAAATTCATAGCAATATGGGTTTTAATTGATCCTGAAACAGGACCATAAGGTCAGCTTATCTGTACTAAGGAATGTGCAACTACAGTGGAAAAGATCAATGGTCTCACAGAAATTAAATGACCAGAGGAATTGATATTTCTGCTTCAAAACACTTTTAAATGTGCATATATACCAAAGCAACATGACTAACCACCTCAATGGATGACTATTGTGAGTGCAACATATAATAGTGCTTATTTAGTAATAAGTATACCATACCACTCAAGATTTTGCTTTATATGATATTACTGACTTTCTTATAAAAATTGTTAAGATATTTCCTTGGAACATTTATAGGTATTCTACAGTGGATATTTACCATTTGTTTAACACTTCTTTTTCATCTAAGTGTTAATAAATTCTGGTAGCTTGAACTCTTTTGCTTGCATGAATACATATGTTTTCAGAAATTATTGCTGCTCAAGTCTTTTATTTTCTGCATTGTAAATTTTCAGCCTGCTTACATGTTTACGGATAAGGAGCATCGGGGGCCATTTGAATTTGCTGAAGAACTTGGAAGCTTGTCACTTGGAGCTGATTCCGTGGAAAACTTAACACCTACGCAGAGCTATGAAGCCACTGACAATGACTTGCTGCTAAGCACCTCAGAGAAGGAAGAAAGTAAAGTGATTATTAGTAGTGATTCTGCCTATAGTGCTCCTGGTTATGATGCCTCGTTGGTACCTTTGGTGGATACACAAGCACAACTTGAGTCGGAGTTGCCAAACCTTGCCTTGCCATCAATGCCTTCACATGCGTCATCGGTCCTTGATGACCTACTTGGTTTGAATACTCCTGTTGTGCCATCACTGGAGCTTAAGCAAAAGGCAGTTTTAGATCCTGGTAGCTTCCAAAGAAAGTGGGGCCAATTAGCGACATCTTTATCACAGGTAGAACCTTCTTTGTATTCAGTTTAACAAAAATCCAAAAACGTATTTATGTTTTAGCAGGCATTTTGTTGAGTCACCGGGATATCTAGTTGTTAGTGTTATCTAAAACTATTGAAATTTTTTTATTGTTTGCCACATTTTTGTTTGAATAGCTATTTATTCTTATTTTAAACATCAATGTGTATGACATCTGCATGAATTTGAGTGGCATCATGATATCATATTTTTATGGCGAAGTAATAATTTTTGACAATGTTACTTAAAGTTATCATCAAATCAAATACTTAACATCTTTAACTAACATTACATACTATTTAATGGTAAGTCTCTTTTTTTTTCTTATCATAATATTGAGTAGCTTTTATATAAACTTTGTTTGCATTCTTCTTACTGCATATCTTCAAAATCAGGCGTAAATGCTGAGAACATTAGTGCATAATGAGTAGCATTTTAAAACTCTTGTTAATTCACAATTTAAGCATGCAATCATGTTATACTACAATCTTACCCTAACCTTTCTGTTAAGGTATCCACGAGCCTTTGGTAACTGCCAATAGTTCACAACCTATATTGGACAACGTTCTTTCTGTTATACTGGTCCTCTGCTTACAAATTCCAATTTGTTTCCATTTTTATCGCATAAGCTTTCTAGCTTTTAGAGATTGATAGCAGAATGGTTTGACATCGTTGCAGCTCGGATAATCTAATTGGGATGCATGGCAAGAGTCTCAACTTCGGTATCATATTACATCATAGATCTTCTTTTTCCTGTACCTTAGAATAACTAGAGCCTTAAGGTTTCATCCGTAGGTCATGCTTAAGGCTCACATGGTTTCTTGTAATTTGGCTGTATAAAGTTTATAATTAGCCTGTCCTCAAGTCATCAGACAAATGTAAATATTCCATTTTCATGTACAAAAGAAAATGAAAACTAAATGGCAAAATGCCCATCATGAGAATTCCATTTTCTTGTACTATTTGGATGTTTGTTTGATTAAAAGTGTTTTATATTTGAACTGTGCAACAATGCATTGAAGATTGAATTTGACTTGTTGTTTTGAAGGAATTCTCTGTTGCCCCACAAGGAGTTGCTGCTTTGGCTGTGCCTCAGGCCCTTCTTCGACACATGCAGACTCACTCAATTCAATGCATAGCCTCAGGCGGCCAACCTCCAAATCTTAAGTTCTTCTTCTTTGCCCAAAGGGATGGTGAGACCTCGCGTTTCTTCCTTGTTGAGTGCCAGATCAATACATCATCGGCCAAAGCACACATAAAGATCAAGTCTGAGGATCCAAGCCTTTCGGAACCATTCTCAGCTCTGTTTCAGACGGCATTCTCTGCACTGAGCCCATCATAGCTTCGATGAATTCCATGTATTATATTGTTTAGTATCTTTAAAGCAGCTATGTTGTTATGATGATAAATGTTTCATCCATTTGGCATCCCACATGCAACTTTGTTGTGTTTACATCCCTCCCAAAAAAAGATTGATCTACGAATTGTAATAAATAGAAAAAAAGAACAATTAGTAGGTTCGTTTGCTTTCACTTAAATCACTGTACTGTAGATATGTAGTCCTTCTACATAAAGGAGCTTGTAGCGCGAACCTGACGCTTAGTTCACTACGTTGTATGATTTGTTGTGGGCAATCTAAAGAGAACATGATAGAATAAATTGTCTACGCAACAAATATAACTTAATTTCATTTCTTTCTTGAGAGAGGTTGAATTTTATTTAGTACGTAATCTCTTTATGTCCTGTTTGATCTTACTATTTGTCAAAATTGTCAAATCCAAAGGTCCAAATATAGTTTTAGATAATACAAAAGATGATAATAATAATTTATACTTTTAAGAACTTATGTTAGTTATCACTTAGTTCTCTAGTTCCATATGTATAGTGAATTGATTGATTTATAATATAAGAACAAATTTTATTATTTTAATAGATCATTGATAATTAAAAATAAGTTAACAAGTAATGCAATAAAACAGATTGGTCAACAATTATAAATAGAGCAATTAAAAATACATGACATTGATAGAATACTCAAGTAAAAATATGTTATTTGATATAATGTATTTCATACCTATATTCATGTATATATATGTATTAATTAATCTTTATTTATAGAATATATAATACTAATAAACATATCATTTCTTATCATATAACACTCAAGAAAGGTGATGAGCCAACACAAACAAGTGAGAGTTTGGTTTATATTAACAAACTTTTATGTGTGCATCAATAAATTGCCTCACATCAATCATTTTAAAATTTAGAGACAATTTCTAAAGGAAAAACTTGTTTGGATCCCATAGGTACTTGATGATTAAGCATATTATAATGAGAGTAGTATTTAGATGAATAATCATGAAATGAAGACCTTTTAAGAAAGTCAAAATCCATTTGAATTGATATAAGGGTAACTTAATAAGATAACATCTCAACATAGTATAATTAGGATTTCACAATTTGATATTAAACTCAACTCATCTACTAGCCCAATGTGCTTTAAGGACTAAGTGTAAGCTTCTAGGCCTATAATGGGGGTGGGAAGTGAACAGGCACTAATGAGAATGTAACTTTTATTAATAAGACTCATAAGGATGCAAAAGAACACCATCCCACATTGATTATTAAAAGATATATCTTAGTTTTATATGACATCATACTCTTAAAATATAAAGACATTTTTTTAAAACAAAACCCAATTGGATCTCATAAGAATTTTATAATTAAATATGCTATAGTGGAAATAGTATTAAGATATGCAACACAGGAGCATCTAATGTTAAGAACTTGCTTGCCAGTGTCGCATCAATTCCATAAGTTTACTAATGAAAATTTTGATTGAAAATTGCTTTCAAAAAGGGTTAAAATTGAATTTTTTGCTGTTTTAATTGCCATCCACCACTATACCTTCATCGCAAGCAGCCGTAGCCGCTACCAACGCCCACTTGTCCTGCCCGCGTCTACCCACTCGGTCCACGTGACCCGCAATGACTCGGGGGAACCCGACTAATAATTTGTTTGACTCGTGTTGACCTGCCAGTCCTTGTCAACCCTCGCTATTCTGCTTAACCATGCCTACCCAAAAACCATATCGAACATTTTCAAGACCTATGCCTGCACTTCACCAATCATGCCCCATCATTTCGCAGCACCCCCCTCCCCCTCCCCCCCCATTTTGTTGCTCACCTTTACCGCCACTCAAAACACAATCTATTTAAGAAATCGTTAATTTAATTAATTTTAAAGCTTTTAAATTAACTTTTATTCAAATATATTTCTTTTATGATTTGTGTCAAATTTTAAAATTTTAAAATATTTTTTTAAATTCTAAAATATGTTATTTAATATTTTTGAATATTTTTTGTATTTTTATATTAGTAAATTATTATTATATCTTTGAGATTTTTATAAACAGGAATACTCACCCGACCATATGAAGATGAAAATGATGGAATACATATTTCTTTTTTTGTGCTTCCACCTTTTGTGGATAAAGTATGTGTCTAACTATTGTTGGAGATATTCCAACTTCCCTTATAAGAGACAATGATCAAAGGTAAGAAGCCTTCCATTGAGAGAGTCGATAACCAAATCTTTTGTGAGAGAAAATGATTGAAGTTAAAAGACCTTTCACTAGGATATGTACTTTTTTAGTAACTTTTATTTTCTATATAGTAATATAAAGTTATAGTTATTCTTTTTTATTAAACTATTCTATATAGAGTTTGCCTTAAATTCTTTAATTATGTATGAAACTGGATATGACAAAAAAATGTTTTGTAAGATTTCATGCTTAATGCATAAGATATTATCACCTATTTAACTTAATAATCCAGTTATAACTTTAGAGAATCAATATTTGAATAGTTATAAAATATCACATACGTCACCTAATTCTAATTAGTGCATAATAACTTTTCATATTTTTTAATAATCTATTAAGTAATTTTAGTATTATAAGCTCCAAATTAGACCCTATAAAAAATTTAAAATTGTCCTACATTAATATGTAACAATGTAAAAAAAATATTTAAAGACAAAATCCACTTGAGTTAGGATGTGACAACTTTAGCAGACAATACTATAATATAGTAAGGTCTACATGCCACAATAACCATTCCTATTAACATTATATTTATAATAATTTGCTTACTTGATTTCATTATGAATGTTCTATTTATAACTTTTTTTTATCTCTTTTGTTTCATACACGATTAAATTACGAACAAAACATCATGAAAGATCTCGCTTTTTATTCAAATATATACTCAAACTTTTATATTAGCTCAAATTTTCATAATTGCAAAACCATAATAAAAATGCGTTGATCGGAATGACCCAACAAATGATCCAATCATCAACACATATTTGTCCACGATAATGATGATTGGTACGTCCCAATGATAAAGTGGCTTATTAAAATGAATAATAAGTGTAATCTTGCATAATATAGTCAATTAGAGAGAGTTTTCATTGCTCAAAGCTTAAATTGACAACCACCTTTCAATTTAACTTAAGATAACCAAAATATGGGTATTGAAGGATTGCATCCAAAATAATACTTCCATATATATAAAAACAGCATTTAAGCTTTCTCCAAAACAACACCTTAACCAAAACCACAACTTCCTCGACTTCTATGCTTGTGTGGTTGCCAGCTAAAGGAAGAGTTATTGGAAAATCTAATGAAACTTCAAATAAGACCACACCTTACTATGTCTATAACAACTAAAACTTTTATCATATATAATATGTTATAAACTATAAGATTAATATAATAAGATAATTATTATATATATATATATTGATGTAATAAAATTATTTTTTAAAATTATGATGTCTATTAATCAAAATATTATTAATTGATATGATATTAGAAAACATATCATATCTTTTAATGAAGTCAAAAATCTTATTTAAACATATCGTCAAAAATTTTTATAATAGAAATATAATATTATTAAGTCTATAATTTTTAGGTATCTAAATAATTTTTTATAAATTTTTAAAGAAAAAATGTAGATGTAATTTCTTATATTATATGAGAGTAAATAATAAATTTTTATATTATATGAATTAATGCAACAAGGATGAGATTAATGTGAAGTTTTGGCTGAGTTTGGAGAGTTATTAAAGAGGAATAAAGGGGAATGAGAAAGAGAGAGAAACAACTATTTAAGAAAAATTAGAGAGGGAGAGAAGAAAAGTTCAATTAAGGAAAGCAAGTAAAGGAAAAATGAGGAAGTATAAAGTAAGTTGGAGTTGGATTTTACAACTAAGAGAGAGATATAAAGTTAAAAGAAAAAAAAGAGCTATTTGGTACAATAAAAAAATAAAGTAAAGAAAAATCAAACAATTTAAAGAGGTAAAGATTGGATTTGAATTCTTTTTTATGTGATTTTTTGTAGACTAGATATATAGATAGGTTGCTATATGAGTTAGAGAGGGTTGTGAAAATAATTTGAGGAGATTTGTGATCGTGTCAAGTTGATATCAAATGGATAAGAAGGAGATTGTTCCATATGAGTAGAATCATATTGTATGATAAATTCAATTATATTATAAGATCAACTATAACGTGTTTAGATAAAATGTTCGAATTAATTTGTTAAAACTTTATACACATACTCAAATGATAGTCATACTATATAGCAACCCTAAATATAATGCATATTACATTATCAGTCAATAAGTATTAAATGAAGATGTAAATCATATTATATTATGAGTTTGATCATTCGATACAATTGTTAATTAACTAATATATATTAAATTTAAATATAAATTACATAAATCATACAATACAATAAGTTTGATTATATTATATAATATTATTTAAAAAAAATTTATAAGATTATAAAAACTTTAAAATACTAAATACTAACATCATTAAAAAAATATATAACAATTTGCATATATACAATCAAGGATTAGAGAATTCAATAAAAAAATTATTAAATTTAATAATTATAATATAAATATAAAAATTTATTCATATTTTTTATATTTCAATTGAGATTATTTATTAATTTTGACATGATTATCTATACCTTATTCATATAACATTTTTGAAAATAATTGAAAAGATTCATTATCCTCAAAACATAGGCAAAACCACTATAAAAAAATTTATTATGATTCACCTTTGGAGTTGAATACTTCATTCAAAAAGTTTTATTTAATCTCTTGTTAAGAATCCATGCAAAAGGAAAATCCTACATGAACATACCAAGTTAGAATCTTCTAATAGTTCACTCACTTCACAAAGCCATACCTAGATTAAACAATAGCTAACTGTCGAGGTGAAAGGAAAAGATAGCGCAGAGACGAGAGAGTTTTCATGGAAAATGCAGGAAACAGAGACAGTTGTTTTCTGCAAATTTGCAGGCATTCTTCAATGCCACACGCCGTGTTTCCCTGTCGTTACTACCCTCTCTCTGAGCGGCTACGCAGTCGTCTTCGTCTTCATGTATAAAGGACTAAAGAGGAACCTCCCTAAGCTTTTCAAAATTTCAAAAAGGAGGTGAGATTTACTCTTCATTACAAGTTGGAAAACTTGGCGCTTATCTTCTTCCTCTTCTCCTCTTCTCCCATAGCAAACTGGGGCGATAGATAGCTAAGCTCTTTACACAACGTCTTGCAAACTGACTAAAGAACTACCATAGAAAACAAGAAAAGGTGTCCTTTTTCTCATTATTGCACCACTACATGAAAAGAGCAGAAGCAAACAAGTGATATACAGGGAGGGCAGCGTCTAAAAAAGAGATCTTTTGCCGCTGTGCAACTTTCTTTCCAAGGGGAAGCGAGGTGAAGTTGATGGCTTTAGAAGTAAAAGGAAAGGACTCTCCTTTTTTTTTTTCCGTCGAGTATATGCGGTCGAATACTCTTCTACTACGGCAACGACGATTTGCTTTCTGAAAAACGAATTTTTGGTATCAGTTAAGAAGAGCAAATGGGAAAGAAAGAGGTTCTTATCGGTCTTCTTCTTTGTTGGGTTGGTTTTTGTACCTTTGGAGTCGGCCGCAAAAGATTTTTTGCAGTGGGCAATGGCGCTCTGGATCCCATCTTGTTGTTGTATTAGCGAATCGTCTCGTCTCTGTGGCGGCGAAACTGCCGCCACCGTCGCCGAAGAAGAAGACTTCAACTTTCCCAAGAGCTCATAGACCACCCTGAGGCTCGCCGGCATCGCTAGCTTCTGCATTTTCTCACCGGTTTTTCCAGTCTTCTCTGCCGCAATCAACTCTGCTTCTCCTTTCTCGTCTCCGACACTCGGCACCGCCACCGGAAGGCCTCCGGTAACCAGCTGCCCAGAGAATCTTAGCTTGTCCACATACTTCTTGGACACTCTTACGTACAAAGGCTTGATCTTGCCGAGGTATTTCTGTACGACTTCCATAGAATTCAAAGAAACCGAGGAGTTATTCTCCTCCGTCGTCGACGACGGTGCCACGCCGGCGTCCTCTGGCGAGGAAAACGTGCCACCGGACTGACTCCTTCCGCTTCCATCGCGCGAGAAGAGGGACACAATGGGCACCTCCTCGACTTTAAACTTGAACAGGAAACCACTCTGCTTCGGCGAGGCGGTGGCATTGGGCTCTGCCGCAGTGGCCTTCGGCTTCCGAAGCCTCAACATGAAGACACGAAACCGTGTGGCCGACTTGAGACGGGAAACGGCTGTCTGAGGTTTGAGAAAAGCATCCTCGTCGGACATGGATCCTCCGTTTTGCTCGACGGGGACGAGTCTTCCTTTGAAGAAGACATCGTCGGAGGGGGACATTGACCGGAACTCGCTCTCACCCGAAGAAGCCATGGTAAAGTTGAAGTCCTTCTCCTCCTCCTCCTCCTCCTCCTCCGTCTCGTCGTCCTCCCCTACGACTTCCCCAACTACGACTTTGCCGTCGGACGGGACGGTGAACTCCAGGTCGAAGAAGGGACCCTCGTCGACATTGTCCACGCCTTCCGTCTTCCCTGATGTTCGTTGCCCTTCCTCCGGCAAGGTTGACCGACTCTTCTTTGGCGAGCTAAAAACCTCCATCGACAGAGACAGTTCAAGATCTCGCCGTGCTCCTCTACTTTAAGGTTAAACGTCCTCGGAGCGAAAGAAATATTAAACGATGAGATTTCTTCTTCTGGGGAGCAGAAGCAGTAAATAGACATAAAGCAGGTCTCAGGGACCCAGGCTGCAGTCGACAGCAGCCAAGGCATTTAAAGATGGCGCGGTTGGGAAGAAAATAAAATTTTTATTATATTCTTTTTAAGGAAAATTATTTTTTTTAAAAGGTATTTTTTTAATGGGTTTCTGTCCAGTGGTCCCGTTAGGATTTTAAAAAATTTAATGTTTGTTTGGAGTCCGAAGCGCACGTGCAAGAGGAGATAAGTCACGTGACTTTCATGCTGTTGTACGGCTCGGTAATCATGTTATCACGGCCTAACTTTAGGAAATTTTATAATTGATTAGGATTCTTTCATTTAAAAGATACACCTGTCGTTGTCAAAATAAATAAATTAGTAAGTAATTATTACTGGGACCTTTTGTTCGCCATTGACAAAACATATTATTATTTTAAATTCATTAGTTTGTATTTTTAGGATTATTTAGTGACGTATATATATATATATATATATATTATAAGTTAGATTTTAATTTTATACTCAAATTTTGCATGTCACTTTATTAAATATTTCAAATCATTACATGTCTTTTTTTTTTTTTTATATCATCATTTTATTGATAATAGGCAAGTTTAGTATAAAAGGTGGACCAAGCGACTAGGTAAACCGAGCCATTAAGCATCGGACTAAGAGTTACAGTAGTCCAAGATGGTGAAGGTTAAGGCGTTCGAGAGGGTCGAGCTTACTATCGTGGTAGAGATATCTGGATTTGAGAAGACCTTGTGTATCCCAGAAAAAAGAGTCCGTCGAGCAGGTTTTGCTAGAGTAGAGAGCTGCGTTCCATGCTTTCCAGGCTAACCAGCAAATCGAGGCTGGGATAGAGAAGGCCAGAGAACTGATGGATCGTTTGAAGGACCACCAGTGGAAGAGACGATTAGGTTGATGCTTTGATGACGGGAGACCCAGTTTGTCTTCGTACCAATCCCAGGTGGGGGAAGATAAGGAACAGGACCAAAATAAGTGGTTGTCCTCCTCGGAAGCCGGGCAGAATGGACATTTAGAGGCAAAGGAGAGACCAATGCGTTTCAGTGCATCCGGGACTGGAAGGGCATTGTTCAGTAACCTCCAGGTGAAAATTGCAACCTTCTCCGGGATGCGCTTGTTCCAAAGAAGTGCATTGTTATATGGAAGTTGAAAGGTTTTGAGGGAGAACCTGGCCAGCAAGTTGTATGCCCGTGAGAAGGGGAAGGAATCCCCCTGACCCAAGAAGGAGATGAGCCACCTGCGAACCGGCTCAGTTGGTTCGGTTGGACCCGCCAGAGACCATGGGGGAGAATCAAGTCCCTGAACCGGGCGACTAGACCGGACCGGGTCCGGGGCCGAACCGTTTTCGTTTTCCGGAGGCCGTATCCAGCGGGAAAAGAAGAGGAAGAGTCTGTGCCATCCCGGTGAGTCCCCCGGCTTAATGGTTATCGAGGGCCTACCCGACAGGTAACAGTCACGCATGTAACGCGCCCAGGGGGAGTCGCCGTGGATGACATTCCACCAAAGCATGGCCATCTGCGCGTGTACCTTCACCGAGAGGTTGATAATGCCAATGCCGTTCTCGGAGACGGGACGAGCGAGCCGATTCCACGAGGCCCAGTGATGCTTGAAGGAGTCCTTGGATTCGCCCCAGAAAAATCGAGATAATCGTCTGTCTATAGCCTTTATCACCGCTTTTGGAGGATTTAGGGCAGCTGTGCAGTAGGAGACCATCGAGGAAAGGATTGAGTTAATGAGTATCTTTTTCCCCCCCATCGACAGTAGGTTCGAGTGCCAGCTCGCAATCCGGTTGGAAATCTTGTCCAGTTGGGGCCTGAAGCGTTCCGATCGGCGACGCCCATCCCCCATCCCACAGCTCAGGTGGACGAAGGGAGGTGAAGACGAAGCAAACCCCAGAATTCTCTCAGTCCTTCGGATGACGGATTTAGACGTGGAGCGCGCATGGAAGACATGAGACTTGCCGCGATTGATCTGGAGGGCCGAGGCGCTCGAGAACAAATCCAGCGCCTCCGCCAGCCGTTTGGTGGAATGCAGTCGAACCGTTGAGAAGATAAGGAAATCATCTGCATAGGCAAGATGGGAGACGGGATGTGTTCGGCGAGGGCCGGAGAATGCGTCAAGTTCGCCGGAGCAGCGGAGGAGGTTAATCATACGGCTGAGAACGTCCATTGCAAGTACGAACAGGCTGGGCGAGAGGGGGTCCCCTTGTTTCACGCCGCAGTTGGGGCAGAAGAATCCCGTCGGCATACCATTGATCAGCAAGGATAGACCGGTGGAGTGGAGGGAGTTGGCCACAAGCTGCCTGAAGCGGACGCCGAAGCCGAATGTCAGTAAGACTTTGTCCAGAAATCCCCAGCTAATACGGTCGAATGCCGAACGGATATCAATTTTGAAGATGGCATTGCGGAAACGCCTCTTCCGGTTGATCCTACCCGTCATCTCCTCAGCCAGAAGAATATTGTCTGTAATGCTTCTGCCCCGGATGAATGCGGATTGTTCCGGCGACACCAGGGCGGGGAGGATAGCTGCTAAGCGGGACGAAAGAAGTTTGGACAGCAGCTTACCGCAAACGTTGCAGAGAGCTATCGGCCGTAGGTCAGAGGGCGCGGAGGTCGAGTTCGTCTTCGGTATGAGACAAAGCCAAGCGGCACCAATGACCTTGGGAATCGGAGAGCCATCGAGGAAATCGTTCGCCGCCTCAAGGAGATCCAGCGAGATAATACTCCAGTTGCGTTTGAAAAAAGGCACAGTGAATCCGTCTGGACCGGTAGCGCTTGACTCAAGCATGGAATCGAGGACTGCCCTGAGCTCCAGAAGATTAGTAGGGCGAGTGAGGAGGTCGTTCATATTGGAGGTGACTAGTGCAGTGACAATTTGATGAAGGGGAAGCCCTGCTAAATCTGCCTGGCCGCCTGTGAACAGATTTTGAAAATGGTCCGTGAGAAGGCGCACCAATTGATCTTCCGTTTCTGACCACGACCCGTCTGGTTGCCGAAGGTGAGCAAGGGAGAGCGACCTGTGCTTGATCTTCACAGAGGCGTGGAAGAATTTTGTGCTGGCGTCGCCCTCTTTGGCCCATTTAAGCCCCGCTTTCTGCCTCCAGAAGTCCTCGTCAGAAGCGAGGATTGCCTGAAGGTCCCTGGAGGCAGTGAGGAGATCAGCAGCCGCGGCATCCGAGCGGTCGACAGTTAGTCGGGATTCAGCGAGGCGGACCGCCTCCTCCGCGAGACAACGCTTGGAAGTCAGGTTTCCAAATGTGTCTCTGTTCCAGGTCTTCAGGACCTTCTTGAGTCGAATGAGCTTACCTGCAAGCCTGAATAGACCCGATGCCGCAATCGGGTCAGACCACGAGGTGGAAAGGACGTTTTGGAAGTCTGGGTGATCCAACCACGTGTTTAGGAACCGGAAGGGTTTAGCCCCGGGCTGCCGTGAAAGGGGTACGTTGAATAGCAAAGGCGCATGATCTGACCCGGTGCGGGGGAGGACCTGAACCTGACCCTGCGGAAACCTGCTAAGCCAATTCAGGTTGCATAACAGGTAATCTAACCTTTTTAACACAATTTTCCCCTTGCGCTTTCCTTGCCAGGTGAAGGGGCCGCCGCATGTCGGGGGTGCGAGGAGGCCGGAATCCTCTAAAGCCACCCGGAAATCCCCAGCCGCTGGAAAGTTGAATTTGGCGGAACCAGCATGGTCTGCTTCGTCCAAAGTGACGTTGAAGTCCCCGATGGCGCACCACGGAGTGTCCATCATAGTAGCCGCGTGGCCGGCGAGGTCAGACCAGAGCGAGCGGCGAAGTTGTCGGGAATGTCTCCCGTAGACGGCTGTTATGAAAAGGGGGAACGGAAGGCTTGGGGAGTTTACCTCCAAGAGTATAGATTGCGTCGAGGAGCAATTGGGGGTGACCGACCAGGTGTCGGCCCAGAGGATCCAGAGTTGGCCAGAGGGCAAGCAGAGACCATTTGCGAGAACCAACTTGGCGCAGTACCGGCTGAGTTGATCTGCCGTGACAAATGGTTCGATGATAATGAGCATGTCTAAGTGGAAGGATTTGATTAAGTGTCTCAGGCGGCCTAGGGTGGTGTCATTGGCGATCCCCCTGGCGTTCCAAGCGAGGAAACTAATCATGGGAAGAGGAGGCTTTGGAGCCAGTAGAGCTCCGGGTGGCCGGCGGAATGAGGACCGGGTTGGCAGCTTTTGTTTTCCCTTTTTTGCTTTTAGACCGGGCAGGAGGATTATCCGTAAGCAGGGCGAGTGGATTCGAATCGCAGGGGATAGCCCTTTGAGCGGTGACCGTGAGGGTTTGCTGGGTCTCCCGGTGCGGGCCGGGGGATGCAGAGCATGCCACCAGAGAGGGGGAAGAGGTAGCGGAATGTCCCAGGAGGTTAAGGTCTGGAATATTATCAGGAGATAGAGGAGCTGACCCAGTATCAACGGGCGACAGGCTCTGAGTGCCCGGCAGTGGAGGAGACATGGCCGGTTGTAGGAGGTAATTGGGGTCATTAGGTGGAGGCACGGGCATGGCCGAGATGGTAACAGGGGGGATCGGATGGTCGATAAGGGAGCAATATGTTGGTGGTACCGTAGGCCTAGGAGGGCCGACGGGGGGCGGGGAGACGATACACAAGGACTTTTCGAGCTGCTTAGGGGAAAGTGGTTCAGATTCAGACGAAAGGTTGGGAATCTGCACATCCAGCCGAGGTTTCGGAGATGAGCACTGGCCGATTTCGAATGTGGGGGAGGGAGCAATGAGAGGTATTGGGGGAGGGGCAGCGGAGGAGAGGACTTGTTGTTTGCCTTTTTTAGTCACCGGAGACGATGTGCGAACCTGTTTCGCTTTGATTGATCGGCAGTGGGCAGCCTCGTGACCAATGGTCTGGCAGGCCATGCAGTAATGGGGGACGCCTTCATAGGAGACGGGCTGCCAGAATCCTCCAGATTTGATCCCAGTGAACTCCGAAATCCGGATACGACTTGGCAGGGGCCGCGCGATGTCGAGCTCCACGCATACTCTAGCCATGTGTGGCCGTGATACCGCAGTAGTCGCCGAGTCGATTTTGAGAGGCGTGCCGATCGCGGCAGCGATGGAAAACAATGCCGCTTTGTTGAACAGGTAAATGGGGAGCTGGTCGAAGCAAATCCAGATGGGCACCACGGAGGGGTCAGCGTCGTATCTGAACGCCGGCGACCATTTGAGTAGGCGCATTGGGAACTCATTGATGTGTCTGAGGGGGCGCGACCAACATAGAAGGTAGTCGTCATCACAGTCGAACTTTATGAAGACATGCTTAGGGTTTAGGAGGCCCACAGTGACGGAAGATTTGAAGCCGACCTTGGTTAGGGCGGCGTGGATGTCGACGAGGGGAGGGCGGCCATGGGAGAACTTTCCAACCAAGGAAAGTTTGTAAGGCGCGGCGAGCTTGGAGACCTCCTCCGGAGAGAACGCAACCTCCGACTCTCCTTTATATGAGGTCGCCTTGCGGGGTCGGCAGGGGGAGGGCTTGTCTCCTCCGCCGAGCACCTCCGCAAAGGAACGATTGAGTGGAACCATGCTAGCGCATGGTCCCGGCGAGCGGCTGGCAATCTCCCAGACGCTGGCCCCGGCTGGCAATCTCCCAGACCCTCAACTGTTTGAACTACAGGTTGTTTCCCTTGGAAGCACGCGTGGACAAGATCAATTCCCTTGTTACCTCATCTCATTACATTACATTACATGTCTATATATTCAAAATCAATCTTTGTCTTAGGATTCTCTTGAAAAGTCCTATTTTATGATCGATGGCTAACAATTTTGTTAAGGGATCCATTTATATTTTTTATATCAAGCTTTTGTTATTTATAAGACGAGTATTCTGTCTTAAAGATTCTTATTGATGACCTCTTATTATCAAAATTTTGATAGTTTTTTGTTTCATTTTTATAAAGAGATAAAAGTGATTTTCAAGCATCACGTTGATCAAGTGTTTCGTTGACCAAGATGTTTTCTATATGACTAAGTTAATTTCGTCAATCTTTTTATTCGATAAGAAACTAGCCTAAAATAGTTTATGTCCTCTTAAATAATAGCCCATTATAACGATTCGATATTATTATATGATGAAAATTGAGTTTGAATATATAAGACACATAGATGAAAATATATGTATAAAATAGAATTAAATAATGAAGATAGTTTATTTAAGATATTATCTTTATTTTTTATGATTTAATACAATTCTAATTATCTTATCTTATGTGCATTATAATTATAATACACTTATATACATATATACGTGTACACGTATATATTATTTGCATTTTATTCAAGATAATAAAGTAAAAGTTGTAAGGTATTATATAAATGGATAATATAAATATAAAGGTTATATTATGATGAATGAATATTGATAAAAGTTTATTTTCATATATATAAATATATAGTTATAGTTATTATTAAATCAAAAGAATGATGATTAAATAAAATCCACTTAGTAAAACACAATATATTAAAAATTAAAAATAAATAAAAAATGAATAAAATATTCTCTTTTTATTTGATTTCACTATTAGTCATTGTTTTGTTTAATCACACGTCATTAATTTTTTTGTTTTATGATTATAAGTTTTCATGTTATTATGGGACTAATTTATATTGATTATACATGACATTTTTTTTTCTTATTTTTATGCTTTTATTTATTTATTAACCTACATAGAGTATCATTAGTTTTTATTTCACATGTCATATCTCAACTATATTTAAAAATATGAGAATTGGCATAGTGTGAATAATGATTTTATTTATTAGTTGTCACAATGGATATAATTTTATACATGGTTTATAAAGTTTTGTGAAAAAAGTCATGCATAGATAACTTGTCTTTAGTGTTAATATGTTTCAATATGTATATTGGAGATTTTGTAGTTGATACTTTTACATTTGTAGAGTTGTTATTTTATGGTTTATTTATAATAAGTATTTTCATTGGTTAGATTTTAGGTTTGTGTTTATGCTTAGGTACTTAATGTGCTCACATCTAATTATTTATTTATATTTAATTTCTTATTAATTTCAATTCTGATTTTAGTTATACAGTTTGTTTATCAGGAGGGCGACAACGTCAAATAATATTCATTCTGTTGAGTGTGAATGATATAATTGTAACACTATCAAACTATTCAATGCATCTTTTAAATAAACTTTACATAGAATATAATATAAAATCATAAAACATCTTAATAAAATAATAATGCAAAATGAATTTAAGCCATTTAATTCATATATATTTATAGAAAATATAATTTTATTAAAATATTTTAAAAATATTATATTCTAATTTTTTTTAAAAAAAACTATGATTTGTTATTAAAAATTGCATCTTAATGCTACTGAAATTAGATGACATAAATATATCAATTATTTTAGTATTAAAAATAAAAATAAAGTATTACTTAAATGACACAAACTAAATAATAAAAAAAAATCTCAAATGTAAATATTTCCTAATAACAATCAAATAAACTTTGCCTTCATATATCCAACATTATCCGGCTATCAATGTTTGACTCATCACAAGGAAAGGACATGATTCATTCTCAGTAACTCGATTTATTAATAACACATTATATGATTAAGGTGGTTCATTGGGCCATTTGTGAACCGGTTCGATGAAGCACGGCTTTTTATGTGAGGGGCAAACTGGCAAAAAGGGAAGAAAAGTTATAGTTCGCGTTGATGGCAAAAGCTGCTCTGCAGCGCGAGCGTGGAGCATATTCCTTTCTCGCCCTTCTTGAACGGTTAGTTCGTTCGGCCGGGGATTGACTGTTGAGGGTATATTTGTAAAAAGACAGAAGATTTTTTTTTTTGATTAACGTCAATCATGCCCGTTTATATGTTGGTCGACGATAATTTTGTGCTGCAGCTTTGACTGATTTGTTATATTGGAAAAAAAAAAAAATACTTTTGAGATAACTTTTTAAAAACAGATTTTTGAAATAAATTAAAAAATGAAAATTATATATAAAATATTTTAAATGAAAGTGTCCACTTCTCATGAAGTGTCCTTTGAGAATAAATAAATAATGAAAGCTTTTACAGTAAAAAATATTTTATAGTCCCAATTAATATATGATTAGTTAGTTAAAAAAAGATTAAAATCAGATTTTAAAAAATTAAAAAAATATTGATAATTTTTTTTTGAAAAGATTATAACTTCCTTTATAATCATGTCCTTAATAATCCCTTTAAACCAAATTTATGATCTATAGATTTCTTTTATCAATTACTTCTTATTTTTTATTATTTTTATTATTTAAAATATATTTTTGAAAGATCTTATTATACTTAATATTTTTATACTTCATTAGATAAAAATATTAGACATAGAATGTTGATTTTAAGAATATAATAGAAAAAAGAACAATCTACTCATGACAAATTCACTAAATAAAAATCATTTTGTAGCTAATCATATATCAAGAAAATTGAAAATAAGATTACAATTGTTTTGATTCAAATTTATATTTTCTTACAGATAAATATATTTAAAAATATTGTTTTGATATAATATCAATCTTTATAAAACAAAATTCTTATAAATATTTATGTAAATAAGCTGAAAATGAAGTTAACAAAATCAGGATGATCCTCGATAAGCTTTTCCTTTGGCAGAACTAACTCGTCGTTCCTATTAACCTGCGTGGCTGATGGGATCAGCTGTTTCAGCAGCATCAAAACTTCATGCACCTGAAAAAGAGCAATATGCAATAACTATTAAGTGAAATTTCATATCAAAGTAGATAATCCATGATTAAAATGTTTAAACCAACATCAGTTAACATTAAACCCAGATTAGGGCAGACTTGAAATAATCTTTTCATGCATTGATTTCTTTGCATGTTACACGTTAACATGTGACAATATAGAACTTAGTTTTAGCATGAAATTGTCATGCGAACTGATTTTGATAACAGCTCAATGTGGATATAGATAATAGTTGTTGGTTATTCATACATTTTTATATTGTCAGATTATGAAAATATACACATTTGTCTAAAAGCTTAGCGATGGATGATGATATGATTAGTGTCAACATACTGATGATTGTTTGCTGATCGATGGTTTTCAAAGTGTGATGACCCCCATTGAGCAGATTTGTGTCAGCCTTACTGCTGATTCAGGATGATCATTATTTACTAACATGATGGTTATAATAACAAACGAGTGATACAATGAGATATGATAGCGAGATTATGATTATCATGATATTGGGATTAGGCCGATGTCAAAATTTTTGATATTATACCAGTTTATTCATTTGAAATCATGGGTAGCACAATCAAGATTATCATTTATTGATGCATAATGTCATTTATGAGGAGATGATTATTCAATATTTATAAATTATATCATCTCATTCTGGTCATTCAATGGATATTTTCATAAAAAAGTTCATTTCGCTCATGTCCTAGCAAGGGTTTTTGCTTCGCAAACTCGCTAATAATATTTTTTGCCTATCCAATATGACTAATTGAGCAATCTTAATCACTAGAATACTTTCAATATGCTCACTTTGGCTGAAACACAAACCTGCAGATCTTAGCCTTGACTTCTGAAATAACTAATCAACTAATTATACCCCATGTTGTCAAGATGAACAGCCTTCCGAACACAGGAGTTAAAACAAAAAAGCAAAACACAAGACAGATTAAATTCCTAAAGACAAGCTCAACCAAATCGAAGTGAGGACCATGAAAAATTGATTGGTTTACTTGAGAAAGAAGGAAAATGAGAACTATTGAGGACTATTGTATGCTATTGTAAACAATTGCATGACCAGTTTAAGATTGAATTCGCAAAAATTCATGAACGAGAGACGTTTTAAGTGAAAGACTCCATGGCTAAGGGAAAAAATAACCGTATAAGACTATTCGCAATTCACTAGAAAATGTATATTGAGAACAAAGGATAACTACAAAAGTGATTTACAAGTAAAGTTCTATGAGGTTGAGGGAAATATCTAAGAAAGGGCAATAAGTTTAAAGCCAAGAATTAGGTGATGCGTGCTGGTCAAGAAAGTAATGAGGGACAAACTCTTAGTAGGTACTACATTTGTAGTGAGTATAAGCATAAGTATAAGAAAATTGTGCCACAGGCTCAACATCAATGATTACCAAATAAAACTCAACAAGTTGAGTGAATTATAAGACATGATGGACCTTTGGTGGATCTCATTAAATACTAATGAACAGTGAGGTAAGATTCTTGAGTTACAAGTGTTTTTTTTGTCACTTGATCGAGCAAGTAGAGGTTGGCACCAACTTGCAATTTGTTATGTATTTACAAGATAGTGTCAAGGGGCTTATGATCTAATACACATGGCTAGCTCTCTTGCTTTCAATAATGTCCCTTAAGATATAAAACCAATGGTTAAATCTATCATGGACCAAAGTTGGCTTTCATAACCTTTTTCTTTCTTATAATTTGTGAATGATAGAATGCATGTTCACAAGGACCGATTCCTGAGTTTTGCTAGAGTATTAGTCACTTGATTTTCATCCCAAGAGATATCACATGGGTTAATCGTTTTTAAGATTGTCAAGAGATCTTGTGTCATCTATTGATATCCCTCAAGTGTTGTCTTTAAGGTTCACTATTAGTTGTGAAATACAATGAACCACTAGGTGCTTGTCTAATAGACCATTAACAAGACAAAAATCAATTAGAATAACTTCATACTCTACATGGCTTTGGGAGAAGCAATTCATTTTCTTGCTCCGCCATGACTTTAGACTAGATGATTCATTAGCTACTCCTTTATTGTCCTAGACATAAACTTCCGAGATGGTGAAAAACATTAGGTTACGAGTGACTCCAAGATAACCATATAGACTATAAAGTCAATAAGCACTTTGACCTTGTTACTTTTGGAGTCACCATCATGAATACCAACTCCTCTTGAATGTTGGCATTGCCATTCATTTTCATGATGTCACTTTGACCTTACTACTTCTCAAGTCTTCTCAAAGCCATAACAAATGGCAACACCAAACATTTAAGAGGTGTGTAATAAGTTTTCATATTCTTGTGGGCACTACCAATTTAGCAACTTGGTAGTTTGATGCAATCCTACTCTCATAAGAGAACAAAGTTGATCATTGCTTCGATGGCAACTAGATAAAGTATGAATGCCTAACTTAACAAAGGATTACAAAAGATTTGAGAAAGGGTGTTGTGCCTTTTAAGATAGAGAAAATTCTTCTTGCCAATTCTTGATTCACTCCATCTTACATTTGTAATGCAATACTTAAAAAAAAGGATGGACTATCTATAACTTGCAATAAGAAGCAACAAAACCCTTGGGAACCTTCTTGTTATTGTTTGCATGATAATACTAGTTTTTAGTGAATGCTCGGGTCTTCTATATATTTATTTCAATGATCTTTTCCAATACAAAGAAACACAATTTTGTTGAACAATATATTGTATGTACACTTGAGTGGGTTGAGATAAAAAAAACTTTCACTAAGAGGTTGTCAATATATTTTTTCACAATTTCATTTCATAAGGATGAGTTAATCATTCTTTGATATATGACAATTTTTAAGGTTAAAAACAATCCCTTGTAACAAGTGTCAAATCAATGATGAATATTGTATTTTTATCAACACGCTTAGCCATAAGGATCTAAGGCTACCCCAAATATGCATAGAGGAGGCTGAAATATTGGAAACTCGTGACAGAGTTCACAAGATCATCAATCCACCATTTGGGGTACAACTCTTTTAAGCATAAAATGTTGGAGTATATGAAGTTGACATACGCCCTCCATTTATCATTGTTCTTCACGAAGACAATCTTCATCAACCCATCTTAGCATTGGATCAAAAATATGAACCTTCTACTAGTTTTTCATCCTCAATCTTGATGATGCTATTCTTCTCAGGATAAAGGCCTCCTCTTTCACTTGAAGGGGATATCTACAAATTTCATATTCAGCCAATGCTCTACTACTTACTCTTCTTATTCCCAGCAAGTTGAATGGGTCCTAGGAAAATACATTAATATACTTTGTCGAAATGTTATACTATAATCCCTCTTATTTTCATTTAAGTTAGCTAACATGTTTATGGATTTTGAAGAGTTAATGAGATTAAAGGATACAAAGATTTCTATGTTTCATCAAAACTCTTTTAGATATGAAAGAAAACTATTTCTTTTAGTTCTCTTCTTTAGAGGACCCAAGTAGCACTTTTAGTGTTGAAGAAGGTTGCATATCATCACAATGTTGTTAGCATCAAAAATTTCAAAGATGTATCATAGATGACAAGATATTGAATTGGTTTAGAGTGGATCAAGCAAGTATGCTTTGAGTTTGCTTGGATGATCAAAAAATTTATTGGTGAGTACTTAAATCCCTCAATGCTCCCCAATATAAGTAGCATTGCCCATAAGTCTAGTAGATTCTAGACCTCTCAATAGCAAACAACGAATGCCTCTATGCATTGTACAAGCAAGTTTTCTTCCAGGTTCATCTTCTCAAACAAGAACGAGTGCACTAACAAAGTTTTTTGTGTAATGAGATTCCTCACCTTAACAATAAAGACCCTTGAAGTGATGACAACAATAGCATCATACGAGTTTCTAAGTGGTGGCAAATCAGCAACAATAAAAAAAGATGAAGACTCAAAACTAATTAGTAGAAGGCGGCCATCTTGGTTACTTCAAGACTTGCGCGTATTGATAGGGCTTGTTGCCCTTGAGATATGACATTAAGAAAATCAAGGACAAACTTTCCTTAGTTCATAAGAGTACTTGGCACAAATTGTGCAAATCAAGAGGGGTCAAGAGCATGATTTCTTGCAAAAATTCTCTTGGCACTGCAAGGAATCTTGTAGTACTACTTTGCTTTGCATTCCAGAGGTTTTACCACCTTCATAATCTTATCAATCAAATAATTGAGAACCTTGCACTCTTTGCTGCTGTGGCCACCATCTTAATGGTGCTCATAATAGCTATTCTGATCTAAGATTTTTTATTGCACCATCACAAAGAGTTCTTGTTCCATCTTAACAAGAGGTCATTGTTCAGTCGAGATCCCTTTTGGTTGTACTAAGGATGGCGTCATTGGCTGTTGCAATAATTTAATTTTTTAGAATGAGTGGTTCTCTTCTTATTCACCTTCTCCAACTCTTCTATTGACGTCATATACCACTAAATCTAATCCCAAATCTTCTCGAGGTTTGCTAGAGGATAATTAGAAAAGTATTTTAGGAAGTCCTTGGGATAGAAGGCCATCAGAAGGGCAAACTTGATGGCCTCTAGGTTGGTAAGCTCAATTTCTTGCAACTCATCGAAATTTCGTCAAGTATCAATTGATGGAATCATCCAATAAGGTAGTGAAGAAAAAGTGCTACAAAAGAACTAGTTGGTGAAGGTCCAATTGAGAGTGTCAAAGCTTTTAATGGGGATAAGAGGAAGTCTTCATGATCATTACTAAGCTTGGTTCTTTAGTAGAGTGGTAAAGAGCCAACAAAAGACATTTGACATGATGTCATTGCCATGGCTATATTGAGTTCTCAAAGATAGATGTCTAAATTTTATGGGCCATGGAATAAAGTCATAAAAGGCTACTTTCCTTGGCCAAGCACCTCCTTTTAAAAGATCTCATTGGTAAGTGGTGATAGAGAGAGCATAATTACAATAAGGTAGAAGCTTTGTTTCATCTTCCTAGAAGTATGTTATCATTGTTGCTAGGACAAGATCCCTCTAATACGACAAATGGTACAACTACATTAGGAAACACCAATAATAATGAAAGGGATAATCGAACAAACAAATAAAAAAACTATTAAGTTATCATGTACAAAAGAGGCGCAATATTTTTGGTAAAGTGATCAATTTTTAAGCAAGATTTGCAATATTCAAATTCTTATATCTTAGGTAAAGTTTCATTCTAAGTATTTATGAATGTAAAAAAAAATCTTTATATCAAGATGCCACTGTCATCATCATCATCATTATTATATCTATAATAAATATAAATTTCAAATTTTTATTCAAACTATTCTATATATGAATTATATAGCAAAACGTCATAATTTTTTTAAATGAACATTAAATTAAAGAACAAGCCAAACAATAAATAAAAGTGTTGTATTTATTCCAACATTAAATAAAAGTTTTAAATAAAACATTGAAAAAAATTATTTTTTGACCCTTTTTTATTTATTCTTATAAATTTTTGTATTTATTTCAATTATGTTATAATGCATATCATACACTAACCAAATTTATTGTTTAATAATGTCTTAAGTTCCATTTCATTTTTTTCAATTCATCATGACACAATGCATATCAAAAATATATTGAGCAAATACTAGGAGCAACAACACCAAATACGTATCTAATATAAATACATAAGCCTTAATGAATTAGAGATGAACCTCCCCAGCTAGGGGAAAAATCATGGCCTAAATCTGTGAATGAGCTATAAGAAAATAAACATTAAAAAATAAGTTAAGTACCAAAATAAAGGTTACAAAAAAAAAACCCTATAAGAGTGAGATATCCCTGTACTAGAATTAGGCTCAAAACAGCGACTTCTAATGAACTTTGTAAGATTCGAAGATAAAATTGATCGAATTAATTTCCTATTTTTTTTATGTCCTTCAATTCTTCAATATTGGTGCCACACCTGCATCGTACCTAAACAAGAGGTAATGGGTTGTCAGCCATGCCACATTTTCGCCTCCATCTTTGGGAAATGCCTTGGGGGCAATCGATAAGAAAGAAAGGATCAACATTTGAAGGTGTTTAGTAGTTCTAGAACTCATATTAATAACAGGAATTTCATAAGCACTGGCATTACCAATTTTTCTATGTGAATGGCCAATGCACACCAAGTAGGCCAAGACATTGATCCCACTACTTTGTCAAATGCAGTGTTATTATCTACTACTATGAATGCCTTTCCACTTCACTTTGCTCATCTATTCTAATTTCTTTAGTGTTGTGCTTCTATAGGTTATAGAGTAAGATCATTGCTCATTGTGTCATGTCACCTAACAACTAAAATTCTTTACTTGATAGCTGAATTTGGTTCATTGATAACAAATAATGCTTTGTTATTTTACTACAAAAGATAATAAATTACACGATAAATTACAGACTTCACAACAAGTGAAATTGGAAAGTATCCTAAGCATTGTAACGACAATAAAATGAAGTGAAACCCATGAAAGTTATGGATGATACCATTCGAATAAACATAAGAAAATAACAAAAAGCTGCAAAATTCTCATCTTAAGAGGACATTTGCCTTAACATTACTAAGGTTGTGTGGGCATTAAAATAAGTAAATAACCTCAAAATGCAAGAAATAACAATCGAATGATGATACTACAATCAAGAAAATCAAAAGTAAATCTGCATTGCTCGAGCACCCCTAATTGCCAAGCAATCAGGAGCTAACAAAGTGATCCTAATAGAATAGGAAGTAAATATTCCCATTTTATAATATAATGCATAGACAAACATACGTATGTGTTTGCAGCTTGTCTTCTTCAAATGTGTAAGTAATAATTTCCACATGGCATAAAGTAATAATTTGATTGATTAAACACATATGTGAAACAATAACTTCATTGATTTCCAAAAGTAGAAATATTCTCCAAATGCATAAAATAATAATTTAATTGATTGTAAACAACTGCAGTCAAGACAATAAAAAGTAAACCCCAATGTCTCTAGCACACCTCATTACCAAGCAACTAGGAAATAACAAAGTGACTTGTGTGTTCACATAGAACAGGAAGTGAGATATTCCTAATTTATAATATAATGCATAGGTGAACATATATATGCTTGTGTAGTTTGCCTTCAAAATACCTAAACAGTCACAAAACACACACACAAATGATAAGATAAGAAAGAAAACTGATACTTATGCACTATCATCACTAGCCTATTATAATTATCATATTTAAGTTGATACATACAAATATTCATATTACATACCGTATCAACATAATGATTGCTCTCAAATGTTATATGATAATTGAGGACCACATCACAATTCATTTTATCACTTTTAATAGATTGCACTATACAACAACATTTTATGTATCATCAACATTGTTAGGTAGTATCACCTATTTAAGACTTCATATGCATAAGATATTATACGTTAACCGTCCACTTATAAACCCTCAAACATATCATTTTTGGCTCATCTACTTGCAAAGACTATTAATATCACTTCTACTAAATAAGTCTCTAAGTCCATATATGTAACAATTCTGGACAAAAATTCAATAAAAAGCAGGTTTTTGATATTCCTTAAGTTTGTTTATCTTCAATTAACAATTAGTGCTCACCAATAGGCATTGTGCTTGATCTTGGCAATGAAATAGGTCATTAGATCTCAATCTCAAACTGTACGACCTCCCTGTTGACATCCTATGCCCAAAACTATTAAGTTTGCATGAATTTCATTCAAAAATAAGATTCGATTTGATTTGAAGCAACTTAAATTTAAATACGACAAAAAAGCTCAAAACAAAATGTTACAAGCAGATCATTAGCCAAAAGCCAGGATCAGATTAAACCAGCTTAACATCAAATTAGTATATTGTGCATTCATCAAAGTATTTATGTACTTCTCAATCTGAACATATTTAACAATATAAAGAAATGGATTAATGAAATTTTAATAACATATTTTGATACATTGAACACGATTGAGTAAACATATTTGTGACCTAGAAGTTTACTGGTAAAATCAAATACTAATAAAAAAATCCAATACATTTTATCTTGGATTGAGAAAACGTTGGAGCCTGCCACAAGGGGCTCTGTTGTTGAGAAGTATGAATTTAAAACCCAGCTATGCAACCCAAATCACCAAACAAGTTTGCTTCACGTGGAACTCCACGTAACTCAATAAGACTATTATCCAAATTGTCAACTTTTTCTATCCAGATTGTTAATATTTTTGTCCTGCAAAACTAACAATTTGGACAAAAAAAATTAACAAAAAGGTAATAGTGTAACCATTGTGATGTCAAGTGAAATTGGTAACATGTCTAAGAAAGATCCTTTTCACCTAAAGAAAAAACTGATAAGGCTAATTTGGATAGTACACAAGATGACTTAGAACGCAAATAGTTGCACTGCAGTAACTGGAAGAATGTTTCTTGGATGTGGTAAAAAATGCTTTATAATAAACTCAGCAAAACAATGCTTTGGAAAACTTGAATAAAAAATTACTAAACAATTATACATTTTCAAGGGAAATTAATCTTTTTTGAAAAAGCATTGACAAATTTAATAAGAAGAATATTGAAATATTATTGCACGCAAATTTGTTGGATCTAAAAATGACAATTTTTGGAAAATATTATTGTTAAATACAAAAATACAACTGTAAAAACTCTAAAAGGGAAGTTATGCATAAACTTGCTGACTGTATGGGTAAAATAGATAGTTGCTAGCCAACAATAGCTAATGAACAATGTTAATAGATTGAAAGAATATCTTACCAATCATGTGTGCTCCAATAAGACAAGTGTTCTCACAAACCTTCCGAACGTAGCATACAGAAATAATCACTAATTAAGAGTTCAACAAACAACAAAGGTTTATTAAACAACATGATAACTGCTTAGCAATAAGAACAACATGAAGTGCCTGTACTAACAACAATGCCAACAAAAAAAATGAAACAACCCAACAAAGAGGTATCACAGTAAACATAGATGATCAAATCGCCACATCCTTTTGTTATTGTATTTTAAACAACCAGCCTTGGGTACAAGATCTTTGAGTATCTCTAACAATTAAACCAAAACAAAATATTCATCTCACCACATTATTTGAGGAGAGATCTTGCCAAGTGTTCTCGAGCCGTTGCAAGAGCTTGAGATATGGTCTGCAAAAAGAAGACGACAAATTAAAGATTGTCATAAATGTTTACAGCCTGAGCTAGAATTTATTCTTCTTTTGTTTGGCATGGAAGTGTGTTCTTGGATAAATGAACCTATTATGAAAATGTGAGGAGCTCAGAGAAAGAGGATGTAGAAAAAGAAAGAGTGTATTTCTTGCACCTGCTCAGACAATGAAGACAATCCATCCATGCCATCTGAGGAGGTCTTCCCAGCAATCGCATTAGCTTCAGTTTCCAAAATGATCCTAAAAGACAAATAAATCTAAATGAAGTACTTTCAATGTGTACTTTAAGTTAAAAATTCCCTACATAAAGGCCTAGAATTAAGGAAAACACCACATGAACCACCAATTCCAGGTACCCATACTTAACAAATGAATCCTACTATGGAGTACAAACATGGCTTTTGGTAAACAACAATAATTTGTCCAAGCTTATTCTGCAAGACATGATTCTTGTTCAATTAATTTTCATCTTACCAAGATGAATTTCAGCATCTTAATATTTTATATGTTGGGAATTCACCTACAATTTTAAAAAAAATATTAAGGACCCAAAACTGTGTCAAAAAATTAAGCTTACTGTACATGATTTAAATGAGAGAAGAATCTTCCCTCAACTGGTTCTTACGCAAAGATCATTGCATAGTCACAAGTCACAATATTCACAACCACTAACCAACAAACAAAATTATGAGACTTTTGCAATAGATCACAAAGAAGCAAAAAACCCATACCCTTCATCAACAATTTCGTCAAGACACAAAAGAATCAAGTCCAGGTTCTCCAGTGCTGTCCTCTTATCAACATTGTTCCTAACAAACGAGACAGCTTCACATGTCAGCAGCCCGTGACCAGCAGAAAAGAAGATTGCCAGGTTGCAAAATTGTATATATTGAAAACAAAAATACAGACTAATTTCTAAAAGACCTGAGAATAAGACCAACAGCATCAAAGAATCCCTGAAGTACAGTAGCTAGTATAAGCTCGTTCTCATTATCCCCACCAGTAACAAAAAAATGAAGATCCTGGATAAACTTGTAGACAACTATGTAACCATCAAACATGGCAATCTCAGCTGCAAAATCAACGTCCAATGAGGACAAATGCATAACTCTCAAGAAGTAAGAATCAAGTAAGAAACATTAATAACAGTCTCCATTGATAACATGACCAGGCTGCATTAGTTAACATTATCTTGCATGGCATATTTCTTGCACTATTGTCATCTCCAGCTTCTTAGAATACCCTTACAAAAGTCAACATCAATTGATTAAAAAAATTGTATTGTGAGCCAAACCACCAATAGGTTGCAAGTCTTTTTTGTCCCAAAACAAGGTATCAATCATTTCTTTATTTTCTACTCACTTGAAAAGGACAAAAGAAATATCTTGTTTTTTCTTCAACCATTTCTGATCTCTAATGAACCTCCCAATAGAATATGAAGCAATAACAGGAATCTATCTAGTTGAATAATACATATAGAGATAGTTCTCTAATAGAATAAGGGATAAGTAATTCGACTCAGTCATATGTAGATCATGAGTGCTTGGAATCCATATCATTGAAGGAAGCATTGTTTTTGTGAACTCAAATTGAATGGTGACATCAAATTGGTCTAGTATTTTCTTATTCATATACATAGTTGGCAACTCCACATCAACATCAATATCCAAGTCATTATCAATATTCTCAATATCCTCAAGATTGATATCATCACTATCATAAATATTGACAGCCTCCATCTCATCAGGATCGCCATCAACGCTATCATCACTCTCATCAAAAAGATATATCTTGTTGTTCATAAATACTAAAATGAAAGGAACAAAGGAGTTTGTTGCTTGAGATTTGACCATTCTATAATCACTATTTTTTTCAAAACTAGATACACTTAGTATAAGTTCAAATATAAAAGATGTTTATACTATTCTCATGATAATACATCATATTTTATCATGTGATTTCATTTTTAGTAGTATTAGTTAGAATTGGGTGGACAATATAGCTATTTAAATCAAAATATTAATTAATTAATGTTATAAAACTTAAGGCAAAGTCAAGCAAGCCAACATTAACCACTTAAGTAATCAACCTTATGTTAGACAGTGTTTCAAGAAAAAGGAATGTTACCCATAGAGATAATAGAAAATGTCAAATGTATGTTGTATATCTTTATATCAACTAGCAAGCAACAGTTGTTGGACGAACTTGCTACCTTAATCTTCTCAATTTTCACAAAAAAAGTTCCCTCTTGGCTACTTTGTTCTATTTTGACAAAATTGATTTTGCCTAGAAAATGAAAGACAAGCATTTAGGGTGAAGATTTGTTCATCATACATTTTAAAAATTAGATCATGAGAATAAGACGAATTATTTCTAGTGAGTAAAATGAGAGCCACTAGCTCAATGCACCTGTAACATCTTCATCTATTCTAAGATTAGTACCATCAACACACCTTTACATACTAGAACTTTCAAACAAATCTCTTCACCAGATGTGTTTGATTGATTATCATGTTTTATGCAACTATTATTCTTATCTATTATCATAATTGTTGATAGTTTTTAAAACAGTTTATCCATAAGAAACTATAAAAGAACATTTCAAAAAGGACATCAACGTTAGAACAACAAAAAACTATGGGTGCACCACATGCATTTTTATTATGTGGCATGACTTGGTTCCTCTAGTCATCCACAAATGTAAAGCATAATCCAATAAATAAAATAATTATAACTAGAACTTTGATTAAGGTGCATAACAAAGTATACATAAAAGGCAATAGAAACTCACCTTCTGTTCGAGCATTGATCTTTTGAGTCTTGGTGAATACAGACTTTTCAAATGCCAATTTTGCAGCATTAGTGGGCCAATCATCTGCATAGTATTTTACTGTCACACGCTTACCCTCTGAGTCTAAAAGAAGAATATTCTTTACAGAAGGGAAAGTCATCTGCATGAGAAGTGGTGAAAAAAATTAAAGATGGTGATTCTCCAATGTGAAACAATACTTCTCATAAAAAAATAAAAAATTTAGGACCAATTCAAAAGTAGATCATACTTTAAAGTAAAATATCATTTTATCACACCAACAAAGAAGAGCTCTGCCATGTCAATGCTTCAATGGAAATAAAAAAAAAAGAAAAAAAGATATCTACAATATTACACAATTCCAAGTTTAAAGTTGCTGCAAGCATAGTCTTGCTTTACAACACCATCAATAAATTCAGGTTGTTACTAATCATTTAATTTTGTTTGATTGCAAGTGATTAAGTTATTGATCAACAATTTTCCAAAACTCAAATGTTTTTGTTTTGACACTATAACTGATAGACAAGTCCTTTTAACTGTAATACTAGCATAGTAGGCTTTTTTGCATAGAACATCTCAAACAAGTATTTCAAAAGTTTTTCTTCTTCAAACTCCATTTTTAACAAACATTTTTCACCAAAACGTCATTTCAACTCGTATAAAACTCTTAGTCCAGAAGTTGTTTTTAAGGAAATTCACTTTCCAATCTCTTTTTAATCTCACAAGCTAATTGCAAGACATCTAGATGTGTCTTATTGAATGGCAAAGATAAAGCGTATGGGTATCACTCCTAGTCAAGTCCACAAACTGAATGATAAAAGTTGGTACACCATACCAATTTTTCAAAAGATTATTGATAACTTCATAAACTTGGATATTTTAAGAAAATAAAAGATGTGCACATCATGCTCACATAGGATTTTAGCTAAAAAAAAGACATATAAATGAAAATTTGAACAAAATATTCATAGGTGACTATTAAAAAAAATTTAAACTAAATTAAATGTTAACTTGGTATTGTTATGTTAAGAACATTCAAGAGAGACCAATAACAAAAAAAAGCTTTTATATCTTAATGATTTGGTTAGATACAAAGAAACAATAAAATACATTCCAAATCCAACTCAATGCAATGAATTAATAGATGGTTAATAACAAATCTACTAGGAAATTTACATTTATACAATCATAGGAAAACTAGAAATTTTTGCACTAGCATGATGATTTAAGGAAGCATTGCACAACAAACAAGTTGCAAATATGAATATTTGTTTGGCACCATGGGGGTGAGAAAATTTGAAACCAAAGGAGTACCTAACAAACAATTTGAAAACTAACAATTTCAACAATAATATAATGACATGATAACACTAGCAACAGAATAATGGCCTAACTGATACTCATCCGAAAGGAGATGGTAGGCCTGAATGAAATGTGGAGCCTGATTTTACTGTTTACATTGCACCGTAAATATCTTCGCAAATCAAACACCAACAAATAAATAACAAGAGAATTTTCCAAAACATAAATTGATTACAACAAGAATATAGCTGGCACATACTATGTAATATGCACATATCTTGAGTCTAGAAATATAAGTTAAGGAAGCATTGCACAACAAACAGGCTTAAAATATGAACATTTTGTTGATAACATGGGGTGAATCAAAATTTGAAACCTGAGAAGCAACTTCATAGAAAATAGAAACCTATATAATTTTGACTGCTTCCTAGTTATGCATGAGAAGTGGATACATCACAAAGATATGACATTCAAAATCAAGTGTCAGAAATAAACCCCATTGCCAGACTCATAGAGATAGTTTCTACAACCCACGGACCTATAGTAAAAACCTAAATCCAGACTCATATCTCTAGCTAACTAACCACGTGAAAGCAATGTTTCTCAAGGCCTTATTTCCATGGAATTACAAACAGATATCCATGGATTGCTTCTGAGACGCCGGAATCGAAAAAAGTACCAACCCTTGATTGTAGAACGCGTAATTTTAGACCGTTGATTAAATGATAAATGAGTCGTGATTTCCACCATGAACAAGTCACTTCCAAAATTATATGCAAACATACGTCAATTTTATTCAAAGGATTTTTTATAAAATATTTAAATATTAAAAAAAACATTTATATAATTTGAAAACTATTCTAAAATTTAGCAATAATATGTTTTCCTCACTTAAAATAATACAATAAAAATTATATAAACACATATGAAGATACAATATCTATTTCTTATGATTGCTTCACTTTATCAAAACACTCACAATATCATAAAGACATTATTTATGATTAAGTAAAAAATAGTTAAAAGATATTAGATTTTTATAAATTAAATAAATGAATCAATAAAGCTTTGCAACCAAAATCAACCATCATAAATGGTAGCTCAAAAATATATCAACTTTCAAAAAATAGTTATCTAAAATAATATAATTTATAAAAATACATATAATCTATGCAACAATATTGTTCAAATAAATAATATATATATGTAAAAGATAATTAATATTTCATTTTTGAAATTTAAAAGATTTATTCGAGAAATAAAATCTATCAATTTATTAAAGACAGAATCCTTTAGTTTACACTGCTTTTCAAGCGGGCATTACAAGAGCTCCAGCAAAACTATACACAACTCCAAGCATTCGTGTGGCCCATTGGTACATCCATCGCCACAGATTCATCATCATCTGATGATGATGAACCATACCTCAAGTACAGCAAATTATCTACGCAAATTTGCTCACGGGTGGCGAATTTACAAGTAACCACAACGATAATGGGAGAACCACAGAGACTTACATCAAGGAATCATGCCCAAAAGCCACAGTGAACAAGCAGAAACAAAGACCATTTGCTCGGCTTCTCTCATGGAACAGAAGAAGGTTAAGCCTCAACAGGGTAAACCAACCCAAAGGACCACCTCTTCTCGACAAAGCATTTGCGGAAGATGACGGTGATGACATCGATAAGGACCGCCACATCCAATCCTGCATCCAGTTTTTGACACCGTTCAAACAAGTGAAGGTGCAGCCAGAAGAGAAATTCAAATATTTGGCATTTGAAGACAGCCAGAGATTTGAGGTTGGCCATTGGGAGAGAAAAAAAATAGTAAGCAGGGATGGGAAGATGGAGCTTCAGACGGACGTCTTTCTTGCTTCCATCGACCACTGCAACAAATCGGCAGCAGGGGGAGTGCCTGTACAGTTCTTGCGGCAGTCATTGCAGATTGGCTGCACAACAATCCAAATTCTCTTCCACTGCGGTGCCAGTTCGACAAATTAGTAAAGGAAGGATCATCAGAATGGAGAGAGCTATGTAAAGACGAGAATCATAGGGTGAAGTTTTCAGACAAACACTTCGATCTCGACATTGTGTTAGATGCAAAAATCAGGCCATTGACAGTGGTCACAGAAAAGTCTCATGTTGGCCTTTTTAGCATGGAAGAAAAAGTTGACGGGTTCAATTTCCTGCAAGGAGAGATGTCAATTGACACAATATGGAATGAGATTCTGTGCACAGATACAGCTAAGGCAAGAATTTATATAGCTGGTTGGAATGATCATTTTTTTGTTCTTAAGGTAGAGAGTGATGTGATTTACTTGATTGACACACTGGGAGAAAGGTTATCTGGGGGGTGCAACCAAGCATATATTTTGAAGTTCAATGCAGAAAGTGCAGTTTACTGGCACAACAAAGATAGTAAAGAAAGCAATAGTTTCCAGCATGTGGTCAGTGAAGGAACTGTTTGTTGCAAAGAGTATATAAAGGGATTCCTCTCAGCTCTTCCATTGAGACAACTTCAGCGGGATATTAAAAGAGTGGCAAAACCAGATCTTCTGCATCGCCTACTTCAAATTGACTTCAAGTATACTGCTCCTTGCACCACAAAGGCTTAAGGCCCCTATTAAACACAATATTTACATACACAAATCATAGGTTGATTTAGTGTTCCATTCATCCTAACCAAAATATTAGCAGAGTGGTTTTGTAACTTCTTCATCATGTTTTGCTCCTTGAGAAACTTTTATTCGGAGCATTTTACTTCAGCATTCAAATTCACTGATATACAAGAATACATTCTTGTTTTGGCAAAACAGGTTTATACTTTGCTTCTGGGATTTAACAGTTTTAAGTGATCTAAACTTGTCTATTCAAAGCAGTATCAACGTTACTATTCATTCAAGTCTTAGCATTGATAGTCAAATACACAACAACCTCCTAATTTGCACTTGGAACCAACACTGATCTGTCTCAACATTTCAACAAAATCAATAAAGAACTAAATGATTTTAAACATCATCTCTACATGGCACATGCTTTGGTAACATGGCTAGAAAAATGTATGCAAGTTGTAAAGAAGCTCAATGAGAGTTATAGGGAGACAAAAATTTGTCAAAAAAAATATCAATTTCATAAGAAAAGTACATTATTACAAAGCCATACTATGAAACTTTTTGATTTACAAACTAGGAGAGGGGGTCGAACAAGTAGTTTTAGCATAATTATCTATCCTATAGCAGTTCCACAAATGCCATTTCTGTCTCTTTGTTTTTAGTGTGGCCATTGACCCAATCTTCTTTAGACGATGCTTCTCCATTCAGTTCCACTTTTCTTTAGTCACTTTGCCAAGACATCCCGTCCCATTCAAGCTCATTTGGTCGGTCTGGCCTATTCCCTAAGCTCCCTTCCACTTTGACATTATCACCCAAAACAACTTGTTGCACCTAATCAGAGCTTTGAATGCCTTTTAATGAGAATGTTCCTACCTACCCCTAGCTCACCAGGTATCATTGCCTATGCACTATGCCTAGTTTGCTCACCCATTACACCATTACCACCATATCTTTAAGGATCCAAAACATCAAATGCACATCTAATTGAGACATTTAGGCTTATCCTATCTTTTCTCAACATCATAGAAGAAAACAAGACGAACAAAAATCAATATAGCCTTCCAACTTGGTGCAAATAATAATGCACAAATGTTGACAACAAAACGAAGCGAAAGTTTTCAAAAATTGAAGCTTTACCTTCCGTGACCGTGGTGGCCGGTTAGGGTTAAGGCAGGACGAGAGACCAAGCGGCGAGAAAATGATCGAGAAGTCCACAAATATATATAATAATTTAAGAAAGGTCATTTGAAAACAATTCTTTTTTTTTTTTTGTCTACTTCTTTGCAAAGAATTGCCGTTAAATCCGTGCTTTGCTTAAAACAGCCAAAAACAGCAAAGATGATGTAATTGGTTTCTCTATAAAAAGAAAAAAAATGATCTTTTGGACCAGCTCACTTCATGGTTAAGAGCTTTGCATTGTTTATTAATACTTGATTTGGTAATATATATTAATTATTAGTTCATAATTAATATTCATCATAAAATTAGTATGTATTTGGCTTTATTGGTTATTAATGATAGTAATTCAAAAGAAAAATTTGAGAAAACATTTCAAATAAAAATAATTTTTAAGACAATCACTTTTTTGATTAAACATATTATGTAACACATTCTCAGTTTTTTTTAAATGATTTTATTTTTAAAAATAATATTAAAAAATTATTTAATTTTTTATAGAAAATCAAAGATGTTTTTTTTTTCATTTATTAATATTAATTATTTTATTACATATTATTAGTATCATATTTATAAAATATAATTTCTAATAAAATTAAAAAAACAATTTTAAAATATAGTTTATTAATTAATTTAAAATTTAACCATACCAAAAGAGCTTTGATCTCAAACGAAGATCGACGGTCGTCAAAAACCCTAATCCCATAACTCCATCGTGACCAACATTCGTCGGCTTCCTCTTGTGGCCGACACTGCAACTCCTGGGTATACGCTGATCTTTAATGTGAACTTGATCTTCATCTGAAGGCGGAAGCTGCCAAGATCGCGGCCTTCTGCCTCGCCTTCACTTTTTATATAGTTCTAGTCGCGTTGCCTCATGAAGAGTAAGAAGGGTGCAAGCCAACAGCTCTTGCAGCCGACGCTATCGGATTATGACCTCAAAGCTCTAATCCATGAACACAGTCTGTTCTTTGATCACCTCGTTGATCTAATTCCGCAATCAACGGAAAAAATTGAACAGCCAAATAACTAGGTTTCATCCAAGGAATCAACAAGCTTATTAGAAAAAGAAACACCAGTCGATCACAAACCCGTAATTATGACAAGTTAATATAACAAAATGAAACTAAAGAAACCCTAATCGTTTGTCCATCCCGAAGGATCTAACAATTCGTTCAAAAAAAAAAAAAAAAAATGGAGCATAATTTCGACACAAGGAAGAGTCTTAGAGCTGAAAGAAGAGCATAAGGCTTACCTTGGCCAAAGAGAAACAGCGAGCGCCGATGGAAGAAGGCTGGAGACGACTCGAGGAATCCTGCACTTCACGAAACCTGGAGAGCGGCATAAAAAAAAATGTATTTTTATTTCTCTGATTCGACCAGTGAATTTGACCAAATCATCAAAACGTGCCATCAAGGAACAAAACGATGAACGGTCAGATTTCATTTGACAAAAAGACTAAGTACAAATCAGTTCCCTTGTCATACATAGAAAGGGTAAGGTCGTCCATTGAGAACAACTCATCACACGAATCCAACTGTTATTTCTCTTTCTTCCCCGTTTCACCATAAGCAGGTTAAGTGCTGAACCTTTCTCTGTCATGAGGAGAAGAAAAATCTGTGCTTGGTCCAATAGGAATCACCCCATATGGATTTATGGTAGAATGACTACCATAGTAGCTCTTCTTTATGTGTTCTATGTTTACTGTGTTATACCGGGAATTTGGTATACATCTTTGGTGTAGTTGAAGAGATTGGGATACTCACGTATGAGTTTCTTGTTGCATTTGAAATGAACAGCATACACCTGCCCAAGCAATTCGTCAACATTAGCTCGGTTAATGAGAGATGAAAGACACAAGAATAGGTTACAGTTACAAAAGAAAGTAGTTCCATGAACTGTAATTTGTTAATTGAACTGATCTATAAAGCAAGATTAATGTAAAAAGATATACTGAGATATTACAGCAGGAAGTTGAATGAATTGTTGAACTCCTACAGACTATGTTAAGGACACCAAACGAACCAATTTAAAACATAAACTTTTACATAGCTTCTGAAACTCCTAAAGACTGTAGAAGAAATGGTATACCCACAAGGCCAACTAAAAGAAAAACTTTTGGACTATAGGTTACAAACACAATAATAAGTAGAGAAGGCTGATGCTAACCGCCAAACGATTAATACCAAGTAAAAAATTCTGTCAAAAAAGGAATAAAATGTTTGGAAGTTGAATGTGAAGCGGTACAAGTCATCAATTAACCAAAAAGTTAAGAGCAAACATTAGCCATAAAGAGGGACAATGATTGATAACAAATCTTTTAAAAGAAGTATAAGATACTTTAATCAGCACATCCATGTAAGGAAAACATGAATGAAGGTGACCAAGGAAATGAATAAATCACACCACAACAAAATAATCTATAGTCTATGTTACACCATATAATGAACCATGTTGGCTCAAACTAACACATGGCATTCAACTATTATCATCCATTAATAGGACCAAGTTCATTGTTAAGGTTTAATCGACTAGAATGCAACTTATGGATCGTAGACATGACATGCATTTTAAGGCTATTCTTGAAAAGAAGTCAACTCCTAAATCATTCGAGATAAGAATACTAGAAGTATTAGCAATTTTTTCTCTTGATCTTACTTTGAAGCTGGTTGGATTTCACATTAGCACCAACAAACACATTTCTTGAGTTTTAGCTTTGTGAACTTTGTTTTGGAAAGTAAGGTTTGGATGGGATTGCCAATAGCTTGTATGACCTAGACTTCAATAGGCATGGCCTAAACTTTTAAAAATATGTTCAAACAAAGAGTGGTAAGGCTACACCAAAAGAGCATATAAAGGAAAAGGAGTCTCAGCCCCCATCTAAGCATCATTAGCCTGGGACCCTCATAGGAGTTTTGTCATCTCTTCACTAGAATTATTTATGATTCAAGTCATAAGATTGGCCTGATGACCTTAGTTTGCAAAGAATCATTATTTAATTATCATTAACTAAGTGTTTCTATTACACAATAAGAAATAATCTCACCTTGTTTTGTTGGGTAAAAACTTCCTGAATATTAAGCCACTTCCAATCACATAAACGTAAAAAAGATTGGTTCATACTTTTACTTTTAATGCCAATGGTAAGCATTGCTTAGGAGTAACATGTGTGATTAGAAGCCATTTCAGAATTAGCGACTTACAAAGCCACAAAACCACTCAAAATCATGTAGACCTTAAAAAGGATTGGCCCATCCTTCGAGTTTCAATGCCAAGTTAGGCACTGCCTTGGAATAACATGTATGATTAGTGCAAGAAGAAACCTTTACATGCATGGCACATGGTACAAAGGATTGAATCTTTGTGTAGGGTTTGGCTCTATATTCTTGGGGAGAGTACAACCTATTTTTCATTGGGGCCCGAGTGAGCATTGCACTTTTTGTACGAGGTAACTACCAATCTTAAGAGAGTCTTGTTCTCTCGTATTTGAGTGAGAGTTAAACTTAACAAGCCTCTCGTCCCAAATATCCCTTTGGGCCCACTAAAGGACTAATCCCCCTTCTTACTCTTAGCCAACCCACAAACTCCAATTGGTCATAGAATAGGTGGGACCTTGAACTCTTGTCCAATCCATGAGAATTAAAAATAAAGCCAAATCCATTAATCAAGCCCCAAAAGAGCGAACATCTAGTTAAAAGCAAGGTGAGATCCAAAGCAAATGTGAGTCCTCCCATACAGAATGTTTATATTAGTCCCTTTAGGTTTCATAGGAAAGTCCAGACTATTTTGGTTTTGTGATGTTCTCATCCCACTGTAATGAACTTCAGATCTATTTTTTCAAAATCTTAATACTATTTAATAATATTTCATCCAAATTTCTAGATTTAAACGAATATAATCTCATATATACATCCATGCAGTTTATTTGAAAAACATTCACATGATTATTTAATATTTAACCACTTTGCTTAAGTATATCACATATTCTATAAAAAATATAATAATTTTATAATTTTACAATGGATATTATTTAATTATACATTAAATATGTCTCAAAATGAGATTTCATGATACACTTATTAATTTCTATACTAGCATGCAAATCAACCAACCCTAATGCCTCTAAGTGTCTATTTATTATACCTAAAATTATGAGTGTTAAACATAAGCTAAGCCAACTATGAAAAACTTAATAGACAAAATAACATAATAATTATAATATACAAAATAAAGTAACATATAAATTATGTCACATGCAAAGTCATGATTAAAATATAATTATTTGCACAAACAAACGGACATAAATAGTAATCATATGTTTATTGTATTTTGCATTTCTCTTTTTTATTTAATTGATACTTTTAGAAAATTTTCTTAGCTCTCACCGACAAAATTTATCTCAACTCCAATGGAAAAAATGTTTTTCTATCACATAGAAATTTCATAACTTATATGGACAAGCCATTTTCTATTCTAGTGGCCTCAACTCCACAAATAGACCAAGTTACTTTCATCTCATGTAATTTTCCTGATTCTCATATATAGACCCAGTTATCATTACATTCTACAAGAATTTCTCAACTCATATGGATAGATTTTTTCTATTCTAATGAAAACCTCTCATATGAACTACAACACTATTGTTCCACAAAATTTCCTTAACTCTCTCATATATATTAAGCCATTATTCCAACCAATGAGAATTTCTTAACTCATCAATGGGTCATTTCTATCCCACGAGATTTTCAACCATTCATATGAAATAGGCTACGATTATCCCAAAGAGTTTTTTTAATTCTCACGTGGACCAAGCCTTTTTTATTATTGCTTTACCTAAATGTTAATTATAATATTAAACTTCAACAATTTATAATAATTTTAAACAAAATCTAATCGAGATGACATTATTGTTAGATATTTCTCAATGAACTTTATTTAGTAATATGTTTATTTGCATATTTTGAAATACTTTATTTTTCAATTAGTTTTAATATGTTTTTTGAGACAACTCCACTCATTATCGAAGTGATCATGGGATGCTAATACAATTTTAATACTTTAGAAGTTTAGAAGCATGGGAGTAGGTGCACAAGCAACCTACCCCCATGCTTATTGTCCTAGACCCAATTGAGCTTCCACCTAGCCTGATAACTACTGGTGGGTTGTTAGTTGCCTCTAGCTCCTCTAGCGAGCAAATGGCAATAGCTATTGGGGGGTTGAGCTTTGGAGTCATTGCCTTGCTTAAGGGGTAGGCCAAGGTTGAGGTGACCCTTAGCCACTCCCTTGATTTAGCTTAAGTTATCCCTTAGATTTTTGGGTTATGGGTTGTCCTACTTTTGGGGACCACTGAGGGGTTGAGCTTTGGAGTCCTTACCTTGCTTAAGGAGTGGGCCAAGATTGAGGCCACCCTTAGCCACTCCCTTGATTTAGCTTATGCTATCCCTTAGATTTTTAGGTTGTGGGTGGTCCTACTTCTGAGGACCACTCCACCTCATGAAGTGTAAGATGAAGAAATCAAATTCAATCATCCCTAAAGGAGGTGATTCCCTCCTTCCCTTGCCTACAACATGATTCATGCAAAATTTTTGGGATATGAGTCTACCTCATAAAATCAACTCCAAAGCCTTATTAAGACCAACTTTCCTTTCCTAATACATTTAGTTGAGATCCTCTCCAAAGTTTTGATAAAGGAACATTGATTGCCTGATTGGCCTACATTAGAGCTTTACTTTCCCCCCTATAGTTAGAGAGCTTGGTGGCATCATCATGCTTAAGAATGCCGATCTGATCCTTGTGTTCATTTTTCCAAGCAAGATCTTGGTTGAAGTTACTTAAGGCATCAACCCTACTTGGATTGTCTCCATGGTTTGTGCAAACTATGATTACCATGCTAGGAAACCTCTTTGGCATCTTTTTAAATCTATCCAAAGGGATTGTATCATCTCCTAAGGCAACTGTTGGAGTGGTAAACCTTTTTCTTTTGATTTTGTGGAACAAGATTTTGTTGATTTTCTCTCAAATTTTGGTCTCCAAGATCTCTTGTTCGTAAGCCCTAGGTACACATGATGGAACAACATGAAAATATGTGCCATGATGTAGTATCATCTTGATCATGTATTTATAGATTCAAAAGCACTAATGCAAATCCCATGTTCTAATATGTTGCACCCTACATGCATTGGGTTAAATCATTACCTACTCCTTCATTTGGCTAGCCTAGAATTCCTCAAGCATAGCAATGAATTGGGTTCAAGAATGTGTTTCTCATTCAATGAAGCCAGGGAGGTTGTTCGTCGTCCTTGGTCCAAGTCCGCTAAAGACTCCCCACCCCCAAGTCCTCAACCATAAATTCGTGAGGTTCCATTGGGCACTAGAAAGCAAGAGCAAAAACCCCACCTCTTGGCCATTTATAAGCAGCTTAATTATTGTGATGCAGCTTAAGGAAACTGAGGATTCTTGTTTTTCTAGGAAGGACTGTTGTCAACTTATTAAAGTTGGGGCACACAACAATTTTAACTTGTCTTGAAGTGGGATAAGCCTGCATGTTGTAACACCACCATTTTTCATAAGGTTGCTACCTGTAAGAAAATAAACAATAGGATTTCAACCTTGAAAGTTATGAAGGAGAAGCCATCTTAAAACATTTGGCCATTTAGTCTATCCTTCTTGACTTTTTCAAGCTTAAGTGTGGTCATGCCACTTTGATGCCCATTTTACCTTCCCCATTTCCTCTCATGTGGGCTTCTTCTAAATTGCCTAGGTGGGACCCCTCTATTCTCATATACAAAGAGTGAGATCATCTACATTGTGCATGCCTTTCCTTCCAATTGCACCCTAAGGGTAGATGGGCTCACCACCTCCTTTCTTATAGGTCATTGGGAAATGGTTCACCCGGACCTTTTCATAACCATTCTCTACTTCTTTACTTCTTCTAATTGAATATGATGCCCAAACAATGGAAGGATACAATGGTTGTTGTAATTCCAAAGGTTGAGGCTGCATATAGAGCCAACTAATTTTGCCTCATTAGTCTCTATACTACAACCTATAAAATTATTGCTAAAATCTTAGTCAATAGAATGCAAACTTGCCTTGATCGGTTAATGGCTCATGAGCAAGGAGCTTTAGTTTTAGGGAAGACTATATCAGATAACTATATCCCAATAAGTGACAATGACCATTAAGGTGAACATGGTACCTAGCCCTTTCGCATGTCCATGCTTTGGCATTTTGTGTTCCCAAAAAAGTGGTGCTTCTAACAAGTTGAACACATTTTAGGTCCTCATTACTCTTTGTGGGTTAATGGGACCAAGTCTGATTGAACCTTAAGGAAGAGAGACTTGAGGCAAGGGTATCTTTTATCACCCTATCTCTTTATCCTTAAGCTTGAGCTTCTTTCCCTCTTGATCTATGAGCATTTTATCTTGGTGTTGTGGAAGGTATTAAGATTGCCCCAAATGCCCTCTCTATTATGCTTCTTATGTTTACTGATGACATCTTGTTTTTTGAGCTTATGTCGTGGTCCAATGCTCGTGAACTTTCTATGGTGTTAAGATCCAAATGCGTTGTATCCAGACAAAAAGTCCACAAGGTCAAATCTCTATCTTCTTTAGCAAGTGCATGGCCTCCAATAAGAGAATGATGCTTATTAACAAGCTCCAATTCTAGCAGGAGGATAGGTATTCAGAATTTCATTCATTAGTCGTAGGCCTATCTTATCCAATTACTAGCATATTATCCACTTTGTTCGATCTAGAATCTCAATTTAGACACCAGGGCTTTTTTTCTTATCGATAAAATCACTCTTATCAATAGTGATATGCCTTCTATGCTAGTCTATTCATTGAACTATTCCTTAGTTCTACTCAATGTTCTCAATGTTGTTGAGAAACTCGTCAAAAGTGATCCCAATAAGTGTCATTCACCATCTCTTTTTGGATAAGGTTTATAAGCCTAAAGTGCATAGGGGCCTTGGTGTTCATCATTTGCACAAATAGATTGTCTGAAACTTTCTATTCAATTTCTTCATCATGATACCTCCTTGTTGGTTAGTTGTCTTGGTGCCAAGTATGGTGCTAACTGACACTTTTTCCATTTGACACAATGAAGTTTGGGTACAGTACATGATCTCTCTACAAGGCCCCATGGCCAAAGATAACATTTCATAGAATATCGAGGATGGACTTTCTTTCCATTTTGAGGATGATTGTTGGAGTGGTCCCCTTCTAAGTTATCGATGACCCACAATATTAATGTCCAATTTGATCGGCCTTGTTGGTGTCCTCGTTCCTCGAATGATGCTAAGAAGCTGAATATGGATCGATCAAGATCTCTTTTGCATACTTCCCTTTTGGAGAGGACCCTTATTACCTAGGCCTACTGTTAACTCTTGATTCTCTTTGTTGGAAGCTGATGGACTCTCATTATGCCCCATTTTCAAAGTGGAATTCATCTCTTTTTTAGTCATCCCGACGACATAGTGGGCAGATCTGGAAGATCAAGGCCCAACCTAGGTTTTACACTTTCTTATGAAAATTTACAATAAAACTATTCCTATTTTTTTAAGACTCTATCAGTATGGCATTGCATCTGCACCTTTCTGTCCTTAGGGTTATCTTATTGAGGAGTTACTTGATCATGTATTCTATAAGTACCTTAAATACCCTTTGTATTTTTTCTACGTTCAATATACATTCTCGACCAAAAATCCTCCAAACTGACATCTTACTGGGCTGATCTCTTTGCAGGAAATTGCTAAGAAAGATAAATCTGGCCACTTAGTTGTCATTGGTGTTTCTGCTTTCTATTGGATCTGAAAGAATCAAAACGCCAAAGTTGGCAACCCCGTTTAGTTGTCGTTAGTCATGTTTGTGTTGGACCACATGTTGCCCTTCCTAACTTGAAGTCCCAGGATTCCCTTAGCCCACTATCTCAACCTATCCCCCCTTTCACGACGGGATCCCTCCCCTCTAACTGGTTGAAAGTAAACCTCAATGGTTTGATCACATGAAATGATTTGGCTTATGGTACAATGATTATTCACAATCAATGTGGGGACTTTGTGGCTGTAATAGGGGTGCAGATGTTCTCTTTTATTGTTATCTCTATCGAGCACACAAGTGCTGCTACTTCAATTATCAAGCATCTTATTAATTAGTATGTTGGCATTTGCTTCGACAGTGAACCTATTTCATTGTTTCTGATATTTTTCAAATCTCCTGTGAGAATCCACTGACCTTTCTGGCTTGATCTCCATCCTATGTAAGTTTAGTCACTAAAAGATTTCTCATGTTCTCAAGTCTGCAAATAATATGACCAATTTGTGTGACCATGAGGCTGTCTCTTGCAACATTAGGAGAGACAGAGGCACGTCCTCCCATTCTATTTTTGCTGTGACTATTGATGTGCATACCTAAATTTGTATCTTTCCCTTAATATATATACATAAAAGCTATGTTTGTCATTTTTTTTAAAAAAAAAAGAGACCCATGTTACATAGAATAAAACTAGGCTTGTACAATATATGAACAGAGGTTGGAATTTTGGATCAAACCACTGACAATTATCATTTACAATAGAAATGATATTGAGCTCAACTGCTTCATTTTGGTTTTTCCTTTTGTGATCCATTTCTTGCATGTCAAAAGGTTCAAGTATAAAGAACTTTTTGAGACCCCCTATCATATGAACTTGCATGAGAATAAAGAAATATTAATTCAGTAGATCAATGTGTTTAAAGTTATCACATTTGATTTTATATCCACATTTTCTATATTTTTAATAATATATATATATATATATATATATATATATATATATATATATTCAAAAGATTGTTCAGTAATAAAAAACTCCTAAGCTCTCCACTAAGGAGAGATAAAGCACCAAAGGACACCAAGAACTACCATCGTTACTATGCAATCAAGGATCAATTAATAGTCTCTCTTTAATAGAAAGGTTATGATTATCACATCATTCCTCTACATCAAAACCACCACTTATAATAACACAAATCCATAATACACATCAAAGTTAGCACACTAACCTCTCATGACAAATATGAAATCAACTTACAAAAATCCTCTAACAGGTACCATATTGGCACTACAATAAACACCAACACTTGTGCAACCACAAAAAGCAATATGACTAACACTCTTGTTGGTAACACCGAAAATGTTAACATTTAGTATGATGGAATTTCATAATGCTTTTGGTGCTCCAGACAAGGAACACATATTCTCAACAAATTTTCTAATTGATTAGTCATAATACCATCTTTGACAACATAGCATTCCCTAAATCAAAATTAGAATGAAAATGTCAATAAACTTTATATTATTATAATTAATTCTTATATAAAAAGTCATAATAATAATTTAATTAGCTAAGCTTCTCTATTAGCGACAATTAAACAATTTCTACGGAATATTTTTAATTTTTATGTCAATGCATACAAATTTTTGTTATAAAAAAACTCGCAACCAAAATTTAATTAGCATATTCTTATCTCTAACCTTTTTTATATAAATCTATATATTAGTTGCACACACGAAATGCATTGACACCAACCCCCAATGTTGGGTGAAAAACATGAAACAAAGGGGGCATATTTCTCTTTACTACAACAAACGAAAAATTTGTCCACGACACTATGAACCAAATTTCTCACCCTAAGCGATGAGACTATAGGAATGCAAACTAGTTTAATTTAGGGATGAGAATATCACAAGCGAACATGTTAAATACAATACTACAGTTTCTATATATGATTCCTTTGGTAGTGATAACTGAAGTCATTAGCTCAACAATTTTTAGCAATGATTTTTTTAACCATTTTAGAAAATACATGACTATATGTATGATATTCTTTCAGTAATAACACTTATATTTTGCCATATTACTATTAGTCATGGTTTCTTTAGTTACCAATTCCAATCTTAGAAAATTATAAACCTTAAGAATAGATGATGATCGGGGCGGGGCACACTTGAACAGTTACTCAAGAAAGCATGGTTAGAACTTGAAATTATTGCTATGCTATGCTTAGAACTTGAAATTATTGCTATGAGAAGATGCATAATTTACTAAGTCACCTGTTTTGAAGTCACATTTCAAAGCATAAAAGTTGCGTACCCTGGAAGTACTGCTCTTAGTTGCTTCAACAAAGAATTATCTACCAACTAAGCAAAGAAACAGAACATCAAATATGGCAATCTTGCTCACAAAAATGGGACAAGAATAGTTCTTAGAATGGTCATGTTTAGCCTAGGCAAGAAAAACATGAATTAAATCGATCACGAAAATGAATGACTCACATGACTCCAAACAACATAAACTCAGAATTCATAAGGATATGCCATAGCATATCAATCAGGAAAAATAAGAAGATTAGCAAATTACTTTTGCAGTACAAGTTAATAAAAACATGTAAACTATCATTTTTTTCAACATCCATACCTCATCAAACCTTATCAAAGTCACAAAAAGACGTATATCAGCTTCAGTCAAGCTATTCCCACAAATATAGCGCTGCTTGCTTAGGATTTCCTCACATTTATCCAAGGCTTCATATAACTGCACTACAGCCTAGACAAAAGGTAAAGCTAAACATTGAAAACCAAACAAAATACTTCAAATGGATACTAATTTTAAGCAATATTTTGGACCAATGATCTGAAACATGTGAAATTTATTACCTCGTCATAAGGCTCTTGTTTCCTGGCAAAACCGCACTTGTATACACCAACGTTTATCTTATCAAAAACCCATTTATTGACCTCATCGATCACTACTTGCCGGTGAGAGGGGTACAAGTTCAAGTCAGCATTTTCGGCCATTTCATTGAATTCAGTGTTGAGCATGCGAATAATTTCTGAACTCTCGTTGTTAACAATAGTTTTAAGTTGCTTATCCCATAGAACCTGGCAAGTATAACATATAAAATAACTTCACTGATGTCACAAGCTTAAAAAACTATTTAAAATCCATGGTTAAAATGATCGAAATGGATTGAAAAATAAATAAAGCAAAAATATCAAATACATACTGGCACGGTATATTTTCCTGAATAATTTAAGCTTGCAAGCTCGTAAATTTCTCTGATACTCCTAGCTCCATTAAAAGGATCAGGATCAGCACCAGGTTCTTCTGTGCTTGAAGCAGGAAATACCCATCCAATAAAGTCATCAGTATCTTTGGTTCTTTCCCATTTGGGTTTGACTGCCTAAATGGTGGAAAACTTAATTTTACTTAAATGCAACGAAAGAAAAAGAAGCACCTCAGTAAGCACGTCACAGTACAGAAAGAGAGTAACTGATGAATTTGTCAAGCCCTTTGAGTTTCAAAACCGAGAGACATCTACAAGCAAATGGACATGCATATGATATATACAGATGGTATCTTCCAGGTTCTGGGGGAAACTGGGATATCTTTTCTTTTGAAATGAAATCACGAAAAATTGAAGGCGAGGGATTGAAAGCTCCAGCCTCCGTCACTTCATCCAGTGCATGTCGAGCCATCTAAATTGTTTACTAAAGGTTTCACAACAAATCAGTACAACAGAAGCAAGAGAAGGGTCAAAAGATGCATCACTGAACAGAACAAGAGTTATAAGATTATTACAACACAATTGTCACGAAAAGATAGATCACAAACATTAACAAAATGTTTAGCTGTGTTTTCCCTGCACAAGAATTGACAAGAGCATAAAGTTCACCCTTCTCTCATTAAGAAAAACAAATCAGCACCCTTCTCTCATTAAGAAAAACAAATCAGCACTGGTACTAGTACGTAATGGGAAAAAGGTTAAAAGCAAAATATGCAAGAACTCAAATGCTCTCCTTTGAAAATTTTAAAATTATCAACAAAAGTATTAGATCATGTGAAAAAATTTACAACAATGTATGCAAGTTGTTTACAAAAACCATACAATCACAAAAAAGATGCACTACTCAAAAACACAAGAACGTAACATAGTTCATCCTTAAAAAACCTTATTCCACCTAATTTGCACGAAAGATAGCCATTCTTTTCACCAAACAAACAAGGTATACCCTTTGTAGACATGGCTTTTTAAAGAAGACGAGTTTGCCTTGCTAGGGTTTCCCGGCCTTCCTCTCTTATATTGGGATGTGGAAAATATATTAAGAATTGCAAAAGCAATCGGGGAGCCCATTCTGCTTGATGGCTGGACGGCCGACATGCAAAGGTCAAACTTCGCAAGAGTGTACGTTTGCACTGATCTCTCCAAGCCCTTAAAGCCTGGTACTTGGCTAAGCGGGGAGTTTGGCCGAGCGTATCAGCCTTTCGAATATGAGGGGTTGTCTACGGTCTGCTTTAGCTGTGGCCGGGTGGGACACCTTACTGGGCGTTGCACTATGCATGAGTCTCAGGCGGCTATGCAGGTTAACCTTACTGAGATGGAGGCGCGGGAGAAGGATGAAACAGCTATGGGCCATATTGAACCTACGGATAACAATATCTCGACAACTATTAGCAAGGAAGAAGCGGTTGCTGGTGGCAGTAAGGAGCCTGTGCACAGGTCGGTGACGGACGCGGTTAACACTCCATGCTGCGAACACAATAAAGCGATGGGCTATAAGGTCCAGAGGGAGCCAGAGCGCCATGCACGTGGACTGGAGGAAAAGGCGAAGCTGGGGGGCCTTGGTCCATGGATGCTAGTCCTACCTCGACGTAAAAGACAAGGTGCAATTGCACGCTTTGGCAATGTACAGAAAATTGCTCCCAGGTTGGCCCAGCATCAAAGGGGAGAAACTGCCAGGGCGAGGAGTCTCTCCATGGCTCGTGGAAGGGACATGATAAGACGGGCTTGGTTCACAAAAGCAGGGGCAGATGTGGGGAAGAAGCCTAGGCGGGAGTTTGAATACATATCGGAGGATGGTATATGTAGGGATGATCGTTATAATCGCAAGTAGTAGGAGGGGAACTCCTTGGCTGCGCTTCGTGGGGCGCAAGAGACCTGGGGCTGGACGTTGGCTGACTGCAGCTGACTCGTTAAGGGAGGTGGCAAACTGGCATTGTGTCACGAAGTTATCTACACGGATGCGGCTACTACGGCCTAACGCTGGCACGGGTGTAACAATACTCAACTGTTAGATGACAGTAAGCGTTGTGTTTTGGAACATTAGGGGAGTCCGAGATAGGAAATCTAAGTGTTACTTACAAAGACTTGTTCGTGAGAATGGTGTTGCGGTGGTGGCTTTGGTGGAGACGAGAGCTCAATCCTTTGTGCGCAAAGATGCTGACTGGCTGCTTGGGAGGGAATGGAGTTTTGCAGTTCAGCCCTCAGCTGGGATGTCTGCAGGAATCATAATGCTGTGGAAGCGTTGGGTGGATATCACGATCAAGGTGTCATCACTCCATGTTGTTGCACTTGAGATCAGGCTCAGAGGCATGAAGAGTCTGGGATGCTGTGTGGTGTATGGCCCTAAGGAACACTCAAAGCGGTGTGAGGTTTGGGACTTAGTGAGGAGCGTGGCTTCTGGGGATGATCCTCTAATGGTGGCGGGTGATTTGAACATCGTAATGTCGCAGGAGGAGAAATGGGGCGGCAGAAAATTCAAATTTGGCAGAGAGCAGAGGGAGTTTGCGGATTTCATGCAAGAAATGCAGTTGGTGGACGTGGGTTTTTCTGGAAACATCTTCACATGGAGCAACGGGAAGCAGGGTCGTGCAAGAATTCTGGAGAGGCTTGACAGGGTGCTGCTCAACTCTGCGGGGTTGCAAGAGTTCCCGGAGTGCTCGGTCTCGCACCTCAGTCGCCTGGGTTCCGATCACTGCCCTTTGCTGGTCAAGTTGGGAAGCTGTCACCCACGGAGGAGCGTGGCAAGGCTACATTTTGAGAATGCTTGGTTGGATTTCCCACAGTCTATTGGGGTGGTGCACCATGCATGGGGCTGCCGGGCTGGCGGAAACGATATGGAAAAGCTTTCAACAAAATTTCACCGCTCCCTTGTAGCTCTGCGGAGGTGGAGTAGAACAGAGGTGGGGAATCTTGTTGATAACAATGTTGTGTTGGAGAGACGGATCAACAGTTTGCAAACGAAGGAATCGGAGGAAGGACTGAATGAGGAAGAGAACTCGTGTCTTGCACAGTTGATCTCCACATTTCATCGTGGGTGTGCCCTTGAAGAGAAATGGTGGTGGCAGCGTGCGAAGCTTCACTGGGCGCAGCTGGGGGACCGCAATTCCAGATTCTTTCATGCGGCTGCGTCTGCTCGATGGCGTAAGAATCGCATTACTCTGCTCAAGGATGTGGATGGTAGAGTAGTGGATTCACCTGAGAGTATTAATGCCGTCATGTTGGCCTTTTTTGAGGACAAGTGGCATTGTGAGGATCGTCAGCTTCCGCCGTTGAACGTAGCACTGCATGCCGCTGTGAGCGGCGACATGGCGGAACAGCTGTGCTGCAAGGTTACGGAATTGGAGGTCATCAACGCCATCCGAGGTATTAGTAAAAACAGAGCTCCGGGTAATGATGGGATTTCGGCTGAGTTCATACATGGCTTCTGGGAAATCACTCGCAAAGACATCACCAATGCGGTACTGGCCTTCTTCGAAACGAAGCGGATGCCGAAGGAATGGAAGGAGACGTTGGTGGTCCTTATCCCTAAGCGACAAGGTGCATGCACGCCGGAGCACTTCCGCCCCATTAGCCTTTGTAACACAATTTACGAGGTGGTGGCGCGCATCCTTGTGAACAGACTCAAACCATGGCTGCATATCCTTATCTCGCGCGAGCAGGGAGCTTTCGTCCCAGGCAGAAGCATCTCTGATAACATTTTTCTTGCGCAGGAGATGGCCTCTCGCATGCACTCCTGCACCTCCAAATCTGGGCTCATGGCGATCAAACTGGATATGACGCAAGCTTACGACTGTGTGAGATGGGATTACCTGTTCGGGATCATGAAATGCATGGGGTTCCCTCCGCTATGGTGTGAGTGGATCGCAGCCTGTATATTATCACCAAGCTTCGGGGTGCTTGTCAATGGCGTTCGGCTTCCATGGGTTGAGGCGCAGAGGGGACTCAGACAGGGTTGCCCGCTCTCGCCATATTTGTACGTTGTTGCGACGGAATATTTCTCAGCGTTGGTGCATGATTATAAGACAAAACAGTTGCTTGGATTTAGGCCGGGGCAGCATGCGCCGCGGCTTTCGCATCTGCTTTATGCAGATGATATCCTCTTATATGCGGAGGCTACGTGCAGGGCAGCGAGCGCGGTGTGTAATGTTATGGAGGAATTCAGCGAGGCTGCGGGTCTCCAAGTCAACCTTTCTAAGTCCAAGGTCTTCTTTAGCAGGAAGAGCAGCAGGAAACAGACCAAGCTATTGGAGGAGAAGCTTAGCATCGCACGTGGTTCCTCCCTTATATACTTGGGGGTGCCGATTGCGGCACGACGGCTCAAGAGGAAGGATTTTGATTTAATAATTTAGAAACTTGAGGCCTGCATTGCTTGTTGGCGGATACGGCATTTGTCTCTCGCTGGTAGAGCTACGTTGGCCACCTCTGTCCTTAACGCTATTCCGAGCTATATTCTCAGCCACTGCACCGTGCCCATGGGGGTCGTTGGTGAGATTGAAAAGAGAGTGAGGAGTTTCCTGTGGTGTGGGGTGAGCAACATGCAGTCGATGCACTATGCGTCCTGGCATCAAGTTACACTGCCGAAGGACGCTGGTGGCCTTGGCCTTCGGGATTTCCGAATTTGGCAGCACGTCCTGCTTATGAAGCAATGTAGACGCCTGTTGAGCCGCGAGGACAGCCCTTGGGTGGACGTCATGAGGCGGAAGTATAACGTGATGCACACCGTTTTGAGGATTCCTTGGAATGCTTCGCATGCATGCAAGTTGGTTCTGGACGCAATGCCGACTGCTGTAGCAAGGTTTGTATGGAGAATCGGCGATGGGAAGAAGGCCAGGTTTGAGGAAGATAATTGGCTCGGCTTCCTCCCGCTCTGTAGCTGGCCTACGTTTATTAACATGGCGACGACCTGGCCGGCTAGTGTGGCTGAGTGTATCTCCGCGACGGGGGACTGGGATGTGACCAGGATTCGTGAGTGGGCGAGAGCACCTCTGCTTGATAGGGTGTTGCATTTGCCCAGGGCCCGATCATCTGAGCAGGATATTCTCGTTCAAGTGCATACGGAGAAGCAGGCAGTTGATAATGGAAGGTTATATCGGGACTTAAAAGGATGTGCTGACGATGGCCTTAGTTGGAAGAAGAGTCGGAGTTCTGAACAATTGAGGGGCATATGGAAGCTGAAAACGTTGCTAAGGGTGCGTATGTTCTTGTGGCGTGTTGTTGAGGATCATCTTCCCACGGAGGCTTGGCTTGCTAGGAGGGGAATGGCGGTAAACAACCGATGTACCTGGGGCTGCGCGGCTGCGGAGACGACACAGCATGTATTTTGGGATTGCCCGCAAGCTCAAATTTTCTGGACGGACCTGCATGCACGCGACGCGATTTCCGCGGTGCTGAAGTATCGGACTGCACATGCCGGGTTGACTTTCGTTGACCGGCTTATGGAGCTCGTCGCCTCTCCGGTGGCAAGGCGATGGGATGTTGCCGATCACGCCGCTTTATTGGCAACTTTCATGTATTATATTTGGGAAAGACGGAACTCACGACGGCATAATGGCCATGTCGGAATTCCCAGTTTTTTGATGCAAAACGCGAGGCTGGAGACCGTCGCAGCTGCAAAGCATAGCAGACTTTACCCATCCATGTCCAGCGGGAACCCTTGCAGTTCTTCGGAAGTGTCAGTAACCCATAGTTGGGTCCCTCCCCCACTGGATGGATTAAAGTAAACTGTGACGCTGCATGTGGCGAGGTCTCTGCTGGTCTTGGGATTGTGGTGCGGGACTCATTGGGCATACCTTTATTGGCGCTGGGCAAGGGGGTTGTCTCGCAGGCCTGTGAGGCCATGGAGGTTCAGGCTATGATGGAGGCTCTCAAGTTGTTGGAAGGTTCCTTGGCCCAATACCGTGCTGTGGAGATACAGACGGATTCGATGTTGGCGTTGCTTGAGGTTAGGAAGACTGTTGCTAACCCAACTGAGGTTGGACCTTTTGCTGTGGCCATCGCACACGCTAGAAGTTTGGATGCCCTCCGTATCACTCACATCTATAGGGAGGGGAATGCGCCTGCTGACTGGGTGGCACGTGATGCTCGTTGCCATGACTTTGTTTGGAAGAGGGGTATGCCTTTGCCTAAGCCTCTGCCTAAATTACTGCTGAAAGATTTTCTTTTTGACCCCCCGTGAGGGTCTTTATCTGTAGTATTTTGTAAGGCTTATGCCTCTTTTGAATCAAAAAAAAAAAAAAAAAAAAAAAAAAAAAAACAAGGAACTAGGGCCAAGGTCAACCACTAGCTGCCCCCACCACCCAAGTTATCCTTCACTTCTCAGCCTGTTGCCCCTCAATCACCTTTTGCACGAACTTATCCTCAACCTTGCGATGTCATTCCTTCTCTTTCATCACACCCACCACAACCCCCACCCATTTCTATAGATACAACAGGCCTTCATCCACTCTACTATTTGAGAAATTCCATAAGAGACAATATATAAGAATCCCAAAAAGTGTCATTCATATAATTTCAATAAGTAATCATGCATTATAAATTAGGCCTTGCCTTCCAACCAAAAAAATCAATATAGACTCAATTATAAAGATGTGCATTATTGATACAGAATTGTAGAATTTTCTAACTTTGTGCATTTGCAAGGATTTACTAAACAATATTGGTAAGGAAACCATTGAATGGACTCATGCAAAGAAGATAAAACAAGAGGATGATAGGCAAAGATTTGAGTGCAAAACATTAATGCAAAGAAAGCCATGGACAAAAAGCAAACTAGGGGAGAATTCACTAGGATGATCCTGTAGCACAAAAAGAGGCCCCAGAATTTCACGAACAATGAGGCCTCGAGAACGAAAAACTATGGATTGATGTTAAGAGAAGAAGAAGCCCAATCTTCATGCTCCCAATAGGAAGGTTTAGAGAGGGGTTCCAGGCAAGCTTAAACAAGATCTTATTTGGAGGCTGATGCAATGGATTGCCCTCCTTCACTGGTTTCCCTTTTCCCTTTCGGCATACTCATGATCCTCTGATACTTTTGTCATTAGTGAAAAATTGATCGTTGCTAGAATGCTCAAGCTGAGGTTTGTATCCATGTGCTGATCTAGGAGGAAGTCCCAATAGCTTTTTATGAAAACTTTATTTTATTTATAAAACTATTTTTTAAAATTTTGTTTTTAATTTGCGAAGCATTTAAAAATGATATCTTTACAAACGCGCATCCAAATAACATAAACAAAGAACACAATTAAGCATGACACTACACTTTATGTCGTTATTTTTTAATAACACGTTTCCAACAATTAAAAAATCAAATCATCATTGTATAATTCTTTACTTTGTTAATATATATGAAAACCCACATCTTTCTTACTATGTCATATCCTTTTAAAGAAAGTTAATAATATTTAAACATTACTCAAATTTAAATAATATTTTAATATATTTTTAAATAAAAAATTATAATAATTAATAACCTGATTCAAATATATCAACAAGCCCAATAACTGAAATTTGTCGATTCTATTATAAGCATATAGAAGACAAACATAAATACTTTGCATAACATCAATAACAATATTAAAAACCAAACACAAACAACAATTGTCACACATACAACCAATGATAGACAACTAAATGATATATTAATCATAACTATTACATGTAATCATAATCAATAATAATAATCAAATTAGAATTTAATTCATACACTGACTTAAAGGATGTAAGAAATAAAACATAATTGAATTAAACTTATTTCAAATCGTAAAATCATGATAACATCTCCTCAAAGCCCAATCATCATCCCCATAAATCGCCCCCAATGTGTAAGATTCATCAATCGTCACACCATATATCAAAGGAGATTCATAAAACAATATATATATTTGCATATGTCTAATGATGAACATAACACATAAGATGGGAAAACAATAAATCGAAAAGTAAAATACAAGAAAATGATAAATAGCATTGTGAAGAATATAGATGCGTCTCGAGAGGCATAGTCCATGCAGGCATCAAAATGCAATAACATCAGAAGCAACAACGTTTTTTGTATACACTGATTAGCAAAATATATTTCAGATTGATCGTATTATATGATATGCACATGATATCTACATGACAAAATAATTGTCAAAAATAACTAATAAAAACACAATTGAAAAACATAAAATAATGAAATAAAAATGCTCTTATTATAATATTATGCATATATCCTCTACCTTAAATCAACATCCTATGTCTCAATTCAAAGACAAGACAGATGTACCACAAACCATCAATAATTCTTCTCACAAAAGAATACCCAAAACAATAAATAGCAAATTATTTAAAAACATATTTTATAATTATTTAATAATTAAATAACTCAATAACTAATTTATTTATTGATATGCATTTCAATGCATGTTCAATCAATTGGCACCCTTTGCAGGTCCAATTAAATCAAACACATACAAAAATTTTGTTTTTCCAAATTAGTTTTTCATAACATCACGTAAATAAAAGCAAGCTTTAGTAAAACTCAATTTCTTGCACCGTGGCTACACCAATAGCCATCTGGGCTTTGCCTAAAGAGCAATTTTAGATCTAATTTGAATATACATACCCCAACCCCTTTTTCTCATGTTAAAGAAAGATAAGAGAAAGATAGAGAGAAATAATCTTTAAGTCACATTAGCCAAAGAAATGTACGAAAGCTTTTTGTAGATTAAGTCTCTTATTTATACTTCAAGTAACGTCCATCATGACTTCTTTTTAAGTAAAATCTGATAATTACACTTGTTTTGTCATATGTTAAGACATAAGATGTAAGATAACTCTCATTGACATCTAGTAATCATTAGTAACAACCATCTAACAAGCTGAGATGAGATAGTGTAGAAACTTTTAATAAAATTGACTATATTTCAAAATAAGTTTAATAATTATGCCTCTATACTTTTCTTTCATATTTCAAGAGTTTTGAAGAGTTTCTATATTCTTCCACACAAATCATAGTGATGAACTTATAACAGGCTATGCTCACACAAACAAGTTGAGCAAAGTTAATTCAAATCTTAGAATTTTCACCATGCACATGGTTAACATGCAATTTAGCTAAATTAATATCATCATCATCATCATCATCATCATTTTACAATTTAAATTAAATATCTTAACAATTAACTTGGAATGATATCTTATTCGTGGGAATAAAATTTGAGAGGTAATTTATCTAATTTGTCTTCTATTTGATTCCTATTCTCTATCATATTTTTTTAGACAACTATATACTAAATAGCAAAAAATCACATTAGTATATCACAATTTTTGAAGAGTTTATATATTTAAAAAATAAACTCTTACTTTTAATAAAATTGATTATATTTCAAAAATAAGTTTATAATTGTGCTTCTATACTTTTCTCTCATATTTTATGAGTTTTGAAGAGTTATATATCCTTCCACTCAAACCATATTGTTGAACTTATAACAATCTATGCTTGCACAAAAAAGTTGAGCAAAGTTAATTCAAATCATAAAATTTTCATCATGCACATGATTAACATGCAATTTAACTAAATTAGTATCATCGTTATCATCAACATCATTTTACAATTTAAATTAAATACCTTAACAACTAACTTAGAATAATATCCTATTGATGAACTAATAAGCTATGCTTGCACAAACAAGTTGAGCAAAGTTAATTCAAATCTTAAAATTTTCATCATGCACATGATTAATATGCAATTTAGCTAAAACACCTGACTATTTTTAATCTGGGTCACATTTTTTCTAGGCAAAAACACCTAACTATTCTGACAACATAAATAGGTTGTTGCAAAAATTCTTTATTCGAAGCTTTTACGATTGACAACAAGATATTCGAGTTCTGAAGTAGCTGTGGAAAGACCTCTGATATGGGTGACAAAACAAGCAGAGAAATAACGAAAATGATGATAAAGGCAAATAAAAAGCAATCTGAATTAAATGTAGGAGAGCCTAATCTCCACTCCCCCTCGTATGCCCTCTCCTATTGATCTTCATACAAGTAGACATCTGATACACGGAAGTTAGATAACCAAATATAGTATTGTGTTTTTGGCCCATGAGATTTAGTTGCATAACATGGACAATACAATCGAATGAGTAAAGACAACAGGAAGCTTAGCATTCCATCTCAAAAGACATTTTCGTATAATTATAAGAAAACTCCAAGTCATTGTAAGCTCAAAGGATGCATCATCATTCTCTAGTAAGAATCATGTGAATGAATGCAATGTTATAAGTATCAATAGAAGTGAAAGAGATGTTTCCACATCTATGCTTTGGAAGTATTGCAATTCCTTGTCAGCATGTTCCTACAAAAAACAAGATAAGAAAACTTGCACACAGGATATAAACAACTAATTAAAATGTAAATAGAAAAAAAGTAGTCATTACCGTAACTTGCCTAAACACTTGGAAGATTGATAAACCTCTTGCATGTACATCGTTTCTGCCCTGCAATTAAGACTAAGAAAATTAATGGTTCAAAGCTAGTGCTTGAAAGCATGCATCAAAACGATTTACAGAGTATGTTATTTTCTACTTAAAAAAACAGAAAAGTATAGATCAGTCAGAATTAATGGACATCGAAGCATTTTTTTTAATAATCATCTTTAAAACAAAAATAAACTTACCACTTTTACAGCAAGGAAATACCAAACTTCCATTCAAAAATTTGAAATGATCCCAAAAAAGAATTAGAAATGTTATGCAAATACAAATATCTACTTAAATGTATGTATGTTCTTACATTAATATGCATGAAAGTATGTTTTACTTCAAATATTTAAACTTTCACTAAAAAATTAACTAACTCATCAGTGGAAAAAAATGCTATTGCATCAGGATTCATGGACCCTACTGGATGTAGCGAAACTACTCTGAAAATAGATGGTGAATGCAATTCTATAACAGCAGCCTGACTGTTGCAATAACCACAGTATTTCCTGAAATAGATCTTGAGTTATTAGCAATTCGGAAGCTATTCTCATTTGATAAGTCTTCTGAATGATCATTTGATGGCGACGACAATGTAGAAGCTCTCTTCAACCAATCTAGGCGCTGGTATGTAAAGATTCTAATATCAGGTGCTACTAATTTAAGGTTGTCAATTAGGACAGACAATTTCCTCTCTTCCATTAGCTCATCTTTATGCTCTGCCATTAATCCATAAGAAATACGATATTTATTTGCAAGACCAATCTCCCGATCACTAAGTTTACCAAACGCTTCATCCTCCAAGTGGGGGAAGAACTGCCTCTTTTAGTCAGTGAATGCCTTGAGTGCTAACTTGCACATTTTGAGAAGAAAAATATTGACCTGAACAAAACTATGAAAATCATGAAAGTCTTTTTTTCAATGTAATCAATGCAGTAAAAATACTGGTAAAATTTGATAGTGCAAATAGTTTTCACCTTCATATAGACCAATCCTAATCACGAGAATACAACCAAATGGTGTGATAATTCCCTCTAAATCTAAAGAAAACTTGACTTAAAAGAGTATGCATTGAACCACTAAATGAAGGTCTCCTATCTTAAGTATTGTGATAAGCTCCAAAAATTAGACATTCGCCAATGATTGAGGCTCACCTATCACCTTCATGGCTGCCATAATTAATGAAATGGATCCAACCCAACTAGCTGTGAAAGGACAATAGTCAGATCAAACTGCCACAGAAGCAACAAATCAACAAGTTGCCAATATGAACCAGCCAAATGTGCTCAACAATTGCATTGGAGAATTGTTCAATCCACATAGATTACTTAGAAATAAGATGGACAGAGAGTTCAAAAATAATAAAGGGAACCAAGATGGAGAGCAGAAACAACTTTGATGAGTTGGGGGCAAAGGCTGATCCTGTCAACGACCATACTTGACATAGAGAGGACATAACAAAAAGGGTGTCTTCGGTGTCATAACTTGAAATTACAGACCTAATAAAGAATCAAAGCGAAGTTCATTTTAAAAATGTTGTCCTACATGAAATGCCCCATCCAACCTTACAAACTAAGATGTGGTTTATTTGATCTATGCAAATGCATATATTAATAGTATGTGTGCACAAACATCTATAAATAAATAAACATATATCAATATACAAATATTTAAATATATATATATATATATATACTCACATATCTTTCAGTGTATATGTATAAGTTCATAAAAATGATAGAGGCGTGGATACAAAACTAGTTATGCCTCGGCTTCATTGATAACTTAAGGTCTAAGCAAGGTAAATGTTTCCTCAAAGCAGCATGAAACATGGAGCAGACCTAGATCTTAGTTCAGCTGTCTGCATTGTTATAAATTGTGTTTTCTAGATGGTTCCCCCAAGCGAGCCTATGTAAAAATTAAAATATCTAAAAGATCTGTAGAGCCTTGCTACTTAATAGTGTCAGGTGGAGATGATTACTACATTATCAGATGAATAACAGACGAAATAATTTTGCAAAAAAAAATTTGAGCAACAAGTTTCCTTAAGATGACAAGTCGACAACCTATAAATTACATGAAAACGAAGTGGAAAAGTAACTTGGATAACTAATGTAAATAAAGTTATTCTTAATTTTCAAGGGAAAAAAATTCAGCAATTTAACTGGCTCTATCCACAGCAGATGCCCCAATAGTCAAAATCAACCTAACAATGCTCTTCTCGTACTAAGAGCTCTGATTCTTAAAATTCTCATGTAATAATTGTCGAGTTGAGCTTCCATCTAATTGGCTAACTCATTTAGTCATGAGAACTACTTTGCATATTTTACATCTCAGTTTGGAATGTTGTATACCCATCTCATCAATGGACCTTGCTCATATTCTCCAATAACTTAGAGACCAATTATATACTTGTGCAAATTATGGCACCAACTAGAATTTATGGATACCATTTTCTGCACACATATTTTTGCAAAAAGACATTTTAACCATATTCTTGCCACATTTTGTCTTGAGTTGATGGTGTACACATGCATATAGGATTTTACAAAATGCATCTTGATTTATGCATATAGGAAGGCATAATTTATAGACTACTTGATCCCAAACCTTTTATTATTGGCTATATCCTTAGCATAATTACTTTTTACATTAATATGATGAGCAACACCCTAACACTTTCAAAAAAAAACAATAATCTCTTAACAAAGCTCTAATAAAAGGCAAAATTGGAATTAGAAAAAGATCCTTTTGCATTATGTAATAAGATTTGCTAAGCTAGTGTTGTATTTATGGAGAGAGCCATGGTGAAGACAAGTCGGTTTAGGTGGCATTTGGGAAGCCATAGGCCCCAGCAATATTTTCTTTGGCAGAAAAAGGATCATGGTAGAAAAAGGTTCCCAACAAATTTACAGAAGCATTGCAAGTGAACCTCAAAACATTCAACAAAAATACCTCTTGAGGTTTGCTTTGGAAACAGTTTCCATCTCAACTAATTTGAAGATGTTCCTAGAAGAAATAATTTGTGGTAAGCATTTACATTGTTAAATCTATGAATTTCTTCACAATTTTTATCAAATTTAATTAAAATCATTTGTAGTGAAAGTGATCATAATGCAAAAACCACTTTATCAAATTTTGGCATCCGTGCGGTGTGCGCACGCGTGCTCGCATAGGCAGCCACTTTCTGATGCGCTTCCTCTCTCGTGCCGCGCAGCCTGGCGTGGTGCGCAGCATCTCCATGGCTCGTTTGGCCATTGTGGCCTCTACCTTGTTCCATATTTGGGAGAATAAAAACTGTAGGGTGCATAAAGAGACCATCCTCAGCAATAACATGCTAATCCAGAGGATCAAATTGGAAAACACTGCCACTATAAAGTTCATTAATCATCATCCTTCTACGTCCAGCGGGAAGTTCAACCCCTTGGGGTCCCTGGTAACTAGTTTTTGGCTTTCCCCCTCCAATGAGCTGGATAATGATAAATTGCGACGCTGTAGTGAAGAATGAGATGGCTGTTGTTGGCTTTGTTGTTCGTGACCATCAGGGAAGGCCCATGCACGTTGTGGGGAGAGGTTTTATTTCACAGGCAAGTGACATCTCTGAGCTTCAGGCTATCATGAAAGTCATGGTGTTTATCATAACAAAACTCAAGGATTACCCTACTATGGAGATCCAGTCTAACTCTACCTATGCATTACATGAAGGGATGCAACGGGTCCACTATCCTTTGGAGGGTGGTACTGCTTCTGATGCTCTCCACTTTGTGAGGAAGCTGCCTGCTTTTCGCCTCACACATGTTTTGAGGGAAGGCAATGCCCCTACGGATTGGGTGGCAAAACACGAATGTTCATCTGATATGGTTTGGGAAAAGGGAATGCCTCTGCCCAAGCCGTTACTTAAGCTCTTATTAGCTGACTTTGCATTTAAACCCCAGTAGTGGAGTCCCTTTTGTAGGCTTAGGCCACTTTTGATCAAGAAAAACCACTTTATATATAATATTGAAACTAACAATCCTTCAAGCATTTATAAGATTATCATATAAATATAAGTTGAAGAAAATAAAAGGAACCTTACTTTATTATTTGAAGAATTTCACCAAAAGCTTGTACATAATGGATCGAAATTGATCCTTCCAATTCTTTGGCAATATGAAGTTGCTATTAAACACATTTACCTAAATAAAAGATCACCAAAAGGATATTAGCTACCTAATTTTCAAATCCACTTGGGGTTTTTAAATAACATTATCACCTGTATAATAACACCAAAGTAAACATCAACTAAAATGATATCAGAGTAAAGTATATCGACATCTTAAATGCAGTAATAATTACAAACAACAATGTTCAAGATGCATCATAAATAAGTTTTAAGACAATAACCAAAGCGAAACTGAAACAACAAACTTATTCAAAGAAATCAATTCTTCTCATATGAACTCCTAATAAGGCCAATCTCCTCATGAAGAAATAATTTAAATGTCATGATTACTGACAATGGTAAAATGATAATTCATATGATCTTTCAAAGATATAAATGATAAGTGAGGAAGAAAAATCTAAGAAAAAAATTAAACTATAATAAAGAACAAAGTATACATGAATACGCTAAACTCTTATTACAAACTATTGACAACTTACAAAGAATAAAAGCAATTTAATAAAATATGCTTAAAACAAAAAAAATCTTATTTGAATACAACTATTGCAATTAATAAAAATAAATTCCATCTTCAATATACCAAATAAAGGTTTAGTTAAGAATGACAATCCCTTATTTGACAACAAAAGTAAAAAATAAAGGTAAATAGAAGAGAGGTCCTCTCGCTTTCACTAATGTGTAAATGAGTCCCTCAGTTTTAAAATAATCAAATGGATTCTTACAACTTCGAGTCTATAGCAACCAAGTGCCAAAACCTTTTTTGTCCCTAAACTTCGCCTCAGAAACAGTCATTTAGGTTTCTATTAATTGTGTGGTTATAACAAAAAGCCCTCAAAATAGAGTAACAACTTCGTCTTTTTCAGCATAATAAGTGAAAAGTTTTTTCTTAGCGTTTCCCAACTTTGCATTTTTAGTATTTAATGGTTTGCTTTACTTAAATTTTTGATTAACAAGAAAGTATTCAATTTTAAATATGCTTTCCTTTTTTTTATAAAGCACTTAAGAAACATTTTGTACTCATAATAAACCTTATGACTTGGAAGCTCGAACATAAAAAGGGACCAAAACTGATTACTTTGGTCTTTGCACCTCAAAGAATCCTTGTCAAGTGATAATAACATTTCATGTAGTTTCTTTCCCAACATGAAATCTAGAATAGTTTAAGGTTCTTAACATTCATCTCAAAATATATCTTTGGTAAGAGGGAAGCTCTACTTAATAGGCATTATTGTTAATCTTCTTCACAATTAAAAAATTATTTTATCTAATAAGTTTTAGCATCCTTCATCCTTGGGCCACTCCTTAGCTCGTTTAGTAAATCAATCATTGCACATCATCATTTGCATACAATAACACGATGTTGACTACCAAGCTAGTGATGGCAAGACAAAGGAAGTCTACCTCCCATCGAGGGTGCGGTAATACAATCAAAATATAACCATTGAAAAAATCAATGAACAAATTGATCATTAAAAACCTCATTTAAGCAAAAACATAATAGCAATTGCAATTGATAGTTTGATGAATTATTGTAGAATTATCGATATTAAATGAAAATTAAATAAAACCAAGGATGAGATAAAAGGGTAAAAGTGAATGTTAAGAAAATTTTTTAGAATGAAGTCATTGAACAAGTAAATGATTCATAACTAAATATTATAAGGGTATAATGAAACACTTAAAAATAAAGAAAAAAATCTTATAACACTAAAAAAATGTAAGAGTGAATACCAATGATATTCTAAGAGTAACATAATTAAATAAGCGAGATTGTAAACTAATATTTTATATCACTCAAAACGATGAGTGAATGTTAGGCAATGTTTTAAAAGTTTAATCGTTTGACAATGAAGCAGCATTCGAACAAGTTTCAAAGGATATTATGATGAAAGATGCTAGTTGAGAGCAATAATCCCCCATTTGACCTTAATAATATTTTATAACACTAATATTATAAGAGAGTTTATGCCTATATATTATTTTATGGATTTTGTGTAATTCTCATTTAATTTAAAAAATATATAAGTCCAAAATAATTTAATAAATGGTAAATAATATAAAACTAATTTATTATTATTTATATTATTTTAATTACTAAATCTTTAATTTAAACTAAAAATTAAATATATTAATACTAAAAAATAATATGAAACAAATATTTTTATACACATTATCAAATTAGGATACTAAAAAATTACTTTCCCATTTGACCCATGCTTTGCAAAAATCTTCCTCACCCATTGGTTAATTTTATATGGATTTCATAGATGTGCATTTAGAAGAAGATGAGTTAAATGATTTTTTAAAATAGGTTTTTTTTAGAAAATTAATAAAATTATAGTGTTAATCTTCTTATAATAGAATTGTCATCAAAATACTATTATAAAAATATTAAGCTACGTATTTTATATTTTTAATTAAGTTATTGTAAATATCTATTTATATTTGTATATTAATATGCATTTGATATTCTAAAATTAATCAATTCATAATAATTTTAGATTTTGTTATCTTTTAAAAATTTCATAATTAATATATAATGTATACTTATCATTATAATCATTGTACATGTTTATTTTTAAAAAATGATACTTTCTTATAAAATATAAAATATGAATATAATTTTATTTAATATTATTAATTAATTTAAAATAATTATAAAATAGAGTAGTCTGCGCTAATTTCAAAATCATAAGTTTCTAAAGTTATATTTTAAAACCCTAATCACCGGCGGTCCGTTGGGCCAAAAAATTTCTCAAAAATCCCGAGGGCTGTCACCAACGGACGACTCTCGGTTCTCAACGAAGAAGGGAACGCAGAAAATTTGGCTTCGCTGAGAAGCACCTCTGTCCGAGTTCGCCGTAACTATCTTTTCCATGGAGAAGAGGAAATTCTTACAAACATGAAGGTATTGCCGTGATCTCTTCTTCGTTTCGCTGAGAAGCACTCTGTCCGAGTTCGCCGTAACTATCTTTTCCATGGAGAAGAGGAAATTTTTACAAACATGAAGGTATTGCTGTGATCTCTTCTTCGTTTCGCTGAGAAGCACTATGTCCGAGTTCGCCGTAACTATCTTTTCCATGGAGAAGAGGAAATTTTTACAAACATGAAGGTATTGCTGCGATCTCTTCTTCGTTTCGCTGAGAAGCACTCTGTCCGAGTTCGCCGTAACTATCTTTTCCATGGAGAAGAGGAAAATTTTTACAAACATGAAGGTATTGCTGTGATCTCTTCTTCGTTTCGCCGCAGCAAATCACTTTCCTTATGGTTTAAAATTGACGAGCTTTTGTTTCTTCTATGTTCTCGTTTTCTGTTGAGATTGCAGATTTTGGTGGTGATTAACGGATTCACGCCTTGATATAGTTTGTTGCAAGGGTTTCGTTGCGCTGTGGGTGCCATGAAAGAGAGCTTAGTCTTCAACAAGTACATGCGCCAGTAATCGGGTAAATAATATATGCGATTTCTCCTTATGCTATTCTTTAATATTTCTTTATTGGATTCCAATGGATCATTTTCTTGATTCTATTTTTTGCTATTTTATGGTTTAAAAAATTAATCATATAGTTTTGCTCTTGATGTAAATCTGTTTAAGTCTGTTTTCTTTTTTTTTTTATAAGATTGGCTATAATAGAATATGTATTCATTTCCTTTTTTATTTTTCTTTTGAATCATTTCATCGTATAACCTGTAAGAGCTTCTTCTGCTGTAAATTTTTGATAAACCTTTTTCTTACATCTTGCTAGTATTCCTCAAGCACAGGTTTGCGTATTTTCTGCAGTCTTCATCTTCTTTCTTTATTGGATTCCAATGGATCGTTTTCTTGATTCTATTTTTTGCTATTTTATGATTTAAAAAATTAATCATATTGTTCTGCTTTGAAATATTCTTTAATATTTCTTTTGGCATTAATTTTGCTAGAGATAGTATTCAAGAAAAAAATCTTGTTAGAATAGGTGATTATTTACAATGATGCATAGTTACTTGCTGTGGTAATTTATTTTGATATTAGATTTGGTTTTGACAACACTAGAAGGTAAGTTACTTCATAGAGGTTTCATAGAGCTATGAAGCCTCTATGAAGCCATTGATTGTACCTAAACTCATACTCCATTGGAATTGGACATAGAGAAAGGGATGAACATGAAACTTTAGACTACTCTAATTTTTTATAGATAAACAATGAACAAAGTTTTAGTTTTCATAATAATTACCTAATGATTGTTGGGTTTTGCTTCCTTATTGACTGAAGGAGTCAAAAAATGATTCCTTTGACAAGAAAGACAAACACGAAGCTTCTCCAAGAATAAAACCCAAAGAAAATCATTAGGTGCCAAATTTTTAGAGTAGTCATAGGCATTTACTGATTAACGATCTGGAAATATGATTATCATAACAATCCAAATCACGTGCACTCTTCTCATGAGCCCAAAAGAGCAAGTGTAAACACCTATTACACTTAAGTAAATATAACTAGCTATAGGTCTCAAGGATGAATATGAACAATAATTAAATAAATGTTATATCGAGTTGCACTATGTTAGTTAAAAAGATAATCCCAAGTAAGTTGGGTCATGATTCAAATACTAATGTCATAAGAAGACAATAATAAATTTTGAAATGAAGCTCAAACATCAAATAAATAAGCAATTGGAGAAGAAAACCAAGCAAAAGTTTAATGAGATGACCAACTATCTTAGTAGAATAAAAAATTCAACAAGCATGCACTTATTATGGAATAGTATCATGGTTATAAAGGTAATAGAAACAATTGATGATAGATAATGAGTATGACAAGCCTTCTCAAAGAAAAAGATATAATAGGTCATTTCGTTCCTTCATCTTATTACTTTCCTCTAATAGAGTACTTCTGTTGAATCAATAAGAGATCAAGTATTCATTAAAATATAGCATAAAAATACAATTCTAAGGTCAAATAATATTAACTATCAAAAATAAAGTTTGTCACATATCACATCTAGCTTAAGGAGAGAATGAGCTATCTCGCAAAGCAATCACCATAGAAGATCGTCGCTTTCCCTTGTTAACTCTAAGAACTATGAGGTGTCATTATTCAACGTGAGTTCATAATCTCCCTCTCCCTCTCTCTCATCTTCCATTTTGACCTCTTCCTCCTCTCATAAATATGCTCTCTTATTATTTTTATGTTTTTTTTATTTTGTAATTAGTTGATCTATTACAACTAAACTTTGAACAAAACAAAGAAATACAAGCATATATTATTCTCAAAGCTCTATGTTATGACCAAATAAAATTAATTTGTTAATTAATTTTTAGATATAATAATTAATTTAGCACTTTGTAATAAAATACTAACAATGCTATTCACAAATATAAATATGATATTACTTTAGAAATTATATCTAGGCAGTTGCGTTTGAAATTATCCCAAGTGCTTTATAGATATTATGATAACTTATACCCAACTAATGTAAATTGAGGTAAATGACTCTTGTTAAAGGAAGAGTAAACCTTTCATTATCAATGGTTTTTTTAATTTATTGATTTAGAACATGTTTTATATATTATTCAAGCTAATCAAATATGAAAATTATTATTATGCCTTATTTCATTGTAATTATTTATTTTTAATAATGTCATAGTAGATTAGATGAAAGTATACTTATAATTGATATATGATTTGTGATTTTATATGATAATAATGGGATAAGAAAATAATACTAGTAACGACATTAAATATGTTTATTATTCTTAATTTACATAAGATTTATTGTGTATATATATAATACTTGATATGAAGATTATTCATTTATAATATTATTAATTTGTTTGAGATTAATAATATATACTAACATTATATAATTTATAACAAATTAATGATTGATTATATGAATATCATTGTATACTACATACGATAGTTGATAATACTTTTTTGTTATATAATATTGGCTAGACTAGTCATTTAGCCTCAAAGTGATGAATTTTTTATTTTAAGATGGTGACATTCCTTCCTTCTTTGGGTGATTATCATATATTGACAAGATAATTATAGCTCCAATAAGCTGTAATGAATTGGTAATGAGGTGTACAACTTTCTTTATATATGTATATATATATATATATATATAATATGTATATAAAAATGTATGTATTTATATATAATATGTATATAAAAATGTATGTATTTATATATATGTATTATATAAATTGATTTGAGTGATGATATACACTTATTTTATCTAAGATATCATGCATATGGTTGTAGTATAGATTATAAGTTTGATAATTTCATTTTTCAAATTTTTGACAATATTTATATAAAATGAACTTTTATATTATATTATATTATATTATATAAATTCATATGACTGATTTGATAAATTAATGATAACATTTAAGAGTTGTAGTAAATAGTTTTTTATGCATGTCAAAATAATAAATGTTTTTGTTCTTCAAATTTTGTTTGATCTTTTAAAGTATCAGTTGTTAATATGAAGATCAAGTAATTATAATTTTTATGAATTCATATCACTTATGCAATTACAAACCTTAATATTTTGTATTTATGCTTGAGAAAAATGTTATGCTTACTAGTTTATTTTGTAAACTTAAACATTTTTTTATATATTTTTTCTTTGAATCCAACGAGCTTCATTGTTGGATCGTTATTACAAAAGCAATAGCAATATAAAGAGAATTATTTAAGTGTCTTATATGTTTTTTCAATTGATCATCTTGTTGCTTTTGAGACTTAGTTTATGATCCATATTAGTTATTTACATAGTAAGACTATTATTTTAGATTTGAATATAATGATATGTCCTTTTCTTAATGGATATAATTGATTAGTTTTTCTTTTGTTATCCAACTTCTCTTATTAAATGTTTGCATACGTTAGCCATGATTCTCAACTTGTATTTTGTGATTTAAGATTAAGACTATTTCATCTTGCCCAACTTATTGAGATGTACCACCTTTTAAGAATGGGCAACATGTTAAAATTATTCTTTTATGTGTTCTAACATCTTAAACGAATCCATAATGACATTACGTAGACCTTCCTAATATACATCTAATGAAAGATACAAGCTAAAAATTAAAAAAATCATTATGTTTAATACAAAAAGTTAATAAATCAAATTATTTTGCACACAATACAAAGATGCTTCACAAAAATGATACAAAAAATAAAGAAAAAAGTAACGCACAATAACGCAAAATTAATCATGAAACCTTTTAAATAAGGAGAAAAAATCATCAATGCACCAAATAAAAATTTTCTTATATCAACATGGATTAAAAAGTATAATATATGAAACATAATTTCATCGTCATTTTTTCTCATTTTATGACAAATTTAATTTTAAAAAATATAATACCTTCTTTTCTATCTTGTTCATCTCATGTGAGGCTTGTACATCTTTCCTTTTAGCTTTTTTGACAACTTTAAGAACTCATATTTGAATATATATGCTTTTTCTTTTTATTTTTATGACATATATGTTTAAAATTAGTGTTTGTTTATTGACTTCTATTATCATGTGAAATTTACAATATAAGAATCGTTGGATGATTCAATAAATTATTAATGTGATTTTAATCGTACAAACAAAACATTATGGTCGTCAAAATTTTGATAATTGGATTTTATATGATTGTTTTATTAAGTATAATAATGTTGTTAAACTAAAACAATAATTTATTAGTAAATAAATAAATATATTTTAAATGATTTAAATATTTTTATAATACATCATTAAAATAAGAAAATACGAAGCCTTTTAAATGAATAATCCGATTTTCTAAAAGAAGAACTATATAATTAAAACACACAGATACATAAATATTTTTCATTATGAGAGTTTATAATGAAATTTGATCTTTTTGTAATTGCATGTTGAATAATAACATAGGTTGGACAATTGTAATGATAGTTTTTGTTTTGAAATAGACTAGTAGATTTAAAGATATATAATTGTATTGCTTAAGCTTATTAAACAGGATGACCTTCTTAATATGAACATGTAAATAAAGTATTTCTTGTTTGCTATAGGCTATTTTTATGGAAGCATCGAATAATATCTATCTTCTTAAATATATTTAATTTTGTATGAGGATATTAGATTAGTGGTACTATAGACATTCCTACAGGTTGATGATAAAACTTATTCTTTACTTTTCTTTTGTTTTTTTTTTCGATCTTATCATTTGTACTCGTTGCAATAAATAGCTCAAAATCTCGTAGTTTTTTTGTGATGAATAATTAATATACTTTATTGACATGACTATTGATTCTTTAGATGCCAATCATTAAAAGTCTCTACTACAATTGTGCTTTGTGCTGCTTCGGATCTCTTTGTTTCCAAGGCCAATGATATTTTCGATTATCTATGTTTTATCTACGAGTATGTGAGCCAGGTAATTTTAGTTTTTTTATTTTATAGAAAATACATGAAGTTAAGTTTTATATATGTGTAAGTGCTTCTATAAAAAGAATTAGTTTTTTTACTGTAATTAAGGATATGTTAATAGATGTCATTTTCTTTTATTATGATCATTTGTTATAAGTTTAACAAAATATAAATTTAGAAATAAATGAATTAGATCTTTTATTTTTTAGCTAATCTAATCAGCACAATTTTCTTTTCAACTTTTATTCATTTAGAATTATTTTTACAACATGTATGTGCTAGTTAATATTAAGTAAATAATAAAATTAGTTATGCTAATAATAAGGAAAAAGATAGTGATAATAAAATGGTTAATAAG